>OY720419.1:8592778-9912277 GCA_963082815.1 Melanotus villosus | reverse complement strand
TCCACTTGAGAAGCTTGATATTCACTCTGGGGTTGGACTTGTGGTTGAGGTAAAAATTGGTTAATTTGTTCTAATTCGTATTGATTTATGGTTTGGCCTAATAAATCAGGGCGATTAGTTATGGGCACCAGAGGTGTAGTGGGACTTTGCAGTGGCGTGGAGAATGGATTCAATATAGTCTGGGGTTGGGTCGGTAATCTGTATGGTTCTTCATTAATGACGTTTTCGAGCCTGAACGGTTGGATGGGCCTTGGTTGTTGTTCGACTAGATAAGTTGGCTGATTTGGTAAACGGAATGGATCTTCGCTTAATAGATTTTCAAGTCTGTATGGTGGTTG
Source organism: Melanotus villosus (assembly GCA_963082815.1). Lineage (NCBI taxonomy): Eukaryota > Metazoa > Arthropoda > Insecta > Coleoptera > Elateridae > Melanotus > Melanotus villosus. The sequence continues at coordinate 9,911,939 of OY720419.1, read as the reverse complement.
CTGACGTTTTTCAACTGAATCATCTGCTCCTTGGTTAACAACAACTGAACCAACATGAGGGGCTGGTAGAGGTATTTTGGAGTAACCAAGGGGTGCTTTATAACTTAAAGGAGCTACAAAGAAAGGTAACTGATCTACTTTGCGTTCAACTCGGTTGTTTTCTATGGTGCTTAAGTAAGGTAACTCGAATTTTGCGTAGCCTTCTGGCGGTTCTAAATTATGTGGACCGACGAAAACTTGCGGAGAATTTGGTCCAATTGAGTCTTGGACGGATATGGATTTAGCACTTTTCAGAAGATTTAAAACGTCAGTCACGCCTACGTCGCCATGTCTTTCCATGTAAACAGCTAGTGGTGGTTGATGTGGTTTACGTTTCTTGAGGGTCGGCTGAGTTGCGGGAGCTGAAGTAGTGGTGGATGATACTTGGGGCAAGAGTACGGGGGTTTGTTCTTGTAGTTGCAATTGCAGTTTTAAAGCGCCTAAAGCTTGTTCTGCAAAATCGTTCTGGATGGATTGAAGTTGTGACTGTTTACGTTCTACTGGCGTTTCATTCTGGGGTGTTGCGATTTGAGGTTGGTACTGTTGTCTTATTTGCGGACGAACGGGTCTTCTGCGTTGTTGTGTCTGATCAATGAGTTGTACAGGTTGTGCGGGCTGTCCTTGTCGGATTACCACTGTTTCCTGATGTTGGATTAGTGGCTGTTCTTGAGAAAGTAATTGTTGTCTTAAGAGGGCTTGTTCTTGTTGTGCTTCTTGTTGAGCCTTCAACTGAGCTTCCTGTTGTGCTTTTAGTTGCTCTTCTTGCTGGGCCTTTATTTGAGCTTCTTGTTGAGCTTTAAGTTGGGCTTCATGCTGAGCTTTCAGGCGGGCTTCATGTTGTATACGTAATTGTTGTTCTTGTTCAGCTTTTCGTTGTTCTTCTTGCGCCTTTAGCTGCTGTTCTTGCCGGAGTGCAGCCTCTTGCAGCTGTTGCAATTCCTGCTGTTGTAGGAGAGCTTCTTGTTTCTGCAGCTGTGCTTGTTTTTGATTCAACGACTCTAACGGTACGTATAGCAACTGAACGGTTTCTTTTTCGGCGGTTGGTTTAGGGGAAGTCGATGTTAGCGTAATTTGCTTTAAATCCTTGTAGTTATTATTACTGTTGGCAAAAGAATCGCTTGATAAACCTTGATTTATAGCTTGAATTCCTGGATTTAGCGATTCGTATGATTTATTAATTCCTGTACTAGTCAGACGTTGTGCGGTAACTGCAAGGTTCTGGGGATTTGTTGGGTAAAGATTGAGATTTTCTGGGAATGGTGGGATGTCAAAAAGGGGGCGTGGTGCAAACTGATTTCCTGGAAAATACGCTTGACCTTGTGGTAAAACCGTGAATTGTGGTGGAACCAGCTGGGGATTATGTTGAACAAGTGGTTGGTTTGGGAATTGAATTTGCTGTGAACTTTGTTGAGGTTGTTTCTGATATTCACGGACGGGTGGTAATTCTTGATAAGGCCTCTGCCTGAAGTACTGGTGATTCACGAATTCTCCTTGGTTTAACTGTTGCTGTACCTCAAGTGGGAGACCACGTACATCTAAGGGTTGCTGGCGCTTTGGCAATCTCTTATTAACGGGAGGAGAAACCTCTCGGAGATACTGTTGCACGTTACTTCGACTCGATTTCTTACTTCTAATCGCTTGTTCTTCGGGGAAGAATTTACTTCGACTAGGGTTAGGGTCGGCTAAGTTCAAGACACGTCCTGTTGCTTTCTTTTCGATCACGTGTTCTTGTTCTTTGTTTGTGATGGGAATCCAATCACTTGTGTCGTACGATCTTGCATTTTGTGACTGTGCTATGCTTAGTAAGGTTGTTGCCAGTACAAATTTCAGGAGGTACTCCCGTGGTATCTGGAAATAAAAATTAATGGTAAGTTTCAAACGTTACAAGTTTAAAATATGCGATTGGCAAGTGAATACTCATCTTGCTCATTTGTTTGTTTGTTTGATTGTTGAACAGAATGAGACTGAGGGTTCGAATAGGCTTTAACTCTAATCTAACTTTATATTCCTAAACTGTTACCGTGCTTTATATTGTGCAGGCGTATATGCCACGACACATCCAACCAATAGGAATCCTTAATTACTATTGGTTTCTGAGAGTCACATGATATATGCGGATCTCTGTACGAATATATAAGGGCATAGGGCAGCACATTAACAACGTTCGTTAATTATGCATCAATACATTGATCATGGCTCAAGGCCTGCTACTCTAATTTGTTCCTTTCAAATCTCACGGTGTGTGCTTTGAAGCTATATTTAATTGGAGGAAATTTATCCCTGGGTAGGATAATAAAAGGCTTGAGGAGTAATTACTCACATTTAATTGCGCAAACGGCTTCAAATTAATGACCTGACCGTTAAGAATCAATGAATGAACGCATCAGTCTTGCCTTGTGTGGTTATGATGATAGTTTCAGGATTAATAAATTGCATCTTTGGATGCACGTAAATATAGGCCGGTGTATTAAACTTTTCAATGCAAATTATGAGAACTATGCATCTCAGCTAAGTGTGGGTTTATTTTATAAAATGACGTTTAATAAGGTTCCCATTAAGTTGCCTTTTATTAAAGTTTCTTTTAGTAAGAAATTGTTAAAATAAGCAATTTTAGTTGCTTCGGTTTTCAAAAGTTAGAAATAATAAATTGAATTAATGCAATTTCTGTTCAGGAAAGGTATTAATATCACCGAAAGTTTACTAACTTTTGCGTGATCAGAAGTGAAATCTCATTTATTGTTAACTAACTGTACATCTTTCTTTGGACTTTCGACAAGAATCTCTTAATTCGCCTTGACCAACGGAAGTATAAGTCATGGTCAATCATTTATTTTGTAAATCCGTGACACCTCTTAAAGTATATCAAGGTTAAAAGGTATTATTTACGCATTTTTTCAACTAACGCCAATTTCAGGAATTCCCACAAATTAAAAAAATCGAAAGAATTTAGTAATAACGAGGAAAAACGCATGACTCTTCTCAGTGAATAACCAGGTTTTAGAGCGAATTATCTGGGGCGAAGGCTTGTTAAACCTGCTCGAAACTTTCTCTTTTAAAAGCACATACTGTAATTATCGTGAATAAATAATACTCGCTCTGATATATTTTTTCCGCGTTTATTTTAGATTGAATTTGTTACTGGAGGAATGCGTTGCATAAATTTCCTTTTTATTTAATGAAAGTCGAAGTTTTATGCTCGAAGTTGCAACAATCACCGAGTGAAAATATTAAAGAGTCGAATAACCTTTTAGCCAACTGACCTTAGCTATAATTTCACGATTTGCATAACAGATGAGATAACAATCAACTCAATTGTTGTAACATAAATGGTTAACGGTGAACTTGACTTTATAATTTAAGTTTCTTCCTTAAAACGCCTTGTTTTCTTTTGATTTACTGTTAGATTTGATTTAATCTTTGTCTGTTTGATTTAATCATTTTTAAACTGTGCTTGTGTTTTCAGCATCAAGAAAAGAACTTCATGAGAGTTTAGGTTACTTACAATTTATGTGATTATGCTCATTGGTTTCGGTTTGAACTGAATACGAAACGAGTTGAACTAAATTAGTTGGGGAAATCGATTTAACTGTATTTCATGAAGAAACAAAGATTTGAGAAAGTACAACGTTCGACCGATCTTTAAAAATTAGGAATTCAAAGGGAAATATCCATAATCTTTCTAGAAGTAATATATATGTAACTAAAATAATAAAAAATTGAAATTAACATAACAAATTACCTCGAATCTTCGCTTTGCCTGTGCCTTTTCTATCAATTCTTTGCCAAATAATTAAGACACCTAATTTTTCACAAACTTTATTTGTTGAACTCTATGAAAAACTCTTCGTCAAAAGGTTGAAACGTCTCACTAACTCAAACAGAAGCAAATAATTGGACCCATTTTCTATTAAGTTGACGCAATAATTTCTAAGGAAATCCAAAAATAAATTTTACAACCAACAATCTATTAATTATCGCTCATTTACTTAACAGAAATGGTCAGAATTTGCACCTTTCTACGTTCAATAAATCTAGAACATTATCTAATTGCAATGCATATTATACGTTGTTCTAAATCGATATATCACTCATTTTAATAAAATTTCCTGTTAGAACAGATGTGAAATCGCTTTTAGTATTCTACAAGCCGACAATTTCCTATCTAATTTTATAATTAATGAAAGTTAATGCGAATAAATAAAGCGAGCTTAAAAAAGGTAGTAAAATTCCAATAAATTGCAGAAAGGTTTCACTTTGCTGGTGTTTGTTTAATTTGCTCCAATAAAGGATTAAAGAGGGAAGAATGAGTTTCTGTAATGAAACTATTAGTATTTTGAAAAGGCTGGAAATCTTAAAAAGAAAAGAAAATTAGTGAAAACAGAAGTTTAAGAGGAATGAAATTAAAAAAGGGAATCTGTGAGGAAAGAAATTTAAAGGAACAGTAATCAAAGACAATCTAAGAGCAAATAAAATAAATTTAAGAGGAAATGAAACAAAAATTTAAGAGGAAAGGAATTCCAGAGAATCGAAGTCTCAGAAGAAAGAAATTTTAGACAGAAAATGAATTTAAGAGAGAAATAAATTACAGAAAACAGAAATAGTAATTTCGAAGGAGAAACGAATTTTAGAGCAAAAAATATTAAGCAATAGAAATTCTAGACTAAACAAGTTTCAGAAAAAAATGGAATTTGAGAGGAAAGAAATTCCAAGGAACAGGATTTCAAGAAAAAAGGGATTATAAAGGAAAAAGGAATTTGAAAGCAAAAGAAAATATTAAACAATAGAAATTCCAGAAGAAACAAATTTAAGGAGAAAAAATAGAGATTAAGAGGAAAGAAATTTCAAAGAACAGAAATTCAAGAAATGGGGAATTACAAAGGAAAAAGGAATTCGAGAGGAAAGAAGTTTTAAAAAATATAAATTCCAGAAGAAAGAAACTTCACAGAAATATAAAAGAAAGAGGAAGGTACTTTCAAAGATCAGAAACGCAAGAAAAAATAAATTTAAGAAAAACGGCGTATTTACCGGGAAAACAATTTCAAAGAACAGAAATTCAAGAACAAGAAAATTTTAAAGGAACAACATTTAAAAGGAAAGAAATAGAATATTTCTGAAGAAGAAAAATTGCGGACAATAAAAGTGTTCATAGAAAAGAAGTTCCAAAGAAGAGAAATTCGGGAAGAAGGAAATTTCAAATGAAGACAATTTAAAAGGAAATAAATATAAAAGAAATTCAAGGAAGGGGAGGCCGAAGCAGAAATGAATTTAACAGGCAAGAAGTTTCAAAAATCAGAAATTCAAGAAAAGGGGAAAAACAGTTCAAAGAATAGAAATTCCAGAAGAAAGAAATTTCAGGGAAAAGACAGAATTTAAAAGCAAAAACTTTCTTTCAAAAAGAAGAAAATCAAGAAAAAATAGATGGCAAAGCAGACATGAATTTAAGAGGAAATAAATTTCAAGAAAACAGGGAATTGCAAAGGAAAGAGGATTTTGATAGGAAATAAACTTAAGAAATAGAAATTCCAGAAGAATAAAGTTCCAGAGGGAAGGGAATTTAATAGCAAAGAAATGTTGGAATATGAGCAGAGATTCGAGAAGGAAGAAATTTGAACGCAAAATAATTTAGAAGGAAAGAAATGGAAATTTAAAGAAGAACAAATAAAACTCAAAGAAGAAAAAGCTTTCTGAGGTAAGAATAGAGAATTTCAAAGAACAGAAATTTAAAAAGAAAGAAATTTAAAAGGAAAATAATTTGAAAAGAAAGAAATTTCAAATAAAATTTTCAGTGATTTAAGAGGAGACAAATGTCAAAGCACAAAAATTTAAGAAGAAATATTTCAAGGGAAGGAATTTAGAAGGGAAAGAAATTCCAATGAGTAGAAATTGAAGAAGAAAAAAACTACAAAGGAAAGACAGTTTATTAGTAAAGAAATTTAAAAGTACAGAAATTCAAGAAGAAAGGAAAGGAATCTAAAAGGAAAAAACCCAAAAAAATGAAAATTTATAGAAAAACAAAAAACGTTCGAAGAAGAAAAGTCTTTAAAGAAAAATCTGAAGTAAGAATAAATAATTTGAAAGAAGATAGATCCAAAAAGAAGGAAATTAAAAAAAGATTAATTGAAATGGAAAGAAGTTTCAAGTGGAATTACAGATAAAAGAAATAGATGAAAAGGGGAATTTAAGTGCAAACAAATTTCAGGAATTGAAGGAAGAGAGTTAATTAGTGTAAATGTAATAGAAAATAAATTTCAAACGAAGGAGATTTCAAAGAAAACATGAATTTAAAAGGAAAGACATTTAAAATAGAAGTGTCAGATAAAAAAGTTAGAGAAAAAAAGGAATGGCAAAGGAAATAAATTTAGGAGATTGAAGCAGGAAGAATGTCAAAGAAAAAATAATTTAACATGAAATAAATTTCACAGAAAACAAATTTCGAAGTATTTTAAAAGAAATTTATGAAGAAAGAAAGGAAAGGAATGCAGAAGGAAATTTAAAAGCACAAAGAACGTTTGAAGTAAACAAATTTCAAAATACAGAAATTCGAGAACGAAGAAATTTCAAAGGAAAAGAATTTAAAAGGAAGAAAATTTCAAATAGAAGTTCCAGATAAAAAAAAACAAATTTAAAAGAGAAATAGAGAAAAAAGGGAATCTAAGAGGAAACAAATTTCAGAAATTGGAGAAGGAAGAATGTTAAAGAAAAAGGATTTTAACAGGAAATAAATTTCAATTAAGACCAATAAACTTTCGAAGGAAAATAATAATAAAAAAAAAATTACAGAGCATAAATTCCAGACCAGGGAGACTTCAAAGAAAAGGCAAAAAAATTCCAAAGTACAGAAATTCAAGAAGAACGATATTTTAAAGGAAGGATATTTAAGGGGAAAGAAATTTCAAAGAAAGGTTAGGTACTAGTAAAGAAATTTCAAAGCACAGAAAGTCAAGAAGAAAGAAAGAAGGGGAATGCAGAAGGAAAGAAACAGTGAAAAGATGAAAATTACAAAAACAAACAACATTTAAAGAAGTATTAATAGTAAATAAATTTCAAAATGTAGTAATTTGAGAACAAAGGAAGAAGAAGGAAGAAAATTTCAAAGAAAACATGAATCTCAAACGAAAGAAATTCCAGATAAAAAAGGAATTGAAGAGGAAACAAATTTCAGAAATTGAAGAAGGAAGAATGTTAAAGCAAAATTAATTTAATAGGAAATAAGTTTCAGCTAAGCACAAACAAATTTCGAAGGAAAATAATTAAAATAAGTTTCTTTAAAGAGCAGAAATTCCAGACCAAGGATACGTACTTCAAAGAAAAGGAAATTTAATAGCAAAGAAATTTCAAAGTACAGAAATTCAAGAACAAAGAAGTTTAAAAGGAGAGGAATTTCAAAGAATCGAAATTCCAAAACAGAGATATTTCATAAAAAAGAGTTTAAAAGGAAAAGAAATTCAAAGCACAGAATCCATAGAAAAAGAATTTATGAAGAAAGAAATTTTGAAGAATGTGTAAATTTAAAGAAGAACAAAGACAGTTAAAAAGAAAAATAAAGTCCTGAGGTAAGAAGAAAGTTAAAAATTCAAACAAATTTCAGACGAAAAAGAATGGTTTTCAAGAGAAACGAATTAAATTTCCCAACAAACAAAACTCCATAGATAACAAGTTTTACTACGAATAAAATTAATGGAAAAGCAATTTTAAGCGAAAAAGAACCAATTTAAAGAACAATAATTTCCAAAAGAGAAGAATAAGAAAAGAAATCCCAACAAATAATTTTTTTTAAAGAGAAAATGAGTTTCTACGAAAAAGAAACTCAAAAGAGAAAATAATAAGGTTTAAACAATTTAAGTGAGAATATAGCAAATTTAACCAGGGTAATGGAACGGAAAGATTATTTTATAGGCTTTAAAAGTTTAAAAAAAGATTTATCTTTAAATTTATTACACGACCAAATCACAGGTGAATGATGTTTAAATTACTTCGAGTGTTTCCGGTACTTTAATTTAATACCAGAGAATATGTGCCGAGTGCACTGGAAAGCATACGGTGTGAACATGATGTAAATTAAACGATGAAAGTGGTTTAACCATTTATTTCTTACGCGTTTCTTAACTTATGGTATTAAAAATCAAATTCTTATTGTATTCGGAATAAATTATGGAGCTGGAACGAAAGAAAACAGTCGAATAAATGACTTAAAGCTGAAAAATAAGTACTTAAAAGCAATTTTACATAGGTTTTTGCTGTGGACAAGGCCCGGAATAAAAATAAAAGAAGGCCAAAGTCTGAGAGCTTAGATCGTCTTTTGTTACTAAAGCCGAGAACTTCCAGAACAATTGAAAACTTAAAGACAATCGTTGGTTTCTGTTTTGATTTTCCTTTGTCACAAAGGTAAGCTTCATTTGTTCATATTTGTTTTTTATATAAATTAAATTTATTATTGAATATTCTGCTCCATTTTGCACTTGTTGGAAATAGTTTTTTCTTGGGCTGATTAGAAATTCTAAAAAGATTAATGTAGGAAGCTTCTTGTTTTTGGTTTACAAAAGACGATTGATACTAAAACAAAAACAAATGACATTCAGTCTAAGGCAGGCTAAATCATTGTTTTAAAAACAGAACAAATAAATTTACACACCAATGACTTTGAGGATTAAACCTTTCTATTAAGGTAGGTTAAGATCTTATTGCATTAAACATTTTCTAACCCACTTCTAGACGATTCAATGCGCATGTTTACGTTTTAATTAGTTTGTTTTTTTTGTTACGAATTGTAGATTTGTTTTATTACTTTTTAAATTTTTAATTAAATTACAGTGACTGAATTGTTTGGGATGTTAAGGAATTTTTAATGTTTTTTCGTCTTCAGAGATATCAAAAACTTCTTTCTAACTGTCTTTTCAATGGTACTTACGTTGTTCTTTTGTTTTCGCAAAAATTCAAAATTATTACTCTTATCCATACAACTTTAAAATTGGTTAAAACTAATGAAATCAAAAATAAATTCCTAGTAAAACCTTGAAATTTTAGGTTTAATTTTCGTAGAATTGGGTCTAAAAATCAAAACCCCGCCTCCATGAGCTTTTTAAAGTGAAGAAACTCACGATTAACTAACTAACATTTACGTATCAGTTTATGATAATTGAATTACATTAGAATTCTCTAATTGTTTAACAACAATACGACCTTCCAGTTCCCACAGTTTATTACATAAAAATCACCTTCGTTTTATTTTCTAAAAAGATCAAGGTTACTTCACGTAATCCAAGCCCTTTAATTTAAATAATTTGCATGCTTAATTAGTTTAATTTCTATTAATTAAATTCCACTCTAATTAAAGCCCAAGTTAATCCGATAAAATTATCAAGGTAGGTATGCGTGTGGTTGTTGGAATGACACGTGTTATAATCTAAACTGGAGTGTACATATGAGGCAAATAAAGGTAGTTGAAGTAAAAGCAGACGTGTTAAGGATTGTTAGAAAATGGTAAGATCGTGATGGGATATTTCTTGGAGCGTGTGACATAGTAGCCTAATAGGTTTGTCGTGAAAATCCGCCGAGAATGAACAGGATGTACGAGTACTTTCATAATGCAATGTTTTATTTTAATTTATAATGTAATAAATTTTAAAGGTAAGTAAGTTCATGTGAGTTGGCGTCGTGTGAATGAATAATATTATCGGAAAGCAGGGCAAGGAATGTGGACATTTTTATGGTTTTCTTACTGAAGATTTCTGGTATAAATTATACCAAGTTTGGATTTAGTTTTCTTAGGGTCAAACTGCTATTACTATTTTATAACTAAAATTAATCAAAGAATTGTTGCAAAATCAGTCCTTAGGGATTTGAACAATGACCTTTGGGTTTACGTGTGAGCGACAGTGGTTCCAATTCTAAAGGACCTCAAATTATTTTTACGTGGGTTTTTCAAAAATCAACGAAAGTATATCTTAAGAGGAGATTGTTAAGCTTTGACTTCTAATGGAAGACTAGAATAAGCTGCCCCTGGTGGTAAGTGGACATGCCGATGAAGGCCGAAACGAAGAAGGAGGTGGAAATATTGGAAGATGGAAAAGTACCAACTTCAAGTAGAAGAAGAAAAACGAAGAAGATAAGATGGCGAACAAGAAGCAGAAGAAATAAGTAGACGATAGCATAAAATTAAAGAAACTTTATTTCAAACTTCAGGTATTTATTAAAACAAGGGTAGCCTGTCAAAATATGCAAATAACGACAACAAGTTGGAACGAAGAAGGGGAAAAATCAGACGATAGAAGAAAGAATAGGGCAATAAAAATGGATGAAGAAGAATATGCTACATGCAGAGGGTTAAAATGGGCACAAACAGCAGTTAGTAGGCCAAACACGCAGGAATTCTGTAGAACGATAGAAGAACATCCGTGGAACGCAATAAAGGTAAAAAATAAACCGAGCAACACAGAAATGGAACATTAAAAACCCAAGAGACCGAAAACAGGACAGAACTGCTACGATAAAGAAAATCAGAGAAGACTAACAAACAAAGAAGGAGAAAAACCAGACGAGGAATTTCAAGAACTCAAGGAGAGAAATTGTAGGAATTATAAACATAATTATTACATCACTGCTTCTTCTTCTTCTTCTTCTTGGAGTGGCATGCCCTTTACACCACTACTAAGGAAGAAATAAAGGCTTGAAATCAATAAAAAGTAGCTCGAAAGACAGCATCACGATGCAACTACCCAAGAAAGCAGAGGATATCACCAACTAAGAAACATATAAAAGCAAGGTAACATAAATTTAGAGAAACTTTATTCTAAACAGCACTGCACTTCTTCTTTTTCTTCGAGTGGCGTGCCCCTTTGTAGGGCGTTGCCGTATTCTCTACATATGCCTGTTGTGTACGTGTCAAGCAGCTCACAGACATAGGAGACCTAGAGCTTAACGTGTGCTCCGAACCACGGAAGTGCTTGCACTTCTACTTCACAGAAGACTTACTAGGCAGTATACTTCGGTGATTTTCCATTGCCTTCCGAAGGAAGCAGTCGGGTGTTTTTTCGTTGTTTATGTGACCCTGGAAATCAAACCCGGGCCAGTCTCAGTGGTCAGACCCACGCTGAACCAACTGAGCCACGACTGCGACTCTAAATAGCACAGGAAGTACGAAAAGAAAGGTAACCACTCAAAACCTGTTATATAAATGACGAAACTAAGATAAAACAAATCTGAAACAATCACCCAGAAGAAGAAATCATGAGGCAGTAGAACGAAAAACAGAAAAAAGGGAAACGGGCAAAAATAGCAGTTAGTCAAGCCAAACACGTAGGAATTCTGTAAACAATACAGGAATATTATGTAGAATAGTCAAAAACAACTGTGGAAGGTAATAAAAAGGCAAGAAAAAGGAACCAAGCAAAACAAAGATGAAACAACCCACGAAAGTGGAAGCAATGGTAAGAAGTATTTAAGATCTGGCAAAAAATCTATGAAAACAAATTTAGGGAAGGACAAAAACGAAGAAGGAAAAGAGCTAAAAAAAGCTACAGAAAAAGAAGAAGCGAAAGAGTTGTTTAAGAAATATAACTACCAAATTATCGCTATGCAACTACTCAAGAAAGGAGAGAAAATTATCAGCAGAAGACAAAGAAACATATTCCAGCAAGGCCGGGAAACAATACAAGTAACGTAGTAACTTACTCATAATTTAGCGAGAGATAAGTGCGAAGAGAGAGAGAACATCGAAGAAGAGGCAAGGAAGGAAAGGAATGTCTAAGAAGTAACTACATTGGCATGACCACAAATTATAAAAGAGCCCAACAGGTTAAGGCATAAATGAGAAAAATCAAGAAAGAAGCAGAACAGACTAATTGCTTGAGAAAGGTATCTAATGAACAAACAAATAGTTGAGAACGATAGCATCGCCACGTACTTACTAAGGTGAATACATCAACAAATGGCGAAGAAGGTTATTGCAGTAAGCTCGCGATAGGAAAGAAACAACGAAGTAAATTATTAAAAATTTAAGGAGGCCCACAATTGAGTGGGAAAAAAGCATTAAAGAATAGACAAGAAAAGTTGAATATTGGCAAGATATGGAGATGACTACAAATTATTAAAGAATCCAACGGTTTTGGACTTAAATGACAAAAGCGAAAGAAGAAGAGCAAAAATAGTTGATTGAGAAAGGTAATGAATAAGAAACAGCTGGGAATGATACCATTGTCATGCAACTATTAAAAAACGGAAAGGAAATCATCAACAAATGGCGAAGGAGGATATTAAAGTAAGGTTAGGTAACGAAAGAAGTAACAAAGTAACTTACTCAGAATTTAAAGGAGAAAGAAGGCATCAAGCATGAGGAAGGGAAGAAAAAGAAGATCTACGAAATTGGTATGTTGACAAGGTATAGAGATGTCTACAAATCATTTAAAAAACCCGACAGATTATAGCACAAAGTAGAAAAGGGAAGGAAGAAGAAGAAAAAGTAGTAGAATTTCTTTAGAAATAAAATAAAATGGTTTGCGAATTCAAATCGACTGAATTACAGCTTTAAAGCCACTAAATTTAGTTGTACAAAAATTAAATATCAGGAAAAAAGAAATTCTCACTTTAGAAATTTCTAGAGTTTCCAGAGTTCCCGAATAAAAAACCTATTTGTTGAAGCACAAATTGAAGGTATGTCATGTAATACTTTAGATAAAAAATGTGAATAATATCACAATGTTGAACTTTGTTTGTAATGAAGTCTGAATCATTAAGAGTCAAACTATCACAGCTTGTTTCATTTGCACTCTAAATGAATCCCGAATTCATATCGACTGGATTATGTTTGAACATCAATAAATTTATAAAGAAAGCCTAAATATCAGCAAACCTCAGATTGAATCCAGGGATCAACAGCTGATGAAACCACTGAATCAAATATAAAATGATTCATAAAATCAAACGAAATAATTTACAAAATTAACCAAATCTTAAGAAAATAATAGTGACATTTCTAATACCATAATATTGTATTTAAAACTGATAACTCAGTCAGCCGAAGAAGTTAAAACTGATTACTGAATCAGTTGAATGAGTACTGCTTTACTTGATTCATTTACTTACAAGTAACTTACGAAAATTCTGCAGATTCAAAATCGGTTATTTAGTTATAAAATGCAAGAGATCCGAAGGGTTTGTGCCTCACAAGTATGATCTCCAATTTTAGATGACCGAATCACTGATTCATGAGGCAATAACGACCTGGTAAGTTTAAAAAAATGCGAATTGAAAATAATAAGGTTACGAATCTTCAACAGCTAAGATGAAAATATTCCGTTTGAAATAATAGAGGTACAGAGTTAATAAACTCTAAAGATGATTGACTCATAATGACTCAGTATTAATAGCTGGAAACGATGGTATTGCCATGCAACTAAGCAAGAAAGAAAAATGAGTCATCAAACGGCTATTTGAGTAATTAAGACAAAAAGCAGTAAAGAAGTAAGTTTGCCGAGGAAAAGCTAGGATAAGTAGAACCAGAGCTAATTAGGAAGAAGAGGTAAGGAAGAAAAAGAACAATCAAGGAGTTAGTATATTGATAAGGTGGAGCTGAGTATAAATTATTATTAAAGCACCCAACAGTTTACGGCATAAATAAGAAAGGAGAAAGAAGAAGAAGAAGAAAAAGGAGAAGAAGAAGAAGAAGAAGAAAGAGAAGAAGATACAAACGCGAAAAACACGAAGAATAATGTAGAGGAAAACAGAAAACGGAGTAGAAGTAGAAGGAGTACTAGAAAAAAGAAATGGAAAATTAAAAAGAAAAAGAACAAGAAACAGAATGGAAATGGAAAAAGAAAAAACTACTTAAAAGTTTAAAATGTACGAAGCTCGTTCTTTCAGAATTATAAAAAACTGATATTTAAATTTGTTGTCGCCGAATTTAATTAATTATTTATTTTCTAGTTAAACTTTAAGACAACCAACAAGAACCACACCCATTATGAACCCGTCCCATGTCACAATCGTTAATTAAAATCGTACGCCGCACTTCTCTTTAAACTTTAGAAGTCAAGTGATAAAGTTGGGAAATCCATCGTTTAATTCTGGGTCAATCAAGTGATAGTGTTTTGGTTTCTAATTACATTTTAAAACGTCTCTTAAAAGATTATTATTTTTATAAACAGAAATTTAAAGATTTCGCAGAGAAAGTTTCGGTTAACACTTGGTAAATATGCATTATTGTTGAAAGTAAACAAAAGTCTATTTTTAAACTTTCGAGATCTTTGTATTCTTAATTAAAATAAACATAAAAATTAAGGTTGGCCGTAAGAGATTTGCGAAGTTTTTCCTTAATGAATTTTGGGATTATTTTAAAAAGGATGTCAGTGAGAGTATAGCAAACTTTATGAATATTAAAATTGTAAAAGTAAGTACGATTTTAAGATTTCGCTGTGAAAAATGTTCAGCGCAGAATTTTAGAGAAATATTCTTATTTGATTAATTGAATTAAGCAGTATGATGAGAAACTATTTAAAAAAATTAATTCATGTATTTTTTGTTGAATTACAAAAGGACGAAGAAACTAAGCGAGGATGCTCTGCAACGGGACAAAGCTCCGAAACACAACTTTAAATTTATTTTATAGCCAATAATCTTTTATGAAATGAGTAACAATTATCGATAGTTGTCATACTTTAAAACTCAAAAAATCAATCTTATAACCAAACTAAGACCGGCATTAAAAAAATTGGGCATAATATTATTGGAAAATAAAATAATTTTCTACTGCCGTTTTGGTACGTTGTGTTTGCCATATGACAATTGGCCTTATTTCAAGGTAGATTGATTTTGCCATTAGTTTATTGGTCACCATGAGAGCAGAGCAGTAACAGTCAACTCACGCGCCTAGGAAAATAAATCAACGAATAACTTAGTGTCAAGTCATTTTGTTGAAAATGCTTTAATTTTTAATGGTGGTTTATGTCTCGCAAGGTTGTAGTCTTGCTCTGCTTGGGCTGTAATAATCTAAATTCGACAGAGAAAATCCCACTTACATCCCTTGATATGTAAATGAGATAGTTTTCGTTTAAGCAAAATTGTTAATTTAGAAAATCCTCCAGATTTTCAGATACACAAACTACCTTTGAAGTCGATTAATATTACCAACCAAAAATAAATAATAATTTTTTATTAAAAGAAGGAATTGTATATCCGTTTCATGAATAAAGCGACTTACATAAAAAATATGCAAGGATAAAACGTAACTAATTGAAAATTCTAAGTTCTAACGCAATTACAGTAAAAGTCAACTTTTGTTTAAGCCCACTGATTATGTCATAATAAATATTTATTGACGGTTATAATTTAGCACAGTTTGTATGACAAATTTAGAGTTGTATTATCTCAAAATTTGTGTTATTTTTAGGACAGTTTTTGTGATAAACTATAAATATAGAAGATGTTAAGGCCAAACAACTAAAATAAAACTAGATTTGTATACTATCAACTTATACGTTCATTAAACTAAAAATCTGATTTGATTTTACTGTTTTCAGGCATAAATGATTTATGACTAACCATATTATGGCTAAAAATTATATTCTATTCGGACACTACATGTTTAAAGCAAAATATTCCTTAATATTACAGAGCAACTTGGATAATTTCCAAAAATATTAATATTAACTTTTTTGTTGTTGGAAATTTATGACAATTTTTATGGCAATTCTTGACATGTTTACAGTTATATTAATCCAAAATCGTCCCAAATTGATGGTTTTTATGATAAATTAAAAGGGGTTGAGGACAAATCACTGAAACACGGAATTCTTGTAATCAAATTTAAAAAATATTTAGGTTTGCTGTGTAGGCATTGCTGGCTTAAGACAAACAATATTGTGACTAAAAATTAATCACTTCATTCAATTCGAATTACATAGTAGACAGAGCAAAATATCTATTAATAATATTTCAGGGTAATTTGGATACTTTCTAAAAACATTTTCACTAATTGTTGGCAAATTTATGACAAATTTTATGACTATTTTAGAGTTGTATTAATCCAAGTTCATCATAGTTTTTTCATAAACAATTTCCATGATCTTAAAATTCTCTTTCTCACGATTTACGGGCGAGATTTGGAACTAAATAAGTAAACTAAGTTCAATTGAGAGCTATTCTGTTTATGATGAAATACTGATTTAAAACGCGTTGAGGACAAATACCTAAAATAATAAACGCAATTTTTGCTATTATCAAACCATAACTTTATTTTAAAAAAATCTGATTTTTTTCTTGCTGTGTTCAGACAGAGACTGAATTTATAAAACTTTTACCACTTCTTTTGGTTTCTGTAAAACGTTAAATGCTTTCAGTCTGTTTCTTACTTAAAGTAATAAAGATGTGAAAAGTCTGAAACATTATTCGTAGTAAATATAGAAAATTATCATAAAAATATTAACATAAATTTGATTCGCGGAATTTGTTTTTAAGACCGAATTTGTAAATCTTCTGCCATGTTTTTTTTTTTAAGTTTCTACTAAACATTAAATGTGTTCAGTTATTTTATTTGGTTACTGTGATAAAGAGTTTTAAATTCGTTTTTAAGCTAATTTCCAGTTAACGAAAACAAAAATAAGACACGTTAAATTTAGGACCATTTTGTTTATACAATTTTTTATGGCTTTTAATAAAAGTCTGAAAATGCAATAGGTAGTTATATAAATAATTAGATTTATTCTAGCTGTGTTCAGGCAGAAATGATTTATGACTAAAAATATAACTTTATTCTTTTTGAATTATAAACGTATTTAGAGCAAAATATAACATTTTAGGGAAAATTGGATATTTTCTAATAACATTAACATTAATCTTTTTTATTTGTAGGAAATTATCATTATGCAAGTATGGAGTTGTGTTAACACAAAATCGTTAAAAATCATTTTTAGGAAATCTTCACGTGTTAGAGTAAATATCTATTTATACTTCCGAGAACCAATATTCCCTAAAAATAGTTAAAAAAAATCTGTTTCACCTTTGTGAAACTTGTGTATGACAATTTTATAACATTTTCATGAAGAAAACGACCTAAATACATTAGAATGAACGCGTTTTATGTCAACACATGCACTTTAGCTAAAAAGGCATTAAATAGAACAAGAAATCAATGTTAACTACTTTTTGTTATAAAATTTCTCTCTAAACTTTTATAGATTTTATATGCACGTTCTAATTAAGAACCATTGACTGATATGATTTAATTAAGCAGGTATGAAGTTTAATTTGTCAACCAGCCGCTTAATAAATGGGGTTAGTGATCTTTTCCAATTCATGAATTGCATAAGAATTGTAATTATGTGAGAAATTCAGGACTGTTTAATTAATTTAAATGTTAAAGACTTGCCTTGTTTGTTGTTATGTTGTTTTAGGTGTTTTGTAAGTTCAAGTGAGCGACCCGTCTGTATTTCTTTCATTTATGTACTTAATTACTTATTAAAAAGTATCAAAAGAAATTTTTAATAATTACAAGCGAAGAACTGTCCATCAGATTAGTATTATGACTGGTTTTATAACACATTTTATGATCGAAAGTTTTACTTTACAGGTATAACAAATTATTAGAAAATATTGAACAGCCTGTTTTGAGACTTTTGACACTACTTTATGACTGGAAATTTTAGATCGAATCTTAAACTTTTGATCATGACAATTTCTAGGACAAAATTTCGGCTAATTTTATTAAACTCTGTACTACTAATTGCTACTAAGTATTATTAAAGGAATGCAGCCTTAAAAAAACTTAGTGACGGAATTTCATTTTAAGATAGGAAATATTTTGACCAATTCAGCCTTACGTATGTGAGAAAAGCTAAGAAAGTAAATATTCCAAGCACTCGTGCTGCTCTAAAAAACCATTTCAAGCCATTGATTAATTACTCTCTTCATATCAATTAGTTCCACAACGACAAGCAAATAGAATTTTAGACTAATTGGTAAAAACTCATAAACTAACGTTTTTTCCGGTAGCTAATCCCCCACACTAACAATTTAATCCTTCTTATTATTTAAAATCAGGAAGTGAATTCTTGAAATAAGGAACTTCTAAAATATTCACTTTCTACAGAAAACTTGTCATAATCCATAACAATATGACTTGATTTGATTTTACGGCGGATAAAGTCGACTTCTGTTTGTTATTCGAAAAAGAGGAAGCACCTTGAATCGATTGTATTCAAATTGTAGGTTTATTAACATCAGGAAATTGTTAGGTGTAAATGTAGCGATATCTAACACTTTGGTTACTTTCTCTAACTGGGGTTTTGAGGCAAGGTTGATGTGGTTTTTTAGTGATTTTTAATGAAGGTTTCAATATTCTGACTGATGTTTCCTGTATTTTGATTATATTATTTAGTTTTGTATTAGTCAAGTCCTTACACATTTTGAAATTATTTTAACAATTTGTTAAGCTTTTGTAAAGGAACAATATTTAAATTTATAATTTCTTAGTGAATTCGATAACTTTAGTCATTTACTAAGTGTTATATTTTCGGGCCTCTGTTACAACCGATTCCTGAATTTTGCCATAAACACTTTTAAAAACCAAATAGTCCTAAATTTAACGTAGTTTGCTGTTGTTTTCGTTAGCTTGGACATTGCTTAAAAACATGGCAGGAGATTTCCAAATTCGGTTTTAAAGACAAATTCTGCGAATCAAATATGTGACAATATTTTGTTGATAATTATCTATGTTTACATTGAAGCTTCTTGCTACTTTACTACTTTAATTAAAAAGCAGATTAAAAGCATTTGGTGTTTTAGAGATACTAAAAGAATCCGTCTTGAAAACGAATCAAATTTTTTGACAATATTTTTATGACAATTTATTTTGATTTAGGTTTGAAGCTTTTGACATCTTTATCTGTAATTAGAGAAAAATTACAGAATCTAAAACAACCTGGCAGAAGTTTTAACAGTTCGGCCTCAACGACAAATTCACCGAATAAAACTATGCCACTATTTTTAGGACAATAATTGAGAAATTTATAACGTTCTTTAGGAAAGGTGAAATTTCGTGGGATTCTTTAAAAACAAGACTGAAATAGTATATTACATTCTGCAAAAACATTTTATCATAAAACTATGATACTTTGACCACTTTGTTTATGACAATATTTTATGAACAAACAGGATTAGTATGCATATTAATAAAACATGGAAAGCGTAGTATGACAAGAAAAAGTCTTATGTTTGTATTCCGTTTAAGGCAAATTTATGACAAAACTCTAGTTCTGCCAGTGGATTAGACCGCTGAATTAGTTTCCACCATAAAATATCGACAAATTAATCAATTGTTTTAAAAATAAAGTTTGAGTGCTGAATTAGCTAAGGATTATAGTTTTGTTCCTTAAATTTAGCCGTCAAAGTTTCTTTTGATTTTATTTACTTGATTTTCGATCTACTTTGTTTTTTTTGCTGACATATTTAATTGTCTTTTAATATTTTACTGCAAATTAATCGCTTTGAATGAAAGTCTGGAGTCTACATGTAAATAGAATGTCAAGAGATAGGATCCCGAAAACTGCTTTGAACTACAAACCAAAAGGACGAAGAGATGTTGGACGCTCAATAAAGAGATGGGCGTCGGAACAGGCTATTACAGCCTAACCCATTAAGCGCCGAAGAAGAAGAACGAAAGTTGCCAAACAACTGATATAAAATTGGTTCACAAATTTATGACAATATTTTTATGACAGAATTGGGGATTAATTTGCATAATGCAGCAAAGATGGTTAATTTTTTTGAAAGTTTTACTCTGAGTAGTCTTTGGGTTTTTATTGTATGAAATTTTTATGACAAATTTTATGACGAAACTGTGACTTTGGTATTATATTCGACCTTCTGATTCAGTTTGCCTGACGAAATATTTATCTGCTAATAAGCCACGCTTTGTGATTGAACTAATGGTGCTAGTCCTTTGCTTTAAATTTATGACATGTTTTATTGGAGAAATATGAATTTCTATCTATTTAATTTTTCTGTGTTTTATGTTGTTTTTTATGGAAGCGAAATGTGGGCATTGACAGTAAAAGATGAAGAGTCCTTAAAAAGAAATGAAAGATCCTTGGGCCAATAAAAACCGATGATAACGAATGGAGATTATAAATGAATCACGAATCAGAGGTTGGGTATCAGAACATTGTGAGATTTATAAAATCTCAAAAATTACGTTGGTAAGGATATGTATGGCGAGCGAGTAACGATAGAACCATTAAAATGATAAATAATGCAATGGAAACCACAAGATAATAGAAGAAGAAAAAGACCAAAGTTAATATGGCAGAATGATGTTAATGAAGATCTGAAAATCACTCAACTCAAAGAAAGCTAAAACACACAACCAACTCTAAGAAATAGTGGAAAGGATATAGTAATTTAACAATTTGACATATAATTATGTGATCTAAAATATTGTGTATGTAAAATTGTAAACCTAAGTGCAGTGAAGACTAATCCACTTCAGTGCCACATAGTTGAATGCGTTTGGAAAGCCGAAAGGCAGGTCATAACTCCAACCGGGGTTACAGAACCATGTGATGATGATGTTGAACCATTTAAACAAGAGTTAAAGCACCTTTAAAAATATGTCACAAGAGGATTATTTGAATGAAAGCTGCAAAACTCACATTAAAATTGCTACCTACCATAATTTATGACGATATTTTTATGAGAAGATTAGGGATTGATTATAACATCAATAATATGTAAATATGAGAGATATAGTAGAACTCCAAACATAAGCCTAACAGTTTTAAATTTATATCATGAAGGAAGAAGAGTTAGTTCCTCGTCCAGGTTTTAATGTACAAGATTTCTTTGATTAAATATCTACCACGGTTTCTAATTGAAACAAAACTAGTTTTACCAAAGTCAGCATACGCACATAAATTTTCTCCTAAAATTTAGCTAGAAATTGATAACACGTTGCATGAGAAACATCTGAATGTGGATCTGTTTAACTCTATTAATTGTTTATTATACTGAATTGTTTAAAGAATGAATTACAAGGGTGGATCAAATATAAACCGGATTTTTTTTGCCGAACGCTTGGTTCTGTAACCATTAAATATGGTGGAGATGTATGCAGTGGACTCTTGCCCAAGTTCTCCTCGCTGAGTCACTGACTAAGCCGGTAGCACAATGTCTGAACAACAGATTTTGAAAAGACTTAGTGCACAATTTGGGCAGAAGACTTTGTGAAAGTTCCAAGTATATCATTGGCATAAAAGGTTTTTCGAAGGATGGGAAGTGGTGGAGAACAGAAGCCATCAACGTCGTCCACGGATCAGCAAAGCGTACCAGAACGTTCGAGCCGTCCGCGACCTTATCGAGGGTGATCGGTGTTTGACGATTGCTGAAATAGCTTCCTCCACTCAGTCTATCATTTCCGATGACTTCGGTTACCGAAAAGTCTCGGCTGGTGGGTTCCTCATCTATTTACTTGCACAGTAACAAAAAATCACTCGCATGGAAGTTTATCAACGACTTTTGGCTCAATACAGGGAAGAGGGAGAGGCATTCCTCAATTGTATCCTTATATGTGACGAAACTAGGGTTCATCATTATACGCCCGAGTCAAAACAAGCGAGTATGAAATGGAGAAAAAGAGGAGAGGCTGCATCTGTCAAAGCAAACCTGTGCCTATCGGCTGGTAAAGTAGGTACTTGCCGGTGGGATTTCCGAGGCGTATTTTTGTATTGGGCGAAGAACAATTAATGCGACTTACTGCTGCTAACTCTTGGTTGAGGTTTATCGACGAAAAGACATGACTCTTCGCGATCTGGACGATACTTCATGGTAACGCACAGCCCCATACAGCTGCTTCGACAAGAGAAAAACTTGAAGAAATTTATTGGACAACACTAGAACACGCTTCCTACATCCCAGATTTGTCGCCCTGGGTCTACCACATCTTTGGCCCACTGAAAGATGCAGTAGGATGATACCGATTAGAGTTTGTGCGTAATTGGCATAAGGCATCTCCTCCATCTTTCTTTGATGAGGGAATCAAGAAACTTCTAATATGATGGAAAAAATGTATATCAAAATCAGGAGATTGTGTAGAAAAATAAGACATATTTGATTTTACTCTATACCCTATACCACAAAAATTCCGGTTTCTATTTGATTCGCCCTCGTAAATTAATATTTTACGAACGGATTATTACCAGTTCTTGTATCCAAGTTACAAAAGTATCACATTAAAACTGCTCAATCATTTATGACAATATTGTTATCACAAAATTAGAGATTAATAAAAATATTTATAACAACCAAATGTGACGGCTTTTATTGAACTCCAAACAGCTTAAGATTTTTGAATTTATATCGTGAAAGAAGGGGAGTTAGTTCCTCTTAAAGTTTTATTCTGAGTTAATTATTTTTGAAGTTTTAATTTATGATTATGAGAAATTTATGACAGGTTTTCACGACAAAACTCAGATTTTGGCGTTAACTTTGATTTGGTTAACTTAATTTACTCGATTAATTATTATATCTACTATTGGTTTTACAAAAATTAGCTTAATGTCATAAATTTGCTTGTAAAATTTAGCTCCAAGTTTATGACTTGTTGTTTGAGAAACATCTGAATGTTGATCTGTAATAAAATTTAAAACTTGATTGAATCAAAGTTCAGACAAAACTTTCTATCAGCAATTTATGGCAAATCTGTTCCTGAATTGTCATAATTTTTATGCTGAATTTTATGTTTTATTTTCCCCAATTTAGTATCCACGAGTAATCAGCTTAACTTGACTTTTAACATAAGAATTGCATTTTATGACTAAATTAGTGCATGCAACTCCTTCAATAAAATATTGCCATAAAAATAATGTATAATATTTCTAAATATTTTACCTTAAACTGATGAGTTTTTGAACCCGTCTTTTATATCAAAGACTAAAGCTTCCTCCATTAATTTATGATTTAATTCTGTCATAATCTATGGCTAAACTTAGTCCTAAGATATGATCAAATAACCTAATAAATAAAGAAGCATACCAAGCTATCTTTATTACTTATTAAAACCATTTTAATATAATAACCCACTATAACGCGCCAGTTAGAAGATCATAAAAACATAATACAGTTAACTTTCGATTTCTCACAAACCTGACATAATTAATTACGAATAGAAGGTTCCAGCAAGCGCTGTTTCCTGGCGTTAAAACCGCCCGTTACAAACAACATAAAAACGTTTCCTTATAAATGATATTTTAAACCTAATATTTGTGCCACCATAAATCCACGCGGCGACAAAATCACATTTCGCAATAAAATAACAAAGAGCAAGGACCTTTCTTAAAAGTTAAAAGTTGGTCCTGTTAAGGCCGCTTACTTTTCGTACGTTTGATCTAAATTATATTTTCAAATGTCAGTACATACGCAACCGTAATATTTTTTATGGTGTGACTAAGAATTTAAATTGTTTAAAACCATTTTAAATCCTACTTAACCGGATATTTATACGATAGAAACCGCTGTTTTTTTTTTGCTTTAGAAGTGGACTTCGGTCCAGAATCAAGGCTAGAAAGGTATTTTTTCTTGAGAAAAATAGACCGAGATAAGTTATGAAAAAAGGCTGCATTTAACCTTTGTTTTTAAATAATTAGTTTAACATTTGTATGTTGCACTTCCTGAATGGCTAATATTTTTAATTTTGATTAATTTGGTGAAAGTTTTGATGTTTATACCCTGGAAAAAACTAAAACGGACTCGTTTAAATTAGTTCCTTGTGATTTATTTAAATTTTTCATAATTAGCAGGTATTTTACGCTTCATTAATTCAGTTTTTTTAGTATAGTTAAGGCAGTTTTTACAACTTTAAAGTGTATTTGTTGTTAATTATTTCTTGCGGTTGTAAATTTTAATTTTTTAAGAAAAAGTTTATGAAAGTCATTATATGCCTCCACAGCTGGAACCTTTGAGACTGCGTCATAAAAATAAGCTTTAGAACTTTTTAACTATGACACCTAATATTTGTGTGAATTCACAATTTCTTCATAAAATGTTACCAGAAATTAGTTATTTATCTTAGTCGTTCTGCAATTTTCCATTTAAAAAAGTCTTTTTAGAAAGTATTACTTGAAATCGTCCACTAAACAATTCAGTATAATAAATAAAAGAATTAAACATTCAAATGATTTTTTATGCAACATGTCATAAATTTAGAGCAAAATGTTACGAGAAAATGTATGACCCTAACTTTGATAAAACCAATGTTGTTTCAATTATATTAGTAAATATTTCATCCAGGAAATTAAATCAAAATTAACCCCGAAGTTAAATTTTTGTCAGAAAAATGTGTCATAAAAATCTCTTAAATTAAAACTGCTGGAAGCTTCTATTCATAATTAATTATGTCAGGTTTGTGAGAAATGGAAAGTTAACTGTTTTATGTTTTTATGATCTTCAAATTGATGTGTTATAGAGGGTTATTAAAATGGTTTTAATAAGTAATAAAGGTAGCTTAGAATGCTTCTTTATTTATTAGTGTATTTGGTCAAAATTTATTACTCGGTTTAGCTATAGATTATGATCGGATTAAATCATAAATTGATGGAGGATTTTTATTCTTTGATGTAAAAGGCGGGCTTAAAAAATTTAAAGTTAGAAATATTATACGAAAAACATAATTTTTTTAACAATATTTTATTGAAGGTGTTGAATGCGTCAATTTGGTCATAAAATTCGGGAAGATGGCAACTTAAATTAAGCATTAAAAATTATGACAATTCAGGAACGGATTTGTCATAAAACTTGTCATAAATTGTCAATAGAAAGTCTTAATGTTTTGTCTGACTCAATCATGTTTTAAACCTAATTTTGTAAAGTTCAGCTTTTTAAGTTTTTTATCTGAAGTCCCCTTACAGAAGTTAAACTGATCAACATTGAGATGTTTCTCAAGCAACAAACCATAAATTTTGAGCTAAATTTTGACGAGCAAATTCACGACGTTAAGCTAATTTTAGTAAAACCAATGTTGTTTCAATTGGTAGATATTTAATCAAGGAAATTAAGATAACCAAATCCAAGTTAATGCCAAGAAAGTTTTGTCACAAAAACTTGCCATAAATTTCTTATGAATTAAAACTTCGTAGAATAAGACTGTAAGTGGAACTAAAGGGCCCCATACATTATCAAATACGTCGTCAGATTGACTGAATCCGATAAATCGGATGCGATTTATCGAATCGGAGTGGAACCACACATTATAAAATTTGTCGCCCGATTTTTATTTAGTTGTGGGCATGGATTTCGAGAGCGAACTTCTCTGCAATGCTGCAATAGTTAGCGCCATTAAAGAAAGAAAGAAAAAAGAAAAAGAACTAGATGGAGAAGTCATGGTTAATGAAAAAAAAGCTTCGTCAAATTAAGCATTCGTCAAAGTGAACAAAAGCAAATCAAAATTCGATTTGTGCAACCGGCCCTTAATAATAATAATAACGTTTACCACATCAAGAGTCGAAGTACAACTAAGAAAACTGAAGATTAATCAGAATAGACACACACACCTGCAGATCCATCTAGCGATTACACTTGCGTCAGATTTATCGATGGTCTGGGCGGTCAGATCTTCGATCCGTCGTAAACGGCAAATCGTAACGATTTTTTACCCATACACCTTCCAATAATCGCATCACATACGTCTGATCAAATGGATCGAACGAAGCATGCGATAATGTATGGGGCCCTTAACTCTCCTTCCTTTACGATATAAATTCATATCTTCGCTGTTTGTAGTTCAATAAAAGCCGTCATATTTATTTATCATAAAAATCTTTTCGTAAATTCGTAAATCAGTGCTAATATGATACTTTTACAACTTTAAATCAAATACTGGGAATAATCCGTTTGTAAAGTATTAATTTAATTCGCCCTTTAAACGATTCAGTGTAATAAAAGATAGAACTAAACAGATCCGCATTCAGATGTTTCTCATGCAACGTGTTATCAATTTCGAGCTAAAGTTTAGGAGCATATTTATGGTTATATGCTTACTTTTGCCAGTTTTGTTTCAATTAGAAAACGTGGTAGATTTAATCAAAGAAACCAAAGTTAACATCGAATTAAAAAATATGTGTCATAAAAGTCTTATAAACTACAACTTGGAAGTAAAGCTTTAAGAGGAACTAAACCTTCTTCCTTCATGATATAAATACGCTCAAAGTTTCGCCATAAAATTGTGTCACAAAAATTTCATAAAATAAAAATTCGAAGATGACTTTGAGTAAAAACTGTCGAGATAAGCTATCTTTCTACATGACACAAATTTAAGAAACTCAGCCGTTTCAAGTATTGATGTGGTTAAAGTTACGATAAAATATCTTTATGGATTCCTAATTCCATCACTAGAATTATTGTCCTAAATTAGTGCAGCAGTTTTATGGCAACTTTTTACTGTCAAAGCAGTTGATTTGTAAATTTACTTTATAAAAGCGTTTCAGTATTTCTTCAGAAAATTAGATACAACAGACACAAAATCTAAATAGATTGAAATTCAAATAAATAAAACAACTAAAACTAGCCATAATTTTAGATGTGATTTTTGGAGAAAAACTATGATGTTTAGTAAATATTCGATAACTTAACCTTTGTTAAAAAAATTGGTTGATTGGTGGATATTTCATTGCAAAAGCGATTGTATCTAATGATAGAGATCGAATCCAATGACGGGTTAAAGTTTTGATATGGAATTTTCTCATAAATTTGTCGTAAATCGAAAATTCTACAGCACCCACCATAGATTAGAGTCTTCAAGAAGAATTGACAGCTCTTCGGAATACAAACATAAAAAACTTCTTCTTCGCATAGGTACTGTGTTTGCCATCTCTTACAAATCAGCATACTAATGCTACTTGCTCATAAAATATTGTCATAAGCTGGAGCGGTGGAAATGCAAATTTTTTATGGCAAAATTTGAAGGATTTTCACTCAACACGCATCCTTTTTGCAAAACCCTTTGGGTCTTGTTTTTAAAGAATCCAACATCTTAAGTACCTTAATTTCGTTTTTCCTAAGAGATATTCTAATTTTCTAAATTGTTTTATGAGTAAAACCTTGCATAAGAAATTGCAAGGAAAAATCTACGGAAGATTTTGCTTATTTCCACATATACAGAGTCTGCATGAATTGTACTTCTATAACTAAGGTAAAAAAGCTAAGTAGACTAGAGGACATCATAATTTCGTCATAAAATTGTGTAATAAAAATTTCGTTAAATAAAAACCCAAAGATTACTCAGAGCAAAGCTTTCAAAAAGATTAGCTTCTTTCGGTCATGATACAAATTAAAATATCAGCTGTTTCAAGTCCTGCTATAGTTGTTACATTTATTGTAAATATTTTTAGGGGTCCCTAATTCTATCATAAGAATATTGTCATAAATTGGTTAACCAGCTTAATGTCAATCGGTTGGCAACTTTCATTCACAGCGATTAATTTGTAAAATGTTAAAAGTTCTTCTTTAGACTATTAAATACGAGTATGTCAGCCATAAAAAACGAACTAAGCGAATTGAAATTCAAGTAAATGAAGTTTAGTAACAATACTTTGAAGTGTAACTAATTTCCATAACTTCAACTTTGTTTTTAAAAGAATAGGCGAATTGGCCGATTACGTTGTTGAAATGCACTACTAACAATTTCCCGGATATGAATTAATGCTCGAGTGTAGATTCGGTAAGAAAATCGTAACGACATCGCCACTAAGAGCAATAATAATTCAGTATATATTTAAATGTTAGAAACGTAACCATAGCAACTTGAACGCCAGCTATCACATTTGGCATAAAAATTTCCACTCATTAATTTCGCCTAGGTTGGCCTAGCGCTAAACAAAAAATTTCCGAGAAATATGGGCGTGGCCGTGGTAACCATGCTCAATATTAACGTTTCTATTGGTCGTTAATTAGTGTCGTACGATTTTCATAAAAATATTCTCATAAATTTGATTCGTTTTCAAGACCGATTTTTGAAAACTTCTGCTACAACGGTTTGTTTAGTATCTCTAAAACACCAAATGCCGTTTAATTAAAGTGATAAAGTGGTCAAAAGCTTCAAGCGTAAGTCAATGTAAACATAGAAAATTGCCATAAAAATATTGTCATAAATTTGATTCACACAAACTTTTAATTTTAGTAAAACATGTTGGAATTTTCTTTAATTGAAGTGATAAAAATTCAATAAACTTTTATAATCAGGACACAGAAAGATGACATAAAAATATAGCCCTAAATGTGATTCTCGGAATGTATCAGTGTGATCTTCGAAAACTTCTATCAGAACGAATTGTTAGCTTCTTTGATTTAAATGCTTTTAATTTGTTTTTAAATTAAAGTGATTAGAATATCAAAAAAATTTAAACAGAAAACTCTTTTGTAATCAGATCATAGAAAATTGTGAAAAGATCGTGGTCAAAAATTTGAATCGTGAAAGCTGTTTTAATGCTCCAATTTTAATCCATTAAATGTTTAATTTTTACAATGATTTGCATTTGTTTTTAACCTACATGTTTAAGCAGTAATTAAAAGCGCAGAAAAGGGAATCCAAACTACTTATTTTATTATAAAAATATCATAATTGTAAAACAGGTTGCAACAAACCTTTATAATTAAAGCTTTAAGAGGTGGACCACTCCCGTACGTAAATAACTAAATAAGTGAAATCAACTACCAATAAATTAAATATCAAAAGAGAAGAAATGATAAAATAGAAGAAGAAGGAGCAGAAAAACAGGAAGAGCGTGACGAAGGGGAACAATAGGCGGAGAGTGAAGCTGAGGAGGACAAGAAGGAAAAGATGGAAACCATAAGAGCAAAGAGAAAGAAGACGAATAAAAAGAAAATGAAGCAAAAACTGGAAAAAAGAGATAAGAAATCTAGGACTAAACATTAACTCTTAATACAAAAGCTGTGAATTTTGAGACAATTTAACCCAATTCCAAAAATTACAAAACAAAAGGAAATAAATCGGGCACAGGTTACAATTATTTTAAAGAATAACATTTCTTAATTATTGTTTCACTTGTTTTTGTGTTAAAATATTTATTGCAGAATAAGAAAAGACACAGTTCTCATAATTCTAAACTGTAACCAAAAATTACAAACAATTCGCACGTAGCACCCGAAACAAATAATTTTATTGTTAAATTAAACGTTTTTATTGTATTGTTAGATAAACGTTCTGCTGTTAAATAAGAACTTAATTGTCACAAAAATAATTCAATTGCCGTAAAAAACCTTCCACTGTTGCAGTAAAAGCGATCCGCTGCCACGAAAATTCTTATTGTTAGATAAATATCCATTAAAGTAACTTTTACGTAATATTTCAGACGGCCAATTTGTAATTATGAGTGAATTAGTTTTTTAATAAACCCAAGAAAGTTGTCTAAAACCACCTTTTCTAGCTTTCTACGGAGAATAAAAATACCTAGAATTTCTAACATAATAAGAAAACCTCATAACTTAACAAAACCTGCTCTTAATGCTTAGAAATCGCTCGTAATGTTCCACTGAAAGTATTATGCATTCACCGACATTGTAGATCAGAGCAGGCTACGAGTGCTTTAAATTTATCTGAGCGAATAAAGAGACGGATGTTAGGTTATGTTTGAAAATTGAACAGCCTGTTATCCTGTCGGATGCTGGGTTCTGTCATGAGGGTTTTATTTATTTTTTGGGCGAGATCTAGGTTTACAAGTGCCAAGTACCGACCTTTTAAGCTGCAAAAATTTGTTCTGTTACGAGTCGTAATCATTTCAGTGATTTTTACTGGCAAATTATTTGGTGCACTGCATTTAAAGAAAAGCATAAGCCCATAATAGTTCACGTGCGTTAACCTTTCGAGCCCTTGTTAAAAATACTTTGGTGTTAAAGATAAAATCCTAAAGAGCACTCGAGATTGTTTAATACAAGCAAATCTACAATTTAGTACAAAAATAGCCCGGAGTGTGCGTGAATGATTCACGCGTTGAGCTTAAAGCAAGGATTACATAATCGACGGTGCAACAATTAAGCGTGGGTAAATTATAAACGGCATTTAATGTGAAAAATTAAAACAAAAGAACCAAACTCACTCAAGTTTGTCTGTTTTTTTCGCCAATGAATACGCGATCAAGGATAATTACTGCCTAAATGAGTTGTAACAATTTGACGTTGCATAAAACTAATACGGTTTTTTAAAAATAATTAAGAAGAAGAACAATGGACGATTCTGAAATATAAAATTACCGGAAAAAATTGCGCTCTTAATGGCGTCTGAGGATAAAGAAAGCACTGTTATGGCAATAATGACGTTTATTTTAATTAACTGGGTTAAATTTCTGCTGGTGGTTTTGTAACTGTTCAAAGATTGCATCTTCATTTTTTGAGTTTCGTTATTAATGACGGCGGAATTTTGAAGTAGTATTCTCTTCGCGTAAGGCAGAATAACCTCACTTTTCAAGATAATTTAGCTTCGAAAAGCAACCTAACCTTATTTATGATTTGATTTTGAATTAATTTTGATTTTTTTTTAGGTCTCACAAAGCAACCAAAGCAACCTAATCTCATATTTGATTTGATTTAGGTTTTCTAAGATTCGGGAAGTAATCGAAACTGATTTTTAAATTAATCTTTAGTTTCTTTTAAGCCTCAGATAGTAACCTAACCTCATTTTTGATTTGATTTTCTGAGCCCCAGAAAGTAATCTAAATTTATTCTTAAATTAATTTTGATTTTTTCAAGCCTTAGAGAGTAACCTAACCTGATTTTTGCTTTGATTTTGGTTTTCTAAGCCCCAGAAAGCTATTCCTAAACTAATTTTGATTTTCTTTTGAGCCTCAGTCTTGTTTTGTTTATGATTTTATAAACCTCAGAAGGTAATTTAAGCTTATTCTTAAATTAATTGTAATTTTATTTTAAGCCACAGATACTAACCTAACCTAAATTTTGATTTTGTAAGTCTCAGAAGGCAATCTTAGCCTGTTTTTAAATTAATTTTGATTTTTTTCTGAGTTTCAGAGAGTAACCTAGTCTCATATTTGCTTTGATTTTGGTTTTTTAAGTTTCAGAAAGTTATCTAAACTGATTTTTAAAGCCTGTTTTTTAAGCCTCAGAAATCAATTGAAACCTATTTTTAAATGAATTCTGATTTTGTAAAGTCTCAGAGAGTAACCTAGTCTCATTTTTGATATGTTTTTGAACTTTTAAGTCTCAAAAAGCAATTCAAGCTTATTTTTAAATCAGTTTTAAGTTATATAAAGCAACCTAACTTTATTTTTAACTTAATTTATATTTTGTATTAGCTTCAAAATACAACTTAATTCTTCATAAAACAAACCAAAAATCAGAATAATAACCAAAGATATGCATTAATTAAAGCCTTAAAGTAAGTATCCCAGTTGCGTACAATAATTAGATGTAATACAACTCAACTCAATTCAATAGTACAAATATTGAATGATTCGACATAATCTGGTTTATGAAACTACTTTTTAATTAAGAAAGTCGTCAACGGGTCAATTTTAAATTGAACTCAAATGAGGACATTTTCGAAGTCTAGCCTGCAAGGTTGATTTTTGTTGCAAAAAGGATTGTCTACAAGTATTTGTTTCTTTTTAGAAGGGAAAGCCTTTATCTTATATGTCAGTTTTTGATATTTAAATATTCGAGAAATGCATAAAATTTTAATGTTACAAATATTTAAGTGCAAAGGTAAAAGGAAAGTTGCATGACGTGTAGGTTGGGTTATGCACATTTTAAAAATTTCCCAAAATGGAATTTTAATTTACTTTGTTAATGTTAGGAACTTTTGTTGGATTTCTAAACGAATTTGGGTTTAATGATAGAAGTGGTGTAAATATTTCATTTGTAATTAAGAAATGAGTTTCGAAATTAGAAATGTTATTTAATGAAGAACTTTGATGCAAAGAAAAAGAAAAGACAAAATTTAGTTTAGGAAGTAAAATTAATTAATTTTATAACTTTAAATATTAAAGGCCGCTGAAAACTCCTGAAATTAATATCAAAAATCTCAAAAAAAAAGAAATTACAGGACGGAATATATTTTTTAAATAAATTACAGAAATTATGATGTATCAGAAATTGTAAAACCTGAAAGACTATTAAAATGTAAAATTTAATTAATTAATACATTTTTTAAAGCCTAATTCATTCATATTTTATTTAAATTTTTAAAAATCCTTCAAAATTTATCTTATATTTAAATTAAGAAAAGGAGACTTGAGAGCATTTGGTACTACAATTTAAAACAAAATTAGTAAATTTAAGGTTCTCTTTGACAAATTTCCTCCTGAATGCAACTCAAAAACCCAAGAATTGGTGAATTCTTCAATGTATTAAAATTCAGTAAATAAGAAATGTTGATTTGTTTTTACACTGTTGCAGGTCGTTCTAAAAAAGGATTTGTTGTTTATTTTATTTTATTTTATTTTTTCAAAATCTATGTTTTGATTGACTTTAAAATTGATTTAATTAATGATCTGAAGTCGTTCATTAAATAATATTTATTTTGGACAAAGAAGAATATTAAACCTTTGTTTTTACCAAATTTTATCTTAGATCCTTTTGCATATTTTAATATTTTGTTTCTTTCAGGAATTTTTAAAATTTTTTGAGATTGCAGGTTGTTTAATTAAGCTCAATTTTTTCCAGCTTTACAGAATTTATTATTTTAATTTCTGAAGACATTTCACATATTTATTAAAAAATCTTCATCGAAACCTCCGAATTACAGGTCATTTATTTAAAAGGGCATGTCACCTTTGTGATTCAAAAATTAAATCAACAATGCTTTGCTTGTTTTCTTAAGGATTCATGGATTTATATTTATAGTACAAAAGATAGAACCTTTATAGATTTAAATTTTTACAACTAAGAATCGAATTCTGGGGCCATTTTCAAAAATTTATCAAAGTTTTATTTCGAAATATTCTAGAAATTTGTATAATTTACCAACTCAATCAGAACATCAATAATATTATTAATAAAAAGTCTGATGAACTAAGTTGTTAATAAATTTCTAAAAAAAGGAATTAAAAACAGATTTTCAAAATTGTGTAGGTACGTTTTAGAAAAGAAATTCTTTTTTATTATTATTGCAATTTTTGAAAATAACACTCGAAATTGAATTTCTGTATAAATTCTGAAAGATTCCCCAAAAAATCTTTAATAAAAACACATCAGATAAATATTTCATGATTTTAACTACAAGAAATTCTTCAAAACTCAATCATCCGGTTTCTTAAAAAAAAAATATTTAAAAATTAAAAAATCACCCTTGATAAATACAAAAAAAATTCAGAGAAAAACAATACAAATTAACCAACAAAATAAAAAAATAAACTAACCATTTTGCACAGAGGTAATATCCAAAGAAAAAATAAGAAACGTTATTACACAGCACAAGCGTACACTAAGAAGCCTTCAGCACACTACCATCACTGATCACTGGCACATTGTAGCACCAAGTCAACACTCGTATCCGAAGAAAGAAAGTCTTAGAGCGGCCAATGTCCGCCTTCTTATATGTGCCAGAAAGTATGTGGGGCGCGGACCCAGGAGGGCAAAGCTAAAACCCTTTAAAGACCACCAAGGTGTTCCGTGACATCCCTTAATTATCTTCAGGAATGTTAGGGAGGGTGCTGGGAAAGATATTTAACACCAGGTGGGACTTGAATATTTAACAGATTGACTATGAAGTCTCCGGGATAGACTTTTACGTTTCAAGGTCGTCGTTTGTTTTAACATTGATGAGGTTGATGCAATATTAAATTGTTTATGTTTAGTTTTTTATCGAAAGCGTTTTGACTTCGTTTTGAATTCAAGGATTTTTGTTTTTCTTTTTTCTTGTAATAAATCGACCTAATTAAATTGCGTTTTGATTAAAGAATTGTTTCATTGATTTCTAGAGAAGATTTCTGTTTATTTGGCATTCATTACGAAAATTTAAAATTAATAACGATTGCTGCGAAATAAAGTGGATTTTTTGGAAATAATTGATTAATTTTTTGTAAACATTTTTATGTGTTTTTTGAGTGAATTTGGAAGCTAAAGTTGGTTAAATGAGGTCCTACCAGAGGTTCTTGATTTTATCATAATTAGGTAATTGCTACTAAAGATTTGTTAAGCAACAGCGGTAGGTTTGATGTTTAAACAAAAAGTAGAGATAAGCGTTGCAGACTCGTGACTTAGAAACCACCCAAAGGCAAATCTGAATGTTTGAGATTTCTTCTTTTTTTGAACTTGCTTTTGGGAAATTTAGTTAAGTAACGATTATGTTCATGTAAAGTGAATTTTTGGAAAAACCGAATTAATCTTTTTGTGTCAAAATCTTAATTTTTCCAATTTTTTGAACATCCTTGAATCAATTTCGAAACTAACTTTCAGGCGTGTATTAGACAACTAACTGCTACTGAAGGTAGTTCTGAACACAGCTGAAAAGTTTCTATACTATACAAACAAAGAAATAGAAATAAATATCAGAAATTTTGTCAATTTGTAAACTAAGCTTTCAAATGTAAAATATTCAGCGCATCTAAATTGAATTTTTTTCTTTGGTTTGAAAATTGCAAACTTGTTTAGATTGTTCTGCAAAATTTAAAACCTTATAACTGTTAATATAAAGTGAATTTTTGAAGGATTTCTCTTTAAATATCAAAACCAATTTTTTTAAAATTTTTTGAATAGTTTTGAAGTATTCAAAAGGCATATCTGGATTCGAGCTTTTTCTTTTTTGCTTTCAAATGTGAAACTTCTTCAGATTTATTTAGATAATTAATAATCACCATATTTTTCGAGAAACCCAAGAAATTCTTTTAGTATCAAAACCATTTTTTTTTTTAATTTAATGAATAAATCTGAAAACTTTAGTGGATAAATCAGAAACTGCGATCTGTAAACCAAGGCTTCAATTTTAAAATATTTTAGTTCTTTCTTTTTTGATTTTAAATTTGAAACTTCTTCAAATTTATTTAAATGAATAGCGATCACCTCCAAGTAAAGTATATTTTTGGGGAAAATTAACAAATTGTTTGGTATCAAAATCAAAGTTTTTTGAAACTTTTTGAATAAATTTGGAGGCTTGAGGAGGTTAAATCAGAAACTTCAGTTTGGAAATCCAAGTAAAGTAATTTGAGTAAATTATTGGAGCAAACTAACAACATTTTTTTAGTGTCAAAACCAATATTTTGGAATTGTATGATTAAATATGGAAGCTCGAGGGGATTAAATCAAATTTAATCTATAAACCAAAGTTTCAGTGTACAAACACACAAACAACTAGAAATAAATATCATAAATTTGAATATGCAAACTAAGCTTTCAAATCTAAAATCTTTAAGAGGCATATCTGAATTTGAGCTTTTTTTATCATTTGAAAATGACAAAATTCTTTAGTTATTGGAAATTTAAAACACAATAATAATTACATAGGTACTTCCAAGTAAAGCGATTTTTTTTTGGAAAAATTCAAGTTAAAACCAACAATTTCTTTTGGACTACCTAACTAAAGAGTTCTTATAATATGCAAATCAAAATTTTCTGTAATTTTAAATAAATCTGGAAACTTGAGGGGCTTAAATCAAAGATTTAAATTTTAAAATATTCAAAGAACATATCTGTATTTTAGTTTTTTCTTTTTGATTTTGAAACTTCTGCAGATTTATTTAGATAAATAAGGATTGCTTCGAAGTAAAGCACATTTTTGGAAAAAACTAATAAATTATTTTAGTATCAACATTTTTTAGAATTTTTTAAATAAATCAGTTTTCGGTTTTTGGCTGTGTTTTTCCATACTGTTTTATTTTCTTACTTTGTTATTTACCATACTCGGCTTAAGTCAACAAATAACCTTTAAAAGTGTTAATAAAGGCGAGGCAATTTCATTGTCAAAAAGAAATAGAGAGATTATATGCTTTTCTAAACTGTGCAGATTTTTGAAAAATTGCAAAAATAATTTAAAACTTTTGTTTTTGTTTTACCGTTCAGGCACATTGGAACCTGTTTTCTATAAATGTTTACATCCATGATTGACAGAATTTAATTTTATTTCTGAATACGGAGATTTTTTACAGCAATTTTGAAAAATAATTTTTTTGGTAAGTTTCAAAAAATCTTTCTTTATTGTTGTTTTGCCATTCACAAACGTCGGGGCACATTCTTTGGTAGAACTATAAATCTACGATTGGGGAGAACTAATTTCTTTTTCAAAACGTGCAGATTTTCGAAAAACAGTTCCAATAAATAATTTCTTTGGGAATTTCCAAAAAATCTGTTAAATTACGTAGCTTCGTTCTCGTTTCAGCGTTCGTAAACGTTGGAACCTTTTCCTTGATAAAACTTTTACATCCACGATTGGCAGAATTTAATTTCTTTAAAAAAACTGCAGATTTTTGAAAATCAGTTAATTTTCTGGGAATTCTCCAAAATAATTTGTAAAATCACGGACTTTTCCTCTTGTTTCACCGTCTACGAAAGTACGAACGTTGAAACCTATTCCTTTATGAAACTCTACAACCATGATTAGGAGAAATTACCTTATTTTGCGAATCGTGCAAATTCTTGAAAAACAGTTTCGAAAAATAATTTCTTGAAAATTTCCAAAGAAATCTGTGAAATCGCGGACTTTCGACCTTGTTTCTCCGTTTACGAATGTTTGAACTTTTCCTCTATTCACGATTGGGAGAATCTAATTTCTTTTCTAAAACCTGCAGATTCCTGAAAATTAGTTTCAAAAAATAATTTCTTAAAAATTTTTAAAAGAATCTGTAACTTTCATTCTTGATGCGGCGTTTGTGAACGTTGAAACCATTTCTTCTATAAAACTTTAAATTCACAATGTGGGGAGAATTTAATTCCTGTTTTAAAAAGTGCAGATTTTTGAAAAACAGTTCTTGGAAATTTTCAAAAAAATCGAGTGGCAGAGGAGGGAAAAATGACTTGGACAATCAAGACATTTCACTCCTTCAAATCGTCGAGACTGGATGGTCTCTTCCCAGGTCTACTGCAGTAGACCCTGGATGAGATACTACTCTACCTCGCGAGAATATTTAGGGTTTTTAGGTACTATACCCCTAAGGGTTGGAGGGAAGTGAAAGTCGTCTTTATACCTAAACCAAGCCGTAGAGACTTCTCCACAGCTAAATCTTATCGTCCTATTGGTATGACATTCTTTCTTTTGAAAACGTTGGAAAGACTTTGTGACCGAGAAGTAAGGGGTAATGTACTGGGAACTAATTCACTACATTCCAACCAGCAAGCCTATATCCCAGAAAGATTTACTGAAGCTACCCTACACTGCGTGTCAGGGAGGATAGAAAGATCTTTAGGTGGTAAAATGTCCACCCTGGGTGTATTCATAGATAAGACGGCCTTCGCCAGTATCGATGCAGGTATCCGCGAACGAGGGGTCAACAATATTCTTTGAGAATGGATTGCACAGTTTCTTCAATACAGAGCTGTACATATCAGTGTAGGAAATGCTATCATTAGATGTACGCTAAGCAGGGGCTGTCCTCAGGGGGGCGTCTTGTCACCACTACTATGGAACTTAGTGGTTGACTTCTCTACCTACTAAATTTGGCAGGCTTCTACACTATTGGCTACGTAGATGCTATAACTATTGTGCTTAATGGTAGGTGCGAATAAGTGCTGTGCAACTGAATGCAAACAGCATTTCGACTGACTGGGCAATGGTGTTCAGAATACTCTCTATTTATCAATCCAACTAAGACAGAGATGGTTTTGTTCACAAGACAGAGGAAACCAAATGGCATTACCCTTTTCAGACGAGGTGTACGTTTTTTCTTGTGGCGTAGGAGGGGAAATATTCACAAGACCCTGGGTATTTCTCCCAGGAGTGCCGCATTCAACTGGAAAGATGTCCCAGCCGCCTACCGGCTAACCCCCCCCCCTACTTTTCTTTGTAACCACGACGGCACCACCTTGTAGGCATTCCTTCGCCTACGGATACCCTTGTTTCTTATATTCCAGTCTGTGCATTCTCTCTTCTTCTATCTATCCTTCCCCTCTATCTACTTCGATCTCTTCCGTCTCTACTTCGTACTTGTCTTTCTTCGCTTTAATTTGTTCCAAGTATGTTCATAATAATACTTTGGACATCCTTCCATATTGCTTTGTTGTCCATCATGGCTTCTATAATGTCATCTGGTAAGATATATGCCCTGTGAGTGGTGCCAGATCTTATGTCTGCCATCTTCCATATATTGTAATGGTAAGCCAGGCCGTATCTGTCCCACCACAGTATTTGCAGGGGTCGTGTTAGGTGATCTTGAAGCAACCGTGTCCCGTTAGAATCTGTGTTAAGAAATAGTCTAACCTGCCATGTTTTCTTTCCATCCAGGCTATAGGATCTTTAATTAGAGTCTTAGTCCATCTTCCTGTGTTTCCATTCTTATTTCCATTTTCGCAAAATCTCTTCTCTTCTTGCTATTTTGCTTGGTTTTGTATTTTGTCCCCTAGCATACATCCGTTCCTTAATCAGTAGGTGTATTGAAACCACATCAGCTACCAATTGGATTGCCCTGGTAGAAACTGCACGATAAGCCCTGATAATTTTGATTGCAGAGCGTCTTTGTACTTTCTCCAATTTAAGTCGATGTCTTGTTACAAGGATCATCTCTTTCCATATCGGGGCTCCGTAAAGCATTATGCTTTCTGTGACATTGTTTAATAGTTTTCTTTTATCACTATTTGGCCCCCCAATGTTCGGCATTATTTTGCTCAAGGCTGTTATTATTCTTTCTGCTTTATTCGCTGTTTTGGCTATATGTCCCGCCAGGTTCATGTTTCTGCCTATCTCTATACCCAGATATTTAGCGCTTGGTGCGCTCTCGATGCGATGTCTCCCTAGTGTTAGGGTTAGATTTTTGATGGTATTTCCGCCATTTATAACGACCATTTTGGTCGCAGCTGCTAGGCTTAATTCTTTCTCCGTTAGCCAACCTTCTATTCTTGTGGCAACCCACTCTACATTCTCCTTTAATTCGTTCTTATCTTTGCCGTTGACCACCAAGCGATAGTCGTGGCCCAATTCGGCATGGTCAGTCTGAGAACATCATCGTAATATAAATTCCGGAGGAGTGGTCCCAGTACTGACTCTTGCGGGGCACCGCTCGTCATTTCCATTTCTTTTGTTTCTCCTACGAAAATCTTTCTATTTTTCAGATAATCACACAGCATTCGTAATAGATAATCTTGTATCTTTTTTTTTTAAATTGTTCAATTATCCCATGCTAAGGTAAGCTGTTAAATGTATTATGTATGTCTAAAAGTCTTAAGACGGCAAACTTATTTCTTGGATGTCTGGCTATTTCCTTGACTGTCTCCTTAACTTTCTGCACCGAGTCAATTGTGGATCGCCCTTCCCGAAAGCCATATGGGTTTTCGTGTATACCGCCTTCACTTGCTATTTCGTTTTTTAGTCTTGTGCTTATTATATGTTCAAACAGTTTGCCCATCACGTTGAGCAAGGATAAAGACCTGTATTTTTTATCTCGTCCGTTTTATTCGTCTTTTCTATCAATATAAGTCGGTCTGTTTTCCGGAAAACATCCGTTATTAATTAACTTATTAAATAGTTTTAGGTATATCGTAGGTATTTTCTCGGTTATTGTTTTTATCACTTCGGGCGGTATGCCATCCGGCCGGGTTAGCCGCCCCTTTGTTTTTCCCGGCCTCCATTACTTTTTCCTCCGTATATTGTGGTATGCTCTCTGTTGTAACATTTATTGGCTCCCAATTTGCTTCATCGTGTGATGGAAAGAGATCCCGGGCTATGTTGAGTTGTGTGTCATCTTCCAATTCAAACATTGATCTTGTGCCTAGTTTCCCAGTGACGATACGATAGCCCTTCCCCATATGTCGGCTTCTACCTTTTTGCATAATTCGTTCCATGCTCCTTTTTGCACTTCTTATTTCCTTCTTTAATTTCCTTTTCTTAATTTTATAATCTTCTTGATACCTTTGCTTCTCGAGATCATCTATGTTCATATCTGCCCGAGACGTACATCTTCTTCTTAATTTTACTCATTCTTTTCGCTTGCCGTTAATTGTTTGTGACCATCAGTACAGCGGTACACCCCAGTTCGCTGTTTGATCTTTGGTATTAAGTTATCGGTTATATTTTATCGATATACCAATTGTCATTAGACAATAAACATGCACAATCAGGATCAGGATATCAGAGTCAAAGATCCAACCTTTTGTCTTTTCCTTGAATAAATTCTTGTTTATATTTTCTGACTCAGCGATAGTTACATTTATAATATATTATTCTGATAGCTTAAGTTTTCTTCCTCGGCTTCGGCATGGCATACCATTCCTCAACTTTATCCCAAATCTCGCAAGTTTAGATCGTGAAGTCCACTATTGACGTATTACGATTTGTGTCATACGTGTCCAAAACGTGAAGAATTTTGAAAAACAGCTTCGGGAGATTTTTAAAAAATTTATAAAATCACCGACTTTCGTCAATGTTTCGCTGTTCTAGAAATGTTGGAATTTCGTCTTCTATAAAACTTTACTGTTAGGACTGAGAGAGTTTACATAAGTAGTTTTCTGAAACATTCAGATTTTTCTAAAAGAATACCTTCGAAAGTTAAAAAAAAGCTATACAATCACAGACTTTCGTTCCTGTTGCGCCGTTCACGAACTTCGGAACTTCTGCTTTTGTAAAATTTTTAATTTATGACTGGAAGAGCTTAGTTTCTTTCTTCAATCCTTTGAAAACTAGCTTCTTTGGGAAGTTAAAAATCTGTAAAATTACGGACTTTTGTCTTATTGCACTGTCCGCGAACGCTGGAGCCCCTTCTTTTATGAAGCTTTACATCCATGATTGGGGGAATGTAATTAATTTCCTAAAACGTGAAGATTTTTGAAAAATGATTTCCAAAATTGTTTCCTTTAAAAGTCTCAAATATATCTGTATACTCACGGACTTTTGCTTTTGTTTCACCGTCCACGAACGTTCAAACTTCTTCTTTTATAAAACTTTAAGTCCACAATTGAGGAAAATTTAATTTGTTTTCTAGAACATGGATATTTTTGAACAAGTTTCGAAAAATATTTGTTTTCAAAATTTTCAAAAAAATTTGTAAAATTACGGGTTGTCTTTTTGCTTTGCTTCTCACTTATTTAAAATAAATGTTTATATCGAGCGTTGCGAGAATTTAATATTTTTTAAACGTTTCAAAACCCCAGAACCAGAGCGTCTAAAATAATCAATAAACAATAATCAACTAAACCACTAGGATTTATAAACAGTGAAGGTAAAAACTTATTATAAAGTGCAGAGTTGCATGCACGACTGGGCTACTTCCGTATAAACCACCAGATAATAAAACTAAACGCATTATTTAATGTAGGTTGGTTAAAAGCATTTAAAAACTTTATAGAAAGTTACTTATTCGTACGAT
Source organism: Melanotus villosus (assembly GCA_963082815.1). Taxonomy (NCBI): domain Eukaryota; kingdom Metazoa; phylum Arthropoda; class Insecta; order Coleoptera; family Elateridae; genus Melanotus; species Melanotus villosus. The sequence goes on along the minus strand of OY720419.1, from coordinate 9,870,453 downwards.
TCTTAACATACTAAAACAAAACTCAATATTTACAAAATTAAACTTGGTCGTCGTTATGTTACACAAATCAAAATTCATCACATTTCTAATAATAACTGGTCAATAATCCCGAACAAAAACTTTAGAAAGCTTGTTTTTGATGAAATTGCAACAAAAATTGGGCGTCGTCAGACAAATCTTAAAACTTCATCTAATCGAACCAGTTTTGTTATTATTACAGCTTTCCTTTTTAAGACCTCGCGTATTAATATTTTCAAGAAACCTCTGTCATTTTAGAAATGCAAAGGAAATCAGCTTGTTTGTAATAAACTTGAGTTATTTGTTATTTAAATTAATGCAGAAAAGGGGAAAACGTGACAATTTACAGCCCGGAAGCTTTTTGGTCCAATTAGGAAGGTTTTAGGCCAACATTTAAATATAAATCTTTACCTTGAATTTTGATTTTACAGTTGAGAGGACCGTGAGTTATTTTAATGCATTTCTGGGTGAATTTTTATTTGTTTATTTGCAAAGCATCCACAGGCTTGGTTCGAATTTTTGTTGCTTTTGTGGGAATCAATCGTCCTTAAATGAGTTGCTAAGATTAACAAATGGCCAAGAATGTTCGATGTATCTTGTTTCTGAAAATGCCCAGCAGCTCTATTAAAAACTAAAGCTTTTAGCTTGTCATAACAAAACTGGATGGGAGGCAGTGTTGCATTGAACAGATCGTTATTAAATGAAAATTATTATGACCTGATATTTGTGAACACACATAATGCGAAATCTCAAATTCTAGTACAAGCTCGAAGTTTTAAACAATCCTAGATAAAATTTTGTGTAACACCTGGGACAAAGAGATTTCAGTAGGTATTTGTGTGATTACAGGACTCGGTCTTCGAACCTCGTTGTGCAATTTTAACGCTCGTATTATAATAATGCCTGCACCGTAAGTAATTGTACCTATACATTCAATTGTCATTTTTGTAGCATATTATCAAATATGAAGAATTGGACAGCTTCTTAGACCCCTTTTCTATGTTTTCCAAGAAGGAATATCGGCCGATTTATGATTCGTTTATAACACTGTTTAGTGAATGCAGATGTAATGGGCACGGTGATTGACAAGTCGGACAGAGATGTATCTATTGAAGGAGGGAACCTTAGACATGCTGATGGCACCCTACAGTTTCTGGTTACCAAGAACTCAATATAGTGTCCCACAGACTAACAGCACGGTATAAATTTAAGTTCACTTGGCCAAGCAAACAACAAGTAAAACAACATTCAGAAATGTGGTTGTAGTGGATTGTTTTGCATTTCTAAGATTTATCTAAATAAACTAAGACCAGTGCAAAGAATTTGATTTCAAGGATGATTAGCAATAGCTCATTTTGTAACCTCAAAATCTGGAGGCCCTTCAACATATCTAAAGCATCTAAGGCAATATTGAAACAATCACTTGTCTTCTACAGTTCCTTAAGTAGCAGAGATATGTATACTTACAAAAGACAGACAAAAACAGAATTAGTATTTTTGAAATGTGGGTGGCTTTCTCCTTGAGGGATTTTCCATTAAAAAGGGACCCTTTCCCCATTTTTTCCTCTTCATTGAATCCTAGATTAGTGGCCGGGTATTAACACATACGTAAAATTTCTGTGAGCTTTTCTAGTATGAATGTTTGTTAAGAGGCTAACCTTACCCATTAAACGAGGAGAAGAAGATCTATTCGAAATCTTACAGGGTTAATGTTTGTCTTCCGAAGAATTGTTGCAATTTTTTTTAGAAAGGAAGAAGACTTTCCGGTAGAGGGTGTCGTAATGTACGCCAAGTAGGATGCTTAGTTCACCCATCAAAAAAAATCGCATTTAAAGTCGGGACGTGTAAAACAGTTTCCAAAGGTCTTGGTATAACAACCGGGACCAGATTATTAGCTTAACTTGAAGTGAGAAGAAGCTGTCTTGCAGACCAACGACACTTAAAATATATCAGTCATTTTACTGAATGAAAAACCCTGTGAAACGCAAAGTAATTGCAATGAGCACAGTACCGATGAGGTGGACAAAATAAAGAAACTCTGCAATGGCTAGCGCTCAGCACAAGGTAAGAGCAGTAAGGATTGAATAACAGTAGGGCAAACCAGTACAGCTTTATAAAACATTGAAGATCACAATGAGTTGTTTCCTACCATGTGTGGTAACAAGGCTAATAAATCTCATAACTACAGACCATTGGTTTAGGTTAAGGCCAAAGAAGAAGAAGATTAGCAACAGTAATTAAGACATTATAAGCTTTGTGACTGCAAGGACATTCCAAAGAAACAACAAAAGCAGTAAAAGTTGAAAAGTTAGAAAACACTCATAGCAACCGTGTAGGCAATGACAGTGCATTAGATGAGACACTTCATACTAAAACTGTTTCTAAACAACAGAATCAAAAGTCAGTTCTAAAACCAATGCATGGGTGCGAAACAGTGATGCTAATACGAGGGGAAAGATTAGGAGATGTGAAAAACAAAAATGTCAAGGAAAATCTTGGAAGAGAGGCAGGATCAACATCTGTGGAAGAAAAGAACAATCCAAGAGTCAAAATAGTTTTATAAGAAAAATATGTAGAAGCATTATGGAATAGTAAGAAAATGCGAAGGTATGAAGGATGCTTAAAAGTAGTAGGGGAAGAGCAAACAACAAAAGAACATTTAGATAACACCCCAAATCCTGGAAGACGGCTAAAGTGGTATTAATACCGAAACATAAATACAGGCCTATTTGCCTATTAAATGTATTGGGCAAAGTACTGGAACATCTTATAAACAAGAGACTCGAAAAGAAAATTGAGAGAAAATTAATAAAGGACCAGGATGGTATTCGAAAAGGGCGATCAACAGTTAAGGCCGTAAAGAAGGTAATAGAGGAAGTGCAAGAAACTAAGAGATTAGCTTACCAGCACCGGCAGAACATAGCCCTCATTACCTGGAACATTAAAAACGCATTTAATAGCGCCCCATGGGAAGGGATATTGGAACAAATACAGAAAATGGGAGTAAGTCCCTATACATAAAGAAACCTCAGCGGCAGATTTATAGAAATTGAAAACGGGAGATATATGAAAATGAACTGTGGGGTACCACAGGGGCCGGTCCTCGGACCTAAGCTTTGGAACGTCTTCTAAGAATGGTTACTAGGCTTCGCCGATGATGCGGCATTAATAGTAAGTGCTAGGAAGGACGAAAACATACAAAACAAAATAAATGCAGTAGTTAGAATGATCGAAAGAGCGATAACCAGAAAACAACAGCAACTCGCAACGAGAAAAACCGAGGCTGTAATATTATACCGCGGTTGAAAAACGATTGAACTTATAATACAAGGAGAATTAATCAGAAATGGCAAGGCAGTAAAATACCTGGGCGTAGTTATTGGGCATACGAGTTACACTAATATGACAATTCATGTTCAGAAAACAGTAGAGAAAGCGGAAAATGCAGTTTGAGTCCTAACCCGCCTGATGCCTCGAGTAGAAGGCCCAAAACCTAGCAAAAGGAAGATACTAAATTTGGTGATAAATTCCATTATCTGATATGTAGCGCCAATATGGAACAACATAATAAACAAGAAAAAATACAGAACCACCGTAACCAGCATCCAGCGAAAAATGGCAATTAGAATCGCAAGTACCTACAGAACCACGTCTACTAAACCGCTGCAGGCCTCTGCGTTCATTATTCCTATAGATTTATTGATAAAAAAAGGAGACTCGTATACAAAAAAAAACAAAGATGACAAAATACAGATAAGGAAGATGATAGAGGAAGAATGACAGGACATATGGCCAAAAGCGGAATAACCATAAGGCAACCTGAACGAAGAGACTAATTAAAGAGGTTGGGGAAATTAATTACTATGCGATCCAAATATTAGATGCATCGGCGCCTACCTAGCAAAGTTTAAAATACGGAAAACGAATGAATGCAAATACTGCAATGAGGAAAATGACACGGCAGAACATACAATGTTCCAATGTATAAGATGGACGGAAGGCAGAAATAAGGTACAGGGAGGACTGGGTATAGTAATAACTCCAGACAATTTGGTGGAGACCATGTTACAAACTGAGGACAACTGGCAAAAATCGTTGACACGATTACAATAATAATAAAAGCAAAAGAGGCCGATGATAGGGCTCGGGATGTAGACGCTAACTACCCGAAAAAGATAAAATATGGAAAAATAAGACTAAAGACTCGCTGAAGTTATGTCTCGTCTGCGATATTAGGGAGTTATTTTCACATCCTGGGAGGGTTTTTTTTTCCCGTGTGGGGTTGCTAGTCCCCCATCGGGCGCCTTCCCGGGTGGTGGATAGAGGAAAGCCTGCCAAATATGGCAGGTACCGAGGAAATCAAACACTCGCAGCGAGCCAAAACCAGACTGTGGTGGAGAAGCAGCAACCCCAGTAAGATAAATTATATCGGAAAGGTCTATGAGCAGACAATCTTAGGCAGAGTTGAATCAACAGTATGACTAAGACGCTGCGGTGAAGAAGGCAAGGGAAAACCACTTCACTATGTCTCCCAAGAATAATCACAATGGCAATGAAACAAAATACAACGGCCCTCAGTCCTCGGCAGGTTTTAAATAACCAGAGGGTGCTAAGAATCCCCGAGTGCAAATTTATAAACAATACAATAAAGATAGGAACATGGAATGTTCGCACCCTATACGAATCAGGCAAACTTATAAATGCTACACGAAATGGAAAGGATGGACATACAGATACTAGGAGTAAGCGAAGTTATATGGCCAAAGTCTGGAAAAATACAGAGTAAGGGCAAAATAATATACTACTCAGGTAATAATGACAAGCATCACCGGAACGGGGTCGGAATCATAATGGAAAAAGAAACAAGTAAATCAGTACTGAACTTTATCCCATACTCAGATAGAACCATGCTGATACAACTTAAGGGTTCGACATGCAATGTGAATGTAATTCAAGCATATGCACCTACTGCAGACAAAACAGATGATGTGTCACCAATTAGCTGTCTCCCCGTCGCCCCAGAAGGTATAAAACCAGAGCGTTTTCCTGCAAGAGCACCCATTCCATCTCCGACGTCCGTCAGAGCAACACCCATTCCATCACTGACGTCTGTCAGAGCCACACCCATTCCATCTCCGACTTCCAGCAGAGCAACATCCTTCTCCAAGTCCACTTCTCTTCAACTCCTGCTCCAGTCCTGCTCCTGCTCATTTTCGATTTCTTTTAGCCCCCTGAATCAAATCCCAGAAGCACGGGCGTCAATTTTGAGGCACCCTGTATTTAGGGCACTTGAAAGGTGGTTTGTCAAATTCCAACAATTTTGATTTTGTTATTTATGACAGAAACTAATTTGAAATAGAACAATTTCGTCGATCGTCACAAACATTTTGAATGAATTGTTATTCAGAATTAAACCAATTTGCAAGCAAAAAGCACCAGTGACTTCAACTATCGGTCAGAAAATAAACCCCAAAGAATTTGTCCTTTTCTAATAACCCATCCTACTTTAAACCTTCAAATTATTTCAAGAAGTCATTTCAAGTTCTTGAATTACTTGCTTACTTATTTAGAATGCCCCGAATTTTCATTGAAATTTAAAGAAAATTTAGAAGAACAGGAGATTTAAACGCCCAAGCAGAAAAGCAAAAAGGAGTTTTAGAATCATATAATTTGTAATTTGGCATTGTTTTTATAATTAAATTACTTTCGTTACACGATAGGCATTTAATTATTAAGTTATGAACAATATTTAAAATGTGTAGATTTTAATGATCAATCAGAAAAGACACTCCCAAGAATTTATCTTTTGCCAATCCTTCATCCTGTTTTAGACTACTAAATTACTTTAAATTATTTCTGGTAATTTAGAATTATCTTACTTATATCACACGGTCTCAATTTCCAATGAAATTTAAGAAAACCTTCCCGAGATGGGAGATTTCAATAACTAAGCAGGGAATAAACCCCACGAACTTCACTTTTTGAACTATCTTGCATGGAACTTGACGTTTAAAATTAGCTGAAAACACTTTAGCTATTAAATTACTTGTAGTAACTTAAAATTTGAAATTTGCAAAATAAATCTGAAAAAGGACATTACCATGATCGATCAGTAAAAAACTAAAGATTTGGGTTTTCAATCACCCACTCGGTTTTATGCTATCAAATTACTTGCAAAAGGGAAGTATTTGGCATTTAATTACGACAACAAGAGATTTCGACGACCGGACAGTAAAGAAACTCTTAAAATTCGACCTTCCGAAGCATGTCCTTCTTGGCGTTTAAAAATAATTCAGGAGATTGTTTCTAGCCATTTAATCATTTTACTACATCAACAGATTAATAGTTTTACTTAAATTTCAATAAACCTCAGAAAAACAGATTTTAACAAACGAACAGAACAGAAAACCCAAAAAATTTGTTCTTCTCCTATCATCTGTCTTGGTTTACATTTGAAAATTACTCCAAGAAACTGGTCAATTACTTTACTTATTTCGGATGTTCTGCACCGAAAGTACATTAAAAGCTTAAAATGTACCAACATTTAGATTTAAAGAAATTTCAAAAATCACACGAGACGACCGAGCAGCACAGAAAACTAAAATAATTTTTTCCTTTCCAATTATCTATCTTGGTTAGAATTACAAATTACCCCAAGAAGTAACTTAAGGCCAATTGCGTTACTTATTTCGGATTTTCTGTAATTATTAAACAACTTTCAGAACTTCAAATGCTTTAAATTTATGTAATAAATAATTTAAAACATTAAAACAATCAGGAGATTTCAACGATCGATCAGAAAAGCAATTCAACGGGAATTTCTTCATCTGCCAATTCAGATTTCTTTAAGTGGATGTTTTTAGCTATTGAATTGCTTTAGGTGTCTCAACAACCTGTATTTATTTACATCTAAATTTAAGAAAATCTTCGACTTTTCCATGAGAGAACTGCAGAAACGCTGAAGATTTGACTTTCCATGCTATTTCTCTTGGAACTTGGCGTTTCAAATTACGAATTTAATAGGTTATGTCTGGCCACTAAATCTCATACATGCATTTAAATTCTAAGAAACCTCCAAAAGAGGAAACTTTAACGATCGAGCAGAAAAGAAGCCCCGAAAAGCATTTATATTGTTTTAAATGTTCAAGCTACCTCAAGAGGTTATTTGTAGTAATTGAGTTGATTGTATTACTTAGTTAGATTAACTTGCTTTACACTCTAATTTAAAGAAGTGGGGGATTAAACTGCGTAGCAAAAAAATCTGTGAAGTAATCTTTTGGAAGCATTGCACTTGAAGCTTAGCAATTCACAATAATTCAAGGGGTTATTTTAAGCTGTTAAATCACTTTCGGTGAATCAAGTACTTAAAATTGGCATTTAAATATTAAAAGCAAGAAAGAAAGGGAGAGGGAAAGAGGCAGAGCGACACAAAGATCGAAATAGAGAAAACTAGGAGATTTCAATGGTCCCACAGAAAACAATCAATTCCCCGATCGTCCATTCTATTTTAGATATTTATATTAGTTAAAAAGCATAGTTTTCCTTGCTAAATTACCCTGTTTATCCCGAATGTCATGTTTTTCGAGTAAAATTTAAGAAAAACTTAAGAAAAATAGGCGATTTCAATGAATGTCCGGAAAGGAAATTCTAAGAATAATTCAAGAGCAGAAATGACTAGTCATTAAGTCGCTTTAGATACTACAAATAATCAAAATTTACAGTTAATTTAAAGACATTACAAAAAACTGGAGATTTGAACGATCAGGTGGAAAAGAAACCCCCAAGGATTTACTGATTTACTCACTCAAAAGATCTTTCTTTGAACTGAGCGCTTCAAATTATTATTTCTAGCCATTAAGTCACTTTGGATAAAAAAAAAATTAAAAATACCTTAATTTCAACGATAGAATAGATATGAAACCCCCAAGAATTTGTACGTTTAAACGTCTCTGTTTTGAACTTAGCGTTGCAAATTTGATTGAGAGATTGTTTCTGACTATTAAGAATATGTAATTCATCTCGGTGCTCGATATTTCTGTGTAAATTTAAAGTAAATTTCAAAAACCTTAGGAGATTTCAATGATAGATTAGACAAGAAGCCTTCAAAAACTTTCCAAAGCTTTCTTGTTGAGGTGTTCGTAAAGTCTTTAAATCTAAATCTAAAAGTCTTGCTAATCTTCTGCAATAAAAAATAATTTTTGTTATTTTACTTGAAGCTAAATAGATGCATACATAGGTGCGAGAAATTCCCCGTATTTCTGTGTAGATTTAAAGGAAATTTCAATAACCCTAGGAGATTCCAACGATAGCTTAGACAAGAAGCCTTCAAGAAGGCTTCCTTGCTGCAGTATTCGTACATTTTTTAAATTTAAATTCAAAATCTTTGTTTATACTTGCAATAAAAATAATTTTTGTAGTTTTATTTGTTGTGCTTGTAACCTAAGCAGGTCCATGCATAGGTGCGGAAAACACGTACAATTTTGTAAAAGAGATGAATTATTCACCAATATTTTCTCATCCTAAGAAACTTAATTCTTGCACAATTGTAATACTTTAGCAAGTACTTTTTCTTAAACGTCCGTTTCAAAATAACACTGTGAACCAAGCTGAAGTACTGTAAATGCAGCTAAAACCTTCAATTTCAATTCAAATCATTGATATGCAAATTAAAACATAATTGTACAGAGCGTGTTGCACTTTCGATGTAAATTCGTTACGTAACCTTAGGACAAAACACAGAACTTTACGTTTTCACTACGAGAATTCATTAATTAATAACCCACACCATAAAAATGCCTACGTACTGGGTTACAATTAGAAATAAAAATCACAATGGTTTTGTCTGATGTAAACTGAGCATAACTTATTAGCGTGCATAAGAGTTTTGTTTCTAAATAATAAAGGCAACCTTATTATTTCACCTTGTTATTATTTCGATATTAATTAACCATCGTGCATATACTAATTTATTATACTTTCTTTTAAAGGCATAAATAAATAGCGGAATTAGTACAAACATGGAGATTGTTGGTTGTATGTAGTTGCGAAGACATATGGATGCACATGAGTTATTTTAGGTCTGATTCCAGTAATGTCTCCTTAGATCGTACTTAGCGAAAATTGAAACTTTGAAACATTCTAAAAGAAGTAGCGACAATGTCGTAAATGCAATTAAACTGTAATAGAAATTTCTTTTTGCCAAGTTTCTAAGAAAGTTCGAATGACAGATTACACACTACTTTTTTTTATGAAAGTGCAATTAACTAATAACTGTTCGTTTTAAAACAACGACGGGAACAATTCTAATTTATGCAGAATCTTCCTTCCATTCATGGAAGCACAAGATGATCTGTTAATTATTAACAGTGCAATTTTTGTCGGTTGCTATGTTTTTTATATATGAAAATGCAAATTCCAGAAGAGCTAAGCTGGTTTTTTATTCATTTTTGCATGAGTTAGTTGGCCTATTTCCATAGTTTTGAATGTTAATCATTTTCAACGCTTCGGAAGTGAATCTACTTCTGATTTCGCACTGAGAATTTTCAAAGCACTTGACCCACCGGGATTTGAACCTGGAACTTCTCGATTTCGATACAGACTCAATTACCACTGAGCCACCGGAGTGATCCGAATATATTCCTAATTAAATTACATATAAGTTACCCTTTCCGGATTTTTGGTTTTCGTTGGTACTGCTTGGTTCTTTGGCCACAATTTCTGCCACAATTCTACCTATTAGACGCGATTGTCTTCTTGCTAGACGTGTTTTGCAAGTCTGGATTTTGCCGATCCCCTTTTCTTACACAGTTCTTGTGTTCTGAAAATCTCACTCTAAGAGGTCGGCTGGTTTCTTAAGTGTACAATTTATTACATTCGTATGGTACATCGTATACACAATTGTTTGAATTTTGGTCTTGGTTTTTAGGTTATGTCCTGGATTTAAAAGTTGTGCGTATTTTATATTGTTGATTACAATTGAATAGATTCAGCTACCAGAAGCAGCTACTTAAAGGCCAAGGAAGCATGTAAACAAAACTAAAGAAAGAAAGAACTAGCACATGACATCTGCGAAGCTGAGCGAAGAAGAAGCAAAGATGCAGGATAAAGAATTGAACTATGCTGTAACGCTAAGGTATGCTCCCAAAGTCGACCTAGTAATTGCAATCGAGGAAACAGCTGTGAAACTATAGCCGGAAGACGCTGAAGAACATAGATGGAAAGTGAGATCGGCACTGGAATATTCCAGAGCTCCTAAACCTAATCTTGGTTCTGGATCGTGTATCTGAAAAGAGATTCATCCATCAAAATTCTACCAAAGGCAATGCGACTATGGTGATGGACTTGCACACATATAACATGAAGATCCAAGAACTGCTAGATGTAGAAGAGTACCGCAGTGTTAGTCGAAAAGCGAATATACCAAATACTGTACAAACACAAAGAGGGATTTCCAGACTGAATGAAAACCAAACTAATACTTCTTATATGTAGCAAACCACCACATCTGTATGGTCTACCAAAAATACACAAAGAAGGTATTCTCTTGAAACCAATAGTTCTATAAGCTCGCCATGCCATCCGTTAGCACACTTCCTTCTGAAGATCATCATCTCATTATGGGGTAAGATAACTTCCATGGTTAAGAACACCCAACCCTTCTTGGTATCTGTCATAAACGTAAAACCAAACCATGAAAACCTTCTGGTAAGCTTTGATATTGTATGCTTTTTCGCAAATGTCACTCATCATCATAAGGAAGAGACTGGAAGCAGATGAAACGCTCACAGAAAGCACGGATCTCCCAATAGACACAATAATGGAACTTAACCATATGTGTAGGAACTACATACTTTTAGATAGAAGATAGATTCTATCAACAACAATATGGAATGGCCATGGGATCTCCACTATCATTCATAGCTAGTAACATCTATATGGAGGACTTTGAAGAACAGGCGATATCCGAGAATCCAGATACCTTCGTATCGTTTACGAGTGAAGTAAAAACACTGGCCAAAGAAAAATGCCAAGCTTACATTAGCTACCGAAGCAATAAGAGCGCCGAAAATTGGGAAAGATATACTAGAACAAGAAACACCGTCACTCACAAATTAGAGATATTAAAAAGAAAAAAAGAATATTGAACATGCTTCACTAAAGAAATGGAACATGACCTCTACGGTTGGCAGAAGAAAATATGGTCACTACTGCGAAGCACTAAAAAACCAATAAATGAATACAGACAACTGAATCATGTAAGTGAAGGAACATGGATCGAGCACTTCACCCAACTAATAAAACAGACACAACCAGCACCACTCGCAAATATTGCCATTAACAGCGAAATTGTTACCGTCAACGAAGACACTACAATGAAAGCCATCAATAAGTTAAAGAACAGAAAAGCCCCTGGACCGGATGAAATCAGAAACGAGCTCTTAAAATACGGAGGTACGGCACTGCATTAAGAAATACATAAACTTATATTAAAAATCATAGAAGATGGAGAAATCCCTCCATCATTGAAGAACAGCATAACCGTCCCAATACACAAGAAAGGGGACATAAGAGATCCAGGTAACTATAGATGCATTACATGATTATCAACCATGTTAAAACTTTTAACAAGAATCGTAAAAGGCGAACTAGAAACACGCATTCCAATGAGTGACAATCAGCAGGTTTAGACAGAACAGATCGACGACAGATGCAGCTTTTATAATGCGCCAGATAAGAGAAATCGAATATAAAACCCCAACCTACATATATGTTCTATAGACATGACGAAAGCTTTTGATAGGGCCACACTCACAGATGTAATAAACATATTAAAGACAAACAGGGTCCCTCGATGTATGGTCGAACTAATCAAAGAAATTAACACAAACACTACTACACAAATAAAATTACAAGGAGCTCTAGCAGAAAAAATTAAGATATTAAACGAAATACGGCAGGGAGATAGTTTGAGCCATTCCTATTTAATTTGATAATGTAGCAAATCATAGAGGAAGTAAACAATACCAACGAGGAATCCCGCTTAGGGACAAGCAAAATTGACATAAGTAGTTTGTTATGCCGACGACACAACGTTCGTAGCTGAGTCTGAGAATGACCTGCAGTAAATGCTACATAGATTCTATACTGTGGCCACAAAGTACAACATAAAAATTAACACACAAAAAACAAAGTGCCTAGTCACCAGCAAAGAACCGGTTAGATGTAAGCTAGTTGTTAACAATGAACCAATAGAACAGATAATGGAATTCAGTTATTTAGGGACCATTATATCGAGTGAAGGAAATCTGAGAAAAGAGGTAGCGGAACATATAACAACGGCCGCACGCATGTCTGGAGCACTGAAGGATCTTATATGGACGAATCCAGACATGAATGTAGAAAGCAAAGTCAGAATGTACAAAAGATTGGTTAGACCAGTAATGACATATGCCATCGAAACGAGAGCAGAGACGAATGTTACGAGTAAACGAAATGAAAATCCTACGAATGCTAGTGGGGAAGACACGAAGAGACAGGGTAACCATTAGAGAATAACGCCAAGTCCAAGATGTGGGGAGGGGGGAGAAGAAGAAGCTGGAGAGACCATGTGCAACGTATGGAAACAACAAGAATTGTACATATAGCAATGACCCAAAATCCAACAGGGCACAGAGAAAGAAGGAGACCGTATAAGAGGTAAAGGGATAGTTGGACATTCACATCCCAAGAGCAATAGGCTGTTATTGAAATACAAGCCAATGGCTTAATATACGACTAAGAAGAAGAAGAAGAAGAAGAAGAAGAAGAAGAAGAAGAAGAAGAAGAAGAAGAAGAAGAAGAAGAAGAAGAAGAAGAAGAAGAAGAAGAAGAAGAAGAAGAAGAAGAAGAAGAAGAAGAAGAAGAAGAAGAAGAAGAAGAAGAAGAAGAAGAAGAAGAAGAAGAAGAAGAAGAAGAAGAAGAAGAAGAAGAAGAAGAAGAAGAAGAAGAAGAAGAAGAAGAAGAAGAAGAAGAAGAAGAAGAAGAAGAAGAAGAAGAAGAAGAAGAAGAAGAAGAAGAAGAAGAAGAAGAAGAAGAAGAAGAAGAAGAAGAAGAAGAAGAAGAAGAAGAAGAAGAAGAAGAAGAAGAAGAAGAAGAAGAAGAAGAAGAAGAAGAAGAAGAAGAAGAAGAAGAAGACCTTCGTAATCTGGCAGCACTGGGAAAAGAAACTGCATAGTTTCCCCACACACCTAAGTTCATAATGGAAATTGAGACAGACAATAAACTTTCATTCCTAGATGCACTCGTAGGTATACAGGAATGAGAATGCACCAGACTAGTGTACGCGCAGATAGGAAAGCTACCCACACTGGTAGATACCTACACTTCGAATCTGACCATCACAAGCGCGTGAAAGTAGATGAGGCCTACACCAACCAAAAAGAAGTAATCGCAGAGAAGCTTAATGAAAATGAATAGCCTGGGATAACATCTAACTTGACCATGATGGGTGAGCACCGAAGAAGAGCAAAAGGAGGAACCAAAGTATACCGCGATTATACCCTATGTTCCGGGTATATCAGACCAAACTCGAAGAATAGGACAAACACTATAAAATACGAAAAAGTTTTAAATCCACAAGAACACTTAGGGAAATCCTAACCAGAACCAAACCTGAAAACGAAGACTAAAGTTAAAAAGATCGTGTATACGGTTCACCATGTGAATGCGATAGACTGCACATTGGCGAAACCAGCCGAACTCTCCGAGTGAGAATTTCAGAACACAAGAACTGTGTAAGAAAAGGCGAAACGGAAAAATCCATACTTGCAGAACACGTCTTGCAAGAAGACCATCGTGTCCAATAGGCAGAATTGAAGAAATTGTGGCCAAAGAACCAAGTAGTACCAAACGAAAACTAAAGGAAGCCACGTATCCATTTGGATACCACTCCTGCATAAAGAAACGATTCGAAATGCGTACCAGAACACTGCGCATCATGCGCAATAGGCTACTGCGCAATCAATAATCCGGAAAATAACGTAGGTAGAAATATATTCAGATCACTCCGCTGACTCAGTGGTAATGAATCTGTTTCGTAATCGAGATGGTCGGGGTTCGAATCCCGATGAAGACGAAAGTAGATTACCTTCCGAAACGTTGTGAATGAATAACGTTTCAAACTACGGAAATAGACCAACTAACTCTATAAAAAATATGAATCCACCTTTAGAAAACATATTTTTATATTCATGTACTAACGTTTACAAAAATTATAGGATTAAGGACGAATTCATTTTTTCTAATTTGATATTAAAACGCGCCAGTTTAAGGGAACAAGAAACTAAAGAGAATAAGATTAAAGTATGATGTATAACCCTTTTACCCTCATTCTGGGCAGAAATTTAAACTAACCCAGAAAAGTTTATCATAAGCCTCTCCTGATTTATTCAAGTCAAAAAACTTGAATTTTACGATATTTCTAAAAGGTATGGTTGTATAATAAATTGGAGTACAAAAGAGTCAAGTTCTTGATGTGGTTCTTTGTGCTTGCTTGCTCGTAAACCCTAATGGAAAGCAGCCTGATTGAAATCAAAACAATCACGATGGATAAATCTACCCAAAAAGTATGTGAATAGAGTACACCCATTACAAAATAGTTATTTGCGCTCCAAGTTATGGTAAGTGAACTTTTTTATCCGAGGTGGTAATTTGTGGACCGAAGCGCAGCTGAGGTCCATAAAGCCACCGAGGATAAAAAAGAAACTTACCTACGCGTTGCGCATTACGTTTTTCTCACTACCACAAAATAAAATTCATTAATAATTTAACAGAAATTGTGACGTTTATATTTATGACAGTTTAACGGCGCTGTTGCTATGGTACAAACAAACACATAAACGCAATTTCTGTTTTCAGTAACGAAAAGAATGAAATCAAACATTTTGTAAATACACCTTCATTTAACATTCAACGTTGTTCCAATTGTAAAATTAGTTTTAATATTAATAAATAAGCACGTATTCTCCATTATAACTATTTATTTTTTTTATATCCGTTATGGTGTAGCGTTATGGGGTACCATGCGCGGAAAATGACCTGGCGCGGTAAATCGTCTTTTTTGCCCTTAGATACAGTCTGTTTTTGTTCAACTAAATGTTTTAGTTTCCATTAGTGTCGCCTTTTTGACAATGAAATGTCAATTTACCAAGGTGGTAGTGAGAAATAGTTATTTATGTATCAAGGGCGTAAAGTAGTGAATATTATAACCCGAGGCTTTAGCCGAGGGTTATAACACGCCAAAGGCCAAAGTCGCTTATTACGCCTGTGGTACATACAATATTTTTTGCACGAACGGAGATTTGATTTAAATTTTTTGATTTATAATAAAATTTTTCTAATGACATTTTTAAAAATGTCTAATTGACGCATTCACGGCAAGAGTGATTTTATAAAAATTGTATTGTAACTAAGGTATTTTTGTGATATTTCAAATTTGTCGCGAGCGTAAAGTGCACCCGAGGTCTGCAATAATGAACTTTAGGCAAAAAATACTTTTTTTTCATATAAGAATCCATTGTAAGTTCTGTAAACGCTTTGTTCTATTTTTCATCGTTTCTTCAAACACTTTTTCATTTTGAAAGCTTTAAAAATTCGGTATAATTTGTACCAACTATCAAAAGAGGCATTTAAAAGGGTCCTAAAATAAGGCCTTTAATTGATACTTGACGCAGGTTAATTAAAAAATTATGTGCTTAAATAAAATTCTTTAAAATAATATTAAAAGAACTTTAAAGTTTCTCCTAAGAAGATTCAGAAATGCCAATTCAAACAAATAATCTAAAATAAGAACAAATTTTAAAAATCTCTGCGTACTTTTGTACGATAAGTTTGAAAATTTCTGATTGGTACCTGTTCGGCGACAATCCATCGAAAGCCATCCACTGAAGATGAAACCTGCAAACAAGAAAGAAAGTTATTAAATCACAAACTAAAATACAAAACGAAAGCATTAATAAGCAAGTATAAATTTCTCAAATTCTTCAGTTACTTAATTGTTATTCCATAATTAGCTCATTATCATGCTATAACATTTTGCAAATTTCTAATATTACCAGGAAACAAAGCATAACTGAAAACACAACAATAAAGGCTGTCTGTATAATAGAACAAAATATAACAACGTTTTGTACTTCTGTGCTTCCTACAAGCAAAACTTTACTTTCTTTACAAATGAGTAAAATATCTGACAAGCAATCAGTATTGTTTTCGCTAATTTCCTGGGAATTTTTACTGGAAGCGATTAGAAAATACAAATTCGTGGATTAGCATCATATATGTTTTGCAAAGTTACGAGTGTTGCACATTCCTTATTTATTTATTGACACTAAGCGTGCGTTTCAATTTATGTTAGAAAGTTTTTAAGCAGTGAGTGAAACAACAAACGTGACTCATGTTAGTTGAATTGTTTCAGAAGCATGTTTCTGGCCTAATCAATCGTTTAAATATATTGGTTTTTCTGAAATTTAATTTAAATCTAAATGCAAATTTAGAACATTCGGGACGAAGCAGTAATTTAAGAGTTAAAATTAACTCTCTGGACTAATTTTAAACCTTAATAATCTTAATATAGGTACAGCGGGCTGGTCGGAAAAGACACATTTTTGGGTCGTTTCGCTTCTGCATGATTATTATAATCTCCTGCTTTTAGTTTTGATATTCATCTGAATTTCGATGAAACTTTATAACAATTGAGGTAATTATAATCATTTAACAGTTACAAATTGAAAACCTCGCTCTAAAAAGGATTGGCTCGAGAGGTTAAATTTTGGGAGTTTTACTGCTGTTCGATCGTTGAAATCTCTCGCTTTTTGAGGTTTTTTTTTTACTTTTAATTGAAGTTTTACGACATTTAAGTTAATTCAAGTAGCTGAATAGTTAGGAACCACAATTTGTACTACTTTTAAATGTTAAATCCAATGTGAAAGAATTGTTCGCAAAGATAAATTATTGGTGCCTTACTTCAGTGAAATCGTTGAAATCTCCTTAAATTTGATGAAAATTTAGGACACTTGAAGTAATTACAGCAATTTAATGACTGGAAAGAACTTCATACGTAACTAATTTAAAATGCCAAGTTCAAAGCTGAATCGTCCGAAATGACAATTATTGAAGGTTTTCCTTGTGTTCGGTCGTTGAAATCTCCGGTTTTTTTTTGAGATTCCAACAATATGATGAAAATTTGGGATCCTCAAGGCAACCACCCCAATTTAATGATTAGAAATAATCTTTCTAACTAAGATTTGAAACGCAACAATTCACAGCGGGATAGTACGAAATAACAAATGTTTAAAGATTTTAATTCTGATTGACCGTTGGACTCTCCTATCTTTTTTGAGATTCTTTTAAATTTGATGAAAATTTGGGACATTCTATGTAATTATACAAATATAATAACCCGAAATAATCTCTCGAATTAATTTGAAACGTAAAGTTCAAAACTGAATCGTTCGAAATAGCAAAATATTTGAAATTTTTACTTCTGATCAATCATTGAAATCTCCTGCCTGTTTTAAGAATCCTTTAAATTTGATGAAAATTTAGGACTCTTTATGTAATTATAGCAATTTAGTAGCTTGAAATAACCTCTCATACTAATTTGAAACGGCAAGTTCAAAGCGGAATCGTCGAAATGACAAATTTTTGAGGAGTTTTATGTCTGATCGATCGTTGAACTCTCCTCTCTTTTTGGAGATTCCCTTAAATTTGATGAAAATTTGGGACATTCAAGCTAATTACAGAAATGTAATAGTTCGAAGTAACCACTCCAATTAATTTGAAACGCCAAGTTCAAAGCTGTTTCGTCCGAAATAATCAATTTCTGAAGGTTTTACTTTTGTTCAATCATTAAAATCTCCTATTTCTTTGGAGTTTCTTTAAATTTAAATTGAAATTTACAACATATGGGGTAATTAAGGTAGCTGAACAGCTAGGAATAATATCATCAACTACTCTGAAGGTTTAAAACAGGACAGATGGGAAAGGACAGATATTTTCTTACAATTGAAATCTCCGTTAATTTTTATAAGGCGCTTTTATTCCAAAGTTAGATAGGTACAAAGGATTCATAATTATTAAGGAAAATTGTGTATTTTGGTATCTGTCACAGAAATGCTGCTTTGGGATTTCTTTCTGATCAAACTAATTAATAATATGTAGGGATTCAGCGTTAATGTTCATGTTAACCAAACTACTGTCTAATTATTTAAATTAATAAAACACTTTTTTTTTCTGATAAAAGTACCATCAAATGAAAGATATTATGCTCCGCAGTATAGCAATTTTTAACAAAACCACGTAAATTAAAATTGAAATGCATGAGTTATGTCTGGTTACATTTGAGAGTTAGCTAAATTTTTATTTTTTTAGAAAGAGTACTTCAATCTATGAAATTTAATTAAAAAAGGAAAAAAAAACGTATACAGAAAATAAAGTTAGCTGAAATAAAAAAAATGTAAGTTAGATTACTCGATCGTTTTTGCTGGTTTACTTTCGAAAAGAAATTACAACATTTACGTGATTATTGTCGCTTGCAAGAACGCTCTGAACTGCTCATAATCATTATAAAGCAGGGCATTAATGATATTTATACAAAGATGTTTAATGCGAGGAAAAGGAAAAGTTGTTCTCTAGTACTCGTAGGTTATATATACGAAAGTAATTAATTAATAGAAGAGAAGGCTTGCATTTCACACTTGTTGCATTTTAGATGCTTATTATATTAAAAAAGCACTAAAGAAGTGTAAAGACTTAGGCATTTACAATTCTCGATTCTGAAACAATAATAATATTTGTATAACTATTAAATAATTTCAGGTAGTCCGATGTTTCCCAGGAAGGGTACGGGTAGAAGCCCATTCATACAGATATTAAATTATTTCGGATTTTGAACGGTACAATTTAAGTCTCAAGCTAGTTTAATAGTTTAGTATATTAAATTTTCTTGTTTAGGACGAAAGTATAGCTAATTACTGCTACAAATTATGAACATAAATTTCTTTCCACTCAGTGAAAACTGGTAAGTAAGTTATTTAAAATGTTGTTAGATTATACACTCTAAATGAAATTCAGTATAAAGCCCGAGAGATTTAAATGAGTGAAAACACAGTAAACGCTCTAAAACTTGCATTTCTAAAATTTTGTCTTTAAAAACATTGTTTCAAAGTAATTTCACGGCTTTTTCTGCAGATTACATTATTTTAACTATGTTAGGTTTACTAGAGCTGCAGTGGATTTAAAGAAAATTGCAGAAAACAGGAAAGATTCCGACGAGCCATACCACAGCAAACTTTCGAAATATAGCAAGAAACGACAGAATGATTTTACTGTAAAATAACGAACCAGCAAGAAACAACGTATGCTAGAAGGAGCAAACCCTTATTTTTATTTGGACATGACCATCCATAAAATTAGTAAGGGAATTATATTATTACAATTACGGTGAACCCAGTGCTAAAGAGTATTTGGAGCCAACTAAGTGAAAGAAATCAAAATGGAGGGAGGTGTATGACCGGGAGTCACCATCTCGCCCAAGATCTTTACATTTGTACTAGAAGACATTTTTAAGGAACTTCGGTGGGAAGACAAGGGCATAAACATAGAAGGAGAACATTTTAGCCATCTGCGATTTTCTGATGATATCGTGCTTATAACGGCCATCAAAGAAGAACTGCAGCAGATGTATAACAAATCGAAAGAAGTTGGACTAAATTAAACATCATTGAAACAATATTCATAAGTCATAACTCATAAGAAACGATAGTTCCATACACTTCATACATTTATCTCGGCCAAAAATACAAATTTCCAAGAAAAATCTCAAAGCAGAGGTTACCAGAAGGATATCTTTGGCGTGGTCAGCTTTCGGCAAACTTAAGAACACCCTTTTATCCAACTTACCAAATACCCTCAACGTTTGACCAATGCATACTATCAGCGCTGGGCTGTTAATAAAGAAATCACAAGAAAAATTAAAGTTGTTCAAAGGGCAATGGAGAGGAGATTGTTGAATGTATCACTGCGAGACAGACTGACTATTGAAGAAATCCGCAGACAGTCTAAAGTAACAGATGTTGCAGTCAGAATATGTAAACTGAGATGGAGCTGGGCGGGTCATATCGAAAGAAGAAGAGATTACTGCTCGACACGAAGATTAATAGAGTGCTTACCTTCTAGCGAAAGAAGAAGCAGGGGTCGTCCCCAAACCAGATAGACGGATGACAAAAATGCTTGATAGGAACCAATTGGATAGACGAAGCGCAGAACAGATGGATTTATTTAGGGGAGACTTATGTCCAACAATTGACTACATAGCTGATGATGATAATGATGATGATGATGATGACAATTTTAAGCATTTAATAATATCTAACGCTGCTGTGATAAAGGACTTGTGGTTTTTCATAACGCCTGGGCTGATTTAAAGTCGCTTATCCGCTCCTGTACCCCAAAGATTTCAACGATCAGTTCTACAGTAAACCTTCGAAAGCCTAGATTTTTGAAATCCTACATTTCAAAACAGTTAAAAATTAATTCGTTGGTTTCCTCTACAAAATAAAAATATTGTAATAATATTAAATTCTGTAAATTCGCAGAAGAATCTGAAGAAATCTACAGAAAACTCCAGCGATTTTAACGCTCGGTTCCACAGCAAATCATTAACTTTTTTCATTTTTAAAATTTTTAATTTTAAAACAGTTAAAAACTAATTCCCCAGTTTTCTTCCATACAAATACAAATATTGTAATAATATTAAGATCTCTAAATTTGCTGTGAAGTTAAGGAATTTTACAGAAAACGCGAGAGATATCAACGATTGGTTACACGGCAAACCTTCGAAATTTATATTTTTAAAATTCTGCATTTCAAAACAGTTCAAAACTCAATTCTTTCGTTTTCTCTATAAAAAGAAAAATATTGTAATAATATCAAGTTATTCAAATTTGCGGATAATTTAAAGAATCTACAGAAAACTTGAGGGATTTTAACGATCGGTTCCCCAGCAACATTTCGGAATTTGGCATTTTTACAATCTTGCATTTCAAAACAGTTAAAAATTAATTCTTCAGTTTTATCTGAAAAAAAAAAAATATTATAAAAGTTCTCTAAATTTGCAGTGAATTTAAAGTAATCTACAAGAAATCTCAGACATTTCAACGATAGGTTACACAGCAAACCCTCGAAATTTTTCGTTCTTTAATTCTTTGTATGTATTTCAAAACAGTTTAAAAATTAATTCCTTTTTTTCCTAGAAGGAATAAAATATTTTTATGTAGGTTTTCTAAATTTAATGCGAATTTAAAAGAAATCTGCAGAAAACCCGAGAGATATCAACGATTGGTAACACAGTCGAAAATTATATTTTTTAAATCTTGCATTTCGAAACAGTTAAAAATTAATTCTCGAATTTTTCGCATCGAGAGCAAAATATTGAAAACCTAGTATGTTTTGTAAAATTGCTGTGAATTTATAGAAATCCACAGAAAACCTGAGAGATATCAACGATCGGTTACACAGCAAATCTTCCGAAAATTGCGCATTCTTAAGAGTTGCAAAACACACAGGAGATTTCAACGATTCTTTACGAAATGGGCCGTTATTTCTAAAATACTTTTCCAAATCAATTCGTGAGTTGTCTTATGAGAAGTAAATAAAATTTATATTAAATATAAATCAAATTACTGAAAGTCGCGAGAGATTTCATCGACTGATAATATAGGAAACCCTCAGCTCAGTAATTCAAATTTCCTTGAAAATTAAACTTCAAACTTGCAAATGCAACGAAATTTTACTGTGTTCTACATCGGTCTCAGTGGCACTTAGTTTCTCAGCGTTGCAAATTCCAATATTAAAACTTGAATATTAATAACTAAGTTAACGTGTTTTATTCCACGTATTTGAATTGCATTAGAGTTTATTACCCTGCAAATATTCTTCCGGCTGTGTAATCAGCAAACGCTCCAAAAACCTTGAATTGGTTTAGAATTTTTAAGAAAATATCCAAGTTCAAATGGTCAATTAACATTTTCGTCTTAATTACTTTTTCACAATGTGTATCAAGGCAAAACATCTAGAATGCAATTTTCAACATTTACGTAATTACAGCGGAGCCGCATTAACAATCTACAAACCGAGAGCAAGTGAAGGGGATCGCATACCGGAATTTGTAGCAGTTCTATATTCCGAGAGGCTGTCACAGACTCGTTTCTCGTTCACGATTGCATAAATTCTAATATAGAGTACAAAAAGGTTTTTTAGGTGAAATTTCACAAATATTACACGTAATCGTTTGATTAAAAGTAAAACTTCGTACTTAAAAAGTATAAAAATTCACCCAAATGGATGCCACAACCGGTTTAATTCGAAAAAGCGTAAAAATACAAATACGTGTCTTTAGCTGAACTTTCTAAAAGGATCGAATTCTTAATGTGTTTGAAGTTTAAAGTTAAATATGAGAAGTCCTTCTTTAATGCATGATGATTTCTTGTAACGTCAAGGTTAAGTTTAGGAGTATGAAGTAATAATATCTGTGTGCGTTTTTTAAGGCACTCATGAATGACGGACGTAGGCGATACTTTCGTCCTTCGCCTGAAAAAATATTGAACGAGAAATATGCATTGAGAGAAACAAATGCTCATTTCATTATTATTCTTAATTGGTCTTTAAAGAAGTTAAACCCGATAACTACGATTAATATTTAATATAAAAATTTGTTAATGAAAAACTACCGTTAAGCACCGAAGATAGCCCTTGCAGGTACATTTTGCTTCAGAGTTAAAATTTGCAAAAAAATACTGGAGACATCAACGTTCGAATAAAAGACAAACCCCCCAGAATTTGTTTGTGATAATTGATAATCATCCCAGCATTTTAGAAATTAAAATTAATTCAGGAGGTTATTATTAGCTATTGAATTACTCTACATGTTTCGAATACGCTATATATTTTTTGAAATTTAAAATTTTTTTAGAACAGAAGATTTTAGCGATCTAACATAAGATAAACTAAGAATTTGACCTTCTGAACCATTCCGCTTCTAACTTAGCATTTCAATGTAGTTCAAGATGAATTTTCTAGCAGTTTCTAGCATAGTTTTAATTTTTGGAAGTTAAAAGGGCCCATGTCTTCCTAAACTTCAGTATGAAAGTCATAAACGTCGCCCTAATTTAAAATTAAATTATTTTAATCCAAGCACTTAGCCTTTTAGGATTCGAAAATTTAATTTTGAAGCAGTAATTAAAATATTTCATTTTTTTAGAGGCCGAATATTTTTTCTAAAATTTCAATGTAGAAGTCAAAAGCGTCCTGACTAAGTGGAAAATTAAATTAAGTTTTAATCTAAGAAATTAGCTTTTCAAGAAAGAAGTTTCAAAAACTTTGAATTTAAAAGTAGTAATTAAAAAAAAACAGTTTTCGAGGTTTAAAAGGCCGTAAGTCTTTCTAAAGTTTCAGTATGAAAGTCAAAAACATAATTGTAATTTGAAAAAAAAATTAGATTAAATTTTATCCAAACACCTGGTCCTTGACAATTTAAAATTTTTAATTTAAAGCAGTAATTTAGAAATTTAGAAAAGAGAGGGGTGTAACGGGTGACATCAAACATCGGATCATCAAAGTCACGAAAATGCCAATCTCAACTGCACGCGGGCACACACCCTGCTAGGTAACAGACGAGACTCTGGTGACCGAAAATTGGCGAGATAACCATACGGCACACTAAACACACTTCAATACTAGTGCCTACATATTAAAGTTTCTTACTTTCTCAAGAAAATCGGATGGTTTCGTTCAATGTTAAAAATTCCGCTGGTAAAATTTATTCTCCAATTCGATACCGTTATCCAGGGTTTGGGGGGGTGGGGTGGAGAATAAATAGACAGTGCTGCCAGAATGCCTTTAAATATTACTTCCTGAAACGTCCGCCGACTTTCACAAACGGGCAAAATGTAAAGTAAACTGCATCGATATAACATATCTATTGCGGGAATATCTGAAAGCCACCGGTGGAGGAGAGAGAGAGAGAGAGAGAGAGAGAGAAAGAACACTTTGTAACATCTACTGGTAATACTATTCTTTTCTCTGGCAAAGATAACGAAAGGAGAAATTTACCGATGGGAGGAAATCCTTCTGGCATACAACACCGTGAATGATTGGAAAATAACCATAAGATTATAGTGTAAACCAATACCTATCAACATCGTACACATGTATGCCCCTACATCTGAGTCCAGCGAGGAAGAAATAGAGGAACTCTAGGGAATACTACAAGAAACATCAGAAAATTCCAAATAGAGAAAAACTGTTACCCTAGGCGACTTTAACGTCAAAGTTGGTGAACCACCTTAGAAATGTAGTGGGGAAATATGGAATCGGCGTAAAAATGAACTTGGTGAAAGAATGATAAACTTATGCACCGAGAATAATCTAACGATAGGAAATGCAGTCTTTCAACAACACATTCGCAGGCTGTATACTTGAAATTTCCAAGATGGTAAATATAAAAGCCAAATAGACTTCATCCAAATAAGAACACGATGGAGAGCAGCAACATCAACCAACTCCAAAATCCTACCAGGGGCAGATTGTGATAGCCATCAGAAACTTTTGACCGGACAACTGAGAGTTAAATTAACAACACCGTGTATAAAAAAAGCACTTAAAGCACTTCAAATTTCCCACGAAGGTCAATTTAGACATAAACTGAATGACAAATTCTCACATAACCTTAATCTATAGTCGCCATATCAAATTACGAACGAAATATGGGAAAAGATAGGAATTCTTGTTAAAACAACAATTGACGAACCACCTAAGAAGCCCATGACAAAGAAACAGCACTGGATGTCAGATACATAGTCGTGACCATAGAAGAAAAACGCCAACTAAAAATGGAATGTGTAGACTCAGAAGGAAAACGTGAACAGTACAGACAACGTTCCAGGTAGATACAACGACAGTGCAGAATGGACATAATCAATTACATACAAAAGATCTGTGAGGAAGCACAAGAAAATGTCAAAAACGACAATATAAAAGACATGTACAGACCCATTAGGAAAATTAGCAAATAATTTCCTAGGCTATCTAAGATCAATCAGGAGAAAAGTAACAAAATACTCTGGAAATATTGATAGTTTGACAAAGATACTGTAAACACTAGCTTAGTAACTCTAATAATACAAATACTTTAGAACTGGGAGACCAACAGCCTTCAATTTTGAAAGGTGTAGTTAGAAATGCCATTAAAAAACTGAAATCTGATAAGTCTCTTGGAGTAGACTGCATACCTCTAGAAATACTCAAAGCAATGGGAGAACAGGGTGTAGCTATTATCCGTCGAATATACCAAGAAATATGGAGACATTGGCCAAATGACTGAACTAAATCTGTACTTATACCGCTGCACAGGATGGGTTCTAAAAACAAATGTCGACTATCGACCCATAGCCTTGCTCTCACATGCTAGCAATGTCCTCCTGACAATTACCAATGAAAGACTCAAATCATACGAGGACGTATCTTTAGGTTATCGACCTAGCCATGAAAAACACGTATCACATTAACAACCCTTTATTTTTCTATGTAACTCCCTTCAACACTTATACGCTTATTCCACCCTTTTCCAATTGTCCCATACCCCCAGAAAAAAATTCTTTCGGAAAATCTGCAAAATATTGTTCAGCAGCTTCTTTGAGTGCTTCATCAGATGTAAAGTTAAAGTTTTTGAATAGAAAGGAGTCTGACGAAGCTAGGTCAAGGCTATAAGGTTTCACTCATTGTATCAAGAGGTAAACCTTTCCAAATCTCTATAAACCGCACAAATTAAACACAACTTAGCACACCATGTCCTTCTAAATATTGCAGCTATTTTTTAATAGTAATTGGTTTAACATTGTCATCGCTTGTTTGTTTCATGGCAAGGTAGATAACATAAAAATATGCCCTCGTATCTACAACGCCAAATCCTTCTGAGCAGGGCGGATTTGCAAAGGGCTTGTACACGGAAGCACATACTGAATAACCCACAAGTTAACAAAAACGCAGACGAATTCAACATACCCATATAGTGCTTCGTCGACTATCAAAAGATCTTTGATAGCATAGGATGAACTCTGTTTAATATCATCTGATACGGGGGAAGTCCTAAACATCTTATTTCACTAACAGCAAATCTATACATAAACTTAAATGGCGTTGTGAACCTAGATAACTTCCTACTTACCAAGCACATTCAAAATAGAGAAAGGCGTTAGACAAGGGTGTACCCTTTCACCATTACTTTTTAATATACATATATGGGGAATACATTATGCGAAAGATACTGGAGAATTGGAATGGATGTATCAGTATCGGTGGAGTAAACGTCAGCAATCTAAGATATGCTAATGACGCTGTCCATGAAAACAATAGAAGAAGACAGCCGTAATTATGGACTGGAGATCAACACCGAGAAACAAAAGTAATGATTGTCGATATAAAATGCAATAATATACCAGACATAATAGAAATATGACAGTGCCAAGTAGTTAATCAGTTTATCTATTTAAGAGCACTATTAACAAATTAAGAAGGTTGTTCACAAGAAATTAGGCGTCGGTGCGAAATGGCAAAAAATGCAACAAAAAACTTGTAGATAAAGTAATCGTAACCAATACAAAAAAGAAAATTGTAAAATCATTGGTATTTCCCATAGTACTGTATGGTGCCGAGTCGTGGACCATTATGGCTCAACACAGGTGCAGCAGATATATACTGTTGGAGACGCATACTACGTGTCCCGGGCGACAAGAAGAACAAACTGGTCCATTCTCGACGAAATAAATGAACCCCTGCGACTGTATTAGACATACTGTATTAAATTGATTTAGGCATATTTCAAGACAAGACAACGTCTAATTTTATATAGTTGCGGACTCAAAGTCAAGAAGACGTTCTCCAGGAAGCTGGTCAAACAAAATAAATGAAATTGCCAATATCCAGCAAGCTACCCGCCATGCCAGCGATAGAGAGAAATGTACAGATATAATTAATAAGCAGAAATATAGCAGTGAAATCATGCGTCCACGATTATTCCGCCAAAGAGGAATCGGAGATGAAGAAGTCTTCAGTATGAAGGTCAAAAACATCGCCCTGATTTGCCAAAAGTTTAGATTAAATTTTAACCAAAAACTTCGTCTTTCACAGTTCGAAAATTAAAATTTAAAGCGGTAACTAAGAAATTTCCATTTATGAAGGCCTTAAAGTCAGAATATCCTTCTAAACTGTGAGAATGCAGCTCAAATATATCGTCGTGATTGCAACAAAAATAATTAAATTTTAACCGAAGCCTTTAGTCTTTCAATATTCGAAAATTTAAATTTAAAGTGGCAATAAAAACTTTCCACTTTTGAAGGCCTTAAAGTCTAAATATTTTCCCATATTTTCAGTATAAAATTCAAAAACAACGCCGTGATTTGACCTAAGATTCCAGGTTAAAAATTTATATTTAAGGCAGTACCTAATTAAGAAGATATCGCTGGAATGGTCGAGACTACAGCAGGTATGAAAAGCAACTTGGGAGGTCTTAACCCTTCATGTTGCCGAACATGCTCCTTCGTGGGGTGTTAGAGCCAATACCTTTACCTTTACCTTAATTACGAAATTTTTATTTTTGGGGTATTAAACGGCCATACATCTTCCTAAAGTTTCAGTATAAAAGTTGTCCTGATTTGACAAAGGTTTAAATTAATTTTAATGCAAGAACTATGCTCTTTAAGGTTTAAAAATTTAAATCTAAGGCAGATTAAGAAATTTTCATGTTTGGAATCTTAAAAGGCCGGTTTTCTTTTAAGAGTTTCACTATGAAGGTCAAAAAGGTGGCCCAGATTTATATAAAGTTTAAGTTAAATTTCAAAGTAAATATTTGGCTTTTCAAGATATAAAAATTTAAATTTAAAGAAGTAATCAAGAAATTTTAATATTTGGAGTTTCAAAAAAATTAAAATCATCGCCCGCTATTTTAAAAAATTTGAATTTCGGTGCTAAGAACTTAGCCTTACAAAATTTAAAATTTCAAAATTAAAGCAGTAATTGAGAAATTTTCATGTTTGGGGGCTTAAACGGTCTTACGTCTACTTAAAGTTTCAATACGAAAGTCAAAAGCACCGCTCTGATACCATTTCAGTCATTAAATGGCAACCAAAAGTTAAAAATTACATTTATTTTAATTAATTCTGCAATTCGGCCTAAATTACAACCAGTTAACTATAAAATCAACGTTACGCTTTGACAACTGTGCTAATTAATGTTATTTACTGGTTATTTTAACACAAATAAGCAAAACATTAAATTTCATTTTATCAACTTTGTGGTTCTTTGAAATGTTCACGTTAATATAATAAATTAATTACTAGGCCAACGGACGAAATAAGTGTGAATTTAATAATACAGACAATTCCATTAATTATCGTGGCAAGTTATTAACATTACAAGCCTTACTGTTTAATAATTATATTGATGAAAGTATAATAATACAAAAGGTCGTTTGATAATCATTAATTAATATTATTCCAAAAGCGTGCTCCAGAGAAAATACAGTAATTTCTGCGCGTGCTTTACTTATTTTGGTGAGTAATGCGTTTTTGCCTTGTTTGTCATTGCTGATTACTCATTAATGGTAATTGTAACATTCAGGAATTAGGAATTAATCAAATACGTGTGCGTGAGTCAGTTCTGATAGTTTACGACACCTAATTTAATTAATTACCTAACTTGTTTTGGAATTTTGATCAAAGTTTCTTGGATATTTCGAGATTAGTTTAAAGAGAGTTGAAGTTAAGCGCGATTGTACTTGTTTTGCATAATACAATTAATAAAAGGAGTGCGACGAGCGGAATAAAGAGGAAGAAATAAAGAAGGAGGAGCAGGTAAGAAGAAGAGGAAGTGGTGGAAGAAGAGTAGGCAAAATAGGATGAGGTAGAGCAGAAGTAGAATAAGCACCAGAAGAAACAGAAAAGGAATAGAAGAAAGAGAAAAAGAGCAGAAAGAAATCGAAGAATAAGAGCGAAAAGAAGTCACACAGAAACCCTTTTAAACCTTTCAAAAAGTCGAAATTTAGGAGGTTTAATGGGTAGTATTCAAATTAATCTAACTTTGATGTATTTGAAGCGAGTTTATACTTAAAACTCACATACGACAAATGATTTTAACTTGTGAACCTACTTCCAAGCAACCCACTTTATTAAAATTCGCATATAGTTTAGGGCGGTTATTACATTTTGCCTTTGGCAAATCATTATTAAAAATTAAATTACCAAAGATTCTTTGTAATATAAACTGAGCACCTAATCGGTAGTTTAATAAAATTACAGCCTATAATAGCTGGAAGCATGTTATACTGATCGATTGTAAATTATATTTTCTAATTATTAATTAAAATCGGAATTGGTTTTTAATGCAATGCAGTTGCGCCTTCGGAAGTATGCTAATTGTTCTTGCAAAAAATTGGCGAATAGTTCAATCTAACGGTTCTTAAGGTGCTTAAAAGTTGAAACGAAATTAATAGGAAGACTTTTTTGTTGTGGATTGCACACATTTTTTTTAGAAAATGTTGAAGTTTGAGCTTATTTTTGGAACAAATTTGCAACGCCTCCTCCTTTTAGTGTGTTTCTTGTGCATTTTGAAATCTCCTGGCCTTTTCTCTAACTTAAATGAAAATGTGAGACACATGAGGTACTTTAAACTGCCTATAGAAACAGCAAAGTAAAATCATTCAATTGGGACACAAATTGAAAAACAACAGTACACAACAGGTAATGTAGGTTATATGTAAAAAGTAGCTAAAAAAGTAATTAAATATGATTTCCGAAGGCCAAAAGCTAAAAATCTGCGGGTTTCTTTGCTTATCAGCCGTTGAAATCTCTTAATTGTTTGAACGTTTTTAGAATTATATGTAAATGTAGAAACTCTGAAACCACCAAAGAAATTAAGTTTTTTAAAAATTATCAACAGTAATTACATAAGTGGTGATAATTTTTTGATAATTTTAACTAGATTCACGAATCTTTATTGCTATGGAAATTTCACGAGTGGACGAAGTCCACGAGTGGAATTTCCTAATAGCAATAAAGATGAGTGCTAATCTAGTTAAAATTATCAAAAAAAAATTATTACCACGAATGTAATTCGGCGTGATTATTTTTTAAACTATTACACAATGATGACAGTCTTAACGTTTGTCAAAGTCAAAGCTAACTTTTTATGCATTTATTTAAACAAAGATCCAATCACAGAGCAGGTATTTCTCTGTGATCCAATGAAACAACGTGAAAAAATTATCGCTGTAATCAGCTACTAGCTAATTATCAGTGTAATTATGATGCTATTGGTCGATTTGAATTTTTTTCTCATTATGATTGGCTGACAGGACTGTTTAAAAAATAATCCCTCGTATTTTCATTTTCTGGCTTCCAAGTTTTCAATATTTTTGTAAAAACTATACAGTTTTGAAGTTTTTTTCCGTAGGAATCTTTAATTCATGTGAAAATATAAAAACATCAGACAACTTAAGTTATCTGTAGAAATAGCTAGAAAAAATAATAAGGACTACCGATGTTTAGTACTTAGTTAAAAATCTATGTTTCTCTCTTTATCGATCATTGGAATTTCTTGCCTGTCTTTTTTAACTTTAAATAAAAAGTAGAAGCTCAGAGGCTACCAGGTGAATTAATTTTTAAAACATTGTAATCAAAAACTAACTTCAAATCGGATTTTAATTTTTTGGTTTGTAGTTGTTCAGTACTTTCGAAAAAACCATACATTTCTGAAGGTTCTTGCTTTCTTTGCAGGCTTGTTTTAATTTATTTGAAAATAGAAAACACATCAGCTAATTTTATTTATATGTCGAAATAACTACAACAAATAAATAATTAAAAACGGCTGCCGAAGTGAAAAATTCAAACCTGCGGGTTTCGTTCTTCGTTAAGCATTCGAATCTTCTTATTTAAACTGCTTTACATTCAAATCTAAAAGTAGAGATTCTGAGTCCACCAATGCCATTCATGCTTAAAATATTGTATTCAGAAACTAATGTCAAAGCGTAAATGCCGTGTTTAGTTTCTAGTTTTTCAACGCTTCTGAAAGAATGATAATTTCTGAAGGCTCTTTTCTTGCAATTTTGTTTTAATTTATGCGAAAATATAGAACAATTTAACTCACTTGTAGAAATAGCTAGAAAGAATAATTAAACTTACTATCGAAATTAAAAAATTAAAAATCAGGGGATTTCTTTCTTTATCGATCGTTGCTTGAATTTTTTACAAATGTAAATGTAAAGACTTCAATCCCATTAAACATTATTAGTTTTTACAAATTTTATTCCTAAACTAACTCCTCAAAATTGTGTTTTTGTGTTTGAATTTATATGAAAATAGGAAGCACATCAGGTTATTCCAGTTATCCGTAGAAATAACTTGAAAAAAAGAAAGATCTGCGGGTTTCTTTCTTTATCGAACATTGATATCTCTTGTTTGTCTGAACCTTTTCAAATTCAAATGAATATGAAACCCTTTCGACAACAGCTAGACGGAGTATTTTTAATCGCCTAAGATTGGAATGCCAAAAACGCACTACAAAAGGCAGAAATTTACAAGCTATTATTAAGCAGAATTGTTCTTATTTATCTAGAGGTGAACCAACTTATTGGATTACGGATATAAACAAGATATTATACATACTAGACTTTTGTTCTCAAGAATATAGCCACAAATTACATAACCACCCATCAAATTGGGACCTTTTTTCTGATAATACACCGATTATAGCAACTTTAAATATAATTAGTCGAAGTAAACCTCCCAGGTTGAGCTCCTCAAGCACCGATTGGACTTCGTTTCATAGATTCATCGAAGACCATCTTAACCTCACTATTAAATTACAAGAACCTGATGATATTGACATTGCAGTTGACTATTTTACTAGGATAATACAAGAAGCGGCATTCTGCCGAAGAAAGAAGAGCCAAATGCAGATGGCAAAGGAGCCGAAACTCCATAGGTAAAATTGAGTATAATAGGCTTACTAAAGCCTGCTCTGCAAAACGTACGCAACACTGAATTTGAGACATATGTCACCGGCCTATCAAAGGAGGACCATTCCATTTGGAAGGCTACCAAGAAGTTAAAGAGACCACATATTTCCACAATAAGATCATACCTGGATGAAAACAGGAAAGGAAAAAGCTAATACTTTTGCTGAGCATTTTGTCAAAGTTTTCAGTACGCCAATACCACAAGCGAATAATAACAATGCTGCTTTAATAACCCGCTATTTCAGTAGCCCATTCCCAATGACACTTCCGATCAACCCGTACTCCCCATCGGAAGTTAAACAGGAGATAATAAGATGTAACAACTACAAGGTGCCCCGATTCGACTTGATTACCGCGCAAGTATTTAAAATTTAAAGAATTGCCTAGTAAAGCTCTTGTATTGTTAACTACAATATACAATAGTATGCTAAAGATTAGCCTTCCCTTTAACATGGATGGCCCAAATCATATTAATTCTTAAACCACGTAAACCAACAAACAATGTAACATCTTATCGGTCGATAAGTCTTCTACTAATTATGTCTAAACTATTCGAAATACTCTTGCTAAAAAGGCTTATCAAAGACGTTAACCTGTATGAAATAATGCCATTTCCTCAATTAGGTTTTCGCGAGCGCCACTCCCCAATTCAACAAGGCTGTAGAATCGTAAATATAATTCTCACCAGCCTAGAAGAAAATAAACTATGTACAGCTGCCCTCCTGGATATTCAACAAGTTGATCGAATTTGGCATGACGGCCTTCTATACAAAATTAAGGTCACTCTTCTTACCTCTTACTACATCCTACTTAAATCTGCTCTGAGTGACCGCTACTTCCAGACCAAGTATAACCTCGAAACATGCTCCTACCATCCCATTAAGTCAAGTGTGCCCCTTTTTTACCTCATCTTCATGAACGATATCCCCCCTTTTTTCTATATTACAAGTTATTGTCAGATCAACATTATAAATGTTGTACATGGCATGTTTAAGATAGACATTAAAATAACAACAATCACATAGCAAGACTATTTGTAGCGTCTCGTTTTACTGACTAATTTGGTTAGTTATTACACTAGTACGTCACTATTCTCATCAATGTGTTTGTTTAGCTGACCTAAATTGTAATGGATTACTCCATCGCACGCACTCGCATCTTGAAAATTTTTTTTAGCACTGACCAATATCCCTATTATAAACAATACTATAATCGCTACATATGCTGAGGACACAGCAATCATCGCTGTAGATAGAGATCCACAAAATGTCGAAAACCTTACAAGCCCACCTTCATCAACTTCAAGACTAGCTTCATACCTGACGAGTTCAAGCCAATCAAGTTCAATTAGCCCAAATACTGTTGTAAATAAACAAACGAACTGACCAACCACCTGTATCAATAAACGGGGTTCGGTTACCACTTGCAAACCATGTAAAATACTTAGGTCTGATGTTGGACAAAAAGCTAACTTGGAGACTACATATTGAAGAAGAAAACTCAAATCAACATGAAACTGAAACAAATGCATTGGCTATGGGGATTCGCAAATACAAAAATACTGCAAAAGGGTTCAATCCAAAATCCTAAGAATGACATTCGACCCCCATGTTATGCCAGCAACAAAACAGAAGAAATCCGCAGACTTACTACCAACTACTTAGATTTGATAGACTCGCAGTACACCCAAATGAACGGGCCAGTCAGCTGAGAGACCCACCTGAGATCAGAAGACGACTGAGACGACGATAGCCAACCGACAGTAACTGAAATACAGTAACTATTTTATATTGCCTACTGGAATGTTGCCGCTGGACAGCTTTTGCTCTCAAAATGCAACAATTATCCCATTTACTTATAGCTCCTTTGAAGTAACTTGTAAATTTGCGTACAAAGCTATTTAAAAGTAGAAACCATGAGGCCGCCAAAGAAATATACCTTTTAAAAATTGTACTAAGAAACTAAGATTAAATCGTATTTTCATATTTTTAGTTTCCTGTTTTTTAACATTTGAAAAAACTATAAACTTCTGAAGGCTCCTGACTAATCGTTGCAACCTTGTTTTAATTTATGTGAATATATAGAGCACATTAGATTTGCATTAGATAACTTTAGTTATCTGTAGAGATAGCCAGGAAAAATAATTAAAAACGTTAGCCGAGGTTAAACAATTAAAAAATCTGTGGGTTAGTTTATTTATTGACTATTGAGATCTCTCAAATTTCCCATTTGTAATTTTAGGGCACAAGTAGAAAATTTAAAATGACAAAAATTATTAATTTTTAATAGTTTTACCTAAAAATTTAGTTTTAAAGCGTATTTTAAGTCCTTAACCTCTTGTTCTTCAACACTTTAAAAACGGTAAACCTCTTGTTTTAATTTTTGAGAAAATAAAACGCTTCAGGTAATTTAGGTTTTCTACAAAAAATACTAGAAAATAGTATTTAATTAAAAACGACTGCTGATATTTAGAACTTACAAATCTGTAGCTTTCTTCCTTGGTCGCCCGTTGAAATCTCTTGAGTTTTGCATTTGCAATTTCAGGGTACAAGTTATTATAAAACCCAAAATGACAAAAAGGATTTAATTTTTAAAAATTGGAATTTATTTTGAGCTGTATTTCTAAATCTGTTGTTTCTTTCTTTGAATATATTTATATATTTATATTTATTTATAGGTTAGCCTCCTGCCCAGCATAGGTGCTAAGAGGGCTTACAGAACTCGTTCTTACGAGTTTCTAACAGGCCATCGGCCTAGGCTTCGGCCATAAGAGAAAGAAAAAGAAGAAGAAGAAGATATTTATTTATTTATTGTAATCCAACAGATCGTTGATCCAATAATAGGATGCAAATTTTATTACATTTACACGAAAGCGGAAAGAAAAACAAACATATTCAAAGAAGTTAACATAATAAGATTTACAAAAAAAAAAATATTAAGTTTCTACGTAATTAGTCTAGCATACAGAATAACAATGAATAATATAAACTAATAATTTAAACAAAACATAAATGAAACAACGCGTAATTTATTTAAGTTAATTGAAATAAGCTGCGAAGAAAATTCTTATAAACTAATTTATGATTTGCTTTACCAGTTCGAAAAATTAAAATTCCCTGACGGTTCCTTTCTTATTCGAGCGTTGAAATCTCCTGCCCATTTACAGTATACCTATTAATATTAAAATACAAATATAGGAAATTCAAGGAACGTCACCAACGCGATTGCTATTCTAAGAATACTATTCAAAAACTGACATAAAATCGTATTTTTGTTTTTTACCTTTTTTACATTTTGAAAGAAACAACAAACCTCTGAAGGCATGTTCTTGATCTTCTGAAATTCTGCGGGTTTCTTTGCTTACCGGTTGTTGAAGTCTCTCCAGTTTTCTAAGGTGTTTTCCTACTTTAAATCTACGTTTGTAGGAACTTCAAGTACATAAATAAATTTAATTTTTTTAATTTCTATTTCAAAGTTTAATGTAAACATATTTTAATCAAGAATACAAAGTCAAAGCTTTTTAACAAGTACCACTTAAACCTTAGTCCAAGACCTACCATTGTTCAGCCTTGTACATTTTAGACAGCTTTATGCATGCTTTCTCTTATCTAATATTAAAACTCGAAACTCAAAGCGTAAGAATTAGTATTCAAACAGCATATTGCAGTGTACACTGTGTACAGTCCAACGTCCAGTTCTAATCTTCAAAAGTAAGATAAAAAAAATCACCTAAAAACACTTTACAATTCTATCACGAATTCAATTGATGAGGAAGAGAAATTAAGTGATTTATTTATAAATAACATGTCGGTCAATCGTTTTAATGTTCGAATTAGCGTGTCAAATGTTGATTTAAAACCAAATGTTGTTGTACTGTGAATTATAATACAATTAGTAGACCGTAGAATTGGGCTAGCTAAACATTGTTCTCAACTCATTTAAATTTGTTTGTTGAAGTAATAAATTGTTACAAAATCGTATAAGAACGTTTGGTTGTTGAACTTTAATGCAATGAATTTATTAAGGGGCAGGGTTGGATTCAGGATTATTTAGGGATGAAATTTCGAACGACTTTCATGAAAAATTATAAAAGATTTTTGAAACTTTTGGTTCAACAATTTTGGATTTCTTGAGAAGGCGATAAGGTTTCAGAACTGTTTAAAATGAATCAATAATTATGCACTACATATGTCAGATACTGAACGGAAAAGTAGACAGCTGGTCAACTCGAGCAATTTGTCTCAGACGTGTCACAACTTGCAAAAACAGCGTTTAGATTTATAATCGCACAGTAGGGCGATAAAGTGTCTAAAGCTAGCGATATAAATTCTCTGTGTTTTAAAAAAGTGTTTACACATATAGCCGTATCTACAGATGTGACGATACATATTTTCAGAATGAAGATATAATATATGTCCGACAGAAAGTCTTCACTGTTTACATTACTCTCTGACATAAATATCATGCAATAAATGTCAGATCTAACCGTACCTTTACTGTAGTTCTTCTCTTGTAGGTGGGTTTACAATATCATTTTCATCAAGATCATCCCAACATTCGACTATTGAGACCGCTTTGTCTTGATCTGGGTTCAGTAATTTTTCAGAGTATTCTTTCCACCTCCGAATTATTTCCTGCTTACTGTCCAGCAATTTTCCTTCCGTATCGTTACACGGTTCTGTTCTTGGTTGGGAACAGCTTTTTGTTTTTTTACCTGTTTGAAGAATGCTCTAATATTTTGCCCTCTTCCTGCTGCTTTAATTTCCTTTGTTTCCGCTGTTCATGTCTTCTCTTCTTCTCTCTGAATTTTAAATGAGCTAGTTTTCTTTTATTTTTCAAATTTTCTATTTGCTCTTACGAAGTGTCTCTCAGTATTTCTAATGTTGCTTTGTTCCTTTCGGCTATTACTCGTTCGAATTCTTCATCGTATCATTTATCCCTTTATTTTTTTTTTACTTTTTCCTACTACCTCCTTTGTAGTTTCGATAATTACCTTTTTTATGTTTTCCCAACTCTTTCTATCTCGTCCCTGTTTTCTGTTTTCCTGTCTCCCTTTACATTTCAACATTTCTATATTTTCTTGAATGCTATTTATGTAACTCACTCACTGTCTCTAAAAGTTTATCAACCTTAAAATTTTTGGTTATGCACTGCTTTCTCTTGTATTTCACAAGCTATTCTTTGCTTGAATCTGACTAACTAAAAAGTGATCTGTATCATAACCGGCTTCCGTACATCGTACATCTATTACTACATGGTCAATTTGGTTTTTGGTTTCTTTGTCTGGTAATATAGATTTTTTATGCATTGATTTATTTGGGAACCTCGTACTAGCTACCACCATATTTCCTCCGCTAGCAAGGTCTATTAACCGTATCCTGTTATCATTAATTACTCCTGTAATGTTGGCTGTCTTTTCCTATTGTTGGCACATATATCTGCTCCCTTTTCACTTTGGCATTATTTCAATCTCCTAATACAACTTTTACACTACAATTTCCCATTTTACCGATCATGTTTTCCAGTTTTGCATAAAACATTCGTCGGCCTTGTCTTCACTTTCCTCCGTTGGTGCATGTACTACATTAATTAGGGTTATTTTACAAAATCTTGCCTTAATTACTAAAATTGCCACTCTCTGATCCACTGCTATAAATTTCTTTATATTTTTGTAATGTGTATCATAAAGCCTACTCCAAGTTGACCTTTTTTACCTTCCCTATAACATACCGTGTATTCTTTTACATCCGTGTCCTGCATAGCAAGAATTAGGTACTATTCTGTAATTGGTTATCTTTTACCCTAAGAAAAATTGTAATTCAGCATTCAAGAATTTACTTAATTTTTAGTTAAATTCTCTCTGGTGTTACAGTGTTCACAATATGAATCGTGTTGAGAGTAGTCTGAGACAGTCTTCAAGTTTATTTTACTTTCCCATTAACAAATAAAAGCTAAAAATGAGTCACTTGTTATTCTACTTCAATAATAAAGGAATTTACACACAGGCTACGGATATTCCTACTTCCGTGGGTGTTTTACTACGTGTAAAAGTCCTTAATAATAAATTTCACTTGGAAAATTAATTTTACCCCTTGCTATTTAAGCTTAGTGCTTTCATGAAAACCATCCAACAGAAGGTTAATTTGTCAAGTGTAAGAAATTCAGTTTGGATTGGAATACTTTAACGCTGCGGCTGCTAAAGATTTTCAGGGATTAAAATAAAGAACAATGTAATTTTTCGGCTAATGTTTAATACTAATGTATCAAGGCTAACATCTTTAAACATTTTCAATACAGGCCTGGCTATATTCAGCAAAGAATGATAAGTGAATGGGTAGGTATAAATATTTAACAGAATCCGCTATAAAAATTCAATGTACTAACAATCGATCATATTCAGTTATATAACAATGACTTACTTGGATGTAAATTCAAACCTTTTAAAAGCGTAACAACCCTTGAAAAGGTCAGCGGAACTATCACATATAAAATTACAGTTAAGAATGTTAAAATAGGTCAAACCAAAATCAGATCATTTAATTATAATTCTGGTAGTTAAATCCACAACAACTTCAAGGAAACCCACTTTTAATATTTCTGGTTTGCATTCAACCATTTGTGAAATCTAACAAAACACTTCCTTTCAGGTTCCTTCTTTAGGAATTATTATTATCAATTACAAAAGCAAACCGAATAAATTTGGAAGTTGGTTCAGCCAAAGGTGTTTTTTAAGACATATTACTGTTAGAAAAGGAATTGTAGTTTAATGCCTAGTCATATTTGTCATTTTTTGGGTTTAGAGTGCAAGTGAAACGAGCAACTTTCACTACCAGTTGTGTATGTAGCCAGTAGGCGGAGTAAACTCCTGAAGGTCGACAACTATAACATGAACTACCTACTTCAAGAATTGGTTCGAAATTTTTAGTTCGCTTGTATAAAAGGTTAATATCGAAAGGAATCTGAAGGTTTTTTAACTTAGGTAGCACGTCTTTAAATATTCATAACGCCAGGAAGTGTTGTAATATTTATCACCGATTAATATTTATGTTTGATGGGCAGTTATTTAACATCCTTTTGAATTAGAATAAAAAAATCAAGGCACAAAGGAGTTATTTTTAAAAATAGCCCACATTCACCTTTGAAAGTGACCGCTAACATATTTATTTTTATTTTAATCTCAGGGTTTTTAAAATAAAACTTTAGGAATTGTGACGTTCAAAAAATTAAAGCAGGCTTCTAAAAGTGTGCTGTAATTAACCTTCTGCGAGTATTTTTTGATTTTGTTTTATGAAAGCACTAAGCTTAAATGGTAAAGAGTAAAATTTGTTGACTTTGCATGCTTTTATTTTTCGAGCTAGATTTATTGCTAAGAAATTTTACACGTAGTAAAACACCCACGGATGATGGAATACCTGTAGGCTGCGTGTAAATTCTTTTATTATTGAAGTAGAATAACGAGTGACCTATTTTTGGCTTCTGTTTGTAGATGAGAAAGTAAAATATACTTGAATATAATCTCAGCCAACTCTGAAAACGATTCAAATTGTCAATACTTTAACTAAAAATTGAGTAAGTTCAATTTTTTCCTTGGAGTAAAAAGATCCTTTAACAAGTAAAAATAAAGGGAAAGTAAAAGTTAAACGAAAATTCGAGAAACAAATGCAGAAAGGGGGCCAAAGGGAAACAAGCCTAAAATGAGGGTTTCGCGGCTAAACTCTCATTGAAATCACTCGTTTGTGAAACTTAAACTATTACAAATAGTAAGAACAAATTCCTTTGTTTTTACATAGATCTGTACTGGAAATTAAAACGATAAGAATTAATTTTAATTACTGGTTTAAAAGAATACCTAAACGTAAAATACAATGTCGAGGGATTGAAAAGTCTGGAAACCGATGAATAGTTAATAACGAAAGGAGCAAATTTTACGAGATGCTCGTGTAATCAAATATTGAAAATTTCTACGCCTTTGGGACCTTTTTCAGTTTAACTCTAACCATTTGAATTTATAAAAAATATTTAGCTAAAGAGTATTTTGTAAAATCAATCCGAAAACAAATTCTCAATTCTAAACTGGGGGAACAAAACCAAGTAGAAGGTTTTGTGCCTCCCATTATCGTCGAAATAATCAGCCTTAGGGGGTCTAATTTAACAGGCAAACAGGACAAATATTTCTTTAGCTGGTTCAAAAATCGACGACAAATCCAGCGGTTCTTATAACAAATCTACTTGGGCTTTCGATTGGATTCCGATCACCAGTAACCAGAAGAACCCCAAACAGTCTTATCCGAACTAAAAACGATGTCGAATGGAAGGCAAAGGGCATTACGATTCCAAAACCATTTAAAATGACCCTGCGGTATATACATTCTTTCGAACCCAAAATCAATCAAATAAAAGCTGAATAATTTTAGGGACGAAGAATGCAAAATCGTGGACGAAGTTTTTTAAAAACTCCAAAAACCAACAGAAGTAATACAAAAAATGTTTCGCGTTAATCCTGTTTCTATCGAATCGAGGATCCCCCTATTTAATAAAATAGTAGCATATCAAGAAATACGGTAAGCAAAAGCATGTTATAAACGTTCTCGGACATTTAGCGATATGCTATTTTAGAAGTGAAATAGTCAAACAGAAGAGTAAGGATGATCTAAGAGCACAGATGCGTCCATTTTCATTCACTCGGAGAGAAGAAGAAATGCAAGCTCTTACCAAGGGTTTGCCTAAATCATATTCCAACATTTATCTTGATGATATTCCCATGAAAATTAAGAAGTTTCGCGTAAAACCTGTGCCTAGAGCTTCGTTTAGTGACTATGTGTATCAGAAGATGCACAAAGATGAATTTTATATGTTAGTGAGAGGTTCTTTAGTTAGGTTTTGCCAGCATCTATGGTGAAACGTGAAAAAACGAAACCAAAACCCATAATATGTCAAAAATCCTTCAGAAATTTTGAGTCATAGTGTGAACCTGATGTTGCTATAAAATCAAATCCTATTCCTAACTATAAATCAAGTCATAACAGGCTAGAAAAGGAATTGGACGATATTGTAATAAGTAAAGCGAAGTTATGTATTACCATGCGCATTGATATGACGTGTTATATAGGTCATTACATGGGCCAAATGCACTTGGATGACACTGAATCTGAAAGATGACACTCGAACCAGGTGTATAGTATGTGAGAATTGACCTCTTATATAAGGAATTGCACAGAAAATCTCGCTATGGTTGGTATGGTAGTAGTACTAGGGCTCACCTCTAAAATTGTCTTAATTTCTTCTTTAAATTCTAAATAATAGTTTGTAAAACTTAATCAAACGCCCACGTGGCGTATCTGGTTAGATATACCACCATGTTGGTACATACGGATTATCAATAATGAATTCTATTAAATTTAATTAACTTATTTTTACTAACTATTAACAGTTCTTTTGGAGATAAAAGGAGTGCTGAAAGAAGAGTATGTTGTGTGCAACAAATTCATATTGCAAGAAGTTCAGTGAGGCGATTTCGTAATTTTAGTTAAAACGTTACTGTTCTAGGAATTCTTGAGCAACTAGTAAAAATATAGAAAATTATCGTGCAACTTCTGCAG
Source organism: Melanotus villosus (assembly GCA_963082815.1). Taxonomy (NCBI): domain Eukaryota; kingdom Metazoa; phylum Arthropoda; class Insecta; order Coleoptera; family Elateridae; genus Melanotus; species Melanotus villosus. Next base: position 9,828,735 of record OY720419.1, on the reverse strand, counting down.
TAGATTTATTGTCAGTAAACAACTCAAATCTAGCTGCTATTTTGCGGATTCAATCAGATAAGTACATCGGAAATTTGAAGGAATGTTTTTACTTAGGGTATCTAATTTGGACAAAAGATGGAGATGGAAATACGTACAAAACTGGAAGAAGCAAAACAAAAAGAAAGAAGCAAGATGGCGAAAAACAATTCTGATGAAGAAACCTGGCAGCGTTGGTTTACAGTCAAGAAAAAGGTTTAGCAATGCGGCTCCAATTACGGAGAGACGAAGAACGTTTATGTAGCGAAGAGTATCGACATAGGATGGAATTAATGTATGAGAGAGTGAATAATATACCTATGTTATTGGAAAGGCAAACACAGGTAGCAAAACTTGCGTGCTACTCAGAATTCATTTTAAAATCAATAAATTAACATATTTTCAGTGTAAACGTTACCCAACAACCAGAGAAGAATTGTTAATAAGTTACACGATGATTATAACGTTAAGTGTTGTAGATGTTCTGATTCGAGTTCCAGGTCTTCCTGTGAGGCACTGAACATGAAGCACGTACATCGGGATATATTAAAGGAACTTAAAAGGACGTTTTTCGAGTTGGGACCGCGTCATTATTGAGACAGTTTTTTAAGGATCTTTATCTGGAGGAAAAGGGCACTATAAGAGCACAGTAACTCAACGTGTCAACCACAACAGAGGCGAAGCTCTTTTAGCAAGAGGAAGAAGGGAATGGTAACTCAACTTGTAAACCAAGTCAGAGGCGAAACCCTTCTGAAGAAAAACAGGGATGTTAGCGATTTTATACCGGCTATAAACGGTCAAGCGTATCGGACGAAGATGACGATTGGTCAGAAGTGGAGGGGGCAGATCCAATAACGATAGCAGACGTCCACATGTCTGATAGGTAATAACCAGTGTCACAATTCAAGTTGTTAGGGGTCTTGATAACTTTAATAACCTCACGGATTTTCTTGTGGAAAAAATAAGGGGCATTGGCAATGATCGAAGATTTTTCAGACAATATCTTATGGCCAGTGGTGTGATGATGTTCAGCAACAGATGAGTGTGAGAGAAGACCTAATTTCAAGCAACGTTCGTGTTCACAGAAACGTATGTGTACTGAGCGACCAGTTTCCCCAATGTACACTAAACCACAACAACAATAGTTGCTATAGACACCTCTTAATGACAAGGGTTGAAGCTTATCTTTTACTGAAGGGAGTATCTGTGACACTTTTGGTTTTGATGTTATCTTTTTTGAAATTTCTACCTATGAGGTCAGTAACTTGACGAATGTAGAGCAAGCAGGCAGAACTTCCAGAGTGCGAGGGGTGTAAATGTTTTTCGATGACCTTTCTAACATCCGCAAATATTTAATTTATAGAAGTACTTAACGAAATTTCATAAAATAATTTAGAGAAATATAAAGTTCACAAAAGAAATGAAATATGGGCAGATTTTTGCTTGACTGCGCATTGATACCACCTGCTTTTTTTGCAATGTTCTGTGATGTTCAAAAATTTGACCATAAAATTGAGATATTTAAAGTAACCGATAATTAAACGTAAAAGGTACAAACTAGTTTATGCAAATACTACGTAAACGTATTTTTAACAGAAGTTAACGACGAATTTGGTTGGATGTTTCTTGTCTGATTGATCGTTGAAGTCACCAGCGTTCTTTTACAGTTCTTTCGCAACAGTCCGTATAAGCGTTTGTTTTTTTTTTGGTGCTTCATAGTAACATTTTTTTCTTGGGAGTTAATATTTTAAACAATTATTTAGCCAAAATCTAAGTTGCAGAAAGCAGACATTTTAAGCCCTAATATTCTAACCTAACGAGTGATTCAAAAGTAGACTCATCAAAGTCCACCGTGGAAGACAAAGATGGACATATACTACTACATGTCTGATATTAGTACAGAAATATAGAAAATAGTTCATGTATTATTTATAATTTCTGTTAACTGTCAACTCGTTTGATTTCATCGTGCCATAATACGCTTTGAAACGTTTTTTAAGTATTTTAGCAGTAAATCTGATTTATTAATGTGATTTAAGTCCATTTTCAAGCCAGATCTGTAATAATTTATTGAAATAGCCTGCAAAAAATTGCGGATTTTCAGCATCTATTTGAACAAACTCTAATTAGTAACAGTTTTATTATAGTGGAACTTATTCTGCATACACCGTAAGTAGCAATTGTTTGTAGTAAAATACGTAAAATTTAATACAGCATACGAAATGAAAACAATGTTTAATTTGCATATTTTAGATTATGGGTTTTACAGATCATCAAAAACGGTGCACACTAGAGATTTATTTTAGAAATAGTCAAAAACTTAATGTCGTTTGGATCTACTCCACTCGAGATGCATTTGCTGAATTTCGTGAATGTGGCGGTTCACTATGATATGTTTAGTAGGGCTGTTCGTCATACTGTGGATGTTTATAGGGAAACGGGAAGCGTAGCTCATAAAGTAGTTACTGGCAGGCCCATAGTAAGACGTGAAGCTGTAAGAGCTGCGATCGAAGAGCAACCCCATACATCAATTCGACATTTGCAACAACAGGTCGATCTCTCATACAGTACTTGTCAACGCATCCTTAAACAAGATTTAAAATGAAATCAAATGAAATGAAATTATGATATTCCCCAGCGGCAGAGATTTTGTGAATGGTTTCTTAATAATCTTGATAACCATGATGAGGCGTTTGAAAAAGTATTTTTTACTGATGAATGTTGGTTTCACCTCTCTGGGTATACTAATTCACAGAATATGCGGATGTGGAGTTCAAATAATCCACATTATTTTATTGAGGCACCTCTACATCCACAGAAACTTGGAGTTTGGGGAGCTATCAGTAGTAGACGCATATATTTTTTGAAGGGATACTGAATTCTGAACGATACCGCCTACAAATTTTAACTGCTTTTATAAATCAGTTATTGGTTGATGAACTAGCAGAAGGATATTTTCAACAAGATGGGCTCGAATACATACCACAAGAGGAAATCTTAGTTTTCTTATGAAGTATTTTGAAAATCGTATAATCAGTTTAAACACGCCAATTATATGGCCTCCAAGATTATGCGACTTAACACCATGTGATTTCTTTTTACGGCTATATCTGAAAAAATCCATTTTTAATACTCCTGTTGGCGATATCAATGACCTTCGACAGAAAATAATAAACAAAATCGAAGAAATTAATGATAATCCAGAGGTATTAAATAATGTTATATGTACATGTAGCTTTAAACGAAGAGTTAGACTGTGTCAAGACATTGGAGGTGGCCACATAGCACATCGTCTTTAACTAAAAATTGAAGCTTTTCCATTTGAATTTATTATAAGTGTTAAATTTTTCAATTAATTTTGTTTCAGGCAACTTTAGCATGTGTATAACTAGCAAACCTAAAACGTGTTCAAATGTTCGTTATTGTTATTCCATTACGTACAATAAAATTTAAGATATATGAAATTGGCCCTAAATAATTAGTTTACTTTTTGCTGTGTATTCAGATTTATAAAATTAGTTTCAACGGCATGTAAGTAGTTCACATGATGTGTCAATTTAAGTAAAGACATACTTAACTTTTATCATGGCACGCTTTGATGAATCTACTTTTGAATCACTCTTTACATTGTGTTTAGAAAATTTAAAACTCTATGAGTCCCGATTTACTACATTTGTGGTTTAATTTTTTCTGTTTAATAACGGATCTTACTCGTTACTGTGCAGGTTTCAAGGTATTTGGTCGACGTCTAGACTAGAAACAGTAAAACTTCCTACTTAAGTGCTTGAGGCATAAATCAACGATTATGGAAAGATTACTTGTGATAAAAAATCTCTTATAATTTTTTATAACTGTGTTTCACATAAAAATTGATTTTATTCAAGCCAAAAGTTTATTTTAAAATTTATTTAAATGCAAAAAATGAAACAGAAGCCCTTTTTATGTAAACTTCTAGGTTTATGACGAAGATTAAATGAATTGAAACCAAGAGTTGCTCGTGATAAAACGGATATTAAAAGAAACTGACTTAGTAAATGCAGACTTTCATAATTATAAGCACTCGTAAATGTCAACGCATTAATAATAAACCAAACCATTAATTTAGTGCAATTTGAGATTAATCTACAGGAAAACAAAGTAAGACAATTATAGTTTACAAAAGAACTTAATCGAGATTATACCCAGCTAACTGTTTTTAATGCCTTATTCAAGTCAATTTAAAGAAATCAATTTCTAAGAAAAGCGTTTTTACAAATTAAGGTTTTTCGTAAAATGTTTTCTTAAAAATTAATTTCCGGTAGAGTTCGTTAAACTTCATGATTTTATATTTTAAAATCAAACCCGAAAGTACATTGAACTCTATTAATTTCGTTTTCTTATTCATTCAATATCTTATATTTTATGTGTAAGGAAAAACCGGACAAGTTACACCTTAATTATAACAAAAACAAACTTTCAGATTTCACATGTTTGCCCAATGCGTCTTAAAACTTAAATTTCCGACTGGAACTAATAAGGCATTACCTTTTACCATAATTCGCGTTATGGTTGTTATTTTTATTTATTTATAACGGATGGTGCCCTACCCATTAAGGTTTGTTATGGATGTGACAAAATAATCTAATTAGCCTTCGTAGAAATCGCATGTTACCTTTAGAAGTTTTATGTTTTTATTTAAAGCTGCCTTTTTTTGCAGATATAACGATATGTGCAAAAAAATTGTGGGGACCTGAAACTTACAGAAGCAATTGAATTCGGTAGCTTCTTGTCTAAGCAATCGTTGAAAAGGCTGGCGCTTTTTTCAGATTTCTTAAAAATGTGTCAAACTAATCGACTTTAATTACCTCGATTAAGGTAATTAAAGTCGATTAGTTTGACAAAATACTTTGCAGAAACGGCATAAAAAATTGTTTCAGGCTAAAATTATAAGGAATAGTTTTAATTTAGTCCGATCGATCGTTGAAATCACCAGCTGTTTTTACAGTTTTCTTAAAGTTTTAACACAATATGAAGCTATTCAGGTAATTAAACATGATTATTTTGGATAAAATAACTCAGCGGGGCAGCCTAAAAAATTATTTCAGTCTAAAATTGAGTGAAACAGTTTCAATTTAGCTGGGCATGTTGTCTAGTTGATCGTTAAAATCACTAGTGCTTTGTGTAGCTTCCTCTGATTTTAAACGTAGGATGAGTTAACTGAGGGTGTTAGAGACGATTAATTTGACAAAATAATTTACGGAAGCGGCCCCAGAATTTGTTTTAGGCTCAAATTCAAACAAACAGATAAATTAAACCAAATCTGTTGTCTGATGGGCTGTCGAAATCACCGACTTTTTCTGCAATTCTCTTAAACTTTAAGAACAATGCGAACTAACAAAATTAATTAGAGACGATTAATTGACGAAATAGGTTTTTGAAGTTACGTAAAAATATTTCAGACTAAAATCCAAAGAAACTGATAAATTGAACAGAATGTGTTGTCTGATCGGTCGTTCAAATCATTGATGTTTTGTTGCAATTTTCTAAATTTCTCTAATTTGGCAAAAGAATATACAGAAGTAATGTAAAAAATTACTTATTTCAAGCCCAAATTCAAAGAAAGTGATATATTAAACGCAATTTATTGTCTGGTCGATCGTTAAAGTCACCCATGTTTTCTACAATTTTCTTAAAAGTTAAGAGCAATGAGAATCAGCAGAATTAATCAGAGACGACTAATTGGATACAGAAACGACAGAAAAAATATTCGACTACCAGAAAAGTCGAGAAAGTTATACGAAGCAGCATATCGAAGTTTCAAGAACTGGTGTTCAGAAAAAAACGTTGCAAGCTTTACTGAAAATGTGATGATGGGCACAGTATTCTATATTGTATATTGATATAAGAAAATATACAAAATTAATATTCTTTTTAAAACAAAACTCCGATGGATATTCGGCGAAGAAATCTAAAATTTTTACCAAGGAACAAGTAGACACCTATATATCTGAAGCTAACGATGATGCCCATTTGATGAGAAAGGTAAAATTGAATTATGAACGTTAAATTATGTGAAAATTTACATTTTGATTTTTTAGGTTGCGTTAATATTAGGAATCGCTGGTGCATCCCGTATGCTTGAACTAATCAACTTAAGTATTGACAACAGTGTAGATGTAGGATCTTCTTTGATAATTACCCTGGTTTATGATTGTATCTTGCATAAATTGCATATTATGTGATTGGTTAAAGTATGTGTTTGATTCTTGTTGTACTCCTGGCTTTACAGATTTGTTTCCTATAATACCTGCGTCCTGTACCAATGCCATTGTTCTTTGACACTGAATTACCGGTACTTGTTGTATTTGTAGTTAAGGGAAATCTGTTAATGGCGGTGCCCTTTGGTACCATGTGGGCTAACATAAATAATCACAGGCGTTTAATTTGATTAAATAATTTACAGAAGCAACGCCGAAGAATTATTTCAGACTGAAATTTAAAGAAACTGATAAACCCAACCAAATGTGTTGCCTGATTAATCGTTGAATTCCGAAATTTTCTTAGAATTTAACAGCAATGCGAGTTAACAAAATTAATCACAGCCGATTGGTTTGACAAAGTAATTTACAGCAGTGACCTACAAATTATTTTCAGCCTGAAATTCAAAAAAGGCCGACAAATTAAACCGGGTTCGTTGTCCGATTGATCGTTGAATTCACCGGCATTTTCTGCGATTTTCTTTCAATTTAAGAATAATACGAGCTAACAGAATTAATCGGAGACTGTTACTTTGACAAAATAATTTACAAAAGCCAGATAAAAGATAATTTAAGGCCGAACAAACTGATCGTTCGTTGAAATCACCATCCCTTCCTGGATTTTTTAAAATTCCAACAAAATGTGTTGAATTTAAAGGTTGACGACGTACTTGATTGATGTTGCCTAAAATATTGTACTTATTAGTCTAGAATTAAATCAAAAATGTGTAGCTGGAATAAATGAAAGCAAAAATCAGCACAAAATTGTTAAACCTCACTTCCGCTCACACAACCAAACCCAATTTGGAATGCAGATGCAATCTAACCGAAAACTATTGCAATTTATTTCCACTTAAAACTAAATAAACATAAATTTTAACTGTAAATTATTAACATGCTCCAAATGTTTTGCTACGCTTACATAATTTAAGGCTAATGGTTTTAAGTAAAATGGCTTTAAAATAGAATCACCTCCGAAAATTTATTAAAGTCAATTTAACATCAAAATTTATGATTAATCTGCAGATAATTTCAAATAAAATTTAATCAGTGCATGTGCTAGATATTCACTTTTGGTATTTAGGTAATTTGTTACTGTTAAGACTTTCGATAATACTTTCACCGTTTTAATCATTAATCTTGATAGTCTCGCCTGCGATCTTCTTTTCAATAATTGAATGCTTTCAATTTTTAAAAATTCCTAACCGACGGAATTGGTTCGGTTTTTATTTGTGCGATTAAACAAACTGGTTTAGAATTTAGAATAGGAGAATAATTTAGGCTTTGGAGAAGCCACACGCTATTTTGTTGTGCATTTGTTTCAGGACTTTTATTTTTGTTAATTTGGCAGGCAGCTTACTCCATGAAAATGGAAATTTTTAGAAAGTTCTTGAAATTCCACTGTGGATATGAATGAACGTGAAAATAAGAAGAAAAAGTTTGATCAAAGTTTATTCTGGCACCTCATCTGAATCAAGTTTCTTAAAACAAGGTTTAGTTTTAAATCAATGAAATCAGCTTCTGAAAAGTATGCATTATTTGAAGTAGGCCATGAAAAACCAAGCGACATTCATATGTTTCAACTTCCTTGAAGTTACTAAAACTGTTTTAACTTTCAATTTCTTCCATTTCACAACTCTGCAATAAAAATAATCAAAAATGTTGTATCCTCAGTTTTGTTTAATAATTTCCTTATTTTTTCCTTTTGTATTTCCGAAATATTGGGTACTTTTTCTTTGCGTGCGTTACATAATGCCAGATATAAATTTCGATTAATAAATAATGGAGTATAAATTTATCGAACAGTAAAGTGAATTAAAATTAGTTCCAACTAATTAATTTTATCTGAATACTATTTTAAAATATCGTTTTGCCAATTCTTCCTTATTCCGCGTTTGGATAGGTATTTTTAGGTTTAAAATTCCCATTTCTAAAAAAAGAATATTCCATAGCACACCTGATTTAGAGGTTTAGATTTTTATCTTAAAAAAATCAGGGAGAAAGTTGAATTTGTAAGTTAGTGATGTATTAAGTATTAAAAATCGAAAGTAGCTTACTGGTGTATGGAAATAAGAGATTTCTTTATACAATTTTATAAATTGGTGGCATCAGGGTGTTATAATTTCGGAAAAACCAACCTAAGTCGGAGATAACGAAACATAAGATATGTAATCATCGAATTTACAAGCAATATAAATGATTTAAGTAACTGCCTTTTCCGGTAGAATTAAACTTGATTAATGGCTAGAATTTAAGTCGGTATGAAGTTTATAGATGTTCAGATGTCTTTTTCTAATCTAAAACAAATGACAATTAAAATCTAGCTTGCTTCAAATGAGCGCGAAACAAATAAAGCTGTGGCGCAACTTAAACCACTAGAGCTTGACAAGATAAATTGAATGAATACTTAATGTCCGCATGTTTTGCGAAGGAATAATGAAAATTATTATTACTACTACTACTACTACTCTACTGCTAAAAGAAAAAATTAGAAAGAGATAAAAATAAATTTAGAATAACATTTGTTTCTATTAAAATGTAGGAGTAATTTTTAACGTCGGAAATTTTAAATTGAAAATTATATTTTTTACAAAAAAATGGATAACCTGAATACGTAGTACTGGCCGAAAGTCCCTACAAATACTTAACACATGTCAAGTAACAAAACCAAAGACAAGAATGAAAAGAGGGGTAGGGAAATAGTGAAGAAAAAGAATTAGAAAACTAAGTTGGTGTCACTAACAAGAAAATTCTGAGATCTCCGAAGTTTTACAAAGGACTAAAAGAAGAGAACGGAGGAGACATAGAAGGCGCGTTTAATACGGAAATTCGACAGCTGAAAGACGAATTGAAAGCAATGGCTAAAGAAACGAAACAGCTTGAAACAAGAATGAATGAAAAATAGAGAAACAAGAGAAAGAAAACCGTAAAAATTACATTGTAATTAAAGGATTAAACATAAACGGACATAATCTAGCACAGGGAGTGGAGCGGTACAAAAGTGGAAAAGCAAACCAAACATCAGTAGCTGAAGTGTCGACAAATTTATTGGCTTCTCCAAGTGATCTCTAAGTAACAAATTACTATTTTACACCACAATGATCAAACCAATTTGGGTTTATGACGTACAACTCAGAGGATGTGCTAAGTCAAGTAAAGTATTAAAACAATTCAGCAGTTTCAATCCAAAACTTTCCGTGCAATGGTGGATCTCCCGTGGTAGGTACGTCACAAACCAGACCATTCATGAGGACCTTGGTATCCCATTTTTTAACTGTCCAATGCTCAACCACAATTGAAAACAAGCTAGAAGATTTTTATAAATTAAATTTTAAGGATTCATTCCTTTGGGGAAATATATATTTTAACTAATAATGTAAATTCCATATATAGAAAAATATTACCTCCGCAGGGATTCGAACCACTGACCTTCGGCTATACGCGCCACTGAATTCAGAGATTTGCCTCTGTGGCTCAATGGTATAGCAGTGGCGCGTATAGCGGAAGGTCAGTGGTTCGAATCCTTGCTGAGGTGATATTTTTCTACATATAGAATTTACATTGAGATGTCAAATACTCCAGTATTAAAAGCTATAAACTACAAGATGGCATAGTAATAGAGAATATGTCACACAGGTAAAACCATGAGATAGAAAGATCCAGAAAAAAATTAGTAACAGAAAACATGGAACAGTTATAACTAGAGTTCAAAAAAGTCATCCTAATGGCAGCAGAAGCAGTGTGTGGAGTTATAAATTACAACAGTCTTCTTCATTGTTGTCAATCCTTTATGGATTCGTTGGTCGCAGACTTCCACAGTTTTAGTCCGGTGAAATTTCTGCACCCGACATCTTTAACTATCTGTTGTATGTATTCCATTCTGGGTCTTGCTCTCGCGTTTCTTCCTTCTAGTATAGTTTTTAATATTCCTTCGTGTTTCAAGATGTGCCCAACTACTCTGTCTCGTTTTTTTCTGTATCTGTATACATAGGCTTCTTCTTTCGTTCACCTTCCGTAGCACTTCTTCATTTGTTATTATGTCTTCCCATTCTACCTTTAGTAATCTTCTGTAACACCACATTTCTAATGCTTCTAGTCTTTGCTTTTCCTTTTTCCCCACAGTCCGTTTCACATCCATATAATCCTGTGCTCCACACATGTTTTTATTAGCTGGATTATTCTTTCTAGTTTGATACGGTTTGACGTTAGGAGATATTTCGCTTTACTGAAGGCTTTTTTTGCTTGTAGTATTCTGCTATTTATATCTCGTTTATACCTTCCATCTGTTGTTATAATGCTCACCAAATAGCAGAATTACCTATATTTCTTCTATTGTCTCGTTTTCTATTCTTATTCCGCCCATATCCACGTTTTCTATATATCTTTATCTTTGGTATATTTAGTTTCATATTGTAGCATTGCTTAAATATCCGTTGCATTTCGTTTAGGGCTACCTCTAGTTTTTCCTCAGTTTCTGATAACATAGGAATCCCATGTTCATATACTGAAGAGAGGTGGATATAATGCACAACCGTGTCTCACCCCCTTCCTTAAACTAGCTGTTGCCTGACTTTGTTCACATTTAATTATTGCTGTCTGGTGTTTGAAGAGGTTGTATATTATTCTTCTTCTCTTTGTACTTTATTCCAATATCGTTCGTATATAAAACATTTTTTGCCGGTCTACCCTGTCAAAAGCTCTTTGTAGATCTATGAAAGCTATTTACGTTTGTTCGTCTTTCTTGACCTTTTTCCATAATAAGCCTCAGTGCTAATATGGCTTCTCTTGTTCCCGTCTTCTTTCTGAATCCGAATTGGTCTTCTTTTAAATTTTCCTCTATTTTTTGTTCAGTTCTTCTATAAATAATTTGGCTAAATATTTTCGATGCATACGCGGCCAGACTAACTGTTCGGTAGTTTTCACGTTGATATGAACTACTTTTTTTTTGGTATTGGTATCACTATATTTTTTGTGAAATATGTTGGTAGATTCCTTGTTTCGTAGATATTCACAGTTAGTTCGAAAATACTCTGTAAACCTTTTTCGCCTAGACATTCAATGAGTTCGGCTGGTATCTCGTCTATTCGTGGGGCTTTTCTCTCTTTCAGGTTTCGTACTGCTTTGTCAAATTCTAATCTTAATACTACGTCTCCTTTTTCTTCTTCATCAACGTCTTCTATTTCTTCTGTTGCGTAATCCTCCTTCGTACAGTCTTTCGATATATCTTTTCCATCTGTTGTTTATACCATCGTGTTCCATTAATAAGTTTTCATTTTCATCTTATGCCGCGTGATATCATATCTTATTTTCCTCGAACAGATTTTTTATGCTTTTGTATGCTCTTAGAATTCATCCCCCTTCAACATATCTATTAACTTCAATGCACTTTTCTGATAAAATGATCTTTAGCCTTCTTAGCTTCTCTATTTATTTTATTTCTTAGTGTTTTGTACTTTTGTTTGTCTTCTTCTTTGTACGAGTTCTTATATTTCCGTCTTTCTTCTATCATCTCTATTATTTCTTTCTAATCCATGGTTTTCTCTTCTTTCGTGTTTTCCTCCCTATGACCGTATCCGCAGCTTGTACAAGATTTTCCTTCAATTTGTTCCATTTTTGGTTCGTTATCTCCTACTTCGAGTTTGTTTCTTGATCCACTTTTTTCCCAAAGCTTTGTCTTGTAATCTCGTCTTTTAATTTTATCTACATATATGTTCCAACCAGTTATTTTTGGTTTTGTTATTTTTGTCCAATTTTAGTTTCGTCTTCATCATAACTAAGTTGTGATTGCTGTCTACATCCGCACTCACTCGGGTAGCTTCTGCTGTCCTTTAGTTGGTTTCTGAAACTTTGCTTTGTCAAGATATAGTCAGTTTGATACCTTTTTCTATCCGTTGGACTGTTCCAAGTACTCGTTTATCTCTTTCGTTTATGATGTTGGAACAGAGTAGGGTAAAGCATACAGTTATTGGTCCTTTAAGCAGTTCAGTGTTTGGTAAAAGGTTTTGTGGAATTGTTATGATATCAACATTGCACTGTAACTGTAGCTTAATAATCCAAGTTTCCTTTGATGTATTTATTTTTTATATAAAGGTAATGAAGTTATGCGGAAAAAAAGTTTTATTTAAATTTTAACAAAATTACAGCAATTGGCCCACACTGTACAGTTATTGGCATACGAAGTTTGTAGTAATTGGCCTGTGATAAAGAGCGTTTTTAGGCTATGATTATAAAGAGCTATAAACTCTTACAACTAGTAGAAAAAAGTAATCTACCTATTCACATTTAGTTTACTACTGTTATTTTTTTTAAGCAAGAAATACAAGTATATATATCTGAGTTTGATTTGTGTAGGGCATTTTTTTCTATACACTTTAAATGATACGTACGAATACATTGGTTGCATTTAATACCGCGAGAAAATTTACTTATCGATTTGGTACATGTGTAACATAAACCTTTGTTGATTAGTTCGTTTTGGAAACATGAATTATTTTTTTCGTCGCTATCCTTTAGTTCTTCTAACGAATTTTCAACATCATTGGTTACTTAAGTTTAGATTATCGTCTGAAGTCAAGTTGTTAGAAATAGTTATAGTACTGCTCTCAGCAGCATTTGCTGCCACATCCAACATTTTATTTTGCTTCGAAATACAATCATACTTCTCTTCGATTAGGCATAAATTTCCGAAACTTTCTGCAGCTTAGAATTTGCTGGAGTCACTTTTATATCAGATATTATGTTGATGGACTTGTTTTTTGTACACTTTTTCTGGGGAACTTTATTTTTCTTGTCTTTCGAAACTTTATTTTGATCCCTTTCTGCTTTCTTTAATTCTCGTTGTTCTTTCTTCAATTCTCTTTCTTGCTTCTTCTTTTCCTTCTCTTCGGCTGTTTTTATTTTTCTTTCCTCTTTTTCCTTCTGCATATTCTTTCACGTTGATGATGTTATCACCCAAGGCAAGCGTTCCGTATTTTTCTTATTTTTTTCTCTCGGGTGTGGCTGGCCAAAGCAAATACTCGGGAATTGATCTGTTTAGCGGTGCACCGGTTCCCGTGTCTGTCATCTGTACCAAGGGAGGGTTGGGTGCAATAACAACCGGCATGTCCATAATATTACAACCCTGTTGATGTTCTACGCCTTTTAAAGTTTTTCCGGTTTCTTCAGAAATTGGTTCTGTTGTGTGGCATTTATTCAACCTCACACTTTCAATAGAATTACTTTCCGGATGTAGTAGAGGTACCACTTTACTAGCACCTTCAAGAGGAGTGTTCAACACATTTTGCCAATTTTCATGTATAACTACGGTGTATAAATTTACTATATGTCCAGGCTGAAGCTCGAAGTCATTAACTTCCTCAGTGCCTTCCATTAGAGTTATATATTTAAAATCTTCTGGATTATCATTAAATGTTTCTATATTATTAGACTGATGTGTTGAGGTACCTTCTTCGGTTACGGGCAATGTATTATTATTTTCCGCGTCGTGGTTTTCATTAGTATTCCGAAAATTCTTAAATTCATTCCATAGCTCGTATAAAACAGCAAAATTATGGTCCTCATTATCGTATATGTTATCAAGAGCGGTAAATGCTTCAATCCTTTGCTGCCCTATAATTTCTTTGAAGCGACTATATGTTAAGGTGGTATCACCTGAGATACTGCTTTCGTTACTTTCTTCACCCTTATGATCTTTATTCTTTCCTAAACATTTTGTGTAATCTATATGGTCTGGATTTCAGGGATACAGACCGCAGGCATAGAATCCATTAATTATTATGTCTTCTTTTACTGTTCTTTTTATGACACAATCTAATAACGACGCAAACTCCTTTTTTGTTAAGTCTTCGGTGGGATGTAGTCGTCTCCACTCTAGTACGCCTTTTCTCCATCCGTCTTTAAGCGGTTTGAATGTAGAGACGTCAGCTGGCTGGAGAATTCTGGTAGCGTTGGGGTAAAGTGCAATTAAAATAATTCCCAGTTACTGCAGAGTTCGCTGAGTTTGTAGTTTAAATGGGTCGTGTGGCCATCCACAAATAGGATTACTGGGAGTTCAATGTTTTCTCGTTGAAGTGTTCTGGCACGGAGCTGCCTATTTCTTTTGGTAATCTTTTATAGGGATATATTACAAGGGGCGGTACCATTTTACCCGCAGCACTAAACGTAAATAAGATAGTAATAGCAGATTTTGCCGGAGCATGGTCTATTTCATATACATTCTTGGCTCCTTTCGGCGCCAAAACCTTCTTATTTTGAGAGCACAACGCAAAGTTGGTCTCGTCCCCGTTGAAAATCCTATGCTGATGTTGTAGAATTTTATCATACCCTTTTTCTTTCAAATACTCAGTTATCTCAAGAAACCATTTTCGGATATCATCTTCGCTTACTTTTGATGAAGCCGCTGTTACTGCCTCCAATTTTCGAAGTGTTATTTTCGGATGCCTTTTCAAAAAATTCAAATACCATCCTTTACCAGGATAATTATCTCGAAAAGGGTTCGGTCGTGGTTTTTCCTCTAGAAATTGCTTCACAGAGGCTTGCACGTCTTCAGGCCGTCTTGGGAAACCCTTGCTATGGCATTCTTGTATGCAGTTAACCAACACCACTTCCTCTTCCAAAGTAAGGTAAGTTGATGGCCCATGACCCGGTTTCTTAAATTTTTCTGACAATCTAAACTGCAAGGTTGCTCTAGGTATGCTAAACTTTCTGCAAGCCAGTCTTTTAGGCATACCATCTTTTACAGCTTCTACTGCATTAACAAGGTCCTTTTCCGTATACCTTTTGTTGTATGTGGCACCTTTGCTTGGAACCTTTGGCATTTTCTGCGAATAGGTACCTACATGGGGAGAGTTCCAATTACCTAGATGCGAGAGATTGCATTTGCTGATTTACCTACCTAACTTATTAAACAATTATTATTGATAAAATACAGATATTGGCCCTAAAAACCCACATTCATTGGCCACGGCCGTTTATTGTAAAACAACCAAGTTTTTAAAATCCCCCAAAGCTACATTAATTGGCCGGGAGGCCAATAACTGTGATTCGTTATTTTTCCACGCACAGTAGTTGGCCCCCAATTAAATTATCTAGAACTTAATACATTTGAGGTTACGTGTATGTGATGATAAATTCTAACCTATAGCCTTTGCATTCAAAAGTTACCTCAAACAATTCTATTGAATAAAGCATAAATTCAACCAAACACCGGGCACGCTGCGCTCACCAGATTTATAAGGAAACGAAGCCACAGCAAACAATAACGAACACACGTATTGTGTCAAACACCATAAAGCTACTGGCATTAAATTTGGCGCGAAAGTTTCAAGAAGTACTAACCTTAGAGTACCTAATATAACAGCTTAGGTTGCATTCAGCGAAATCCTTAATATTTGACCAAATATCTCCAGAAGGCCAATAACTGTAAAGGGGCCGGCTACTGTATGCTTTACCCTATTAGATATTACTAACTCGTTTCTTGTGCAGAATTCCAATACTCTTTATCTTCTTGCATTCGTTTTTCCTAGTCCGTATTTCCCTGTGATCTTGTTCTCCTTTGTTTCTCCCACCACTGAGTTCCAGTCTCCTACTATGATCGGATTTTCATTTTCTCGTACTAGATCTATCATGTCATTTATGTTTTCAAATACTTCTTCTATTTAGGTATCTTCATGTTGGGAGGTAGGCGTATACACCTGAATTATTACTTATTGAGCATAATACGTCCCTTAACTCTTTCTCCAAATTTCTTGTTTAGCTGTGTTTATGATTATGTGGTTTTCACTCCAGAAGTCACCTTGTTGTGGCCAACGATGTTCACTTATGTCTAGTATGTCAATCTTCAGTTCCACCAACTTTATTTTTACGTTGTCTGGTTTTCCACATTTCAGGGGCGTTCTTGCATTCCATGTTCCTATATTTGTTGTATTCTAGTTCCGTGTTTTGACTTCCAGCTCTTCTCTAGTTGTTCACACCCGGAGATCCGATTACAACAGCAGTGGAAATTAATCTTTTTTCAAATTTGCTTAGATTCTTTTCCGGTTGATTCAAGTTCCAAACCAATTAAAAGGTTGTGAAACATAAGGAATTACATTCAATTGCTTTTCGTATGAAAAAAAGCACCTCACTTTTAGGATAGATCGATAATTTTGTTTAAAACTAAAGATGAAATTAATCAGGTTTATGCTTCAGAAATTTAGAATCTGAAAATATGTGATTTAACTATTTTTAAAGGAAGAATATAATCTCACTTTTATCATAGCTTAATAATTACATTCACAACTAAAAGTGAAAACCGACGCGAGCTTCAGACTCTTATTTAGCGTCATAATTTCATACTTTGCCTACATTAACCTCAAATTAACTAATTATCCATCATAAAAAGGTTAATTGCACCACAGTAGCTAACATAATCTCGTGCTAAAAACCGAAATGACAAAAACTCTAACTTTCTCAGTAATGAAAAGGAACTTCAATGACTTCGTTTTTCATATTTATTATTTATGCTTAATTTCGTCATAACTTTTATATTTAATTTGACGATTTAATAATTTTGTCGATTTTTATTAAATTATTTTCATTGTTTTTGCTGAGCTTAGTTAATGTAATTTTCGTTAAACGAGTTGTATTTTTGCAATACTCAACGAAAAAATCTGCTAATTACGTTTGGAATGACAAGCTGTAATTTTCAGCGCGAGCTGCTTTTTCGTGTAGAAAATGAAATCATAATTTAAGGTTATGTTATTATCTCAAAAAAGGTTTGTTTACGTACATAAATCAATTTTTTGAGTTAAACATTGCGTTAACGTCAAAGGCAACAAATCTAATATTTAATATTTAACTTTCAAATTTCACTTTCATTTTAAAAACATTAATAGAAACAAGAACAACGATTTTTGATATCGGATCGTTTTCTTTATTTGTACTTTCTAAAAAAAAACAACCAATAAATTTTTACCGTCTCGTATTTTAGATGAAAGTATTTTTGTGTAAGCATGAACAGGTGCGATGACATCTTAAATATTTAAAACAGTAGATGTTGCATCAATTTTTCTTGAATAAAGATAACAACCAGCTCTACAAAGCTGCAGGTTTTAGGTGTGGTTTTCTACATTCTTGCCGGTGACGATCAGGGAAAGTATGACGGACCGTGACATACTTCCGGTTCTTGTTAAATCTTTTTTAGATTAATCTCATCTCAATTATGATCATAATCGGGTATTTATTAAAGTGTTGAAGTACGTGATAACGCGCGGTTGAGTTTTTGAGTTTATTGAAAGTTGCTTGTAGATTTATGTTTCAATTCTTTGATTTAATAAGATCTACGTTTCATCTATTTAATTGCTCTTTGTAAAATAATTGGAGTATTTTTTAAAAAGTGTATGTGGCAAGGATATTAAAAAAAATGTAAGGAAATGTCGGGATTTAATTTTCGAAATTTTGTGACATTTTCGTAGCTACACCTGTTTCAAAAAAGGAACAAAGTAAAAGTAGAACTTTTGGTGTTAGAATGTTAGGAATTTGTAGCATTTTAATTGGTCATGGTGAAAATTTTGTAAGTAAGTGCTCATAACGCTGTAATATTTTCCTTTAATTTAGTCGTTTGAAATTCCATAAATTTAAGAATAGTTTGCCAGCTGATGACAATAAAGGCTTTTACGGCCTATTTAAATGAGAAAATAGAGTTTTAATTTCAAGCTGGACCAATTTTCTCTTTAGAGAGCTCTAATTGAGTTGGAATTATAAAGTGGGATTCTTAAATAATTCTGCGATTAAAAATTTAAAACTCCCTTTCATTTTTGATTTCAAAGTTTAAGGAACTACCAAGCAAGTGTGTTTAATAATAAAAATGATGAACAAAAAAAAATATATTAAAATATCAAAAAAATCCTTAAACCTCTAGATTTAAATAAATTTCAGAACCAATATGAGATTATAACTATTTAAACACAACATTTTTTAGCAGGTCAGTGGAACGTATGAATATGGTAAACAAGATTAATGGTTAATCATTTAAAACAGGTTGATCGAATTCGATAAGTAAATGAATAAATGTTAAAATATTAAGTTAGAATCTTGGTCCCATTTGTATTTGAACTAACCTTATATGTTAATTTGGTATTATTAGGAAATACTTGTCGTAGTAAAAACGAATACCGTACAAGCGAAATATGGGCTTTAATGTGGAAAAAACCTGTTCAATTAATTTTTTTAACTACGATTTTAAAAAGGTTAAGGGTGAAGGTTGTGGCTTGTAGGAATTGGGTGAAAATTTTATGTAAGTTATGTAACCTCTAAAATGATAATGATATTTCGAATTCAGGCTAGTTTTAGAATAAATTTAGAGGAACTGATATACATTGTTATTAAAAATATTTATCTTATTCATATAAAGTATATTTAGGAGTAGGTTGAAAGCTAAGAAGTATTTTCCCAAACCAAATGCTTAAAAACTAAGAAGCAAATGAAAACAATTAAAGAGAGAACCGAGAACCAAGACTATTTTATTCTGCCCTTAAAATAAAATAAAATAAAATAAAATGGAGACGAAGAATTTAGAGGACACCAGAGAATTTGAACAAAAAGAAGAGAAAATACAATTGAATACGAAGTATAAAACAGATCAGCAATAAAAAGATGAAAAGATTGAAATTGGAAAGCTGTAAGGTAAGAAGTATAAAGAATAAAGGCAAATAAAAAGAGCACAGTAATGCATTTAATCAAAAAATAATTAAATAATAAATGTAAAAAGAAACAAAGTAATAATACGTAACTTATTATGAATAAAATAAATTAGAATGAATTAATTTACAGAATAAGTATAGATTTAAGATTAATAAATACCAGAATTTGCAAATATTAGAAACGACTACAATAACAATTAAATATGAGCCAACCAGAGAAGAAACGAACGTTCAACTGAAAATAAAGAAATAAAAGGAAGACGACTAAAACCAGTGATTAAAGCAAAACATGCAAGTAATAAAAAATGAAAATAAATGGAAATGAATGTAAAGAAAAGATTTTTATTAAAAATAATGAAAGTAAACATTAAAAGCTATCAACAACAAAGTAAACCTAGAAATGGCAAAAATGTGAATGTAAAAGACTGGGAAAAGAAAAGTGTGTAAGGAACAAAGGCTAATGTGTGGCAGAAAATCGTTAAACTGTGGAATGTAAACATAACCGAAGGCAATCTAAACTGAAAGGTAAAGAAGATGCAAAAATAAAGTGAACTAAGCACACAAAGAGAACTAGAAATAAATAGTAAAATAGAAGGCAAACAAACGAAGACATTTTAAGAATTAATCAAAAATCAAAAGAAGAAGGTTATACATTACAAATAACACGTAGAAGAAAGACAAAAACAGGAAAGAATCAAGGTTAAAAAGCAAATACAAAATAAATTTTAGGAGGAGAAAGAGTAAATGCGAACATTGAGGCAAAATACACATAAAAAAGGACAAAAAACGAACAGAAAAGGGCGAATCTCATCTTAGAATAAGAAGTTCAATAAAAAAATGAAGGAGTGGGAGATCAAACACTACAAAAGGTAAGCAGAATGAAAATAAAAAAGCAACTAGAAAAAGAGAATAATTAAGACACTCTTCCTCAAACAAGAAAGAAATTTAAATAATTAATAAAGAATTTCAACAAAGGGGGAAAGAAATAAATGTGCGCACAGAACAGAAAACTTCGGAATTACATCGAAGCGTTGGTACACGCAGATAAGAAAGAAGGAAAGAGAGAAGAACAGAAGTGAACAGTAAAATCACAACCTCAATGAAAAAAGGATTGAATAGAAAATAGAATATTTGGTGAAGATTAATTATAAAAGTTAGAAATTTTAGAAAACACAAATGAAAGGTTAAACAAACAAGAAAGAAAGCAATCATCAGAATAAATTGCAAGAGCAATAATAGCAAACAAACAAATAAATAGCCGAAAAGGGAGAGAACAAGCAAGAAATTGAAATGCATATTTACAAACTTTCAACAAGAAATAAAGTACCTATTAACTTGTCAAAAAGGAGAAGCAAACGAGATAATTCAAAAAGTAAGTAGATAAGAAAGTTCGAATGAAGGAAAGCCTAAATAAACCGTAAAATAAAAGAAAAAAATCAGTAAACCAAAAGAAACGAAAGAAACATTTGTTCTTACGGTAAAAGGAAATGACTAGTAAAATAATATTTGATATATTGAAAAATGAATAAATAAAACATATAGCATGCAGAAACCTTACAAAGAAATGAATGACTGAAGCGTAGGTAGATTTACTTTAGGCGGATATTTACTTCTGACTTCCTATAAACATGTTAAAACGTATCGTAGATAAATGAATATCGTTATCGTTATTATTGTAATACCGTAGAAAACTACAAGCAAAATGAGAGCTAAAAGAATGAGATGGAGAAGGAACTTCTGAATGAAGTGGGTGAGCTCAAGGGCTTACGGTATAAATATGAAGAGAAAGCGAGGATGTGGAGGAAGAAAAGCAGGCAGAAGACAGGAAGATGGACGAAAAGAAGAAGTGGCTTCAGAGGTAGAAAAAAAATTAATAGTAGAAGAGATAGTAGCAGCAGAACGCAAAGAGGTAGAAGCTTAAGAAAAACGAAGTAATTGATAAAGACGAGGGAGAAAGAACCAACAGCATTAGAAGAAGAAGTAGCAGCAGAATTCGAAGAACAAATAAAAGCTGAAGAGTAAAAATAAAGAAAGGAAAATGAACAACCAAAAATAGAAACGACAACGGCCAAGAAGAATAAGCATCAGAAGGAGGAAAAGCATTAGTAGCAGAAGAGGCAGTCACAGCAGAAGGAATAAAAAGAGATGAAAATGACAAAAGCAAAAAACAAAGAGAAAAAGCAACATCAGCAGTAGAACGCTAAAAACTAGTAAAAGTAGAACAGCAACAAAAAAAATGAATAACACTAGGCCAAAAAATAATAACAATGTAGAAAAAACAAAAACGTAAGTAGATTTAAAATCAAGAGAGAAATGTATAAAATAGGAAAAAATTGGCTATAAAAGCAACAAAAACTAATTAAAGGGAAATTTTCTTTTGGAATAACAGAACAAGAAGGCGAATAAATAAATATGGAAAATATCAAACAAAAAATAATGCAAGACAAATATAAATAAAAAAGGAATAATAGTAAATAATAGAAACAGTTGCATTAAAAGCAAAAAAGAAGAAAATAAAGAAAGCAGTAAGGACAGGCACAAGCAAATAAATTAAAACGCAAGAAGGAAAATATAAAGGACAAGCAGCAAAGTGAAAAAGCAAAATAGCAAGTGTAATCCAAAAATAATTGCAAGGAACCAAAGTTTAAACAAAAATAAGTAAAAGAAGAAGATAATTAAGAGGTGAAGGTAGTAGAAAGAAAAAATATTTTAAGGGCAGCAGTTGATTGTTCTGATAAACCAGGCTTCGTGCAATAAGATGGGCGCATATAATCATCGACTAAGGAGGGAAACCAAAAGGAAAAACGAGAAGAGGAAATCAAGGTTGTAGGGATGATTTGGGCTTGGTTCAAGAACCCTGATTATTTAAAAGAAAAATTTCGGGACTAGGAGGTGGTTGTACGCAAATTATTCAACGAGTATCAGAAGCCAATTCAAGGACCTGTATCTTGTTAGAAACAACATTAAAATTATACCACTGTGGGATTTTTGTCATAGATAAATAGCGGCCATAATGTTGGAAGTACTAGGGACAGCGTGCGAGAGGGACTTTTGGATCTGCGTACCTGCCCTTTGACAAAGACAAACCTCCAATACAGGCTGTTGGAAACTTGGTAGAATATTGCCAGAGCAAAGATGGCATATCCTCTTCGAATGTGACGCCAGTGCGCATCATATTGTTTAGGGTAGTAGTGAAAATAACAAATGTGGTGCGTATCTACTACATTATTTGATTTTAAATAATCTGGAATTAGGTAACAAGAACCATGAACTGACCTTTGATCATGTGTATATAAACATTTTTTTCCTAATTTTGTTGAGTACTATCACCCCCTGAAATATCTGTATGACATTAAATAATACCCTGTATAACTATAGGCACATGTGTCGGAAGAAACCTATCTTTCTGAGCACAGATACATTATACTTATTCGATATCGAATCAGAAAAACACCTCTCGTAAAGTACAGAGATCTCAGGTCAACTGATTGCAACCTATTCAGGGAACAATTATAGTATGAACTAAAGAACTGTCCACAAAGGGAAAAAAATACAAGAAAAATGGAATTCCTAGAAAATGGTATACGAACTGAAATTAAGAACGCCTTCGAAGTTAGTTGCCCGGAAAAGGAAAAACAGCCTCAAAAAATGTGTCACGATGCCACGAGGGTGTATCCCGATTACGAACAAGAACTAGAAGGTTGTTCTATACAGAAAAACGTAATTGGGAGGGGGAGAATACAACAAAGCTGTTATAAAAGCGAAACGGGACTCTTGAAGGAGGTACTGTCAGGTGATCGAAGAGACACCTGAAAATGCGAGACTTCAAAAGGCCCTAGTAAAAGAAAGTGGTTGCATAATTGAGTCCAATAAAAAAGCAGACGTAGGATATACCGAGACTGGGAAGCAGACCTTTGATGTTGAACGAAAAACCTATCCTGGTGATAAGCTGTACAAAAACTACTAGTGATAAATATAACGAAAATTGAATGGGTTACAAATAAGTTTCTAGTATTACAAACGCCTGGAAAGGATGGGATATTTCCGGCCGTCTTACAACAGAGTGAAGATTTACTGGCCTCTAGGCTGTGCACATTACCGAGGGCTAGTTTGGCACTAGCATATGTTCCTCAGGCATGGAGAGAAGTTCAAGGGGTATTTACACCTAAACCAGAGCGTGAATCATACGCAAAATATTTCCAGCCTATCAGCCTGACAGCTTTTCTCCTGAACCTTTTGGAGAGGTTACTAGATAGGTATATAAGGGAGGAACTACTCAGCACTCATCCGTTCAGTCCACACCAGTATAACTACCTATCAGCCAAGAAAATCTTGCGAAACGGCAATCAGTGAAGTCGCGCGCAAAGTGGAAAACAAACTGTGGGAGTGCAAGTAGCAAGAGGATGTCCACATGCGGGAAGGGGTGCTTTAACCTCTGTTGTGGCGCCTCGTTGTGGACGACCTTCTTAGAGGGCTACATGAAGCAGTACATAAAACGATTGGCTATGCCGATGCTATAGCGATACTGATATCCGACAAATTCGGAAGCGTTATCTCAAATCTCGTGCAGGGGGCTTTAAACTTTGTTGAGAATTGGTGCAGAGAACAGGGTTTATCGGTCAGTCCGACTGAAGCTACTGTAGTAGTATTGGATATATACTATGTAGTGATACTCATAATAGTATACGCAGCCCAAGTCACTAGTCAAAGACTGCAGAGACAAGTTAGGCAAGGTGATAAGACTAGCTTGCCTAGGAATTACAGGGGTGATGTCATTAACACCAACAGTGGCCTTGGAAACCCTGTTGGATTTGCCCCTTCTTCACCTGATGGTAAAGTCGAAAGGACAAAAGCAGTAAAAAGCCTTTCCAGAAGTGCCCTTAGATAAATTAACAGCTAACTTACTCAGTACAGGTAAGGATAATGTCAGACTTTGGCGGGTGTAATTAGGGGCCATTATCAACTAAACAGATACCACACATGTGAATCAGAGAAGACCCAACGTATAGAGGGTGTGGAGAGGAGGAATGAATTGTACTGCATCTACTATGTCACTGCGACGGTTTTGTCGGTAGTAGACGTAGCATTCTTGGGGCTGGAAAGCTGACCGAGAAAGAGGTAAGGCCAGCACATCGAAGAAAAGATCTGGACTTCAGTAAAAACACATTATCCGCTAATTGCCTTACTGATCTGGAGGATACAATAGGCCTTATTCGTCGCAGTACACATACTATAAGGAAGCCACCCCACCACCATAAGGAAATAAAAAGGGGTGGAAGTTAAACGAGATAAATAACAACGAAAATCAAATACAAGTAATAGTAAAAAACGATGCGAGAGGCGAAAGCAGAACGTAAGTACTTCATATTGTAGTTAAACTGCAAAAAGTCCTTCAAAATGGAAATTTCCCACAATATTTGAAAATTTCCGCAAATCCTCAAATTTTCTGAAAAACAGCAGAACAGAAGAGACTTTTTACATAAAATTGGAATAAGTACTAAAAGCTTAGATCTTAAGAAAATGCAAAATCAAACTTAGTGGATGCACCTTCCTTAAGAACGAATTTAAACTTTCCATAAGAAACTTGGACAAAATTATAAAATACCAAGATATCTTACTTAAAATACAGAGTGCGTCGTACATACAAAAACGTGATTATTACGAACGGAAATTTGAAATACCTTAATTAAAATTAGCAATAAAATTGAAACGAATCACAGGATATCAGTAATTATTTTAACAATTATGCTGAGTTCTCAGAGCCACTTTTACTTTCTCATTATGGAAAAGAAGGAAACGTGTAAAATGTAAAAAATATGCAAACCCAAACTGGACGTTTATTGTTTTTTTTTTGAGACTGATTTATTTTTAATTAGCAAACTTCCCTAAATTTATTATCTGTTTAAGTAGTCATTAAACTAAGATAAATCTTTCGGAGAGTGTATACTGGTTTGTAAATAAATAAATCTACTGTTTGCACAGTAATAATTTCATTTAAACAAACAATAACCGTAGGTGTTAAGAGGATTTGCATTGTAATTCAGTGGCTTAGTATTTGAATTAATCAAATGTAAGGAGCTGAAGTTTTTAGGCACATAATCTTTATTTATATGCACCTATTGTATTCATAAGTGTGCATTTATAAATCAATAAATTAATTGAAGGTTAAACCATCAAACAACGCCCTTTTCTTTGAATATTCAGTGTTAAACAATCATGTGGTTGTTTCTAAGTTCGTAAGTTGTTAAGCAACGGATCAGGTTTTAACGGGTTGTCTGTTGTAAAGACATAAATTTAAACTCGTGAAAAATTAATCATCTAGACATGTCATACGATTACCAAAACTAAAATTATCACTTCCTATTGAGCAGTGCAGTTATTTACGGAGCACAAGTTTTATTTTGGCATAAATTATAACTGTAAACCAGAGAAAGTAACAAATTACTTTAAAATAATCAAAATAGCAATTTATTAATCTTGTTATTCACACACATAAATTAAAGCGAATCGAACTGTTTACCTGGCTTATAACTATCTACGAGGAAAAGAGGCGAAACAGAGAAAGAAGGAAAGTGAGTTAGATCAGTCTCCCCCAACAGCTCCAACACTGTAACTAAAGAAGAAGCAAAAGCATCCCTTGATAAATAACCTAACGGAAAAATGGCAGCGTCTCCATAGAGCCAGTCAAGGAAGAGAAGAGATTATAAACTAATGGTTAAGAAATACACTCCAACAAATTCGGAAAAGTTAAGTCAAAAAGAGGAGAAATTGCGAAATAGTCTGTTATTATCTACAGATGTTGGTAATTTGAGTTTGCTTGGCAGGGCTGCTGAGCCAAAGCCCAACCTTACTTACCGAAGAAGGATAATAAAGATTGCAGTATTAGGAGTGCTAGTTACGATTACCACAGGTTAACGAGTCCCTGGAAGGATCAAAAGTACAAAGTATAAGGAGGAGAAACATTAGAAGGACAAGCGAATTATCGACCCGAAAGGAGAGGAAAAGTACAGAAGAACTGTAACACAAGATATAGACTTTTGTAAGGCAACATTTACTCTGGTACTAACAAAATTGGCATCGAAAGCACTACAAAACTTGGAAACCACCCTCAAACTTCTAGGAGTAGTGCGAAAAAGAACAGAACGTTATAGAACGGCCAGGCAAAAGGAAAAAAATCACAAGATTTTATGCTGAGATACTGGTATTCATAGTGTGTACAGATAATATCTTAAGCCAAATTCAAGGTAAAATAAGGAAATGCTGTTACTTATTAGATTCCCTCAGGTGACGATCTATTATATAGTGACCCACAATTCTAGAAAACTTAAATATAGTTTTGTATAAACATCTGAACGTCAAGGAAAAGAGTTGACAATATGTCGAAAAACCAAAATACTACGCATTATAAGAAAGATGATCGTCGAACGATTAATTGGTTAAGGTATTTGATTATACCATGGACCAACTCGGGTTCGAAGCCGAGTCCAATGACTAACAGGGGCTCTACACAGCCACTGGGAACAATTATTAAGAACCTAAACCCGTCTTTACAAGAGAAAAGAGGGTCATTCATAACTATCTGCTTCCACTATAACCAACAGGATTTAGTCTAACATAAGAAACTTCTTAATATTTGAAGGGAAGGAAAAGTTTACCTACACAGTGCAACGTCTGTTGCCTATTCAGAACCAGTAAGGGGTTAGGACATAACAATCGACACACACATTCCTACATCATTATTTTGGAAATAATAATAAACCGTGACCGAAAAATGCTATTCTGTGATCATGGAATCTCAAATGAACTACTGTCAAAGGAAAATAGTTAGTCCAGTCAATAGGTAGTTTTACCTTACAAAAGGTCGGGGAAAGTTTATATTTGGCAGTTTTGTTTATTTTGGGGCCTTAATGAAATCCTGAAATTTGTAAACACGAAAAGTTGCCGCCGGCGCCGCCATCTTGGAAAATGGCGGCAAAATCGGATTCTTTAAAAATCTCTCGTTTCCGCTGAATTTAACAGTAAAAATAGCTATATACAAAGTTGTAGAGAATAAAATTTTCTACAACTTTTGTATAAAACAAATTTTTCTTAGGTCAATGGTTTTCAAGTTATGACAGAGGAAATCGGGGTAGCCATGACCGAACCATCGAAGGTGCGACACGACTGTAAACTACAGACACACTAAACTGTGTATTCCAGGCGTTCCAGGAAACATTCCGCCAAATTCTGATCCCTCACACAGCTAGCACATGTTTCCAAGTCTTCTTGTACAGAGTAGTGGTGCAACGGTTTCGGGTTATACGGTTAAGGTTACGGTTACGGTTGTTCCTACGGTTACGGTTATGGTTACGGTTTTTATAATGAATCGCATAATGATAAAATATTTAATAAGCTTTATTCTTCAAAACAAAACACAACACTTTGAAAGGGCATATTTAAAACATTAAAACAAAACAAAAACGTAAAAAAAAACTAAACTACATTTTTGTAGTAGTATTACAAAAAAACAGCGTAAAATTAAACGTTCTAAATATAAATAAACAGGAAGCATTGTAAACAATAAAAGCTAATAGAGATTAAAAAAGAAAACAAACATTTAAATTTTTAAATATAGGTAGGTATCTGTATCTACCTAGGTACTTAAAAATGTAGTTAAAATATGTCGGGTAAAATAGTCTGCGTAAGATGTGTTCTGGAGACCATTTCGTATCTAGAACAAAGTTTCGTCATAAGTCTTTGAAAACCTATTTTATTCACGTGATTTAACGGTTCCATATCCACGCATATTTCTTCAGCAATTAGTCGTGTTATTTCTTTTGCGCGATTATCGTCTACTGCATATTTTTTAGAGTTCTCTAAAATCTGAATTATTGTAGCTTGTTTCTTGGGCGGTGGACCGGATTCACAACTAGATTGAGAATTATCCGTTTCAGTTTCTATCTCTTCACTGTGCCTTCGTTTAAGGTGATTCCATAAATTTGAAGTTGAAAAACCCTTAACTGACGCATTTTTGCCCCTTCGTGATATTTTGGCATCACAGAATTTACAAACAGCGCTGGTGGCCGCATCGGATGCCTTTGTAAAATATTTCCATACATTGCTAATTTCTCTTTTACGTGTATGCGACATTTTTACCGCGAAAACACAAACACAACACAGAGTGCGACGGACGCGCTTTCTGAAACTCCACCGTCAACTAACAGGCTCTTATCCGTATCGGTGCCGCCGCGCCCGTTGTTGCGAGTTGCACGTTCAGACCTGCAAGAACCGTATAACAACCGTGGAAAATAGACGGTTACGGTTAACCGTATAATAGCAAAAACCGTGAACTAAACCGTTCCCTAACCGTAACCGTTGCAACACTAGTACAGAGTGTCCAAAATTCGACGTACATGTATGGGTAACTTTGTTATTTGTACAGATACGGCTAGGGTTGCCAACTCGACAGAGAGCTAAAGGAGGACACATGTAAAATTTTTTTGCGCTTTCACTTTTTTGAAAAAAATATGTTAGCATAATAATATCAATCGTTCGGCGTTCAAAAATAATTCTAAATTGTGTATACGTTAGTATATATTTTTCCTACAAACGTTTAAAAATGTTACTTTTCCGCACTCATTTTGCGTGCACTAGTGCGGGAAAGTGAAAAATCGGAAAATCGCATAGCAACCATCCTTACTAGATTATTACTTTAAAAGGAAATGTCAAATTTGACAACTTGAAAACTTACAAAATGATTGTGATGATAGGTTAGGACGATTCCTAAACGTTTGTAGGAAAAACGTTGTTCATAACACGTGCGAGAATAGTGATTCCGAAACGAATGCAGGACGTTACAGAAACGAGCGAAGCGACTTAAACTTAAAAGGTTTTCTAAAAATTAACAGAAATATATACTGTGACGAGCATTGAAATATAAATAAGGAACAGGGAACAGATACATTTCAATGACGAGTGACGACATACAGCGTTGCCAAGTTTCGCGCCGTTAAATAAAATCTTAGGATTTTTTATATCGTATTTTGCTATTTTTGGGATTTTAGAACATTGTGGTGAAAAGGAGGACAAATTGCGTCCTCCGCAGTAGCTGCGGAGGACGGAGGACATTTTAGTTCAAAGGAGGACTGTCCTCCCGGCTGGAGGACGGTTGGCAACCCTAGATACGGCAAAACCGATTGCACGTTATTGGGCCAACTTTTTGCGACTAATTCAATGGTCGAAACAGAAATTGGCGATCTTCTTTTGTTTTCGGGTTATTACGCTAAATTGAAAATTACTTCAATTCTAATAAGTCTTTATAACTTAAATCTATGTACGCCACTGGAATTTACGTAAAAATATCTATAAATAACCTCATTACTATACTGATATTTCTATAAATAAAGAAGTTATAAGACTTCGTAGAATTGGAGTAAGTTTCAATTTAGCGTAATAACCCGAAAACAAAAGAAGATCGCCCATTTCTGTTTCGACCATTGAATTAGTCGCAAAAAGTTGGCACAATAACGTGCAATCGGTTTTGCCGTATCTGTACAAATACCAAAGTTACCCATACATGTACGTCGAATTTAGGAGTGGCGGTCAAAATCGGGTTCCTTAAAAATATCTCGTTTCCACTGCATCTTAACAGTAAAAATAGCTATATACGAAATAAGAGAATAAAATTTCCTACAACTTTTGTAGAAAACAAATTTTTCTCAGGTCAATGGTTTACAAGTTATGACAGAGGAAAGCCGAACGCTTTTTTGCAATTTGCAAAAAATTTTGAATTTTTCCTGTAAATTTCAAATATTATTGATTGTTATTGTTATTATTATTACGAGACAAAAATTCCTCGGTGGTTTGCCATTGGCTTCTGAGGAAAGTGGTCGGGTGGTTTCGGTGTATGTGTGACCCTGGGAATCGAACCCGGGCCATCTCAGTGGTCTGCCGCACGCTGAACCAACTGAGCCACGACCGCGACTTTGTATATATAATATAATGTATTAATGATATATTACATTATATCTACATAATTATATTATGATATAATAACAAAATAATAACAATCAATAATATCTCAAATTTACAGGGAAAATTCAACATTTTTGCAAATTGAAAAAAGGGCGTTCAGCTTTCCTCTGTCATAACTTGTAAACCATTGACCTGAGAAAAATTTGTTTTATACAAAAGTTGTAAGAAATTTTATTCTCTACAACTTGTATATAGCTATTTTTACTGTAAAATGCAGCGGAAACGAGAGATTTTTAAAAAACCCGATTTTGGCCGCCATTTTCCAAGATGGCGGCGCCGGCGGCAACTTTTCGTGTTTACAAATTTCAGGACTTCATTAGGGCCCCAAAATGAACAAAATTGCCAAGTATAAACTTTCCCCGACCTTTTGCAAGGTAAAGCCATTTTTTTGTCTCTATTGACTGGACTAATTGGAGGAAAGGTACAAGGACGAAAAGAAGGCGGGACAACAGCAACAGTAAAAATATTAGTAGCAGGAGATATATCAGCACCATAAGGCGAAGAATGGGCACATGCATAAAAACAAACAAAAAAAGGAAACGATAAAAACGAAGATGGAGAAAAGAAGCAACAGAAGCAGAAGAGGAAGCAGCAGCAGTAGAAGGTTTAAAACAAGGGAGAGCAAAAGACCAGTAACAAAAAGATGAATAAGAAGAAGCGGAAGCAGTAGAGCTTACAAAGAGAATTAAAACAAAAAGAAGAAAACAGCAAAGTCGAAGAAGCAATAGCAGACGTTGAAGACCAAGTAAAATCAAGGACAAAAATTAATAACAAACTAACGAATAAGAAAATGAAGCAGTGGTAGTAGAAAGGTAAATAGATGATTAAAAAGAAGTATAAACGATGAAGCCGAATAAAATAAAAAACAACAACAACAGAAGAAGAAGAAGAAGAAGAAGGAGTGGCAGATGTTGAACAGCAAGAAGGAGCAGACCGGCTCCAGTAGATGTCTCAGAAGAACTAGTCTGGGCCACCGTAATAGTAGATGAAGGGAAGTCTCATCTGCTTCGTTATAGAATCTGCAACTTGGGTCCTCGAAAAGGTCCATCAGATGCAGGTGCCCTTTAAGGAGTCCATAGCCGCTAAGGAGACCTGTGACTATTCTGATATGCTTCCTACTGAACCTAAGAAGCTGTTCGGACCTGGTTTTTGAAGACCTGTGGATGAGTAGCTTCGTTTGTCTCAGCCCAGAACACGAAGCCCAGTATAAGATGAACTGTGAGTGGATCCAGTCTATAATTTATTGCTTGGTGAATGCTTGCTTTAGGTAGGCCGAGGGCCGGTTTAGGGCTCAAAATCAGTTCTGAAGAGCCCCCTCTAGCCAGATGGTCGGCCTCCTCGTTGCAAGGAATGTTACTGTGACCGGGCACCAAGATTAGTCGTACCCAATTAGTTGATCCGAGCCTTTCCAGGGCCACACGACATTCCTTGACCAGGTTTGATTTGGGTTTAACAGTACTCCAAGCTTTAAAGACGGTTTTTGTATAAAGCCGCGTTGAATTATTTGTATAACAAGTTCAGTTGCTTTTATCTTCTATAATTTAACTTGTTGCATGAGATCCTAGAGACCAGTGCTGAAGATGATTATAAGAATTAATATGGCATGAGCGAGCGTCTCTTCAACAAATTGCTCAGTAAAATAGAGCTGCATCTATCTAGAACAGATACAGTCATGAGAGATTCTATATCGGCAGAGGAAAGATTGGCGTTGACTTTACGGTACCTTGCGACTGGGCGAAGATTTCAAATTTTCAGCTATCATTTCTCTTTCAGCCATTTCCCAAGACATTTTCGAAGCATGCGAGGTACTTATCTATGTTCTCCAGGATTATATCAAGGTAAGTGCATAATTGAAATGTCGTAAGCATGTTTTTTATTCATACATAGCCTTTTATTTTTAAATTCGATTATTTACAAAGAAGTAAAGACAGTACAGTATATTCACAAAAACTTGTTTTATGAAGGACTCACCATTAAAAACTGCCAAAATTACAGAAATATGTTGCTGCATTTGTGCCGAGATGAAGGCTTTCCAATTTATTGGCCCAAACCTTGGCTATGTTGAGGTACTCATCATCAGACTGTGCTGTGTTTGCAAAATCACCAGACAAGTATTTGTTTTTGGTTTCTTTGATGGCGGTTGCTTAGGTGTCATTGAAGAAAGGGATGTTTGGTGTGCTATTGTCATGTTGCCTGGCTTCAGATGATGCCATGCATAAATTGCACACTTATTCACACTTGCATAATTTTGTTTCAGATGCCCTCCACGAGTGAAGAATGGAAAGCACTAACCCCCGACTTCGAGTTCAACTTTCGACACTGCCTTGGCGCTGTTGATAGGAAACAAATTGCTATACAAAAACCTCCAAAGTCGGTATCAACCTATTTTAACTACAAAGATTTTTTTAGCAATAGTCGATGCTAAGAAGAAGTTCTTAATGACTGACCTTGAAATAAATGGACGAATATCAAACGGGAGAGTGAAATTTGGAGAAGTATTTCAAACAGAAAGACATAATCTACCACCGACTGTTCTCATAATTTCCTTTTCTCGGTACTCTCAGAAAAGCTTGAATGAAGAGCAAGCTGTTTTCAACAAGAAATTGTCCACTACTCGTTCTGTTGTTGAAAATAGTTTTGGTATTTTGGCCAGCCAATTTTGAGTTCTTTTAACTACTGCTTATTTGTTTCGATCCGCTGAAAGCGTCTATTGTATAACTTTGACTTGCTGTTACCTACACAACTTCCTTATAGAAGAAAATTATTTGCCTTCTAGTGGAGAAGCAGTGGATAATCGCTCTGTTACGGAGTTCCAACAAAGGGTAGAAACATTTCCACAGAAGCCAAAAACATTAGCGATCGACTTTGTACATATTATTGAACTGAAGCAGCATTTCATTGCAACAGCCAATCCGATGAAATATGATTTCATAATACTTATTGTACTATTATCAAGAATAATGTTAGCACTATTAACAATAACTATAAGCAATAATAAATGTAATAAACTACAATGAAACTGTGTTTTACATACCTGTGATTAATACATACATAAAGCAAATTTCTGAAATCTAATTTAGCAAACTCTTAATCAGCACAATGATTCGTGGTTCGTTTTTATGTGTGCTGTCTGATTATCGAAGCATATATATATATATGCCTCTTCTGGTAGTCTCTGGCGAGATTTCCTTAGGCGCAAACTACGATTGCAAAGACTTCAGTTTGGAATACAGTGGGAAACTTTCCTAGTACGTGAGACAGTCTCATTCTAGGTTGGTCGCCGTAAATGTCAGCACCGGAGCCTGCATCAGTCTTCGATCCATCTGTAAACCACAGTAGATCAGAAGATCTGACGCGGTCCCTGAGCAATGAAGGGCATTCATTCCTTGTAGGAATGGTTATCTCGTAATTCCTGGCGAAAGAGTAGTAGGCAGACACTACATTGCTGCGAGCAGTCAGCAGCGGGTCGGACTCTATCAAACGAGACGGAATCCGAACGTATTCCTTCAGCCTCCTCGCATCAACCTTCCAATGGTCGCTCTTGAACAGCCGTGTAGGCCGACTTTCGTGCTTCCGCCTCAATCACAATGTGAAGGGGCATTAAGTTGAGAAGAGCTTCCAGGGCTGCTGAGAGCGTGGTACGACAAGTCCCCGTGGTGGCAGAACCTGCTAACTTCTGGAACTGTGTTAGCACCATTTGTGTGTGTTTGCCTGCGGTTGAGGGTCACTACACCAATGAACCATAAGTGATGACTGGTCTAATCACCGTAGTGTAGATCCACATCGGCACTTGAGGGGATAGGACTCGTTTCGTTTCCTTTCTTACAGCCTGATGATACAAAGAGCGCCTCTATGGATAAGATTCTGGCATTCAGGCTAGGCGTCGGTCTGTATGAAGGCATCCTTTAGTTTACGGCGGATTTACAATGGGCCAAGGGCCCGAATGCTGCTATTTTCCATCGCGGAAGAAGAAGAAAAAGCAGAAGAACAAGGAAGAAAATAAGATTAATAATAAAAAGATAGAAACGGGAATGAATAATAAGAAGAAGCAGAAGTAGTACACGCTAAAAAAGAAGAAAAACAAAAAGAAGGAAACGGCAAAGACAAAGAGGCAGCTGCAGAATTTGAAGAGCAAGAACGGACAAAAGCATAAGAAAGCTAAGGAACAAGAACAAATTAACAAACTCAGATGAACAATAAACAAAGAAAGGAAGACCAATAACAAAATAAGGAATAAAAAGACGAAGCAGAACCAGTCGAAGGCTGAGAAAGAACAGGAGCAGAAGAATAAAAAGAAGTAGACGATGAAGACAAATCAACTAAAAATAAGAAACAGCAACAGCGGAAGAAGAGTGGTGTGCTCTTTTAATTTTTTTGTGGAGAAGTAGAGGGAAGTGTATTCTGTAAGTCTCAATTAGTGGCCCACATTAGTTTACGAAATATTAATTGAAAGTCGAGCTTGTTTGTGCTGCATAGTGCATGTTTCCCTACCTTGGGTTCGGTGATACGCATATCAGTTCGACGCTAACTTCATGCGCGTAATTACTTTTACTAGTATTCATTCATAGTTAATTCTACTTTACCAAAAATTTGGATTCAACTCTTATTTAATATACATAAATGCTGCGGAATCAGCAACAAAAACTTACCATTAAAAAACTCATTTCCGTATTATTTTCTAAGTAAACACAACAAAATTGCGGTATCTCGAACATGCTTAAATCACAATTAGACGACATGCAACGTCATGTGTTTCTTGATGTATGACATAGCGAAAGAAAAAGAACAATTAGAGCGTGGACTAGTCATGATTACATTCCCAACGATAATCGGAGCAAAGTGGAAATTGAAACTAACAATTAATAATAGCATCGCGTTCTTTTATTTCTACAACGGAACAACATCTTGTTGACGTTAATGTAATTAAATATTTGCTTTGTAATAATCTGATTACGTTCACGCTACTTTTTCTTGGCGTTTTACTGTTTCTTATTAATTTTCTCACATCGACGAGTTATGATTAGAAACGATTTGTTTTTTTTTAGGTTAAAAGCATTTAAAAAGTAAAGCTTGTACGTTTCATTCAATTTTAAATTGACGCACATTTTATGTGAGTTTCATTTTTAAGTTACAGGTAAATTTGTTGGATTTTTTTGGTAATTTGTTTATATCTGGAATTTTTATGGCACGCGTAAAATTACTACGGAGTGAAAGTAGTAACGAATGACGAGATGAGAAGATTCTGAATGATTCCGGTTTATAAATAAATAAACCATTAAATTAGAGGTTAAAATTAAGTTTGGATCGGTTTAGTTAGTATTTTCCCAGTAGAGAAATAATAACCTTTCAGTTTGAAAAAATACAAGACTAAAATGATATTTTAGTTAGCACCGAAACTCAGACCGTTCCAAAACACTTTGAAATTCTTTCAGAGTAATTAATAAAATTGAAATTAACAGAAAATTAAATAATTCCAACGTTTTTCTAATTCCAAAATCTTTCCAAAAAATTTAATTTTTTCTTTTCGAAAACTTCTTCCGATTACAAAGATGATTCCGAATTTAGCAAAACCAAAGTCTAGCGAATATGCAATTAATGTAAAACCAATAAATTCTTAAAAACAAAATCATATGCTAATCCATGAAAGATAAAATCAAAACCTTAGTAGTTCCCCAAAAGTAATGTTTGACCTTTCTTGACATGTAATTAGTATTTTATTGAAGAGTTTATTACAACCTACTTACCTACTTATTCAGTTTTCAAAACTGCTAAGTTAAATCTAAGCAGGTTTCCCTTAATTTTAAGCAAGAAATAAACGTAACCACCCAAAACAAATCACTTAGAGTAATTTAATTAAACAAATTCAGCACGTCGCCAATTAAAATCATTTACTTCCTGATTGTTATTTAATTAAACCAGTAATTTTCTTCGTGTCTACACACAAAGCCTGTATTCACCTTTACGTAAACCAAGCCTATTGTTGTTTCGGGTGTGAATTTAAGGCAATTAGTTTTGGATTCTTTCAAATTGAATTAGAAAAGACCTGCAATAAGGTTAATTTAAAATTATAAAAATAAATCAGTGGCGTACTGATGGTAATAATAAATTATAATGATAGTAAATAAAATGTTGGTTTTTTAGAGCATACGGACACACGCAAACACAAAAGTTGCTAATTTATTTACAACTGTAATTCCTTTTCTAATAAATTATTCACAGTTCTGTTAATGGAATTAATTTTTTTTAATAGTAGTTTGTTGGTAAAATACGCTGTGTATAATTTAATGATAATAAATGTGTCGAATGTAAATTTGTAATAATTTATAGCTACTAATATCCTTCGCTTAAAAATTAATAATTATTTAAGCAGAAGAAGGAAGCCGAAAAGTTTGTTTAGGTCTCGGATTTGGGGCAGAACTAAACGATTGAAAAAGGTCGAAGAATTTGCATTAAAGTAATGTATCTGGAGATACATCAAAATTTCTCAGAGAAAATCTAGAAAATTGTTATTGTTTCTCTCAAAATATCAATATAAAAAATTTAGGAGATTATTTTTTAAACAGTCCTGTCGGCCAATCATAATGAGAAAAAAATTCAAATCGACCAATAGCATCAAAATTACACTAATAATTAGCTAGTAGCTGATTACAGCGATAATTTTTTCACGTTGTTTCATTGGATCACAGAGAAATACCTGCTCTGTGATTGAATCTTTGTTTAAATAAATGCATAAAAAGTTAGCTTTGACTTTGACAAACGTTAAGACTGTCATCATTGTGTAATAGTTTAAAAAATAATCACGCCGAATTACATTCGTGGTAGTAATTTTTTTTGATAATTTTAACTAGATTAGCACTCATCTTTATTGCTATTAGGAAATTCCACTCGTGGACTTCGTCCACTCGTGAAATTTCCATAGCAATAAAGATTCGTGAATCTAGTTAAAATTATCAAAAAATTATCACCACTTATGTAATTACTGTTGACTATTCAACTCATATGTCATCTGTCAAAAATTGACCAATCAAAATGCATGATTTGACGTTTTTCAGCCAATCAAAACGAATTGTATCGACAATTTTTTCTAGTGAAAATTGTCGACTTCGTCCACTCGTGAAATTTCCATAGCAATAAAGATTCGTGAATCTAGTTAAAATTATCAAAAAATTATCACCACTTATGTAATTACTGTTGACTATTCAACTCATATGTCATCTGTCAAAAATTGACCAATCAAAATGCATGATTTGACGTTTTTCAGCCAATCAAAACGAATTGTATCGACAATTTTCACTAGAAAAAATTGTCGATAAAATTTCACTACTGATACGCAGCGACAATTTTTTGAAAACAGTTTATTGCTAGTTATATCCAACAGAGAACAATTTTCATGTAAAAAAACTTGAATGTGAACTAATTTATGAAAAATTATTCGAAGGAAATGATTTTTTTTTTCGTTGAATAGTCCCTCAAATACCATTCGTGGTCAAAGAATTGTACATTATTTTTGCTGTAAAATCACTCATGTTCCTTGTGATTGCGAATACCACTCGTGATATTCATATGCAAGCACAAGGAACATTCGTGAGGTTACAGGAAAAAAATAATCGGCAATTCTTTGACCACTCGTGGTATTTTAAGTGAAAATTCTGTAAAATTAGGGCTTAAGGAATCTAGAATTCCATGAATGAAAGGATTGAAATTTTCCAGCTAAATTCTGTTTTTCACCGTCAAATGTAATTAACAATCAATATATTTTTCTGAAACAAATTGAAGAGCCAATACAGGCAATTTAGAAACTAACAAGAAAAGCTGGCAAATTTTAAGAAACTAAAAAGCCTGAACCTTATTTAGATTAAGACTTAATAGATCAATAATTTCATGATTGACAGGAGCTAAAGCCTGTTTTTCACCTTCGATTGTAATCAATGTTTTTTTCTGAAACAAATTCAGAAATCAACCCAAGCACTTTAGAAACTAACAAGAAAACGTTACAAATTTTAAGCAATTGAAAAGCCTCTAAACCTTAATTAAATTAAGACTTAAGAAGTCGATAATTTCGCGAACGAAAGGATCAAAATTTTCTTCTCAAGCCTCTTTTTCATCGTCAAATGTAATCAACAATCAATGTTTTTTCCTGAAACAAATTCAAAAACCACAAAAGCACTTTAGAAACTAACAAGAAGAGCTGAGGAATCTTTCGAAACTAAAAAACCTAAACCTTAATTAAATTAAGGCTTAAGAAGTTGACAATTTTATGAACGAAAGGATGAAAATTTTCCAGCTAAAGCCTATTTCTGCCGTCAAACGTACTTAACAATCAACGTTACTGTTTAAAAAAAAATTGAAAAAGCAATAGAAGTGCTTTAGAAAGTAACAAGTAAAGCTGACAGATTTAAAAAAATTAAAACAGTTTAAATGTTAATTAAA
This sequence comes from Melanotus villosus, assembly GCA_963082815.1. NCBI lineage: Eukaryota > Metazoa > Arthropoda > Insecta > Coleoptera > Elateridae > Melanotus > Melanotus villosus. The sequence continues at coordinate 9,790,358 of OY720419.1, read as the reverse complement.
TTAAGGTTTAAGGAATCGATCATTTCGTGACTGAAAAGATTAAAATTTTTTAGGCAAAGCCTATTTAGCACCATCAAATTTAAAAACCATTATAAAAATTTCAGAAACTAACAAGAAAAGCCAGAAAAGTTCAAAGAATAAAGAAAAACGAAGGGCTAATTATTAAATCAAGGTTTAATAAACCGATAGCTTTGAGGATAAAATGTACTACCATTGACTATCCAGCCCCTCTGGGTTGGATATTCAATGGTACTACCTACCACATCAGTTAAGAACGTACACTATTACTGTCACAAATGCGAATTATATGATTTAAATCAGTACTTCAAAATAAACAAATTCACCCGACGAGGTACTTACTAGAACAGATTCAAATGTTCCGACCTGCAAGGTCATACCTTTTTATCTGTGATTTTTGAACAGTTTTAAGTTTAAATGGAAAATTACGATTTCAATACTTTACGGCTTCCGTGATGAAGGTTTCTTTTTTATTTATATCTTTTTTCTTTATTGCTAGTTACCTTCTTTTTCGTCATGCCATATCATTTTAGGACGTTGGCGACGGGGATCAAAGCCACATTTTTAAACGACTTGGCGTCGTGAACTTTCTTATATCCCCCTTATACTAGCGAAATGTGTTCTCTGCAGTGGTTTCCCGTTGCCTTCTGCAGAGTTTGTGACCGTGTATTAAGTGTATAGTGTATGTGTCTTGTTACTATCTGAAGCCGACCACTCCGAAGACAGAATCATTAATTAAACCAGACGATTAAATGGCTTTGCTCGCTCAAGTAAGTGATGTTTAATTTAATGGAATGAAATATATTTTTAAACATTATACGAGTATATGTTCACATTGCGATGTGCCGGACCTGATCATATTATTGATGTTATTAATTTTCTTTCTGTTAAACATTATATATGTACAAAGTATTCTTTATTGTATATGATTTTTCTCTTTTAGTTATTAAGCATACATTTATTTTGTAATCTTCTGTGTTATCCTATAATTGGGTAATTTTACCTGTTGGATAATAAAATAAATAAATAAAAAATAAATAAATAAAAAAAAATAAATAATAAAAATAAATAAGTTATAATTATTACGAATGTGGTTTATAGCAATTGCGCAATTGAAAGGATTCATAACAATGGCTAAACCAAATAGGTTATTAATAAGGGATAATAAGAAAAATAAACAAGAAACTTAGCGAAGCTTATAATAATTATAATTAAGGTAGAGTCTACGAAAAATCTAACATGTATTAAAAATTAAACCAATAATTAGAAAACAATTATGGGAGAAGGAACTATTAAAATTCGGAATCAAAATTAACAACCTAGAAAAAATAGAAATTATGGTACTGGCCAAGGATTCCGAAAATTTTGATATACTGTTGGAATCACAAAAAATAAAACAAGCCAGAAGTTTGAAGTATCTAGGAGCAATAGTGGAAGAAGATGGAGGAGATGAAGGAGAAATCAACAATAGAATAATCGCAGCAGCGATGCTGTATAATGCGCTAAATCGAAGTTTTATTAGTAAGAAAGAAGTATCGGTAGCCATCAAAATGAAAATCTACTCGTGAATCACTAATTGTAAATGACAGACTCAAGACCAAGCTGCAAGGATACGAGATGAAATTGCTAAGAAGAGTAATAAGAGTGACCAGAAGAGAAAAACCTAAAAATTGAAAAACTCGAAATATGTAGGAATAGAAAGAAGACAACTGAGCTGGCTGGGACATATAATAAGGATGCAGGAAAATCAATTAGTGAAAAAAATATGGAGCTTGGGAAAACCTGAGAAGAGACCGAAAGGTAGACCGAGGTCTAAATGAAATCAGGCCATGGTAAAGGTGCTAGAGAAAAGGGGTAGGAACTGAACGGAAAGCATGGAAGAAATTCTCCCACTGTACCACTATACACTGTAAGGTAGAAGGGGTTAAGTAAGTAAGTAAGAAATTTCACTAAGATTAAAATGAAAAATGAACAACAACATCAGAGGCACATAAAAATGTAAAATTATGCAAAAATAGGAAAGGCAACTGATGAAAAAGAAGGTAATTAATACACAATAAGTACGAAAAATAAAGAAGAAACCTGGTGAATTATAAATTAAGGTAAAACCTAAGAAATAACTAAGAGACTTGAATAATTAGACTGAAAAGTAGCAATCACAGTAAAAATTGAAATTTGAAGAGCAAGAATGTCAGAGGCATATGACATTAGAAAGTTAGGAAAAAAGGCAAAGGAAACATGCAGGGAATGAGGTGGTAACAGGTAATTAATAAACAATAATAAGAAAAATAAAAAAGAAATCTAGTGAAACTCAAAATAATAAAACAGTAATACAAACTAAAGCAAAGCCGAAGAAAAACTAGAGGCTGTGAAAAATTAAAATTAAAATTAGAAATTATAGTGATTATTTTTTAAACAGTCCTGTCAGCCAATCATAATGAGAAAAAAATTCAAATCGACCAATAGCATCATAATTACACTGATAATTAGCTAGTAGCTGACCACAGCGATAATTTTTTCACGTTGTTTCATTGGATCACAGAGAAATACCTGCTCTGTGATTGGATCTTTGTTTAAATAAATGCATAAAAAAGTTAGCTTTGACTTTGACAAATGTCAAGACTGTCATCATTGTGTAATAGTTTAAAAAATAATCACGCCGAATTACATTCCTGGTAATAATTTTTTTTGATAATTTTAACTAGATTAGCACTCATCTTTATTGCTATTAGGAAATTCCACTCGTGGACTTCGTCCACTCGTGAAATTTCCATAGCAATAAAGATTCGTGCATCTAGTTAAAATTATCAAAAAATTATCACCACTTATGTAATTACTGTTGAAAATAAAATTTAAAGATCAAGAAGCATAGAAAATATAAAATACGAAAAAAAGATAATAAAAAAGGGAACAGAAGAGAAAGAAGATAATTATAAGAAGGTAACGGAAGAAAAGGAAGAAGAAAAAGAAAAAAGAAGACAGAAAAATACCAAATTTGGAAAGAATAGAAGGAACAAAAGAAGAAGGTAATAATGATGCAGAAGAAAGAAAATAACAGAAGTAGAGGAAGTAAACAAGAAGGAAAATTATACAAATCCACAAAGCAAAATAAAGAAGTCAAGCGAAAATGATGTGGAAAGTCTGCAAACTTAAAACTAGATGTCAAATAAAATTTATAACGAGATTAACTTAAAAATAAAATAACAAACAGGAAAAGGTAAAATTTATGGGATAATAAATAACAAAAAATAAAGGGAAGAAAATGGACAAGGTAATGAAAGAAGGTTACCAAAAGATAAAAGAAACTGTGGAAGGACAACGCCTAAAATTGACCCAAACAATTTAGGAAACATCAGGTTATGTCCGTTGAAAAGAGGAAAGAGAAAGAAGGATAAAAATAAAAGAAACGCAAAAGAATTGCTAGATACAAGTAAAAATACATTTATAGGATGCTGGAACGTCAAGACAATGACAGAGATAAGTAAAGCCTATCAAATAGCGAAAACTATGAACGAATACTATATTAGTGTGCTAGGAACAGCCTTGCTAGAATGTTAAGATGTATTAGAAAGAATCACGGAGGAGATTTAAAGCAATCTTTAGAAATATTATCATCAATGTATGATATGTGCACCAACGAATCAGGAAGAGGACGAGATTAAAAAGGAGTTCTACGATCAGATATACTACTCACTCTTGGAAAAATTGCAAATAAAATATAAACGAGACATAAAAATTGTGATGGGCGACTGAAACGCTAAAGTAGGAAATGACAATAACGGGAAGCACGGAATTGGTAATACAAATGATAATAGCAGAAGATTAATAGAATATCATATAAATGAAGGGTTTGGTGCAAAAAGGGGATAAGTCAAATAATATTAAAGTTGAGATAAATGTGCCGTCATAATACCAATAAAACGCTCTTCATTTGGTGCAAAATTGAGACCAGTCAAGTGAAAGAATACAGAGTTGTGTGTGTTTCAAAGTTCTTCCTCCCGATACTTTGGTGTAAAAACAGGACAAATCAACATGATTTATCCCCTTTATGCATTAATGCGGAGAAAAAATTTGGAGTTGCGCACACCGCGTAAAATGATTAATCGCGACTTGCTAAGTCATCCAACTCGCAGACGCCCGACTTTATAAATAGTTAACAGTTTTTTGTTGTTTATCGTGTGCATTGTGCATTTCAAAATGTCCGAAATATCCGATATATCTGAGCTCTTTCGGGTGTCTGAAAGTGAATATGAATATAATAGTGCATCAGCTAGTGAAACTTCTAGCAGTAGTGATACAGATGGCAATGAACCAATTGAAAAAGTTAAAGGAAAAAAGCGGAAGAGGCAGGGGCAGAAGTGAAAAAAAAATATTAAAAAAATTCAACGTGCAAAAGGTGAAGGTTATGTTGGGTATTAATAGAGGGAAGGTTTTTCCAAGTAAACGTCAGATAGACGAAAGTGGGTGCAAAAAAGCTTGCCTCACAAAGATATCAGCTGCGAATCGTAAGCAGATATTTCAGTCATTTTACAAAATAGCGGATCGAGACAAACAAGATTTTTATTTGTTAGGTTTGTTAACTGTTGCTACGAAAACAACAACTTGTACTCGTTCAGAAAATCCAAAAAGGCGTCAGTTTTTTTCAAATACAAGGTAAGAATGTTAAACAATGTTATGCTTAACCTACTCTCGGAACTATCCAAATCCAAAGTGGGAAGATTCGAATCTATAATACATCGCTATCCAGTGCCAGGGCATAGCTTTTTGCCATGCGACAGGTGTTTCGGAGTCATTGAAAAAAGAAGCGCAAGGTTGAACGAATTTACTTACCACATGAATATAAAAATTTAGTTGAATCCTCTTCAAAAAAGTTTACTCTGGTAAATGTTACTCAAAACATGTTTTATGATTTTACAGAACACTTGAGACAATTTTACATTAGCGATTAGTAAAAGTACAGAAAGGCAGAAATTTACCATAACAAAATATCGGATTTTTTCATACAGTGTTGTGAGACTGCCAATGGTTTGAAATACTTAAAGTTTGAAATACTTAAGCCATGTCGGTTGCCATGTCGGTTAACATGGACGTAGCGCAACTCCTCTGTTACGCTGGACCAATACCTTTAAAAGATGCCAAATACGAGAACGTTATGGGTTATGGTGTTGGCCTCAGAGTATGTTCTAAAGTCGGACATGCCATTGTACAGAGCTCTAAAGAGTGTGAAAAATACTTCTGCCGAACTACCATCGGACGTGGAAGGTGCTGGAACAGATTCTGAGTGATGGTTTGCAAAATTGACTTATCCCATTTTTGCACCAAAGTGCATTTTTGGATATTTGATGCGTTTTTATTTAAATAATTTAAAAAATTCTATTTTTTCATATACTCATAGAGGGAAAATGGCGAAATAAGGTGTAATGTGCATGCATTAGTAAGGGCAAAGATAAAAGCTAGTACAAAGACTAGTTATAAATTAAGTATCAAGAAAAATCCACCAATATCAGATAAATATAAAGACATACTAGAAAGAAAAATCAATACCATAGGAGATATATCCACACACAGCATATAGGAGAATACGAGCTACAAAAACATACTGAAGCCGCAATAGAAACAATGGGTTACAGAAGAAACGATCAACATGGATAGCAATAGAAACGAAAAATAAAATGGAAAGTAGAAAATTCATGAAAGAAACGACAAACTAGGAACAAAAAAGAAATAGTTAAGAAGAACATACTAAAGAAGATAAAGAAGTGAATAAAAGTGCCAGACAAGACAAAAGCAAGTACATTGATGAAATGGCGGAAATGACAGAACAGAAGCAAAAAGAATGCATGATTTAAAAGCCTTATATATGATAGCAACAAAAACTGAGGGAACAAACCACACGCCTGCACCAAAATTAAGGGTAAAAAGGCGAAATACTCTCTAACAAAGAATAAACAAAGAATCGTTATAATATTTCTCCCAAATATACAAGCAGACTATAAAAACATACGAGGAAATGGTGAACCCAGAAGAAACACCACAAATCACAAATGAAGAAATCTCGAAAGAGGAAATAAGACATAAGACATGCAATAAAATGTTTGAAAAACAAAAGGCAGCAGGCATAGGTGATATACAGGCTGAACTGATAAAAAAAACACATAGTTAGATTACTCGATAGACATATTTTTCGCATTACTAAATAAAATCTGGATACAAGAAAGAATTCCGAATGATCGGATTGAAGGCATAATAATTAAGCTGCCCAAAAGAGGTAACCGATTCATGTGTGAAACTGGAGGCTGATTACCTTACTTTGTGGAGCAAGCAAAATAATGACTAGGATCATATTCGAAAGAATAAAAGAACCTAGTAACGAGAAATTAAGAGAAAACCAATCAGGATTTAGGCTTAACACAGGTTGCGTTGATCATATATGCACCTTGAGTATAATATTGGAAAAAACAACAGAAATGGAAGAACAAATGTTTGCAATTAGGACATTTGATTCATTAGATAGGAAGGCAATATGGAAGATATTAAGACGGAATATCAGTAAAATATATAAAAATAATAACGCCACTAGTATTCCTGATAGTAACAGATTGCGTAATGAAACACGCAGGACAGAAAGACAGGCATAAACTAGAATGGGTTCGAAAAGCTTGTAGACTTGGAATTTTCAGACGATATCTGTCTTGCGACAAGAAACAAAACACATGTGCAAGAAAAGGCAACTAGATTAACCAACAATGCAAAAAGAGTAGACCTGCAAATAAACACGAAGAAAACTAAATTCCTGGTCAACGACATAACTAAAGAGAAAAAGTTCAAATAAAAGGAAGAGATATTGAGGAAGTTTGCTAACTAGGAAGTATGGCAAGCGCAAAGGGCCTTACTGAAAAATATGTACATTAGATAGGCGTATAGGATTAGCAAAGAATGCCTTCAAATCGTTATATAAAATTCGCTTATCAGCAAATATTTATTAGCAGAGAAAAAAGCTACGATAATTTCGAAGTAATGTGAAAAGTATATTGCTATACGGAGCCGAGACATGGAAAGAAAATAAAAAACAGTACCAAAGAATACAGACATTTATAAATAGATGCCTTCGAATTATATGTAAAATATTTTTGCCTGAGAAAATTAGCAATTAAGATTTATGGGAGATGACAGGGGAAGAGATAGTAGAAATAACGTTTAAGAAATGTAAATGGAGATGGTTTGTTCGCACCCTTAGGAAACCGACAAAGAGCAGAATAAGACAAACTTTAGACCAGAGTACAGTATGCAAAATAAGAAGAGGTAGATCAAATACCATAAATGAAGAGAATAATACTGAAGAATCTACAATAAGTTGGACTAACGTGGGAAGCCTGGAGAAGACTAGTAAACAAAATAGAACGGGCTCAAGACAGTACGCGAGACTATCACCTTCGTCACAAACATGTCTTCATCCTATTGAAATGCTAGTATGACGTTCTTTGCTCCACTCTGGAGATATATGATGATAATGACGAAAGCGAAGCAAAAGCAAGCAATACACTACAGTAGCGCAAAGAAAATAAAAGCAAATAAAGGACGACAAAGATTGACTAAAAAATGATGCCTAAATAAATTTTTAGCTTTATTCAATATTTTACTTAATTTTTAATATAACTATAGAGAAGAAGACGAAAGCGTACCTTAAGAGAAATAACGAAAATTAGAAGAGATAAGATAAAAAAGGGACAAAGCCAAATATTTAACTTGGAGTAAATTAGGTATGAATAGGAAAAAGAGATCATCAACAGTAAAGATCAGACGAATAAAATAGAAGGAGCAAACGAAAACAAAAAGAAATTAGGACCGTAGATGCACCTCAAATGAAAAAAGAATTCGTAAAATCTGTGAGAAAACCTTAATAAATTCAGAAAAGAAGAATATCATACCAAAAGACAAACGAAAAGACGAGAAAATGAAAGCTAACAAATACAGGGTGTCTTGAAAAGAATTAGTCATTCTCATTAGTTAATTGTAAAATTGAACAGTAATATAACTCACTTCACAATAGTTTCAATTAAATTTGTGAATACAACACAAAATGTACAATTTTTATTATTGGGGCATTCTTTCGATCAGGACAGTTAATTCTTCTATCTGCTAGCATAACATCACTGCGTGAGAGCGGTACATTTTATTTTACATGGGAAATTCAAAGCTAATTAGCTGTATTTCATTTTAAGAGACTTTGTATTTGATGAACAAATTGAAAAATTCTAAACTTAAAGATAGGCAGAAGAGAAAAAAAGCAGAAACCAAAAGAAGTAAAATACTTATTTAAACAGCCCAATTAAAACTAAGAATCTTCACGACAAAAAAGAAATATTAATTCAATTGTATATTTCTTTTCTGGGTAGTTGGCTAAAGTTTTATTTTATGTCAATCTTGCCACAACAAACTTCCAGTGAAAATCATTAGAGATTAAAGATGATGAAAAACAAAACCAAATGGAAAATGAACTAATTAAATACAAAAAGCCAAATTGTAAATAAAAGCTAATAAAACGGACGAAAACGCCTAAAAGTTCAGAAAATTTTGTAAATTATAGACAGTCACCACCTTTTGCATGGATTGAACCACTGACCCAAGAACAAGAAGAGTAAAACCTAAAAATGTTAATCGTCTTTTGTATCTATATTCTAGCTACGATTTAAAAAACAGTTGATTACTTTCGTAAAAACACCTACCACCGCAATTAAAATTCGAAGAAATATTTAAGAGACTCATCATCCTTGAACTGCATCCCGTATTTGTGACTTCAAATTTTACAGTGTAGGTGAATTAATTCTAATTTAATTGTATTTAAGGAGGTTTACTTACCTACTTCAGTGATGCAACTGGATATATTTTGGACGCAGTCCTGTTTTAGAAGTGTTTATAATTCTGCATAATAATAATGATTCCAATTATTACGACAGAGTTTTTATGTAAGCTGTAAAAAATTTAAAAACTTCAAAAAACCTTGTTTTCTTTGATTTATTTATTATTTATAAATTGAAATTATTTGGTAATCTGTTTTTATTTATTTGTTAATTTAATTAGTAAGTTTGGATTATGTATTACAGGTTTTACAATTTAAGTTCACAGGTACAGTGGGTTTCAGAAGGAGCCAATTTCATTTCAGTTTGCAGATAAACCCACCGATTGTGTTATTAGTGTGATGAGGCACACATGTGGAAACAACAAACTGGCTTGCTTATCGCTAGCTGCAGCTGTGTATTATTATTAATAGGTAAGACATTATTTTTTTGTTTAATCACTAATACATTAAAGTTTTTACTTCAAATGTAAATACTTTTGTTAAATTAAAATTTAAACAATTTAATCTTCCATAAGTTTGCTATTGCAGCTTAATTATTTATTTTTATTCTATCTCTAGACAGCTTTTAAAAATTCTAATCAGTAAAACGAAAATCAAAGTTTGGTGCCTTAAGTTTAATTTTTTAGGTAACAACAAATTTGGGTTCAACATTTTAAGAACAAAAAATGTACTCAGGGATTTCTCTCTTTAATTAGTTTGTAAGTATAAGTAAAGTAATTCATATTAATGTACCTAAGTGAAATAATTAAAAGTACTTAAACGGCACATTTGCAGATAGCAAAATTTGCTGATCTAACTTGGGCATTTGTCTTAAGTAGGCTGAATAATCATAAACACATTATTTCGATGTTTATTTGTTAATACACTTAGGTATTAAATTTAAATTTTAATAACAAAAAGTGCCATCAAAGTTTCTTTGTATATTAATATGACAATCAATTAAACTGATACAGATTAATGTAAATTAATTAAGAGAGAATGAAACGCTTAAGGGCAATGAAATGAAAATGGAAAGCTAAAAGAGTTCACCAGAAGGTTCAAAACAGGTTTCGAAATGTTGTATTGGACAAGTTCAATGTTAATTTGTAAGGTTACCTATAGCTACTGGCTGATCATCTTCAATCATCATCGATAAATCACCAGAGTGATTAATTAATTCAGGCTGATATTTCTATCTACAGCTGTAGTGTTAACTAAATAAACAACATTTGAAAACGTATTAAGATAATATTGCAAGTCGGATATCAAGGTACGGATTGAATTGTTGCATATCAATATAATCGAACGGTACGGGGTGGAAAATATTTATGTTAAAATAAATTTTTGGGTATACCAAATCTCTCTTTTGAATTCTGAATGTAAGGATTGATTAAAAATAACCTGTAAAAAGTTGTTAGGGTAGATGGGCTATTTATGGCTTAAGCTCTTTAAATTATTCGAGTTCGCGTAACAGATTCCTTCAAAATCCACCTTGTTCAACATTAATTTCTTTGATTTCTTTCTATAAAAAAAAATTAAAGTTTCTGGATGATATGACATCTTAAAATTCCTGCAAAAGTTTTCAGCAAGATGGTGCTACAACAAGGTTTTACGAGGCACTTGTTTTGTTCTTCATATATCTCGCCTTCTATTTTGTTTTTGAATGCAACGTATGCAGTCTATCGATAGGTCTTCTGTATGTTCCATTTCTCGTTTTTATTTCTATTTTTCTTTAGACCATAGATTTCTTGTACAAAACAACTCTATTGCGACTATCTGAGAGTAAAACAAAGAAAACACAGCTTTTTCCTTGCATATTCCAAACATGATCTTTCTAGTTAATTTGGACATTCTTTCGAAAGCCAGTTGGTATTCCATCATTTAAGGAATAAAGGGCCTAAAAAACTTTGATTTTCAGATGAAGATACATAATATTTCTTTGTAGCTTCATTTGTTATATTTTCCTTTGTAGGAACTTATGTAGTGCCAGTTACATATGTATAAGCTCTGAAATCTCTACAATTTGGTATTTGGTATGTAACAAACGTTTTAGACGTCTTTGTATCAGCTTTGATCCAGTGTCAGACGGTTCTTGGATCTGTACCAACTTTATGGGTATTTCTAAATGATTCTTAGAGGCAACCGATCTACTTAACATTATTGCTACCTGGAGTTCCAGTTGTGGTACAATAATAAGCTAATAAATTTTAAATGCACTTCTTCTTTTTTTTTCTTGTGCTGGTGGACCTAAAAAACGAATTACACTCAGGCCAATCTGTAATTTACGAAATCAACGACAATATAATCGACAGTGTAACGCTACATGTTTTATTTTATTTTGTCTTTTCTTCAGTTTTACTTGGCACTAAATGAAGAACTGGATGGATTTCTGACTACTCCTCTGAATCAGTAGGCAAGAAGAGCAAAACAAAGGCGTTATTTTCCTGGGAATGAGATGGAGATATTTTTAAAAGTACCTAAAACTATGTAAGTTATAATACGAAGTAGAAGCATCATTTAAAATCATTAAAGTAAAAGTTCTACAGTATTATACTGGTTTCTAAATTACAGACATCACCGACACCTAGCTGTTACTAAACTAAGTAGAAATCCTTCATTCAACAGATTACATTTTATTCCGTTTGAAAACTGTATTATGGTACTCGAACTTAGTTGTAGTGTTTTGAATACAGAATTTAGAACTAAAATCTCGAAATTGACGAAAAACCCTTTAGGTTTAGGGATTTATTATTCACTTCTGTGGCAAGGAATTCAGATGAAATGCTAGAAACATATAAAAATGAAATTTAAACTTAAGAAGTTGATAATTAGAAAATCAAAAGATAAGATCTAAAGTAAAGTTTTAAATGATTTATATACCGAATGTATGTATTTTATGTTTTAAAGACTGATTTTGTTTTTAATTTGCTCATAACTTTAAGGTTTTTTTCTGTAAAAATAAGCAAAAGTGAGAAAACTAACAAGATGACTTCGTTAAAGGTCGGAAAGATCCGTCCTTAAAGAAAATAAATTCAAATATAACTGTTAGATGTAACGCAATACACTTGTGTTATTAGTGTTGCATACCAACACTACCTAGTTTTCCTTGTAAATACTATACAAATAAATAGTTAGTACATACTCAACAGTCGTCTTATTAACACACATATAACATGGCGCAGTCGTTAGTCCAGTAAAGTGGTCAGTGAAAATTGAAAATGGAAACTAGAAGTGCAATACCGAAACTAAATTTAAAAGGAAATAATGCGGAAAACTGGAAAAATTGAATCCAGATGTTTGAAATTTACGCAACCGTCTCGGAACTGGACGCCAAACCGGAAAATTACTCCATGGTCTAGGTGAGGAAGCAATACAAATCTATAATACATTTGTCTTTGTCACCGAAGAAAAAGACAAAATTATCCCATTAAAAGTGAAGTTGGAAAGTTATTTTACGCCAAAGAAAAATCTCACATATGAAAGGTACAAATTCTTCACGGCAAGGCAAGGACAAGACCAAAAAATTGAACAGTTTGTTACTGAATTAAAAAACCAAGCCAGTCAGTTCGAATTCAGAAATGAAGAATTAAAAGAAGAATTAATTAAAACAATGGTGATAATAGGTATCAAAGATGAAGCTACTCGCGAAAAATTAGTACAAAATGAAAATCAAAATCTGGAAAAAGTAGTGGAGTGCTGCATCTTAATAGAAAATTACAGGAAAAATCTAAGGATGATCCAGGATAAAGAATCTGCAAATTCGAACAACGCTTTAAGGGCACCGGAAATAGACGCCATTAACAGAAGAACCTATTTTAGGCAACCCCAGCGCCAACAACGATCGGTTTCAAGGACAAGGTCAACCACAAAGGGATCTGCAATACCAGGTAGGTCAGGATACGCAGGCAAAATTATTAGACAGTGCACAAAATGTGGAAGGGACCACAAAATAAAACAGTGTGCAGCCTATGGAAAAACATGTAACTTATGTAAAATGCCCAACTATTTTGCAAATGTTTGTAGAAATAGAAATAAAAAATAAATCAAATTAATCAGCACCACAGTGATGAATATTTATTTATTTCATACTGTCTGGTAAATTCAGTTTCCCGGCGCCATTTTGTGTCCGGAAAATGAGCTATTACGGTATCAGAGCCGGAAAATGTTGCTTGGCAACATTTTCCGGACAGTTATTTTATGCACCCAATCAGAGCCCGTAAAAGTCTAACCAAGCCACACCTACCGGCTGTGACACAGTAATGTCACATGTTGACGTTTTGAAAAAGCGTCACATGTAAAAATTAAAAATCAAATTGTTGACAGTATGAAATAAAATACATAACGACATTCGTCCGTGAACTCTTTTTACAGTACTCGTTTCGAGTTTCAAGACTCGGCTCCTTGCGTCGCCTCGTCTTTAAACATCTTACTCGTACTGTAAAATATGAGTTCCCGGACTTGTGACGTTAATTACTATTATAGATAACATAATGTGTTCTAGTAATGAATATAATTATTGCATTATTAATTTACCAATTAATAAAAATACCAATATTCATGTTAAATTTAAAGTGAATACAGGAGGTAGTTGTAATTTAATTTTCTTGAATAAATTAATTGAATGTCAATTTAATAAGAACAAGATTACTAGAACACATGAGACTCTACTTACTTATACGAGTCAAAAAATTCCTATAATAGGAAAATGTTATTTAGATTTGCAATTTAATAACTTATCTATAAATAATGTAGAATTTTATGTGGTAGAAGGTAATTCAGAATCGATAATAGGTTTAAACACATGTACAGAGTTAGGAATAATTAAGTTGCATAATGATGTCACAGTGAAAACAATTACCTAATACTCTTACATCAACAAATTGTAATTATAACCAATTATTAGATGAGTACAACGACATATTCAAAGGGATAGGAAAAATATGTAAGCCATACCATATCGAAGTTAAAGAAAATGTAACACCAGTTATAAACTCGGTAAGGAATGTCCCATTTGCCTTACAAAGTCAATTTAAAAAATGTCTTGATGAACTAATAAACCTAACTATTATAGAAAGAGTTACCGGAAGTTCAGAATGGGTAAATTCGTACGTTTTAGTTAAAAAAGATTACAGGTCATTAAGAATTTGTTTAGATCCTAAACATTTAAACAATGCTATAAGAGATTCAAAATATAAATTGCCAAATATTGATGAAATTATTGCAAAATTAAACGGATCAACTGTGTTTTCACGATTAGATGCTACCAGCGGATTTTGGAATATACCTTTAGATACAGATTCAAGCAAATTATGTACTTTTGGAACACCATTTGGGAGATTTAAATTTTTAAGAATGCCATTTGGTATAAAAATGCTAGTGAAGTTTTTCAAGAATATTTTACCGAGTTATTTTGTACTGACGGAGTTGAAATCTACATTGATGATATTCTTATTCATGGAAAAAACAAAGAGGATCATGACAAAAAATTAAAACAGGTTTTTGAAAGGGCACAGAAGCATAACATTAAATTTAATTTAAGAAATGTCAATTTGGCTTAAGTGAAATTAATTATTTGGGTTATCAATTTTCAAAGGATGGAATTTCAATAGATGTAGACAAAATTGAAGTAATTCAAAATATGCCACAACCCAAAACAAAAAACGATATTCAAAATTTTTTAGGCCTAATAACTTATGTAGGTAAATTTATCAACAATTTATCAGAACTAACTAAACCCCTCCGAGGTCGTTTAAAACAAAATATTCATTTTGAATGGGGTGAAAATCAATCGCAGGCTTTTAATAAATTGAGAAAATTAATAATTTTAGAACCAACTTTAAAGTATTTCAATCCAGTTGAACCAGTTACAGTTTCAGTGGATGCCTCAAGTTATGCTGTAGGAGCCGTTGTACTTCAGAATGGACAAGCATGTGCTTATGCATCGCAAGCCATGTCTGAAACTCAAGCACGATATGCTCAAATTGAAAAAGAGCTTTTAGCCATTTGCGTTGGAGTGAACAAAATTTATCAGTATGTATATGGTAGGGAGTTTGAAGTTGAAACAGATCACAAACCATTGATAGCGATCTTTAAAAAACCACTTCATGCATGTCCATCGCGACTACAACGTATGTTGCTATCATTACAAAAATTTAATATTAAACTAACTTATAAACCAGGAAAACATTTGCTAACAGCTGATACATTATCACGCATGAATATCAGCAAAGTTGTGGAAGATAATTTAAATTTAGAGTCTCAAATTTGTGTTATTCAAAACAACGTTCAGATATCAGATGAAAGACTTCAGCAATTAGCTAAAGCTACAGAAAATGACGAAGAAATAAAAGTAATTAAAAATGATGTAGAAAATAATTGGCCGCTAAGTATCAAAAAAGTTCCGATAAATTTAAAATGTTATTATAAATTGAGATCAGATATCACACAGTCAAAAGAAGGGTTATTATATGCAGGTCAAAAAATTTTAATTCCAAAATCATGGCGAAATAAAGTACTAACAGATATCCATACAGGTCACTTAGGCATACAAAAATGCATTGCAAGGGCAAAAAACTCAGTTTATTGGCCAAATATTAATGGACAAATTGAAGAATTAATAAGTAAGTGTGAAATTTGCAACAAGTATGCCAATTCAAATAAAAAGGAACCTATGATTCCTCATCATAATATAATCAAAAAACCATGGCGAAAGATCGGTGTAGATATTTATGAATTGTATGGGCAAAATTATTTATTTGCAGTTGACTACTAGTTATTCAAAGTACCCGGAAATAATGAATTTGAAAAATGACTTAACAACAGAAAGTATAATTAATACATTAAAGTCGATAATGGCTAGACATGGTATCCCGAGAATACTTGTAATGGATAGCGCGAAACAATTTACAGGCGAAAAATTCAATAAATTTGCTAATGAGTGGAATTTTACAGTCTTCAACAGTTCGCCTCATCACCAGCAATCTAATGGTCTAGCAGAACGCAACATACAAACAATTAAAAAATGTTTAGAAAATAAAGAGGACATTTACTTAGCTCTTTTAGCATACCGAAATACTCCAGCTCTAAACAGCACATATTCACCATCACAAATTCTCATGTCAAGACATTTAAGAGATAATTTAACATTTACAGATAAAAAGTTAGAACCAAAATTAAAAACGGTGTACGAATGGAAATGTTAAATTGATAATTTTGAAATCGGTGTTGAAACTGCAAAATTCTTATGATTTAGACCTCGACTAAAGAGCACAAAGAAGAAGAAGATGATGATGGATTAAAGTTGAATCCTCAACAATTATCCTCTTGTTCTCTTTTGTAGGCCATTGGCCTGTTACTAAAGAAAATGTAGATCATGTGAGCCTTGTTGGTACGTATGTTGCCTAACTTTGTGCATGGAGGGGGAGAAGAAGACATACATTCTGTTATGAGATCAACAATTGCAAGAACTAATTTTCATGGTTTGTTCGTTACGGGAACATTGAAAATCAATGGATGCGGTATTTATTTCTCTACAAAAATCTTAGTTGCACTTTTAGTCTAAAATAATTAGCGAAGCAGATATTTACATGTTAAAAATTTACCATTGGAATTCCTATGGTGCGTGGAGCAATTCACCACCCTGTATTTGAAATGCCAGTCCTAAATGTACCTTCTTGATTCATTTCGTACCTAAGCATAGAAATGTGATACTGATTGTACTGCAATGTATTTCCATAATACATTCTTTTGGACTTCTCAGAAACTATTTCTGATATGCTTAGCTATTGCAACCAGTAACCCAACAATATGAATTGTATCACGGCGTTAGTCAAAGCGTTAAGAATAAATTTTCGAATGCTGCCATAAAAATTCAGCATTGTTAGTTAGTATCTTCTTCTCCTAGGAGTGGCGTGCCCTTTACAGGGCATTGCCGATCTTTTCCCCATACGTCTTTGGTGTGCGTGTCAAGTAACCTACAGACATAGGGGACCTACAGCTTAATGTGGGCTCCGAACTACGAAAGTGCTTGCACTTCTACTCCAGAGAGGACTTACTAGGAAGAAATACTTCGGTAGATTGCCATTGCCTTCCGAGGGATGCTGTCGGGTGTTTTCGGTGTATGTATGACCCTGGGAATCAAACCCGGACCATCTCAGTGGTCAGTTGCACACGCCGAACCATCTGAGTCCCGACCGCGACTTAGTTAGTATAATAAATCGAATCCTTCCATATGTCCCAAACTCCGACTAGTGAAACATTGTTATAAATATACTTTCTAAAGGCCATATTAGAAAGGAAAAGCTTTTCTGATTTTTTGTTTGTGTAAAGTTTAATATTTCTCAAAATTGAGAGTGATTTTCTCCAAAGAACACTACTTTGTGTTCATTTTTTGTGAACTTTTTGTTAAAACTTTTAACCACAAAATTCATTGTAGGAATACGATGGTGGAAAATAAAGATATTCAAAACATATGAATTTACACTATCACACTTGTACGAACTTTGGGACTGTCCCATTGAAAAATCGAATCACAACAGTTTTTTTTAAATGTTGGTAAGTTCTTGGGTTTTCCATCCATATGTTCCCTTAAAAGAAGTGTTTGGCTGTTGCATTAAATGGTTGGAATCTGTTTAATATCAATTTATGTTAAGTTAAATTAACAGTTTGTGTCTCTAGTTTTCTCTGGTGGCCTCCAAGACAGAGTTTTTGGTGATTTAGTTACTGTTTTGATCCAGAAACTAGTTAATTTGTTTGATTGTTTATTTATTGGATGAGAATTAGGACTACGAATGATAAGGATCTCAATGCACGTCGACTGCTTTGGTCATTTACCACCACCCAACGAAAATTTTGCCGAAGCTAATCTTGTAGATTATAAATAATTGTTCTTGGGATTTTTTGGCCCAGTAAGCCTCTCGTCACTTCGATCTGTTCAGGCCTTTTGTGAGTACTCTACTAATTTAGCTTTAATTTACCAATTTTAGACTTTTGACAAAGTCTGCAATTTTCCATGGGGATATTTTCCCTATCTTATTTGGCATGGACGCCAAGGAACTTAAATCTGTTGCGGTTTATTGCGCTATAGTTACACAAGATGTGTTCCGCAGTTTCTTTGGAAGACCTTCAGAATCTGCATGTTTCATCGTTAGCTTTACCAATCTTCTTCAGATGGTACGTTAGTGGGTAGTGGCCGGTTAATACACCTGTAAGTAGTCTAAAATCGGTCTCTTCGAGTTCTAGAAGCTTATCAGCTCTCTTGGGCGAATAGTATACGAACTCTTTCGCTTGATTTCGCAACCAACATCATCAGTTTCATTACCTTCCATTCCCTCATGTTCCATGGATTGTCAGCTTGGCTGTTTGATAATATGAAAATTCTGCTATCCACAAGCCCTTTCCAAAATTATTCTAAGCACCTGGATTTTGATAGTTTACATTTAGGAACTAAAATAGCTATACCTAGCCCTTTTCGCGTTTTGGAATCATCGATGTGCCATATACTCTGCTCCTTGCTTTATTTGTGATCTTTTTAGCTTGTTTTACTTCGCGGTTATTTACAACAACTTGAAAACAGTTAAAATTGCAAGTCAACATTATGTCTTATGGTTTGGTCGTAGATTCTAACTGGTTCATGTTTATGATCCTTAGATTACGAATCAGATCTCCTAGCTTATACTAAAATGCCTGTTGAAGTGTTAGTGTACTTAACTTGCAAGTGTAAAGGCAGGACATGAGGGCATAGCTACCCTTATCTCTAAACAAGCAGGTTTCCGTAATTGTAATAGCTTCTTTCGCGCTATATTTTGCTCAGTTTTTGTCCACCATGCCAAAGAAGCATATGTGCCATTTTTCCTTTTATCATGTCTTGCTATATAGGTTTTGGTACGTCCTTAATGTCATTGTAGCTTTTGAAAGGATATTTTTCATAAGCAAGTTTCAGCTAAGTGTTTTGTCTAAGATAATTCCCAGATACTTCACCGAGCTAGGAAATTGTAGTACATAATTAGTAAATGGTGCACTCCTATTCCGATTTGCACTAAGGTGTTCCTCTGAACATCAGTGACTTATTTTATTTGATGCTTCTTTTGATGAACCCCGCCTGGGAGAAAGATTATAATGGATCAGTTGCGTCGGTCCCAAGCCCGGAAAAAGGAGGAGGGCTGGGTAGGGCTAACAACCCTGTTACGTAAAAACCCATTGCTGTGAACTACAGCCACGGGCAGGAAGGACAGAAAGGATGAAACGACGATAACAAAGGCGACGAACAATGGATATGGGATTGGAAAGCAGGTATGTTTTAAGCTTATACCGATCCGGATTATTACAAGAAGTCTTCAACGAAATATAATATCAGGAGATAAACTTGACGCAGTAGATCTGCAAGAAATAAGATGGCCAAGCAAAGACACACTAACAATTAAAACCCACACTCTTTTCCGTAATGTACTCAATCATCCAAAACATGAATTAGGAACTGACTTTCTGGGGCACAATAATATAAAGAAACATTTTATCAATTTCAAGGCAATAAAAATGAAAGAAAGTGTACTCCGACACTCAGAGCATATTAATAGAGAAACGTAAGAAAACATCATTACTACTAAACTTCAAGAAGAAAAACCTAGATGCCAGGATAGCGAAGGGCAATGGAATTGTATAAAGACAGTCATAAAACGGGTGGCACAAGAGGTAATTGGCAGAAAGACCAAAAATACTCAAAATGACTGGTTTAATCAATAACGTAGTGATACAGTGCAACAAAGTAAAGCCGCCAAAAATGTACTCTTTTAAATGGTACTATCAAAAGAGGGTATTGCCATTTAAAAAATTGCTGATGACGTCATAACTACAACAGGCATGACGTCATAACTACAACGGGGATGACGCCATAAAAAATATAGGTATACAAAAAATACGCATCTAAAAAATAAAATTTACCTGTCCGAGCATTATTTTCTTTCTTGCCAAATAAAGATTTTATCGAATTTGTTCCAACCTTTATATGCGCACACTATGATCAATACCTATAAGAATAGAGATGTGGAATGAATTTCGAAGTGAAGCAGTTATACGGAAGTCAAGATTTAGTAGGACGGGTCAAAAAGCAACGTATTAGATGGCTGAAACATGTGTGGGTTATGCCCGAAGACAGGCCTGCAAAAAAGTCGTTAATAATACAATAAAGTGGGTTATATTAAAGAATAACTTAAAACATTGCCATAAGAAAATGCATTAAATAAGACGGCGTTTGGGTGTGGCTGATATAACAAGTTGAGAAATCCTTACAATGTAGAAATGATGAAATATGTTTACTAACTAAGGATGCACCTGCAGATAGATATGCGTCATCTGAACATCCGGTCATGTTGCGAAATCAGTTTAATGTACAGTTGTGGACAGAAAAAAATAGGACAAGTCGAAAAATCAAGTAAACTTTATCCTATAAAATTTAGTAACTTGATTTTGGCTTTTATTATAATTATGACATTAATTTGTCACATTGACTTGCAATCAAATTACAACACAGGGGCCATTTTAAACTAGAAAAAAAACACTGTCCTATTTTTTTCTGTCCACAACTGTACTACAATGTTGCAGAATAGTTAGTATTTACTAAACACCACCTGCGATAAATGACGTAATCCATTCGTGGAAAATCATGTCTCATGTTCATACAAAGTAAGAACTAATGCGAAATGATGTAACACGAAACAGTTGGCTTTGTCAGCTGTTGAAAATGTAGGAAAGAAGGGGCAAATCTTGGAGTATAAGCATAGCCCTAGTATGGGGTTAAATGTTAGTTCCAACGTTGTTTCCAAGATGAGTGCCTTCCTAAAGAAAATGATGTAAGGATAGTCGAGATGTTTGGGGTTCCAAGCATGGAGACCCCTCAAGCTAGTTCAGCCGTAGTGTACAGAGGTCAGTTCTCATCCTTAGTACGTGGTGATTGCTGAAATGTTTACGTAAGAATATTTTCCATATTTAATTCAAATGCAATTCAATCCCATGTAAGGCTTGCTAGTAGTTTGGGTGTGACTCGTGTTAACAGTTTGGATGTAACTCTTTGTTTCAGTTATTAACTTAACGTTTGTAACTTATCTCGCTAATGTTTTAATGTGTTTATTTGTAACATTGTCAATGAATAATATTTGTAAAGCATAATATGGCTAAATAATGCCCTTGCAGATCTTAAGAAAATAAGAAGACAGGGATTGCAGAACTTAGCTGAAGATATGGATTAGTGGAGGGGTACAGTGAAGGAGGCCTAGGTCATACATGGGTGGTAGAGAGGGAGGTTGGGCTAATTGCATTAGATTTTATGCGGCAATATTATTCTTGACTCTTATAGTAACACCCAAATTGTTAGCATAATCTTGAGGGTCATAGCCGTAATTGTTCAGCTTTCAACTTTGTCAGAAGCTCGTCCACAACCAGTGACCAGACCAGAGGTGATAAAACCTTGCATTGGGGGAATCTCTGGTTGTTGCAATAGCTGCTGACTTACCTCCGATAATAGCCTCAATTTTTCGACTTTTTAACATTGCTTCTTTCCACGCGATAGAAGAGGCTTCTATTCCCCTTTTTGATCCAACTTTGCATATTGATACATAAGAGTTGGTATCGAAGGCTGACTCTATATCTATGAATGCACAAATGGCTACTTTTTTGTCATGCTTATCTCCTCTATGACATCAGCTAATCATTGGAGAATATTAATAGTGTATTTGCCTTTTTGATAGGACCTGATTAGCGTGAAGCGGTGCCTATTTCAGAATTTCGCTCCTGATATGACAGTCCACCATTTTCTCCATAATTTTAAGAAGAAATGAATTGAGACTAATGGGTTTATCGTATTTTAGTTCCTCTAGTGGACATCTAGCCTTTTTTGGGGATGAATAGCATTTTACCGTTTCTTGAAGCTTTTAGAATGTATCCTAGCAAATAGCTAGCTTTGGCGATCTTGGATACCATTTTGAAGAAGAGCTCGGAAAACTTAATCTCTTCCTGCAGATTTAAAAGGCTTAAAGCTTAGGGTGGAACGAAAAAAATTTTTTTTTTTTATTCTTTTGTCATAGGCACCAAAAGGTGCCTTTACACAAATAAAAAACATTGTTAAAAGCTGATCAATTTATTTTAATATCTTTAGGTTCCTCATTGGATTGAAAGTTCTTCAGATTTTACATTTTTCCATGTTTTTTGCAGACGGCACAGACATTCAAAAAAATTAAATTATTGTTTGTCACAACCGTAAAAATATCTATTTAAGTGAATTGAAAAAATCCCCTAAGACAAATCATATTATTGCAATGTCTTCCGGTTCCTCACTGGCTCTAAAGTTTCGCTTATAATGCAGTTGATGACGACCTAAGTGGAGTATCGTGATTCAAATCAGAGCCACCGTTTTTGCTATCAAAAAACAGTTCTAGCATGACCATCGACAGAATGAAAATCAGAAGAGCTAGAACATCAGAACGTCTATCATTTACAACTAAAGCAACAACATCTAGTAGGCCAATACTTGGATTGTTTTTTGATGGAAAAAAAGACGAAACTATGATCCACGAGAAAACGGATGGAATATATAGAAGAAAACGTATTACAGAAGAGCATGTTTCTGTTGTTAATGAACCTGGTTCCAGCTACTTAGGGCATGTGGTACCGGAGAGCGGCAGTGCTTTGGACATTAAAAAGTCCATTATGAATTTACCGGGACAAAAGTTCGATACAAAAGATTTAACTGCGGTTGGATGCGACGGCATTTATTAGAAAAAGAGTTAGGACGCCCTCTGCAGTGGTTAATATGTTTATTTCATTTCAATGAACTTCCCTTGCGACACCTAATGAAAGAACTGGATGGCAAAACGTCTGGCCCTCGTGGACATAAAGGTATCATTGGAAAAAAATTGGAACACTGCGAAACTCTTCCCGTTGTAGAGTTTGAGAAAATTGCAAGTAACCCTCCTAGCATACAGAACAGCATAAAATATGATCTCAGCACAGCTCAGAAATATCTGTTTGACATAGTGCAGTCGATTGAATCTGGTAACATCTCTGCTTCTCTAACATTAAGAAACCCAGGGAAACTTTCTCACGCACGATGGCTCACCACAGCCAATCGAATTTTAAGGCTTTACATCGCCACTGAAAATCCTTCAGAATCTCTCTGTATTCTAACGAAATACATTATGAAGGTGTATGCCCCATTCTGGTTCCGAGTTAAACTCAAACCTTCATGTGTGGAAGGAGCAAGGCATTTATTTCGATTAGTAGAATCTTGCAGATTTCTACCAGAAACAGTATTAAAAATTATTCGTCCAGTAATTCAACGCAATGGGTTTTTTGCTCATCCAGAAAATGTATTGCTTTCTTTGCTTACGGATGAAGACAAAAAATACAGGGAGCTTGGAATTGGACGTATCCTCAAAGCTCGAGATATTAGAATACGGGAACGTGAATTTACTGTACCTGCCATAAATTTTGAAGCAACACATTATTCGGAATTAATTTTTTGGGGCAAAGTAACCGTGACTGAACCGCCAATGACTACAAATATGGAAATCAGCTGAATTGAAGCCTCAGATCCAAGTTTTCCCAGTTTCCCGGATTTTCCATGCAACACCCAAGCAATTGAACGGTGCGTGCGTCTTTTTGCGGAGGCAGCCCTGGCTGTCTGTGGTCACCAAAACCGTGAAGGATTTATTCAAGGCCGCATAAAATCCCGAAATTGTTCGCCAAAGTTTGAAACAAAATCAGACTATTTCAAACAAACATAATTGTTGAATGGTCTAACTTTACATTATTTTTGTGTTTGTAACACTTTTCATGCGTTGATATTTAAGTTTTTGAATAAAATTTTTGGTTTGACTTGTGTTAATTTTGACTTTCAGGTAAAATATAAGTACAAGAATAAATATAAGGTAAGTCCCACAATAGAAATTCATATGATGAGAATATGAGAAATATTGCTTTGAGTAAAAATTTTGGGCTCCTTGAGGAACCCGAAGATGACAAAATACGGCCTTCAGATTTTGCAAGGTGTTTTATGACTATAAAAGGCACGTTTTGGTAACTGTGACATATACATTTAAAAAAAATTATATTTTTTCGTCGTTTTCGTTCCACCCTATTAAAGCTATTTATGGCCCATTTAATTTTGTTACCAGTGAAGATAGTCCTAGTAAGGCTTCTACATATTCTTGTCGAGCGTATTATAACCTCTCTTTTCTCATTCTCATTTTGAATAGATCCTGGAAAATAAGTTTTTAAAAGCACCGTTACACTTTCATTTGAACCTTTTGCATACATTCGACCTGAATTCTACCTTTGCAAGGGATCTTTATCGTGCCAAACATCGTCAAGGCACGGACCTACGGTTGTATTTCGTATCTGAAAGAGGGAAAAAATTTCACCAGATCCCAGCCGATATTAAACCCAAGACCCGTGGTTTACAAAGAAAGCTTGCTGCTTTTTGCTTTATCATTAAGGTCGTTATTTATTTATGAATTTCCTTGTTTAATTTGTATAATTATTAATTCAAAAAGTTGTTAAATTTGTTGAACATTTGGATACACAAAGTTCTTAGCAACGCAAGCCGAAAATAAAGCACACAGTTTTTTTGCTTCTAGTCGGTTTATATTAAACAATCAAAACTTGGAAATATTTATTTGTTGCCTTTGAAGCGTTTTACTCGTTTATGTAATTCGATCAGGTATGCAAAATATCAAAAACTATGTAAATTTCAGTTTACAGTCATACAAACAAAAACACACTTCAGGATTATATAAGCTGATAGGAATTAGCATAAAAAGATATTTTTAAAAACAAAGTAAGGCAAATGGAAAGCTGAAAACATTAACCAGATTTCAGCAAATCTGCGAGATAAATTTAATATTACTTTTCTTAATCATCATCCATAAAGCACCATATTTAACCATTTATCACATTCTTTCATTGTCATCAGCTAAAATTCGACCTAATTCTAACTTTCATAACTTCAGCTGTTCTCATACTCAGAACACTAACCACTATATAGACTCATTTTATTATCATCTTCATTTTCTAAACCGCTGGTAATTTACTAGACTAGCACACCCTACTTTTAAACAATAATTTTATAGGTCGTTAACTAATCAAAATTGTAGTCCAATTATTAGTAATTAAGGTAACTTCAAACAAGTTGTCAAAAAGTTGAAGCACTATTCGAGTAATTTTTCACTTAAGTTAATTGCAGTTTATACTTTTCTAAAAGTTGTGAATAAATAATTGTCAAATTCTGAGTAGTTATAAAAACCAATATTAACAGTTTAATGCTGGTTTAAATTGAAGGGATGAGTTAACGTTTTCAGTATTAAGAAGTATTTTTTAATCTTAGTAGGTTGGGTGACACTTTAGGATTTAAGGATTTTGGTTCAATATCTATAGTACCTATAATAGAAACTAAACGAAGGGGCAAATTTTAGTGCGTGGGAAATAATTTTTTGGATTTTATCTCTAAAAATATGAAAACAAGGGACGCCAGTTGGAGAAACTGTCTCTCAATTTTGAGCATCCTTGGACTTTACACCGATAAAAGGTCAAAGAGAGTTGTAATATTTGCCTTACTGTACGGCTTCTTAATGACATTTATAATGATTACGTCTTTACTGCAAATGGTTTACGTTAAAAATGTTCTGGATTTTATTGATAATAGCGTGGCTTTCACTGCCTTTTTTCAGGTAACTTTTGAGAAATTTATTTGTACGAATTTTACGCCATTTTGATTAAATGAGTCTTCTAAGTTTAAAGCCTAAATTAATTTCTGTATTTTGGTAAAAATAAATTCTAAAGTGGAAAACTTTATTAAACCATTGCTTTCAGTGCTTTGTTAAGTTGATCTACATCACACTTCAACAAGACAAACTTATTAATATGTTAGAAGAAATCGAACGGTTTTGGAAAGTAAATACAGGTCCAAACGAAATTAAGATCGAATTGAACTCATTTACAACCAGTACGTTGAACATACAAACACTTTTTCTTTCCCTCGTTGTAATATGCGAAATGTGGGCTTTAACAAGCGTATTTAAAGACAATGTTTTACCAGTCGGAGTTTGGAACATGGAAGGATTTGATTTATTATATAAACTAACAATGCTAAGTCAATTAGTTGGATTTCCAATGATAGGAATGTTTTCGACAGCCTTCGAAAACTTATTTTTGGCGCTTTCAACTCACGCTGTGGTACAATTCAGATTTTTGTGTTACCGTCTGAATAAGTTAAGCGTGTCTGAAATCGTGTCTGAGAAGTCCAAAAGAACATATTATGGAAAGATATTGGAGTACATTCAGTACCATATTTCTTTGCTTAGGTAAGACTTGAACTGGGAGGGTACCTACTTTTGGGATTAATTTAGGATTTTAGATATGTCCAGTCTATACAGGATTATTTTTCCATGGTTTTTTTTATTGAATATTTAACAATTAGTCCGCTGATATGTGGGGAAATGTATGCTGTTCTTGAAAGGTAAGTTTATTTTCTACTTTAATCGGGACATATGTAAAAACACTAAGGCAATCTTTTTATTTAGAACCATTTCAAATTTAGAGATACAATCAAACCCATTAAATCATCATCCGATAAAAAAGGCCTATAAAAACCATCACCAAATTAAAAATGCGCAAAGCTCAATGCAATCCTATTTCCATAGACATTGTGACTTTTATACTCGGAATCCCAATTTTCGAAATGTACAAGTTTAAATATAGGAATATCGGATATGAAAGCGAAGGTTTCGAAATCTATATCCAAAATTTAATTAAAAGAAAATTGCATTCTGCCATTTCGTACAGTTACATGTTTTTTATTACAAAAAATATTTTAAACCACGTAAAACTGAATGAGCAAACAAGCTCTAGAAACATTATCTTAAAAATTTGAAAGTTTGAAACTTCCCAGGAGCTTTAGTTATGAACTGAATAATTAAAATCCAAAAGACATAAATTTCATCAACATTAGCTTAACGATTAAATCTTCACTCCTTTGAGGAAATATTTTGTTCATTCAAATACATTTGAGAATAGTTAAGTTAAAACGAGAAGAAGCTTTACTTTGCTTTGCAGCACCATAGCTACAAACAGCAATTTAAACCTACAGCCTTCAATAGTTACCATTCAAGATTGCAAGGGTAGGGAAGTGGTTAGCTACTTTTCTTCAATTCTGGCAGATGACAGATCTACTTCAGGGCTAACGACCCTGCCCAAGAGAATTCCCGATTTTCCCCACCACCTTTCCCCCGGCTAATCGAGTCTTGTATCAAACAGGAGCAAACATAGCTACTTATAATGTATGATCTCTAGTACAACAAGAACATTTATAAGAGCTAGAATATGGGTTAAGCAAAATTAGTTGGAACATCCTGGGCCTAAGCGAAGTGTGGCGAAAGGGGGAAGAATGTTGACAAATTGTTAATTCGTTTTATGCATTTTATTCAGTAATTTGGTTAATAATAGTGCTGTTAAATGAGTGAATATCATGTTAGTTTTGTATTTAATCATCGCTACTAGATCTTAGGTATTAAATTTAAAAAATCGTTCATCTATGTATGAAAAGTATACTTATATGGTACCCCTAATAGAACGATAATTTAAAAATCTATAAAAAAATATAAAATATGCATTTAAAATAAGAAAGTTGAATATCGCCCTTCAAAACAGTTGACTGATATTGAGAAAGTTAGAATGGGAAAATATAGCTTTTATACCATTTTTTTATTACCATTTAAGAATATATATAGTTTATTGGGTGTAATATTAAGGGGGTGGGCACTAATTATTGAGACAAAACTGAACAAGTTCTAAATTTATAATATAATATTATATACCAGGTTTTACCTTATTCAAAATAGAACCTTGTCAGCCCCACAGTCGGCTGCAATTCTAATTTTTGCTTTGATCCTTCTCATTAAAGCTTGAATACTCTGATTTTTAAATTGGCGGAGCTTTGTCTTTATTTTTCCTTCAATTCGGCTGTAGTTTTTGCTTCCCAACCATCAGAGTATACATTCCGTTTAAAATTACGCCAAAAACGTTCTATTGGCCCCAGTTGAGGTACGTTTGGCACGTTTCTTTCTTTCGAAATATACGGAATTTTAAATTTCTCGAATTGGGATATTGTTGGCCCGGCATAATGTGCGGTAGCCATGTCTCGCCAGAACATGACATGTAATGACCATCCGGGTAATTTTTTTTGATAAAGGGCACTAGCCGTTTCTTTATACATGCATTTGAATAGGTTTCTGCATTGATAGAATTTCCTGACTCAGAAATAAAGGCTGATGTTTTTCCTCTTGGAGAAATTTCCACCCACACAAGAACGTTTGTTTTTAAATTTCTTGTGTCTCTTAAACATTATTTCTGGAGGTACCTCATGGTTGTTTCGGGCGTAGTAGTATTTATTGTTGACAGTTTCACTCCCATCTAAGGTAAAATAACTTTCGTCGTCAATGATAACATCTTCGTCATTGGTCGGTTTAAATTCATTGTAAAATTCGCCAATAATCCTTCGGCGTTCATCCACTTTCACTTTTTCCATTTCGGAAACTAATTATTTCACATTAATAAAATTTATACCATAAAACAATTGAGTATCAGTCAACATGTCAACGTGATCTCCAGCGCAAAGCCTACTCCGTTTAACTGAAAATCACTGTTGACCATTTGTCTCATTAATTAGTGCCCACACCCTTAATAATAAAAGCACTATAAGCTGGGGCCTTTTTTATAACTCGGACGGTATATTGTTGTGTATTTTAGACACTACATATTTTAAACAATATTAATTTATTTACATAATTAACACAAATACAATTTACACTGAATTTGACATTTCCGATATGAAAATTTTACACTTACAAATTACATAAAATTAAATATTAAGATAAATTATATGTAAAGTCATTATAGAATTTTGTTATAACTAGTAAATTTATATAATAGTACTGTAAAGTAAATATACACAATGAATATGTCTTAAAATTATGTTAAAGATTGACAGTTAAAGGATATAATTTCCGATATCCAAGATTTCCTTCATTTCATGTTACGATATAGATGTTTCAGGATGTATTGATTCTTGGTAACATAGTACTTCATTAACCATGCAGATGCACTAAGATATTTTAAATATTGATTTTAATTATCCAGAAAAATTCAGACGGATAAAAAAATATGACAGAAAGATGTAGAATTATGTAAAGTATAGGAATAATGATATTTTAAGAACAGAAATTTGTTTATATGAAAATAATCACGTTTGTAAATTTTGACAAAATGTCAGCATTTCTGATATGAAAATAAGCAAAATGAGGCAAATTTGTGAAATTTAGCAAGAGTAAAATTATTTTGTAAATGTTGTAAATAGTATTTTAGCATAATTTTTATTTAAATCAGAAATAATTTTTAAAATCCTTAAATTTCAAGGTTGAATCAGAAATATTTAAGAACTGTTAGTTACATAAATGAAAAATTTAAGTTATTTAATTTATGAGATATTGTACATAAAATTAATGTAATGTAATTTAGTTATTTGTTTAAGATTAGGTTTAATTCAGTTATAAAATTTAAATAATTCAGTTAATAACTATTTTGACTTATTAGTAGAAATAATACTTGAATCTCATTGGTTCACATTAAAGAGGATTGTTTTAGTTGCTCCAAAACTTTCAAAGCGAAAGCATGTTGTTTTGTCAGTTCACAAATTTAATTTACCATGAAAGTCATGGCATGCTTGATATAAAAAATTGACAGTTGAGTACTGGTGAATAGATTTTAATGGAAATTTAAAGTAAAGTAAAAGTGAAACTAATTCAAACAATAATTAAAGTAAATCAATAGAATAATATTAATAATAACAAATAATTAATTATAAAAAAATTATCAAAATTAATATAACTGAAAATAATAAATTTAAATTACTTAGCAAAGTGAAAAATACTTACGTTTATAAAGATAATGTTGAAAGTAAACAAAGTTGTTTAAATAATTGTTATGATTTCACAATATTTGTGTGTTAAATAAATCATTATTGAAGTTAATTTAAATAAAACCGAAGTTTTATTTACTTCGAATAAATTGAGGTTATATTTAACTCAAACAGCAAAACCTGAAACAAAATGAAGTAAATTATCCAAAAGCATATAAAAGTGATTAATGGAAATAACTATTAAAGTGTTTAATTAAGTGACAATTAAACATAAATAAAGACTTACCTGTTGGAGAATTTCAATAAACAACAACAGTTTAAAACTAAGAAACAGATGTTCTCAGATATATACCACCAACAACTTCAAGGTTAATAATGCAGCGATGCCGAGTTTACAAGAAAGAACCAGTAATTTAAAGATAAGTGGGATTCGATTTAAACAATGATAGAGTGTTATTAAACGTCAATTCAATTTTTTTTTATATAAGTAAATGTCGAGGTAAATGTGTATTTTTGTAAAAGTTTTAAATTTAAAGTTATTTGTTATTTGTTAATTAAATTTAAAAGTCATCAATCTTTAAGATAATGCAATTTTTCAAAACATTTCTTACAGCCAGAACTCACGTAAATAGCAATTAATTTTTTTTTTTGATTTTGGAATTTATGTTGAAGTATTTTGATTATATATGTTTGTTGTGTTTATTTATTTTTCAGGAATAATTTTGGATATTGAGTTGTCTTGATATTTAATTTTATAATATAAACACACACACATTCAATTTATAGAACATTTAATTTTCTTAATAAGTTTAATTGGTGTCCGGTCAATACCACTCCGCAATTACCACGCCGGTCAATACCACGCCGGTCAATTCCACTCCAACAAAAATCACTCCAAACAATAACCACTCCGAACAAAAACCACGCCAGCAAATACCACTCCGTAAAATATCACTCCTGTAAATTACCACTCGGGGTAAAAACCACTCCAACAAATATCACGCCGTTATATTCGACATATAAAAGTTATATTTCAAGACGTGATCTCAGATTACATTAAATTCAGGTAAAATTTCAAGAAAAACATTACTTTTCTAGCCATTAAAGTGATAACTCCTGATAGCAAAATAATTTATTGATAACGAATAATATGGCACGTGTTGATATAAAAATTTAACATTCTCCTTCAAACTTAAATAATTTATAAGAAATATTGCACTATTTTAATTAATCAAGAAGCTTATGAACTATTATCTTCAAATGGATAATAATGTATCTAATTTCTTGTATATGTTACGGCTAAATCGATAAATTTATCAAATTAGCCATAACATATAAATCATTATTTTTAATTTTTCTTTATTTTGGTAATACCATTGTATCTTTCTTATGACGCCTTAAAATACTATTTACATACATGGAATTATACAGGCGTGATATTTGTTGGAGTGGTTTTTACCCCGAGTGGTAATTTACAGGAGTGATATTTTACGGAGTGGTATTTGCTGGCGTGGTTTTTGTTCGGAGTGGTAATTGTTTGGAGTGATTTTTGTGGGAGTGGAATTGACCGGCGTGGTAATTGCGGAGTGGTATTGACCTAGACCCGTTTAATTTAAAATTGTGTGTCATTAATTGAGATAACATAACAATTATTTGGCTAGCTCAACGTGGTGCTAGTACATTACATTTCAAAATAAGTTAAAAAAAAATGTTAGATGTAATTATTGTGATTACACAACAATATATTAGGTCGTTTATAAAGTACAATGTGATTTTTTTAAAACCCAATTGCAGCAGGCGGTATTCTGCCTTAATAACCTTAGAACTGTCTGTATTAAGTCAGAATACGGCCTGCTGCAATTGAGTTTTTAAAAGATCATATTGTATTTTGTTTTTATTTTAATGAGTATTCCGCCCCCCATGTTATTTAAAATTAAAAGTCGAACAACTGAAAATAACGCAACATTTCGAAGAAAAACTTATTTCAATAATTTGAGAACTGTTTAACTATTAATTTTCACGAACTCGTAACTACCCACAATACATAAAAAATGAAATGTAAAATATTATAAAATATTTAAAATCTATTAAAACTTTCAGCAATCGTCTGGATGTTTCAGCAAAGCACGCGCCACGGGGAATAGCTCTGATTTTTCAGCTTATGTTTTACTGTTTTACTGCTGAATTAGTATCATCCGAGGTAAGTAATTTTATAACTTAATTTTTCTTACAATTAAATTTCGTTGGTTGTGGACGTTTTCAGGCGTTATCAGTCTCCGATGCAATTTATAATTCCGATTGGTATTCAAACCATTTCTCCCGACTTTTAAGTCCTATGCTGCTTTTACTTCAAAGATCGCAACGTCAAATCGTCTTTACCGCAGGAGGACTCGCCGAAATGAATTTACGAACTTCTTTAGTCGTATGCATTACCAAGTTGTTTTTTTTAACTTTGTAAATAACAGTCTCTTTTTAGTAAAAGTTTGAGTGGTTTAATTTCAGGTAGTGAGAGTGTCATATTCAGCGTGTACGGTAATAAGAGGATTAAAAAATAGGCATTAATGATTTCGCTCAGAGGAGTGTTTGTTGGGAGAACTTTGTTTAGACGTTGCAGTTTTAAAGAAACACAATTAGCATAGGAAAGTATGAATGTAGCAAGTATTTTTATCT
The DNA here is from genome assembly GCA_963082815.1 of Melanotus villosus. Lineage (NCBI taxonomy): Eukaryota > Metazoa > Arthropoda > Insecta > Coleoptera > Elateridae > Melanotus > Melanotus villosus. Next base: position 9,757,872 of record OY720419.1, on the reverse strand, counting down.
GAACAAATTTCATGTTCAAAAATTTTAATAAATATATGTATGTTGTTGAAGAATGGATTAGATTAAAGTTGAAGAGAATTAAGCTGTGAGTTCATTCCTATTCTTCTGCTTTAACTTAACAGACTTATAAAAAAAGCAATCGATTTTTCTTAAAATGGTGCAGTCGCAACTGTGTTGCTTAGAATTCCTCGTAGTTGGAATTTAAGTTCTGCTAGGTGTATAAATTTATTTCATTTTTCTATGTTATATTTTAATTAGAAACATATCAACTGTGTTGTTGAAGGAAGCAATCTAAATCGGATTAAATCGAAGATCTCTAACTGAAATCTTTCGAAATTCTGAAATAAGAACGGTCGTTCTTGGTCTCTGAATGGGTTGGTTACATGGAATATTTTCAAAAGCACTAATATTAATAATTTTGAAACTTGCACAACAGCCAATTGAAATAAAAGGGTATAAGATGGTCCATAAGTTAGGCCGATTGTTCCAGCACAACGGCGGCGGACTGGTAACAGTTTTTCAGGGGCGTCAAATCTAGCTAGAGGCCTACTTACAATTTTTATATTACTGCAATCTTTATATTAAGCAATACCTCCTTCGTTAGAAATACATTCATTTAATTTTGTCCAATAAGACAAGTACAACGGGTGCCCTAAATGCAGAAAGTCTCTGGGCGTTGAGGCGCACTGATCTAGTCCGATCATGTTTCAAAAGACCTGTGTTGGCCCAAATGTTCAGAACAAATATACTAACTTGTTTTTTTCACTACTGCAAGGTTACTTGATTTTTGTAGATATTTAGAAATAAATATATGCATCTGTCATTTTATTTTTTATTAAAGTAAAAATGATTAATTAAAAGGCATGAAATAGTATATAAACCACGGTAGAGAAGATTTTTCTCAGTCTCGCAACTAATTTCCCTCCATGCTTCGCATGTCGGGAAATAATACAAAAGTATCTTCTCTACCTTGGTATATAATATACTATTCTTCTATGTAGAAGCATTAGCGACATCTTATTTATTTATTTATTTATTTTTATTTATTTATTTACATATACGGGGTGCTAACAGAAAATTAATTCCAACAAAACACCCACACAATACCAAATTTAACAAGTTTCAAATTATTAAAAAAAGAATTAATTTGTCTTGAAGCCCAAAAATGTAAAACTAGAACTATCAAATCAAATAACGACAAATAAATTTTAAAAAGTAATTGACGCCATCACCTACCTTTATTACGAATTTCCTGTAGCAGATTAAGTGCAGAAACCATATGAAGATCCGAAAACCGTAACCGACACTCCCGAGAACACCGAAATTTAAGATGACCGAAGTTAAATAATTACTTTCTATAACACTGCACTGTACAAACACTGGTTGTACCCAAGGTGTTTGGGTAGTATAATTTTGTTACGATACTAACTTATTCACTCAAATTTATCTACGATAACGAAAACTAGATGAATTTAACAAACACACTTAGTTTGCCATATAGTCACTTTAATCAAGAAAAACCGATTTTCGAGAATGGCGTTTCGATAACGGAGGCTACTGTAAGGAAATATTGGTTTAAGTAAAATAAAAGGAACAATCTGCTGATTGTATAAAGCAGTATGTAATAATGTTCTTCATTTCATTCTAAACAGTTAAGTTTAAAAAACCTTGAAGAGGTTTCTTAAAAAGAAAGGCCTCCCAACTCCCCTCTGAACAATTTCCAACTCATGCGACGTTGAAAATTGTTCAGGCCTTTTCCTTACCACAACCAGTTTAAATATAATTTTATAATGAACATTTATGATATAAAATGTTAGCTCATTATGCGGACTCAAAAAGGATACATACGGAAAACTGCCGAAAAGGTGATTAATTAAACTGAAATCATTGAATATGATAATTATTAAACTAAAATCTAACATCAAACAATAGGTAACGTGTAAACCAGTTGGCTGAAATTAAACATTTCAAATCAACCCTGAATAATTATTAATTTGAAAGAGGATAATAATTTTAAGAATATTTATACTTCACCGTTTGAGCTAAAAGAGAACAAGGAATAATGTTCCAAAAACTCCCCGAAATTGAGCTGAAAATAACAAGTTAGTGCTGAAAAGAAAGTGTGATAATACTGACTGAAGTAATAAATTAATGCTGAAATTTTAAAACCCACTATTATACATACTATTTACTTGCCATTTGTATTCACTTACCGTTTGTTTGTCTACTTACAGCATAATAAAGCATTGTTGGGCAAGTATACACAAATAGTATTAACTACACTCCCGATAAATGTTGGAATTAAAACCGTTTAGAACAGAAATATTTACCCGAAAGTTAATTCACGAATACGAAAGTAATTGTAATGTAAGATTGATTTTAGAAAATGAATGGTTCAAGAATAGTTTGTGTTTGAAAGTGCCTAACGTAATCCCTACAATTATCAATATGGCAAAAAAAGAATAAATATGACTCACTGCGGTGTAGTTTTCATCCTAGGAACTGCCATCCCTCGAAGATGGGACCTACCTGAAACAACAGAAAAAGGTTTTTTAAGTAATCATAGCTTGGCAGTAATTTCCATGATTTTGGATTTCAAATTATTAAAAAAAAATTAATTTTTCTACTCCCACCATGGAAAGTGGGATTTTCAGACTTCGTCTCCATAGATACGAGTATTGAAAACTTTGAATATAAAGCTACAGGAAGGAGGGTATCGTTTTAGTAGCCATACAAAAAGTGCGACGGAAGTCGCAATTTTATAATCTATTTGTAGTCATAGTTTTGAGACTGACAGCTGACAAATAAAATGGTTAGCTGTGCTGTTTGTGGTTTTTCGCGAACAAAGACAAATAAAAATGTAGGAATAACTTTCCATAGGTAAGTATTTACCTTCATTTAGTGCAATTCCGTTTATTACGAATAATATTTAAGAACAATTCGATTTTATAATTTCAATGTCAAAGAAAGGTCACGAGTGAATATCATAGGCGTCACATACGTGTTTTATATAGATTAGCACTTTGCAAAATATATATTTAAAAAACTGTTTTAACTATCAGTAATATTGAAAAATGCTTTTTAGATTCCCAAAAGATCCACACAGAAGAAAATTATGGATTGATTTTGTGAAAAAATCTGAGTGGATTCCAAAAAATACGAGTGTACTGTGTTCACAACATTTTACTGCAAATTGCTTTGACCGATCATCTCATCTAAAAGTAAGACTGCAAGTAACAGCCAATCCTACAATTAAAGTGGACCGATTAAAATACGTGAGTATAATTCAATTATTAACTTAGCAGCATCTCGCTGTCGAAACGTTTTATCTAATAAATAAATTTATAGAATATTACTCAAACAATTTTTAATTATTTAAAATATGAAAGCATCTTCTTTTCACTGATTTGTTTGATACACTGCGGCTTCGCCGTCGTGCATCAAACTTTAAATTCGTGAAAAAAGTACATATTGCTTTAATTACTACTGGTTCAAATAACTACTGAAAGCGTCTTTAAAGTTTTATTATTGTACATCACTATTGTAGGTAAAGACTTTCAATCCAATGCTAAAAAGAGCTGTCAAAGGAATTACGGAGACTGGATCACCAAATGAATCACAAAAAATTCATGAAACTGATGTTCGTCAATCTACAGTTTTCGGGCCATCTACTTCAGCGTACACCTTCTCATCTATTTCTACAGGTACGAAAGAATTGACACAGGACTCCCCTCGCAAAATACGTTTAAAGAGGACGATCGATGAATTGTGCCGGAAAGATATTTTGAAGAATAAGAAAATTCGAAGGCTGCAAAAGACTGCTTGGCGCCAAAATAAAAAAATTTCATCATTGAAAGCAATGACAGTTCAATTAAAAATGAAAAATTTGATGTTAGAAGAACATGAGAAGATACTTTTGGATCATTTTAGCGAAAATAAAGATATTATGCAAAGACTGTTTAAAAAAACACAAAAAAAAGGAGTAAATAAAATATATGAACAATCTGTAAGAGCTTTTGCCGTGACACTACACTTTTTTTCACCTAAAGCTTATAATTACGTGCGAAGCAAATTTTACAATTGTTTACCCCATCCAAAGACTTTGGCAAAATGGTATTCATCAATAAATGCAGAACCTGGATTCACTTCAGAGGCTGTGAACTTTCTAAAAGCAAAAGTAGCACATTCTACTAAAGACACTTTATTTTGTTCGCTGGTGTTTGACGAAATTGCTATTCGGCAACATTTAGAACACATTGGTGGTAAATACTATGGTTATGTAGATTGTGGGAATGCTATTCATGGTGATAGTATGGAGGTGGCTAGGGAAGCTTTAGTTTTTATGATAGTTTGTATAAATGAAGCGTGGAAACTGCCGATAGGCTACTTTTTTATATCAGGCATGAATAGTGAGCAAAAGACTTCCTTGGTAAAACAAGCTCTAACATTATTAAAAGATATTAACATTGTTGTCACTAATATTACATTTGATGGGTGTGCTGCTAATTTCGGCATGTGCAATTTATTAGGATGTCGATCTAATAAGATCAATTTAAAAGTAGATTTTGTATTAGATAATACAAAATACTTGCTGTTACCAGATCCTGTGCATATGTTAAAATTGATTAGAAACTGTTTTGGAGAAAAGAAACAGCTTATAGATGTCCATGGAGATTTTATAGATTTCAATTTCTTAGTTAAATTAAATGATCTGCAAGAAAAAGAAGGGCTGCACTTGGGTACCAAACTTAGAAAACACCATATAAATTTTTTTAAGCAAAAAATGAAGGTAAAATTGGCGACTCAGCTTTTAAGTCGTTCAGTATCTGAAGCTCTTTTATGTTGTAGAGATCAGTTAAATTTACATGACTTCAAACATTGTGGTCCTACTGCAAACTTTATATTAGTAATTAATGACGCATTCGACATATTAAATTCCCGTAAAATTTCAGATTTCGGTTTGAAGCAGGCAGCATGTTCTAATAATATTAATAATATCAAATCTTTTTTTTTTAATTTTAAACATTATTTAATAAATTTAAAACATTGTGATGGGACACTCGTTTTGGATTCCCAAAGGAAAACCGGTTTCATCGGTATGATGATGGGCATTACAACTGTGTTGGAAATGTACGAACAACATGTTGCAAATGGGAAATTACAATTCATTCCGACATACAAGTTAAACCAAGATCACTTGGAATTATTTTTTGGAACAATTAGATCTCAACAAGGGTATAACAATAATCCTACGAGCAGACAATTTACTGCAGCTTACAAAAAAATTTTAATACACGCAGAAGTAAGAAAAGATGGATGTGGTAATTGCATTCCCCAAGAGGTCATCAATATTCTTAATGTTGGTTCTAATAAAAAGCCTCCGGAGCAAATTATCAACGAATCTGTATTGCATCGTCCAGATTCATGCAGTGAAAATGAAGATGACACAATTGTTCAATTTCTAAATGAACATAGTTATGCATTTCAGTGTGATTCTTTATCTCCATATAATTTGGAAGTTATAAAATACATTGCAGGTTTTGTGAGTTTTAAACTTGGACGTAAATTGAGATGTGAACACTGTATTTCACAATTATATGGAATTAAGGAGGATTTCTTGCAGTCATTAATTTCACATAAATCAAGGGGAGGTTTGAGTTATCCCAGTGCAGATGTAATAGATATTTGTATTCAATGCGAGAAATTTATTAGGCGAGAACAAATTAAAAATAAATGTAAAATTGATGCAAAATTGGGATGTATAAAAGTTGTAAATATTTTTTTGCATCGGGATGTATTTCCAAATATGCCAATGCACGATCTTACACCAATTGAAAACCACAACGTTTTATTAATTAAAAGCATTTGTAATACCTATTTTAATACTAGAATTAATTTTATTTGTAAAAATGTTATTAGTAATCAAGAAAATATTAGAAGTATGTATACTAAGTTAATTTTGTTTAAAGGACAATAAAGATGTTATATATTTGCTATTATAATATTTTATTTCTTGCAGCTTCTAATTTTTGTTCGTTCATACTTTTACTACATTTTTTTGCCAGTTTACGTCTTTGAATATTTTATATTCAAAGGTTTACGTACCCCGTATTCATTCTAAAAGGTACGCCACTGACATACCGGAAACATTCAGCCGCCATTTGCTTGATCTATCTTGGTCTCACGTATGTTTTGCATATCCTCCTTCCTGTAGCTTTATATTCAAAGATTGAAAATGAGTGTTGTATTTCAAATAACTATTGTGTTTAAGCTCAAAAATGTAAAACTAGAACTATCAGATCAAATAAATTTTAAAAATTAACTGACACCATCACCTACCTTTATTACGAATTTCCTGCAGCAGGTTAAGTGCAGAAACCATATGTAGATGTGAAACCCCGAACCGACACTCCCGATAACACAGAAATTTAAGTTCCCCGAAGTTAAATAATTACTTTTTATAGCACGACACTGTAAAAACACTGGTTGTACCCAAGGTGCTTGGGTAATAAAAATTTCGGTACGTTACTGTTACACAGAATTTTACTTCCAACGACGCATACTTTTTAAATTTGACAAACACACTTAGTTTGCCATAATTTCACTACAACAAAAGGTCCGATTTCCGCGGATGTCGCAGCGATAACGAACTGCTAAGGAAACATTTCACTAAAACTGCTTGATGAACTAAGTACTTACTAATTTGCTTTTTGGAACAATGGGTAAATTAGATACTTTAATTTAATATTCTCTGTGTGTTATTTGTGGCATAACATTTTTTACTAAGCTTTCTGTCCTGCGGACATCCTCTTCGAGCTTTGCCTCTAGAAACGCAGAAAATGAAGAGACACTCCGGATAAGAAGGCCATTTGAAAATAAAGTTAATCGTTCATTACATCGACAGTTATATTAATTATTGAATATTTGACCAATGTCAAAAGATTTCAAATTTAAAAGTGCACATAAAATATTATCCAAAATACCTGCTTTAATTTTTATAAATTAAGAAATGTTAACGATGACCAAAAGTATATTTTCTAATGAAAAGCACGCTAAATTAGACAAAAATGTCATTAAAGTAAGTATTAACGATATCTTAAAAAAATTGCCAACAACACATCGTAATTTGATAATAGTTATTTACGATTTAAGAGTGATATAGACATTATTAACACACGTACTGTGAAGAATTGCAGAGAACGTGATTTCCGGACTTGCCCCGGCAAAATTTGGAGCTAGAATGAATTGTCAATTTCATTACCACTAGTGTGGTAATAATTTCATTATGACACTCACTGGGATGACAAGACTATTACATTTCTAAAATGAGTGTGATATGATATAACTTACCCCACGGTGATAGATAAAAAATAATACTACTGGCTTCACTTACCACTAGCTTACTTGTAAAAAAACTAACAAATTATTTAATTAATTAATTATGGACGATTTAACAATTTAAAAATATGCAACTTCTCGTTAAAAGAATTTTTCAAATACTGAATTAAAATACCAACTGTTTTATGTGTGATTGAAAATGCTATAGAAATTGTGATAATCAATATCTATACGACGTACCTGCAACGACCTGCTTTGGTAGATAAGCGAACAGGCAGTTGTTAATCTTCATTGCAAAAAACATGACTTCGTTTTTAAGGAATTTAAATAGTTTTTAATTTGCATTGACTGCAGGTTATTTATCTTGAATCTTTCTCTCTAAATTAAGACAAAATATTTGGCGAAGGAAATTTTCAGTCTTATAAACTACAAATCGTTTACCGTTGGGAATTAAATTAAAATATACAACATTTTGGAAAACTAGCAAAATTTGTTTTAGAAATGACACTTTGGTAAAGATCTTCCTTCCGAAATTACAATTTGCTAAGTGGAATTACTACAGCTTTAACTAGTTGAATTCAATTTGTTTTATGGGATGTATTAAGATTTAAATAAAACAATTTGAATTAAATAAGGCTACGTTACAACAATTTCTTAAATTTCTTTACACCAAAACGCGTATCTACCTTGTTTTAAAAAATTAGGGCGTTTTGTGGTCTATTATACAAAACTTTAATTTATCACTTTACACATTTACAAAATAAAACTACGACCTAACACTACACTAGAAGACTATTTTTTTTTTTGTAGAACCTTAAAACCGATTAAAAATCGGAATATTATTCAAGAGCCTATTTACGCATCACCTGTTTTTATCCAATATGTGCGACATGTGTGATGATAATTCCCGGAATACAGATCTGCCATATAATTACTTACTTCTTTAACTTTCCTTACAAATAATCTTTATCGAAATATTAATCATTTGTCTACTTTGAAAGCGTGTATTACATTTAAATTTAAAAATTTATCAACAAAACTCTTGCTATAATAGCAATCAAAACGAAACAAACTGTAATCTACAAGCAGGCCTCATTACGTCATTACTTTAAGAGGACAAACGAATTTTTTGTTTTACTTACCCTTTTACTTTCATTTGAATAATTTAATATCTTAACTTATAAGTTTGTAATACGAAACCATTAACAGCAAAGGCAAATTTACTAAGAAAAAAAATGAAATTAATGTTAAGTGAAAGTTGCGAAATTCTAGAATTATTTAGCATGAGGACGGCAAATTTGTAACTTGGAAAGCAGTCAGGTCGAGAGGGTTGTGTATAAAGTTGCGGAAATGTTAGAAAATCATAAGTAAGGCATAGCTTCGCCTACTAAACAAGCTAATTATTGCTTAAAATTAAAAACAAAAATCATGTTGGCATTAATTATTATTATCAGATAACATGATCTTTAAAAAAATTCGCTTCTTTTAATTATTTTTTTGTATACATTAATACGTATTTATTTAAGTAAAAGAGAAATGAAGAGATAAAAGAACCTTTTGAATGTATAAATAAATACCAGTACAGATTTGATTCATACTTTTTGATGTTCATAAATTCGGCCGTTAACAAAACTCATCCTGTTTATTTAAGCTTTACACTTTTCGAAAAGATCTTTTAACACTTTTATATCCCCCTTTGTGGTGAATTATGGAGGAGCATAAAATTTTTATAAAAGCCATAACACGAAATAGTTTTGTTTGATACCGTGACCGTGAGTCTTTTCTGATATTCAATGCCAGGCCTGAATTTCCAATTTTATAGATTACACCTCGTCCCTGTTACGCGCAATAAATCGAGTTCGACGCTGAAAATTGAAAAATTGATTGACTTACCTGTAGGAAGATCAATTTTAATTTTCCGAGCTTTTCTTCCGAAGATAATTACACAATGCAGTATCATTGATTCACACCCGTTGGTACAATATTTAAAGCAAAAAGATAAGAATATATCGACGATGATGTGTTGTAACACCAGATTACCCACTTCGGTATTTGTGCTATCAGATCGCACTGGGTAATTAAGGGAGGGAGGGTTGTAATTATCTTCGGAAGAAAAGCTCAGAAAATTAAAATTGATCTTCGTACAGGTAAGTCAATCAATTTTTCAATTTTCCTTCGCTTTTCTTCCTCGATAATTACACAATGTAGATGTTTACAGAAATTTGTGCGATCTGAGATAATGTTAAACTAGTTAACATAATTAAACTAACTAGTTTGCTTAAGACGAACAATATAATACTATCAGGTGAAGCTGAAAAAATGTTATTGGAGTAATAACGTGATAATTTAAGCATAACAAAATCAACAATGTGTTAATTATTACATATAAATAATGTAAGAATAGACATCATATATTATGTTTAACAGTAAACATAAGAAATGTTAGTAGAGTCTAGCATGGAAACAAATATAACTAGTATTCGTTCGTTCCCGTAAAATAGCTGGAAGCATTTTACAACTTAGTGGTGGATTATGAGGGTTAAATACAAATATCGTAAATCATCCCTACTAGGCCAGAATCGAAAAATTTACAGCTGCCTCAAAATAGAAGAATTTTTATTTATAAACTGTTAATTATTTTGGGGAAACAGTTCAAAGTCATCCCTAGTAGGGGAGTTTATGGCAGGACTTGCCACTTCCAACTCGTCAAAATACTTTTACTGCCCGTTGTAATAATTTAAGAAGTTAAGTAGAAATTGCGCACGCAACGGAACAGATTATGATTACATATTTATATGACCTTATGCGAGTCATTTTGTGTAGATTTGGGAACTTCATTTAATACCTAATACAGTTTGAACAGATCCGTTTCGATCTTATACTATAGGGAGATTGTAGAATTTATTAATCACATTTGAGGGTTCCGTCCAACCTGCTGAATTTCTAAGCGTGTCTATATTAACTCCAAATAGAAAAGCGGCTGACCTTACTCCATGCTTGGTAGCTACATTATAAGATATTGGTTAGAATTTCTTAGAGGTTCGGTAACTTTAATGTAATAGACAACACTAATGATACAACACAAAGTTCAGGGCACTTTTCAAAATACGGAAAAACTAAAATTGGCTGAAGTTTATTCTTTGCTGACGATCTTATTTTATCTGATATTTTAACCTGAATTCTATCTTTGATGAGAATTACGTTCATAACGAAATTTTTGACAGCGTTTGACTCTGGGGTCAGTAGTTAGTGCCAGAAGCATCACTAGTTTTTTTGAACAACCACTCTAGGCTGAGGGTTTCTGACGGATAAAGCTGTTTTAAGTAATTTAATAGTGGCTGTGAGTCCCAAGTGGACTGATATTTAGGTCCAGAGGTTCGAATGCTGTATACGCAGTTCAAAAAGTTCTTCACAATATTTCTAACTTGAAATCTAGAGGGTTGGTAAGATTTGTATCACTATAAGTCCACCATTTTCGGTAACAGGCTTCGCACGGATTTAAGGTGCCATCACTTAAGGATGCTAGCAAAATAAGAATAGCCGTTTATGGTACTCGTCCCTTTAGCATTGACCTCCAGGTAATCTCCCGACAACCAACAAAAGGTTCTGGTGAAGGGAAAGCGGAGTCCTGAAAGGGGAGGGTAATAAGTTTTCTTAGGTGCAAATAACAGTGGCTCGCAAGTTAAAAATCTATTAAATAGAGGGTACTACGGCTCTGGTGGCCAGTTGGAGACGACTAAGATGCCCTTTATCGTTTAAATTTTAATTTTTTTGGTAAAACTCTAGAAATTAAACACCAAGGGGTGCATAAAGAAAAAGGAAAGGAGTTCCACTTTACAGTAAACGTATCTATGTGACTAGACTCTGTATCGGGACCCCAAGAAGCATAGATATCGCATTCAGTATTTACATAGTCTGGAAGGGAATAAGTCAGTATTTGGTTTTCCAAATTTTTTACAAATTTTACGAAATATTTTATCGTTTAATTCATATTCTGTCTCGACTGATAACGATGTAGATTTCCTATCAGCATACAAATTTTCTTTGGATGTTGAATACTTCCTTTTTTATTAATGCAAGCTATAGCTGTTTTATTGTCAATCCTTAATAAGATATCATAGTTCTTTAGAAGTTTTGAGAAGAATTGGGGTGAGTAAAAGGCTGTTAGTATTTCTGAACGATTTATGCGGTATTTTTTTTTTTTTTGACATTGGGACCAGAATCCATGAGTTGAGTTTCCTCTACAGAATGCCTTCCTCCCTGACTTAAGAGCGCCTGTGAATATCTCTAAGAGGAAGTATTGGCTTCTATTGATCTTTGGGGAGGACGATTTTATAATTGCTATCCACCATGCGATATCAGTTTTGATGTGATGGTAGTTTAAAAATATGATTATAACTTTTGTAGTTCTTTAGAGCTACGAATTTTCTCTCCCGAGACTTTTTAAGTGTAGCCAGCTGCCAGCCATAATCTACGGTACGAGAAGCTGCTACCAATTTTCCAATCAGTTTTGCCAAATATTTAGTAGCACAATAAATTTTAGTCTGAAAAACAAGTTGTTTATTGTAGATACCCTCTTTTCCTCAGAAGAAAAACGTATGATCATATTTATAGTGTTATAAGTAACACCTAAAAAGGTTAAGTCCTGTGATGGATTTAAGAAACTCTTTTTAAGGTCTATTCTTTCTTTCTTTCGCCCTCTTATTCCGTTACAGTGTTGATAGGGAGGGATACATCGAGCTGCAAAGCCGTCACCAACCCAAGTTTTGGTCAAGCAGGCTCTTGCTTAACTTTGTATATTCCATAATTACATGCACTTCCACTCTGCGGAACTGCCGGACTTATTATTAATAATCCTATTTGACACAAAAGTGCAATAGTTCTATTTACTGCTAATTGATATTTTGATTCTGCTGTGTCTAACAAGAGGATATCATCTAGATAAATAATTAATAAAATGTTTAGTTTTCTTAAGGTTGTGACGCAGGTTTTAATAATTTAGGGAATATGTATGGAGCTAGATTTAGCCCAAAAGGTAAGCAGATGAATTGGGGCGAATAAAGTTATAACGCTCCTGTAATCTTCAATTTTGAAGAGTGGAGCTTCTGTAAATTTATTTAAGTTCTTTAGGTTCAATCTAAATCTAATTTCTCCAGTAAGTTTTTTTAATTAAGAAATGTGGCGATAGAAATTCTCCCGGTTCATAAAGACATTCAGGTATGGCACTAATAATAATGGGGTTATTGATTGATTGTTCGTAATAAACTTTTTCAGTTGTGGAGATGTTAACGTTTTTTACATAGTGTTTGATGAGGTTTTGTTTCCAATCAATTGAGCAGGGTCTGCCAAAGTAGTGAGCATCTGCTTGTTGCTGTCACTACTATTTTTCAAAATTGTGTTCATCTGGAAACCCAGGACGGCCAGGGTATGCCCAGTCTCATCTTGCACGTTGGCCATGAATTTGTCTTGCCTCAACGCTTTAGAGTCAAACAGGACATTATTTTTGGTTCATTACTTTCCGTTCCAGATAACCCTGTAACTACAGTAAATTAGAATATTTAGTGTAACGACTAAATAAGTTCTTATTAGGTATGTTATAGTATGACGACTACAAATATACCAGTGTTACAAGATCATCGAATGGATATGGGCGTGGCTACCCAAATTTATTGTGTAAAGACAACAAGTACATCCTTGATTCGAGAGAATTAAGGGTTTGTACGATTTTTGTCCCATTACTTTCTGCTTAAGATAACGCTGAAGCTACAGTAAATTGGATATTTAGTGTAATAACTAAATTACATAATTCTTATTATGTTGTAGTATAACGACTACAAAGATATCAGTGTTACAAGATCACTGAAGGGAAATTGGCGTGGCTACTCAAATTTGTTGTGTAAAGACAACAAGTACATCGTTGATCGGGAGAACTTAGGTTTTGTACGATTTCTGGCCAATTACTTTCTGCTCCAGATAACGCTGGAACTACAGTAAATTAGAATATTTAGTGTAACTAGTGGAACTAAATAAGTTCTTATTATGTTGTAGTATAACGGCTACAAAGATACCAGTGTAAAAACAACAATAGTATATCCTTCATTCTTCAGAACTATGTATTACTTAGCTAAATAAACTACTTTGAACTGAATAATTAAGGGTACCGCTAGCCTGTTGTAAAACAGTTAAGTAAAACAAAGAAAAAAACTAACCTTCGTCCGAATTGGTATCAAGTTCTTCACTGGAAGAAGCGTCAATCGTACGTCTGAAACGTTCTAAATCCCTTAAATATTATCCTCCTTTTCGGAATCTGCCACTGCCTCTTCGATCTGGATGTCTCTTTGGCATCGTTAAATTAAAAATCACAATCACAGCGCGTATGTGAAGCCGATGTTCACCCAACGGGTACAAATAACGAAGTAACGAATCTGGTGTTATAACACATCATCGTCAATATATTCTTATCTTTTGCTTTCAATATTGTATCAACGGGTATGAATCAACGATACTACATTGTGTAATTATCAAGGAAGAAAAGCGAAGGAAAATTCTACAAAAGGAGCAGTTGACACACTGGATCAGATAATCGCTACATACATATGCACCCGAAAAACAAATCGGTGGCCCATGATTGTGTTTTATACTATCTTAGATACCAGTACCTACAACGCCTTCGTCATATGGCGAGAAATAAATCCGGATTGGAATAAAAATGCTTTATTTAGGAGAAGAATCTTTTGGAGCAATTAGGAACGCAACTGATAAATCCCTTCGTAGTGGCAAGAAAACAACTACCTCGTAATGAACCAGCTGCTGCTATAGTGACGACAATCCAACAACCACATGAACCTCTAGAAGATATAAGTAATCCTCTACCTGGGACCGGTAACAAAGGCAAACGAGCACGCTGTAACTTCTGTCCTTATAAATGCGATAATAAAACTAGTATGAGATGTTGTAAATGTGCAAAGTATTTATGTAACGCACGTATATTGTATTATTGTCCCAGTTTCAAGAAGTAACACATGAAATAATTCTAACGTTTTTTGTCAAATTGTTATAAAAATAGTTTATTTTGAATGATGTTATATGTAAAAAAATATTATATTGCAATAATAAAGCCAATACAGCACAAAAGTTGCTGTTGTTTTGGTTTAACTTTGTATTTCAGAGTATCGGGTCACTATAACCCGAAGACTACAAGTGTATAGTCAGACTGAGGAGAGCAGCAGGGTCAAGTTATAAAGATATCTTGAATGTTGAGTAATATTGTTATATCAGGAATAACAATGCAGAAGATTATTACTTCCCAATAAATACAAACCTTCCCTTTTACTTTGTTTTCACAACGAAAAATCAATATTTATAGGCATCACATAAATAAGGAAATCAGAAAGACAACAGATAACTACCATTATTATTTTAAATTATACCCATACGGTAAGGTGACCATGCGTCCCGCTGTTGGCGGGCCAGTCCCGATTTTTAACAGTTTCTCCCGCGTCCCGCGGAGTTTTAAAAATGTCCCGCTTTTTGGGAAGAATGTGCTTTTTGCCGATTTACACCAAACTTTAAAAAAAATCACTCAAATGCGAAATACAAGGTGGCGCAAAATCCCTGATTTGTTTTTTGTATAACAGTAAGGTTAATTAAAAAACACTCATTTTATGAACCATAAATATTTATTTGAACTTTGAAATGTTGTTATGCTACACACTAAAAATGGTATCAACCAAATGACTACCCCTAGCATTAATGCAAAGGAGCTCTTTTTAGAGCAATTTTTATTACGTTCTCCAACATTTCCAGTGGTATGTTGGTGATTTCTTCCCGTATGTTGGCTTTTAATTCTTCTAGGTTTTTATGATTATTCACAAAATCCTGATCTTTGAGATATCCCCATAAAAAGAAGTCGGGCACTGTTAAATCAGGTGATCTTGGCGGATACATCACATCGCCGTTTTTGGAGATAATACGCCCAGGAAACATTCTTCTCAAAATGGCCATTGTTTCACGGAATGTGTGCACTGTTGTCTGAGAAATCACAAGGCGCTATTCAGACAAAGTCTGCTCTTCCATAGAAACCTTGACATACAATACAAATGTAAACAAACATTTTGCCTAAACCTAATGAAAAATTATTAAAAATTAAAATTAGTTCTGTGATGACCTCTCGTTTAATAATTTGAAAATATTAGAACATAATAACAGTAATATTTATAATAATATAAAAAATATTTGCAAGTTTAGATTAAATTAACTAATTAATTATGGGTCTGTTGACGCATTAATATTTTTCTGTATTGTTTTTTAAAGCTAGCCAATCATAATGACTTTATCTCTGAAGAGAAAGAATTATATAATTTTGATATTTGGTAACTAAAGCTTCGTTCAAAAAGCGCAGTCTTGTGAAGAGGTGGTGTAATGATCCCTTTAAAACGAACATTTAAGTTGTGAACATCTTCCCTAAATGTGATTTTACGGAATAAATGTGATGGTTTTTTGTCAGTTATAATTTTGTGAAAAAATGCAGCACTTTGCAATTTCCTCCTGTTAGCCATCTTGAGCCAGCCCAATTCAACCAATTTGTGTGAGACATGATCGAACTTTCTGATACCAAATATAAGCCTCAAACAAGAGTTTTGTATTTTTTGAATTTTCTGTGCGGTATCATACGTGAGGGATGGATCATAGATTTGACAGCCAAATACAAAGTGAGAAAGAACTAAAGTTTCACATAGTAAGGTTTTAATATGTATTGTTAGGTATTGTCTATGAGGATATATTAGCCTTAGATTAGAATATGCTTTTTTTATACTATCAGATACATGTGATTGGAATCTTAGGCTACTATCAAGGATTACGCCAAGATTGCGGGCTTCCCTAACAACTGGGATGGTAGCACCATCAACAGTTAAATTTACATTTCCCTCCAGATGTACCAAATTATTACGATTTCCAAAGAGCAACAACATTGATTTTTTAGGATTAAGTTTAAGACAGTGTTTCTTGGATACATCAGAAATGTTCGCCAAGTCCTGATTTATACTCATCACTGCACGCAGGCGATCCTCAACGAGAAAAGAATAATACAATTGAGTATCATCAGCGTACATATGAATATTACAAGTATGAATCTGCTTATAAAAGGTGGACGTATATATAACGTATAAAAGCGGACCTAAAATTGAGCCCTGCGGTACTCCTTGCATTATTTCTTTAGAACCGGAACAGCCATTAGGCAATCTCACGGCCTGACTTCTATTGCTTAAATAACTGGCTAAAAGAGAAACAGAATCATTAGAAAGACCAATATAATTGAATATGGCACAAAGGAGTTTGTGATTTATTGTATCAAAAGCTTTACTGTAATCTAGTAAGACTAACATAGACACCTTGCCTTGGTCAGTAGCTGTGATAATATCGTCAATGACATTAGTTAGAGCAGTTGTGCAACTATATCCCGATCGAAAACCTGATTGGTGTGGTGGCAAAATATTATTTTGTTCTAAATAATCCCTTAACTGAGAATCAATGACCTTTTCTAATATTTTAGAAAAACATGGAAGAATACTAATCGGCCGTAAGTCTTTGTAGTCCATAGGATTGGCTATTTTCGGTATAGGAACTACTAAAGCTCTTTTCCAGTCACTTGGAAAGCTGTTGGTTATCAAGCAAGAATTAACAATATGGGTAATATAAGGTATAATTAAGGGGCAACAGAGCTTGATAATATGTGAATTAATTCCATCAGCGCCAGTGCTATTACTCTTGAGTTTTTTAATAATGGAAGAGATCAAAGGTGTGTCGACAAGTGAAAAATTAAATAATGGCAGATTCTCGTATACCTTATTGTTCATATAAAAGTTCTTCAGATCATCAACATTATCGTTAGTAGTTGGAACTGCATTGAGAAAATGGTGATTGATATCATCTGCATTAAGAAGTTCATTGGGAAGGGCGTTGTTCTTTCTACATGTTACATTTAAGGATTTCAACTCTTTCCACATTGTTTTTGAATTCTGGTTGCGCAGACTAAATTCAAAATATGCTTTCTTTTCATTATTTAAGGCACGTGTTGTGAAATTACGCAGTGATATGTAGTATTCCCAGTGAACTGGATTTCTGGTTCTGTTGAATCTTTGCTTGGCCTTATCACGTAGTGACATTAATAATTTAATATTATCTGTAACCGATGGTGACTTGCGCTTAGTAATTTTAACTGTTCTAATGGGAGCATGTGCATTTACAACAGAAAGTATGTTAAAATTTAAAAATTTGATTTTTTCGTCTACATCAACCATTTCATAAATTAGATGTAAAGGGATCTGACTCAGGTCACTACGGAACAGGTCATAGTCAAAGTTTTTAAAGCATCTATAGGTTTTAAAAATTGGCTCAATTTTAGGCCTAGTAACTGATAACGTACAGTAAATTAGATCATGGTCAGAAAGGTGTTTCTTATCAACTCCAGAGCAAGTAATAATATCAGAATCCAAAATTAAAATATGATCAAGAAGTGAAGTAAAACGCGTAGGTTCCTTAATAAGTTGCTTGATGCTCAAAGTTTTTATCATTGTATTAAAATAAAGAGTATCGGCATTAGAGTTATCAAGCAAATCAATATTAAGGTCCCCAAGACAAACTAATTTTTCAGTAATTGCAGTACATAGCGCAAGCGACTGTTCCAATTCCTCACAAAATAATTTATAATTAAAAATGGGAGGCCTATAAACAACACCCACCACCAATCTAGTATTATTTGATTTAAACTCTATCCAAAGTTGCTCAATGGTGTTGCTTGTTGGAATTATCTTGTAATGAAAAGACTTTCGAAGGAATATACATACACCACCTCCTCGCAGGCCACGGTCCTTCCGCACGAGTTGGTAATCCTCAATTTGGAGCATTACATTAGTTATTTCCTGTGTCAACCAAGTTTCACTAACAGCAAAAATGTCATAGTTTGAGTCAATAATAAGATCTTTGATCTCATTGAATTTTGGTAATAGAGATCTGATATTAATGTGAGCTATCTTTATTAAATGAGAGTTCATACTATCAGAAAGGCTACCCTGAAAAAAAAGTAACAAAAAAGTAAACAGTCACATAAATATACATAATGCCCATAATTGTACTACATATTTGTTCAAAATTGGTTCATTGATTAGAAACAAAATTAGAAAAGGGCACAAATTAACAACACATGATAGAGCACTTAACTTAAATAATGAAAATAAATAGCGATAACTTGCAAACTTTAAAGTAAAATTCTATTTATTTGTCGATACAGACCGTATAGCTCGCAATTCAGCACGTGTGATTATAGAAATTTATCACTTTTATGCAGCACCACTTAAATGGATTTAAATATTTGTAAGTCCACAGATGACAGAATTTTGTAAATCTTCGCGTTATGTTTAGCTATTATTTTACCATCGGTAGACCATACATTGCGTGGACCTACCAGGGAAGCTGTCTCTTTCAATAGCTGGGCGCGTTTTTTCGTCAAATCTTCTTTGATCACGAACTTCGAATTTTTTAATTTCTTTTTGTTGTTAAAAATTATATTACGGGTTCTTCGGCTGACAAATTTAACTATGATGGGTTTACAAAACGATTCCTTTCCAGGTAGTCGGTGGCAAATATCAATATCGTTTATAGAGATTTCCAATCCCATTTTATTATTAAAAATGTCTAAAACCACCTGATCTATATTTTCATTCTTGTTATCAGGAACTCCAAACACACGAAGATTGTTCCTTCTGGAGTACTGTTCGATTCTGTCGAATGAATCACTGCTTACACTATCAACCTGGGCCAGTTTTTGTTCTAAATTAGTCACCTTGGTTTCGAGTTCGTTGATAATGCCCCTAAACTGATCTTCTATAGCAACTTTCAAGGCTTGAGTAAATTTTTTAATAAGCAGGTCAGAATTAACTAATTTATCCACAATTCTGTTAACCATGCTATCCTCTTTTTCAGTCTCAGTAGCATTGCTACGAGTATTTTTCCTGTTCTGTTCAGAACCCATGATGTGAACTTTATTAAGGTAAATATAAAACGTGGCACTAGAACGAGCGCGTCTACTCGGCACGACGGTACATCACAAACTGGAGCCAAACAAATTTGCAACATTGTTCTATAGCGCTCTCCGTTTACGGTAGTGGTTCTTCCTCTCTCGTCCTCAAAAAAATAAGGTCCGATTATTTTTTCAGCACTAACCCCTCACCATACAGTAACTTTTGGCTCATGTAGGGG
This sequence comes from Melanotus villosus, assembly GCA_963082815.1. Lineage (NCBI taxonomy): Eukaryota > Metazoa > Arthropoda > Insecta > Coleoptera > Elateridae > Melanotus > Melanotus villosus. The sequence continues at coordinate 9,738,276 of OY720419.1, read as the reverse complement.
TAGCTCGTGAATGATTCGTGGGTTCTCACTACCCTAGAAATGGTAGTTTTGTTTATTCACAGCTCCATTCAGACAGAAATGGGCTTCGTCGCTCATTATGAATTTTTTTGAAAAACTTGCAATTTGGTTTTCAAGGTTCACGATAGCACTACTGTACTGTAGTCGCTTTTCAAAGTCTGCAGGCAGAAGTTTTTGAGTTACCTGTATTTCGTACGGAAATAGGCGCAAGTCTTTCACCAAAATTCGCTGCCATGAGCGTCGGGAAATGGCTAATTGCGTGGATTGTTTTCTTGTTGAGGTTCTTGGCTTTTCCACCACAACCTCACGTATACGGTCTATGTTCTCCCTTGAACGAATTGTCCGAGGTCTGCCAACATGTGGTCTATCAGCCGTAGTCCCAGCTTGCTCAACTTGTGCAGCTAACCGCCGATGGTATCAGACGTCTACCATACTTTCTACGATATCCTCGTTGAGATAAGATAATTGACGAATTGTTTGCGTAAAAAATTTTTACAATTTCTGCGCGTTCTTGAGGCATATACCGATTCATAATGAATTTCCCAAGTGTCTACCCTTCAACTGACAAAGAAAATCTGACATATGTCAACTAAAAACAAAATTATAGGGACTTCTCATAGGGGATTTGTTTTTGCGCCACCTGGTATAATCCGGATATATAATTTTGTTTACATTTTTAATATTGTTCATTAAATTTATAAAGTACATATAGTTGTTATTTTTTTATATGTTTACAGATGTTTATGTTAAAATGTTCCATAACACCCCCCCTGTCGATTTCGTCCCACCTTACCAGAATTAAAATCTGGTCACCTTACCATACGGACATGCTGATATGCAAATCTTTGTTTTATAAAATATGGTAGGAATTTGCAATTTTAAGAGGGGCACGTCGATAGTTATTTTGGGTAAGCGGCGTTACCATCAATGCCTTATATATTTGCAATGTATTTTTTGAGAATAAAACATTCATGTGCTGCGTACTGTTCCGTAGTTTTATTGAACTAGCGTGACATTAAATATTTCAAACTAATAAACTAATAAACACTAGTCACAGATATACTTTTTTATAGGTTTTGAATCCTACGTTGCGTGTTTTGACATTTCTAATAGCAAATAAAAAATTCTAAGCAAATTCAATTTAAAGTTATTTAGCACCTACATCATGCACTAATAAAACTTTCTGCAGCAGCTTTATGTAATTATTTTGACAGGCGGCATATAAATTGCAACAAAATAACTAATTATTTTAAAATCACCGATGACATTTGGTTATCAAAACTAGGGTCTTGAATTCTAATTATTTAGAGCAGAACCTTCTGGTCATTTTCAACAAAACAAATCCAAAGACCTTATGGTCATTATCGACACCCATCCACTTTTTCGTCTACAAGAACTTCTTCGTGGCCTTCAAGGTCGAAAAGGAGGCATTACATCACGCTTCGGATGGACATGCCATCCGTATAGTCACAGAAACCGCCCAGCTCTACTAACTATTGACACATAAAACTTTACTCAGAAATAAAAAAATAAATATCGTATGATCAAAGAGCCCTTGGATCGCGGTTGCTGTGGATGTCATACTTTAAAGGATGCCAAGTAATCGTCAATGGCAAAAAAATAATAAAGCTACCTATATAATTTTAGAGATTACTTAAATTCCACAGCAACCGCGATCCAATGAATTTTTGATCGTGCTATATTTAAAAACCGACGTCGCTGGCGTAAAGGTTAACATACTTGTCTTACTTATATATCAAATATCTCAGGTTTTCAGATTTGCAGTCGAAGCCGATGAGATTTTTGTTTGTTTGTTTATTTATTGTGCGAAATCTAGGCTTGCAGATGACAGGGATTTCAACGTGCGTCGACTACTATGCTCATTGGTGATATTCGACTAGAATTTTGCCGAACTTGAATAACTTCCCCTGAAAGAGATGTTTACATTGCGCATGAATCAATGCGATGTAGAGTGTACTTTTGATGTTACCCGCTTGATCTTATAACAGCTGTTGTGTTAAAAAAACTTCCAGAAAAGGAAATACAGTATATACATACTGGTCGCTACAGCTAAAATTTGCCCACATTATCCTTATCCCTAAACCTGGAAAGCCCCCTAACCTATTCCTATCGCCCCATCAGCCTACTCCCGTTACTATCTAAATTGCTTGAAAGACTAATACTAAGGAGAATAAATCAAAGTAAAATTCTACAAGAATGGCTTCCGAATCATCAATTCGGCTTCCGGGCTCAACACTCGACTGTCCAGCAGTGTCATCGACTAGACAAAATGCAAACTACTTTAGAAGAACAGGAATACTGTTCTGCAGTAGTTTTAGACGTAACACAAACTTTCGACCGAGTTTGGCACAGCGGGCTTCTCTACAAAGTCAAGAATACATTTCCTCACCGCTATTACCTAGTATTACGGTCCTACATTGAAAATTGCCACTTCCAAGTCATAGTCGGTGATGAAAGCTCTCAAATTTAAGCTGGCGTACCTCATGGCAGTGTCTTGGGATCCCTACTGTACCTTTTGTATTTACACGACATCCCAACTATGGAACAAAATATTATGGGAACTTTTGCCGACGACACAGCCATATTAACAAGTAGTGAAGATCCAGCAGCAGCAACGAGTAGGACCCAAGATCATCCAACCCTAATAGAGGAATGGATACACAAATGGAGGATAATAATAAACGTATACCAAAAAATGCGCATCTAAAAAAGAGAAGCGACCTGTCCGAGAGTGATTTTCTTACTTGCCTAATAAAGATTTTATCGAACTTGTTCCTTTACCTACGCACTGTATGATCAATTGAGATGGGCAGATATGCTGCAAAGATAGTGCATATGTACACTGAAATATGCAACAGAAAAGTTAAGATATATGCACTCAACACGCAAAAACGTGTATATACAACTAACAAATTTCACTGTTATTAGGATAATTAAAGGAAATTCTCAATTTTTCAATTGTTGCCTATTAATTATTATAATTATTTACATATTTATAACAACGATGTAATGTAATTAACAAATAAAGAATAATTATTATATTTTATTGGTTATTTATAAACCGATAACCCATAGGCTATAACACTTAGAAAATACAGTACACCAATAAAAATGATCAAATTTACAAATTGTTACAATAACCAATCATATGTTTTTTCAATTGTCTCTATAAGTAAATTATTACGCTTATCTTCTAATATTGATTTGTAACTTGAAAAACTTCTTTCTACGTCATAAGATGTAATAGGACAATATTTAAGTAAGTGAGCATTTTGAACAGCAAAATTTGTTTCTCCAACGTCATTTGTAAACTGGCCGTTTAAAACGTCTTTAATAGATTTTTGTAGTTGAAAAACCAGAATTTGTTTTAATTAAATCGTCCAATTTGTCGCATATTTTTTTACAAACTTTGTATTCGTCTTTGCTTAAACTAAATTTAAAATCTTCTATTAATTTTAAAGATTCGGTAAGAAGCTAATTTTTAGATTCCAATTTCGTAATAATAGTGGGGATATCTGAAAAGTATGCTGAGACGGTAACTCTGGAGCATGCAAAACTTTTTGACAGTCTGCTACACTTTGAGCTGAATCTGTCTCGAAAGAATTAATTATGTCTTTAAAAACAGAAAAATTTTCACAATAAAACAGAGCTTTTATCCACGTCCCCCATCTAGTAAGGACAGGTTGTGGTGGCAAAGCAAGATCTTTTAGTTGCTCATTGTAAGCTTGGATGCGAAGCGGTGCTTTAAGAAATACCTTTTTCCATTGTTTATTAATTTATTCACCAATGGAAACTAAACCCGAACTGCTTCAGCAACTCGATTGAGCGCATGTGCCAAACAAGTATTGTGAATTAACTTTGGAAAAAATATCTTTAGATTCTGACCTGCTTTTACCATATACGCTGCACTATCAGTTAACATATATAAAATACGATCTTTCGGTATGTAGTTTGGTAAATATAAAAAGATACCTAAGGGTATCATTAACGAAACGTGAAATTGTTACATAATTTGTTTTTTCTAATTGCTTAAGAGCAACTAAATAACTGAAAGAAGGGTTATCCTTCAGAACACCAACAACAAAGTTTGCAACGTATCTTCCTTTAGCATCAGTCGTTTCATCGACACTAAACCCGATGTAATTGTCCGAAATGACCTCCTTGATTTCTTAAATACATTCTTAATATAATTTTGGAACGAATGGTCTAGAAGCTATTCGGCGAGAAACTACCTTTTCTTTCGTGTATTTCTCCAAGAAATCTGTGAACTCTGGTTTGTCCAAATTGTAAAATGGAATATTGCACGAAACCATCATTTTGCACCGTTCTTGATTGAAGTTACCGACATTTTCAGTTTTGCTCACATAATTAAGTAGTAGTTCATGTGTTGGTCGGTTTTCATCTCTTCTTTTTTGATGTGAACCCGTGCTGACATGTTGATCTAATTGAAATGTTTTGTTTACTTTTACCAATCAAAATATTAATTTTGAAATGCTTTTGTTACTAAGTTATTCAATAGTTGTGTATCAAGTGGAAAAAACGCGTGTTAGCCTACTAAACGTGAAGTCGACTAGAGAAAACACTTGTTTTCACACGCGTTCTACACAATTTTTTTGCAATTATTAGAAACTACACACTAATTTGAATTATTTCAATTTTCTAGTTGAAAATGTACTAACAATAATTGTAGAATCCATACATACCTCCTTTTCGCAAACAAAGCAAAACACAACATACTTCCATTGTATTGCAAACACGTATAGGCTTTCAACCACCTCCTTATTAATTCGTCTTTAGAGCTAGCCACCTTTGCATGTTGACTACCGCAAACGGCTACAAGTGAATGAAACTTTTGCAAACAATAATTGCAACCCTACCAGTCTTTAAATGGAAATTCCAGATTATTAACAATCCATGAATCAACGTACAATAACTGCAACGGATTAACGTAGTTCCCAAATAATAGAGTTTCCTAAGTAGTTTTAGAAAGGCCTAGTAAGTAGGATTTGTAAAGGTAAGTCTTTGTTTCCGTTAAAAATAATTCCTAGCAGGTTGAAGAAATTACAAGCTGAAAGTTTTAAAAACCTTTTTCCAAAAAAAATACGCAAATATGCACTTTCGTGCTCTTACCACGTCATATATGCGCTGATAACCTAAAACGCCTTATACAGGGTGCCCGTTTTTCGACCTCAAGCATGGGGATCTCGGTTATTATAACAGATGCGAGATCGGTTAAATTAGGGCAAAGTTGCGCATTTTTATGGTGATCAATTATCTGAAAGAAAATTTGATCTGTCATTTTTAGTTTTTGAATTATTGGAGAAAAATGGAAAATTGTGATTTTTATTTTAATTTTTTTAAACGAAAACCAATAAAACTAGACATTTTTAACTAAGACATTGTGAAGGCACTTTTTTACAAGGAATCTGAATCTGGCATCGTGTTTTCCAAGGCATCCTAGATGCAAGAGTTACAACACTTAATTGTTTTTTTCTTATGGGCGCCATATTTGATTTTTGCATTTTCGAATAGAGCTCTTTTTTCTGATTACGACTATGTATCACATGATATGGTCAAGCTTTACATTTTGATTAGAATTTAAGAAAAATGTTTTTGCGAAGAATGCTTTGGAAACAACAACATCTACTTTTGTCTAAGAAACAAATTTTTGACAATTCAATTAAATTTCACTATTCGCTTGCATTATTTTTAATTTTGTTCCAATTTAAATACAAAAATTCTGCCTTATTCTGTTATTAATTTAAAACTTAATTTTAATAAAAAAAAACAAAAAAAAAAAAATTTGTAGGTAAATTAGGAAGAAATGTGAACGTGCAACTCTAAATTTAATTGAATTGTCAAAAATTTGTTTGTTAGACAAAAGTAGATGTTGTTGTTTCCAAAGCATTCTTCGCAAAAACATTTTTCTTAAATTCTAATCAAAATGTAAAGCTTGACCATATCATGTGATACATAGTCGTAATCAGAAAAAAGAGCTCTATTCGAAAATGCAAAAATCAAATATGGCGCCCATAAGAAAAAAACAATTTAGTGTTGTAACTCTTGCATCTAGGATGCCTTGGAAAACACGATGCCAGATTCAGATTCCTTGTAAAAAAGTGCCTTCACAATGTCTTAGTTAAAAATGTCTAGTTTTATTGGTTTTCGTTTAAAAAAATTAAAACAAAAATCACAATTTTCCTTTTTTCTCCAATAATTCAAAAACTAAAAATGACAGATCAAATTTTCTTTCAGATAATTGATCACCATAAAAATGCGCAACTTTGCCCTAATTTAACCGATCTCGCATCTGTTATAATAACCGAGATCCCCATGCTTGAGGTCGAAAAACGGGCACCCTGTATATGCAAAACATGGCAAATAAAATTTGTATTTTTGGGATCGAGACGTTGAGAAACATCCATTTTCTTACGAAAAAGCTTCTTATGCCCAATAGCAAAAAATATGCAAATACGCATTTGCCCATCTCTAATGATCAATACCTAAAAGGAGGGAGGTGTAGAATGAATTTCGAAGTGAAACAGTTATACGGAAGCCAAGATGAAGTACGACGGGTGAAAAAGCAACGTATTAGAAGGTTGACACGTGTTTGGGGGACGCCCGAAGATAGGCCTGCAAAAAGTCATTAGTAAGAATACCACAGGAACAGCGATCAGACCTCTAGGACGATGCCTAAATAATGCATCCGCAGATCTTAAGAAAATAAGAGGACGGAGATGGCAGAACTTAGCTGAGGACAGGTATCAGTGGAGGGGTGTAGTAGAGGAGGCCGAGGTCATACATGGGCCGTTGTGCTGTAGAAGGAGGGGGGGGGTTATTAGCATGAGATTTGATGCGGCAATATCATTCTTGCCTCTTATAGTAACAACCAGATTGTCAGCATAATCTTGAGTGTCAAAGCCGTAATTGTTCAGCTTTGTCAGAAGTTCATCCACAACCAATGACCAAAGCATAGGTGATAAAACCTTGCATTGCGGACATCTCTTGTTGTTGAAATAGTTGCCGACTTACCTCCGAATCTAGCCTTAATTTTTCGACTTTTTAACATTACTTCTATCCACGCGATAGAAGAGGCTTCTATTCCCCTCTGTATTCCAACTTTGCATGTCGATACACAGAGTTGTTGTCGAAGGTTGCTTCCATATCTATGAATGATTGTTTTCTCTGACATAATCGTTGAAGAATATTAATAGTGAATTTTCCTTTTTTATAAGCAAAATCTTTAGTGTGAAGCGGTGCCCTTATCAGAAATTCGCTTCTGATGTGATGGTCTACCATTTTCTCCATAGCTTTAAGAAGAAACGAGGTAAGTCAACTGGGTATGTAGGATTTTGTTCCCCTAGAGGGAATAAACACCACTAAACCTTTCTTCAGGCTTTTGGAATGTATCCTAGAAAATACATCTGACGATCTTGAGTAGTGAGGGTGTGAGATCTGAGTATGAGATCTATACTTATATCATTTTGGAGAAGACCTGGGAATGCAGAAATGGCCCTTTTAATTTTGTTGCCAGTGAAGATGGTTCTAGAAAGGCTTCTACCCATTCTTGTCGAGTGAATTATAACCTCTTTTCTCAATCTCATGTTGAATAGATCCTGCAAAATAAGTGTTTAGAAGCACCTTTGCACTCTAGTTTGAACCTTTTTCATAGCTACCAACCTGAGTTCTGCCTTCGTAAGAAACCTTCATCATGCCAAATACCGTTCAGGCGGAATCAAAGCCAAAACCTGTGCTTTATTTATTTATGTCCTTGTTTAATTTGTACAATCATTAATTAAAACAACAGTTAAATTTGTTGAACATTTTAGATAAACGAACAAACCTTATCGTGCACGTACTAGGTGTACCTTTGAAGATAACAAACTTTCCTCTGTATATTTATAATAGTTCTTTGTATTGCAAGCTGAGAATAAAGCACAAAATTTCTAGCTTCTTGATTAGGAGACGGTTCAACTGAAACAATTTAAACCTGTCGTTGCAAAATATAAAAAACTATGTAAATTTGAGTATATACCTAATTATAAACAAAAAATACACTCAAACCCCTTTCAATTAATTTTCAGGGTTATTCAAACTGATCTGGATACATTATCCAGATTTCAGCAAATCTGGAAGATAAATTTAATACTACTTTTCCTAATCAACATCCATAAAGCACCATATTTAGCCATTTCACACATTGTTTCATTAACATCAGCTACCTAATTCTAACTTTCGTAACTTCCGTTGTTCTCATATTCAAAACAGTAACCACTTTACAAACTCATTTTATATTCATATTCATTTTTTAAATTGATGGTAGTTTACCAAACTAGCACACCCTATTTTGAAACAATAATGTTATACGTCGTTAACTTTTCACAATTACAGTTCAATTAGTAATTAAAGTAACTTCTCACAAGTTTTTAAAAAGTTCAACCCTTGTTCGAGCAATTTTTCACTTAAGTTAATTGGAGTTTACACTTTTCTAATAGTTGTGAATAAATAATTGTCATTTTTTGGGTAGTTATAAAAGCCAACATTAACAGTTTAATGCAGGTTTAAATTGAAGGGATGAGTTAACGTTTTCATTGCTAAGAAGTATTCTTTTAATCTTAGAAGGTTGGGTGACATCTGGATTTTGGTTCAATATCTAGAGAAACTATAATAGAGACTAAACAAAGGGGCATAATTTTTTGGATTTCCTCTCTAAAAATATGAAAACAAGGGACGCTATTTGGAGAAACTGTCTCTCAATTTTGAACATCCTTGGGCTTTACACCGATAAAAAATCAAATAGAGTTGTAATATTTGCCTTACTGTACGGCTTGTTAATGACATTCATAATGATTACGTCTTTAATGCAAATGGTTTACGTTAAAAATGTGCTGGATTTTATTGATAATAGCTTGGCTCTCATTGCCTTTTTTCAGGTAAATTTTGAGAAATTTATTTATACGAATCTTGTCCCGGTTTGATTTAATCTTCTATATTTCTGTATTTTTACGAATTTGGTAAAAATAAATAAATTTCCAAGTGGAAAACTTTATTAAATCACTGCTTTCAGTGCTTTGTCAAGCTGATCTTTATCACACTTCAACAAGACAAACTTATTATTATGTTGGAAGAAATCGGACATTTTTGGAAAGTAAATACAAGTCCAAACGAAATTAAGATCGAATTGAACGCAGTTACAACCAGTACGGTGCACATACAAACACTTTTTCTTTCCCTCGTTGTAATATGCGAAATTTGGTCTCTAACAAGCGTATTTAAAGACAATGTTTTACCAGTTGGAGTTTGGAACATGGAAGGATTCGGTTTATTATATAAACTAACAATGTTAAGTCAATTAGTTGGACTTCCAATGATAGGATTTTTTACGGCAGCATTCGAAAACTTATTTTTGGCGCTTTCAACTCACGCTGTAGTTCAATTCAGATTTTTGTGTTACCACCTGAAAGAGTTAAGCGTGTCGGAAATCGTTTCTGAGAAGTCCAAAAAAATATATTATGGAAAGATATTGGAGTACATTCAATACCATATTTCTTTGCTTAGGTAAGACTGGAACTTGAAGGGTACTTTTAGGATTAATTTAGGATTTTAGATATGTCCAGTCTATACAAGATTATTTTTCCATGATTTTATTTATTGAATATTTAACACTTAGTCCGTTGATATGTGGGGAAATGTATGCTGTTCTTGAAAGGTAAGTTTACTTTCAACTTTAAACGTGATATGTAAAAACATTCAGGAAATCTTTTTATTTAGAACCATCGCAAACTTAGAGATACAATAAAACCCATTAAATCATCATGCGATAAAAAAGGCCTATAAAAACCACCAATAAATTAAAAATGCCCAAAGCTCAATGCAATCTTATTTCCATAGAAATTGTGACTTTCCTATTCGGTAACCCGATTTTCGAATTGTAAAAGTTTAAATATTGGAATGTCGGATTTAAAAGCCAAGGTTTTGAAATCTATATCCAGAAAATGGCATTGTAGTCATTCTGTCATTTCGCACAGTTAAATGTTTTTTAGTACAAAAAATATTTTAAACCACGTCAAACTGAATGATTAAATAAGCTTTAGAAACGTTATCTGAGAAATTTGAAAGCTTCTAAAAAAAGGAACTTCGCAGGAATTTTAGTTCTGAACTGAATAGTTAAAATCCGAAAGATCGCAGAATATACAAAAAGCATGCGAAAAGAAATAAATTTCATCACATTAGCTTAACGATTAAATCCTCACTCCTTTGAGGAAATATTTTCTTTATTAAAATACGTTTGAGAACAGCTCAGTTAAAACGAGCAAAAGCTTTACTTTGCTTTGCAGAACCATAGCTACAGACAGTTCAGAATTTTCTTAAAGCCTACAATCTTCAATAGTTATCTTTCAAGGTTACAATGGTGGGGAAGTGGGTAGATACTTTTCTGCGATTCTGGTAGATGACAGATCTACTTCAGGGCTAGCGACCCTACCCAAGCGATCTTCCGATTTCCCCCACCTTCTTTCACCCGAGAAATTAAGTCTTTACTTAAATCCCACCCAACTGAATATATCCTTACGTATATCCCATCCAAGCTGCCTGGCAAGCGTGGCGTTTTAAGCCCATTTACCCTCCAAAGACATGGATGAAGATGAGGCATTTTAAATCTCAAATGTAGGACAAGCTGCTCAGAACCCCAACTCAGTAAACTGATCTGCCTCAAGAATTCTGGGACAGGAAGAAATTCGAAAAGGAACAAGAAACAAAGGTGCCAAACAGAAGCAAACATAACTACTTATAATGTATGATCTCTATCTATATGAGTTAAGCAAAATTAGTTTCTGGGCCTAAGCAAAGTGTGACGAAAAGAAGAAGAATATTGACAAGTTCTCCTAGGCCATACCTTTTATTTTAGAGGAAACAGAAGAAAATATAGAAGGCGGTGGTTTTCTAATAATAAGAATATAATATAACACTTATGAAGGGCGCACAAGAAATGGCATGAAACAACAAGAATGAATAGCTGTGACAAACCAGCCTACGGGCTGATGACTGATGACTTAAGAAGGAGGAAGTAAAATAATAGACATTGGAAGCGTACCAGGAAGAGTCGTCAATTAATGAACAAGATCTCAGATCAAGAGTAAAAGTAATACACGCCTATGCCACAACCGAAAATCGCATTGACACGAGAAAGTCGAAGAATTTTACGACGACTTTAATAATTGTCTAAGGGAAAAAAGGGTAACGGGTAGATACTAAGGGTAACTGGTAGATATTCCTCCATGATCTTGATGGCAAATAGATCTACTACAGGAATAACGATCCTGACCACGCAAGCTCTTGGTTTCTCCTCACATCCTAAAACCGAGGGGAACCATGTCCTTAACCTAAATCCTACACAACTCCATTTACGGTATCCTTCCAACATTGTAACCATCCTCCAACCCATCTGGCTAGCGTGGACGATTACGGCCAAAAATCCCCTCTCCATGGCGAGTAAGAAAAATTCCAAATCCTGCACCTTAGGTAAGGCCTCTCAAGGAATTTTGGAGAGGTAACCACTCGCAGAAATAGAAGTTGAAGCACCCCAGTCTGAATAAATCACCCGAACGTTGCACATAACTACTTATAACGCAAAGGCTCTATAAACGGACCAGAAAATAATAGAAGCAGAACTTAGACACGCCAAATAGGATATTGTAGGAATTGCAGAAGTATGAAGCAAAGCAGAAGACCAAATTAAATTAAAGTCAAGTAACGTACCCCACTACAAAGGCGAAGAAGAAAGTACAATAGGGGGGGGTCGGTCCACTGATTCACAAAAGACTAGTTAAAAATATATAGACTATTGCCTGCATCACACTAAGAGTAACATTACAGAATCAATAACTAAGTTTAATGCTTTTCAACGTAATAATGGACAAAATAATTGAAACTGTAAAAACAGCCAATGGTTATAAAATGGGGGAAAATAAGATGAATATCATCAGTTACGGCGACGATGCTCTACTAATAGCCGAAGATGAAGACAATCTGCAAAGATCGCTGCACATCTTCAATCAAACCTGTCAACAATAGTTGTAATTTATAATATGTTAATTTCTACAGAGAAAACAAAATGACGACCAGTAAAGAGCCACTTCGCCGCAAATTCTAAGCTAACGGGAGTATCATAGAACCGGTGGTAAATTTAAATACCTAGATATAGAACTGTCAAGCTACAGAGACATAAGGGAAGAAGAACAAATTCTAACATCAGAAGCATCATCAATATCGGAATGTCTTTGAGACATAATTAGTGTGGCGTATAATTATGAGCCTTGAGAGCACACTCAAATTCTATAAGACTTCGGTACAACCCATAATGACTTGCGACATTGAAACAACAGCTGTAAGACAGAGATGTAACATTCAGGATGTAGAGGAATGGTAGAAAGAAAGAAGAAAAGCATAGAACGACCACGTTCAAAGAACGAAACCCCACCGCCTGGCCAGAATAGTAAGTGATGGAAAACCAGCAGATAAAAGAAGTCAAGGCAGATTATGAGATGGATGCAAAGTTTGGAATTATCGTCAGTGGAGTAAAGTTGGAAATAAACAGGATAATAATCCTTGAAAGAAGAAGAAGAAGCAGAAGATTTTTCAACTAACAACTAGACCTAAAAATGTTGGTTTTATAAAGCTCGCAAAATCTTTAGTTATGAGTTTGAGTGATGATACTTCAGGTTTTAACCATTTATTTTTTAAATAAATTCTGCGAATTCTTAAAAATGACGAAGATAAAATTTTCAGCTGTCGTAATCAAATTAATATTGTAATGAAGCGATACATCGTGGCCGCCTTGATATGATAAAACGTCATTACACGAAACAGGAATAAAGGCATCCAAGTATGCGAGATGACCGCCGTGAACCAGAAAGATGACACTCGAGTCAGCTATGTAGTCCGTGGGAACGCTGAAAAAGCTTTCTGTAAAATGCACTGCTCAGCATGTTCATGGCAGGGTGAATGTACATAGCAACAGCATGGAAAGTTCACGCCTTTGTTCCAAGACTCGTGTACGTGGGGCTGACTTCTTATATAAGGAATTGCCCCGCGGAACTCTTTATGGTTAGTGTAGTCGTCGAACAACCATGCATGTCCTTAATCGCATTAGTGATTTTTCATACGATTTTGATGGAGGATTATTTTTCTGTAGTTAATTTAATGCCTAGTAAGACTTGATAAGAGTTTGGATGAAACCCTTTGTTTCATTTTATCAGCTTTGGTGTTTGTATGTACTTGGAGCTCATCTCTAAAATTGTTTAAGTGTTTATCTTTAACTTTAATTCTAAATAATATTTTGTAAAGCTTAATCAAAGTCGGACAATATAATGTTATGTTAGTTGAATCAGAATTTTTATATAAAACTTCTCGCAGCAAACCCCCACGTGGTGTAGCTGGTTAAATATAGCACTACTTTGGTACTTAAGCATTATCAGTAATTCTACTAAACTTAATTAACTTATTTTTGCTAACTTTTGACATTACTTTTGGTGACAATAAACGTTACAATATAGTTAATGGTAACGATATTCTCTACAATTTTTTTAGATGTTGGTATTGTAAAATACCAATGAAAAGGAAAATAAAAAGTAAGGTTACAGAATTGTTAATAAATATAAGTTATAACTAAAAGGCCGTTTATAAAGTATTTTGTTTTTATTTTGTTGAGTATTCCACCCCCTAGATACTGAAAATTAAAAGTTGAGCAACTGAAAATAACGCAACATTTCGAAGAAAAACTTATTTCAATAATTTGAGAACTATTTAGCTATTAATTTTCAGTAACTCGAAAATACCCATAAAACATAAAAAAATAAATGTAAAATACTATAAGATATTTAAAATCTATCAAAACTTTCAGCAATCGTCTGGATGTTTCAGCAAAGCACGCCTCACTCGGAATAGCTCTGGTTTTTCAGCTTATGTTTTACTGCTTTACTGCTGAACTAGTATCATCCGAGGTAATCTTATAATTTAGTTTTTCTTGCAATTAAATTTCGTTGGTTGTGGACGTTTTCAGGCGTTATCAGTCCCCGATGCAATATATAATTCCGATTGGTATTCAAACCATTTCTCTCGACTTTTAAGTCCTATGCTGCTTTTAATTCAAAGATCGCAACGTCAAATTGTCTTTACTGCAGGGGGACTAGCTGAAATGAATTTGCGAACTTCTTTAGTCGTAAGTATTTCCAAGTAGTTTCTTTTTAAATTTTAGTAAATAAGAGTATCTTTCTAGCAAATGATTTTGTGGTTTCCTTTCAGGTAGTGAGAGTGTCATATTCAGCGTGTACTGTAATAAGAGGATTAAAAAATATGCATTAATGATTTAGCTGTGGCGAGTGTTTGTTGGAATAAGTTGCATTGCTCAGGAAACATAAATAGAATAGGAAAGTATGAATATAATAAGCAGAGACTGAAAATTTTGCACCAAAAAATCAATAAATATGTAAGCAAATATGCACTGAAAATTACTCAAATATGCACAATTACACGCAAAATTAAATTGTCATTAATCAGTAATAACGCCCATTAAATAAACAAATAAGCGAATATTATTTATTAACTTTTACATGCGAAATAAAAATTCTTATTTTTTAATTTTTTATTTTTATTATAAACAAAAATCAAACAATTGGTTTAAATAATGGCACGTAAAACTGTAACAATATAGACTTAATGATTACTTAATCATTAAATTACACCAAGAGAATTATATGAATAAATACCAAATATTTTTCAATATTTTTCATTGTTAAATTATGTCTGCGGCCATTAAACATTGTACATAGAAAATGTACGCGCAACTTCGCACGAGGTAATAGGTGCGTACTTGAAGTGATCTATAAATTGGGGATCTACATTAAGTAGAACTTCATTAAATTCAACACCACTCAAAACCTTGTTAATTTTGTAAACCCTTAATTTTTCTTTAAGCCTTAACCGGTCAAGCTATTTTACTAACAGTACCGGACAAGGTGTGTCTACTAGGCACAATACAGTAACAAATGACATTCTGCAACATGTGCCTGACCGACACAACTGACCGGTTGTGTAACAAAAAAGTTTAATATTCTTTTTAAAGGATCCAAAGAGAAAAAATTTATCAACAAAAGGAAAAACGTACATAATATACACTAGTGAAGGATAAATAAAATACCCAAGGCCCAATAATTTATCTGTGAAAAAATAGAGCAACATGTGCCTGACAGGCACAACTGACCGGTTGTGTAACAAAAAAGTTTAATAATTTTTTTAAAAGAACTAAACAGAAAAAATTATCAACAAAAGCAGAAACGTACGTAATATACACTAGCGAGGGATAAATAAAATACCCTAAAAACCATCAGGATGTGCTTGCCAGGCACACCTTAGCCGGTTAAGGGTTAAAACAAAGTTCAACTTTTCATTTTTTTTGCCTACAGGGATATTAGCGCTACTGGTTTTGTTTTCTTTAACGTCTCAACTACCTGAATAGTTTCTTAAGAAGAAAGTTCCCTGCCTTGAAGTTTCTCTATTGCAAATGCAATGCAGACAAAAGTTGATTAGATGTGTGTTAGCTGATTGACAACAGACGGTTTCTTAAAAATATCTCTACGTTTTTAAATTGCGGTTAAAACATCTGAATCAAATTCTGAAATTACATTTTAAATACCATTAAAATGGTCGGCAAGAAATATTGCATAATCAAACGAGGTTCCCCATATGGTCAAGACTGGTTCTGGTGGCAGTGGAACCACAGGAAGTTTTTCTTTATATCTTTGCATTCTAAGAGGTGCTTTAACAAATACCCTTTTCACATTGGGTATTA
This sequence comes from Melanotus villosus, assembly GCA_963082815.1. Taxonomy (NCBI): domain Eukaryota; kingdom Metazoa; phylum Arthropoda; class Insecta; order Coleoptera; family Elateridae; genus Melanotus; species Melanotus villosus. The sequence goes on along the minus strand of OY720419.1, from coordinate 9,722,390 downwards.
ACTTATTCACTATGGGAAATTCTAAGAATACTAATTTCGGGTTTGTTAATATTTAAAACCCCTACAACTAAATGAGCAATATAACATGCTTTTGTGTATGTTGTTTCGTGCACTGAGATCCAGATAGGTTTATCCATAATTTGTTATTTAATGTTTTTAATAACGTCTAGATAATTTAAATGGACATGCTTTTTTGAAACGTTGAAGAACTGGGCACATTTTCAAAATGTGTGGGTTTGTAGAAGGTTTTCAAAACTTTTTGAAAAATTGGATGTAAACATTTGTACTTTTAAACTGGTTTATATTGAGATTTTGAATAATAATTCTCATATTTCGTATAACTGTAAAACGTAAAGTGTAATCGTAGTATGTTTTATGTGTAAATTTTTATATGTGTGTGAATAAATGTTTAAATGTTGTAAATATCACAACAACATATACAGTGAACACGTAAAGGTTGGAATAAATTCGATAAAATCTTTATTGGGCAAGTAAGACAATAATGCTCGGACACGTCGATTTTCTTTTTTAGATGCGCCACCTTGTTGGTACCATATTGATTCATTCGGCATTTGGGGATTTTGATTGTTTGGATATAGTGCTACAAGTGCGGGAATTATCTGTTGTTGTAGCAAATTCAAATATTGTTCAGCATTTAATGCGCATTCAATAAAAAATGGTGCAACAATTTTATTGTTGTACTAATTTCTCGAAAACATTGTTATGTAAAAAAATAAAATAACTTATTTCGTCGTTGTTGTTAATGGAATTTTTTTATTATCATTGTAAATATAATATGATTAAGCAAATTTTAGAAACAATTAAAACTTATGATCACAATATATATCTTCTTAACCTCTAGAGGGTTTTACCGTAACATAGGATAACCTTTGACCTCAAAACAAAGCGAAGTAACTGGATGATGTAATAATATGGTTGATTTTAATAAACAGTCGGCTATCAATATGCATAATTAATTATCTAAAAATTATTGTTAAATAAGTCATTTCTACCTAAAGAAATATGTAAATTATGAAAACATATCATAAGTTAAATGTTGTAACGAGGATACAGCGCGGACATTTAAATACGCTTGGGGTATTTAACCCTTAATTCGATCGTTTCACCAGATTATAGGTATGGATAAGAAAGCTCATAAATAGAGCTTTCAGATAAGACCTCTTCGGCATTTTTTAATGTAAATATTAAAAAAGTTAATTAAGTTATTAGTAAAATTTGCCTATGTATTTTTAAATAAATGTAAAATCATATTGCGCGTGGGGACGTATGGCGCTAGGAGCGTTTAACCCTTAATTCGATCGTTTCACCAGATTATAGGTATGGATAAGAAAGCCCATAAATAGAGCTTTCAGATAAGACGTCTTCGGCATTTTTAGGGTAAATATTAAAAAAGTTAATTAAGTTATTAGTAAAATTTGCCCGTGCATTTTTAAATATGTTTCACGTTAAATTTCATTGAGAGGGAGGTCTTATAAAGCAAATCCCCGGCTTAGAAATAATTAAAACTTGCTTCTCAACCCTTAGAGATAAAGGGATGATACTTGATTAAATGTAATAACTCACCATCCCTTACATTTTAAAGAAGAAAAATTTTCTTATCTTTTCTATCAGCTTCCTATAATTTGCCTAGTATTGAAACACGTATCGTTGTTGCTAATAGAATTTTATATTGTCGTTGTAAACATGTGATTTTTTACGATGTCACCAACTTACACGAGATTAAATTAACATGTTTTTTGTTTACGTATCACCTAGAAAATCCGCTTTTGTTCGGTTAAAGGTTACCCTATTATCATTTAAAATTTGATAGTTAACGGCATATAAGAAACTAATTCATACCCTATTATTGTCTCAAAAGTGCCAACACCATTATAATATTAACATCTAAGAAACAGTCACCTCCAGAACATCAAGTAAGTTAAATTTTAAATTATTATGCTTTTATAAATTGTTATTTATTTATATGTATTATGCAATTTATTTAAAAAGGTGAAATGGCATCCCAGAACCTTGTAAATAAAATCAGTTCGTCAGGTGAAGTGACGCCTACATCAAGTAAGTTAAATTTTAGATTTCCAAAGACTGATGGAAGCCGCAGTCCTACATTTTATTGATTACGATAGGTATTCAATAGACGTTTCCCATCAGGATGGGGATTACGAAACAACACTATGATAGTTCTCCTCCAATATTCCAGTACCAGGCGATAACCAAGAAATGGTTGGAGCAGGATTTCAAGATCTAAACCTTGACGGGGTTCGACTATATATAGAAGATTTAATGAGGAAAAGATTAGGGGATTCGCACACGGTTATCACCAAACCCTCAGCCGCTTACAAACCCGTTGGACCAGTGGTATGAAAGGACAAGTACATCTTTGAAGAGATTGAAGATGGGCCAAAAAATAGTACTGATAATGAAGAAGAAGAAGCATTTGATGAGTACGGTCAAAGACTTGGTATGTAAAATTTTCATTTTTATACCCAAATACACTAACACCTTTCTCTAATTTCAGAATAAAGCCGTATCATGTTACCCTTAAGTGCTTTGTATAACTGCAATGTAGATTATTTTTAGAATTTTTTTAAATAAAAACTACTAATTTACTCTCATTGTTCTAAGTTCATTTTACGTTAAGTACTTATATGGATAATTTTCATTGTTCTATCAAGCTTAAAGGTACGTAAAAATGTTAAACCAGTCGTACAGTCTGTCATATAATGTCAGGTGACCTGCCAATGTCCTTAATCAACCTGACAATATTTTTAGTTAACCTGACAATAACCTGTTAAACCCATTGTACAGTCTATCGTATAATGTTAGGGTGACCTGCCAATATTCTTAGCTAACCTGGCAATAAAATCGTTAAGTACATGGTTATTTGCCTAAATCTACATCAAACTATTGCATTAAATGACGTTAAAATGCATTTAAAATTGCAATGTTTAACAAAATGCCCATGCTTCAACCTATTTCACTCTAACCTAACTTTACACTGTCCTTTTCATTGTTCTATCAAGCTTAAAGGTACGTAATCACTCTAACCTAACTTTACACTGTCTTTTATTTCATTGTTCTATCAAGCTTAAAGGTACGTAAATAATCTACGCAACCCCTAAATGACGTTGAGTACATTTAAAATTGCAAAACACCTTCTAAATGGTGTTAAAACCTTAATATGACGTTAAATGCAGCTCTATTTCTTTCTCTCTCTGTTCCTCTCAATGCAACCACAAATAACGCCTTCTCTCTTTCATATGTATGCTAACTTCAACCATCTATTTCTCTCTCTAACACACCAGGGTATCATACCATCGTTCTCGCGCTTCAAGCTTAAAGGCATGTAAATAATTCAACTTTTGGACTGTATTCATCAAACTATTGTCTTTTACCTCAATATCTCTTCAATAACGTTAAATACATCTCTCAGCCCTCTAATTACAACCACAAATAACCCTATCTCACTCTGATATCTGTAACAACATATCCACTTCTAAAGTTCAATACCGACTGAAAGGCACGTAAATAAATGCACTTACCTGCACACCTTTGTGGTCCAGAACTCCTATAGTTATACTACTTTTACGTTTATCTACGATTCATAACCGTTTTTGGGGCTTGATGGCATGGTGCGGCATCACTTCCCTCTATACAAATCCATGTTACTGTTTCTTGCAAATATTTTATTGTCTATTTCACTATGTGTATAAAATTTTGTTTTCGTGTCTACTTTTGTCTATTAGGAACAGTCGTTTTGGAGGGTAGGGGAAACCTCCAAGTCCGTTCATCTAGTTGGCTCTTACAGATCAACGTAGTTTACCAACGTGTGATACTAGAAGCCAAAACTGAGCGTTGAATACCCTGTATAAACCAATACAACTGTTTCACCCATCTATCAAGTGTGACCAATTCAGAATCTTGACTGGATTTTTCTTGCTACTTGGTAGTTGTATTTGTAAGGCAGGTAGGGACAAACCAAGGTTAAGATGGAAGAAGCACAAAATAATTTAAGTCGAGCTGAAATTTCAAGATGAAAGGATATGATAATAAATAAAAGAATTGGAGGATGCGAAGAATTTGGAACAGGAGTTTAGAAAAACTGAACTGCCATTAAAAGTCATCGAATGTATAAAGACTGATCCTGAAAGTGCACATTCAGCAAGAAATTTAAAACCTACAGAATGAATAAACTTTTTAGGTATGTATATTGTTTAATATACGAGTATATAAATCTTAATACAATATTTACTTATAAATAAGACTTTTTACATATGTTACATAATATATAATATGTATACCATAAATAAACACCTACGTTATTAATACATAATAGTGACTTGCTCCTTTCTTCAATTCTTATTTTTTACTTTTTCGGACTTTAATACTTATCCTTAGAAACCAAGTCAATCTGCAAAACAAATTACTGTTTATTTGTTTGTCTGTTGATTTACTTACTGAACGAGATTTAGGGTTATTGGTACCAAGAATCTTAAATTACTGTTATTGGAAGATCTTTGGTTAATAGTAAACAACAAAAAGGAAACTCATAGAAGGATAAAAGATTACAATTACTTTCAATGGAGTATCCAACTTACTCAATTTTAAAAATAAAGTCTTAATTCGACTTCTGCGAGTTACAGAACAAAAAATCGTTATGAAGGATACATCAAAGTTAACAGAAGCACACGAAGTATTATAAAGAAAGAGACGTTGGTCCAGAACCCTCGGTGTTGTTCTACTTTATACCTTGATTATTTTAAATACATAGAATGGGACAAAACAATCACGCTATTTTAACAATTATTACTCACTTTCCAATTATCATCAAAAGAATGTTGGAAGTTAGGATTATCCTCAACACCAATTAAATGGGAATCGCCGCTTCCAATACTGAAACAAACGAAATAATGTATCATCTGACATATTAAACCTGCTAGTTTTAAGGTTTTAGAGAACAAATGAAGATTTCTTGCTAATAAAACAGATATTTGTGAACTGTGCATTGTCGGATTTCAACTGACAAACTTTTAGGTATGATAGAAGAAACCAATCGGAGTACCTAATCCCCATCCCCTTGGAATCTAAAAGTTTGGTATCTCCGAAAAGGTTTTAATAGGGGCCACCTGCTACTTAGGCTAAATATTTGTCGTTCTAATTCAATGCACCCAGTATATAACTTACCTAACTGTATCAATTTCAGGCATCTTCTTCTCTTTATTATACACCGGATTAGATCCTTCAATTGCATGTTTGTTAGTATTAGGCACAGTGATTCCTGCACGATTAAGGCCGGATTCTTGGGATCCAAAGCTAGTTGTTGATAACTTGTTTAGTCTCCGGGTTAAACTGAAATATTTTTATAAAATGTAATACATAAGAAATTATAACAGAAAAAGCAGTCTAAGTTAGAGAAACAAAAAACAATTTTTTGAAGGATTTACGCATATTGGGCAAAGAAAATTAAAACCCAGGAAAGTATTTTATGTTTTGTTTAATAATTATTTATTAGGTTTAAATACCGTACCGGCGGGTCTTAATGATAAAAGCAATAATTAGTGCAACACTCAGCACCCCTAAAACAGCTGAAACGCTTATAAGCCAAACAAGCAGTGATCCTTCAATTTCATCCGCTGGTGGTGCATCATTTTCAAGGTACAGTCCAATAGATCGAAGTTCAGTTTCAAGAGATACGTAATTTTCATATATGTTGACTTTTCTTAAAAGGCCAGAAGAATTAATAACACAATAATTCTTTTCCAACTTAACACCAGGTTAATACCATACGATCAATAACATTTCAACATAATTATGTAAGTAGGACATGATCTCAGAGACTGCAGCTGATCCTTTTGTATCGTTGAATGCAACCATTATAACTATACTTGGAGGTTATGTCGCAAGTTTTCTGGGTTGCTGGTTTAGTTTAAAGCTTTGGTTTCCTAGGAAGCGGTGCCGTCATTTAACGGCCGTAAAAATACGGTGGGTGACAAGACACACCGCCAAAAAACGTTGCTGAACTGATTCGTACCATACTGGCTCAGCGCTTCAGATGAGACGACACCGCTCTATTACGTTGGGTGTGCGCTACCGCTCTTTTGGAAAACACTTCGCTTAAAATACACGACACCGTTTTTCGTGACGTCACCCACCGTACTTTTACGGCCGTTAAATGACGGCACCGCTTCCTAGGAAACCAAAGCTTTACAGAGATTATAATCATTAAACTACGATGTGTGTCTAAAGTCATTAAAGCATGCCTAAAATGTCAGTGTGGTGGTTGCATTCAATAGTACGGAAGAATCTGCGATGGAATACGTTTTTATCTTTTGTTTCGTTTTATTTATTTATTGGCCCAGATTTATGCATGCATCTATACAAAGCCTACTAAAATTGCAATGTAATTGATCGCAGGGTACAAGCCCTGAGATTTATGTAACACTTACTCTTCAATTAGGTCACTACCGATGGGCTCGTTACTGTTCGGGTCAATGAAATGAAGGAACACATTCGTAACTCCATCTAAAGTTTCTCCATTTTCACCTGTAGCTTCTTGAATGGTTTCAATATTGCATTCGACGTTTTCGATTTCCAATATCCCTCTAAATTGCTTTTCCATTATTTCTTTATTCTAAAATTGCAACCCCTTTTGAATTATTGGGTAGAAATGCTATTCATGAAATTTTGTCCACTAGGTGGCGGATTGGAATTTATTTTTAAACGGAAATACAAATCGAGATAGCAGCACCTCTGTTGGATAAAACATAGTTTTTAACCAACAGAGCATGGCATAGTCTTTTTGGTCACCACCCGCATTTATTCGTCTCAGATTCCCAAGTTCTTAGTCAATGGTAGTATGAGCAAAAAGAAGGTTCATTTGGGTTGGGCATGGAATTTAAAAGTCATATGTATTACCATACCATAAAATTAAACAAAACAATCGCACTTGTTGACAGTTGCTTTCAATTTTGCTTTTTTATAATGCCATGGCCATACCTTATATAAATTTTCTTTTTGCTCATACTATAATGATACGTAGGTATATATAAATAACGAAAATGACAGCTTCTTTTACATACCTCTGTTTCTTTGCTTTGCACAGTTTTTAAATCGTTTTTAAATCTGAATGAAAACTTGCTTGATTCAGATACAACATACATTGTTACGGATGCTGTATCTTGTTGATTGTCTGCAAAGTAGTAAAAAATTATGGAATTAATAATAGAGTGTGTCTGTTACGTTATACTTAGTTGGTTTAATATATTTGCCTTGTTAATTGAAGAATAGCTAGTTATGTGTTGACAGATATTCAAAGCCGATTCTGGCGCACTTCCTGTGTTAGCTTCGGACGACCTGTCCATTCGTAACATGAAAATGCACGAAAAAGAATTTCTCCTAATGTTAATAATGACCAGACGGTTGCGGAAGTGAAGGGGAAATGGGTCGGAAACAGCTTTAAAAAGGTCTAAACAGACCTTTATGTATAATTATGCCCCCGACCCTCAGTCCCCGATGTACCCCTTCCACCCTTGAGCTCCCTCTGATCATTATTAACGTTACAAGATTATGCACGCAGAAAGCGCACACTAACATCGAAAGTGCACCAATATCGGCTCCGTATATCCACCGTCTTACTATTTTTTTGGCAGAACGATATGATAATGGCAACCAAAGATATGGGAAAACACCAAACTACCCCACAGAACAAAAAAAATCCGTAGAAGAAGTAATACCATACCTTTATCAGCTACTATGATAGTAAAAGTGAAATATCCATTCATATTATGCAATACTTGAAAATTGAGATATATGTTTCCACTCTCTGGTTTCATATAGAAAGGTGTCTGAATGTCTTTGATCCCTTCTCCAACAGCTTTAAGGGATTGTACATCTAGAGTAAAAGTCATGGTGTCATCCTTGTCTAAGTCGGTTGCCTATAATAACGGACTCATTTATTATCTTTGCCTCGTAATATTAGCAGAGTTTCTTACTATAACTTGCCGGATAACTTTGTGTAATTCATCACTCTGTTTAACACTGCCGTAATATTGCTCGCGATCAAAATTTGGGGGGTTGTCGTTTACATCCATAACCTGTAGAAAATAAAAAAATCTTCTGTAAACTTTCAGATTGATTGTTTATGTTCTTTATGAAGCTCATGGTTGATAATTGCGACTTACTTCAATGTGTACCGTTAATTTAGACTTTTCATCAGGAGAAAGGTTCCCTGTAGAACTCTGAGATGCCACAACGACGAGCGTATGTTGTGGTTCTTCTTCATGATCTAACATTTCTATGAGTTCGATTTGCGCCGTCTTTTTGTCAATTTTAAAATATGGATTGTCAGATATAAAGTAATAAATATTAAACAAATCCCATTCTTCGCCTTGTCCGTTATAGGAAGCTTTTGCAAGTTGTGCAACAGTATTTAGTCCGCTTACATTTTCACGAAATTGATGTGTTTCTTCACTGTGATCAAAATAGGGTTGAGTATTTTCATCTATAAATCGCATATCGATGGTAACGCTAGTTCTGCGTGGATCGTTACCGACGCAATTACAGTCTGCAACTATTTGTAACTGAAAGAGGAATATTGTTAGGAGCAAGTCATCTTTAAGCTTAATTCTTAGATACCTTGAAAGTATCATCGTAATTGGGTTGAGACTTCATTTGTAATTGGGCTTTGCTTTTACCAGCAGGTTCAAGTTTAAATATATTGTGCTCTGTGAAATACAAAAATTATTATTTTATTATACAGGTTCTGATAGGTAGTAAAGGGAATTGAGAAGAATGTTTTAGAGTTAAAGTGTTCTAAAACCACCCCTTTATCGTGCCCACGAAATCATAGAGTCATTCATCGACAGGCTCGCAACACTGATTAATCTTTTTATTATTTTGGGCTTAGGATGCCTAACCCTCCATGTTGCCGGCCGTGCTCCCTCGCGGGGCGTTAGTATCGATACCCTTACCATTTTGTTAGTTTTTCTAAATCTTCCTAAATCGTTCCGGACCTTACCTGGTTCAATAGAAAATACTATATTCCATTTTTCATTCTGCATGTCTGTAGCCGAGAACGGTTGGAGTGAACCACCGGGTATGTACGTGTCCAGTGGTCGATTTATCTCTTGAGACTACACATAAATACATCAAAACATCAGTCGTGGAACGATCTCTTAGAAAAAACGTACCTTTGTTAAATAAATAGCTTCCCCATCGTTTGGGAAAATAAATTCTGGCTTTTCAAAATTAAATTCGCTTATATCCACCTTCACAATTCCTTCTGAAGTTAGCTGAGGAATTCCCAAATCGTGCATCTACAGTGATCAATATTAAAAGGTAGAGATAATATTAAAAAAACAAAAGTACTAAAAGTACCTGTATTGTTACATGATATGTTCCATAATATCCCCGAAGATCTCGCCCAATTAGAAGATTTACCCTTCCATTTAATTGATTTGGATTTGATTCGAAATAAAATAAATCTTGAGGTGGATCTTCATCGTCATTGTCGCCCTTCTTAATATTTAAACCCGAAAATACGATTTTGGAGTTGTCTGTGTTGATTTCATCTTCATCATCTGCTTCTATTAGACCAACAAGGTCATCCTAAGTTTTTACCGATTATCTCAAGTCAGCAAAAAGAAAAGTTAAACTATTGAAGAAATACCTTGTTTGCATTTTCTTGGATGTTTAGATTTTCGGTTATTAGTTTAGGAGCATTATCGTTTACGTCTTGAAGAACCACACTGAATGAATATTCATCAGAAAACTGAACTCCACCTATAAACAAGAAAAAATTGTGTTGGAAAAAGTTTTTCGCCACAATTAAAAGTTAAACCTAAATGGGTTGGCTCGGCAAAATCAAGACACAAACATTTTGGCACTTTTGGCTTTTAAAAGTAATATAATGTTGGCATCTTGTAAACATAAGTGGTAATTGACCCTGGTTCCATTAAATCAAACAATCATAGAGCGAGGCTTTTAATTCTAACTACTAAATACAACAATTTCTTTTGAAAATATTCTATGTGTATGTATGACGGTGAATATACAGGGTGGCCCACTGAAAATAGTGAACGCAAGTTTTGGCCACTTAACATCAATTTTGCGAAAAACGCTCAAAAACTTCAATTTTAGTATCAAGGGGGACATCTGAATTGATTAGTATTATTTACACAACTTCAACCTTAAGATGAAGGCGATTTGGGCCCCAGAAATTTAAAATGAAAGGGGCGTCAAACGTTACACAGTTCTAAAGGTCTTTCGAGTCTCTTTTTATTTTTCAAATCCGTTCATTAATTCCTGAAAAAAATACATTTAAATTTTGATCTAGTAGGCTTAAACAGTTGAACGTAGCAAACAAAAGCACTTCATCTGACAAGTTGTTTGTAATAAGCAAGTACTTTGTGTGCATTTAAATTGATAATGTTAAGTGGCCAAAACTTGCGTTGACTGTTTTCAGTGTTCCACTATGTATAGTATTTTACATTACAACTAAACAGTTATCAGTAGCAAATAACAGCAACATTTTGAACTTACCCACACGGTCGAAGTTATCCCCAACAATTACTGTAAGTTGAAACTGGGTTGTACCCTTGTCTCTATCGAGTTCCCTCTCCGTATCTTTGCAGTCCACATAAACTTTTCCGGTAATGTCGTTAACGGAAAAGAAATTTCTGACTTCCTCAGTCATGCCTTGGCTAAATCTGAACCATGGGGTATGATAAGGCTCTGTAATAAAAATATGTTTTCAATTAATTACGTGATTTCTAATGCATACATAATTTGTAGATCACAGTAAGCCATTTTCCCCGTCTAGTATATTTGGGATTAGACATTATTAGGACTACATTGTACGCCCCTTACACAAAAACTTAATCGGCATATTGAACCGCCAGATATGCTGTTAAAGCTTTAACTTGTCGTTCCTTTGCGTATCATTCTGTTTATTCTGACATGTTAAATCCTACTTGATTTTAGCTTTGGACAGTAATACGTGCACAGTGGTTTCTTAAGCAGTAGGTTTGATGAACTTCTACTATTCTGTTATTAGGGCAACCCTCAGTTGTTTTCTATTAAGTAGTAGACGTTCAACACGATTGTGTTAGTTCCTAGCCTTCTTTTCAAAGTCTGCAACGTTTCTTTCTTAGACATTCTTTGGCCATCCCTTTGGTTGGTTTATACGCGTCCTTCAACGAAGGTTGCGCCTAGTTGATGTAGTTTTGGAACCCATCTATTCGTATTACTGTCTATATCCTGGTGTCCTGGAATCCATTCTAAAGTATCTACCAGTTTTATGGATGTCTACTACCCGACCTTATTTTAATCTAAGAATTTTTGTAGCTTTCCTATCATTTTGTTTCTACATATTGTACCTCTCGTCACTTCTTTAAATCATAACCATAGCTACATAAGTTTGCATCTGTTGGGACTTCCTTTTCCTTCTCATGTGGCCTCAATTACTATCCTGAAGGTTTCCTTAAGTCAAGAAATGTTCTGGTCCTGTCACTGTACGTAGTATGGACAAAACTGTTATTTACTATTTCAAAGTATCGTCCCATTTTCCTACCAGGTTTCACACTCGTTCGCCTTAACTGCTCTGGGAAGCGCTAAAAGAACCCCTGATTCTATAAGTAGGTAAAAATGAAAATCTCCATCATCGATGTAATGTTGCAAATGGATTTGCAGACGCCCTTTTATTAGCTTTGTAACACCTTACTTTAGAGATTACTTTTGTGTTTCAGCTCCACATTTTTCGCATTCCTCTTCTACCTTCTATAACGCAGATAGTTCTAGAGAATTTTTCCAAGTATCTTGACATTTAAAATAGTTCAAAATTCTTTTATGGTTGATGTCCTTGTATCTTCAGTTCCTTGGCATTCCTAAGATCTCTAAGTGAAAACTAGAACGATTATCTTTGATGAATTGGTTCTTTCTTTCACCTTGCCTTATCTGAATACTAACGACTTGTTGCATCAAACTATGTTTAGTGATATAGCTAACCCTACAGGTCAGGCAGTTTCATTCATGTACAAAAGACTTCTCCTGATATTAATCCGCTCTATCGATATAAATCACTTTCCTTCTTCTGAAGGTGGTATCCCCGTTACAGGTCATTGCCGTCTTCTCTCCACAAGTCTGTAGTATGCATGTCAAGTAGTCCACAAACATAGAAGACCTACAGCTTTACGTTCTACGTGGTTCTGAATCACGGAAGTGCTTGCATTTATTATCTAGAAAAGACTTACTACAGGTAATGCCTCACTGATTTGGCATTACCTTCCGAGGGAAACGATCGGATATTTACAATGGGCATTCTCAATTTTAGTGGTTAGACGCACGCTGAACCATCTGAGGCACGACTAATCAATATAATATGAATCACACAGAAATGGTGAAAACTGGTATTCACAAGGGAATCAGAACGTTGTAAGCTTTCTACCGTTACTATAGTTGAAATAATTCTAACAACCCATAGTATCTTGGACATAACCTAACATCCAACATCTAACAACATAAATTTAAAACCATCCTAATAAATTAGGATCTTGGCCTACTGCGATCTAGAAAGGTCGTGAATCCATTATAGGTGCATCTTTTTAACATTGTACTTTATTTTTGATAGTTATGCAGTAATTAATATTAATGTAAAAATTAAAAATTACCATCACGATCATCGTCCTGAACATTAATTATCTGGACTAATACTTCATCTATACTATTGCAACTGCCTTCCGGGATTGGAACCTCGCCTTCCAATGTAACACTCGGTCTGTTGTCGTTGGTATCAATAACCTCAATACTTATCTAAAAATCAAGAATTAAATCATTACTCTATTATCTGTCAATCAAGAGGGTTAATTCAAATCTCAAAATATTTAAAATATACCCAACAATGACTCCTGCAAGAGTTACTGTTAAATACCAGAGACGAATAAAAGAATCAACCTTGACACATTTCTAACGTAAAAGCGCATTCAATTGAGTCGACTATTCTGAAATTGTTGTTTCCATTAAATCGGCATTTTCTCAGTGGAAACGCCCTTGGTCTTGATTGAAATGATTGACAAAGGTTTTGCGTTACACCACTTCGTAAGGCTTAACTTTCTATGGTTAGTCGTTCGGCATAGAATATTTTCATAGCTGCAGCTTTAACTATCGGCTTGACGAAACTGTTTGCAAAGGCAATGCGCCTTTACGTATTATAAAATTTGATTGAATTCTTACCTCTTTTTCAGTGAGGCGCTCACCATCGGACGCCTTTACAATATATTTTAAATACTCTATAGGTAGATCGGCATCAATTGTACCAGCTACACGTAAATCACCAGTTTCTATGTCGATTTTAACCCAGTCTTCAGGAGTTCCACCTACTGGACTAATCTCAAACAATATTACAATCAGAAACATAATTATAAAACGAAACTACTAAAATAAGAGATTACATCTAACCCTAACGCTATACATACATCTATTTCAAATTTTTTTATTATTTTGGAAAATTAATATCTTACGTTATGGAATATGTGATTTGATTAAAATCAGGTCCATCGTCATCTTTTGCAATAACTGTAGCTATTAATTTGTCTAATTCCACTTCTTCGATCACGCTCTTCTTTGAAGTTATTGATTCTTCTGTGAATATGGGGTCATTGTCATTTTTATCCTTGATATCTATTACGATTATTTCTGCAATCAATAATGTATGTTAATATTCGAAAAACACACGTTAACTTATATGAAACTCACGGCTATGCGTGGCCGGTCCTATTTCCTGAGCTAAATCTTCTACCATCAAAGTAATGTATAGCGTATCATAAAATTCATAATTCGGCGTGTTGTCGATTTCAATTTCATTTATAACCAAATTAGCTTCAGCTGTTTTACTTTTAATTGTTGTTCCTTCTTCCAGTTTTATGCATCTAAATATAATAACAGTGAAGTTTCAGTGGCATATTATTAATTATTTATACCGTGCCTTCAAGAAAGCCCGAACGACAATTTTCCCTGAAAGTTAGGCAACACATCATGCACAGTTGGCAGCCCTTTTTTAAAATCCCTAGCATTGGTTTAACATGGGCGTGCGCATTGTGATTTTAAATAGTAACAATAATTTTAGCAATTATTTCTTTTATTGAAATACATTATAGGTAGCACACAGAAATTCAAATGTGAAAACCAAACATTTGTTAGAAATTGTCTAATTTAGTAAAATTAATAAAAAAAACGTTTTTACAACAAGAATAAGTTTATTAAATTTGAATAACATATTTTAATTACTACTAAGAATAATAAAAAATGTTCAAAATGTTGTCCATTATTTTCCAAACATAAATTTACTCGTCGCTTCATGTTGTTAAATACTGCCTGCAACTCTTGCTCCGTTATACCTCGTATTTCTTGTTCAATAGCTTCCTTCAATTCGTCAAGGGTATGTAAACGATTTCTATATATTTTATTTTTTAAACGTGGAAATAAGTAACAATCTAATACTGTCAAATCCGGCGAGCGTGCGGGATATCTTCCACGACTTATCAGACGATTGTCAAAATATTGTTGCAAAAACGTAATCGTTTCAGCAGACGTATGCGCAGTTGCGCCATCTTGCTGAAAGTATCCGTGTTCTAATTCGTCGTCGTGAAGTTGCTCAATAAATGGTTGCAAAATATTGTTACGATATCTTTCTGCATTTATCGTATAATTAAAGAAAATAGGCCCAATAATACGTCTTCTCGACATAGCAACCCACACACCAATTTTTTGAGGATGTAGACTAGTTTCAACGAATTCATGTGGATTTTCGGTACCCCAGGTCCTGTAATTCTGGCTGTTAACGTAACCTGATAAATGGAACCAAGCTTCATCAGACATGAATGTTATATTCAACACATTATCATCATTTAAATTTTCATTGAACCACTCGCAGTATTGAACCCGTGCTCTCCAATCACAATCAAATAATTCTTGCACCACTGTTATCTTATATGGATACATATGAAGATTTTTTTTTAAAGCTTTATGGCAAGACCCCACAGAGATACCTGCACAAATAATAAGAATGTAAATTCAGCTGTAAATGTAGGTATAATTGACTGTTTACTTACTAGTTTGAAGAGCCAGACTGGCCACGGATTTATGAGGGCTGAGTTCCATTCTGTTACGAATATCGGCTACCTTTTCTTCTGTTAAGACAGTAGGCCTGCCTGTGGACTTGCCTTTGCAAATGCAATGTTTTTCTTCAAAACGATGAACAAGCATTCGCTTATGGTGAGAAAAAGCATTATAATTTACAACAACTTCCGGAAACGCATCGGTAAATTGATCGATGCAAGACTGCAACGAATAAGTCCATGAACCATCTTCATTTCGAGCTCCACTGCGAAAGTGTGCCATCAAAATAAAAGCGTCCTGGGCAGCAGTAAAAGGCATTACTGGACTTGAACTAAAATGTAAATTGATAACATCAAAATGATTTTATGCTTTATTATTGCTCCACTTACCTCAAATCGCTCAAAATACGGTTGTTAGCTCTTAAAAGAACTGATTTTTTTCACAAAAAAACACCAACTAACTACTTCCAAATTCCAAAGAGTTGTTGACGGCAAGATGCACGAACGACAATGATCTTTGACAAGTAAAAATAAACAAACTCGCGAGCGCTGCCAACATTGCACCGTAAAAAACACTAGCGCCAAAATGATGAATATTCAAAAACGTTCAATCATTGTTGAAGGCACGGTACATGGTTTGAACTGATTGTGCCGGCGAAACTTTAAGAACTCGCGTGTTTGTAGTGCGCAGTTTCCTAGTGTTTGCTTTACTTGTCGGTGCCGACTATTTGACTTTGGCCATCTATTTTTAACCTATCTTAATCCAAAAACGTTCGAAGCCATGATAGACGCCTCGATAGTGAAGTATTTGCTCACCCACTGCACTACTGAGACTCCCTAAATTAAAAAAGATATTTATATTATAAAGAATAAACGTACCCTTCGAAGAGCTCCTTGTCTACCCTTCGCCCATTCTTTAACGCATAAGATTTGACCCAGTCAATCGAAAACTTTAAATTTGCACTTGTATCTTCATCCGTCGCTATGATTTTTATATCACCGTTAACGGGTGCTCCATCGGGAAGATTTTCAAAAATGCTTATTTCCTCTGTTGGCTGCCAACATTCAACACATCAAGCTCTGTATTATTTCTCCATTTAATAACTTACCACCGATATTTTAGGTTGCTCATCGTTCACATCAATAACATTGATAGTAAGTTGGGCGTAAGTTGCATAGCGTTCTTTGTCTCCCAACGTGTCTTCGGCTTTAACTTGGATAAATAATATTCTTTCCTTTTCATAATCTAACGCGTCCTTAATTTTTGTTCTTATTTCTCCTGTTACTTCGTCAATCTTAAATTTTTGGTTAATAGCTTCACCCACTAAACTATGCCTAAAATAATGAGGAGTTATTAATATATTTTCTCGTTGGCTTTGCCATCTCTTTGTAACTTTTATCTTTCCTAACACAATTGTCATCTTAGTAAATATCTAATGGGTAATGTGTTTAGATCATAATAGCGACCCTTCTGATGTAAAACATATTCTTTATCCAACCTGACCACTTTTCAAAATTACGATTACGCCGATGATTTCCGCATGATGCTAGCTACAACCGACTATAGTTTAAAACTAAGCTACCGTTGTTGGTCATTTTCAACGATAATCGGTTTTTGACAATGCTTTTTTCTGTTGGTAAATGTCAACATACGCAGTACATCTAAAACTACAGCATAAGCAGTCCGTACGAAACGTTTTAAGGCAAAAATAAAAGGATTGGGAAAGCAAACGACTATTAACGAGGATCGACATCTACGAGACAGTAATAATACGTCCAAATTCAATGGGCTACACGTTTGTGGTATGTCTATATTTTTTTCATTAACTACTTGCAGTAGAATCGGCAATCGAATCCGAACCTTTGTTCGGAGTTTTGCAATCAACATTCGAATTTCTAGTAGAAGGATTTAACTCTGCGTGTTGGATAGATTGATTAATTGACTAATCCATTAACTCTTCTTGCCTGTTCCAAGCCCGAATAAAGAGTATAGGTGTTGTAGCGTTTGACCGGCTACCCAATACATATTATAAAATAAAGCCAGCCACATTTTTTCCAACATGTTTTAGTCCAGTCAATAGGTACTTAAAAAGGTCGTTACCTTGCAAAAGGTCGGGTAGAAGATTTTTTTTTTACTTGTACATATTAGGGCCAGCATTGAAAATCCAAGTTTTCCAATTTGGTTGATCTCGGGAGAACTTTCTGTGGCCAAAAAACCTAAAATTTTAAAGTTTTGTTGTTTTTTTCCAAAATAACTCGGATGTGGTTCGGTCTAGCACTTTCTTTCTTCTTTTTTTATCTTAAAGAGGACAAAATTTCCAACAAATTTCATTATTACAACACTTTTTTCTAAACCCAATAACAAGCGCGCTACTGTACCCGATATATTGGAATTTTTTCCCAGCTTAGTGATAATATCACTTTATTCCACTACTCGTATAATAATATATATTTAGTGTTACTACTTTTAGTTGTAAATAAAATAGCTTGAGCAGATAAGGGTTTAGGATTAGGGTCCATAAGGTTGAAAGAAAAGAGAAGGCGAGAGGAACAGAGAGGGAAGAGGCAGGTGTACCGAATGCCGAAGCCCGGGCAATAAAACTGATGTGATAATGCAACTGAGCAGTGGAATCATTGGAGGAGCAGACGTGAACTGCCATATGTCCCAAGAAGTGGGAATGACAGGGGTAAGAAGAATAGTTGATAAAGATTTTCAGAGTGTGAAATTCACGAGAAGAGATGAGATAGTAACCCTTGCATCAGTTGTCAGCTGCATAAAATCAGGAAACATAAAAATTAATGCTTTTGATCCACTAACGTTTTTTTATTGTCTTTTTAAGCAGTCTCAGTCAATGTTCTCAGAAGAACTGCTGCGGAAGGGAATAAAGCCTTCATTATATACTTATACTTTTCTCTTTGGCCATGGAAAAAAAGCTTTTGCACCATTTTTGAGAAGTATCCGCAGATAAAGGAAGTTGTTCAAGTGTTCAAGAATCCAGACGCCACCACTGAGGAAATAGCCATGCCAGGAGAAAGGTTTCTTCTTGCATTGTACAGTGGTGACATCAGGACCGACCAAACACTGGATCCACTGCGGTATCGGATATTTAGGAAATGGGCAACAAAAAGTAGATTCAATCTCTTCAGGCTACCACCAATATGAGATGCTGCGCGACATCATGCCCTACGATGTTACCACCAGGTACAAACAAACTTGGTCAAAAAACGAAAAAAATCCAGAAGAGTGAGGGTGGGTACGCAGCAAACATGGTCTAAGGCCTATTGAAACGAGTAGAGATCCAGCGCCTGAGCAGCTACTCAAAGTCCTTTCTTGTTCGTGCAAGAAGGCTTGCAGTGGAGCATGTACCAGCCGAAAAGCAGGTTTGAAATTCTCAACGATTTGTAAACAAACACTACCTCCCTGGCCCCACTTGTAAAAATGTGGCTGAGATTTTTGCCACAGAGGAAGATGAAGACGAAACGATGGATATGATAGAGCAACTCCAAGCCGTCCCAGATAGATTGGTTGTCACCGGTCTTTATCCACAAGGGGAAACTGATGTCAAATTTACTATTATTAGTAGGGGTGGCGTGAGTGGAGGGGGAATGGGAAGGATGGGATGGAGGGAACAGGAGGGGAATGCAGAACTAGTTGCAGACAGTTAATTGACAACTAAAAAAATTGTAACACCAAATACAAATACGAGTAATTTGAGCAGAAAATAGAATTTTTCACCAAGTTGGGAAAACATTCCAATATAACGGATGCTGTAGCGCGCTTGTTATTGGGTTTAGAAAAAAGTTGTAATAGTAAAATTTGTTGTAAATTTTGTCCTCTTTAAGACGAGAAAGATGTAAGAAAGCGCTAGACCGAATCACATCTGAGATATTTTGAAAAAACCAAAAAAAGTCCTAAAATTTCGTAGTTTTTTGGCCACAGAAAGTTCTCCCGATGTCAGCCGAATTGGAAAACTTGGTTTTTCAATGCTGACCGTAACATAATTATACAAGTAAAAAAAATCTTCTACCCGACCTTTGCAAGGTAATATGTACAGGGTGGCCCATTTTCGATGTTTTTAAATGGGAAGTACCCTTAATATCGGAGATAGGCAAAAACTGATGTCGGAGTCCAGGGCTCTTTTTTGATGCAGGTTCAGTTCCTGAAAACAAAATTTCGCCATCTTTTGTTATTTTTTAGTTATAGCCCAAAATTCAAAATTTGGCCATATCGAAAACTTCAAATAACTCTCTTGGTTTTGAAGATATCCAAAAACGGTAAAAACATTCTACAGGCACTTTTTCAAGTAGAATACGATAGTCAATTCAGATATCTTCTAATTTTCATGTTTTAAGAATTATGACATAAAGTTGGTATTTTTTAAATATAAGTCGTAGTTGGCCATGATACCATTAAATTGCATATTTTCTCTGCTTTCCGAAAATATATAGTTTATAGGGGTTAAATGCAGTAACAATACCTTTTTTGAACAAAATCAGATTATATTATGATGTTGTTAGCAATTAGTAGGCCATGGTTCATGATAGCAAAACAAAAAGTAGTAGAGTGGTTGCATGTGACGTCACTAGGTCATCAGCTGAACTCTTGTAGGGTAAACAAAGGGTAGATTTGTATGCATCGGTATACTAATTTTACCAAAAAGGAAATATTACATATTACAATATCAAACCGAATAAAGATGTGTTTAACCAGATGAGGGATGGTTTAACCCACATAATTTTGAAATTTTCAGTTACTTAAAATTTTCCCCACGGTCAGTTGATACGAACGTAATTGAAAATTTTATCGTGAATTAAAAAGAGTATTAGGGAACGTGATATTTCCCAGAGAAAGCAGTTAGAGAAAAGCTCTGGAGAACAAGAAACTAAAAATTTTGCCAGGTTATACGTAGAAACTTGTAAAATCTCCATATGTCAAGATAATTAAAAGCTGTTAAAGATAACGCGAGATTTTCTACAAAATATTAAAGTAATTATTTAGTTTTGTTAACTTACAAAACTGTCGTTCATTTTCAATCGGGCACGTTATTGTGTGCCTGGTGACATCACATGCACCCGCTCTATTAGCCTTTGTTTATTGCTATCATGAACCATGGCCCACTAATTGCTAACAACATCAAATAATCCGATTTTGTTCAAAAAAGGCATTGTTACTACATTTAAACCCTATAAACTATATATTTTCGGAAAGCAGAAAAAATATGCAATTTAATGGTATCATGGCCAACTACGACTTATATTTAAAAAATGCCAACTTTATGTCATAACTCTTAAAACATGAAAATTAGAAGATATCTGGATTGACTATCGTATTCTACTTGAAAAAGTGCCTGTAGAATGTTTTTACCGTTTTTGGATATCTTCAAAACCAAGACAGTTATTTGAAGTTTTCGATATGGCCAAATTATGAATTTTGGGCTATAACTAAAAAATAACAAAAGATAGCGGAATTTTGTTTTCGGGACTTGAACTTGCATCAAAAAAGGGCCCTGGACTCCGACATCAGTTTTTGCCTATCCCCGATATTAAGGGTACTTCCCATTTAAAAACATCGAAAATGGGCCACCCTGTACTTATTCAATGGACTATTTCTGGATTATGAAAATATATTATCCCAAGCAATCTTACACTGCCAAAACTTTCATCCGTACGGATTGTAGGGAAGCGAAACATTAACAAGTAAAGACTAGTTATAATACCAGACAACACAGTAATAATAAAAAGAAGAAACAAAGAAAAAATCGAAAGAAAAGAGCCATATCTACAGGGACATAGAATATACAAGCTATACGTACTAAACAGAAAGAGGTTCTTGCAGGGACTGGACTGTGACATAGTAATCTACCAATAAGGAAAAATTGGAAGAAATAAGTCAGCACATGCAAACAAGACAATGAAAAGATTATAGGGATATAATATACAGGGTGTCCCGTAATAGGATGTACATAGCTTCAGCACGTGTACCTGTATAATGTACATCCTATTGCGGGAGACCCTGTATATACGAAAATTTATGGCCAACCAACGAGATGAAAAATTCTTTCTTCCACAAACTAAATGATATAGTAAACCAAACCATAAAAAAATAATTATAGGAGAGGAACATTCAAAACATGTGATGGATATAAGAAGCTACAGGGGCGCGGATATGAATTCTGATCATTTCCTTATAAGAGTAAGATGTAGAATACAAAATCACAGGCCATCCGAATTAAAAATAAAAACGAAAAACAGGAAAAATTGTGCAAAACTAAATTCAGAGGAACTACAAGAGACGAAAAAATGAAGAAAATATCAAAACAAAATTCAAGAATTGAGCAACAATTTTAGCAAAAATGGATCAATTGAAGAACAATGGGAGATTATTCAGAGGATAGTACAGCAGGCAACTTTGGAAACAATTGGGCGGAAAAAACGCAAGAGGAAAAATGAATGGTTTACAGAAGAATGCAAAGTAGCAATAGACAAAAAAAGAGATGCTTGGCTGAAAATGTTGCAATCTAGGAAGAAGGCAAGCGAAGAAAAATTCAGAGAACAAAAACGAAGGACAAAAAATATTACAAGAGAAGCAAAGAGAAATTTTAACGATCAAAACATTCAAAAACTAGAAGAAAACAACTGCAACAAAGAAATAAAGAACTTTCAAAAGAATATGATTTTCTGTAAGATAAAGGTGGTAATTTAGTAGGAAAACCAGGAAAAATGTTAAAAAGATGGAAGGAGCAGTTCCAGGCGGTATTAAACGATGAGACAGAAGAAGTAGGAAATATAGGACAACAGAAAGTAGGAGTAGAAGTAGAACAGGAAGTAGCAGCACTTACGGAACCGACATAGGATGAAGTGCGAAAAATTGTAGAAAACCTATAGAATGGAAAGGCAGCTGGTGAAAACGACACCCAAGCTGAGTTTATTAAATACGGGGGGAAGAACTCAATAGCAGAATCTATGAGATAATAAAAGAAATATGGAAGGCAGAACAAATCTCTACGGAATGGAAAAGTGCGTTAATAATACCAATCCCAAAAAAAGGAGACAAATCAGAATGTAAAAATTATAGAGGAATCGCACTATCTACTGGATGTTGTATACAAGATCCTTGCAAACATTATCAAATCCAGATTAGAAGAAGTCGCACAGAGAGAGAGAGAGGTGAGTGAATATCAGTTTCCGGTTTCCGTAAGTACAGATGGGTCATGGATCACATAACTACAATAAAAGAAGTACAGCTGATGAGATATGAGCATAAAATGACATTGTGTGCCGCCTTTGTCGATTTCAAGCAAGCCTATGACCGTGTAACAAGAGAAGTGTTGTTCCAGTATTTAGAAGAATTCAAAATTCCGTGAAAACTAATTAAATTAATCAAGGAAACACTCAACGAGTCATCAAGCAAACTCAAATTAAACAATTATTTATCGGGAAGTTTTTCCACGATGAAAGGGTTATGCCAAGGAGACCAATTGTCAACCATCCTCTTCAATTTAGCGTTAGAAAAAATAATAAGAAACAGTAAGATAAATAGAGCAGGAAATGCGATAAGGAAGAGCCACCAATGTCTAGCATTATGCAGACGACGTTTCACTAACTGCGAAAACACTGGAAGAGTTAAAAGAAATAACAAGAAGGTTAGGAAACGAGGCAAGAAAAGCAGGTTTGCAAATAAATACGGACAAAGTATCTAAGTAATGAAACTAGCAAGAAAAGGAGTAAGAGATGAAGAAATCAAAATTAATATAAGTTTGGAAAACGGTCAAAAGCTTAAAATAAATAGTGTGAAAGAGTTTGTGTTTCTGGGGATAGTGATAACAGATGATTTGGATTATAGTAAAGAAATTCGGGCGAGGTTAATAAAAGATGATAGGTGTGCGGGATCGGTTAACCAAATTTTAAAATCAAAAGTAGTGTCCCGTGCGGCCAAACTAAGGCTGTACAAAACAATAATAAGACCGACGGCAACTTACGCTTGTAAGACTTGGGTGATGGGGAAGGAAGACCAAAGGAGGATCCAAGCATGGGAGAGCAGAATACTACCGCGAATCTTTGGCGGAATGAAGGTGGGAGAAGTATGGCAAAGAACAAGGAATGAAGAGATAATGCACCTATATGGAGAGTCTCAAATAACACAGTTCATCCGGGTACAGCGGCTGAGATGGATGGGACACATTCTCAGGCTACCGCAAGGAAGAACAACAAAAATGGTGCTGAGCGAACGGATAGATAGGCCAAGAAGAAAGGGCAGACCCAAAAAGAGATGGAGAGGTGCAGTTTTGGAGGACCTTCGTGAAAAAGGAATCGCCGATTGGGAAATGAAGTCTATGGACAAGAAGCAGTGGAGATATATCTTAAAGAAATGGGCCTAAGGCCTGTCAAAGCTTCACACATATATGAAAATTTATGGCCAACCAACGAGATGAAAAATGCCATCTTCCACAAACTAAATAATATAGTAAACCAAACCATAAAAAAATTATTATTATTGGTGACCTAAACAGTAGAGTAGCGTAAACGGACAGAGGCGTGGTAGGATATTGGAGAGTAAATGATAGGCGATAATGGAAGGCGACTTACTGATTTCCATAGGATACACGAATACCTGTATATCATTACAAACACGTTTTATCAGCACAGATGTGTCTATAGTATACATAGAGGTCCGAAGCTCCTACAAGAAATCGAAAATCCATCATATGTCTGCTATTAACGAAGAAACTGCGGAAAGTACAGATACAGGACTTACGAATATATCATTAACCGGAATGCTGAAGCCTGAAGCAATATAGTATAACGACCTTGTACTAAAATAGGGTGGAAAATAAATTACATATAAATAAAGTAGAGTTGCCGGAAGAAATGTATCAGTATTTTAAAAAATACTACTCTTGCTGTCGTAAATAAGAAGTACGCTATATATTAACAAGTTCTCATAAGATTTAGAAGATAACATTAAAGAAAAAACGAGGGCGTATATGAAATGAATATCAGAAGGCACACCAGAACTTAGGAAGCAATACGTATAATTACAAAACTTAGTAAGGACGAAAATAGGAAAAAAGGGAAGAATATTGGAACAGATTAAGCATAGATATTAAAAACACTATTTCATATAATAGGCCAATTCCATCATACAAACCGTTAAAAAGAATCAAGAGCAATACACAAACTCAGGGATAACACATTATTCCAACCTGCTTCAATAACAAGTAAACAATATGAAAGTTGGGAAGAACGGAAAGAAAACGTAAACATTACCTAATGACGAAATAACAGAAGAAAATATTTGAAAAGTACTTTGTAAAGCCAAGAACGAAGGAGCACCAGGACCAGGAAAGCTAAGAATGGAACTACTTAAACATGAAGGACATCAAGTTATACCTATAATAAAATACACACAGGAAATATATTTGAACAAATCATATCTAAGTTCAACATATAAGAAAGGATAGAAGAAGTCGTGCACTAAGAATAGATGAATAAGTGCTATCCCAGCTATGGTCAGACTATTTTCTAGTGTAATGTAAGGTACAAGAAGAACATACGTATACAACTAAGTGAGGAACAAAGCGGTTTTAGAACGGGGCGCTCTTGTTTAAATAAAATTCATATTGTGAGACAGTTAATAGAAAAAAAGAGATAAACAGATACATACCATATGACCTTCGCAGATCTGCAGGAGGCATATGACACCGTACCCAAATGTAGAGTAAATCAACCGCTGATAAGAACAAACGTAAGGGGAAAATAGATACAAATAGCAATACTTCGCCAATAAAGATAATGAAAAGCGTTTAACAGCGCTGCGATAGTTTTTAATATGCATATTTGCATATTGAGCAAATGCTGGGATCGGAATAAAGGTATACAGTGCAATCCCAAACTCTCTTCTTTTAATAGACGACCAAGATAAAGAAGATATAGAATACATCCTTAGGCAAGTTCGGGAGGAGTTTGAAAGTGGGTCCTGATATTTAATTATGAAGAAACAGAATAATGTATATGAAAAGAGAGACCCAAAGTATCAGAATAAAAGACAAAGGTATTAAAACTTGCACCTACATTTAAATATTTGGGGTCACTTCTAGGTTCTGCAGATACTTATGAGCAAAGCGAATGACAAAGGTAAAAAACCAACAAAAGCATTGTATGAATTCGTATGAAAAAGACTCATCAGTAGAGATTATTTCATAGCATTCTGGAGAATATCATGTTATATAGAGCACAAATGTGTCCGCCCACAAAAAGATAAGAAACAAAATTAGATCAGAAGAGCTTAATTAAATAAGAAGGTGCCTAGAACTTACCACGAGAGATGAGACCAGAAAAAAAAAAAAAATTGGAGAGGGATGGAGGTCATCTGGTCAATAATGACCAGAATGATTGTCGCAATGGTTTCCAAGGGAAACAAACGAAGAACACTGCTATGGAAGAAAGATGGTTACAAGCAGAAGACTGGGAGAATAGAAATGTATGGACGAAAAATCCTATGCGGTTCAAGGCCAGTATTTGTGTTCCTGGAAAGCCTTTTTTATATTTTTGCCTCTGCGTATTTCGCCGCCTTTTATTTTCAGCACTGATGGGGAAATACCCATAAGAAATATAAAATATTTTTCTATGTTCAGGTTTGTATTGTTAGTCTTTGACAATATAAGCAATTAAAAAGGGTTTGTATCTTGGACATTTGACAAAATCGAAATTTCTATTGATATAAGCCTGTTTCGATTAAATGTCATTTATAAGCATTAAAGTCTAAAATAACATACTTCACAGAGTCTCCCACATCTCTGTCTGTAGCAAAAACCTTAGCTACAAACTCATTTTCGCCTATATCTTCCGATACGGATCTTTCATAATTGTCATCTTCGAACTTTGGCTCTTCGTCGTTCCAATTTTCTAAGTGCACCTTTATGGTTTTAAGGTCAGTATGATCTGATTTATAAGCTTCCACGGATTTAACCTAAAATAAAAAAAATATTGGAACATTGCGACCGCAACCCCATTTAGTGCCATAAAGAAGGATTAATTCTCTATTTGGCATTACACTTAGTTTACTTACTTGGAGAGTTATAGTTTGCCATTCTGGGTCTTCATAATCAAGCAAAGCACTGTCAGCAACTGAAATAAAAAAGGTCCATTTTTGATAAGCGCGGTTTGGAACAATTTGACAGGCTTTATTAAATTTATCGTCCCCCAATGAAACATCGAAAATTGCGTTGTCTCCCTGAAAAAACAAATAATAAAAGTACTGTATACAACCACCGCTGTCAATGATCAGCTGATAAAAACGGGATTCTTTATTTTACGTATGTAAGTATAAATGGGGAATTTCTGTACATCAGACTCTTACTGTAATCAGACGCTTACCAGATCTAGGTCGTGTATTTCAATTTCGATATCTAATGTTGTAACTCTACTTTCAGATATCCATATCTCATCTTTGTTTAAAGTTATTTTCGGTATATTATCATTGACGTCTTCAACTATTATCGTTACTTGTTGAGGAATAGAACGTGCAGTTGGATCGGGAACTTCAAACGCTACTAATGTAAAAGTAAATATTTCATTCTGTAATGCATCCCGATCAATTTTATTCACTGTGATTACTCCAGTTTCAGCGTGAATGCTAAAGTATCGTTCCCCTGAAACAATCATCATGTCACTCGGATACACTTTTTGGTTTTCTGAAAACTTACACTCGGGTTTTGTGTTTAATTCGTAGTTGATATCGTAATTTAACTTTACATCTCCATCAACGGCTTCAACTAGGAATGTCTGAAATGCAAATAAATTTGTTGATATTTACTTAATTTTTTTCGAAATAAACCAACTGAAATTAATAGTAGATCTTTAAATAATTTGCAAGATACAATGTATGAATGTGAATAGGCAACACATGATTCACCCCGGTGGGTTTAACACGTCGAAGCAAAATGCGTATCTTATATTTAAATAGGTAGCACACCAAAATCGAACAGGATTTAGGAGGCCTGAACCGAGACCGTCGATAACTAAAAGGCCAGACACTACCCCCGCTACTTACCCCATGAGTCATCCTATGTAGGCCTAAATTGGCCTAGATGCAGGCATGCCGGCTACTTATTGCAAATGTAAATGCAAGTCAGTGTTCTATGTGTTCCTCTTATATTTGTAAAATAATCCTCGAGTTATTAGTGCGAAGTGTGAGTCCGAAACTATTCCAAGGTAAATATAACAGTAATTAAATAAACCTCTTCTGTATTTTATAAATTAATGAAATATAAATATCCCCATGTGTTGCATTTAACATTCAACAGGTACATGTTTATTTGCAGATGGTAAGAAAATGTTGCGTACCGTTGTGTCGTTCAAATTATTCCGGAACTGAATTACACGTTACTACTTTTAAATTTCCTACAAATAAAGAAAAATGTAATTTGTGGATTCGGAAAATTAATCGAGAAAACTTCATACCTACTAAATATTCTGCGGTGTGTATTCTGCATTTTGAAGAAAAATTTATTTTGAAAAGTATTGACTACAAAACTGACGCTGGGAAACTTTTATCTTTACCAAGAAAAAAACCATGTTTAAGTGAAGATGCATTTCCTTCTATTTTTCCGGGACAACCTAAATATTTATCTGCATCATTACCAAAAAAAAGAAGAAATCCTGATGACAGAGCCTTTGAATTAATGGCACGTCAGAAACACATAGAAGCTATGGACACTCAGACTGCCGAATTGGCCGATAATATCAATTCATTTATAAATTTTAAAGAGTTATTCCCCAAATATATTCCAGGTAGCTATACATACATATACATATATTTTTTGTTAGATATGTGAATACTTTTCTTTATTGCAGGCCATTGGTTTTTCAAGGCAGAAGAAACTTATTGTTCTCTTTTTACGATTTGTACAGAAAATGATCCGAAAATAATCTCGTCGATAAAAGTCTTGCCAAATTTAACGGCATATATATATTTTAAAGGAAAAATCTGTCAACCATTTATTTTAAAAGAACTCTATAAAAATAACAATAATTATGTCGAGTTAAAGAAGTGGTCAGAATTTAAAAAATTGTTAAATATTGCGGAGTCGTATAAGTTGGAGGAAACAGATACTGTAAATACTATTACTTATTTACTTGGTGAATATTTAGAAAATATTAGTAACGACGAAAAATTTGAAGGTGAAAATGCTGCCGTAAATAAGCTACAGTTTTTGCATGAACAATTGGAATTTCTTTCGAAAAACAGACGCCGTTATTCACCAGAAACGTTGATATTTGCTTCACATTTATAGTTTTCATACCCAGCTGCCTACACGTTATTGAGAAATGGTGGATATTTAAATTTACCGCATCCAAAATATTTAAAAAGTCTTTCCGCACGTGTGAATCTATGTCAAAGTGGCATGCAAAATTCACATACAGTAGAATCCGGTTATAACGAGCACTGAAGGGAATAAAAAAAAATCTCGTTATATCCGGTATCTCGTTATAACAGTTTTTCGTTATTTTTAAATTTATTTTATCATAATACAAACACATATGGTGTAAAACAGAACACAAACATGGTTTAAGATACGACGTCATTTAAACATTTCAGAGTATAAAATAACACAACACAACAACACAAATAGTTAATAGGTTAGTTACAGGGGCGAAACTAGACCATTTCAGGGTGGGCGCGCGCCCCCGCTTCACCACTGATTGTAAAAAGGAAAACTAGTGCTTTTTGGAAATTTAATTTTATTTTTGATATCTCTCTTCTAATTGTACTAAATACAACAATAAAAATTGAAATTAATACGTAGAGGATATTAGTAGGTAGTTATTATGAAACTTGAAACTGTTGCAAACTTGGATCATTTTAATGCTTTATTTAGGGTTTCCGGTCTCGAGGTGGCTAATAGCTTTGATAACGCTTAGCTGACACATTTTTGGCTGACTTTCTTAGAATAATATAATATAATAATATAATACAGTAGTGATTTATCTCGCTGTAACAGGATTTCGTCCAAAAATAGAAGCCGTAATAAGCGAATTCTCGCTGTATGAGGTCTCGTAGTAAACGATTAAAACTAAATAGGGGTTAATGGCAAATCAATCAAGAGTCTGTAAAATTGTCGTTATAAGCGGAATCTCGTTATATGCGGTACTCGTTCTAAGAGGTTTCAACTGTATTCAATATCTAAAACAACAGTGTGAAATATTAGACAAAAAAGAACGAATTGTAAATTTAATGTTTGATGAAATTTATCTTCGATCTGAAATTCAATACAAAGGTGGTAAGTTGGAAGGGTTTACTGACAACAGCGAAGTTGCTAAAACGATGCAAGTTTTTATGATTAATTCAATTTTTTCGAAAAAGAAAGATGTTGTTGGTATGTATCCTGTAAAAAATGTGAATAGTCAAGAATTGAAAGATATGATCCTAAATGTAATAACAAATTTAGGAGATTGCGACTACACTATTTTGACACTTTGCTGTGACAATAATAGAGTTAACCGGAAGATGTACGAGTTATTATGTGGAGGTTCTCTTAAAAAAAGTATTGTTAATCCAAATAATTGTGATTTAAAAATCTTCCTTTTGTTTGATAGTGTTCATCTTTTAAAGTCCATAAGGAACAACTGGTTGAATCAAAAAAATACAAACCAAACTTTTTTTTACCGCTTAATACTTCAAACAGTGAAGAATATGCCATTGCTAGTATTCAGCATTTAAAACGTCTGTATCAAGAAGAACAGTTCCTTATTATTAAATCGGCTCCTGCTTTAAATCGTAAAGTCTTATTTCCCAGTAATCTAGAAAGGCAAAACGTTTTATATGCTTGTAAACTATTTGATGAAAAGAACTGTGCTGCATTACAAATGAAATTGGATTCAAATGAAGAAGGATTTACAGACTGCAACGGGACAATAATATTTTTAAAAATGATATCTACGTGGTGGAATATTGTAAATGTGAAATCTCTAAGGAAGGGAATTGCTCTAAGAGATCGTTACCGAGACGCCATTTCTGATACCTCTTCTGCTATTCAAATATTATTTTTAAAAGATTTTTGCGCTAAGTTAGATCTTTGGCATAATTTAAAAGTGGATTTGTTTAAGAATGAACGAGAAACTGTACAAAAGAAGGCTGGAAAGTTAACAGCTGAAACTTTTGTTGCATTAAAGCATACAACAGAAGCTTATATAGACCTATGCCATTATATGTTAACTAATATAGATAATTGTTCTTTTGTTTTACTAGGCAAATTTCAAACTGATTTGTTAGAAGGTCGTTTTGGTCAGTATAGACAAATGTCTGGTGGTCAGTACCATGTTTCTGCAACGGAAATCTTAGAATCCGAACGGAGGCTAAAGATGTTATCTTTAATATCTCTAAACTCTTCGGTACGCGGAACTTTTTATTTAAAGGATTTTCGTAATGTTACATCAGTAGAGGATAATACAATAGAGAATTTAGTAGAAGACAATTTTAGAGAAATACTAACCATTGATATTATGCCAGAATTCGATAAAAGTACTTATCAAACTTTAATTTTTATAGGAGGTTATGTGGCACGTTCTATCAATAAAAAAACAGATTGTAGTGGGTGTCATAAATACACAACATTACAGACTAAAACTGTAAATGTCATAGATGAAAAGATCTTAAAAGATGTTTATTTTGAAACGTTGGATAGAGGGGGGCTTCAGTATCCATCTGGTATAATTTTAAATACATGTTCTTACACTTTATCAGTATTTAACATATTAATATCATCAAAATTCGAAAAACAATATTTGCAATGTAAAACTCAAAAAAATGTTCTATGTTATTTGTCGCTAAAATCTGTTGAAAAATACAATATATATTTAGATGATTTTTGTTCGTGTCAACGTACACTTAATTCTATTATTAAAAAATGTATTGGTGTGATGGCAAATATTTTGCTTAATAATTACTCAAAGCAGAAAAATGACGATATTAGCAACCAAACTAAAGTTAGAAAATTAAAAACGTTGTCGAAATAGAATAGGTTTAGATTGATTAAGTGTTTTATTATTAACTTTTATTTAGCGTAATTTAAGAAATAATAGTTTTTATATAAAAAGTTTATTTTGTACCTACATCATATGGATTAAATATGAATATTGTTTCCAAATCTTGTTTTATTTGTACCTGAGAAAAGATTATTTAATATGATAATATGCAATAAGTTGCATAAAAAAATTTGCGGTATACCTGCGAAATAATGCCAAATTATTAAATAAACTTGCACATTTAGCGTGTCTATAATGCTATTCAAGCGCTCAAATAGGCCTACATAGGATGACTCATCGTATGCCACGTTCCGGCCTTTTTGGTTATCGACGGTCTCGCCTGAACCCTACATGTTTCCGGTTTTGAATGTTTAATTGTAAGAACAGCCCATTCAGCCAAGCTTATAAACGCTTCCAAATCATCTAGAAACGCGTTCTAATCTTCTCACCTGTGTTGTTTTCTCTTTCAACGTTTGAGAAGCAAATATAGTCTTCCATCTGGGATCTTCATCTGGTTGATCTCCTACTTCCACTACAATTTTGATACTATCCTTGTTAGCACCAGAATCCTTAAAATTCAAGAAATGTTTCGCATATTCTTCAATTTAAAAAGAAACATACCTCTACTTCAAAGTCAAATATGTAAAGAGACGTCTCTTCGAAATCCAATTCTATACGGGTATGAAGAATTACATTCCACGTCTTTACGCCGTTGACAAGATGGCCTTCGTTTTTGATTAAAAAAATGTCGCTTATGCCCTAAGAATAAATGTTGAAAATGCATCGCTAAACCTTGGAACTTAACGTACGCTAGGTTTCTATATAAAAAATCCTGTATACACTTGAACTGTACAAACTGTGAAATACATCGGAAAGCGTCAAATCTAACTTTTTTGTGGTATTTGAAATCTATGCGAAATTAATCATTTAATACAATTTAAAGAATTGCCATGTAAGAGTAACACACAGTTTTTTCTATTACGAGTGAGTGTCGGAGGTAGGAACTGTTTGTAAACTAAACTTCAAGTATCTACTTGCAATACCTAAATCAATACCGTTACCAAACCGTGCACTAGCAACTGTTCGGTATTTTTAAAGAAATTCAATGGGCGCATTCAGGGACGCTCAGCTGCTTAGCTAAGCGGTAATTTAGTCAGCTTATGCTAAATGACAGCAAACGGTATTTCCTTGAATGAAACGTCTGATAGTAAGCGGATTTGACAGTTTGTTATTTGTTTTGTAAGGTTAGGTGTTACTTTCACTATTATGTAATTAATCAAAAATTAAAGAAATTATGGCTAATGATCTTCAAATTATGGACTATGTGTACTAGCTCACCCTAATTAATATGTTTTTATTCACATTATTAAGTTTGTGTGTTTCCCGCTCCTTATTTTGACACCGCTGACAAAGTCAGCTAACAAATTATACGCTGAGCGAATTACTCAGCGGCTTACTACAAGCTTTTTCACAGCGTGTCTGTTCAGGGACTTTGCTAACTCAGCGCATCAGCCGCTGAGCGTCCCTGAATGCGCCCAATAACTTGGTAACGTTGCTTGGTATCTAGATAACAACAAATTTCCAAACAACCAATCTGATAGCTGATGATAATATTTAGAAATATGTAGAGTGTCTAATTTAAAATTGATATTACTATCGAAATTCAACTGGCTGCCGATTTTGTTTTCCGAGGGTCTGAAGCGACGTTTTCAAGTTATCGGTATTTCTTTTTTGCAAGGAGAATTAAAAACGCTCCTACAAATCTGTTTTATAATTTAAAATTTGAAAGTACATAGTAGGTGTAGGTACTTAGTCCTGAAGGCTTTCCAACAAAATTTTATCAGAATGTTAAGTTAAATAAATTATTATACGTAAATTTTCATACCTCCTCTCCTAAAAGCCTATAATGTACAGTGTCTTCCATGACTCCATCAGCATCAGTTATAGTATAGGTGCAGGTTGAAGCTCCAGGTTCCATATTTTCCTGTAACAGTCAATCAAGTTGATGCAAATACAAATTTAGTGAATTATACTGACTTAGCTATAATCCATTCAGAAAACTCCTGTGACATAAAAGTCACCATGTGTTGGTTAATATGAAAATCCCTATTAGGCTATTAAAAACTTTTAGATTTGAGATTGGCGCACCTTTAAATTTAAATTTAATGCTTTTGTTTTTTTTTGTTTTCACTTTGACACTTAAATTATTTATTATTCAAGTTACGTTTTATAATTCATAATCTTTAGAGAAATGGATGAACAGAAGCACCAACGAAGTTTATTATCATACTTGTATTATTAATAAACCCATTTTTACCTTGTTCT
Source organism: Melanotus villosus (assembly GCA_963082815.1). Classification (NCBI taxonomy): domain Eukaryota; kingdom Metazoa; phylum Arthropoda; class Insecta; order Coleoptera; family Elateridae; genus Melanotus; species Melanotus villosus. Next base: position 9,688,911 of record OY720419.1, on the reverse strand, counting down.
ACTTAATTTTACGAAAATGACAAATGATTTATCATAACCTTACATTTCAGTTTGACGTTAAGTACATTCACAAAAAAGTTGATAGGTTCTGTACATAAAGTACACTCCCAAATTTTCATTTGACAGCGTAAACGTCACGGGAGTTTTCTGAATGGATTATACTTCCTTATGTTACTGTGAAATTAATATTATTATAAAATAACAGACCTGGAAATTTCTGGAAAGGAATTCTAAACTACTCCTTTTGCGAGGATTAAATTATTTTACGGAATTAATTTTTGAGAATAATAAATTTATTAGTATTATTAATTTAGATTTAAAAACCAGTAACATGACCAACATAGGAAAAGAATATAAACAAATAACTAACGGTATTTACCTGAATCACACAAGGGTTTTGTCCCGGTTTAATAAGAGGTGGCGAATCATCAATATTACGGACATACAAAAATACTTGACGAGTTTTTCCTCCAGCAGCTATGTTAAATACATATCTAAAGTTTGGAATATTTTTGTTGTCATAGTTTTGTGCTATGGTTATAACCAGTTTCCAACTATTATCATCCTGAAAACGCTCGAATTCTGCCCCAAGTGCAGCACCACTGTTGGCGGGTGGTTCCGTAAATTTAGTAATCTGAGGCGGGACATCCCCTAAAACACAACAATTTTTTTCCAACCCCTAATTTGATAAGTTACCTAAACTGAGTGAAATGTGGTTATATATGAAGGAGGTAAGTTGATTTTACCACTCGTCATGATGGCTGGGAAGTAAATATATGAATTCACATCCCTAGGGTGGTAAGTTAAGTAATTGGTTTAATAATAATAATTAATGCTAAATTATATATCAAATGGTTTTAATGACAATTAATATCAGCAGTATTGTAGCGAATATTGCAGGTTCGACAGTGTAAATAACACTTACCACCACGGACATTGACCTGTATTATCACGAGCCGCCCATGACTCTTCTATTGAAACGCTTTGAAAATATTTTCCCAGCTGCGATTTTACAGCGAACTTTATTTAATAATTTAGAAAAACAATTAAAATGCATTCCCCCTTGAGGCCACCACTTAAGATATTTGTTTTCGGTTTCTTATCTTTAGTATCTAAAGATTAACTTAAAAAATCAGAAAACGACGGCTGGATGACCTGTTAGTTAAAATATTTGCCACGCAATTCAAAAATATCGTTTGAATTTGCAACCAGGTCGGAGGGATTTTTCATCTGAAAAGTATTTGAACCGCTACCAAGGGTGGAAGTCCTCTATATCCGACAAAATTCTAGTGGGTGTAACCTAAATAATCATAATAATCGACGCGTCATTAAAAGCTCTAACTTAATTACTCTTATTAATTATACAAATTATCTTTCTTGTTTTGGTTGCTAAATGTAACAAAAGTTGCTGTTATTACTCGTTAACTTAGTGCGACTGATAAATGATGTCTAAAAGCTCGACTTTACCTTTGTAATTTAAAAGGGCTATTGTATCTGCATAATTTTCATTCATATATATGACTTGTATATTAGGATTGGCAAAATCTTCAAAATCTACTTCATTCTTTGCGTCTGGATATTCTATGAATCCGGGAGTGTCCCACACCTGAGCTAAAAACAAATCCCAATCATGCGAATACGTACTTTTTCGTTTATTACAAGCTTACCTTGAGCATACAGGAATGTTAGAAGTAAACAGAATAATTTATAAAGTATCATTGTTTTACAAACACCTGCATTAGAAACACAAAATACTACTATGCACTAAATAATGGCAGTTCTTGTAAAGCGATAAACCAACATATTAATATCATATGGTTAAAAATCAAACTTCTCTTGACACTTTTCTAATCTACTGATAACGATAAAATCACATCAGCTAATCATTTATCTAATCAGTATACAGGGTGCCCATCTGCCCATAATCTATCTCATTACATGGGTAACTTTCTTAATATAAAAGATAGAGGATCGGATCGGTTAAATGGGGAAAGTTGGGGCAGAATTACAAGCAGAATCTTATGCCATTTTCAAATTAGACATATGTCATCAGCTTTTTTAAATTTTTTAAAAAACTGGAAGCGGTCGTTTTTTTCAATGTTGTACTGTTCCACGACCATTTACCTTAGAACTGAAGTAAAAGTGGCTTCTTGTAGATATTTTTGCGTAGAATTCGATAAAGTTACGCAAAATGTCACGGCCCTCTTGGTTTTCGAGATACAACATAAACTTGCATTTTTTTAAATGGCAATCATAGTTGGCTGTGATCTCATTAAATGCCTTTTGTTTTTCTGATTTCATTGATATAAGGTTCGATATATGTACTTTACTCTTATATTTTCTTTTTAAATGCTAAAAGGAGTTTATTGGTACAATTAAGCAGAAAAATAATACTACCTGTGTGAAGCTTCAAACAAAAACCCTGGTTGTCAATCAAACAAGTTGATTAAATTTGAAAACAAAATTTTTATTGATAATAATATGTACTATTAATGGTTTTAAGTACATTATTACAAAAACAGCTTATATCAGGTTGATGCATAAGTTCGTAGCGTTTTTCGTTTCCAAGGTAAGAGTGCTTTGGAAACAAATTTGTTTGAGAAATACCTATCAGTATCATTTTAATGCCATAGTATTGTTTTATTGAATACTTCTTGAATTTTCCAATTTGTAGAAAGTTAGGGGTAATTGTTGGCTAAAGAAATTGGAGTGTCAAGTACAAAAAACTGAACATTTCCGACATATCCTTTTGTTTGAGTTTAACCGAGGAGTTAAGGCATCGGAGGCCGCTAGAACCATTTGTACCGTTTACGGAGAGAACGCCATCGTGGCTAGTACTGCACGAAAATGGTTTTCTCGTTTCAAAAAGGGGCATTTCGATATGAATGATTTCCCACGTTCAGGGAGACCATCCGGCTTTGATGAAGACCGATTAAATGCTTCTGTCGTTCTGTCCGAACTTGACTCGTTCAAAAAAACTTGAAGCTTTGCTTTATCCTTCTTTGATTTATTTTCTTCTATTTTTTTCTTTTTGGACATCCTTTCTTCATATTCTTTTTCGATATTCTCTTTAACTGGAGTGCCTGTTAAAATCATAGACCGCGCTTTCTTTCTTCCTTTACGTGGATGTTTCCTCTCTGCAGCTTTCAAATGAGGTCTTACTTCTTGAGGTGTAACAATATTAGATTTTGATGTTTCTGGCACCGGCGTAGACGACCTAATTTCTTCTTCGTTCTCTATGGAATTATTTGTATTATCTAAGACCATAACATCATCAGTTTGATTGCAAGCATAGCGATTCACTGGTGATATGCCCGTTTTTTCAAAGCCACGAATGATGTTTACCGGCGTAAAGGCTTGTGGAAACATGGTACCAACAACGCCCGCAATATCGTATAGTGTCATTGGGGTAGCAGAGTGACTTAGCATCCGATCGTCTATCCCTTTGTGATAGTATGACTTGAAGGGAACAAAGCAACTGACATCGAGCGGTTGCAGCTTATGGCTGCAATGAGGTGGCAGCGTTAGGGGAACTATTCCGTTTTCTTTGCAGATATTTAACACCCGTATATCATAGTGGCTTTTGATACGTTTGGACTTTCCTGTGCAAAGCCGATTTACTCGTACTTTTCAGCGGCCTTCTTGAACGACAATTTATTCTGCAACACATCTTCAATGGCATCACGCATCTTTTGCTCATAATTTGTGTGATATAATTTGCTTTGCTCAAATACAGCCTTAAGCTGTCCTCGCGGATGTTTCGGTAATTTAATAATCTGAAATGAAAATCAAGACTAATTGTTATACCGCATTTGATGAGCATCCCACTATAGACCACTGGACATCGTCCCATTATAGACGACTACGTTTTTAGCAAATAAGTGACAACTTTAACGAGAAGGTAGAGCGTTAATGTAAAACCGAATTTGGTAGAAGTAAGGTTATGTACCGCTGATGTTATATCGAAAATTTGAAATCAGAATATCTAAAAGATACTAGATGGAAAACACTTTTCAAGCAATTCAAAACTTTGAGGGAGCTGATAATACAAATTTCAGTTTTATTATCATCTGTTTAGAATAGGTTCGATTAAACAAAGTCAATCAACACTTACCGGTATAGGGAAGCTCTAACATACATATAGTTCTGCCACATCGATATACAAAAGGGCAGGAACCGATTTCCCACTATGGACCTCTCCCACTATGAACCACTTACCCCTAGTGTAAATATCCTGCAAATGATCTTTGCGCGTGTAATGTCCGCATTTTCATTTGATAAAGCTTCTTGCTCATGTGGTTTACCGTTTCCACAACATTTTCTTCCATTTCATCTTCATATTCTTCATCTAACGGACCCTCATCTTCGCTTGATAAATCGCTATACCATTGCATCGAAACATTTGGATCAGAGCTCCGCTTGCTGCTGTTTTTCTTCAAAGCTGAGATATTTATTCCTGAATTATCAAAGGACAACACATGCACAAAAGAATAAACAGAAAATTCTAACTAAAGTCTACTTACTCGTAAAAATTGAAATCTGAACCAACGCAAAAAAATGAAACACGGTTAGGCGCGCGGTCTACACCCGTAGACCAAGCTTATTTGAGCTGCACAAACTTGCACTGAGAATCTCACAGAATGCAATGAGGCTACTGATACGATAAAACATAATATAACAAACAGCTCCTCAAAGGCGCGCATCCGCAACTAATACCAAATTCAAAATATTACATTTCAAAGAAGCGTGGTCTACGACTGTAGACCGCGCGACTAACGTAGGGTTAAAAAGCTTAAAAAACCAAAGAAATAAGATTAAAAATAGAACGAAAACATTGCTATAAGCATAAAAAAGCCAATAAAAGATATGCCATTCCATTCCTCAACACTTGGTTTAATTTTTGTAATTGTGTTTTCCAAAACAAAAAATCTCACAATTAAAAAATCTGCCGGCCTGTATCCCTTTTCAAGCATTTCAAACTAATTCAAGAACTAAGTAAGGTCGCATTATAATATTTCCAAGAAATATTTGTAGTGAACAGGTGCTGACATGTTTAGAAGGGTAGCTTTTCAACAATACCAAGAAGTTTAGATGTTTAGAATTGTTTGTGGGGAACTAAAAATACCCTTACAATTAAAACAAGTTGTCAAATACAATAGGTGAATAATGTTAAATTTTTACACAAACAATCTAAATGTTTTATCTAAATTAACATGAAGAAACCCAGGGAAAACCTAATAATTATAAAATAAGCAGAAAAAAGCATTTAAAAATTACCTATAAGCACTGCTCTGTGCTATAAGCGTAAAATCTTGAAATAAGCAAAAAAGGACAAAAAGCATTATTGCTAGAAATCCGCACTCTAATCATAAGTATTTAAGATTTATTTAAGATCTAAAAATATCAAGGATAATTAAATGGTCACAATGTTAATTAATAATAAGGATTCAAAAACTAAATTACACATTAAGATATGTATTTAACTGGCAATAGCTTAAAATTGCAAAAGATAACAATCTCGCTTCGGCTTAAAGTAAAGAATGTTAAATATAAAGGCAGGAATGTTAATCCTCTGAATAGTCGAAATGAATCACACTTTTTACACTTAAAGCTTTGCAGTGTTACCAACTACGTAGGTAAAAGGCTTAAAATGTTTAAGAGCGACCTTATGTGCAACCTCTTAAACTATTTCGGTAAGCGGGTTGTCTATCCTCCAAGTTACCAGTCAAGCCTGGCAAAAACATTTGTCCCAGATTGTACCTGATTTGACCTGATGACCTTTGTGGTGTAAAGACGTCTGCTAAGTGTTCGGCAAAGGGGCCAGCCTTTTCTTTGTAATTTTTTACCCACGGTCCTGGTGGTGTTGAAAATTTATGTATTCGAGGTGATGTTGTTATAGGTTTCCTTTTGTTTTTTATGGGTTTCCAAATAGAATTATCTAGCCTTGAAAGATTAGAAACATAAAATATGTTGCAATTGACTCGTTTTTCGTTTCTTACAGTTTTGCTTTTTGCTTATTGCTTAGTCGATTTTATCTATCTCTATTGACTGGTGTACGAGTTCGTTGCCAAGATGATCTGGCTGTTCTTTTCTCAGAAACTATTTTTTTATTTCTAAATGTATATTATTAACAATTTTCTTGGGGTCAGTATTCGGAGTGGCTGCCTTTGCAGCCTGCTGTAATGTACTGATGAATTTATTACATTCATCTTCGACTTCTTTAGGTTCTTTTAGTCTTGTTGATAGTTCTTTTGCCGATATATATTCCAATTTGTTTTGGGGTTGTGCAATCGTGGTTTGGGTTTTTTGGCTATTGCGGCTGTACTTAATGTAGTTATTACCGGGCTATGATCCGACGACAAGTCAAACTTGGTGTTATACCGTGAGTTCAAAAAGTATTTACATAAGGGTTGGCCATGAGACACAAAAGTAATGTCTACTGCAAGATTTCGAACCTTTGTTTTTACAATTTTATTGAAATTTGCACAACAGTATTATGCCAACAACACAATGTTGACAGTTATAAATTCTAAATCTTGCAATTGACATTATTTTTGTGTCTCATGGCCAACCCTTATGTAAAGACTTTTTGAACTCACGCTAATTGTGTAAGTTGATGCGATACCGTTGGTTATAAATAAGTCAAGTAAATTTGGGATTTTGTTTGGGTCTGTTGGCCAATACGTTGGCGTCCCCGTTGAGATATGAAGGTAATTCTTATTTTGGATTACTTGAGCTACTCCCTGCCTTTACTTGTTATAAGGCGCGAGCCCCAGAGCGTGTTTACTATTGAAGTCGCCTCCTGCAATAAATTTTGGACCAAGTGTTTGTAAGAAACTTTCGAAATGTTCTTTCTTTAAATTATGTCGGGGGGCAGTAGACTACTGTAACTGTGATGTCATACGGAAATGTTTGGATTTTTAACGACGTTGCTTGAATGTGTTCTTCTTCATGTTTTTATAGTTCATGGTGTTTAATTGCTTCTTTAACGAGTATTGCGGTACCACCGTGGGCTGTGCCATCAGAATGGTCGGTATGATAGAATCTGTATTTTGGTATGTTAAAGTAACTCCTAATTGTGAAGTGACTTTCACTAATTAGTAGTATGTCTTTAAAGTTGATGTCCATGAATATTTTTCTTTCTTCTTGATGACTTGGAAGGTCATTGTGGTTCCATTGTGATATTCGTAGAGACTTCCATGTTTCACACATATAAATGGTTTATTGCAGTACGATTTTGAATGACCGTACTGTTGACACCTCGTACATTGAATTGTATTGTTTTTATTTGTTCGGGGGGGGGGGGGAGGTTCTATTTGTATTGTCTTGTTTTGAAGGCCTGTTATTTTGTAGATATCTTTGCTGTTTGGAGCGGGTTCTAAGTCGACAAAAAAATAGATTGAGGGGGCATTTAGTAATTCTGTGTTAAGCATTATGTTTCTGACTTTGTGTCCTAACCCTAGAAGTTCTTCTTCTATATTACTGAGGTTTGTTGAATGATGTAGGTATCTTATTACAATTCTGTAGGCTCTTCCTTCTTTCATTTGGTATGTGTGATGGTATATGTTCTGTTCTTCAAATTCTCGAATCAATTATTTGTATATTTCTGGAGTTTTGCAGTTTATATTGAGTACATTATTGGCTAAGGTTTTTGCCTGATACTGTTCTTCTTCTGCGACGATTTGTAACCGTTTTGCCACTTCATTGTAATGTTTTACTCCATGTACAAATATTGGGGGACGTCTTGATGTTTTTGAAGTTTGACAACGGATCGTAACGGTTATTTGTTTCGATTTCGTTCATGGTGGTGCTTGGTTTTATTTTTTGAATTTCTTTCCTTTTAGTTCTTCTTACTTCTTACCAATCATTGTTGCTGTTCGTTTGTTTGTCTTCCTCTTCCTCGCTGGTCGATGTCATATGTATATGATATCCTCTGTTTGCACTACTAATGAGTGTTCCCTCGACAGTTGATATTTGTTGCGATGCTGGGTTAAAATCGCCGGAGGACGTTTATTGCAAAGGTGTAGCATGTAGTTGTTGTGTTAGTGCTGGTTGTATATTTATAAATTAAGGTGTGTCAATTATTGGCTGCCATTGCATGTTTTGTTGTTGAAAAACTTGTTGATTATTCATAATATTATTGTATTCTGGATTAATTCTAAACGAATACATATTATTGTTAGCATACCTGTTTACGTGTAGTCTCTCGGACTAAAAAACTTTATCACCGTTTTCTATTTTTATTTTATTTTGTTTTATTACAAACTGATATCTCACTTTTTAACAAACTGTGATCACACTCACGCTCGTCGAGCCGGTTATTGAAAAACTTAAACAAAATATGAAATACCTCTACAGCTATTTCTGTGTCAGCTTTAAATGGTTCGGCGGGAATATGGTCGCTCCGTGAGCTTTGTAGTTTTTCAATTTTTTTATGGCGTCTTTTATCTCTTCTTTGATGGGGGTATGTTCCTAGATATCTAACATTCTCACAGCTCCCATCCCTTCTATTGTTCCATTTTTTAGCGTACTCTCTTCACATAGATCTGTAAAATATTCCACCCATTCTCTTTTAATTTCTTCTCTAATTCCATAGACTGCTCCTTCATTTCCTTTTAATTTTCTTATACTGCTATCTTTTTCCCTGTTATCTTCTTCGTTATTTCATACAATTCTTTCAAATTATGTTTTCTCGATGCGGCTTCTGCTCTGCTTATCATTTCTTCTAAGTATTTTTTGTTTGTCTCTTTTTGCCTGTTCCTTTATTGTTTTCCTTTGAATATTCCCCTTTTAGCTCTTCATTTTCTTTGCTTTGGTTGGTTTTATTTATTTTTGCTATTAGTAATCTTCTTTCATTAATTAGTTCTAGCGTCCGTGTTGATACCCATATCTTGTCTTTTCTTCTTTGATCAGATTGATTCTTTTACTGGATTTTTAAAGTAAATTTGTATATGTTCAAAATTTTTTCAGTCCTTTTTTCTTTAAAAAATACTTATGCTTCTCAATTCTTCTCTTAGTTTGTTTTGGAATATTATATATGTTTCAACCTCGCCTGTCTGCCCCCGACTGAGGCAGCCGCATACCACCATTATCTGAGGGCCTATATACAAGTGCAGAATTGGAGAAACTACCTCCTCAGTGCACTGAAGTGGGGCTGGACAGCCCCCAAGCATGGTTTTCCCCCCATCGAAACAGACAAACCGGCAGCACCAGAAGAGCTCCTGAACAACATTTCATGCACGTGCAGCAAAGGATGCCGCGCAGCCTGCTCTTGCCGTAAAATTGGCATAAAATGCACGATAATTTGCACAAAATGCAAAGGCCAAACGGGTACCAATTCTCCATCTGAGGACATCCTCCTTTTTGAGGTAAATATATTCTCTTGTTTTTAAGCGAATTACAGTTAGTGATATAAGTTCTCTGAAAGTCTAAACATAAAACCCATGAAGTCAACTGAATTACTTGGGTTTTGAGTGAGTTTACCGTGTAACAAACCGAAAATCCAAATATTTTGTATATTCGGATTCTCCACTATTACATGCTCCACCCTTTGTTGCCTCCTATTTAAAAACACTATTCACTTAAGTCTTGTTTCTAACCGTTTTGCACAGGTAAGCAGCTATGAGGAGGAAATTGATCTCATAGAAGACGGATTATTGTCACAACTTGAAGAGGAGGAGGAGGAGGAAGCAGAAGTGGTAGGTTTGGAGGAGAAGCCGCCGCTACTCAAGAGGATGACAACGAAGTGAACATGAACTAAATTATTAATAATTATGGATTAATTCCCTAACGGTTCATTTTGGGCAAAATGACTCACAACGGAAAAATGCGTGTATCTACAGTCATACTTAACCGATTTGAACAAACTTACTACATTTCAAAGAGAATTAAATTCTCTACAACTTTCTTTCTATCACATTTTGGTGTAAGATGGATCGTTTAGAGATATCAGCATTGTAAGAACGCCAAACTGCATTTTCTACAAAAAATAAAAAAATTTCTTGATATTTGACGAACGATTTCAAGTATATTTTTTAACCGAAACTAGAAAATGAGGTACTCATTTGACGCATAATTTAAGGCTCTACATTTTACTAAATAACGATGTTCTCAATAGAATGCTCGTTTTTTGAATTTTAGGCGAAAAACTAAAAGAATAGCGAAAATTTCGCGGTTTCTTCGACCTGGTGGTTGGAGCTCAAGTTAGAAATTAGGACAAACTCATTTTCTTCATACTAGAGGTATGATATATCGACTAAAAAGGTTTCCAGCTTTCCTCTAATTATTTGATACCAAAATGCTAATTTTATTGGACTACTTTAGGTCTGTGCATTATTTCATAGATCGCCCTCCTCCTCTGCTTACATAAACTGTACATTTATTTAGTCATTCATTCCAAACAGGAACTTAATGTACTTTCGATACCCCGTATATAGAATTATTTCGAATCCTCATGATATGGATTACTAACTTTTACCTACTATGTGTTGAAAAGCCGAAATAATGCTATTGTTATGTTCTGCTTCTGAAAATTTGTCTCTCAAATAAAAATCTCCCATTATTAGAAATAATAAACTTTTCAACTTTTTACTACCGACACGATAACTAAAGAAATTAGGTCTTATTATCCAATTTAGCAATTATAACTACACAGTTTTCCGTGTGTTTAGATGCACCTAATCCATAAAGAATTACCACTTTTCAAAGCAAATTGTAAGGGATAAATGCATAAATACAGGTTTAAACTTTTAAAACAATAAGTGATTAGTCTACTTACTACTTTTACATTTATACAACAAACTTCAGTAAACCTGAATGTCTGACTTGTCTTATAGTACGAAGGTATTTGATGTCCACCAGTATTTAAAATCAAATGTGCGTTGTAATAATTTTCAGAGACTATTACAGCCGCACCACTTTAAAGCAATTGGTACATTGGAAATACAAGAACAACAATATACGTATATTAGAAAAGGTGCGGATTTCTGGTTTCAATACTCAAATTTAAAAAAACGAAATTGGATATCAGGTACAATATTCAACTTTTTTAATTCTTTATTATGTAGATCATTATGAAAAGCTTTGGTGCTATGAACAGCCCTTTTTAATTTGAAATTTGTCTTGAGATTTTCAGTTCTAAGGTTAAAAATTGTAATTCAAATTTTAAACCCATGGAAAAATAATTTTGCCTCGGTTAAGACTAGCAAAATCTGAAATTTACAGGGCTATAATTTGAAAACCTCTGAGTTCTAAAGTTTCGAATCCCATTTACAAGTCTGTGAATATGAGAGTCCAAAGCTTCGAAAATTTGAAAGCTTAAAAGTGCGTTTTTATTTTTCTGGCATGGGTTTAAAATTCGAATCTTCGGTTTTGATGTTTCAGCTTTAAAAATGCGAACTGTTAAGTTGCGATTTTATTTCCGTAAACATTAAATTTGTAGCTTTGATTTTAAAGTCTGAACTCCAATTCAGTTTTAGTCCAGTGAAATGGTGTTCAAAAAGGGCTTGAAGTGGAAAGTTCTGGTGTAATTGTTTTTAGTGGATTACTTTATGTTTTTTGGGGTGCTGAATACGAATCTGAAGTTGTCCAACAATTTTTTTCCCGCAAATATGAGAAATCATCAAAAACCACTAAAAATCACAGGTTTTTTTGGTTTTTGGCTTATAACTTGCAAAGTAAGCTTTTTACGTAAAAGGCGATTCTATAATAAAATAAAGACGAGAAAATTACCTACAACTCATGTTCTTACGATTTGTTTGTAAGACGTATGGTTTCCGCGCAAAGGGGTGCTGAAAAATCGGCGAGAATCAGCAATTTTTAGAAAATAGCAAAAAACACATTTTTTAGAGACTTTCCCTTGACAACACGAAAAGTAAGCATTTCACTGTAAACATTATTCTATACCTAATTTTTTTGGACCTTGAATAGTTATGAGAGAAGCACTGACGAATGCACGAAGTAGTTAGCCGCCTCCTTATTGAAGGCATATAACGTAAATGCATCATTATACGTCTGCGCAGATATGTAAAACGTTAACGTTACGTTATATAGGTACAACAAATATTATTAAATGATTATTGACGTTGAAGTGAAACTCATCAGTCAAATCGGGCCCTCTTAGATAAAGGTTCTGCAGGGATACCTTCCAGTGAACACTTTCTACCAGTCTCTGTACCTAAAGGCGAGATTTATAGTAGCTTGTCTACAAGGACATCCAAATTTTGCTAATGTCATCATTAGAACAGGTGGGTTCCACCTACTGATGTCTCTCTTGAAGGTAATAGGGTATATAATGGCTGGTAGCGGGTTGAAGGAGTTATTTAATGCAATATATGCACTGCTCTCAACAGAGAAAATTCTGACCGGCCACGCCTATTCAAGAACCGTTAGAGCACATATCTGAGCTCATGCTACCCTGGCGACAATTATCTTTGAGACAATGGATTTGACCTCAGACCTTCAAGAAAAACTTACAGTTTATAAATGATGCAGATAGGTCTGTGATTTTATCAGCACACGAAAAGGAGTGTGTAGAAGAATTGAAAACCACGTTTTCTGCTCAAGTTCAAGCCTTGGCTAACCGTGGTGCTACATCAAAGCTTTGGATCCAGTACTTTGAAATGGTTACGCTTGTTAAGCTATTCATTGAAGCTGAAAGAACAGCCAACGGGAACCTTCACCTTCAAGTTGTGTACCAGATGCTCCCGTACTTATACGCCAGCAGACGTTTCTTATATACCAAATGCTGTCACCTGTACCTACAAGACATGCACAGCTTAAAAGACAAAATGAACGCTGAGGAATATGAAAAGTTTACGGGTGGCGGGCTCACTGTTCGAAGGACCAGCAAATTCTGTAACGGAACATGGACAGATATGACCATTGAACAGTCCCTCATGAGGATAATGAAAATTGCTGGGGGCTAACTCATGGTTTGGTTGCTATCCGAAGAACTTTATTCTGTTGAGCTTGCAATTTATTGGTGTTAATTTTTGCAATGTTTCCCCATATTTGGCATGCCTTAATATTGAGAGATATATAATTTTGGTGCATTTCACTTGCAGTGACGATTTTCGATTTATTAGCGGATAAAGTAATGCAAGCTTCGCATGAAATTGGTTTAGTTTTTTATTTAGGTGGTATTCCCATGATAGTCTTGTATCTAGGTATACGCCTAGATATTTGACCGCCGAGTCTCTTGGATTCCATATAACTGGGTTTTGGTTGATCACTAAGTTGCCAGGGTTGCTTATACGTCTAAGTGTAAACATTTTTGCTTTGCATTTTGTTGGGTTTATTTTTATTCGACATTTGTGGAACCAGACACATATGCCGTCTATAGCTTGTTGTAGTTGTGAAATTGCTATTGGTAGTTTACAGTGTTGAGTAATGATCGCCGTGTCATCTGCGAACATTGCTGTAAGTGCTTGTACTTGGATCGGTATGTCGTGTACATATAGATTAAACAACAATGGGCCCAAAATGCTACCTAGTGGGACTCCAGCTTTTATGTTTGTGTGTATGGTCGTGTTAAATCTAGGAAGTCTATTGTTGTGTACTGTTTTTCCTCGTAGCCTCTTTCTTTCGGTAATTCTTAGTAGTTGATGGGTGGTTGAGTATTTTATTCTGAATCCAAATTGCTCTTTAGGTAAAATATTTTGGTTGGTTATAAAGTTGTTTAATCTTTTGTGTATGATCTTTTCAAGTACCTTTGACAGCGTATTTAATAGACTTATCGGTCTGTAGTTCCGCTGATTGGTTTTGTCCTTCCCTGGCTTATTAAATGGCAGTATGTGAGAGAATTTCCAATCTTTAGGGAAATACCCTTGTCTTAGACAGCTGTTGAATATAGTTCCGAGATATGCCAGTGCTTTTCTTGTTAGTTTCTTAAGTACCAAGTTAGGGATTTCATCTGGGCCTGGTGCTTTTCTTATTGGTAGTTTGTTTATTATGGATTTCATTTCTCTAGGAGATGTATGCTGTATTAGATATTATGTTTCTTTAGGTACATGTATAGCTACGTACGTACAGACCTCTTTTATAAAGTCTTGTTGATTGTTTTCAGAGAACGGTTTGAAGGTCTTTTCTAGAATATCAGCTATCAATTTACACTTTTCTGGGTCGGTTTCATATATGCCACCATTGTCTTTTAGTGGAGGTATTGTTGGTCGTTGTTTGAGTAATATTTTCGTTGCTTGCCACATAGAATGGTCTCTCTGTTGTAGTTCTTTAATGTATTCCTGCTATGTTCTTATTCTTATTGTATCTAACTCTTTTTTTATACGATGCGTTAGGTTGTTGAGTTGCGTTTTCAGTTGTGGTGTTCTATGTCTTTGCCATAGCCGTCTTGTTCTGTTTTTCTCTTTAATTAAGTTCATAATATCTGCCGATAGTGGGTTCTAGTATTGTGGTTTTCTTGTTTTGCATGTTATGGTTGCTTGTTGAACGCTGTTTTTAATAGTTTCAGTGTCATGCGCTAGAGCAGTATCTACTGCTTCAGTTGTACGTAGATTCCCAGGAGTTTTTATGTTGATGTTGAGAGTTGCCTTGAATATATTCCATTCCACTTTCCCCTTGATTAGTTTTGGTATTACGTGAGAAATTTCCGGAAGACCATAAAAGCTTTTCAGTACTGGTGTATGGTCGGAGTCCAACTCTAAAACTACATTTTGGTATATTGGGCGGCGAACGTTTTTGAGTAGCACTATGTCAAGTATGTCCGGTTGATGGCCAACTCTATAGGGGGAGTATGTGTAATATGTGTAATATGTGTATTCTGTTGGTGCAGCAATTTGTATGGCGTGTGTTAATGGGTAATTCTGTAATTTTGAGTTGCATTTTTATTATGATTGCAACTCCGCCCGTAAGTATTACTCCCTCTCTGTCCTGTCTGTACATATATGACATAGCCCGGTATTCTTAACGTTTCATTTCATTGGGAATGAGATGGGTTTTAGTTACACATGCTATATCTACATGATGTCTTCCTAGGAATTCTATGAGTGTGGATCTTTTAGTTTTTATGCCATTGTCGTTCCAATTGACAACTGTTATGTTATTAATTATATGTCTATTATACGCCATTTTGGAGCAATGATGGCAGTAATTGTATAAGCAGTGGTTTTATATGTGGAAGTATTATTGTTTCAAAATAGTTTCTAGAATTTTTTCTTGCTCTCCTTCTGATTTCGTTGGTTCGTTTTGATTATTAATTAGTGTGTCCCTGTATGTTCTACTGGATGTGATGGGGTTGTTATTACGGGGGCGATTTTGGCTACGTATGGTGTGGCTGCTGTGAATTGGCTATTTTCTATAGAGGCTACATCCCCTGTAGTTCGCTGGGTGGTTTTCCCCGCAGTTGACACATTGGGGAGGTTGATTTGGTTTTTTTGGACAGTTGGTGTATAGATGCGATCCCGTACATTTGACGCATCTAGGCTGAAGGTGACAGTAATTTTTGCTGTGACCGTAACGTTGGCATCGTTTACACTGTACGATGTCCGTATTTTGTCGTCACGGGTCTACGTGTATACTGTACTATGCAGTAACTTAGCTTTTCAAGTTGAAATATTTTATTTGATTTTCTGTTTTTTGCAGTTCGACTGCACATATTGGATTAGGTCTCGTGACTTTCTTTACGGGGTATTTTACTTTCCGCAGTTCACTTTCAATTTCTTGTTCTGTCAGTGAATGAGGTACGTTTCTTATCATTACTGATAAGTTATTGTTCTCTGGATCATTAAATGTCTGGTATTTTATATTATGTTCATCGTAATATTTTGCTAGATTTCTAAATCTTCGATGGTGCTCGTATTGACTCGTAAAAATTTACCTTTAGTTATTGTTGTGAATTCGTTTAAAGTTATGGCTTTTATGTCACTTAATACTTCGTTGAAAATTCCCGCTTCATGTACATATATCGGTGGTATCTTTATCTTAGGGGTTGTTTGCTGTTCTTCTCTAGTTTCCATTATCTCCTCTGTTTTTTGTTCTGGTGCTTGTTTTTTATTTTTTTTGTCAAGTATATAGTATCTGTTTGCTGTTATAAGAGTGTTTGGGTTAAATAAATACCTGTTTGGCGGTTTCCGATACTGGAGGTGGCGAAAGGTCACTATTAAGTATCACGTTTGTTAGACATTGTGATTTTGGCCTACCGATAAGCCCAAAGTGTGAGTGAATATTATTCTGTGAAATTAAGTTTCAAGGTTTACGTTTATTTATTTTTAATAATACTTATAAAGTTTAAGAGCACTGGTACTTCGTGTTGTCACTGCGATTAACTATCACGTCCGTTCTTCGCGGCTGTTCAACTCGAACGTTTGGCTTAAGTGTAAGATTCAAGAATATAAATTTAGAACGTGAGTTCAAACATTAAGCCATGTTCAAATTTTAAGTATTTAAGTATTGACTTAACATTCAGAAATCTGATTTGATTCTGTTCACAATATTTCTTATATATTATGAATTAAGATTATTCAAGATAGTCATTGGATTAAAATGTAAAAGTGTCAAATATTTACGTAGAATTTAATGTCACTCTGTTAAAAAAAAAGTATTTATGAGAAGCTATGCTTTTACCTATTTTTCTAAATTGTTAGTTAAAAATAATATTTATACTTAAGTTAATTTTAGCAACATCCTATGGGCACTATTTTCCTCTATCCATTGATATTATTACTATTCTTATATGTTTAAATGGGGAGCATTGTGTGTGTACACTAACGTAACTAGTTAGTTTCGAATGCAATTTTACTATCTTCCGTTTTGAAACTCCCCACCCGGTATATTGGTTACAGCGAAAATATTCTCTGTATTTTTACGGTACATTGGTGGATTTTTCTGCTGCACACTTCAGTTTTCGTTTTACTGTATTCCTGTCAAATACATACATAACAGATCCAGATTACATTTGTTTCAATTTAACATTAAATTCACATTCCAACAAGCTAAGTCAGTTGCTGAATCTTTTTGTTTTTGCGAGCGTTGGAGGAGGGGAAATCTTTAAAAGACCCACTGTGGTAGACTTTGCAGTGGTGTATCGGATTCGACTGGGAAGATAACCCAGACGCCTACCGACTAAAACCTCTCCTCTTTCACCCACCATGCCGGAACCGCCAAAAAACATTACTTCGGGAGGGGGTAGGTATCTGTTACATCGCTATATTATAATTCTGTAATGAAGCTTCCCTTCTGATTCGTACTTAGCCTTGCTTTCTAGATACCCTTGCTTATCTTTTCTTTTAGCATGGTTATAACGTAATCGCTTATAATTTATTATATTCCAGTTTTCTTCTCTCTCCAACATAATTTTCACAACGCTGTCTTTGTTTATATTTTTTCCTACCCATAGGCTCGTCCCTTCTCTTGAACTATTCCAGCATGTAAAGAAGTTGTGCTCTGCATCATCTGTCTTTTCATTGCAATAAATGCAGCTATCCTCTTCTACCTTGCATATCTTCTTCAGGTAAACCTTAAAACTTTTTGGGTTGTAAAACAGTTTACGTTTCCGAACTTACCACTTGTTAAATTTTTAATTAAGGACTTTGTCCACACTCCCTTAGTATTATTATCTTTCCGTCTTCTCTTCCGGTCGTTTATCATTTCCTCCCTAAGCTCCTTCTTGCGCTGTATCCCTTATTTCTCTCTTCTGCCAGTAATTCTATCGGATACATAGATGCAATAGCGTAGCTTGCATCATTTGAGACTGTCCTATAAGCGCATGTCGAAGCTATTGCCACCATTCTTTGCTCCTTTGTAAGTATAACCCTGTATTTCCTGGTCCTTATATCTATCCTACACACTGTGGCTCCATATAGCATTATGGAGTTTGCAACGGCAGAGTATTATTTTCTTTTCGCCGGACTCGGAGCATGTATAAGTGTCGAGATGCTGTTTTCTACTTTGTTAGCGATATATAGAATATGTCACTTCATCTGGCAATTTCCATCAAATAGTATACCCAGGTATTTCAAAACCTCTTTCGCCTGTATCTTGTAATCGTCCGTCTCAATTTTTACATTTATTAGTCTGTTGCCCCCATTTAATATGACTATTTCTTTTGCTATAATACTTAAATGCCGTTTTTCTATTTCTATCTTTATTCTACAAAGAGCAAGAGCCGCTCTACTTTGTAGTAATGGAATTGTTTTAGCTTGGACTAGTATGGCCGTATGGTGTGCATAGCAATATATTATTTCAGTGCTTTCGGGTAGTTCAGTCTTCACTATCTTGGCGAAGTATACGTTCCATAGAACCAGTCCTAGTATGTAGCCTTGTGGAACTCCGCAAGTTATCTCATATTCCGTGTTATTATCTTCGGCTTTCTAGATAGCTGCAGATCATATTACTTAATTATCTGCTTATATTCCTGTTCTTCAGTTCTTTTATTACGGGCCCCATCTAGCTGTATTAAAAGCATTTCTAATATCGATGGTAATCAGTATGCTGAGCTTTCTATTTTTATAACTATTTTGCTGGCTCTACATACTGCCTCTACGATCTCAGTAGTAAGATTATCCGGGCCAGGTGCTTTCTTCTTGTTCTTCTTCTTTTTTCTTCTTCAGTTTTTGTATTGCCCTCAATAGCTCTTCTTGTGTAATCTTAGGTACTTCTTTATTGTCCCTGCTGTATGCTCATCTTAGTGTGCCGCATTATTATTTTACCCATTTTAGTGTGTAGCATTATGATTTGTTAGTGTGATTCTTGTTTTTTTGGGGCAATTTAACCGTAGCTATTTTATAGCCTTGGCTCCAGGCATTTTGTTAAACCTCTTCTGTAAGCACTTTCCATTTTACTTCCTTTGCCTTTAATTATGGCGTATTGATAGTTTTTCTAGCTAGTTTGTCCTGTTTTCGTGCTTGTATCTGTATATCTTCGCATATATATTTTTTGTTAAGTCTGTGTTTCACCAGTCTTTTATTGTTTATCCATTTTGGTATGGATAAGTGTTTATCACAACATTGTTGTATTACAGTAATGCAGGTACTGCAGGGGTGTTGTACGACCACGTGCGTTTTCTAATTCCTCCCTCAGTTTTATTTGTCCTCCACCTTATGTATTGGCTATTATTACCTAACGTTTCTTCGTTTCTGGCAGTTTTGATGGTAAAAATTATATTATTGTGTAGATTAAAATTTCCCTCTTCTGCATTTACATACCATTATTTGTATCTTCTTGCTGCTCCTTTGCTGGTAATAGTAACATCTATGTATGTTTTCTGTTCTCCTCTGGAACATCTGCATTATTCAGTATAAGATTAATGGCCATTACCCATTCCATAATTTTTAGTTCTCTATAATCCGTTTTTTGGCTGTTTCAATAATTAGACTTCGCATATAAGTCTCCTACTAGTATAATTTCCTTTTAGTTGTTCTTACTTAGTTTATTTACTCGATCTTCTTTTTTTCCTGCTGAATCTAACATTATAAAAAATAACATTCGCAGCTGGAGATTTGGTAGACATTAACTGCTGAACTGTTTTAAATATAAGTTTTTAAAGTTTAGGAAAGTTTCAATTCGATTGATTTATTAATAATATTAATGTGTCCGGTTTTAAAAATTTCATACTCCTTCTGTACTACTGTGACAGCTTTGGATAATTGCCAATGTCATGTCAATGTTTTGCATTACATAGAAATTACATTAACATAGACAAAAGAACAACTTAAGAAGTTTGGATATTTTCAAATGAATAATAATTTAATACAAAAATAGTAGATTGTTTTACAAGTTAAGAAAAGTGAGAGTTTTCCAACGAGTGTAAATTTTTAATTCACGAGCAAGCGTAGCCTGAGTGTAAATTTTTAATTCACGAGCAAGCGTAGCTTGCTCGTGGATTAAAAATTTATACGAGCATGGAAGAACCACTTTTCTTACGCGTTGAACATGCTATTTTTTCGTGTACTTCACGAAAATCACGTTAATTTTTAAAAATAAATATTCAAAATTTATCAAGGTATTATTTTTCACTGTGGTCGTCATGGATTTGTCCATTTTTACAGCTACTAGTTGAATTGATTTTCGACTTGTCAAAAAAATTATGTAAAACGTGAGATTATTTTTAAACGTTTTTAAGATTTTGCGCAGGCTCTGTAGATAAAATATTGTACAATACACGTTACACGTGTGATAATGCATTATTAAGATACGCGTTTGAAATCTGCACCTCGTTTAATAATTGTACATTTACGAATATTTATACAAATAAATTGAATGAATCAAAAAAAAGTGTTGCTAACAAGAAAAGTACCACTTTTCTTTACGATTTTTGATTGAACAATATGCTTGATTTCTATCTATTTAGTACACGAAAAAGTAATTTTTTAATATAGTTTTCGTGATACTTGAGTGTTATGTCATTATAGCAGCAGTGTTT
The DNA here is from genome assembly GCA_963082815.1 of Melanotus villosus. Classification (NCBI taxonomy): domain Eukaryota; kingdom Metazoa; phylum Arthropoda; class Insecta; order Coleoptera; family Elateridae; genus Melanotus; species Melanotus villosus. The sequence goes on along the minus strand of OY720419.1, from coordinate 9,668,537 downwards.
GTATGACTGATATGCCATCGATAACAGCCACGATCCTTAAAATTTGACAGCCATGGCCGTTATTTCACCTTCCATGTTTTTTATTTATTTTTGTTTTTGTAAACAAACGTTGCTACACAACAAAAACACACTCGGAAGGCTACCTGCACCGAGTTTGTCAATACGATTATGAATAATTACGCCACAGTAGGATAGTCATTTAATCCTTTAGTATCGCGAAAACTATAAAACAACATACGGCCGATATGGATATAATAGATTCGGATAATTTATATGTTCGGTTAGCGCCTCACCCATAAAGCTTTTGCTCGTCTGTTAGATTACCCATATCGGCCTAATACCGTTATAATTATAGTATATTGTAACACAATTGATTCTTTAACAAGACTAGAACGACAGCGAAGGTCCTATTTTTTAGAGTTTCATAATAAATGCATCTTCAAACCACGCACTGCTTTAAAATACACTACAAATATACAAAGATTTGTAAAAGAAAGCTTCAGAGAAAAAAATACTGTCTTAGGTTAGGTCAAACATAATTACTTCCATGGCCAATCTGTTAGTTGGAATGAAATAAGCAACACAATATTAGGTATAAGCTGAACATGCGAACATGTCCATAGAAGTACCCGTCGCTCGCTGTTGTACAAAATAATACTTTATGGGCACGCTCTGGAATAAATAAGACTAGAAATACTTCCTAAACCGATTACTTTATTATATATTATATTAATGATAATTTCTACCTAACTTCCAAGCAATTAACTTTTTTCATATTTGTAAGTCATTTTTGCCGCTTGCCAGCAAGTTGCTGTCGTTATTAATACATTATTTTCATTAATTATCATTTGTTTATGCAGTTACTTGGAGCTAGTCTTGAATGATAATATTAATTTTTCTATCCTTTTCTAGTTTTAAATTATTATTATACAAACTAGGCAACACATTTAAAAAAATTAAGAAACTGATTGCTTGGGAAGGATATCCCCGCAATCAGTTTAAGAACAGATCAATAACCAAGAAAAAACAAAGAGAGAAAAAATAGTAATACTTGCACGTGCAGAAAATTAAAGAGGCCATTTTCAGTGACACGATTAGAGTAAAATTGGAACACTCCGATGTTCAAATTTTAATCGGTCAATTAATGTACTTTTGATGATATATTTCTTACTTTACTTTCCTTCAAATCGCTGTTCTGCTTTTATGACACAACATTTTTAAATTGAAATAATGCCTTCTTTATGCCTTGTTTCTGCAAAGTTCGAAAAAACTTTCAGAAACAACGCTGACGATTTCAGTGTTCTACGTATTAGTTTTTACGTACCAAATCCTTGCAACGACTGAATAATATTCAATGATATTTAAGAAATAATCAATTTGACTAACAACACGGTAGCTAAGGAAATTAAAGCCCATTATTCAATTTAATAATTATAACTTCACAGTTTTCCGATTGTTTAATGTTTATGAATAAAAAATTACCACTTTACATCTTACACTTTTAAGGGTAAATGCATAAATACAGCTTTCAGTTCAAATAACAATAAGTGCTTGTTAGATGTGACAGAAGAAATTTAGTGAACCTTAACATCTAGCCTTTTATGTAACTTCAAAGTATTTACGATTAAATATACCTGCATTGTTACAATTTTCAGTAATCAGTAGTTCTTTCAGGCGGACTATTGTTAGCAATTCACAGATTGGAAGGAAAACGAAATTTGTTGGCGAAAAAGATGGGTATTTTTGATTTTTAAACAAATTTAGGAAAATCCAGGTAATTAACACCTTTAATCTTTTAGTATGTAAAAAGCATAAGTGGTTCATGGAAAACAAGCCCTTTGATTGATTTTGTAATCATATAAATTAAGCGCCCGAAATTTCTAATTTAAGACCAACCTATAATCTTGTTTCTCAAACAAAAAAAAAATTTGAATCTCAAAATATGTCGAAAGACTCTTGTGACGAGTAAGGCGAGCTAGATCCGAAAATTTGCAGGTTTTGGAAATCTAATCTGAAAATATACCAATCTTTAGAGTTGAACTACATGCATATAATTAATATTTTCGGATCCGGGTTCAAGCGTCCAAACTTGAAATTCTAATGTTTTAGGTTTGAAGATTGAATAAGATTTTCCATAAAAAACCGTATCGTTAATCCAAAATTCTCTACTCGCCAGCAGTTTAGTGCTTTTGCATTTATAAAGAAGCATTTCTTAACACTGACAAAGCTTTACATAAACTGGAAATATTTCACACTATAAATCAGCATCAATGGATAATTTGGGCCGCGAAATTGTGCAATTGCCTTTACGTTTCTTAAAATTGGCTGGACAAAATCCGCAAGAAAGCAAAATGAAGTTTCTCATAGTCACAGCACTGCATTCTACTTGTGGCATGGTAGCCTTCAGTTTTCTCATTCTACAGCTTTTTTACATCGATGGAAATACACTTACTATGCTTGTTCAGACCTGTGAAGGAATTGTAGCATATGGCCAGGTATTGTAACCCCAATACATAAAATTAAAAGCATGAGATCAAATTATTTAGCGCACATAAACTCTTAGTCGGAATGAATGGCCAAATAATTTTGTAGTTTATGTAAGCAGAGGATGACTGAATACACATGGCGGTTTTTCAAATAATATACATCTCGTATAATTAATCAGTCTTTTATGTAATCCCAATCCGCACATATTGGGGTTAAAATGAAGTTGTAATGATAATACCAGGGTGGGACAGATTTCGCGAAGCTTATCAAACTGTTCCACAGAACAAAATTAATTTAAAAGTACAGTTAAGCTCGCGTCTCTAATCCTTTGCCGATATGTATCAAATTTGTAATCAACTGTTTCGATGGTGTATATAAATGAATCGTATTTAAAAGACAGTTAGCATTATGGTAAGAAATAATAATAAAGAATACGAGAATAGTCATTTCATGTATGAATTCTGTGATGGTAATGTTGGAACCTCAATTTGGGAGTATCGAAAGCGTTTCCTAAATACGATAACTTTAGATGCTCAAGTTCTCGTAGGTTTTGCAAATTAAGTTTCTTCTTCTGTTCTGTAAGCAATCAACTATTATTGGCTGCAAGTTTACGTTCTAGTAATAATTAAAACAAATACAAAAATCAATAAAAATAAGTATTAGTAATCGTATCCTTCGAACATTTGATAAAAATCAGTGGCGTACCTCTCCCAAAGACATTTTACATTACTCTTTTCGCTTGAACAATTTCGCGAAAGTTCCCGAAACAAATCTTACTTTAGTAATTTAAGAATAAACTGCTTCACAATACCTACTTATTTCAGAGCATCTTGAAAGCATCTGTCGTTGCAACAAAAATGAAACTTTTTCGTCAACTTATAGCAGATACTGAGAAGTTTTGGAAAACTGACAGATTTGAACACAATACTCGAGCAAAGTTTGACAAAACCTTTAAACAAATTTTACAACTAGAAAAGGTTTTTGTTTTGCTAATGGCCATAGCAGCTGTTTTTGTAATGGCTAATGTTTATTTTACTAAAGGACTACCTATAGGAGCCTGGATTATAAAAGACCAAGAAGAATTACACAAGCGTGCAATAATTATGACTGAATTATTTTGGCTGTATATAGCATTAATAGTTATAGGGTATGATTGTTTTTATTTTAGTTTGTGTATTTCTGTTACCATGCAATTTAGAATGCTACGTTATGCTCTGAAACAATTAAACACATCGACTTCTTGTACCGAAAATAACGAAGAAGCTTACTTGAATAACCTGGTGGATTATATCCAACATCACCAATTTTTATTAAGGTAAAAACAGAGTGACAGCTAATAAACTTCCTAAAAAACTGTCCTCATATATGATTTTCTTTTAAAGATACTGCCGCAATTTAAGAGACGCATATTCACCGATACTGTTTATTGTATATTCTACCATCTCACTTGTATCTTTTGTAGAATTATATATCATACTAAAAAGGTAAAGTATATGTTGCATTATATTTTATACTCGTATTATACAGGGCGCGCGTAAAGCTTGGAACAAATTCGATAAAATCTTTATTGGGCAAGTAAGAAAATAATGCTCGCGCAAGTCGGTTTCCTTTTTTAGATGCGCATTTTTTGGTATACGTATATTTTTTTGACGTCATCCTTGTTCGAGTTATCACGTCAGCATCAGTTTGTTTTGAATGGCAACATCCTCTTCTGATAGCACCATTAAAAAGAGCACCTTTTTGCGTATAGACGCCAAATTTTGTGGTCCATTACGTAAAAATATTTTCGAGAAATTTATAATTAATATTTAATAAACTATAGTTGGCTTATTTAATCATTGGGCCATTTGTCATTGATGACGTATTAAAAGCTAAAAAGTATTTGAATTTGCTACAACAACAGATAATTCCTACACTTGTAGCACTTTATCCAAATAATCAAAATCCCTAAATACCAGAGCAGTCAATATGGTAACAACAAGATGGTGCGCTACCACATTATTCACGGACTGTGTGTGATTATCTAAACACTTTTTTCCCCAATAGATGGATTGTTAGACCAGGAGTTACAGTGTGGTCAGCTAGATCTCCGGATCTAATTCCATGGAACTATATTTTGTGTGGTTACCTTAAAACCAAGATAATATACTTAAATAGACCAAACACTATTGATGAATCAAAAGACAGAATTCGGAATGAAATAAGAATCATGAACGCTGAAACGCTAATGAACGTTTTACAAGAATTTCAATACCGACTTGCATGTTGTTCAAGACGTTAATGGCATGAAATTTGAACATTTAATTTATTTGGTTTTAGTTGCATTTATTATTTCCTTTATTTTTATTTCATTACATTGTTATGAATAGATACTGAAACTTTATTTTCTTGAAAATATTGTTATGTAATATACCACAAAATTTGGCGTATATGTGCAAAAAACTGTGCTCTTTTAAATGGTACTATCAAAAGAGGATGTTGCCATTTAAAAAAAATTAATATGACGTAATAACTCGAACAGGCATGCCGTCACCTGTCCGAGCAGTATTTTTTTGCATGCCCAATAAATATTTTATCAAATTTGTTTCAACCTTTACGTGCGCACTGTATATTAGCCATTTAGATTAGTTATATGCATGTTGATTTCGGGGAGTCATTGGGTATGCCCCAAACGATTCTGAAGCAGCGGGTACAAAAATGCTTTGAAAGTAGGTTTGTCTGTATGTATTTGCACACCAAACGTAAAGACTATCTAAAGGCAAAGTAGCACATTGAAAAGAAAAGTTGAAGCATGTCAAATGGGATGATAGAAAAGGAGAGGCAAAAAAAACATGCAACCAGCAATAATCATTGGGTCAGTTATATACATTGCATGGTTGGAATATCATTGAAAATGCTGTACATAATATTCAAAATATCAAAAAGGTATTATCTAAAATGAATAAAAGTCTATGCACCCACCATTGCTTACTCCGATGATGACTTATAATTTGTGTGAAGATATGGAGACAGTGCTAAACCGAAACAAAACATTTAACAGTATATTGACAACAGAATTCAATGCAAAGTTGAGAAAATAAGAAGAAAGGCGTCTAGGAGAATATGGATTCAAATCAAGAGCCCTCGAGGACAAACAATTGTAAACTTTTTGGAAAAACATCAATTACAAGCAACGAACAGACTTGTCTATTAAGAGGAATACTGAAAGTGAACATGGGAAAGCCACGATGGTAAAATCGTAAACGTATTTTGTCATCATTAACCAGAATAAAATGGTAACAATAGTGAAATAGATATCAGTAATCACAGACTGGTCAGATTACAGATACTACTTAACTTTGAATTGGACAGACGCAATTTAATCCATATTAAAAGGAAGAGCATCCAGAATAAAATTATTCGCCGATGAAGAAACATTTAGACAATTTTTGAAATTCGACTTAGAAAACACTCCCATCAAAATGGAATGAAATTGCGAACTGTATCATCGAGAATACCGAGAATTTACTATAACGCGCAACATTAAAACAGGGAGTTGCTAGCCAACTATTTTCTACAATAATGCAGTAATATTGTTGTGCATATGTAGTCATAGAAGCTATAACTTTCATATTGCGCGTAATGATAAATTCCCGGTATAAGGTAAGTAGTAAATAAGACACTTCGAAATGTAACGACGAGGAAAACTAGTAAATTGGCGGAAAAAATAAAAGTTCTAAGAAGAAAAAAACAATGAGAAATTAATGTTAACACCAAGAAACAACAAAGTTAAAGGAAACCAATAGAGATCAAAAGGAACATGTGAACAGGTATATCAAGAGTTAATCAAAATGTATTAGTAAAGATAGAAGCATGTATTGGATGTTGCCTAAATCTTTAAACAGTGATCCTTTAGTCTGCGACAAAAAATTTGTCCATGCTAGTATAATCAATGTATCTTTCTCAGATTTACTTACGCATTATAGATATGGCAATTTACAGAAACAAACTTGGAAAAACTAAAGGTGGTACAGCGATACATTGGAAGAATATGCTTGGGATAAAAGAGAGTAAAACTAACGTGTTTATAAGGACCAAAACAAAAGCGAAGGATGTGGTAACACGTATCGTTCGACCAAAATGGTAGTGGGTTGAACATCTGACAAGGAGATAAGACGACTTAAGGAGCAAAAAGTAATAGAATAGACACCGAGAACAGCAGGTGGATCATGTGAAAGACATGAACACACTGAATATACGACAATGACAGAATTTGCGGAATGCAGTTGATGGAAGAGACGCTGGATCGAGTAATATGGCAGCAGTTAGTTGTAACAAGCACAGCAACGAAGCTGCATATTTTTAAAATTTATATATGAAGTGACCTAATTTAAAGTCATCCTCAGTGACCCATGAAATTAATAATCATGTCTTAACGAACAAAAACTAATAAAAAATGAAGTACAAGGTGTCTCAGAGGGTTTTGCACTTTTCTTTCTAAGTTTGCTCAGCTATCATCAGTTTTCACAACTAACTTTATTTGGAACTTAAAACTATATTTATTGGAAATTCATGTATGGAAAATTATATCATCTAGATGTCGCCCATTTCTCCGCTGGCACTCTTCCAAGCGATGCCTTAGATTTTCCATTACGCTTGTGCATAAGTCAGGAGTAACGGCTTCAATCTCTTCCTGGATACGATTTTTAAGCTGAATCAAATTTGCTGGAGCGTTATTACAAACTCGACTCTTAAGATATCCCCAGAAAAATAAAAATCGTTTGGGGCCAAGTTCGGGCTTCTTGAGGGTCAGTTTATGTCGTCTCTTCTTGATATCAATTTATCCGGAAACCATTCTCTTACAGCTTATAATGCGGTATTTGCTGTGTGGCTAGTAGCCCCATCTTGCTGGAAACACCACTGGTCAGCAGGGCCAAAAATTTCACGGATCATTGCGGCGTACTACCTGTCAGAATTTACAGTAACTGTTTGTCCGTTACTATTTTCAAAAAAGTATGGGCCTACTATGCCACTGGAGGATATTGCTGCCCAACCAGTAACTTTAGGGCTATGGAAAATGGCGTAATGGAAAATCGAAGGCATCGCTTAGAAGAGTGTCAGCGGCGAAATGGGAGACATCTAAATGATATAATTTTCCATACATGAATTTCCAATAAATGTAGTTTTAAGTTCCAGATAAAGTTAGTTGTTAAAACTGATGATAGCTGAGCAAAATTAGAAAGAAAAGTGCAAATCTCTCTGAGACACCTTGTATATAGATCTATATGATTCCTATTGGTTTTGCATTTTACCCAGCGTTTTCTGAACTAAGCTAAAATATGCCTTTTAATTCAATAGATCCTTTAATTGCATAACTTTAAATTGGATCGCTTGCATTAGAATTATTTTTTACTTCTAATACAAGTGATCCAATTCAAAGATAAAAAACTTTTAGCAAGAGGTCACAATGAGCAAACAAGGACCACCAAAGGGCTAAGCAATCTAAGCATTCTGCAGAAGCAAGAGACTCCTGATAGGAGATTTATACCTAAGATTAGATTATTGATAGCAGTATTTTGAAGAGCTACTTAACGAGGAAAGTCAGTCAGAAGAGAGAAGAGGTAGGAATTTAGCGACAGATATAAAACATAGCGCAACAAAAACCTAAGCAAGAAATTAGAAAAGCAGTAGGAAGTCAAAAAAATATAATAAGAGTGCAAGGGAATTATGAATTATGAATTACTCTATACCTAAGAAAGGTGGCAACCGTAGAGGAATAGTACGTTTGGACGTGACAAATAAAGTTCAAGCACTGATCCTAAAGAATAGATCGAATAAGTAAATGAAAGAAGTCTAATATCAAGGAAGCTTTCGAGAAAGTCGATCAACCATTGGCCAAATTTTTGCGGTGAAAATAAACCACAGTAATAGCTATGATTCAATAATCCGAGATAAAAAAATGTATTAAGCCACGGGAAAGTCGAAATACCAAAATAGTTAATACGACTGGTAAAGATGATACCCGAAACCAATTTGAAATTTGCAAAATAGTTTTATGGTAAACAGAGGGTTAAGATAAGGAGATCCAATGTCAACGACACTTTTTAACTTCGCATTGCAGACGATACTGGGTGAAAACATACAGAAGGCATTATTTATCACTGTAGACATCATTAAATATGCGGATGATCTCGGATTTGTTGTCAAGAACCAAAACGGAACTAAAAAAAGTGTTTGGAAAGCTGAAACAGCAAGCAAAGGTACATGAACTAACTACAAACGAAAAGAAAACGAAGTATATGGAGAAGGAAGAGGATTTAACTAGAGAAAAGCAAGGAGTTATTTTAAGAATAGGGAGGATGACGACTACCGTTTCGAAAAGGTAACCCAATTTTAAAACTTAGCAATGATAATAACAGACAGAGACAAAAAGATAAGGAGCGAGGCAAGAAACTACTGAACAGAAGTTGTGCCATTGAAGCACTGGAAAAAGTAGTATTGAAATATGCAAAACTACGGGAATACAGAATAATAACTAGACCTACAATGCTTTAAACATATAGTAACGACACCTGGATCCTGAGCAGTACTAATCACAGAAAGCTGGAGACATGCGAAAGAAATGTGCCAAGGAAGAACTTTTGAAAAGTTTAAGAGGCTAATGGATTATGGGGAAGAAGAAGTATACAGGCACAATACAGGCGATCAAGGTGTAAACAACCAAATAGATGAGCCACGTGATGCACATTTCGGGTTTCAGGAACACAGGAGGGAAGAAAAGAAGAAGTCGACCGAGGAGGAAAATGTTATAGTCGATAAAGGGAGACATCAGCTAGATGAGCAATGAAGTTGACAATTGACAAAGGCAAATGGAAACAATTATTAGTGAAGAAGATTGAAGCTTGAAGGCTAGTGCTGACATATACGAGGTCTGATCAAAAACTATCTAGAATGGCTTTATTTATAAAGAAATACAAGATTTATGAAAATGACATTAAATCGCCTTCAAAGTAGTCTCATTCCGAAGACACACACTTAATCCAACGTTGATACCAGTGTTAGAAAGAATTTTTAAAGTCGTCTTCTGAAATATCCAATAGCTGCTTCGTCGGTTTCTGTTGTATCTCTTCAATGTCTTGAAATAGTTTTCCTTTTAACTGAAATTTGATCTTGAGGAATATGTAATAGTCCCTGGGAGCAAGGTGTGCCGAATATGGTGGCTGGCGGATTTGTGGAATGCCATGTTTAGCAAGGAACTGCTGCACAGGTTGAAATGTGTGGGCGGAGGCATTACCGTGATGCAATTGCCACTCGTAGTTCCGACCTTTTGCGACGAACTGCTACCCTTAGTCGTCGTAGAACTGGATAGTAATAATCCTTGTTAATTGTCTGGCCGGGTGGGGCGTATACATGCTGCACAATTCCCTTGTGGTCGAAAAGACAGTCAGCATTATCTTAACATTGCTACGGCTTTGTCTTGCGTTTTTGGGTCTAGGAGAATTTGGAGTCTTCCACTCTGAAGATTGGGCCTTAGTTTCAGGATCATACCCATAAACCCATGATCCATTGCCAGTTATGATCGTTTTTAGAAAGTTTTCGTCATTTCTGACGCATTCAAGAAAGTCACTAGCAACTAAAACACAGGCATGTTTTTGTTCAGCTGCGAGAAGTTTTGGTACAAATTTTGCTGAGACGCGTCTCATGCCAAAATCCTACGTAAAAATGGATCTGTGGCTAACTCACCAATAGTTATTCGGCGATTTTCCCGCACAGCTGCGCCCACCACTTCGACATTTTGTGCACTTTTGCTGCTTGTAGGTCTTGTAAAGCGCGGATCACTCTCAACACCTTCACGACCGTTTTCAAAGCGTTTATACCACTCACAAACTTGCACACGACTCACACAATCATCGCCGTAGACTTTTTGTAACTTCAAATACGCATCTTAATAAATTTCGCAAAATTTTTGACAAAATCTGATGCTCCCTTTTTCCGACATGATAAATGCGACAAACCACTACGCAAGTGTCAACAAAAAACATTACTGTGAAACAACCGCTTGAGCAAAGCAGATGTAATTTAGAGCACGTATATAACAAATATTAAGCACACTTTGGGCAAAACCACAGCCCTTTGTGTCCAGTCATTACAAATTTATAAAACCATTGTGGATAGTTTTTGATCAGACCTCGTATATTAGAAGTAAAAAGTAGAGCAAAACTACTTTGACAAGTAAAATCAAGAATGAGATATTGTATAACGATTCTTAAAACCCGAATAAAAATTATGTTAATGACTACAAATAAGAGTGAAAATATCCATCTGGTATATTACAAGAGTACGCAAAAATTGTTACAGCGAAGGTGTGGTCATGATATTGAGGTACCTTGGTGGACTTTTTGCTGGTACACTTCAGCTTGCATTTTACTCCTTTCCTGTAAATTACATATCAGATGAGGTAAGGTTCTAAATACTATTTTTGCAAAATTTATAATTTATCGCTCAACAGGCTACATCAGTTGCTGAAGCTATTTATGAATCTGGCTGGAATATCAAACGTACTCCAGTAATGAAAATGATTCCATTCGTGATTCAAAGATCACAAAAGGAAATCATATTCACAGCAGGCGGTTTAGTAGATATCAACTGCAGAACTGTTTTAACTGTAAGTTGTTAATTAGAAAAAATCTTAAGTTTTATTTAATACTGTTAATGTTTCAGGTTTTAAAAGTTGCGTATTCCTTCAGCACTGTTATGAGGGCTTTGGATAATCATTAGTGTCAACGTAACACATTGATCGTGTATTTAAAGTTTTTTTTTTATTGTATCCTAATTTACGTACAATCTGTCCGCTGTTACGGACAATAAATTAATACATTTTATGTAGGTACTTAGCCTAAAACTTAAACTACTAGTTATATACATATTATAGGTATATGCACGATACACCTACACACGGTATGCCGATGCGCATCTAATATGTCTACCGCCAGCTGGTTGACGTCATGTGCGAAGCTAAATCGCACGTGACGCCTGCGTTCATGTCTGTTCTGTATGTATAACGCATTGTAAAACGTGAAATAATTATTTATTTTACGTAAATTTCATTATTTTTGTTATAAAGTCAATTAAGCCAAGTAATTTTTTAAATAGATTATTTTAGGTTATAATGATGTTAAAAAATAATTAAAAATTTATGAAGGAACACCCAACTGGGTTTTTATTTTTTACGCGAAGTTTAAAAAACTCAATATAAAAGTGACAAACAATTTTAAAAATAATGCAAATTTTAATTTTTATGCAACTAATTCAGAAATACAGGTGTTTTAGGCATTTTAAAAATAAAATAACTCACAAAATCACAATTATACAAAAAGTACAAAAATATTTATTTTTTACACAAGTTTTAAAATAGTTATTTATACAACGAGTAGCTAAAGTGCCACTTTTTTGCACGCGTGCGAAAGTTTAAAGAATGAGACGAAGGCGAATTCTTTAAATCTCACAAGTGCAAAAAAGAAGCTTTAGATACGAGTTTTATACATAATTTTTTCGACTACCACGTATTTGTGCTAAAAAAGATTACAAAAACGTCAACGTCATTTCAAATTGAAATCTCACTAAAAATCAGGTTAGGTACAATACGCTTTCATTGTTTTAAATTTGACACTTTTGACAGAAGCGTGTAACAAAGTGACAGATGTGTGCAAATTTTTTTTTGCACAGTATGCAATAACAACGTGATTTTGACGTATGGAAAGTGTCAAATAATAGCCTCCTTTAGGAAATGGCAGTGGAAAAAATATATTTCAGAAATACTATAAGATACACCTACATAGTGTGTAGTACTTATTTGTTACTATAAAACAAAACAAGACATGAAACATTATATAATAAATCAAAAAATATTTTAAGAGTTTATTAACTAATAAAAAAATAATAGGTAATAATCTTAAATCAGAATGTAATAAGAAGTTATTTTTTATAATTTGTAAGTTTTGTCATTTTTTTATCTAATTCCTTTTGACAATTTTGGAAACTAATTCGTCGATTAAGCTCTCGTAACCTGATGTAAGTTCTAGTCCTACTAAGGCAGAGAATCACCTCAAATGGAATTTATGTACCTTCTAATTTATTCATCGTTCTCTGTGCCAGTTTTAGAAACATTTTTTTTTCACTAGATAATGGGTTTCCATGCATAGCATAGAATTCAACATCAAGTTTCTGAGCTGCTTCAAATAACTCGTTACTTGGTTCCATCAAAAATCCTCTAGAAATCGACTGCAACCCGTTAGGTATATTGTTATTATTGAGTTGAGAATTAATTGCAGGAACACCCAAGGAATATTTATTTTTGTACCTGTAAGCTACATAGCCTGCTATATATTTCAGAGATTCATTATTAACCTTTTGTTTTACATCGAAATTTTCAATTAATTGCAAAATTTGTTCGTCGACAGCTTCTTCGTCTAAGTATTGCGGTTGCACTAATGTATTAGAAAAAAATATTTTATCTTCACAATCACCCTGCTCCTGCTCTTCCAAACTTACTCCTTTTTCAGTAACAAATATCTTATTAAATAGTGTATTATTTTTTGAAGGAGTTGCTCGATTCTTCTGTAATATTAAGTAAACATTCTTCATTAGTTTCCTCGGTGTTTCTATGTTCTGTAAATATTGCTGCTGAATGTTTTCCTAATATAAACCATCTCATACGATACTTGAAGTCAGGTGGAGAAGGGTGGTCATTTGCTCCCCCATACCACGAATATAGGCAAAAAATTTTTGAGAACATCTTGCACGACGACCTCGTGCCTTGTGCTGACAGTGGTAAATTCAATTATTATTGGGAATTATTATTATTATTGTATGGTAAGAAATAAAAGTATTTGGCCATGGCAATTACGGTAGTTATACAAACATCCAGCAAGGAGCTTAATAAAGAGATAACAAAAGGAGCGAGACAAGATAAAAGAAAATATAATACTGTAACAAAGACGAATGTAAAAATATTAAGCAAAGCTTAAATTGCATTCAAGTTGTTCAATTCGGTAGTACACGTGTGTTGATATGACGTCATTCAATCCGGTCGTTAACTTATCAGTGGTACGCGCGGTATCAGGGTTGCATCTTTCGATACATGTATACGGAGGTGTAATGAACTTGACACGTAGCACGAGCCACTTAGAAACATGATAATTAGTACGTGATTTAAAGCAGTTTTACAATACCCACGCACATGCGATAAGACATTGAATATTGTAAGAGGGGAGTCAATTTACTGTATAAAAGCTAAACGGAATCACATAAACGGTATGGTTTATACTCCGCCATCAAGCATGCAGTACCTATGGTAAATCGACACCCTTCAAGATTTGAATGCATGTAAGATTGTTTAACTTTAACTTAACTTTAATTTGTATAAATTATTTAAATCCATCTTATGAACGTAGTCGTTTTAAATGTAATCAGAACTTAGCGTAATTTATATTTGTTCACTTTGAAACATGACCTGTAATCATTTACATCAATGTAGTACTTTGAACTGGGACTTGGAAACATTTATGTTGCTTTGTAAACTAAAAGCACTAATAGGAAATACACGAATGTTGACTTTGACTTTGAATGAAAACCTCTCGTGCAAAGCCAAGCAATATTGAAGTGGCGTCGTTGGTCAAAGACTCTACCAAATGATTTACAGTAACTTATTTATATTAATTATTAACAATAAACTAACAACCCGACTTCGCCACAATACACAACAAGCAGCAAAAGTTATCGAACGCTACAGAAGCGTGAAAGTTTACGACAAAACTTAGCCATTGGTAAGAAAGACCACAGAACTAAATAAGCCAAAGGAGGAGGGGGTAACAACAAAGAAAGAGGAATTACTAGAAATAATACCGGAGTTCTGCAGATATCTCTATGAAAATAAAGATCCACAAATACCCGACGAAATCCTAAATGTAACCAAAGATCAGAGGAGATCCCCGACACAACAGTAGATGAGGTGGAAAAGCATTGCTCGAAATGAAAAACAACAAAGCCACTGGCGAAGATCAAATAGTAAGTGAAGGAGGAACCAAACTGCTACAAAGTATCACGAAACTCGTCAATAAATGCATCACAAACTGCAAAATACCATCCACCATGGAATATCGCTAATATAATAATATTACACAAAAAAGGTAGTATAACAGACTTAGATAATTACAGTCGAAAAGGCTTATTATCCCATATGTATAAGCTGTTACTAATAGGTCCGCAGGAATTAAATGCATTTAAAGGTTTGCTAGGTTTAGGAATCTGTATTACTTGAGCTACCTTTCACTGTGATGGAAAGTAACCTAGTCTCAGTAGAGAATTGTATAGCATTGTCAGCATTATTAGGTCCTTACGCGACAATTCTTTAACTAATTTCCCCGTAATTAAGTCATAGCCTGGAGATTTCTTAGAATTTGCATTTTTTACATTCACTAGATGTTAGATCTATTTTCTCCGAACCATCTGCTTTCCTCAGACGAGGAATCGATGATTTTGAGTTTTTATTCTTTTAGTTGTTTTCCATAGGAAATAATCTGTGTGAACCATTGAGCTCAAATTTGTAAGATATTCTTAGAAGCTCTCGTTTTTTTAGATCTTTGATGAGTACTTTTGACTCTGATGATGCTTGATTGTAGCGTTTGTTGTCCAAAGGGCACCTTGAATTTTTCCAGATCCTTCTTACCCGTCTTTTCCTGCCATTTTCCTTTTTACTGTAATAGAAGTCTTTGGCAAGTAATTTTAGGAGTTGCTCCAATGGCCGAATTCTTGGATTATTTTGGTGAAGTTGTAGACTGCCAATTCTAGTTCTTCAGTAGTTTGGAGCTAAACTTTCATGCCTAGTTTGTTATGAATGATATCCATTTAGTAATGACAATCAGTACGGTTGTTGAACAATTTTGTTGCATTTTCCTGATCCATGATTGAAGTTCGAGGATAAATCCAGGCATGATATTATTTTGAGGTATCCTGCAATTATGCCTTTAGTCAAAAGGAAGTCCAACAGATCTGTTATTTTACTTGGATTAGAGGGCCAGTAGGTGGGTACATACGTTGACAAGTAGTAACCTAGGTGAAGTTCTTGTACTACTTGATATAGCACCCTTCTTCTGTCATTTGAAGAGATACCTAAGCCCCATAGAGTATGCTTAGCTGTACACTCTATTGCCTAAAGATGAATGTTCAATGAAACAATGCTTGTTTGTAGTGTATAATAGTTCAGGGGACAGTATATGCAGCTGATAAAGCTAGTGGTCCGTCGCAATCTTCTGTCTCAATGCTTTCTTGTAAAAAATTCTTTTTGAGGAAGACATGATGTTGAATGTGTTGTTGTGTTGTTAATATGACCGTGCCGCCTCTGGCTTGTCTATCTGCATCCGGATGGCTTGTACAGTATAGATGATAATTATATATTTTGAAGTGGATTCTGTCAGAGAAATGTTAATGTTAATGTTAATAAAAAAGGAGAAAACGCTTTTAAAATACTGATACAAGTATAAATTTATTTTGTAATAATTAATTACTTAACAACAATTAATACAAATTAATTTCTTTAAAAAATTAATTGCTAAACTATATTCAATTTCTGTTCTGTACTTGAAGCTTTTTGTTGATATTTTGTCAGCAACTGCTGAAAAAATTAATAATAGGAAAGTCGCAACCAAAATTCAGAGCATATTTCCTTTTACTTCATGAAATTTAATTTAAGCAATCTTTGAACTTAATTTCATTTTTTAATTAAGATTATACGTTTTTGAATGCTCTCATAACAGTGCACACCGAATAGGAAATTCTGACCACCTAAAATGCAGAAAGTTATTATTTTGAAATCAGTGACGGAGCGTTTACCGTAGTAAAGCAGTAAAATTGAAGATTTCATTGTCTTGCATCAACTTACATTTAATACAGTTCTACAGTTCATAATCACCAGTCCTCCGGCCTTAAATATTATATCCTTCTGTGACCTTTGCATTATAAGTGGAACGATATTTTTTAAATCTGGGATATTTTTTGAATGCCAATCAGAGTTGTATATTCCTTCTGAAATTGCTATCGCCTGAAACATATTTAAACCTAAAATAATTCGGTTAAAGTCAAGACGTAATAATATAAATAATGAATCTGAAAGATGAAACAGTTAATTCCCCAAAGTAATAAGGGCAACAACAAAAGAAAACCTAAAAAGTAAAAACAAAGAAGGAAATGTCAAAATAAGAATGTACCTCGTCCGCAATGTAATTTAAGGGAACGCAATAAAACGAAAGTTGTATCAAAATGCAGATTAGTGCACAGAAACTTCTCAATAAGATAACCAGTTCTTTGCTGCAATTATAAAAAGACGTGACAGCTGATTCATTATAGAAAAGTAAAAGTTTTAACATTGAAAATGTTTAACAAATTGGAAGTGTGACGGTAGACGGGGGTCCGAATCAAGATTTGTGTGACGCTTGGAAATTTCGCACTGTTTTGCATATTGTGACAGTTCTACGACTGCTAGGTGCATGTTTGTGGTGTCATTTTGAAGATTGCGTTAATTGCAAACTTTTAGGAGAGGTGTAGAAAATGTAAGATTCGAAAAAGCGACCGTACGGGGGTTAAAACGATGTTTACACGCCAAAGCGTTCGATGCTGTTACATCGTATACTTTATGAAAGGTATAAGTGTGATTTTTAGCTTGTTGGAAAGAGGATGAACCAGCGCTTATACGACAAGCTGGTTTTGGGTCTGCAATGCAAAGGGGCGCTACAGCGAGGACTTTTCAAAGACCCATTTTTCAAGAAATCGGCCGCGGAATATTAACAGGTCGCCTCCGGTTAAACATTGCTTCGGGCTTCGGCTAGCGTAGATCAAGTTCGGCAGCATTCGGCATCTAAAAATAGCCAAATGCTTTAACAGTGACGTCATATAATGTGAGTCCCTTAGGAATTCATAATATTTTTGTATGGCATTTTAGTGGTTGTTAATTACTATACAAATCATTAACCTACCAATTTTCGTATAAAAAGCCGCCAACATTATTTCTGCTTTCTGCTTACTAACGCGTATAGGTTGACGGCAGTGGCGGCTGCTCCATAGGGGCTCAAGGGCTCGAGCCTCCCAAAACCATTCTTAGGAAAGAGCAAAAGTAATTTACTTATTTAATTATAACATACAATTTATTGTTAATTATTACAATACAAATTTTGCATATCTATATAAAGCATTACTAATGTATAACACATATTATTATCCGCCTGTGAAGCGACGGTTACCTATATTTTAAATCGTTAGGGCTCAGTCTTCGTCCGCATAAGAAGTATATATAAGAACCAACCGTGAACGGAAATGTCGGAAATTGCCGATTTGGGTAGCCAGCTATTTTATTTTATCGGTGTGTAGAGGGGCCAGCGATGAGCCGAAATCAGGGTTTTCGGGGTGGTAACCCCCTCCATTCGGCCGCGATTTTGAAAAGATGGGTTAATTGGTTTTTGGGCTATATCTCTGTAGTCGGGAATCTTACAAAAAATTAGTATAAATCTATTTTGTAGAGAATCCTTGTATGTACAATTTTTGTTAATAACTGTTTTACATAGCATTTAATAACAAAGTTATAAGCCGGAAAAGACTAAAACTTAAGGGCTTATAACTTTTTTATTATTAATGCTACGTAAAAAAAGTTATAAATAGAAATTTTAGAGATGTGATTCTCTACAAAAAAATTTCAAATAAACTTTTTGTAAGACTCACGACTAATTAACCCTTCTTTTCAAGATGGCGGCCGAATGGAGGAGTGGGGTTATATTAATAAAAGTTGTAGATAATGCGATTCTCTACAAAGAAGCCTAGTACAAACTTTTTCTAAGGCTCACAGCTACAGAGCTATAGCCGAAAAATTAATTAACCCTTCTTTTCAAGATGTCGGCCGAATGGAGGGGATTACCACCCCCAAAATCCTGATTTAGACTCACCACTGACCCCCATACACATCGTAAAAAGAAAATCGCTGCCTACCCAAAATGTAAATTGAATTACCATTTGACTGGACTAGTATAATCAATATAAAGTATTTACAAGAATTATTAGTAATAGTCTCGAAGGGAAATTTGACTTCATGCCAACCCATGGAGCAAGCCGGTTTTCGAAAAGGTGTTAGCACGGTTGGCCACCTACAAACAATACGCACGGTAACAGAAAAATGCACCGAATACAATCTACAGTTACATATAGCATTCGTAGACTTTCATAAAGCATTTGACTCGATTGCAACAGAGTCATTCCTGCTAGGCATGGAGAACGCTAGAATTGACGGAAGATATTCCACAATTATAAAGAATACAAGGTTATTCAAATTCGAGGCTCACCATTGGGATCTCGGAAACCGTAATTTAAGAGTTACAAAGACGGTTAAATTGGGGCAAAGTTGCGCTATACAATGCTGATTAATATTTAAAAAAGAAATTTGACCTATCTATCTCAGTTTTTTTATCATCATCATCATCATCAATTGACATGGAGCAGATCCTCGTGGATCAATCCTGGATTACGCCAGGCCCACCCCATGCCAACAGGGAACACTGTATGACGTTAACATGCCTGTGACGCTAGCCGCTAGACACCGCTTCTACAGTGCAAAGTAGTTAGTAGATCACATATTCAATGGGAGTCGAATATATGACCGAGATGGTTAATCAAGTTTTTTTTTTTTTTTTCATTTTATACTAACACTATTTCTAGTATTACCGCTAGTTTTCTAGGTCTATGGTATGAAACGCCTTAGCGCAGACATGCCTGCCCTGTTATATGCTACTTAACTCTAACTAAGTCTAACCGTTATTTTTACAGGTACGTATTCCGTGCGTACTTCATGGTGCCATGATGCTTGTACATATGTGATAGAATTTGGTCCGCTTCCCTCTTTCCCTAGAAACTAATCCAATTGTGCTTGATGTTCTCCCTTTTCCCATGTTTTTCTGACGGAGTTCGATTTACTCCAGGTGTTTTGAATATGAAGTCGGAAGAGGTGTGCAAAGTCTTTCAATACGATACCGTTTGCGATGCATTTCCTGTGCCTCCGTTTTGGTCCTATTAATTTTTTCCTCTTCTTCGATACCTAGGTGTGCATTGAACTCCCCTACTACTATCGTTGACGTTCTTCTGATTGCATTCCTTGTTTCCTGGTATACTTCTGGCATTGAGTTGTACATCCATTTGTCCGATGGTATGTGCACCCCTATAAAACCTCTAATGTGGTTGTTTATTTCTACTGTCATTGAGCAGATATCCTCGGAGATTTCTTGATGAGCTGTAATCGTTACGCCTTTTCCAACTAGAGCCGCAGCGCTTCTTCTTGTTTGTTCTTTTTTTTTTCGCTGAGGTATCATCTGTTGTTCGTGGTGTCTGCCTTCCCTGTGGTCATGTATGTTTCCTGCAATCGTGCTACGGTGATTTCCTTTTGGTTTAGTAGTCTGTCTATTTCTTCACGTTTTTCTTCGCGCTTCTCTTACATTCCACGAGGCTATCTTAATTTCTGTTGATATTGGCACTTCTATTTGCCTATAAGATGGTTGTGTTTGTAGGGACAAGCCGTACCGTTCTGGTTATATTCCTGTTGGTTGCTTTTCTATATCCGCGTTCCAGTTCCCGCTTTGCGTGTATATTCTTTCACTATTATTTCCTTCTACCGCTTGTACGCTGACGTAGTGCTTTCTCGAGCCGTTTATTGAGGTCCGATATGCTATTCTTATTGTTGTCGCGTTTCTATTTTCGTTTGTAAGACGTCTGTCACTGCGAGAATGGATTCGTATCCACTCCAAAATCCTTCTGTTCCCCAATCTTTTATGTAGGCGTTGATTTGCATGGCTAGGCTGAAGGGGTGATCAGATGATCGTATTTGTAGGCCAGATCTTTGATATTTTCTTCCAGCTGCAGTTGCATTTTTCTTGGTTTTCCCTCACATACCTTGCGATTTTTCTTCTTAAGTCCAGAGCTTCCTTCTTGAGTGGACCCTACTTTTGGTTTGTGTACACATATGTACCATTCGCAGGCCCCTATTGCCTATTAGTCTTTGTAATACTAGGTGTTATTATTTGATTTCTATTTCCTATTTACCTAAGTACTACCCTGTAAACATATTTCAAATGTTCTAATCCCTACCCTGCACGCTAGCGGTCCTCGTTTTTGTGACCGTTCTTTAAATAGGGTTTTTCTACCTGAAACAGCACCAGCTTCCTGGCCCCCGCCGCCTTCCCGATTGTGGTATCCATGGCGTTTTTTGCTGTTAAGAGGCGCGAACAAAATTTTAAATCTTGGGTACTATTAATTATTGTAATGTAATGTTATTGTTATTTTACAGCAATATATAATACACTTTTAACTTATAACGAGTGTTAGAAGAACTCGTCCTATCGGAGTAATCCTATGAAAAAGAATTAAGTATGGCTTAGATTAATTCTTAAATATCCACTATTTATTAAAACTGCTGACAGCTGCTGTCATTTAACTAATTGTGATTAAGTCTATTTGAAGATTAACTTAGGTACCAATACCGGACATACATTTTAATAAGCACAGGTGACCCTGATAAGGCGAGTCTTCTGGTATACCCTCTTTACAAAAGAGAGGCCTTGAAATTTTTTTTTTTTTTTATTCTAAAATTATTAGCTTTACAATTATTACTACATACATATTTACTTCTATTCGCAATTTATTAATTTTAACTTTAACCACGTATACTTTCAATATAATATTAATTAATTATATGTTGTTTTTCCCTCGTCATGTCGGCAGTCGACTTTGTAAATAGATTTATTGCTTTTGGGACTGATCACTGGTCACATCTGGTTTACATTTTACCAAAGGAACAGCTTTAGTTCGGCTAGTTAGAACGACGCCGTCAAACCGAAAATGGACCCTAATGAACCGTGCACATCTCTGCACAATATCTATCTTATTTGTGTTCTAATTATTACATATACCCACTGACTTAAATGTAAATAGAAGATGTGCAATCAGTATCATCCGACTCTAGTTCAATCTACACCTATCCAAATGACCTAGATAATGCTTAAATTACGACTTATCTTATGCGGCAGGTGTTTTGATTTCACATATGCTCCTGCATTATATTTCAGGTGAACAAGATCCGTATTCAGCTCCTCTTCCGCGTGGATGTGGTTAGGTCTCTTCCCGTCTGTTTCCACCTTTCTCGCGGGCATTCTTCACTCTTGCAGCAAGCGGCACGCCTCCATGTAGTTCACTTATTCACCCATTCCACCAGTTTTATTATGATTCGCGCCAATCTATTATTACTTTGATACTCAAGTAGGAGCATTATATCACTTTGTAATTATAAACCTTAGCAAATCGCGTTTTCTGAGAAAAACTCTTTGAAATTAACCGAAACAGCAAGAGCCGCTCGAAACACGTGTTCCCTTGTCCGCGTCCCGCACAGACATCTATCTCAGTTTTTTTATTAAGAGAAAAAAACAGAAAAATGTCAATTTGGTTTTTTCAGCATACTTTGGTTGTTATTAAAAATTTTCACATCTGTTAAAACATTCTTTAAGCAACTTTTTAGCCGTAACACTGTGATCGTATCAAAAATTTTCTACAACGTTTCGGTTTTCCGGAATCATTATCAGGTTCATTTTTTATTATGGGTGCCATGTTGGATTTTTATAGCATCTCATAGAGTTTTTGATGGTGATTTCAACGATGTAAACTCAACTAGAAAGGTCAATTTTCTTTTTTATTATTAATCAGCATTTTATAGCGCAACTTTGCCCCAATTTAGCCGTGTTCGTATATCATACTGTTTCCGAAATCCCAATGGTGAACGTCGAATTTTGTTTTTGTGTTGTTTCTATTTGTTTTTCCATGACAATCTATTGAAATTTATTATTTTTGTAAATAACAGCAGTTTTCGGCAAGGAAACGCTATCATGTCATACATCGTTGAAATCACCATCAAAAACTCTATGAGATGCTATAAAAATCCAACATGGCGCCCATAAGAAAAAATGAATCTGATGATGATTCCGGAAAACCAAAAAGTCGTAGAAAATATTTGATACCATTACAGTGTTACGGCTAAAAAGTTGCTTAAAGAAAGTTTTAACAGATTTGAAAAATTTTTTATAACAACCAAATTATGCTCAAAAAACCAAATTGACATTTTTCTGTTTTTTGCTCTTAATAACAAAACTAAGATAGGTAGGTCAAATTTCTTTTTTAAATATTAAACAGCATTGTATAGCGCAACTTTGCCCCAATTTAACCGTCTTTGTAACTCTTACGGTTTCCGAGATCCCGATGGTGAGCCTCGAATTTGAATAACCCTGTATATACGACGCATCACTGCAGGTAAAAATAGACGAAGAAACCAAAACAAACAAAATTGCCATACAGAGAGGCGTGCGTCAAGGAGACACAATTTCAGCAAAACTGTTTACCTTGGCGCTGGAAGATGTTTTTAAAAAACTGACATAGGACCACAAAGGTCTTAAAGTTGATGGCTCATACCTAAGCAACCTACGATTTGCAGATGACGTTGCTCTGTTTTCCAGTGATCCAAAAGAACTTCAAGAAATGCTTCAAGAACTAAACGAAGCATCAAATAAAATTGGTCTTTAAATGAATCTGAACAAAACAAAATTTTTGAGTCAGAGCGACATACAAATAAAAATAGACAACTGTGATATCGAAAAAGTCAACGAATACATTTATCTCGGACACACTATAACATTAGGCAACGAAAATCAAGCCAAAGAACTAACAAGACGAATAAAACTCTCATGGGCAGCCGTTGGAAACCTCGGACACATTTTAAAAACAAAGATATTCCAATTAACTTAAAACGTAAAGTTTGCGAAACATGTATCTTGCCAGTAACTACGTATGGTTTAAAAACAATGGCCATTACTATACACAACGCAAACAACCTTAGAATGTCGCAGAGAGCAATGGAAAGGACGATGCTTGGAATATCACTGAGAGACAAAATAAAAAACGAAGATATCAGAAGGAAAACCAAGATTATAAATATCATTAAACGAATAGCGGAATCCAAGTGGCGCTGGGTGGGTCATGTAGCGAGACAAAATAGGAATAAATGGACAGCAAAGATCACCCACTGGCGACCCAGAGAGACGAAGAGAGGTGTGGGAAGACCAAAACGCAGGTGGATAGACGACATCAAACAAACAGCGGGAAAACATTGGTTCCATAAAGCACAAAACAGAGAAGAATGAAAAGGGCTGGGAGAGACCTATGTCCAGGAGTGGATTAATATGGGTTCAGGAAGAAGAAGAAGAAGAATTATAATCAAATGGTCGAAATAAAAGGCATACTTGGCATTTTGGGTAGGCAGCAATTTTTGACGAGGTGTAGAGGGGTCAGTGGTGAGCTTAAGTCAGGGTTTTCGGGGTGGTAACCCCTCCATTCGGCCGCCATCTTGAAAAGAAGGGTTATTAATAATAAAAAAGTTGTACGCCCTTAACTTTTTGTCTTTTCCGGCTTATAACTTTTTTATTATTAATGTTATGTAAAAAAGTTATTAATAATAGATAATAGATAATACGATTCTCTACCAACACCCTTTGTACAAACTTTTTGTAAGATTCACGACTACAGAGATATCGCCAAAAAATGAATTAACCCTTCTTTTCAAGATGGCGGCCGAATGGAGGGGGTTACCACCCCGAAAACCCCGACTTAAACTCAACACTGACCCCTCTACACACCGATAAAAAAAAATCGCTGCCTACCCAAAATGCAAAGTAAAATTACCATTTGACTGGACTAATCGGGCATCTCGCTGGACATGTCACTTGAAAGTTTCGCATATTCTCAAATCGAATTTGTCCGTGTGGATCGTTGTTTGGATGCCGCTACGGCGATGCAACGTCGCTGCAAATTGTTTAATACTACACAGTAGAGTCTCCTTCCTCGGATGATGAAAACGATGGCAAAAAAATAATACGGTAGCCTTAGCGGTGTTCCCACGATTCACACCGACGATTGGTAATTTCACGTATATTGCCATGCTTGTCGAAAAGAAACTTGCTTGTCTTTTTTGTATTGAATGATGTTTTTGTTTGTATCATTTTATATGTTTTTTTGTTCGTGACATTTTAAGTCACCTTTTTAATATCTACATCCTAGATTATAAACAGAAATTTAAAAATTCCTTGTAAATTTTTCAGATTTTGTAAATTCCATGTCAGACTTGGAAGTTAGCCAAGCTCATTTTCAATGCCTTAATGAAGGTTGCTAAATGGCAACTTCTGTAAATTTTTTAATCATGTTTGCTTAACATACCTTTCAAATATGATGTACATTTCAGCGAAATACATCAAAACAAGCGTGGAATACAAAACCATCATTATGGGCGAATAAGCATCACGTAAATTATTAGAAAATCTGGAAAAATAAGAAAGATAAATCGTTGCTCCGGTAGAGGTTCGTTGGGTACCTCAGCAAAAATTCGTGGTGCTTAATACACGAATATAATTTATTTAAATAAACCTTTTCGTCGGATGTAGTCAAGATTTCATCCATTTTAATTCTGCCAAAACAGCCTCGTAGTATTTTAAATTGCGCCCATATATACACACAAAGGCTCAAAAACAGGGCCTCACAGCCGGATGTGTATATAACAACCCATGGAATGATAACTCTTTGTATGGTTACTGCAAATGCGTACAAAAATTGGTGGTTTTTCATAGTCCAAATACCCGTTGGTAGCTCCTTTGTTAAATACGAAAATACCATTACAAAAGTTGCAGTGAAAACTGCAGCCCGGAAAAATAATTGTTCCAATTTTAAGGTTTTTTCAAAGATGTTTTGCACATCGGTTTTAACATTTTCGGTACCTTCTTCAACCGCCCAAAATTTCTTTGTGTCGTTAATTAGTCTTCGAAAGTCGTTTATGCTGAAGGCGATGGTGAGAGATTTGCCCAAGACCTGTGAAATGAATTTATAGGTTTCAAAATGGTAGAACGCATAGGTGAAATTGAGTCAGTTAAAAGGAAAAAACTAGAATGACTTTCAATCGTTCATTTCCGAAATTTTGACTTTTAAAATATAAATTTACCGCTAAACTTATTAGATTAAGTTAGTAAAAGGTTAGAAAAGTGTGGTTATGTTATGTAGCGGGACAACTCGTCGGAAAGCCCAGAACAACCTGGAAACTTCTACCACATTCTAGAATAAGCAGCAGTGGCATACATAAAGCTGCTTTTCGGCAGTCAACGAGTCAGCAACTAGCAGGCTCAAATATCACACTATACACTGTTGGTTGTCCTATTAGTTACAGCAACAAATATTTACAAAAAGACTTACCTGCAGAAACACTGCAAGTGCTTCACAATTCTGGGCAACAACAATTATGTTTCCATTGGCGTAGACGATTTGAAGAAAAACCAAACTTAAGGTTGTTAAAGAGAGAATGAAATGTAAGGCTGTAATTGTGAAAAATATCCTTTTATCTTCTTCAGGATGTTGGCCAACCATTTTCAATATTTGCAAAGGATATTTGATGATTTTTTCGTTGCTATTCATTATGGATTTTTCTAAACCTAAAAATTTCTAAATTAAACTAAGTAAGTAATTATTTCAAAGTTTTTTGCGTAAAACGTGCAGATTCTTAAAATCTTTTTCCGGAATAAAATAGTTAATATATTATATAAAATAATTGTCGAAGCTAGCAGGTCAGACACAACGCATTGGAAGGGTTTTGTCTGACAACGGGGAATTGTAGCTTTTTTAATACTTTTTTTGAATACGTACTTTGGTGGTGCTTGTGGTGGAAAATAAACTCATTAATTTCCCAAATTTTAGTTTAAGTAAAAATTAAAGCATCTTCAGCAAAATCTAAGTACAGAAGTCAATTTGGTGGACTTTCAAAAACAAAATTTAGAAGACCTAAAGCTTAATAAAAAGCCAGTTAGTTAAGAAGTCATCAGCATCATTTTCAGCATTTTATATCAATTTTTGGATCTAGGCTACCACTTGCTGAAGCCATGCTGCACCGTCCACGGCAGCTCCCATTACATGAATTCCTGCTGTTTTCACTATGTCCTCCTTCCACCGGACTCGGGGTCTCCCGGGATTTCTCTTTCTTGTCATAGGTCGCCATTCTGGCATCTTCCTACTTCACCTCCGTAGTCCTTTCTTGCCTGATGTTCGGCCCAATGTCATTCTAATTTTACAATACGTTCTGCTACATTATCCACTCTGGTTTTGCTCCATATCCACTCGTTAGTCTTTCTTTCCTGTAACCGTATTCCCCATATTGACCCTTCCATTTTCCACTGTGTTATCTTAAGTTTTCTGTAGTTTGTCTTTGTGAATACCCAGGTCTCTGAGGCGTAAGTGGGTATTGGGGTGACACACTGGTTAGACACCCTAGTTTTAAGATGTTGAAGAATTTTTGATTTAAACACTTGGCGTAGTTTTCTAAATGCCGTCCATTCTAATGTTATTCTTCTATTTATTTCGGCTTTTTGTGTTGATATTTTCTGGGCCAAATACATGTAGGTATTCATCCACCAGTTCTTATTGTTTATACGTATTCTCGGTCCGTCTGCAGCTTTGGTCATTATTTCCCTTTTGCCGATGTTCATATTTAATCCTACAGTACTTGCAGCATCATGTAAGTCTGTTATTATTTAATCTAACGTGTTCATATCGTTCGAGAAAAGCACAATGTCGTCGGCGAATCCCGTTCCATCAACCAATCAAGATACTCCCCGATACTTACGACTTACGACAGCAGGATCGAAGAACTGTTGGATGCTGCAAAGACTCAACTGAAATAATGAGACTAACTCCTCATTGCATTAAACCACCTCTTCTATGCGGCTTACCAAAAATCCACAAGGAGAACATACTACTGAGACCAATTGTGAGCTCGAGGCAGTCTCCATGCCCCGAATTAAATAGATTTCTACTGAATATAATAACACCTCTGGCTGGAAGAATACCGTCAGCAGTAGAGAACACTGACCAGTTTGTGAGAACAATCACTAATGTGAAACTAGACCACGAAGACATACTGGTAAGTTTCGATATAGTCAGTCTATTCACAAACGTACCAACGGATGAAGCTCTGAATATAGTCCGAAGAAGGCTGATACACGACCACACACTAGAAGAACGCACCACGCTCAGAGTAGACACGATATTGGAGTTGCACACTATATGCATAACGACCACACACTTCCAACTGGGCCACAAATTCTACCAGCAAGAGTTTGGCATGGCAATGGGTTCGCCACTTTCGCCAATAATGAGTAACATGTTTATGGAGGAATTCGAGCAGGAAGTCATATCTGAATCTCGATATGTCGACGACATCTTCGCAATATGGCCACACGGGACTGAGAAACTTGACACCTTCCTCTACCCTCTCAACATTACACACCTTCGACAAAATTCACAATGGAAGTGGAATCGAATAAACAACTACCGTTCCTGGACGTCCTAGTCGAAAGAGAAGGGGACGGATTCCGGTCCAACGTGTAGGTAGGAAGGCTACCGACACAGGTAAATAACTCCACTGTGACTCCAACCATCATCGAAGTGTAAAGATATACGATCGAGCGAAAATAGTCTGCTGGGGAGAAGAGCCTTTAAAGAAGAAACAAGAGAGAATAGCATAAATGTTTACCGGAAATGCCTACCCAAAATCCGCTACTGTTCAAGAAAATACCCAACAGATAGGATCAACCAGCAGAAGAGACAGCAGAAACTCAAAAACACACAGCTGTCATTCCATACGTACGCGGGGTTTCCGACCAGTTAAGAAGGATCGAAGACAGATTCAATATACCCACTGCATTCAAGTCCTCACGAACGGTTAGAGAATTGATCATCAAAACCAAACTTGATAACGAAGACCAAAAGACGAAGAACTGTGTCTACACGGTGCCATGCGAGTGTGGAAGAGACTTCAAGAACACAAGACCAACATACGGAAAGGAGAAACCGAAAAATACATAATTGCTGAATACGTTTGGACTCAGTCGTGCTCTACTGTCTGTTGGATTGGGCTGCTGTGGTTCCAGGACTTTTGAGGAGTGCAGATCTCTGTGGGAACTCTCTATTACTTTTATAATCTCGTGACAGTTGCAAACAATTCTTCCAGTTTCGTCCATGAGGCATGTGATTTGTTTTCTTCCAATTTCAATTTTTAGCCTAAAGGTCTTTGGTCCTTTGTATTCTTCTATCGTTTCGCCTATAATTTTTTTGTTGTCTTCTCCGACATCTCTTCTGACATTTCTTCTTATTTACTTATTTAGTTATTTTATTTTTTCTTTTTTTAATAGTCATTTCATTAAATTCCTTGTGTTTATCAAATCGTTAGTTCTTCTCAGTTTTCTTGGAGTTGCGTTTGTTAGCTATCATTTGGGACTTGCTGTTTGTGTAAGGTTGGCTCTTCTACGTCGTTTGGTATCAGCAGTAATTTAATGTAATTTCGGCTTTCTTTATGTACTTACTCCTCTTCGTGTGTTTCCAAAGTGCTCGAGATCTTTTGCTCTTTTCTTGTTGAGGATTTTATTTAGGATTTTTGTATCATGCCTTGCATTGATTTATATTTTTGCACGCACTAAGCGATGGTCGCCGAGTTGTATTTCATTATTTAGTACTGTGATGTCGATAACGTTTGGTTTATTCGTTAGACTGAAATCTATCTCATTTCTAGTTTTGCCGTCGGGACTCTGCCATGCTCACTTTCCTTTTTGCAGAAGAATGTATTCATGGCTTTCGTATTACGTTTTTCTAAGAAATTATTGAGATGCCTAGACAGATCTCGCCTTTCTCGGTTTTACCTAGCTTTGAGTTGAAATCCAATATTAAAAACGTGTGCACTATTTCTTCTTAATTCAAAGCTAGCCCTATTTCCTCGTAAAACTGCTCCAGTTCTTCGTTGGAATATTCTGAGGTGGCTCCATATATTTGCGCAATTTTGGATGTGCCATTTATTCAGTTGAAAAGTGGCATACATCACTCATATTCCGACTGTCGATATCATACGTTCAGACGATCCTTTATTAACAAACATTCCAACTCCATTACCGCTGTTTCCGTCTTCTCCCTTAAAATAGAATACTATTCAATATTTAAGTTTTAATGGATCTTCGTCCTTTTAGCTAATCTCTCTCTATCTTGTGAACTTCTTCCTGTAGCTGAACGAATCTACCTTCTGATACAAAGGATTTGGTGCTTATTTTGGATTCTAAGCCAATTTTTGCCTCCCACAGATTCCATGAGGCAGCCCTTTTTGGAGGGGTGGGATTTGGTTTTACCCATCTAGGGAACAGATCCGTCGTTTTTCAGAATCCGCATACTTATTCTTTGAGTGTGTGTGGCTACAATCCTCTGACTGGCCATGCGGGTTTGAGGATAGTAGGGATATAGGAAGGATGAAGGTTATTGGGTAGGATTTAAGGTTTCCTCCAGGACTAGGAAGTGGGGGTAAACCAAGGCCAACGTCGACAGGGTTGCAAGACCCAGACCGTTTTAGGACTTGAAACTCGGTGACCAGTAATCATATTTTAGTAGTAGTAGTAGTACCATATGAACAAAAATTATTTAGATAAGGGTGGCTTTGGAATTCTGAACGTACCTATCATGTAGAACCAACAACATGCTGAACCAATCAAAGGCAGTGATTTTGTTCACCATGGCCATCCCTTATCTAAATAATTTTTGTTCGTATGGTAGTAGTAATAGTTTAACGAATACTTAAGGCATTACAGAATTATTTAAAAGAAAAACAAAATTTAAAAAACCTAAAGTTTAATAAAAAGGCCTGTTAGCTAAAATGTACCTCACTGGTCCACTTCTGTTTTCAGCGTAATTTTCAGCTTCTTGTTTTGATAAGGTGAAAGAGCCCAGTAATTCATAATCACATTTTACAAAAAATAATCCATTAATTTCTTGTACTAGAGCTTATCCAATAATTAAAACATTTAAATAATAAAATAACAAAAGCAAAAATTAAAAAATTATCGTTTAATAAATAAGAGCCAGTTAGTTAAAACGTACGTCACTGGTCCTCTTCTGCTTTCAGCGTAATTTCTCAGCTTCTTGTTTTTATACGTTGAAAAAAGCCCAGTGCTTCATAATTAAGTTGTACAAAAAACTTCATTCCATTAATTTCCTGCACTTTAGTTTAACTAAAAGCATTTAAGACACAGTCAAAATTTAAAACGTCTAAGGTTTAATAAAAGATCAGTTGGTTAAAACGTAACCCACTAACCCACATCTGCTTTCACAAACTTACAACCGCTTGTTTTTATAAGCTGAAAAAGGTTTAATAATTCATAAGCCAAATTTTACAAAAAATTCATCAAAAATAAATATACAAGCTTATGTCAACAAACGACGTAAACTGAAGAAAAAATTAGGCCAAAGATAAATAATGCAGGCACAAATTAAAAACTTAAAAATGAATGACAATTTTCAAGGATTTGCATTTGCCCTAAATACGATAACTTGAGGTTAAATATTAAATACACAATTGAATGTCTTTAACTATCTAAAGTTAACCTGTTTTAGAATTTTTGGAACTTTAATCGACTTCAAAAATTAAAAATACTGCTGCGCCTAATTAAATTTGTACGGTTTGTGTAATAATTAAGCAAATACGAAGGTTGTTTGAAAAGTAGGGCAAGTGAAAAGTAAAATTTGGGGTTCGGGAACAAATGTAAGTCAGATGGGGCTAAATCTGCTGAGTAGGTGGGATGATTTAACAATTCGAACGCTCCAAGCACGCAGACGAAACGTCTATTCGAACACCCTTTTGATTTCCACTTCGCATGACTAAACAATAACCTCACAATTCACTGAGCTGCAACTCGACAAGGGCCCGTTTGAAGGATTAAACTTATCGTCCTTGCATGATTTTGATCATAGTGCTGCCATCTCTGCATCGTTTACCTTACTTTTCAAACGACTCTCGTAGCAGTTGAGAAAAAGCAAGTATTATTAAAACCAAGATAAAGGTAAATTTCATCATTCATCTGCTTTGAACCAGTCATGCATGCAGAAAATTTTGTTTTTAATTTAATTTATTTTTATTTTATTATTTTCAAAAACAATTTTGATGTTTTTAATATAATTTCTAGAATAATAATAGGCATTTAGTAAATTAAGTCAACCAAGGTTGTTTTGAAAATTCATTTCTAATTTACCTTTTCAAAATCCTGAAGCTAAACCTTACGCTTCCTTAACAAACTGGCAATATAAAAATAAGGCAACACATATTTAGGAATATATTTTATTCAAATTTTATGTCAATATTTATTATCATCTATAGAAAGTCATTCACAAACTTTATTACACAAGCTTATTTTTACATTTACTTCGCTTATTACGTTACCTCTGCTGTAACGTACCCTTCTAAAAAGGGTAGGGTCTTGTCAAATTAATAAATTAAGGGCTTTTCATGGCTCTTATTACAGTGCAAACTGAATAGGAAAACCTTACCACCTAAAAAACAAAAACTTAATTAAATCAAAACACGCAACTTCCAGTCTGATTTAATCGAAGATGATCCAGTCATTCAATTTAAATGCAAAGTAGGGCTTAAGAGGGCCAACATACATTCAGCACAGTCCGACAGTTCATTTCTACCAATCCACCAGCCGTAAAAACGATTTCCTTTTGAGATCTGTGGATTACGAACGGCACTATGTTCCTTAAATTTGGAATTTGCTTTGAATACCAGTCTGACTCGTAAATTCCTTGAGAAACTAATACAGCCTGTTGAGGTAATTAGATTAATAAAATTAGTGGACAAATTCATAAAAATACTAAACAACGTTTTATAAAAGACATTAAATAAATAAACTAAAGGAAATTTAAATAAATAGACAAAACGAATAAACCACATTTGTCGAATCACGTAAGTTGAAAATTAAAGCAAAAGAAAAAGAAAACAAGTCGACTTGCCTTAACAAAACAAACCAAATAAGTATTTCGGCAATTAAGATTCGAAAACTACAACGGTTTTTCGTTTTTTTCTTGCAAAGGCAAACCACAAACTTACAATAACGTTAAGGGCCAGTACTTCAGAAAAGGTTTATTTGTAGTTTTAGCGTAAGTAGATTTAAATTAGGGCTTAGGTTAAGCCTTCCTACACCTAAGTGCTATTTTAAGCCGTTTTAAATTAAGCTTTAGTTCTGAAATGCCCACCCTTAGGAATTTTAGTTTTTAGCTTAATTAATCTTACCTCGTCTGTAATATAATTCAAAGGGATGCAGTAAAATGAAAGTTGTATTACAACGCACACAAGGGCAGAGGCGTGCCTTATCAAAAGGAAAGCTTCTCTACTGCAAGGAAGAAATAAAATATTTTCAGAACGAGTTCCTGAATTTTTGAAAACTTTTACATGGTTTTGATTAATTATAGCAGATGACCGATATTCAGGTCAGGGGGTCCGGCGTGCATCGTGTGAGTCAGAGTAGTAAGTCGGATGCGCGAGAAGTACGCTAACGACGTACGGGACAGTTTGAAAAGTACTAAAGTATGAAATGTAATTTAATTAAAATAAAGGAATTGTGCAAAAGCTCTGTTTAGATTTCCTAGAATCCCACAGTAGTAATAGTTTTGTGTTAATAATGAAAGTGTTCTTAGCACATGTGCAAAAACGGAGATGTATACCATTTTTAAAGAAACATTCAAGAAAATACTATGTATCACATTCTTAAATGATGGTCAAATAATGATTCAGTGAAAATGCTTCTCACTGTGGTTATCCTTTAAAGTTAATTACATACTAAAAATATGAAAAATTGACAAATCTCTTTGAAAATAAGGTTGTAGTGTTTCAACAACTGGCTGTAAAGTTTAAAGTTACGCAATTATGTATTTCCCAAATTTTTAAGAAACAAGGTGTTACACATTACCATCGAAAGCATTTCTTCACTATACTCAAAAATGACTAGGAAAGTTCCATCTGAGATTTCACACATAGTGGACGTGTGCACCTCGATAACAGTACGTAAACCTTGGACGTCTGTTCACATTAGATAGTGTAAAAATCTGATTCTTAACTATTTCTATATATTGCACCAATAATAAACTTAATGTTTTCTCTCGGTAGTTAGTAGCTTTAACCACCCAATAAGGTATGGGTCAGCAAGAAATAATTATCAGACCGGTTATATACACATTTACACAATACCCCAGTTACCTAACATTCAGATGCAATCGAATTCGATCAATGCGGACAAATATTAGTCCCACAACAAATAATCACGCCAAGCTTTTAGTCTAGCTCACAATCGGATCCTTCACAATTTCACGTGGCAAATACGTCAACACAATCAGACTTAAATCAATTGTATACTGACGCAGAAGATGGAAGTATGACCACAGACAATGGCTATCAAGAGGTAAAAAGAAAAAAAAAATGGATAAAATAATTATCCAAATATGATCAAAGAGATCAGATGTATTGGGGAAGACGAATAATATAAAATCTAAAGCATGGCAAACATGCTCCCAATCCCAATACTCCGGACACGTATAGGAAGCACTTGCAAGACAATAAAATAGTTTACCATGCGTATCAGATAAGGATACATCACCGAGTACCAACTGATGAAAAAAAAAGAAAAGCAGAATTGGAGACATGGGCACAAAGTGAAATATATAGTAAATGTAAGAAACAGAAAAACTAAAGATTCTCTTTTAATCTTCTTTATGGACCTTGAACCCGCAACAAGTAATAATGAAATCTATAAACCTGAAATTTATTCAAAATCTAAGTGTTACTCTTGACTCACCCTGAATAAATACAGAAACACCACAGTGCCCAAGATGTCAGAACTATAATCACACCAAAGCCTACTGTAACCGGTCGTATACATGCGTGAAATGTGGAGGGCTGCATGACTTCAAAACATGTAAGGGAACTCAGCAACTTATGCGCTACGCCAAAACTCACACGTGGCGAACTAGCGAACTACAAAGAATGTATGGTATATCAAGATTTCCAAAACGTAATCCAGAAGAAAATAACAATTCCTCCCACTGCTGGCTCTAAATAACAGCCTCGCTTGCAAAGAAGCCAACCCGTAAATCAGATGTATCATTTAGCCGACCACTTTCTGGTAATGTTAGACAAACACAATGTACTGAAAATATTATGCAACTAGCAGGGGACATAACACTTCAACAGTTACTTAGCGAATTGAAAACCACGTTCAGTCAACTTATTCAGTAAAACAGTATGATAATGGATATGCTGCCAATAGTCATATTTAGCTAAGTTGGTTTCATAAATGGGCTCAAGGCAAAAAACGAAGTCCTGACATAATAAGTATACCATTAGTTTCAGAAACACACTTTATTGAAAGGATTTGGTTAAAAAATCCCCTTCTTGAATACGGATCATACCAATCACCCAGATGGAACAGCGCATGGGGCACAAAGATTATTACTAAAAATACTATAACATTACGAATTACCACAATATAAAGCTGACTATCTGCAAGCCTCTGCGATAGTCAAAAAAATGCCAAACACGATCACCTTTCAAACGGTTTACTGTCCTCCAAGACATCGTATCACAAGAAATGTTTAAACCTTACTTCGAAACACTTGGTCATACAGTCATTGCTAGAGGCGACTTCAACTCCAAGCACGCATGGGGTTCAAGGCTGACCAAGAAAAGCAGGGAGCTATATAAATTAATAAATGAAAAGAGGTATACCCATCTGTCAACTGCAGAACTGACTTATTGGCCATCCGATCAGAACAAGGTTCCTGATCATTTGGATTTTTACCTTTACAAACGAATTTCACTAAACTATATAGAGGTTAAATCAAAGCTTGATCTCTGCTCTGATCATACATCTGTAATCTACTACTACTAGTAACATGCGATCGAAAAAATGTCACCTCAAGTTGGCTATGAAACATGAAAACACAAACTTAGGCATGTCGACTTTTAAGCCATACAAATGTCAGCTGTTGTTTTATAGGTTATGTGAGGTGTGTGAGGTTATGTCTGTTTTGCTGTCAGGCATATAAAAAGTCACTAATTCTATTAAACACAGAATTCAAATCTGCCACCAAGAAAATGGAGGTCACATAACTCAACTACTTTAAAATAATTTTCCGTTAATAACATGTTTCTGTTCAATTTGTATTTAATTTTAGTTTTTAAAATAATTTAATCTGCTCTAATTTTTATCAGTTAGGCGTGGTTTTAGATTTAGTAGTTCTAATGACTTATGTTGTATGACTTTAGCAAAGACATGATTTATATTTTTCATGGCAAACTTTGAGGTGAAATTTTTTCGATCACACGTTATTATAACGGTAATTACAAAAACGCCAAAAGCTAGACTAGCCAACAAGAAAATAAATTGGGTCTCATTTTGGGATTATATAAATAGAAACCTAACACTTAACCTAGGAATAAAAACCCTGGAAGAGCTTGAAACAGCAACAAATTATATTACATGTATAATCCAAGAAACAGCGTGGCATGCAACTCACTTAGCTCAAGAATCTCCGAATATATCGAACAAACGAAACTGGAAGCAGAGGAACGACGAACGAGGAAACAGTGGCAAAGGACTCACAACCTAAAAGGTTGTACAAAGTATAACAGGATAAGAAATAAGTTAAAATCTAAAATCAAGGAAACAAGAAACGAGTCTGTTAGACTATACGCTGAAAACCTTAATAGACATGATTACTACATTTGGAAAGCCACAAAGAGTATTAATAAATCACAGGTTTACATTCCACAATCGCATAACGAAATATGATTATGGGCAAAAATTGACCATAAAAAGGCAGAGCTGTTTGCCCGACATTTACATGAAGTATTCCAACCACACTATGCACAGCAAGATGACAGCATCGAAGATTCTCTAAAATCTGCTTTGCAGCTGTCACTACCAATCGCTACGTTTTATACAGGTGAGATACGCAAGGAAATCAAACACCTACGTAATAAAAAGTGACCGAGATATGACTTGAAAACAGCTGAGATACTAAAAGAGCTGCCTAGAAAACGAATAACACTTTTACTGTGATATTCTTAACTTGGTTCTACAACTAGCGTACTGGTCTAAACAACTAAAATTCGCACAAATGATCCTTATTCCTGAGACAGGTATGTAAATCCTCTACTGAAGTAACCTCTTATCGACCCATTAGCCTCTTACCTGTAATTTCCAAACTCCTTCTAAAGCTACGGTACAAAAGAATAGAGCATAATAATCTAAGATCAACATTCCAACATACAGCAATGTCACCGTACAGTAGACATAATACGAAGGGCATTAGAAGAAACAATTATTGTTGTTGCAGAATGTATTGATGTTATTCAAGCCTTTCATAAGACATGAAGGTGGTCTAGAGGTATCAAACCAGTATCTTTTGTTCTTTCAGACATATTAATCAGATCGTTACTTCCAAGTGAAGTTAAAGACGACTCATCACAAAATCTTCCCATAACATCTGGAGTGCCACAAGGGAGTATATTGGGGGCCATGCTGCGCCTGATTTTTACATCTGACCTCCAAAGTACCCAACAAACTGTAACAGGAATATTCGGAGGTGATACAGTAATTCTAGCCATCCAAATGAGCTAATAGAGGCAATAAGTATGTACGGTACCATCATTGAAGGCTCTCGTAACAAGACATTTATATACACAAGATTATCTTGTAGAATCATAAATGTATTGATTGCTAATGTAAAGTAACAATAATTAATAAACAAAAATAACTGAAAACAATACCAAACTCTTATAAAAAAGTGATGAAGTCAAAGATCCTGGTTTGGGTGGCGATCTCATAGTCAGGTGTTTCAGAGACGCATATCGAAAAAGTACAGCTCCGCAGTGGCAGCTGAAATGTAGAATCGAAAATACTTTAGCCGGATCTAACAGGTGTCCATTATGCTGAAAGAGTCATACATACTTGTGGTACCTAAAAACATGAATCAACCTAACATTTCCCAAGCTCGTCAAATCAAGAACTACTGGGCCATCTCAGAAAATATAAGAAAATGGCTAACGCAGGGGTTCTAAACGATGGGCAATGGGACCTCAAAATCGCAATCAATGGAGTAAGTAATATCCCAAAATCATCCAGAATTTGCACACTTAGTCAGCAGTCGTCCAGGGCACCTCATGTTTCCAATATATGGGCAAGGACAACGGTGGAAGAAGTGGAGTGATCATTGGGTGCGGAATCAATAACAAGTTGTCCCATACATGTAGCCACTTATCATTACTGCAGGACCGGTGTTGAGATTTTGATACTTCGTCCTATAATCACAACAACGCCCATTCTAAGGAAGCACTCCACAGTGATCTCTTAGCGAAGGCTTTGGAGCAACTTCCTAAACAACCATAAGTTTTTTGATGGGCAAGGGATTTCATTTTTAACCAAAATATATTTTGTGTAAATTTATTTTGATTTATTACGGTTGCCTGTCTTAGTTCTGCGTTTTGGTAAAGATCGAAAATTCATGGATTTAAAGACCCAAGACACAAAATTCCAAATAACTGGGAAACCTACAGACCTACAGACCTACAAACCTATCTACCATAAAAGACATGGACTGAAAAAGTACCCAAGGATCTCATGTATTTTAAAAATCCACTGGTTTGTATTACCCTAAGAAAAATCTCTTAATTCACTTTTAACCTTAATAAATCTACAATTTATCGAAGTTAGAATTTAGTACTTAAACCATATGTCATCGATTTTTTTAATCTTTTAACTTCTTTTAACAGCCAAAGATCATTGGATTCATAGGGCTTTAGGTTAATTAGGTACGTAGTCCTTGGGAATTTAACACCCGAACATCTGCTAAATCGTCCGATTTTTTCTCATTAATCTTTCAAAGCATCCCAAGAAGATTAGCTCCATAGGGATTTAACACCCAAAACTTTGCTAAGCCTCGGATATTTGCTTTTAACCTTGAATCCGTTTAGCCTGGGTGGCAGAAACTGAAAAGCAATTGGTACGAAAAATTGAGAAAAAGGTAAAAGGAAACCTGTGATTAAAATATAATCCAATTCAAACCAACGCCAACGTAAGCAATGGGTGGTATTTATAAATCTTTTCCTTTCAGAAAATATTAATCCAGGGAAAGGTAGTAGACCACGGAATAGGAGACGATATGTAATTGGAAAGAAGAATGTGAAAAGGTATGAAAATCGTCCATGTGATGGAAATAACTACAGAGTATAAGTAAAAATAGAAAAAATGTATTACTTCAAATTTTCCAGCATTGTCTGCGTTAAATGTCAAATGAAAACAAATATTACTATTGTTCTTATCAAGAATTGGTTGCACAAGACTATCAGTATAACTACTTTAACAGATGCAAAAGAAAATGTAAAGCAACTTGAGTTGGCTAAACCAGATTGGTTGGGCGGTATAAAACTTTTACCCTATTTTTCAATTCAATTTGAGATTTATTTGAAACAATAAGGGAAACGTACTGTGTATTTAGTGTAACTGTAACATGTATAATCTTTATTATATTATGCAAATAATGAAGAAGATAGGACCTACCACAGTTCCCTGAGGAACGCCCATGCTAATATCTTCCAAATTCGAATGAAATATGTGATATTTTATGTTGATTATGGGATTAACTATAAAACTATAGCCTTTATATTAAAATCAATTATTCCATCATTAAGAAAGATGTAATATCAGTCACACAGGGAAAAGTGAAAGAGAGGTTGTCCTTGGATTAGTGATGTGAGCAAATAATAGTAACAGTAATAATAATAAATCCAGGAAACGGCGCCCTTATACCGTTATTATAAAAAAAAAAATGATTGTACTATATCATCAGGTTTAAAACTGCCATAATAGTCCAGTGAAATTAGACATTGCTCTCCGGAAAAATTCCCGGAAAGCTGGATTTTGGTATGGACCTTGATATTGTGGTTCTAAACAAAATGTCAAAAGTCCCCATCGATCCGAGTGCCGCTAAAATTTTCACGCAGTGTCAAAAGTCACACAACACGGTTTTTCGTGAATATCTCGTTAACGGTCCCTTTTACGGAAATAATATTTATTATCAAATTTATAGCTTATGAAATTTCCTATAAAACAGATGTAATGACTTTTATTTATAGGAGTGGCCGTTTTGGAGATAATGTGATCTACAAAGTTGTAACGAATGGTGTGCACTCCTCAACGGCATGTATGTATACCCCACGTGCACACTGTTCGTTACAACTTTGTAGATCGCATTATATCCAAAACGGTCACTCTTTTGAATAAAAGACGTTACATCATTTTTGTTTGAAATTTCCTAAGCTACAAATTTGATAATAAATACTTTTTCCATAAAAGTAACCGTTAACGAGATATTCGCGAAAAACCGCGTTGTGTGACCTTTAATCCTGCGTGAAACTTTTAGCGGCACTGTGATCGATGGGGACTTTTG
Organism: Melanotus villosus; assembly: GCA_963082815.1. Taxonomy (NCBI): domain Eukaryota; kingdom Metazoa; phylum Arthropoda; class Insecta; order Coleoptera; family Elateridae; genus Melanotus; species Melanotus villosus. The sequence continues at coordinate 9,628,601 of OY720419.1, read as the reverse complement.
ACATTTTGTTTAGAACCACAATATCAAGGTCTATGCCAAAATCCAGCTTTCCGGGAATTTTTCCGGAGGTGGGACTTTTGTTTGTCTAATTTCACTGGACTATAGTATTATTTTTAAATAAACATTTTTCAAACAAAAAGAAACGTGGATTAGGCTTACTGCAGACACCACGTACAAAAAACTCAGCTTGTATTCTACCTCGAAGGTAGAAGGTAGTGTGGAAAGGAGTGCACGTTTCGTAAGAAAAATAAAGATTACAACTCTGTAGATCGCATTATCTCCAAAAGAGTTACTTCTATGAATAAAAGTCATTACATGGTTTTTGTAGGAAATTTCCTAAGTTACAAATTTGATAATAAACATTTTTTCCGTAAATGTGACCGTTAAGGAGATATTTACAAAAAACCGTTTTTTGTGACCTTTGACCCCACATGAAATTTTTAGCGGCACTCGGATCGATGGGGACTTTTGACATTTTGTTTAGAACCACAATATCAAGGTCCATACCAAAATTCAGCTTTCCGGGAATTTTTCCGGAGATGGGCTTTTATTTTGTCTAATTTCTCTGGACTATAACTAAAGTCGGGTTTGTAGTAAATATAGTTTTATATAGTTTTAAATAGATAGAACAGAGTTGTACAATGGAAATTATGGATATAACATGAAAATGGAAATTACACATGAATTTAAATTCAAACTGATTTTATACGTTTAAAATCTTATTTATTCGATATTTAAGAAATTATAGTGTGATACTTGAATGTATGTATCCTCGATTGCAAATCAGAACATTTATTCTTCTTATCTGTTGCAATTCACCTTGTTTCGTAAAAGAAGCAAAGCTTGCTGTATTGAACAACTTAAAGGTCTAATAGAAAGGATAAAATTGTTTTTTATTTAAACAGTCTTACCCTTGGAACATGCTTATCTGTTTAATGAGAAAACTGGAAAAATTAAGCTTATCATACCTCTCCAACAGAATATACATCTCGGCAAAATACATCAGTACAAGCGTAAAATACACAATAACCATTATAGGCGAATATGCGTCTCTTAAATCCTTCGAAAACCTTCAAATTTTCAAATTTTAGACACATTTAGTTAACCTTCGCGGCACCGGGCGGGGTACAAATGTACCCCACGGGTAGTTTTTTATGGTGTAATTCTGAAAATTTTACATCTTATACCGTCATTTTTTAATTTATCCTTGCATAGGTACACAGCAACAATACTGCATATTTAGATTAGAAAAAAAATCTAGAAATCTTCTGGTAAAAATTAAAATCTGTCTTGGGGTGCATTCGTAGCATGCTATTTTTGAGGCACCCGACTGCAGTTTGTCGTATGAATTAATTTTTCTCGAAGGTGTTCGGGCAATGTTGACATGTGCGTTGGCATGATAGTCAACAGGCAAGTAGTCAGATGACTTTAAGCCACATCTACAATATCAGTCGGTCGGTTCAGTGCAGTTTTATTATGGGGTACAAATGTACCCCGCGTGGTACTCCGTGTAACTTTTTTGACGTAGTGCCGCGAAGGTTAAAGGTGTGGTCCATTCGGTTTCCAACGCCCAAAACTCTGGTGTTATAATATTTTCAAGGAAGGTTATGGGTTTATACTAACTAAATTATCAGTTATGAATTCTTGGACGCCTAGGCACCACCTAGGGTCTTTTGCAGATCAAAACCTGATTGTATTTAAAAGAAAAGGTTAAAAATATATTTCCGAATGTACTTTTCTGTAATTCACTTTGAAAAAATATATTTTATGATTCTGAATCAATATACGTTTTTGAATTAAAGTTAATCCAGAGGATGACCCTTAAAAATGATTAGTTTAAGGCTCACTTTCAATTAAAAATGGTGTTTAGTGTAGGTAATTAGAACCCCAGGTAAAACCTTGGAATCAGAGTCTGTGCGCCGAAGAGCGAATGGACTCAATAATTCTATTACCTTAGCAAAAATTCATGGTGCTTAATATACGTCATCAACTTATTCCAATATGCTTCTTCCTCCGTTTTACTTAAAATAGTGGAAACATGCAAACTTCTCCAACAATCCTGTAACATCTTAAACTGGCCCCATAAATCCACACAAAAGCTCAGAAATAAACCCTCACATCCGGCGGTGAACACAACAACCCATGGTACGAGGCCTCTTTGCACGACCAGCGCAAATTTATACAAACTATTATGGTTTTTCATAACCCACAATCCAAGTGGAAGTTGTTTTAAAAAATAAGAAGATGACATCACCAAAATAGCAGTGAAAATTGACGCCCGGAAAAAGAGCCTCTCCAATTTTAAGATGTTCCCGAATGTATTTTCGATTTTAATACTGCATTTCACAGGGTGGTTTTTGGTGTTCCAGAATTGTTTGGTTTCTGTGATCATTTTGCGGAAATTTTGGATTTTGAAGGCGATGTTTAGCGATTTTCCCATTGTCTGAAAGTATTCAAACGTTTCGTTATTTGATACTCATTAATTTGGGCTGAAATTCTAAATTACGTCTTAAAAATAATTTTTAGAAGTTTTTGACTATGTTTTAGGTGTTTTCCGCACGCCACTAGCGTGCCAGAAAAAAAATCCAAACGAAAATCATGCAAAGAAGTATTAAAATTAAAATAAACACGAAAGGAAATGTCAAATACCTGAAAATAAACAGCAAAAGCTTCGCAACTTTGAGCCACAACAATAACATCTCCATTAGCGTAGATAATCTGAGCTAAGACGAAACTTAAGGTTATGGTGGTAAAAAAGGAATAAAGTGTAGTGATTCTAAACACTGTCTTTTTGTTTTGTCCAGGGTTTTGTCCACACCACTTCAGTATTCGTAAAGGATATCTGATTATTTCTTCACTAATATCCATTTTTATCACTTCACTTTCTATAGAAATACCAACAAATTGCTAAAATTCCAGTTTTTAGTATTCAGTTCGATTACTCTTTTTCACTTAAAATATTTCCACTAATAAAAGAAAGACGACCAGGAAAGGATTCAACTTTTTACTCCTTTAGAAAATAAAGAAACCAGAATGCTTGCAGTAAACGGGGCAACAAATAAGGATCAAACCAGAAGCTAAGCTTACTTCTAAACAGAACAATAATCAACAAACTAAAGTTCCTTTGACATCACGATTGACATCCACTTACATCTTAAACTATCCTTTATAACTCGAAATAGTATTTAATAATTCATAGCCACTTTAAAGAAATTACGAACTTATAATTAACCCAAAATAAAGAAAATTGAGATAATAACTGATTTGTCGCATATTTGTGAGAAACTTTACGGATTGACAATTAAAGAAAGTGAAAGTAGGTCCAAGGGCTCATTATCTATAAAGTGTCTAAATTGCTTTACAATTTTGAACTAGCTTTAATATTCAGAAGATTTTAAATGTGTAAATGCATGAATTTTAGGTGAAATATGAGTAGCCAATTGGCTATTGGCAATTGGGGTTTTTAGTTCATATTAAACATTAAACTAATCACTAATTATGGATTTTTTAATTGGAGTTGATTTGTCTTTTACCTTCCGAATAGGGACTTGAATTTGTATGGATATCAAAAACGAATGAAATATTAAAAATAATTCAGTAAACACGTAAAACAACGGAAACAATTGGCCAGATAAAGAATGAATATTTCATTAAAGATCTCAACATAATTAAGGCAGTATTATTGTTTACTTTAGGCTTGAAATGTTTTGGTGTATTCGCTCAGATTCTGATACCAATGTTTTACTTGGGGTTCTGATTATCAACAGTAAATATTATTTATTAAATCCTTTCATTATTTTTAATTCAGATTCATACGAGACTAAAATATATCTTTTCGAAGGAAATTATTAAAGAGTATGCATTTGGAAATATATTTTGAAAGTTCTCTTAAATTCAAGCAGGTTTCGGTCTGCTAAGAGCCCTTATACTACTTGCGTCATAGAATCCATCACTAGCAAAACCATAAGCTTCCTTAAAGGCGGTACAACACTATCCTGGTTTGGAGTTCGAAAGTGTCGAATGTGTCTGAAAATTGAAATCTTGGAGGTTTTCAATACATAAATTCAAGCCTCCACCTATATTTTCTTAAATTTCAGAATAAACGCAATTTTTAACATATAAATCAGTATTATCACCTCATGTATGAATTTAAATTCCTATTTCATTTTCATTTCCACGGCCTATCTCTGTTTTACATATTTAAAACTGCATAAAACTATATCGTTTTATGTTTACTTGTCCTGAGTCACGGAAAGGACTGAATGTTCCTGCAAGTGAATTAAGAAAAATGTTTAAAGGAAACAAATAAGTCTATAAAACAATTAACAAATAAATAGAACAAATAAAGTAAACAAATAGTTAATGAACACGTACTAAATTGAAAAACAACTTAGAACATCATTTATACATATATACAGAATGTACATTTTGGAACTTCGAGCTCGAAAGATTTAAAACAGGCTGGATATTCTAAAATGAACAACCTGCAAATTTTTGCTTTTTGCGTTCAACAAAGTAATAATAAACATCATCATCATCATCATAATCTTTATTTCCATTTGTACCCGCTCTTGCAGGTGTTGGAATATACAAATTTTACATTTTATACAAATAAACAATTAATTCTTAATACTAATCTAAACTTTAAATTAAACAATTGATCTTAGCGTTCATTTATAACCTTTCATGTTTATGTCTGCTTGTGTTTGTTCATCGTTCACTGCACTTACACTTAAATCATTCCTTCTAACTATATCTCCATCTTATACAACTTTTTCCATTTGTTTCTATCTTCTGCAATTCTTATAGCTTCTCGATATTCGATTTCTCTCCTACTTATTGCCTCTACTATCTTGTCCTGCCAGGTAGCACGTGGTCTGCCCCTTTTCCTTTTACCATGAGGCTTACACTTCCATACTTTTTTGGGCAGTCGTGTATCTGGCATCCTGCAAAGGTGTCCGAACCACCGCAGCTGACTTTCCTCAATTAGATCATTTAGAGGCTTTATTTGTAGTCGTCTCCTTATTTCTACATTTCTGATTCATTCTCTCTTTGAAACTCCCAGTATTCTTCTGAAATATTTTATCTCAATGGCTTGTAGTCTTGTTTTATTGCGCTTTGATAGAACCCACGCTTCACTACCATAAATTAGAACAGGTACATACACTGAATTATACACCTGTATTTTCGTTTTTCGTGTAATTTCGTTTTTATTCAGGAAAGTTTTGCCTAAAGGGTGAAACAGTCTTTCAGTGTCTAATTCAGTATCCATTTTACCTCTGTCATTTATGTGTCCTCCGGGATATTTAAAACTTGACACTTGTTCTAATATCAACCCTTCAATTTCTATTTGTATGTTCGGTTTGAATGGAATGCTCATTATTTTCGTTTTATCCAAGTTAATCTTTAAACCTTTTAACTTAAGTGCTTCATTCCATATTCTTAGATTACTTTGTAGGGCTGTTTCGGTGGGTGCAAATACCACTATATCGTCAGCATATGCTACTGAGCTTATTTCCACTCTCTGCAATTGTTTAAAGCCAACAACATATGTATGCATGTCCAAGTTACATTCTTTCATAATTGCATTCTGTACCCATATGAATAATAGTGGACTTAGTATTCCACCCTGTCTCACACCCGCTGTTATTTTGAATGGTTCGGATATCATATTATATTGCCTTACATGTCCCTTGGTGTTTTCACTGTAAAAAGCCTTTATTGCATTTATCAGACCTTCAGGTATTTCCCTTTCCCTCAGTACTTGCCAAATCTTTTCCCTGGGAACCCGATCGAAGGCACCTTGTAAGTCGACAAAGCCTATGTATAATTGTCTATTGTGCTCTATAGTCGTTTCAATAACTTGCCTTATCGTAAACAGTAGGTCCTGTGCGCTCCTTCCTGCTCTGAACCCACTTTGTTCTTCTTCCATATCCTTCTCTACCAATTTCCTAAGCCGTTGCTCTAGGATACGTTCGTATACTTTACCCGGAACGCTTAATAACGCTATCCCCCGGTAATTCTTGCACTCTTTGGGGTCCCCTTTTTTATGTAGTGGTACAATTATAGAAGCTTCCCAGTCCTGTGGTACCTTTTTCTCTTGTAGCACTCGTTGATTAATTGTGTTAATACTCGAATTCCTGTGTCTGGCAGGTATTTTATCATTTCTGGAGCTATATTGTCCACCCCTGCTGCTTTCCCTAGCTTTATTTTGCTTACCGCCCTTTTAACTTCCTCCTCTGTTATTTCTTCTTCGGTATCATCCTGAGTGATTTCTTGAAAGTTAAGGTCATAACTTTCACCATGTGGGTTTAGGGTTTCCTCGAAAAGTTCTTTCCATCTTTTTATCTTTTCTTGTTCTTCAGTTATTAAACCACCTTGTTTTGATGTTAGATTCCGAATCGCACAGCTCATACTATTCTTGTTCAACTTTTTCAACACCCTATAAAACATTTTTTGGTTGTCCCTGCTGTTCTTTTCCATTTTCTCACCGAAATCTCTCCATTCGTCTTGCTTTTCTCTTTTTACCAACTTCTTTACTTCAGTTCACTGTGCTTTGTATTTTTCATAATCTTGCATGTTTTTAGTTGGTAGATACTTTTTCCATTGCTGTTTCTTCGACTTCACTTCCCTTCTAATGTCTTCCGTCCACCATGCCGTTTGCTTTCTACAACTATCTTTCTTGGTTTTCCCGCATACTTTTGTCGCCACTGTTATTATCATTTGTTTGAATTTATTCCACCTTTCACATATTTCTTGCCCCTGTTCTAGTTCTCCCCAGTGTTCTAATGCTTCCCTTATTTGACTTTGGTAATTCTGCACTGTGTCCTCATTTGTTAACTTGTGTATATTTATTTTGTCTGCGATTTTTGCCACCTTTCTTCCTTCTGTAATTGTAGCGCGTTTTAATTTTATTTTTCCTCTTAATAGAAAATGGTCTGAGCCTATTTCTGGACCTCTCCTGTCTCTTACGTCCTTTATTGTCGTTCTCTCGCTTTCCTCAACAATAATGTACTCGATGTTTGACTTCTCATGTTTACTTGATTGAACTCTAGTGTACTTGGGTATGTTCTTGTGTTGATAGAAGGTATTTGTAATTATCATATTCATATTTTCACCAAGTCCTTTGCCTATTATTTCTTATCTTATTCACTAAATATAAGGTTATTAAATGCAACCGCTATTTATAGTCTGACCTGTTTCTCGATTTTTACCACAATATTTCCCTTGCTGTGTCTTTCACTATCCTTTCAATTTTTTGGATTAAATTTGCTCGAAAGGTCCCAAATTTGAGTTTGTTTCCGGAGCAAAACAAATCGCCTCAATGTCACCTAACATTCTACATCCGTACATTGTTAATAATAAACAAATATTGTAAAATAAAGTAAGCCTAAAAACGTACGTAATAGTTTCTCGGTAAAAATTTACAGTTTGGTTGTATTAGAAAATAATTTATACTTCCAATTTAATGCTATTGAATTCACTACAAGTAAGACCCCGTAGATATAAAACTTGCAAAAACCAAGGCCCGCTGAATTAATATTGCATATAAGGCCTTACCACTTCATTTAGCCAAGACGCAATTAGCAAGGACGCAGGCGCCATTTGAAGTGAACTATACATTTGACAAATGTCACAAATGTATAGTTCACATTAATTCAGCGGGCCTTGGCAAAAACCAATGAAGGTAGTGTAATCTATGAACTATTCAGCAAACTAAACAATCAATACAAAACTTGAACGCAAGTAAGTAAAATTTTCAGTCCGCCGTTTCAAACTCAGTTACCAGCAATGCCACATTATTATTATTACAAACCACTAACATGGTTATATCGCAAACAGCTATGTAGGTACTATCAGCCACTACTAAGTCAGCTACAATTTAATTCGGAAATACTAAACTACCAACCAGCAATCTATCCTTCGCAGATACAAAAACAACTCCCTGATCTTCAATCTAACCTGCAGGGAACAGGACAGTGCAGTTCAACCCCGCAAATACCAGCCTATGGAAGAAGAAACTGAAAAAGAAGAGGTTTCAAAAGCTATCCACCCATGGCTTGTGGTACCCACATGGTACCAATTCAGCTACTAAACATATGAGCAAACCGAAAGTAGTAATCTCAAACCAAATGATCTCCCCAAAGATTCTGAACCTCCTTCGATTTATATACAGGGTGGTCCATAAGTAATGGTTGCCCGACCAACAGTAGATTCGTGAGGCCAAAATATTACGATTTACCTAAAATGACCTTAGTCCAAAAGTTAATATTTAGTGAGATACAGGGTGTCAACGTCGAAATTTTTATTTTAACTTTCTTCTGTAATTTCAGAAGTCGGGGAACCATCACTTATGGACCATCCTGTATAATATGGAGTAATAGACTGTAAAAAGAAAATCGAAAATCTATCACAGACCTCAGAAGAAGAAACCTACTACTGTAAATCACTTTCATGCGACGCATCGCAACAAATTCACCTTGGTTTATACGAAATTCACAACTTCACCATGAACTAACGATATAGTGTTTTATCAAAAACGGTATTAAAAGATTTCATTATAAACTCAGTGAGTCTTCAGGTGCTACCAAGTACAAATTAGGTGAAAAATATATTCCCCGACGTCTAAAACGTAAACTTCTCCAAGATTTACTATCAACAGACGAAGAATCTAGTGACAGAGAAACGCTATTAGTGTTGCCCTACTTAAGTTAATACAATGCAAAGTGTAACGTGAACCGCTCCGTGTGTAGCTGAAAGGGAGCTGATCCGGACAGAAACTATTATAAAAAAAAAAGAAGGAACAAAAACAGATAGAAGCAAAGGGTCATACAGTCCGCAACATTATGAATATAAGGCACAGAATCAGCATACAACCACTAATGTTATTGTATGTAGATTTAGAGCATAAGGAAAATAATAAAGATATCTACAATCTAGAGTTCATAGGTCATATTAGAATAGGCGTTGGACCACCTCATAGAAAAGTAAAATTATGCAATGCATGAAGTGCCAATTATATGGCATAATGTACTCTAAATCTTACTGCAGACGACCATTCAGATGTGGTAAATGAGGGAGTAACCACAACTCAACATTGTGTCAGAGGTCCAAAATATGCACTCTGCGAAACAGGTCATCGTTCGAATTACAAAGGCTGCAAAGTACAGTTCCACGGTACACTTACAGACGTAAATATAATACAAGTCTACGCCCCCGCCGCCGAAACAAATGAAGAAGACGGAGTTCCTATATTTTCTTTCTGGTTTGTATTTATTTTTCCTGTACGGTCTTTAACTAATTTTATATTTTTATTTCTCTTTGTTTTTAATGATTTTACTATATTCCAGAAGTTCCTTCTGTTGTTTTTGTATGTTTCTTGGATTTCTTTTCCAAATGTTTCCCAACTTTCTATTTTTGCTTTCTTTACTTCATCCTTTGCTTCGTTCCTTCTTCTTATATATTCTTCCTTATCTTCATCTTTCCTTGCTAGTAGGTATTTTTTCCATGCCAACTTTTTGCTATTTATTTTTTGTTTTACTTCATTGTTCCACCATTTTGTTCTGTTTATTTGTTGCTGCACTATCTTTTCCCCGAATACTTCTTTTGCCGCCTGAATTGCTTCCTCTTTGAGTGTATTCCAAATCTCATTTATAGTCTTTTCTTTCTTGAGTTCTTCAAGTTGTTCTAGTTTTTGTTGTAATTTTTCCTGATATTTTCGCCTTGTTTTAATGTTCTGTAATTTACTTATCTTTATTATCCTATAATTTTTTATTTCTTCTGTTTGGGGTAGTTTTACTTTAATTATAGCAGTTACTAGTTTGTGTTGAGTACTTAGTTCTGCTGTCTTATTTATTTTAACATTTTGGACTAGTGCTTCCATTTGTTTTGCGTATACTATATTATAGTCTATAAGACTTTTGGCTCTTCTTTCTATTGCTTCAAATGTGTAGTTTATTTCTTGACTGTAGAATGTATTACCCATTCTTAATTCATTTGATATGCTAAATAGTAGCATTTTTTCTCCCTTACTATTCCTTTCTATTTCTTCATAGTTTCCTACAGTGTCTAATCCCTTGTTTTGTCGTTTCCAATTCTATTATTCAAGTTGCCCATTATTGGGACGTTTTCATATTATGTTTCTCTCTAATGTTTTTTGTATTTCGTTTTAGTATTTCTCTATTATTTCTACTTCCGTTCCTTGGACTGGGGCATAAATTTGTATTATTGCTAGTTTTGTTTCTAGTTCTATGTCTATTTTTAATATTCTTGAGTTTATTACTTTCCAATTCACTAATCTTTGGTTAATTCCGTTTGTTACAATTATTCCAACTCCTTCTTTAGCTTTTGTTTCTGTTGTGTTATCCATTTAGTTGTTTGTATTCCTTCCCTTGTTTTTTTTTGCTTCGCTTAGTTCCATAATTTGTATCTTCCTTTTCTTTATTTCATCTATTATTTCTTCTTCCTTCCCTTTTATTGATGTCACATTCCATGTTCCAATTTTTACTAGCTCGATCTTTCTTTTATTTTTAGTTATGTTCCTTTCTTTTTCATTGTCCTTTTCCTTTGCCGTGATCGTCGTCTCTGAGTCCTCCGCTTTTTCTATTAGTTGCTATTTTTTCTTTACTATGTTAGGTTTTTCTGTTATTTCCTCCTCGCCCTTCTTCTCATTTTGTTTGGTTCTTACTGGTGCCCTTAGTGACTGTATCATTTTTATTTTCTTTACGTTAGGAGTTGAAGTTTTCGTTGGATTTCTTGTGTTTTCTTGTGAATCTTCTGACCCCAATCGGGATCTGTTTCTTTTATTAATTTGAGTCTTAGTGATTTCCTTTCCTCTAGTATTTCTTTCGGGTAATCCTCATCTACGTATATGTTGGTATTCTGTAGTTTTTTCCTATTGGATAATATTTTTAGTTTATTCCTAAATGTAGTAAAGCCGACCATTATTGGTCCTTTTTTATTAGTTTTATTTAGTTTTTTATAAAATCAATATCGTCTTCTTTAATATCCAATTCCATGTAGTTTCTCAGTATATTTACTATTTTTGTTTCCATATCCCAATAATTTGTTTCTTTTAATTCTATTCCATAGAAGACTAGATGTTTCTTTCTCATGTTTATTTATTTTCGTAATTATTGTTTGTTTGAAATCTTCTAGCTTTGCCAGCTTTTTGTTTATGTTAACATTTATTACTTTCGTTTCTTCCTTGAATATATTTCTTATTGTATTAGCGTCTAGGTCCATTTTATACATGTTATTGGTTAGTTTGTGTTCGCTTGTATATATAATGTCCGGTTGTATGACTTTTGTTTTCCTGTATATAATCTGATCTTGTATATTTATATATTGTTGTATAAATAATGTCCCATTCTTTATCTTAACCTATCCTTTATTATTGTTTAGTTGGTATGAATACTTAGTTATGTCTCTAATTTTGTTTTCATTTTTCCTGTACCTTCTTTTAGGTTTCGTTACTTCGTTACTACATGATTATACGGTGAAATACTTGTAAGCCGTATAACTTCAAAACAACTACTCGTAAGCAAAAAACGTGTATGACATTTTTTTATAGAGAATAGTCTGATCTATAATTTTTGTAATAACAATTTTTACCGTCCGGCCGATATAAACCGAGATATTTGCGAAAAACCGTGTTTCGTGACCTTTGACCCCCAACAACTTTTTTTCCAAGAGGGTTATGGATGGGGACTTTTGGCACTTTATTTATAACGACTAAATGAAGGTGCATCCAAAAATTCAGCTTGCTGAAAATTAGTCGGCAGACTCTGTATTTACAGCTTAAGTAACTGGACTATTAGTGAATAGAAGCAGTATCATAGTTGGAAACAATATTCAAATATCAAGGAGTAAATCTCTTAGTGACAAACAAGTCTAAGCAGTTGGGAAGACTTTGAGAATCGGTTGGCTAGTAGGTGAGTTTATATTGTAATGAAGCGTAATGTTGTGCAATATACCGGGTGGGTACAAATATCCGTGATCGCATTACCTTTGAAATTATCACCGCTTAATAAAATTGAGGAATTCAACTAGGTAACCTAAATACAAACGTCATTTGTATTGTCACAACTGCCATTGCTATTTAACAAAATAGTGCTAGTCATCATTCCTATGTAGCTAATTCCATGGCTACCGGGATCACAGATGATTATACCCACCCTGTATTTGTATAAAGATCACACGTTAACTAATGTGATAACGGAATTTAACGTCAATGTATTTTAGGCTAAACATTCCTGGAATAACGACCAGAAAAATGCGCACTGAGGATCCTATGATGCACCTGCAAAACAAAGTAATTTAAATCAATATCGAATTTATAATTATTCATCATTTATGCTTACTCAAAATTTAAACTACATTGTTCGGTATGCCTGAATCACATACTCACGTAACAGGGTCATTAATTCCGGACACGTGGGAACCGATTTTATATAAAAAGTTCGAGATTGGAGAGGGCCCTTATGGTTAATGCCTCCGTTGAAGTCGTAGGTCCAATCTCTGTAATAAGTCATGTCCTACGTGCGGCGATGTTCCCTAAAGGTTTTACTTGATTATATTAAATATCATTTATTTGGTCTTCACCCTCCTAACTTGTTTGGAGACCGATGTTTATATTTTTGTACTGTTTGTGTAACCTTTATTCACGTAACCGACTTTTTGTAAATCTTAGCATGTAATCTGTCAATATAGTCTTATATTAGTTGACCATCTAGTGTTTATTCTATAAACTCTCGCAAGCCAACCCCTACTTAGCATTAAATGTAACTCCTGGACGCAATTATAAAGTGTTCTTCCTATTGCTGGGGTTGAGATCCTGCGTTTCGCATTATAATTGCGACCTATTCATTGAAATAGTTTCCGCTTCCCTATTTCATGGGTAGTTAGGTGGATAGTGGGCTGCTGAGATAGTAATATGTCGTACCAGTCTTCAATTGGTACACTTTCTGTGTTAAGAAATCAAGAAATGCTTCTTCTATTTTGTTCAGTAAATGGTGTTTTATGTCTTCTTTTATGATGGTTATAGCTCTATCTCTTACTTTTCGTTCTGTATCTGGATGGGTTGCATTGTAGACTATACAGGGTGTCCACAAACTCACTTCACAAAAGAAAACTGCAAGTTCTAGAGCTCATTTTATGTCGATTTGGCGTAAATCACCTTATTCAAAAATGCTTGCTAAGGGAGCTAGAGCTCTTTAAAGATGGCGCCCTTACATCGGTTTATTTAAAACTTATTTGACAACTAACAAAACCTGTTTGAAATACCAGTCATTTGACATTCATACAATTGCTATTATGTTTATTTTTCATAAAAAATCGAGATTTGTTAAATGTTATGTCAAAATGGCGAAATTTTCAAAGACAAAAAAGTTATGAATAAAAATGTCCAATACCCCTCCCAAACGAGCCGCTTATGACTACAATAAAAAAATCGTAGTTATGCCATACGATTGAGCATATTCCACGAAATAAATGTACAGAATGTTATCACTTAAAAGGAAACCGTTTTGAAGATATTTGAATTAAACCGATGTTAGGGCGCCATCTTCAAAGAGCTCTAGCTCCCTTAGCAAGCATTTTGGGATAAGGTGATTTACGTCAAATCGACATAAAATGAGCTCTAGAATTTGCAGTTTTCTTTTGTGAAGTGAGTTTGTGGACACCCTGTATAGTGTGGTATTTTGTAACTCGTGTTGGATGTTAGGTGGGAATCGGATATTTTATGAAGAGCTAAGTATGATTCAAGCTCGTACTTATGGTTTAGAAGGCCATTGGTATATCTTCTATAATTCAGCCATTTTACTTTACTTGCTTAGTTTTGTAGCTTGGATTAGTTATTCTCTCAGCTATTTGATTTCTTTGATTAAGCAGATCAAAGATGGCTTGCTACTGTTTGTTTAAATGTTGTTGCAATTTAGAGTTCTGTTGTTGTAGATATACACCTTGCCGCTGTAAAATTGTTAAGTTGTTATTGAATTCGAAGACTTCCACGGCCAGTGTCAGTATTAGCAGAGCGTCTTCCGGGTCGGAACCGTGTCATTGTTGAGACCTTAGACCAGGGGTCGCCAAACTTCTTCGACCGTCGACCCCTTCAAGAGCTTCTCGACTTTTTATCGACCCCCTCTATTTTACTATTGCGTAATTATAATACGACAAGCAAAAAAGACGCTTATGTGAGTTTTTCGTATGTTTATTTTATAGTTACAGTGTTTGTTGTATATTGGCTTAACGTCAAAGAAGTTTAGCTCACTTGTATATCGATACGCAAAAATGAAACTGCGATCGAATACGTGTGTAAGTATAAGTAAATAAGCAACCGCAAACGTGTTACAATCCCGCTCCTGCCGCGCCGGCCGAGCGGGAACCACCGACATCCGTTTATTAGTATCTAAATACGTGATTTTGGCCTACTTGCTTGGCCTCCGTAACTATTTTCACGACCTTGCTCCATCTCACAGGTCCTATTCATGTCACTGTTTCCACGATTCACTCTTAATTGCGTTGTCATTCAGGATGGAGATAATCCAAGTTAATCGAATTAAATATTACACGTACAATTATGTCTTACATTTTTCTATCGACCCCCAATTGACCCCTGAGCCCGAATCGGCCCCTAACAATGTTATATGGACCCCTGGGGGTCGATATCGACCACTTTGGCGACCCCTGCCTTAGACGATGCATCGTCTAAGGTTGAGACAGAAGAACTCAGCGTTCCATCCACTTCTTTAAGGTGGTAACCAAGCCGGAGGCGAAACCCTTCTGAAGAGAAACAAAAAAAACAGCGACTTTATACCGGTTGTATGCAGTCAAGCGTATCAGACGAAGACGACGATTGGTTAGAAGTGGAAAGGGCGGAGTCAGTAGTGATGGCAGCTTTCCATATGTCCGAAAGGTGCTAACCAGTGTCACGATTTAAGTTGTTATGGGTCTTGATGATTTCAATGGCCTCATGAATTGAGAAAATGAGTGGCATTGGCGATGATCAAAGATTTTTCAAACAAGACCTTATGGCTAGTGTCGTTATGGTGTTCAACAACAGCTGAGTGTGAGAAAAGACCCGATTTCAAGTAACGTTTGTGTTCACAGATACGTGTATGTACTAAGCGATCAGTTTCGCCGATGTACACTAAACCACAAGCACAGGTTTAGTTGTGGTTGGTGAATTTGTAAGTATTTGTTCTTGTGAAGGTTGTTCTATAAGCTTTTCAGAATATGAAGTACCTGGTAGGATTTTAATTGTATTTGTGCTTTGAACATTTTTAATTAAGAGTATGGGCAGTACTGTATTTCTTTGTACATTATTTTGTGGTAGTGCTGTTCCATTTCTTGATGGGAAACGTTTTTAAATAATGTTCACATACACTTGGCATCCTTGATAGTTTGCAGGATGTGCTCCCCCACAGATGGTACATTTTGCCGGTTTACCGTCCAATTTCTTTTTGGTACACTGAAGATCTTTATTTCCAGGTATAGATAGAAAACATTTTTTTGGTATTTTTTTAAATTTATTTCGTACCGTCATAATTTCTTTAACTTTATGCTCTTATACAATTTTTCTTGTGACAGCTTGCATGTATGTCTAACGATTTTGTTTTCATCTAGAGTTTTAATTTTCTTGTAACTTTTTACGCTGTCTGCTTTTATGTTCATTCTGTTGCCTCACAATTTCATACAAAAATTGTATTTGTTGTAAATACAGACAGATCAATAAAAAAACCAATTAGGGTAGGCTGTGAAATTGAATTATTTTGAATTGGTACTTTAGTCACATCCACAGAATGACATTTTATAACGTTTGTAATTTGACATTTTTATTGTAAACAAAGTTTATAACCTTAAATTCTATCAGAAATGTCATTCTGTGGATGTGGCTAAAGTACCAATTCAAAATAATTCAATTTCACAGCCTACCCTAATTGGTTTTTTTATTGATCTGTCTGTACTTTTGTATGCAATAAATGGAATACCAAAGCTAAAATAAAAAATACAATAAAAATTATTTCGTAGATTATTCCATGCGGTAATAAACAACCGTGTTTGTATTTTTCTTAAATTATGTTGGCATTTCTCTTAACAAACCAAAGCATCCGTTACATTCTTAAATGCAGTAAACTTAACTCCCGAATTCAAATTAGTTACGATATTAAATGTTCACTTATTTAATAGGTATTTCAAAACAACTACAAATTAACAACTTTTCTAACTTTATAGCTTTTTGTTTTTATAATTGACAACCGGGGCAATTTCAAACAAGTTTGTAACAAATTATCTTATTATGTCAATTTGTCCCTTTTTAATAAATTATAATCTTACGGCTTTTTGAAATAAGTACTCAATGAATAAGGAATTAGCATTATCCAAAGTTGTCAAAATTACCTTTAAGGATAAATATAGGTTTAAGTTTAAGCGATAATGAGACACATTTTCCTGGTTTTTAACTGAAGAACTAGCAAGTGAGTCGAGTTGAGTGGCACGATTGTTCTTTGGAACTTTAGTAAAAATTGTCAAACACTGAAAGTTTCTTTTTAAACAGGTAAAGTCAAAGCTTTGAATTAAATCAACACGGATTTTAGGGTTATTTCTTAGAGAAGGAAGGGATACTGTTACGTAGTGTAGTAGCGAAAGAATTTCATAGAAGAAGGTATTTCCTTAAATTGAGTTTCAGAAAGCTATAAAATAAAAGAATTTCTAAATTACTTTGTTTAATTCATAATTAAAGTAGAACTGGAAATTTTGTTTTCCTATTACTTAATACCTTGTTTTTTTCCTTATGAAACTTTAAAAAGTTCAAATTTGGAAGCTTGAAATTGATTTCAGAACTCAAAAAAATAAATTTTGCGTTTTGTAAAGCTTTTCAGGGTTCTTCAGCTTTCTCAGTTTCTGAGATCAACTTGTTAAGCCTATTTTAATTTTAAAACTCTTTCATCGGGTTTTAAGCAGCAACTTCATGTTAAGTTCCTGAATCTGAAAATTCAGCTCCGCTCTGCAATTTAGCAAGAATTTTTGAAGAATTATTTGGAAATTTAGTATAGGTAATCTATGTTTTATTTTTTTAGTTTCACATAGTAAGTCCTTAAAACTAATTATTTTTCAGGTAACAAATTGACAAATATGGAAGATTTCGGTAAAGAAATTTTAGAGTTTCCTTTGGCTCTGTTAAAACTGTGTGGACAAAATCCGACGCAAAATAAAGCAATATTTTTTACATCTACGATATTACATAGCATTTACGCATCCACCCTTTTGGGTTTCGTGGTTTTACAGTTCTTTTACGAGACCGAAAACCATCTCATTGTTATTGTTCAAACATGTGAAGCCTTCGTTACGTACAGCCAGGTAATTTTGTGATTTAATTTATAGAATGTACGAGTATTATTGAAATTTGGCTAATCTTCCTTTTTCCTGATTTCTTCCTCTTGTTTTTCTTCTTGCAGTTTTACTTATTCCTCTAGCTTTCTTTTGTGCTTCTTCTTCTTGCGGTTTATCTTTTTCTTATTTCCCTTGCTCCTTTCTTATTCCTTTTCTTCATCTTCATATTTTATTTCTCTTCGAGTTTTTCTTTTATTTTTTCCTTTAATTTGTTTTCTGCTTGTTTTAATATTTTTCTCTTTTCAGTTTTTTTTTCCTAGTCTTTTGTTTCTTTCCTAACCTTATATTAGGACGCTGAACCTTGTGTAAGTTGCGTGGTTTTTGTCACTCTTTTGACTTCTTCTAATTTACTTTCCTTTACAACAGTTAGTGTATCGTTTATTTCTTAGTTTTTACCTTAATCTACGTGCCATTATTTCATTTTAATTGCTTCTTTGTGTATTCTACTTTTTCCATTTTCTATCTTTGTCCATTTTTGTTTGTTTCTGTTATTATAAACGTCTGATTCTGATTTCTCCGATTATTTAATTGTTTCCGCAGCCTCTCCCATGCTCTTGCAATTTTTTGTTTGTTATAATTTTTTTGTCTCTGTGAAATGTGCATTTTTTGTCGAAAGGAACTATTGTTTCTAATCAAAAGTTTTTTGATTAATAATTATTTTGATCTAAGTTGCTTTACAGAAATATTTATATTTTTGGAAGTTGTAGTTTTCTCTAAATTATTATTTATATCCTCTTCTTACACTTTCGGTACGTTTAGCTTTGTTTATTTCTCTAGTCATTTCGTAAACTCAATTTAATGCAGTTAAGATATTTGCTTTCCAATCGGGTTTACTTCTTTCAGGATTTTGCGATCTTCGCCAGTTGTATTCGTCTAGTTTAATTTCTTAAAAGTCTACTTGCAAATTATATCTTTAAAAGATGCTTCTTACGTTGTCATTTTATTCTTATTGCTTTGTTTGAATATTGAGCAAGATCTAAGCTTATGTTTGCCAAGAATCTCAAAGCCTTTTACTTATTGTAATTGCTTCATTTATTCTGTAGATTTATTCCCTTTCTTTGACGTACCTTCACAAGTCGCTTCGTACTGCTTTGTAATTAGTTTAATACCTTTATCTTTCGTTTCTTTCACTGCCCTAATTATAATGAAGATTCTTGTAATTGTTTGTAATGCTGTTCTCAGTTACTTGTTTATCTTTAAGCATTTTGGACTTACTACCTGTAATACTTCTTCCGTGCTTCCTATTCATTTTTGTGTTCTTCTTCTTCTTTCGCTCTCTTTTTCTGCTTCTTCTTCTTCTCCTTCTTCTTCTTATGCTAACAAGTGTATATGTTAGTGCTGAGTATTTGCTTTACTTAGGAATATCTTTTCCTATTTTTCTTGGATTTAACGGTTTGATGTTTCGTAGTTTCATCTGTTAAATACCGACTAATCTTATTTATTCCATACATTTCTGTTGTAGTTTTCAGCGTTTATTTCTCTTGAGTATTTCTAATTATGTATTTACAGTTATTGTATACTTTTACATTTTTTCTTCGAAATGTTTCTATGTATTTGGTCTTTCCCTATGCATTAAGTAGCTTCGGATGTCAGGAGGATATACACCGGGGGGAGTTCTCTCTCCCCTGCTATGGTACCTGCTATGGAACCTTGTCATGGACGAAATGCTGCAAGAGCTCAGCAGCAAAAAGTTCTTTGCCTTAGGATACGCCGATGATCTCGTCATAGTAGTAGAAGAGAGATTTGCCAATACAGTCAGGGAGCTTATGCAACAGGCTCTGAATGTTGTATCTAGGCGGACTGAAAGGGAAAGCCTTAAAGTCAGTCTCGAAAAAGCCACCATAATAGCTTTTACAAGAAGAAAAGTCCTAGAGGGTCTGAGACCATTATTTCTTTGTGGCAAAGAAACCGTTCTGTCGGGGGAGGTAAAGTATCTGGGAATCATACAGGATTTCAAACTAACCTGGAACCAACATACGGGCAAAATTATCAGAAAAACGGAAACTACGCTAGCGATAGTTAGGCGAACGTACGATAAACCTTGGAGTCTTAAACCAGGAATGGTGCATTGGCCATATATCAGAGTGGTCAGACCAGCTACTATGACTAAGCCATATACAAAGGCTTGTTTGTCTTGGAATACCAGGGGCAATAAGAACGACGCCCGCTGCTGATATGGAGACTCTTCTAGACCTTCCTCATCTACTTACAGTAATACAGGGGGAGGCAAGTTAGGGGATTCATAGATTACAAGATTCACTGTACCACCCTCGCTTTGGTACAGAACACACTAGTATAGTTGGTAGCATACAGGGCCCTCTACTTGAAATGAAGGTGGACTATATGACTCCCAAATACTGTATAGCCTCACTCTTTGAGGTGGTAATTAAGGACCGAGAAGAGTGGAAGGATCCCAAAGAGGACCTTCCTCCAGGATGTCTAATCTGGTACACGGACGGTTCCAAGACTGAGACGGGTGCCGGATCAGGACTGTATGGCGAAAAACAAAAAGTAAAGCTCAACTTTTCATTGGGTAAACATTAAGCATCCCCCCGTCTTTGAAGCGGAAATATACGCGATTTTACAATGTGCGCGGGAAGTCAATCGTAGGGCTTATAAACATAAGCGGATATACATAATGTGAGACAGCCA
Organism: Melanotus villosus; assembly: GCA_963082815.1. NCBI lineage: Eukaryota > Metazoa > Arthropoda > Insecta > Coleoptera > Elateridae > Melanotus > Melanotus villosus. The sequence goes on along the minus strand of OY720419.1, from coordinate 9,608,558 downwards.
GACGGCTCTGAAGGCTCCCTCGAGTAGTAAAACTTCTTCCAGACTGATATGGGAATGCCTAGAGGAACTGAAAGAATAGAACGTCTTGAGACTGTTCTGGGTACCATATCATTGTGGCATAGACGGTAATGAGAAAGCCGACGAATTAGCAAGGCAGGGATCGGCCCAGAACCAGCCTTAGGAATATTAAGAAGTGTCATTCGAGGATATGTAAGTGACTGGATTGGCACTCAACACGAAAGATACTGGACCAACAGGCCAGAACAAAACCATAACAAGGTATTTATAAACACACCTTGCAAGAAGCGAGCTGTTGAACTTCTCATGGATAGAGCACAGGTCTACTAACAGGACATGTAACTGTTAAGGAACACCTGTGGAAGATAAGTAAATACAATGGAGACCTTACTTGTAGACTCTGCAATAAGGAAACAGAGACAGCAACACACCTTTCATGTGCTTGTGATGCGCTGGTAAGAAAAGGGCAGTGCATATTCGGGAAACTTATTATGGAACCGAAGGAGTTTATTAGACACCCGGTGAAGGACCTTTATCTCTTGATACAGGGAACAAATATCACCGAATGGGTGTGGCCTACAAAACAGGGTATGCACAATAAGCTTTTCAGGCTGCAGTGCTTCCCGCAGTCATAGAGAGGGACGGGCCCTGATACCTCTTGAAGAAAATAGTAGCTTCTGAAATATTTCGATTTCTTTTTCGAATATTCTTGGATTTCTGTTTAAACTAAACTTCCTTCTTAGAAGTCCAACAAAAATCTCTTTGTGCTCTATTGTATTTGGTTTCTACCCCTTTTCTTCTTATTCTGAAAACATCTTGTTCATTGCCGACGTGTTCTTCTTCTTCTTATTTCACTTCTTTGTCTTCTATTTCTCCTTCTTATTGTGCGTATGTTGGTGTTGAGTGTTTGCTTTCTTTTGGTTCTTCTTTTTATTATTCCTCTTACTCTTGTTTTGTTCTGATATATTCTCTCCTTCTTTTTCTTTCTCTTTGTAGTTCTTCTTTTTTTGTCGCCTTCTGTTTCCATCTTCATTTTTATTTGTCTTATTCTTTTCCTTTCATATCTTGCTTTTATTTTTGTCCTTTATTCATTTTTATTTCTCCTACCTTTCCAGCCCCCAGGACGATTAATGTTTCCGATATTTTACTTTCTTTCATTGCCCTTTTTACACTCAGGTGCACAAAAAACGGGTCATTTCTTTTTCTTTTAATTTTTATGTTGTTGTAGTACTTAGAATAAAACTTTCAGTATTTTACAATGAAAGAGACCATCAGGGTGAAGAAAAAAACAACATATGGTACTTATCAGTTTATTTAATGAACATTAATAAGGGAAAATGATAATGTACGTATACAATAAAGAAAATGTATTTCCGCAAAATAAACTGAACAGAGATTAAGAATGAAAATTTCATTTGAATAGATTTCAGTACTTTGTATTGCCTCCTCTAGCCCTAACTATTGCCTGCATACGGCGGCCCATGCCACTAATAAGCTCACGAATATCATTTTGCAGAATATTCGGCCATTCTTCCTGAAGTGCCGCACGAAGATGATTTATTGTGGTTGCTGCAACTGCACGTCCTCTAACACGCCTGCCCAGCATGTCCCAAACATGTTCTACAGGATTTCCATCTGGGGTACATGCTGGCCAGTTTAGTTTTCCTATTCCAACTTCATCCAAGTATTCAGCGACGCACCTTGCTGAATGCGGTCTCGCGTTATCCTGCATCAGAACAAAGTCATCGCCGATAATTGGAGCAAATGGAACTACGTAATTTGCCAAAACCTCCTCATTATACCGCTGTGCAGTCAGCGACCCGCCATCAACAACAATCAATTCGGTGCAGGCATCCATTGATATCCTGCCCACACCATCACTGAACCTCCACCAAGGCTAACCCGGGGGTTAAACGTGCACTCCGAAAATCGTTCTCCCGTTCGTCTCCAAACTCGTTCTCTTCCATCTGGTGAATGTAGGCAGAACCTAGACTCCTCAGTAAACAGTACAGTACTCTATTGTGCCAATGTCCAATTCTAATGTTCGCGAGCCAATTGGAGTCTGGCTACTCGGTGACGTGGGAGTAGTTTTGGTCCAGCTGTTGGTCTGTAAGTTTTAAGCCAACTTCTTGTAACCTTCGACGAACTATCCACACACTCACATCTGTACCACGAACCTCACGGGGTTGGTTTTTTGTCTCCACTGAAGTCAAATGACGATTCCGTAGAGTATTAAGGACGAGAAATCGGTCATCGTTAGCAGTCGTTTTTGGTTTCCTGCCAGATCCCGGCCTCCGCGTATTTCTGCCGGTCTCTCTAAACTGTTTAAGTACTCTTTGGATGGTAGAAGGACTGACATGAAGTAATCTGGCCACATACCGCTGGCTTCTTCCGTCTTCCACAAGAGTTACAGCTTTTGCACAATCTTCAGCACTTAGAACCATAATGAACACACCAATCTCTATTGGCAATATCAGTAAATCGAAAATAAACAATTGAAAGCAGTAGGCACCTTGATGCTCTATGCATAATGTCGAATGAGCAATAGGTAGTGAAGAACTCGTATCTTTAAAATTCATTTTCGCTTATTATTGTTCATTAAATAAACTGATAAGTACCATATGTTGTTTTTTTCTACCCCCTGGTGGTCTCTTTTATTGTAAAACACTGAAAGTTTTATTCTAAGTACTACAACAACATAAAAATTAAAAGAAAAAAAAGTGACCCGTTTTTTTTGCACCTGAGTGTACTTAACGTGCCATTGCCTCATCTCCTTTGTTACTTTGGATATTCTATCTCCCTCCACCTATGCTCTTTTTATTTATTTATGTTTTTGTTCTTACAAACTCTTACCTGCAGTTTATTCCTGATTATTTTCTAGTGTCTTTTTCTATTTTTCCTTTTCATAATTCGTTTGTTTATATAAAATGTGCGTTTTTACTTCGGAAATATTCGTTGTCTACCTTTACTGGTTGCCGTATTTTGAATCTTACTGTTGGTTGGCTTCCGTATTCCTTCATTTTGTCTGTTTTTTTAACACTCTCCCAAACTTTTTCTATAAATTTCTGTTGCTGTTGCGAACATTGTTCCTTTTGGTATTTCCAATTATTTATCCGCTTATTTATAAGTCTTTTATACTTTTTGAATTTTTTGCTTCTACAGTGTGTCCTCGGATAGGTGATACAAGAGGAAAAACTTTTTTATTATTGATTTCTCAGAAAATTTTAATCTTGATAATAATTTTTGCTGTGTTTAATAGTCTTATTTCTCATGTTACTTTTCCTGCAGGTAATCATTTAAGACTTAAATTCACAATTTTCCTCAGTTTTGGGCTTTGAAAAAATTTCTGAATTTCTTTTAATCAGATCAAGCAGACACTACAACAACTTTTGAATAATTTTGATATTTATGTTTCCTTTATTCTTGAAACTTTCAATTTAAAATAACGTTTTTGAAATAACATATCCTAATTTTGTGTTTTTGGAGCGTCTACGAGCACACACAAAAGCCTCAAACTAACAAAAATCAATTCTGTCTGAACAACTTCAAATTTTGCATACAAGCGTAATTTTGTGATCTGAACAACTTTACGCTAATACAATTTTGCGATATTTGTTAAAATACTAAGACTTTACCTAAACCTCACCTTCGTTTTAACAGTGCTAACACGGATGCCTTGATTTAAAAAAATCGAAAGTCTGCTTAAAATAAATTTAAGAACAGAGATAGACTGCCAAACAGCGTATTGATATCTAAAAATTGTTGGTCATTTATACCTCTTGTATCACCTATCCGTGGACACATTGTATATTCACCGATCCCGAATTAAACTAAATTTCTTTGTTTGCAATTCGGAAAAAGTCAGGCAAACTGAAAATGTTTTCGAAAGGAAGATTCTATTGTTGTCGATATTACATCGACTAGTAGCTGTTGATAATTATTGTTAACGTTAAAAATGCGCGACGGAAACAGTTTTGCTAACCTTTGATTCGATAACTCAAAACATTTAAAATTTAGTTTAAAGTATGATTTTAGTTTTAACCAATAAATGGATATCAACAGGAATCTTTTTCAAATACTCATTCCCTTAACAATTTTTAACATATTTTCACGGAATTTATTTGTTTTTAATATAATTATAGATTATTCGAAATTACTGAAAACCCTAAATACGTAAAGAATTAGAAACAAATTTTCAAACAAAAATTTCTTACATTTAAACAAGCCATTATAAAACTGTTTTTTTTCAAATGAAATATTATGTATATTTTTACATTTCTGGATTCTACGATTAATTACACAAAAACTTCGTGGAAATCGTTTTTTAGAATCCCTTTTATTTTCCAGTTACAAGCCATTATGCAGTTAGTTACTTTTTCGTTAATTAATTGTTTCCTAAGAGAGAAAATAATTTAATGATCAGTTTAGATTAATTTTGAACAACCCTGTATATACATAATATAAAATGTAATTCCTGTGAAGCCAAACAGTTGTAATTAACCTATTTCAGGGTATGTGTAAATCATTAACCGTTGCAAGTAAAATCAAAAAATTCTACCAATTAATCCTGGATACCGAAAAGTTCTGGAAATCCAACAGATTTGACAGCCACACCCAAAAAGAACTGGAAAACATATTCAAACACACTTTACAAGTAGAAAAGATTTTTCTTCGTGCTATGTTTGTTGCCGGCTTCGTTGTAATGGCGAACGTTTACTTCACCAAAGAATTGCCAGCTGGCCCTTGGACAATGAAAGATCACGACGAGTTATTTAAATACGTCCTCATTGGGCACGAATTATTTTTACCATACATTACAATCTTCTTGATGGCGTACGATTGTTTTTTCTTAAGCATGTGCGTTCATCTGACGGTGCAGTTTAAAATGTTGAGGTACGCATTTCAGAATTTAAACAAGCTTGTTTCTGGTGCCCAGAGAGACGAGGAAGGATATTTAAGCAAGATGGTTTTATACGTTCAACACCACGGGTTTCTGTTAAGGTAAGACTACTACATGAATAAGTGATGGAGAAAGAAATGCCAAAATTAATTTATTGAAGGTTTTCTAAAAATTTAAGGGATGCCTATTCGCCAATAATGCTTGTCGAGTATTCTACTGTTGCAGTTTTATGTTTCGTTGAAATGTACATAGCATTTAAAAGGTAAGGTATTATAGTTCCTGTTGTTTGGTCTATTTCAAAATAAACATATAACGTATTTAAACTAAAAAGGCGAAAAACGATTAAGGTTTCCATGAATTTTATTTGTTCAAATTATTAATCTTCAAAGATTGTTTGGGTTTTAATTATTCACAACAAACCAACTTTTTTGAATATCGTGGATTTTCATGAAATATTTACAAGAGTTATTAAGTATTTATAACATCCCTAAGGATGAGGCTATAACCCTTTTGGGTTGAAAGGCCTATATATACACATGTATTTGTTGCTAAGCTTTTAATACTGCTGTAGGTAAAGGTACTTTTGCTGCCTAAACAGACGAAAAAATATTTTACGAGATAAGGGTTTAATAATACTTAGAAAGCTTGAAATTACGAGAGTGAAGAGGCTTTTTAATAAAAATAATAATAATAATAATAATAATGTATTTCATTGACAGTGCAGTAGGTACAATTAATACTTAATTGGAAAAAAATATATAACAAAAACAAAAACACAAATCCAACGAGGCGAAGTTCAGCTACTGGATACCTAAATATCCAGCCTGTGCTCTACCACTTAACCTCTTCCAATAATAATTTAATTAAAACAAACAGTCGAGTCTGCGATCATAAACCGACTATATAAACTACTCAAAAGAATTAAGAGGTCACTTTTTTCAGAAGGTATATCTTCCTTATGATATCAGTTAGAAGATAGGTGTTGATAATATTCCATCAATCAAGCTACATCAATCAAGCTACATCATCGTCTTCCATAAACCAGGGAAAATAAAACACGACTGCAATAGCTACCGCCCCATAAGCCTTTTATCTGTACTATCCAAAATATTAGAAAAAATAATAAATCGAAGACTGAACACCTCACTCGAAGATAACCAAATAATTCCAGATATCCAGTTCGGTTTCCGAAAAGATCTATCCACCGTACTACAACTAAAGCGGGTGACAGAGATAATCGAAGAAGGTTATGAAAACAAATAGTATACAGCAGCAGTGTTCCTAGACATCACCCAGGCCTTTGATAAGGTCTGGGTCGAAGGGCTCATATTCAAGCTTTTGTTACTAAATATTCCTCGATACATAAAAGCAATAATAATCTCATTCTTAGAAGACAGAACCTTCGCAGTACGCATCAATGCAACGATATCCAAAACCGAACGCATTCATGCTGGTGTTCCCCAAGGAAGCGTGCTGGGCCCAACCCTTTTTAACATCTTCACCCACGATGTACCAATACCCGCTTCCAGTAAACTAGCCCTGTTCGCCGACGACACTATCATTTTAACCCAACATACCAGCCTTGAAGTTGCCCTAAACCAACTACAGCTAGCTACCAATGAACTGAGCAAATGGTTTGCAAAATGGTGTATATCTCTCAATCCCACAAAATGTGCAGCCAAAATCTTCACGCTAAAACGCATCAAAAATCACCCCAGCGTACAACTCAATGGAAAGGATATCCCATGGGATGACCCCAAAGACGCTATAAAGTACCTAGGTGCCTATCTAGACACTCGTCTCTCTTGAAGCTCTCACATAAACAATAAACTGAATCTCGCCTACTCCAGACTAAGGCAGCTATACCCGATATTAAATCGAAAAACATTTACAACAGGATTGTGGCATACTCTATATAAATCACTCTTAAGGCCTATACTCACATATGCCTGCCCAGTATGGTGCACAACGTCAAATACTAACATCAATAAAATCCAGAAGTTTCAAAATAAAGTTCTTTGGATAGTGATCAACGCCCCCTGGTACATGAGAAATCAACAAATACACTATGAACTAGGACTAACCCAAATAGATGAATGCATCGGCAACCTAACTAGAAACTTCCTCGCCAAACTTGATACCACAAACAATATCACACATCGACAATTAGGCCGGAAAAACATTCACACCAGACTTAAGAGAAAATTACCTCAAGATATGTACTCATAAGAGACCAATCAAAAGCATCCATTCTTATCCAACTACAGGCAATAAAATCCACACCTTTTCAACTTCCGAGGAGCCATATACCTCCAAAGCCAATCAAGACGCAAACACAAATATACAACTTAACTTATCACAACCATGTATAACATCATTGTATGTTGATCTGGTATATCTAATTAAAAAAAACAAAAAAAAAGACGAGTCGAGGTTCAAGTTATAGACAAATGATGGTAGAGTTAGGGTGTGGAGAAGGCCAAACGAGCGTTTTTTACCAGCTAGTATTAAGGAAGTCGTGGTTTTTGGAGGCGGTTCAGTAATGGTATGGGTCGGCATTTCAATAAACGGCCGCACAACACTTGTCATCAGAAATGGCTCTCTCACGGCAGAAAGGTACATTAATGAAGTCCTTGAAGAACATGTCCTGCCTCAAGCACTTGCCGTGGCAAAAGATTTTTTATTTATGCAAGATAACGCTCGTCCCCACACGGCTAGAAAAGTCACTGAGTATCTTGGCCACACTAAACTAGCCACTTTGGAATGGCCAGCACTCAGCCCTGATCTTAATCCCATGGAGCATTTATGGGACCAACTCGGACAACGTATTTGCAAGCGTCTAGACCCACCAGATACGCTGGCAGAACTGAATCAAACTCTCATTGAGGAAAGGGCGAGGTATTTCCCAGGAAAACATACGCACACTGATTCGCAGTATGCCACGCAGGTGTAATACCGTAATTCAAGCTTTGCACGATATTAGGTTTAGGTAGGTATTGTTTGGGTTTATTGAGAATTCTTAAGAGTATTAATTTTTTGATTAGTTTTCAGTTTAGTTTCCGGTTCACTTTAATATAGTGTTCAATGATGTGGTAGATGTTAAGATGATATCCAATTTTTGTAGCATTTCATTAAAAAAAATGTTTGGACAATGCGTATACCAAGTTTCATTAAAGTGTCATCGGCTCTAAAAAAACTTCAAGCATTTGAAATTATGACCCCTTAATTCTTTTGAGTAGTTTAGTAGTAATTATAATAGCAGAAGAAAATATAATCATGATAACAAGATATTAGAGAGCAGCCACTGAAATTCTTGTGTTGATGTAAGATATTCCTAATACTCATATTGAATTGTATTAAGTATTCAGTAGTATTTCATAATAATGTTTTTTAAATTGACTTAAGTTTAATGGCTTTAAGAAGTATGATAAAGAATTATACAAAGAAGAGATACTGTAAGAAAAACATCTTCCAAATAACGAAGTTCGATGATAAGGAATGTTTATTAACTCTTAACCGGCGTTGCGGAGTCCCTGGGACTCTAGCAAGTATAAACTATTTAATAACTTTCGTATTTGTCCACCAAACGACACGTGTTGTTCAGTAGCTTCCCATGGTAGGTGGATCTGTCACGTGCTCATTCGAAATCAGTTTGTGATCAAGGCAAGTAAATATGTTGAAAAAAATCTTAGGGTCCGTGAATTTTAAAAAAATAATCCTATTGATCCTAACTTTGAGGAAACTGTGCAACGATGGTTTGAGGAACGTGACACAACCAATTTGTTTGCAATGTTCTAAAAAAATTTCTCTTCAATGCATTGAAGATCTAGAAGAGTCCTAAATATTTTTTTATAGGGTTTTTGAACCATTGTTAGTTTTTTTCAGTTTTATTTTTGAAATTAATGCGTTTTCATTTTTTGTAGTTTAGACCTTACCAAACATGTTTTCAATAAGAAGAGTATTTATTTTATAGTTCTTTTTTGCAAAATAAGAATCAAAGAAACACTGTTTATTTTTTAGTATTTTTGGTTTTAGATCTTTTTTGGCTTTAGTTTGTTACTCAGATGGTTATAAATATAAAATTTTGTTTCTTTACATGTTTTTAATTAATTATACAACGAAAAATAAGTAAGTTTTTCAATAGCATTAAATACACAGCATTTTTTTACTTTGGAGTCCCAAACTTTCAAATCTTAAAGTCTCTCTTGGTTTCAAAGCATGACATCTCTTAACAAGATTGGATCCTTGTTCTGATAAATCCATCTCCTGCAGTTATCTAAAGGCAGCGATCCGCCGGAGATAGCTTGACACATTTCTAAAAGATGTTTCTGATCTGCACTTAAGTCTTTGTAAACATGTAATGTAGGCAAATTACCTTTAATAGGCTTGAATTTCACAATCGGTAATTCTTCACATTTCTGTACATTCTTGCAAATTGTGCCCGAAAATGCATTTGGCCTTCATGTTCTGCGATCTATAAAACAAATCGCGTTATTGGAAGTTCGTTTCCATGAATCAAACAAATCACCCTTTGCAATGGTTTTTCAAGATTTTCTTCTAACAATCTTACAGCACCTCCTTTAGATTTAGTATTGGTAGCTGTACCATCACACCCAACAACAACAAGACTTTGAATATTGACGTTGTTATCTGTTAAGTACTTTGTTACACTGAATTCGAAGACTTCCACGGTCAGTGTCAGTATTAACAAAACGTCTTCCGGATTGGGACCGTGTCATTTTGAGACAAAAGACTCAACGTTTCGCCCACTTTTATAAGGGGCTTCTTCAGGAGGAAAGGAAGCACTAAAAGAGCACGGTAACTCAACGTGTCAACCAAGGAAGGGTTTCGCCTCTGGCTTGGTTGACAAGTTGAGTTACCGCTACCCTTCTGCTTCTTGCTAAAAGAGTTTAGCCTCTGGCGTGGTTGACACGTTGAGTTACCATGCTCTTTTAGTGCTCCCTTTCCTCCTGAAGAAGCCTCTTATAAAAGTGGGTGAAACGTTGAGTATTTTGTCTCAAAATGACACGGTCCCAATCTGGAAGACATTTTGTTAATACTTTGTTATACTTTTCATTATTTCAACAGTAGTGCTAGCCTTTGGTGTAACATGACCCAAGAATTTTGATCTTGGTTGCTGTAACAAAACAATATGTTATTGTTCTCTTATAAAATTTGCCCCCCTTCTTTTCTTGCATTGTAGCCTTATTCTTGCGACCATCGAAATATAATCCTTTGAGGTCCAAATTACCATCCAAATTTCGCTGCAGTTTTTCACGATCCTTCAACCTTTCTCTTCTAGTTTTCATTCTATCTATTACCTTAGTATTATCTTCATCTGTAATAAGACTCACGCCTTTTAATATTGCGCTTGGTATCTTTGCTGCAACTCTGTCCGAAACGCCTGTTCTGTCACAGGCCAAAGCCAAAGATGGCAAATACAATCACATTTGTGGAATTGTTGGTGTAGATTCTTTTGAAATTGACAAAACGGGCTACACTGGGGCAGGTATGATTAATTCTAACTCTCCATAGCAATCAACTCGGCTATCACTAGTGTTTACTACAAAACTATGTTCTGATTGTGAAGGAGTTGTTTCTTTTTCATCCGCATATTTCGCAATCCTCATTGCAGCATTCTGCATCCTCTGCTCTCCTTAATTCATTCTTTTAGACATTAAAACTTATGGCCATTTTTCTCTACGTAGAAATTCGTGCTCAATTTTTGGTACTTTAGACGGTTTATTACAGTTGCATAAAGAAAAATCGTGGCACTTACAGGTTGCAATATCAAAGGGTTTTTTAGATTCGGTTTTAAATAGGTTCAAGTTCTGTTCGAATGTTTCTGTTCCTCTCCTAACTTTTATAGACCCAAGCAAGTTTCTATATTTAGCAGGATACGTAGTAATTTTCTAAATTACACGAGTATGAGAAACAATAGGTATTGAAAACTTTTTCAATTTTCAAGCGGCCTGTGGCACCTAAAGGACTAATGTTAGAAATTTCAAATTTTGCACAGTTGATAAGCACACAAAATGGCAACTTTCCGTCTCTATTAGATTTCAAATTTAATTTTTCCGAAAATTTTGAAATTTTCAAAATGTTTGCGGCACCTTAAAGACTGAAGCTAGAAACCTCAGATTTTGAAGAATTTATGAATATACCAAATGGCAACTTTTTACCACTATTAGAAATCGCATGTCCAAAATTGATTTTTCGTTCCATCCTAATAAACATGCCAAATGAAGCTTTCTTCGATTAGACATGTTCAACCACTTAATAACCTTTAACTTGTGAGATATATGTTCATATCTTCTTATTCCATAGATCAGTCTCAGACACGAATTCTGCATAAGCTGAATCCGTCTACCGTCTACACTGTCTATGTATGGCCCATACACATAGCCACAGTAGTTAAATTGAGATAAAACCATAGATTTACATAGGATCATTTTGACAGTTTAACTCAAAGAATGGCTATTTTGAAAAATAATTTTTAAATTAAGATATGCTTTTTGGAGGATGCTTGATATGTCCTCTTTAAATCGTAAATTATAATCTAAGTATACACCGAGATTCTTAACACAGTCTTTAATTTGCTAATTCACATTTCTGATGTTAATATGAATAGTATCTTTATAGCGATCTCTCTTTTTTTACCACCAAGAAGCAATACATAACATTTGGTAGTGTTAATTTATTCGTAATCCATGGTTTTCTGAAAGTTCAACAAGATTATGTAGATCAACGTTAATCTTATCAACAGCGTTATTGATGTTATTTACTTATATTGAAACTGCACTGTAACTGCGTGTCATCGGCATAACGATGATATCTGCAACAGTTCAAAGAAGACTTGATATTGAAAATATATATAATATATAAGAGAGGACCTAAGATTGAACCTTGAGAAACACCAAAGGTCATTGGCAAGAAATCCGATGAAGTATTATCCACTACAACTTTTTGTGATCGATCAGTTAAATAATTTTGAATTAATGAAATACCAGATTGACTGAAGCCAATGCGATGTAATGTTGCAATTAAAATCTCATAGTTTATGGTATCAAAAGCTTTAGAATAGTCAAGGAGTATTAGTAATGCTAATTCTTTATTATATATTTTTAAGCTGCAAGTAAATTGGTATTTCTTAGGTGACTGATTAGAATAAAATCTGTACGGTTTTAATAAAATTATAATGCAAGTTAGACATACGTAAGTATAACTAATTCCTAATAATTTTGATTTTTTCAGTGATAGCATCTTTTTATTATCAAGATATCTTATTGCACTTGTATGTGCATTACTGCAGCTTTCATTTTACTGCATTCCTCTAAATTACATTACAGACGAGGTGAGATACTATTTTTTAAATAATTAATTGTAGGTTTGGCATCTGGTATATTTTTTCATTTTCAAGTCAGAGCAATTTTCTATCGTTTTTTTTTTAATTCTAACAGGCCATATCTGTCGTTCAAGGAATTTACGATTCTGGTTGGGATTCTAGACACACTGCAGCAATAAAGAACTTAGTTCCCTTAGTGATTCAAAGATCACAGAAAGAAATAATATTCACAGCTGGGGGTTTGATTGATATGAACTGTAGAACTGTGCTGAATGTAAGTTGCTTACAATGGGTTGACAATTACAATTTTGAAAGAACTGAATAGCGCTGTTACCAATTTCAGGTGTTTAAAATTTCCTATTCTTTTTGTACCGTCTTAAGAGCTTTGGAGAATCTGTAATACCGTCATATTTTTAAATTTTTAATTTAGATAATAAACAAGTCACAAGTCTTTAGTCTAAAATCTTTATAAAAGTTGTAAGTTTAGAATGTAAAGTTTTTACTATGTAATACTTAAAACATTTTTCAGAAAGCCAGAGGTGCAAAGCATTAAGAACTACGAGTAACGCTTTAATAATGTTGTAGCTATATAACCCAGATGCAAAATGACAATCTTTTTGGGCGAACGATTCAATGTCGATGTTTCGGTAATTTTTGATCTTCCTCAGGATCTACAAAGTGTTAAAATTTACATCGAATAAAAATTAATTATTTAAAACTTATAATGGATTACGATGAAACGTAGAAATTATGATTAATGTTAACAATATCTTAAAATAGCAACATCATTAACCCTATTAACCTTATATACCCTTATATAACCAATAACCTTAAAGTATACATTTTTTTACAGTAATTAACCAAACAGTAATTTACATAATTACTAGAAGAATATTAGTAACATAGGTAGGGTCAGTGGAGGAGAGATGGACCACATTTTGAAAAAACAAATATAACTCTTTATTGGCTACTGCTACATAAATTCAAAAATTAAGGCTATAAAATAACATTCTTTGCCACTCATATGGCATAAACAAAACTAAAACTAAATTACATTTAATCAAGAAAAAAAATAAAAGTTGCAACTCTGCAAAAATCCATCTCTCCTCTACAGTGTAGGAGAGATGGACCAGACCTATGAGGAGAGATGGACAACCGTGAATTCGTACCTATTTCTTCTTTGCAGTATGTTCTGCGCACAGCTGATACAAATTTGTGAAGGATGTGCACCCCTCGTGCAACCAGCGGCCACATATAAGGCAGTAATCCTCATTGCAACCAGCACATTCGTTTTCGTAATCTTCCAAGTCGTCATTCGTTGTTTCTTCATCATTTAAGGCAACTTCTTGTTATATTAACTCATTTCTAGGATATACACACGCTTCAGGGATATAATTATGCGAAACGTAAAAAGAAATCATTTCTAACTTACCTCACACGTCAAAATCTCACCACAGATTTAGTCGCATAAAACTTTACGCACAGCTAATTTCAATAAACGCTTGCATTTCACTTAATTCTTGCCAGAACGTGCTCCCACCGAATACCATTGTGTACTATGTTGTAACTCAATTGACCATAATTGTGAAACAGATATCTGCTGATCAAGTCAGGAATTAAGAAGATTGGTCCGTCTCTCCTACCGGTTCAACTGTCCTCCACTTACCCTACTAAATTTATTTATTTCAACCTATTAGAGATGATTTTTAATGTAGAAATAAGTTTGCACAAAATAGCTTTGTGGGGAAGGTTGCAACCAACATGTAGGTGGACGTTTATCTGTTTGATGGCTTGCAGGGTTAAAATATTTAGTGGTGTTACTGGTCTATGATGGGTGAATATCTTGGACTAGCTTTCAATTAGGTGGCTTTCCGATGCAAATTTAATGCAGAGGGTCAAGGGACCCAGGTGTGTTTTTAGCCAAGAACACACGAGGCGGTTTGTAACGAATCGGCTGACGATTCGTCCGCTGACTCTGCACATGAATCGGTTATAATAAGCTGAACTCTACACACGGCTCTACAGCCGGCGCGGCGCGTTGACGAATCGTCGAGCCAGTCGCATGGCCCGACGAAAGCGTACACACGCAGCGCCGGACGAATCGTCGGCCGAGTCGTCAGAAACCGCCTCGTGTATTTTTGCTCTTTATTAAAGAGTTTGTTAAATTATCCTTAGCCAAAGGCGTCTTAATCCATTTTTGCTTCCTATAAGGTCGATATGCGAGGTGGTTAATTAAAGTAGTTTGTTTTATGTGTGGTTTGGGTAATAGCCAAGGAAATTGAGGTGGGACATACCACAGTTTCTTATAATACCCCGTGGAGGTTAGGCCAGTCTACGTGTCCATGAATTAATTTAGGGAGGGCCTGTTTGGCTATAGGAATGTTTTGAAAAGCGATTAATACGGGAAAATCCGATTCTAGTTTCGATAATATGGTTTGTGTTATTGGTCCCACAAAGTCGCTGAATGAGCATATATCCAATATGCCCGGCAAAAAGGTCCCCTGGATACGATTAAATTAACAATGTTATTCTTAAAAGAAACTAGGAAGGCAATGGCAAACCACCGAGGTGTACTCTGCCTAGTATGTCTTCTCTGGGGTAGAAGAGCAAGCACGTAAGCCCACGTAAAGCTGTAGGTCCCCTATGTCTGTAGGCTACTTAACACGCATACCACAGGCATATGGAGAGAGGATTGGCAACTCCCTTTAAAGGGCATGCCACTCCAAGAAGAAGATTCTTAAAGGGTTCACTGTAAAGGCGATAGTCTTCCTAGCTACTATCTTTAGCACCTGCCTTTCAGTCCGGATTTAGAAAATACTTCTTAACAGTAAAACAACTAGAACGACTGACAGAGATCATGAAGAGAGCTTTGAAAACAAACAGTATACTGTTGCAGTCTTCCTAGACATCACACAGGCCTTCGATAAGGTCTGGCTCGAAGGTCACATATACCATACATAAGCTAATGCACTTAAATCTTCTTCGGTACATCGAATCAATAATAATCGTCTTTCTGGAAAACAGAATCTTTCTAGTACGCACCAACACAACAATATCATCAACCGAACACATTCACGCCGGCGTTCCCCAAGAAATCTATTCAAGATCTTTAATTCGGGTACCTGTTACCCGTAAATTAGGCATGTTCGTTGACGACGTCATTATTATAACACAACATACCAATCTATTAGCAGCCATAAATCAGCTGCAATTAGCTTCTAATGAACTCAGTAAATGGTTTACAAAATAGTGTATATATCCATGAATCCCACGAAATGTGCAGCTAAAATATTTACACTAAAACCCATTAAAAGCTACTCCAGCATTATTCACCTCGATGGAAAGGACACCTGTCTCACATAGAGCTTCCAAATAAACAATAAACGGAATGTCGCCTACTCCAGATTAAGTCAGTTACACGCCACCCCACTAAGTTAGCAAGTTCGAGAAACCGCAACAATCTTATTTTCTGTGAATTAAATAACATAGAGTTGTTGCTGCATAAATCGTGTAAGCAGCCAAAACTGCAAGAACACTGGCTTTGTTTTATTGAGGATTATGTCCAGACAACTTTAACAGTGGACATTAAAAATCTTTCCCTGAAGTCTTGCACTGCCTGAAAATTGAAGTATCTAACTTGCTTTGTAAAAGATGTAATAACTAAATGCCTTAAAAAGGAGCTCAGGAGAAGAAGCTTCAAATTTAGTTTGCTCTCTTTTCATTACTCATTACTGATATGTGTTTTTTATTTATTAACCAGTTTATTAATAGCTGTTCATTATGTAATTTAATTAGCTAAAAAATAAAAATTAAATTGGACAAGTTGTGTTTTTTGAATGCAAGAGAAAATTTATTTTAAAGCTATTGAGAAAGATATAAGATTTTGAAAATGACAGATTATTATTTTTGTTTTTCAGTTTGAGTTTTGATGAACACAAAATATTAAGACTTGTATAATAAAAAAATCCATAAAAGAAATACACTCAATGCTGGAGTATACTTTACCCTTTCTAGTTGTACATATTCCAACATCCATTTAGTTTTTCAGTTTCAGTATGTTTTTCAGCTTAAAAGCTATATTTTATACAGGGTGGTCCATAAGTAATGGTACACAGACCAACAGTGGATTAGCAAGGCTAAAAATATTACGATTTACCTAAAATTACCTTAGTCCAAAGGTTAATATTTAGAGAGTTACAGGGTGTTAAAGTCAAAATTTTGATTTTAATTTTCTCCTGTAATTGCAAAAGATTTCGTAATATTGATATGAAAATTGCGGAAACTACTTTCTGTGGGGCGGAAAACAATAATCCGGCTTCAACTTTATTTTAACTCTTAAACGAATCTTATTTTTCCATCTAATACTTTAAAGTACCTCCACCTTTTTATACTTAAAGTTCTTGCAAATTGAATTGAAAAACACAATTGCCTCATCCCTTTTATGCAAAAAAGGTATACTATTTAAATGTCACTAAAGTCAAGCGTTTGCTATTGAAGTAAGTAGTGCAACATCTTATTCATTTTTTAAGCATTCTAACACACTAAGTTTGCATTTAATACGAAAAATTAACATATTATTGGCAGAAACAAGTAACAGTAATAGTGGATCAGTGGGATATTTCATTAAAAAAATTTAAAATTTTAGTATAACGCACGTAATGCTCTTTGAGGAACTAAAAATTATTTTCATCGTCTGGATGGAATTTCCAAGTGGTAGGCAACAAATTCGATCTTGATGAAATGCTTCATTTCTTAATCTAATAATTCATTTAGGACAGTTGCTTTTACACGGATCCATTATTGCTCTGTGGCCCATCACTTTTTTTACACGAACATGTCCAAATTGCCATTTTTAATAATTCAAGCTTACTCAAAAATGTAAAACTAAAATTATAACTAATTACAATTATGTATTTATAGCATAGCTAACAGTGAACAATCAACGCAGACAGATTCTTGGTAATAAACAAATTTATACATAATACCTACATCTAAAAAAATCAGCATAAAAATATATTAAAAATGAAATTGCTTAAACTTAAAATTAATTGTAAAAGTACTATATACGTACTCGTATACTTGAATCTAAACCTTTTAAACTTAAAATTACTAGTTTATCACTTGAAGAACAGTTACATCGACAAGTGCAAGAATAACTGAATTTAATGTACAGACAGACTATTTCTCAGGAAAAAATGGTGCAGTTGTTACAGCAATACCTATTACATATTATTAAAAAATCGTAAAAATTACAATTAATTATACCTTAATGTAAGCAAGTTCCTTGTTCCTTAGGTAAGACTTAATTACAATTATATAAGTTTTGTCATATTAATATAAGTTCAGAATACGCTTAATGCAGAACCTGGTGTAGTTATTTATAGATGCCATGTGTATCCGGCCTTCCGAGAAAATTAATTGCTTTTAGAGTAAGCTATCTATGACCTTACCCCTACAAAATACAATACAAGCTATGATGTTATGTAAAATCGATATTACATAAAATTGGAAACCAATAGAAAAAAATTAAAAATATGAAATTTATGCATGAATATGCAGAAAACGTCTAAATATGCAGACTTTGCTTAAATATGCAAAATATGCATTCATTAATTGTTGTCAATTAACTCTAAACACCGTGATTCGTCCACATTATTGACTGTTTCGCAAAATATGCAAAAATTACATTATATTCAGTTTACATAAAATCCTTTCTCTAGTTATGACATTTACGTATTTACCAGTTCTACCAATTTTTGGCATACTGTATAATTTAGATAGAACTTTTAATTAATTCTTGAATGATTTTTATGTAAGTAGAATGTATTAATTAAATTTTTGGGGGTGTCCGAGGCTACTAAAGACAGGAAGTGTTGTAAATAAACCTCAGCTTGGAGAGCTAAGGTAAAGATAGCCTAGCCAGATGCATCAAAAGAAGTTCCTAAACACGCCTTAGAGTAAGGCAACTTGTCCTTACTTGTCCTTCCTTAATTTCATAAACTTTGAGTGTCAAACATACTCTAAGACACACGTTGTATGCAAACTTGAATTTAATCTTTGCTAAAATTAAATTGTGATTGATTGGTGATGGCCGTTGATTGCAATTTTCCATATTTTCTCAGGTCTTCCTGGTAATCTGATTTCGTGGGGTTTTCCATTTCTAGCTATTTTCGCGATTCAGTCGCTGTCCATCCTCCTCACGCGATCGTTCCGTGTTCTTTTACAGTGTCTCATCCACTTCAGTAACATTCTAAATGTCTCACAGTTCTCTTATTTCAGTGTTGCACACTCTGTTCTCCCGCATATTGGTCTTAATGTTTTAATTTCGGTGGTTTTTAAAAGTTTCTTTGCTTTTGCGTTCTTGTTTCTACTCCATAAGTCAGGAGTGGTCTAATGCAGGTTTTGCACATTATAGATCTTTATTATTATTATAGTTTGAAGTTTCACCTTTGCGTACAGTTTACTATAGCTCGATACTTTTACCACTAGATATTAGATATCTAAAGAAAGTAATTTGTTCTCGATTATTTTATCATCCAAGGCTAGTTTATATCTTACTGGTTCTATTGACGCAGTTATGCATCTAATGTTTTTTGTTGGTATCATCGTATTACTTAGCAGCTATGTTCCTGAATTCGAAAAGAATTTTTTGGTGGACGTCTTTCACCTCTGACATAAGTACCGCATCATTTCCTGTACGCATTATTTTGATACTTTTAATATTAAGTCGATACTCTTCGCCTTTTATCTTAACTTTGGTTTGGTTAGAAGAACTATTCAACAAAGCAAGAGACCTAGACTGATATGAAGCATTAACAAACAAGCTTGAAAACAAACATGGCACGGGAAGAAAAATTTAAGTAACAACTTGCAGAACGAAACATCATACAGAAGCATCAAATAAATAGAACAGAGAAAGAAACAGAACAGTAATTAGAAAGTCCAAACTTTTTTAAACGGGACAGTTTTTCATTTGGTGCTTAAGAAAATATCAAGAAGAGAATTTTCGGCTATATTCACGTTGAGACTGAGGATGCTCATCGGAAACATGATGCAGAACACTATTTCCTATATTGAGCACTGGTAATACGGCTGGGTAGCCCAGGAGATTGTAAACGGTCAGGGAAATCTTGTTAACAAACTTGCTTGTTGGGCTAATCCATTATACAAACTTCGGTTTTGCCAGTTTGGAGTTCCTTGTAAGTAAAACTGACGTTTCTCATTCATATTTTGTTTGTCTCGGTTCATAGGTTTTAGGTGGTTCTATGAGTTGAATTATGGAACTTACTTCTTCGAAATATTATGACAACCCATTATCCAGAATGCTCAAAGTACTCAGCAGTTGCGTTCGGCCAATTGCATCCCTTTATTAAAAAGCTACGTTATATACTTGATGATTCAGATACACCACCTTCAGAAATATTATTTTTATCCAATTTCATTGTGAAGAGCACATCTTCAGTTCAATCTTTATAACTAAATTAAGAAATGTTCCGTTGAGGATGGCAATTTAATTTTTAAATTTCAGGATAAGTACTTGGCTTTCTAAATGTTAGTTTTTTAAGTTTCAAATTAGACTCAATTTGTATGCAACAAAAGAAAATTTCTGATTAATTTTTCTTAGTGTGCATTGCTTTTTTTTTTCAAGGGCGTGATCATCATAGTATTAATACGCTGGAGTTCTGCGGCTGCCCGGAACAGTTCTTGACTTCGAGACCTGTCCATTGTCTGATGTTCCGTAGCCGTGACACCTTCCTTCTCCCGATCCACATTTTCCCCTCAACTTTGCCTTGAATAATAAGCCGAAGAATTTCGTACTTTGGTTCTTTGACAATATGAATTTTGAAGGTCTTCTTACCGCCAACTTTTATTCCTTCCTTTCTGTCAGTTAAAGCCTCCTTGAAAATCTCTTCGGAGTATACGAGTACATTGAATAATGTTAGTGACAACACACAGCCCTGTTTTACACCACCTTTAATAGGAATTTTCCTTGTGCTGCTTTGACAGTGGTGGTTTGGTTTAGATGCAAATTTTTTAGTAGCTTAAGATCTTAGCTATGGCGATCCAAGGACTTTTTGTTCATAGGATAGTAATGTATGTACTCGATCGAATGCCTTTTCAAAGTCTCTATCTGTTGATCACACTAAGACATTCTTTTGAGATTCGTAGCTTTTTAGTAAAAGAATTCGCATACAAGATAGTACCTCACGCGTGCCCAGGTCACCACGGAATCCAAATTGCTCGTTTCCCAATCTTTCTTCACATAAGGAATATATACGGTTTTTCAGTACTAGAAGAAGCATTTTAAGATAACGGCTTATTAGATTGATGAGCCCAAATTCACTGCATTAACTGGTTTTGATTTTCTTCAGTGAGGAAATGAACTGTGGTTACCACCACTCTTTGGAATTTTGCCAGTCTGATATATTTGTAAATCATGTTAGTTTATATTGTCTTCATCTAAGAGCCTAAGTACTTCAGGGATTCGTCTGGTTCTGGAGATTTTAGAATTTTGACTTGTCTTATGGCTTTTAAAATTGTTTGACCTTTATTTGGTTCATGTCCTCGAGAATATTCTTGGTTTATACGGTTATCACCTTCATCGAAAAGTGCTGAAATATAATGTTCAGTGAGTCAAGTTTCATTAGAGTAAGCCTACCTTCTTTGGTCGACGGATTCCTGCGGCTTCTTCCAGTTTGTTATGTATTCTAAAATTATCGTGCTTTTTCTGTAGTTCTTCAATTTCACGATGTGATTCTTCAAAAGAAGCTTCTTCGCATCGTTAATTTCTCTACGAATGGTACAACGAAGACTGGTATTTATTCGTGTATTTATTCTTACACTTTCTTCATCGTTCCGTTAAATTCAGTATTTTTGAAGTCATCCAGTCCTTCTTTGTTGTTCTTTCCTTCCTTACAAGTATCATTTTGGGTTAATTTAAGGTAGATGATTTAATTGTAGTCCAGTTATTGTCAATAGAATTGGTTTGAAATGCTGTTAGATTTATATACTTCATCGAGTTCGTTGCTTATTTAGTTTTTCAGAGACACCTATTTTAATTTTTGTTCCCTTAAGGAGCTCTAGGTGCACTTCATGTCTTTTATTATTTGATCATACAATCTTCTATCGTTTTACTTTTATTGTAGAACATAACAAGTTATGATCCATGCTCCAGGATGTCTTAATTGCCTTTACACTGTCACGAAAACGGTGGTTAATCAGGATGAAATCTAGTTGATTCCGTACGATTAAAGCATTTTCTTAGATAAATTGAACTAAGTGTTCGTTATTACAAATTGTTCCTCCTAGCAGAATTTAATTAGATGCTCACCTCTAGGTTTTCTGCTACCAAGCCAAGTTTGGCGTTGCTTGCCGACCTACGTTGGCGTTGAAGTAACCCATAATCAAGGTTATTCCATGCCATTTTGTGATCCTCAAAGCGTCTTTAATGTTGTGGTAAAATTCTTCAGTTTCAGTTTCTTGTTTATCTGCTGTGGGTGTGCATATTCGTATAACATCTAGGGCTACTGGTTGTGCTGCCAACTGTATTATCATCAGACGGCCGGATATAGGAACAAAATTCTTCATACTTGTACTGATATTCTCTTTAATAATTATTTCGAGGTTTTTATGAGATTGCTCTTGAGTTCCAGAGAAGTAAATAAATATTGTGACCATTTGATTTGAAGTTTCTCCTGTCTGCCCATTTGGTTTTGAATATTCTAAATATTTAAATATTTAGCTTGTCTACATCTAACTGGAAATTTCCGAGTCTTTCTGCTTCATGTAAGGTTTTTGCATTCCAGGAAGCGATTTTTTCATAATTACTTTTAATTTTCCACCCGAGGATTCTTTGCAACCCTGTCTCGTCTATGGGACGCCGGACACTTGGGGGATAAATTATTTGAAAGAATATGAATAATGAGGTGGTTCCCCATTGCCTTCATCATCGAGGTATTAGAGCCGGTTAAATCTGTATGCGATGATCGCCATAATTACATAGCTGCTGCCCGAATCCAGCCAGTTTTAATCCACCCCGGATGTTTTATTTCCCCAGTATTCACCGTATCTGGTGAGCAAACGCCTATCCGCCACCTGGGAAGCAGGTAGCAACCCCACACGGCAAGTTTATAATTAATCGAAAACGAATACACCAAATTGCTCGCAAAAGTACTTTAATTAGGTACCTAACACTTATTTAAAATTGGTAAACCGCGAAAAGGGGGGTATTGCGTAAAGCAGATTGTTAAAAATTCCTGGAATTCCAAGGTTAAAAAGGGCAAAAAATAAAACAGCTTGCTTGTCACGCTATTATTATTGGAAATGCGGATTATAAGATAATAAATTTCAATAGCTGCTTAAAAATATGATTATAATTTATAACAATATATATTGATTAGATAAATGCTTAGCTGATGTGGTTTTATCGTTATCAGTAGATTAGCAAAGTGTCAAGAGAAGTTTGTTTTTTAACCATATGATATTAATATGTTGGTTTATCGATTTACAAGAACTGCCATTATTTAGTGCATAGTAGTATTTTATGTTTCTAATGCAGGTGTTTGTAAAACAATGATACTTTATAAATTATTCTGTTTACTTCTAACATTCCTGTATGCTCAAGGTAAGCTTGTAATAAACGAAAAAGTATGTATTTGCATGATTGGGTTTTGTTTTTAGCTCAGGCGTGGGACAATCCCGGATTCATAGAATATGCAGACGCAAAGAATGAAGTAGATTTTGAAGATAATGCCAATCCTGATATACAAATCATACATATGAATGAAAATTATGCAGAAACAATAGCCCTTTTAAATTACAAAGGTAAAGTCGAGCTTTTAGACATCATTTACCAGTCGCACTAAGTCAACGAGTAATAATAGCTACTTCTGTTAAATTTAACAACAAAAACAAGAAAGACAATTTGTATAATTAATAACAGTAATTAAGTTAGAGCTTTTTATTATGCGTCGATTATTATGATCATTTAGGTTACACCCACTAGAATTTTGTCGGATATAGACGACTTCCACCCTTGGTAGGGGTTCAAATACTTTCCAGATGAAAAATCCCTCCGAACTGCAAATTCAAAAGATATTTTTGAATTTTGGGGCATACATTTTAACTAACAGGTCATCCAGGCTGTCGTTCTCTGATTTTTGAAGTTAATCTTTAGATACTAAAGATAAGAAGCCGAAAACAAATATCTTAAGTGGTGGCCTCAAGGGGGAATGCATTTTAATTGTTTCTCTAAATTATTAAATAAATTTCGCTGTAAAATCGCAGCTGGGAAAATATTTTCAAAGCGTTTCAATAGAAGAGTCATGGGCGGCTCGTGATTATACGAGTCAATGTCAGACTTATTTATAACCGTGGTTGTAAGTGTTATTTACACTGTCGAACCTGCAATAGTCGCTACAATACTGCTAACATTAATTGTCATTAAAACCATTTGATATATAATTTAGCATTAATTGTTATTATTAAATCAATCACTTAACTTACCACCAAGGGATGTGAATTCATATATTTACTTCCCTGCTAACATGACGAGTGGTAAAATCCACTTACCTCCTTCATATATAACCACATTTCACTCAGTTTAGGTAACTTATCAAATTAGGGGTTCGAAAAAAATTGTTATGTGTTTTAGGGGATGTCCCGCCTCAGATTACTAAATTTACGGAACCATCCGCCAACAGTGGTGCTGCACTTGGGGCGGAATTCGAGCGTTTTGAGGATGATAATAGTTGGAAACTGGTTATAACCATAGCACAAAACTATGACAACAAAGACAATCCACAATTTAGATATGTATTTAACGTAGCTGCTGGAGGAAAAACTCGTCAAGTATTTTTGTATGTCCGTAATATTGATGATTCGCCACCTCTTATTAAACCGGGACAAAACCCTTGTGTGATTCAGGTAAATACCGTTAGTTATTTGTTTATACTTTTTTCCTATGTTGGGCATGTTACTGGTTTTTAAATTTATAGCTATTAATATAACAAGAATATTATGCGATTTATAATAGACGAGGACGTTGCTAGGTGACGAGGCGCTAGCCGAGTCAACCGCGCAACGTCCGAGTCGGTTTAAATCGCATAATATTCGAGTTATATTTCAAGCTTTATCGTATCATTGGCAACAGTACACAAATAGTATGTAACTAACGAATTATGAAGTTGGAGTTGCTATGCTATTATGTTATGTATAATTACTAATAAAAGTGTAATATAAAGTTGACTTAATAATCAATGATACGATAAAGTTAATAATACTAATAAATTTATTATTATCAAAAATTAATTCCGTAAAATAATTTAATCCTCGCAAACGGAGTAGTTTAGAATTCCTTTACAGAAATTTCCAGGTGTGTTATTTTATAATAATATTAATTTTACAGTAACATAAGGAAGTAGCTAACTTAGTATAATTCACTAAATTTGTATTTGCATCAACTTGATTGACTGTTACAGGAAAATATGGAACCTGGAGCTTCAACCTGCACCTATACTATAACTGATGCTGATGGAGTCATGAAAGACACTGTAAATTATAGGCTTTTAGGAGAGGAGGTATGAAAATTGACGTATAATCATTTATTTAACTTAACATTCAGATAAAATTTTGTTGGAAGGCCTTCAGGACTAAGTACCTACACCTACTAAGTACTTTCGAAATTTAAATCTTAAAACAGATTTGTAGTAGCGTTTTTAATAATTCTCCTTGCAAAAAGAAATACCGATAACTTGAAAACGTCGCTTCAGACCCTCAGAAAACAAAATCGGCAGCCAGTTGAATTTCGAAAGTAATATCAATGTTAAATTAGACACTATATTTCATTATCGTCAGCTATCTGATTGGTTGTTTGGAAATTTGTGGTTATCTAGATACCAAGCAGCGTTGCCAAGTTATTGAATTTCTTTAAAAATACCGAACAGATGCTACTGCACGGTTTGGTAACGGTATTGACTTAGGTATTGTAAGTAAGTAGATACTTGAAGTTTAGTTTACAAACAGTTCCTAACTCCCACACTCACTCGTAATAGAAAAAACTGTGTGTTACTCTTACATGGCAATTCTTCATGGTAACCTTCAAACCTTTGCATTTTGATACCTTTAAATTGTATTAAATTATTAAATTCGCATAGATTTCGACGACCATAAAAAAGTTAGATTTGACGCTTTCCGAGGTATTTCACAGTTTATACAGTTAAAGTGTATACAGGGTCTTTTTATATGGAAACCTAGCGTACGTTAAATTCCAAGGTTTAGCGATGCATTTTCAACATTTATTCTTAGGGCATAAACGAAATTTTTTTAATCGAAAACGAAGACCAGCTTGAGAATGGCGTAAAGACGTGGAATGTAAGTCTTCATACCCGTATAAAATTGAATTTCGAAGAGACGTCTCTTTACATATTTGACTTTGAAGTAGAGGTATGTTTCTTTTTAAATCGAAGAATATGCGAAACATTTCTTGAATTTTAAGGATTCTGGTGCTAACAAGGATAGTATCAAAATTGTAGTGGAAGTAGGAGATCAACCAGATGAAGATCCCAGATGGAAGACTATATTTGCTTCTCAAACGTTGAAAGAGAAAACAACACAGGTGAGAGGATTAGAACGCGTTTCTAGATGATTTGGAAGCGTTTATAAGCTTGGCTGAATGGGCTGTTCTTACAATTAAACATTCAAAACCTGAAACATGTAGGGTTAAGGCCTCCTAAATCCTGTTCGATTTTGGTGTGCTACCTATTTAAATATAAGATACCCATTTTATGTCATAACGCCTTATTTTCCTAAATAGATAACTAATCATTTTGCTTCGACGGGTTAAACCCACGGGGGTGAATCATGTGTTGCTTATTCACATTCATACATTGTCTCTTGCAAATTATTTAAAGATCTACTATTAATTTCAGTTGGTTTATTTCGAAAAAAATTAAGTAAATATCAACAAATTTATTTGCATTCCAGACATACCCAGTTGAAGCCGTTGATGGCGATGTAAAGTTAAATTACGAGATCAACTACGAATTAGACACAAAACCTGAGTGTAAGTTTTCAGAAAACTAAAAAGTGTATCCGAGTGACATGATAATTGTTTCAGGGACACAATACTTTAGCATTGACGCTGAAACTGGAGTAATCACAGTGAATGAAATTGATCGGGATGCATTACAGAATGAAATATTTACTTTTACATTAGTAGCGTTTGAAGTTCCCGATCCAACTGCACGTTCTATTCCGCAACAAGTAATGATAATAGTTGAAGACGTCAATGATAATATACCGAAAATCACTTTAGACAAAGATGAGATATGGATATCTGAAAGTAGAGTTACAACATTAGATATCGAAATTGAAATACACGACCTAGATCTGGTAAGCGTCTGATTACATTAAGAGTCTGATGTACAGAAATTCCCCTTTTAATCTTACATACGTAAAATAAAGAATCGGGTTTTTATCAGCTGATCATTGACAGCGGTGGTTGTATACAGTACTCTTATTATTTGTTTTTTTCAGGGAGACAACGCAATTTTCGATGTTTCATTGGGGGACGATAAATTTAATAAAGCCTTTGAAATTGTTCCAAACCGCGCTTATCAGAAATGGACCTTTTTTATTTCAGTTGCTGACAGTGCTTCGCTTGATTATGAAGACCCAGATTGGCGAACTATAACTCTCCAAGTAAGTAAACTAAGTGTAATGCCAAATAGAGAATTAATCCTTCTTTATGGCACTAAATGCGGTTGCGGTCGCATTGTTCCCATATTTTTTTATTTATTTTAGGTTAAATCCGTGGAAGCTTATAACCCAGATCATACTGACCTTAAAACCATAAAGGTGCACTTAGAAAATTGGAACGACGAAGAGCCAAAGTTCGAAGAGGACAATTATGCAATATCCATATCGGAAGATATAGGCGAGGATAAGTCTGTAGCTAAGGTTTTTGCTACAGACAGAGATGTGGGAGACTCTGTGAAGTATGTTATTTTAGACTTTAATGTTTATAAACGACATTTAATCGAAACATACTTTATACCAATAGAAATTTCGATTTTGTCAAATGTCCAAGATACAAAACCCTTTCTAATTGCTTATATTGTCAAAGACTAACAATACAAACCTGAACATAGAAAAATATTTTACATTTATTATGGGTATTTCCCCATCAGTGCTGAAAATAAAAGGCGGTGAAATACGCAGAGGCAAAAATATGAAAAGGCTTTCCACTAACACAAATACTGGCCTTGAACCGCATAGGATTTTCCGTCTTCTATTTCCATACATTTCTATTCTCCCAATCTTCTTCTTGTAACCATCTTTCTTCCATAGCAGTGTTCTTCGTTTGTTTCCCTTGGAAACCATTGCGGCCATCATTCTGGTCATTCGTTGGAGTGCTCTATTTTCTAGCGTTATCGTTATTGAACAGCTGACCTCCATCCTTCTCCAATTTTTTTTTGTTCTGGTCTCATCTCTCGTTGTAAGTTCTAGGCACCTTCTTATTTAATTAAGCTCTTCTGATCTAATTTTGTTTCTTATCTTTTTGTAGGCGGACACATTTGTGCTCTATATAACAGGATATTCTCCACAATGCTATGAAATAATCTCTACTGATGAGTCTATTCCATACGAATTCATACAATGCTTTTGTTGGTTTTTCACCTTTGTCATTCGTTTTCCTCATAAGTATCTGCAGAACCTAGAAGTGCCCCAAATATTTAAATGTAGGTGCAAGTTTTAATACCTTTGTCTTTTATTCTGATACTTTGGGTCTCTCTTTCCATATACATTATTCTGTTTCTTCATAATTAAATATCAGGACCCACTTTCAAACTCCTCCTCAACTTGCCTAAGGATGTATTCTATATCTTCTTTATCTTGGTCGTCTATAAAAAGAAGAGAGTGTAGGATTGCACTGTATACCTTTATTCCCATCCCAGCATTTGCTCAATATGCAAATATGCATATTAAAAACTAGCGCAGCGCTGTTAAATACTTTTCATTATCTTTATTGGCGAAGTATTGCTATTTGTATCTATTTTCCCCTTACGTTTGTTCTTATCAGCGGTTGATTTACTCTACATTTGGGTACGGTGTCATATGCCTCCTGCAGATCTGCGAAGGTCATATGGTGTGTATCTGTTTATCTCTTTTTTTCTATTAACTGTCTCACAATGTGAATTTTATCTAAGCAAGAGCGCCCCATTCTAAAACCGCTTTGTTCCTCACTCAGTTGTATACGTATGTTCTTCTTGTACCTTACATTACACTAGAAAATAGTCTGACCATAGCTGGGATAGCACTTATTCATCTATTCTTACTGCACGACTTCTTCTATCCTTTCTTATATGTTGAACTTAGATATGATTTCTTCAAATATTGTGGTGTTTTTATTTTGCTGAATATTTCCTGTATGTATTTTATTATAGGTATAACTTGATGTCCTTTATGTTTAAGTAGTTCCATTCTTAGCTTTCCTGGTCCTGGTGCTCCTTCGTTCTTGTACTTTTCAAATATTTTCTTCTATTATTTCGTCATTAGGTAATGTTTACGTTTTATTTCCGTTATTCCCAATTTTCATATTGTTTACTTCGTTATTGAAGCAGGTTGGAATAATGTGTTATCCCTGAGTTTGTGTATTGCTCTTGATTCTTTTTAACGGTTTGTATGATGGAATTGGCTTATTATATGAAATAGTGTTTTTAATATCTATGCTTAATCTGTTCCAATATTCTTCCCCTTTTTCCTACTTTCGTCCTTACTAAGTTTTGTAATTGTACGTATTGCTTCCTAAGTTCTGGTGTGCCTTCTGATATTCATTTCATATACGCCCTCGTTTTTTCTTTAATGTTATCTTCTAGATCTTATGAGAACTTGTTTATATATAGCGTACTTCTTATTTACGACAGCAAGAGTAGTATTTTATTCAAATACTGATACATATCTTCCGGCAACTCTACTTTATTTATATGTAATTTATTTTCCACCCTATTTTGGTACAAGGTCGTTATACCATATTGTTTCAGGCTTCTGCATTCCGGTTAATGATATATTCGTACGTCCTGTATCTGTACTTTCCGCAGTTTCTTCGTTAATAGCAGTTCGTTAATAGCAGACATATGATGGATTTTAGATTTCTTGTAGGAGCTTCCGACCTCTATGTATACTATAGACACGTCTGTGCCGTTAAAACGTGTTTGTATTATCCCAATATCCTACCACGCCTCTGTCCGTTTACCCTACTTTACTGTTTAGGTCACCAATAATAATTATTTTTTTATGGTTTGGTTTACTATATTATTTAGTTTGTGAAAGATGGCATTTTTCATCTCGTTGGTTGGCCATAAATTTTCATATATGTGTGAAGCTTTGACAGGCCTTAGGCCCATTGCTTTAAGATGTCTCTCCACTGCTTCTTGTCCATAGACTTCATTTTCCAATCGGCGTTTCCCTTTTCACGAAGGTCCTCCAAAACTGCACCTCTCCATCTCTTTTTGGGTCTGCTCTTCCTTCTTGGCCTATCTATCCCTTCGCTCAGCACCATTTCTGTTGTTCTTCCTTGCGGTAGCCTGAGAATGTATCCCATCCATCTCAGCCGCTGTACCCGGATGAACTGTGTTATTTGAGGCTCTCCATATAGGTACATTATATCGTCATTCCTTCTTCTTTGCCTTACGCCTCCCACCTTCATTGCGCCAAAGATTCGCCGTAGTATTCTTCTCTCCCATGCTTCGGTCCTTCTTTGGTCTTCTTTCCCCATCACCCAAGTCTTACAAGCGTAAGTTGCTGTCGGTCTTATTATTGTTTTGTACAGCCTTAGTTTGGCCGCACGGGACACTAACTTTGATTTTAAAATTTGGTTAACCGATCCCGCACACCTATCATCTTTTATTAACCTCGCCCGAATTTCTTTACTATAATCCAAATCCTCTGTTATCTCTATCCGCAGAAACACAAACTCTTTCACACTATTTATTTCAAGCTTTTGGCCGTTTTCCAAACTTATATTAATTTCGATTTCTTCATCTTTTACTCCTTTTCCTGCTAGTTTCATTACTTTAGATTTGTCCGTATTTATTTGCAAACCTGCTTTTCCTGCCTCGTTTCCTAACCTACTTCTTATTTCTTTCGACTCTTCCAGTGTTTTCGCAATTAGTGAAACGTCGTCTGCATAATGCTAGACATTGGTGGCTCTTCCTTATCACATTTCCTGCTCTATTTATCTTACTGTTCCTTATTATTTTTTCTAACGCTAAATTGAAGAGGATGGTTGACAATGGGTCTCCTTGGCATAACCCATTCATTGTAGAAAAACTTCCTGATAAATAATTGTTAAATTTGATTTTGCTTGATGACTCGTTGAGTATTTCCTTGATTAATTTAATTAGTTTTCGCGGTATTTTGAATTCTTTTAAATACTGGAACAACACTTCTCTTGTTACACGGTCATAGGCTTGCTTGAAATCGCCAAAGGCGGTAAACAATGTCATTTTATGCTCATATCCCATCAGCTGTACTTCTTTTATTGTAGTTATGTGATCCATGACCCATCTGTACTTACGGAAACCGCACTGATATTCACTCACCTCCCTCTCTCTCTCTCTCTCTCTCTCCCTCTCTCTCTCTCTGATCATGTTTGCAAAGATCTTATATACAACATCCAGTAGGTAGTGCGATTCCTCTATAATTTTTACATTCTGATCTGTCGCCTTTTTTTGGGATTGGTATTATTAACGCACTTTTCCATTCCGTGTGGATTTGTTCTGCCTTCCATATTTCTTTTATTATCTCGTAGATACTGCTATTAAGTTCTTCCCTCCGTATTTAATAAACTCAGCTTGGATGTCGTTTTCACCAGCTGCCTTCCATTCTTTAGGTTTTCTATAATTTTTCGCACTTCATCCTATGTCGGTTCCGTAAGTGCTGCTACTTCCTGTTCTACTTCTACTCTACTTTTTGTTGTCCTATATTTCCTACTTCTTCTGTCTCATCGTTTAATACCGCCTGGAAGTGCTTCCTCCATCTTTTTAACATTTTTCCTGGTTTTCCTACTAAATTACCATCTTTATCTTTACAGAAAATCATCTTCTTTTGAAAGTTCTTTATTTCTTTGTTGCAGTTGTTTTCTTCTAGTTTTTGAATTTTTTGATCGTTAAAATTTCTCTTTGCTTCTCTTGTAATATTTTTTGTCCTTCGTTTTTGTTCTCTGAATTTTTCTTCGTCTGCCTTCTTCCTAGATTGCAACATTTTCAGCCAAGCATCTCTTTTTTTGTCTATTGCTACTTTGCATTCTTCTGTAAACCATTCATTTTTCCTCTTGCGTTTTTTCCTCCCAATTGTTTCCAAAGTTGCCTGCTGTGCTATCCTCTGAATAATCTGCCATTGTTCTTCAATTGATCCATTTTTGCTAAAATTGTTGCTCAATTCTTGAATTTTGTTTTGATATTTTCTTCATTTTTTCGTCTCTTGTAGTTCCTCTGAATTTAGTTTTGCACAATTGTTTTTCTTTTTTATTTTTAATTCGGATGGCCTCTGATTTTGTATTCTACATCTTACCCTTATAAGGAAATGATCAGAATTCATATCCGCGCCCCTGTAGCTTCTTATATCCATCACATGTTTTGCATGTTCCTCTCCTATAATTATCTTTTTATGGTTTGGTTTACTATATCATTTAGTTTGCGGAAGAAAGCATTTTTCATCTCGTTGGTTGGCCATAAATTTTCATATACAGGGTGGCCCACTGAAAACAGTAAACGCAAGTTTTGGCCTCTTAACATCAACGCTCGAACACGTCAATTTTGGTATCAAGGAGGACATCTCAATTGATTAGTATTATTTACACAACTTCAACCCTAAGATGAGGGTGAATTACACCCCAAAAATTTTAAATAGAAAGGAGAGTCAAACGTTATACAATTCTAAAGGCCTTTCGATTCCTATTTTCAACAGTCTTTTTATTTTTAAAATCCGATCATTAATTCCAGAAAAAATTACATTTAAATTTTGATCTAGTAGGCTTAAAAGGTTGAACGTAGCAAACAAAAGCACTTTATTTGACAAGTTGTTTGTGATAAGCAAGTACTTTGTGAGTTTATCAGCATTTAAACTGATAATATTAAGTGGCCAAAACTTGCGTTTACTGTTATCAGTGGACCACTATGTATATTATATCCTTATAATCTTTTCATTGTCTTGTTTGCATGTGCTGACTTATTTCTTCCACTTTTTCCTTATTAGTAGATTACTATGTCACAGTTCCTGCAAGAACCTCTTTCTGTTTAGTACGTATACCTTGTATATTCTATGTCCCTGTAGATATGGCTCTTTTCTTTCGAAATTTTCTTTGTTTCTTCTTTTTATTATTATTCTGTTGTCTGATATTATAACTGGTCGTTACTTGTGAATGTTTCGCCTCCCTACAATCCGTAGGGGTGAAAGTTTTGGCAGTGTAAGATTGCTTGGGATAATACATTTTCATAATTCAGAAACATGTTGGAAAAAATGTGGCTGGCTTTATTTTATATGTATTGGGTAGCCGGTCAAACACCACAACACCTATACTCTTTATTCGGGCCTGGGAGCGGCAAGGAGAGTTAATGGATTACTCAATTAATCAATCTATCCTACCACGCAGAGTTAAATCCTTTTACTAGAAATTCGAATGTGAATTGCAAAACTCCGAGCTAAGTTTCGGATTCGATTGCCGATTCTACTGCAAGTAGTTAATGAAAAAAATATAGACATACCACAAACGTGTAGCCCATTGAATTTGGACGTATTATTACAGTCTCGTAGAAGTCGATCCTTGTTAATAGTCGTTTACGTTCCCAACCCTTTTATTTTTGCATTAAAACGTTTCGTACGGACTGCTTATGCTGTAGTTTCAGATGTACTGCGTATGTTGACATTTACCAACAGAAAAAAGCATTGTCAAATACCGATTATCGTTGAAAATGACCACCAATGGTACCTTAGTTTTAAACTATAGTCGGTTGTAGCTAGCATCATGCGGAAACCATCGGCGTAATCGTATTTTTGAAAAGTGATCAGGTTGGATAAAGAATATCAGAATATCAGTTTTACATCAGAAGTGTCGCTATTATGATCTAAACACATTACCCATTAGATATTTACTAAGAGGACAATTGTGTTAGGAAAGATAAAAGTTACAAAGAGATGGCAAAGCCAACGACAAAATATATTAATAACTCCTCATTATTTTAGGCATAGTTTAGTGGGTGAAGCTATTAACCAAAAATTTAAGATTAACGAAACAACAGGAGAAATAAGAACAAAAATTAAGGACGCGTTAGATTATGAAAAGGAAAGAATATTATTTATCCAAGTTAAAGCCGAAGACACGTTGGGAGACAAAGAACGCTATGCAACTTACGCCCAACTTACTATCAATGTTATTGATGTGAACGATGAGCAACCTAAAATATCGGTGGTAAGTTAAATAAATGGAGAAATAATACCGAGCTTAATGTGTTGAATGTTGGCAGCCAACAGAGGAAATAAGCATTTTCGAAAATCTTTCCGATGGAGCACCCGTTAATGGGGATATTAAAATCATAGCGACAGATGAAGATACAAGTGCAGATTTAAAGTTTTCGATTGACTGGGTCAAATCTTATGCGTTAAAGAATGGGCGAAGGGTAGACGAGGAGCTTTACAAAGGGTACGTTTATTCTTCATAATATAAATATCTTTTTTAATTTAGGGAGTCTCAGTAGTGCAGTGGGTGAGTAAATACTTCACTATCGAGGCGGCTCGGGTTTGAAGCCTATCATGGCTTCGAACGTTTTTAGATTAAGATAGGTTAAAAATAGATGGACAAAGTCAAATAGTCGGCACCGATAAGTAAAACAAACACTAGGAAACTGCGAACTACAAACACGCGAGTTCTTAAAGTTTCGCCGGCACAATCATAATTCAAATCATGTATAAATAATTAATAATATTCCACTGAAACTTCACTGTTATTATATTTAGATGCATAAAACTGGAAGAAGGAACAACAATTAAAAGTAAAACAGCAGAAGCTAATTTGGTTATAAATGAAATTGAAATCGACAACACGCCGAATTATGAATTTTATGATACGCTATACATTACTTTGATGGTAGAAGATTTAGCTCAGGAAATAGGACCGGCCACGCATAGCCGTGAGTTTCATATAAGTTAACGTGTGTTTTTCGAATATTAACATACATTATTGATTGCAGAAATAATCGTAATAGATATCAAGGATGAAAATGACAATGACCCCATATTCACAGAAGAATCAATAACTTCAAAGAAGAGCGTGATCGAAAAAGTGGAATTAGACAAATTAATAGCTACAGTTATTGCAAAAGATGAGGATGGACCTGATTTTAATCAAATCACATATTCCATAACGTAAGATATTAATTTGCCAAAATAATAAAAAAAAATTGAAATAGATGTATGTATAGCGTTAGGGTTAAATGTAATCTCTTATTTTAGTAGTTTCGTTGTATAATTATGTTTCTGATTGTAATATTGTTTGAGATTAGTCCAGAAGGTGGAACTCCTGAAGATTGGGTTAAAATCGACATAAAAACTGGTGATTTACGTGTAGCTGGTACAATTGATGCCGATCTACCTATAGAGTATTTAAAATATATTGTAAATGCGTCCGATGGTGAGCGCTTCACTGAAAAAGAGGTAAGAATTCGATCAAATTTTATAATACGTAAAAGCGCATTGCCTTTGCAATCAGTTTCGTCAAGCCGATCGTTAAAGCTGCAGCTATGAAAATGTTCTATGCCGAACGACTAACCATAGAAAGTTAAGCCTTACGAAGTGGTGGAAACGCAAAACCTTTGTCCATCATTTCGATTCCACTGAGAAAATGCCGATTTAATGGAAACAACAATAACTTTCAGTATAGTCGACTCAATTGAATGCGCTTTTACGTTAGAAAAGTGTCAAGGTTGATTCTTTTATTCGTCTCTGGTATTTAACAGTAACTCTTGCAGGAGTCATTGTTGGGTATACTTTAAATATTTTGAGATTTGAATTAACCCTTTTTATTGACAGATGATAGAGTAATGATTTCATTCTTGATTTTTAGATAAGTATTGAGGTTATTGATACCAACGACAACAGACCGCTTGTTACATGGGAAGACGAGGTTCCAATCCCGGAAGGCAGTTGCAAAAGTGAAGATGAAGTATTAGTCCAGATAATTAATGTTCAGGACGATGATCGTGATGGTAACTTTTAATTTTTACATTCATATTAATTACTGCATAACTATCAAAACTAAAGAACAATGGTAAAAAGATGCACCTATAATGGATTCGCGAACTTTTTAGATCGCAGTAGCCCAAGATCCTAATTTATTAGGATGGTTTTAAATTTATGTTGTTAGATGTTGGATGTTAGGTTATGTCCAAGATACTATGGGTTGTTAGAATTATTTCAACTATAGTAACGGTAGAAAGCTTACAATGTTCTAAATCTCTTGTGAATACCAGTTTTAACCAATTCTGTGTTATTCATATTATATTGATTAGTCGTGGCTCAGTTGGTTCAGCGTGCGTGTAACCACTGAAATTGAGAATGCCCATTGTAAATATCCGATCGTTTCCCTCGGAACGTAATGTCAAATCAGTGAGGCATTAGCTCTAGTAAGTCTTTTCTAGAGAAGAAATGCAAGCACTTCCGTGATTCGGAGCCACGTAGAACGTAAAGCTGTAGGTCTTCTATGTTTGTGGACTACTTGACATGCATACTACAAACATGTGGAGAGAAGACGGCAATGCCCTGTAACGAGCACACCACCTTCAGAAGAAGGGAAGTGATTTATATCGATAGAGCGGATTAATACCAGGAGAAGTCTTTTGTACATGAATGAAACTGCCTCACCTGTAGGGTTAGCTATATCACTAAACATAGTTTGATGCAACAAGTGGTTAGTATTCAGATAAGACAAGGTGAAAGAAAGAACCAATTCAATAAAGATAACCGTTCTAGTTTTCACTTAGAGATATTAGGAATGCCAAGGAACTGAAGATACAAGGACATCAACCATAAAAGAATTTGGAACCATTTTAAAAGTCAAGATATTTGGAAAAATTCTCTAGAAATAACAGAGTTACAGGAGGTAGAAGAGGAATGCGAGAAACGTGGAGCTGAAACACAAAAGTAATCTATAAAGTAAGGTGTTACAAAGCTAATAAATGGGCGTCTGCAAATCCATTTGGAACATTACATCGATGACGGAGATTTCCATTTTTACCTACTTATAGAATCAGGGATTCTTTTAGCGCTTTCCAGGGCAGTTAAGGCGAACGAGTGTGAAACCTGGTAGGAAAATGGGACGATACTTTGAAATAGTAAATAACAGTTTTGTCCATGCTACGTACAGTGACAGGACCAGAACATTTCTTGACTTAAGGAAACCTTCATGATAGTAATTAATTGATGCCACATGAGAAGGAAAAGGAAGTCCCAAAAGAAGCAAACTTATGTAGCTATGGTTATGATTTAAAGAAGTTACGAGAGGTACAATATGTAGAAACAAAATGATAGGAAAGCTACAAAAATCCTTAGATTAAAATAAGGTCGGACAGTAGACATCGATAAAACTGGTAGATACTCTAGATTGGATTCCAGGACACCATGATATAGGCAGTAATACGAATAGATGGGTTCCAAAACTGCATCAACTAGGCGCAACCTTCGTTGAAGGACGCGTATAAACCAACCAAAGGGATGGCCAAAGAATGTCTAAGAAAGAAACGTTGCAGACTTTGAAAAGAAGGCTAGGAACTAACACAATCGTGGTTGAACTTCTACTACTTAATAGAAAACAACTGACGATATTGGTTGCCCTAATAACAGAATAGTAGAAGCTCATCAAACCTACTGCTTAAGAAAACACTGTGCACGTATTACTGTCCAAAGCTAGAATCAAGTAGGATTTAACATGTCAAAATAAACAGAATTAAACGCAAAGGAACGACAAGTTAAAGTTTTAACAGCATATCTGGCGGTTCAATATTCCGATTAAGTTTTAGTGTTAGGTTAAATAGATTAGATGGGAAAAATGGCTTACTGTGATCTAAAAATTATGTATGCATTAGAAATCACGTAATTAATTGGAAACATATTTTTATTACAGAGCCTTATCATACCCCATGGTTCAGATTTAGCCAAGGCATGACTGAGGAAGTCAGAAATTTCTTTTCCGTTAACGACATTACCGGAAAAGTTTATGTGGACTGCAAAGATACGGAGAGGGAACTCGATAGAGACAAGGGTACAAGCCAGTTTCAGCTTACAGTAATTGTTGGAGATAACTTCGACCGTGTGGGTAAGTTCAAAATGTTGCTGTTATTTGCTACTGGTAACTGTTTAGCTGTAATGTAAAATACTATACATAGTGGCCCACTGAAAACAGTAAACGCAAGTTTTGGCCACTTAACATTATCAATTTAAATGCTCACAAAGTACTTGCTTATTACAAACAACTTGTCAGATGAAGTGCTTTTGTTTGCTACGTTCAACTGATTAAGCCTACTATATCAAAATTTAATGTAATTTTTTCAGGAATTAATGATCGGGTTTGAAATAGTTATTTGTATCACAAGGCTAGAAACTGTCACTTTGCAAGTGCGAGTACGTTTGTAGGCCGAGGTGCAACCGAGGCGCTACAAGTACGAGTACTTGCAAAGCAGTTTCTAGGCGTGTGATACACAATATTTTTTCGACCGATAAAAATACGTTAATTATAAAAAATCATTTTTTATTCAAATATTTGACGTTAGAGAATTTATTTTTCTAGGGAATTTATTTTTCTGGGCGTGACAATGGGCGTAGCAATGAGAGGGCGGAGTCAGTTCGGTTCAGCGCCACCAATCAAAAATCCTAATTTTACTTTCAGGCCTAGGCCTGAAAATAGCATTTTCCAGACGATTTATACGCCTGAAAATTGAGTGTTTCTAGACGGAGGGCGAAAAAATAAAAAGACTGTTAAAAAGAGAATCGAAAGGCCTTTAGAACTGTGTAACGTTTGACGCCCCTTTCATTTTAAATTTCCGGGGCGTAAATCACCTTCATCTTAGGGTTGAAGTTGTGTAAATAATACTAATCAATTCAGATGTCCCCCTTGATACTAAAATTGACGTTTTTGAGCGTTTTTTTTGCAAAATTGATGTTAAGTGGCCAAAACTTGCGTTCACTATTTTCAGTGGGCCACCCTGTATATTCACCATCATACATACACATAGAATATTTTCAAAAGAAATTGTTGTATTTAGTAGTTAGAATTAAAATCCTGGCTCTATGATTGTTTGATCTAATGGAACCAGGGTCAATTACCACTTATGTTTACAAGATGCCAACATTATATTACTTTTAAAAGCCAAAAGTGCCAAAATGTTTGTGTCTTGATTTTGACGAGCCAACCCATTTAGGTTTAACTTTTAATTGTGGCGAAAAACTTTTTCCAACACAATTTTTTCTTGTTTATAGGTGGAGTTCAGTTTTCTGATGAATATTCATTTAGTGTGGTTCTTCAAGACGTAAACGATAATGCTCCTAAACTAATAACGGAAAATCTAGACAGCCAAGAAAATGCAAACAAGGTATTTCTTCAATAGTTTAACTTTTCTTTTTGCTGACTTGAGATAATAGTTAAAAATTTAGGATGCCCTTGTTGGTTCAATAGAAGCATATGATGAAGATGAAATCAACACAGACAACTCCAAAATCGTATTTTCGGGTTTAATTATTAAGAAGGGCGACAATAACGATGAAGATCCACCTCAAGATTTATTTTATTTAGAATCAAATCCAAATCAATTAAATGGAAGAGTAAATCTTCTAATTGGGCGAGATCTTCGGGGATATTATGGAACATATCATGTAACAATACAGGTACTTTTAGTACTTTTGTTTGTAATATTATCCCTACCTTTTAATATTGATCACTGTAGATGCACGATTTGGGAACTCCTAAGCTAACTTCAGAAGGAATTGTGAAGGTGGATATAAGCGAATTCAATTTTGAAAAGCCAGAATTTATTTTCCCAAACGATGGGGAAGCTATTTATTTAACAAAGGTACGTTTTTTCTAAGGGATCGTTCCACGACTGACGTTTTGATTTATTTATGTGTAGTTTCAAGAGATAAATCGACCACTAGACACGTACATACCTGGTGGTTCACTCCAAACGTTCTCGGCTACAGACATGCAAAATGAAAAATGGAATATAGTATTTTCTATTGAACCAGGTAAGGTCCGGAACGGTTTAGGAAGATTTAGAAAAACTAAAAAAATGGTAAAGGTATCGAAACTAACGCCCCGCGAGAGAGCACGGTCGGCAACATGGAGGGTTAGGCATCCTAAGCCCAAAATAATAAAAATATTAATCAGTGTTGCCAGCCTGTCGATGAATGACTCTATGATTTCGTGGGCACGATAAAGGAGTGGTTTTAGAACACTTTAACTCTAAAACATTCTTCTCAATTCCCTTTACTACCTTTCAGAACCTGTTAATGGTTTTAAATAAAAAGGTCGTTGTTTGACTGAGTATGTTTAATGATTTAGTTATTGCATTACAAGAAAAACTTAACGTTCGCTGTACTACTGCTTCAAGCACACCTACGTTCTTACTACTGTCGGCGCCATTACTACTTCTACGCCATCTACATCCGGCAATGGAAGCGCAGAATACAAAATCTAACACCTCCCCATATTCCTAGCTTCCTACATAAACAAGGTAAAAATTGAAATAAAAAGAATACATAACTATGAACACTACAAAGTCAAATGATTAAACATTGTTTAGTTAACATATGTGAAACAAGCTATACATATAGTAAACCAAGACATAAATGAACATATTTTGCAAACCTTATAACCTAACATTTATAAACCATGCCAAGTGAATTTCTGAAGTTCTCAAATTTACAAAGCGGCAGAGCTTTCGTTAGCACATCTGCAACTTGTTCATTTGTTGGCACATATTTTACATTAATGTCATGATTTTCGTATTTTTCCCTTACAAAGTTATATCGAATGTCTATGTGTTTAGTACGTTTATGAAACACAGGATTCTGAATCAATTTAATCGCACTCTGATTATCTATACACAGGTCAATTATGCTGCACTCACTTTCACTTATTTCACTCACGAGACGTTTTAACCAGACTGCTTCCTTGGTTGCCTCTGAAGCAGCTACGAATTCGGCTTCCGTTGTAGAAAGTGCAACGGACTGTTGCCTACGGGTACACCATGTTACTGCACCATTGCACATTTTGAATACGTAGCCTGTCGTTGATCGCCTCGTATCCAGGTCGTTCGCATAATCTGCGTCTGAATAGCCGATCAATGAAGTATTGTCGTCTGCGGAGTATTTGATTCCAAGATTTCTTGTATGCTTCAGGTATTTTAGAATGCGTTTTGCTGCATTCCAGTGAGACGAATTTGGTTTATTTTGGAATCTACTCACAATGTTTACGGCGAACATAATATCGGGTCTTGCCGTAATTGCGGCAAACATCAGTGAACCTACAAGTTCACGGTAAGGAGTTTTCTCTGCATCTTCATTTTCTTGAGTACCTTCTGTCGATAATACAGTATGTGGGTCAGCTGGAGTTGTCACTGATTTTGCATTAGTTAAATTAAATCGATTCACCATGCGATCGATAAAATTGCCTATGTGTATATATATTGATTTATCTTCTCGGTTTATGTCAATTTCTAAACCTACAAAATAACTGGGTGCGCTTGCTTTAACTTCAAAAGTGCGTTGCATTTCGGTGATGATTTCACCTAATGTTTTCTGATTTTTGGTCATTACTAAACCATCATCAACGTACAGTACTAGCAAGACAGTTTGATTATTAAATTTTCCGATATAAACGCATCTGTCGGCTTCACAGTTTTTAAAACCATATGACTGTAAAAACTCGTTGAACCTCTTATTCCAGCATCTTGGCGATTGTTTCAAGCCGTATAGAGATTTGTTTAATTTACATACAACATTTGAACTTGTCGTTATACCTAAAGGTGGTTTTAAGTAAATGTTTTCTTTTAATTCGCCATATAAGAACGCTGTTTTTATGTCGAACTGAGTAATAAAGTAATTTCGTTGTGCTGCAGTTGCAAGCAAAACCCTAATTGTATCAAAGCGTGTTGTGGGTGCAAATGTTTCTTTGTAATCCACATCTTTGATTTGAGAAAAACCTTTCGCACAAAGTTTTGCTTTATAACTGGTAATTTCACCCTCGGTTGACCTTTTCACCTTAAAAACCCACTTGGTATCAATTGTTCTACTATTTGGTGGTAGCGGAATCAATTGCCAAGTTTAATTTTTATTAAGAGCTTCTATTTCTTCATTTATAGCTGACTTCCATTTTTCTGCATCGGGGCAAGTCACAGCTTCTTCATAGGTTTCAGGAGTTTCTGCTTCGATTATGTTTATTTCCCATACGACATCTGCTGCATCTTCAAATCGCTTTGGTCTTCTCAGGTTGTTACGTTCTCTAAGCCGGTAAACTTGGGGTTGTTCGACTTGAGGTCCTAATTCATTTAGGTTTTCCAAAGGATTTTCTACTGTTGATTCAGGTTCTTTTTCTTGTTCACTTTCGTTTACTGGAATTAATATTGTATTTGTTCTAGGAGTACCTACTGCATTGCCTTCGTTAAACGTGACGTTTCTAGATATTTTTATTTTTTTCGTTACAGGATCAAACAGTCTGTAATTGGTCGATTCTTTTTCATATCCAACTAGAATTAGCTTTTTGCTTTTTGGGTCCAATTTGCGCCTTAGGCAGTCAGGTACATGCATAAAAGCTTCACATCCAAATGTACGTATGTGACCTAATGAAGGTTTCTTTTTCGTCCATAACTCATATGGTGTGCTGTTTGGTGTGTTGACATTTGATGTTCTGTTTAAAATGTATACTGCCGTATTAACGGCTTCGGCCCACAAATATAAGGGTAAGTCTTTTGTGTATAACATGGAACGTGCACTCTCTACAATAGTGCGATTTTCACGTTCGGACTTCCCATTTTGTTCTGGGCTGTATGGGGCACTGGTTTCGAGCTGTATTCCCCTTCTTAGCAATAACCTTTTAAATTCTTGGTTAATGTATTCAGTTCCGTTGTCAACATGAAGGGTTTGAACATTGTAACCAAATTTGTTTTTGCAAAGCTTAATGAATTGGTCAAAGCATTCAACGGTATCTGATTTATGCTTTATGAAGTAGACGTTTCTATAACCTGTAGCATCATCTTTAAATAAAACGTAATACAAACATCCACTTACCGAAGCCACAGACATCGGTCCGCACAAATCGCTGTGCAGGAGCTCTCCAGGCTTTGTATTCCTGACTTGTGCTTTACGGAAAGGTAGTTTGTGTTGTTTCCCATATTGACAACCTTCGCACACAAACTTTTCTATTTCGTTGACATTCACGTTTTCAATTAAGCCTTTTGCTACCATTTCTTTGATGGTTTTTGTGTTTACATGCCCTAACCTTTCATGCCACGTCTTTAAGGAATTAGCTACAACAGTATGTATTTCAAGTTTTACTGTCTTAAGTAAAAGTTTATATAAATTGTTTGGTTCCCTTACCGCAATCGCTTTTACTTTTCCGTTCTCTAAAATTTTTGCGCTGTCCTTTTCTTTAATAATTTTCATTCCCTTTTTGGTAACAGCACCTTCCGAGAACAAATTTCTTCTAAGCTCGGGTACATACCAAACGTCGGTTATTATACTTTTTAACCATTTCCCTTCGATCCAACATTCGACCTCGATTGAGCCTTTTCCTTTTACTGGCACCTCTTCGTTATTACCTAATTTTACTGTAAATTCATTTACCTTTTCCATATTGACAAACAGATTGTCAAATGGTGACATATGAGCGGAGGCGCCACTGTCCAATGTCCAGGCGGTTTCCTCTGTTATTTCGTCAAGGATGCTGCTGTCAATTTCTACGTTGAATGCTGAATAGTGGCTACTACCACTACTAACGGCATTTTGTTGCGACGAATTGCTTTGTTCGCTGTGTTTTCTACGGGGGGCACGGCAATCTCTTGAAAAATGGCCCTTTTTGCGGCAGTTGTAGCATGTTACTGTTGGTTTTCCCTTTTTCATTTGCTTCTGATTTGCATTCCTAGAGCTTGATGCAACCATTGCATTTTCATTTGATTCTGTAGCCGTCAGATTCATTTCTTCGTCTATTAATCGAGCTGCCAGATTTGTAATTGTTTGTTTCGATTCTTCTAGTGACAACCACGCCTGTCTGAAGTTTCGAAATTTTAGCGGCAATGTACCCAATATTTTAGTTATTATTGCAGTATCACTTATCTGGTCTCCACTATCTCGTATTTGTCTTGCTAAATTTTCGATTTTAGCAATATGTTGTGCTACGGAATCTACTGTTGACATCTTATATTGGTGGAATTGTTCATGTGCCATCATTTTATTACTTTCCGTTTTTATCGAGTATATTCCATCCAATTTGTCTAGGATTTCCTTTGATGTTTCGCAGTTCTCAACCAAAGTG
This sequence comes from Melanotus villosus, assembly GCA_963082815.1. Lineage (NCBI taxonomy): Eukaryota > Metazoa > Arthropoda > Insecta > Coleoptera > Elateridae > Melanotus > Melanotus villosus. The sequence goes on along the minus strand of OY720419.1, from coordinate 9,564,722 downwards.
ATTTGTGTTAACTCCATTGTGGTCGTAATTATGCACATCGCTAGCGCATCTCGTTTATTCCAGGTGGCGATTTCTTCGACCTTTTCTGCAGTGGGTTTCGCGACTGCCCCGGTTGCAATGTCGTACACGCCCTTTGCTTTAAGAGCACATTTAACCTGGAATTTCCACTGATGGAAGTTTTTCCCGTCAAACTTGTTTACTGAAGTTAAATTAATATTATCAGCCATATCCACGCGTTTTCCCGACACTTCACTTTCCGAATTGACACACAGAACGGATGCTGTCTGAGAATCACACAACCGATAATCGTCAGTTATTTACGCGATCCTTTTTATTTCGCACAGTTAACGTGACTGGGGCCACATAACCTGTTAATGGTTTTAAATAAAAAGGTCGTTGTTTGACTGAGTATGTTTAATGATTTAGTTATTGCATTACAAGAAAAACTTAACGTTCACTGTACTACTGCTTCAAGCACACCTACGTTCTTACTACTGTCGGCGCCATTACTACTTCTACGCCATCTACATCCGGCAATGGAAGCGCAGAATACAAAATCTAACATGTATAATAAAATAATTATTTTTGTATTTCACAGAGCACAATATATTTAAACTTGAACCTGCTGGTAAAAGCAAAGCCCAATTACAATTGAAGTCTCAACCCAATTACGATGATACTTTCAAGGTATCTAAGAATTAACCTTAAAGATGACTTGCTCCTAACAATATTCCTCTTTCAGTTACAAATAGTTGCAGACTGTAATTGCGTCGGTAACGATCCACGCAGAACTAGCGTTACCATCGACATACGATTTATCGATGAAAATACTCAACCCTATTTTGATAAAAATGAAGAAACACACCAATTTCGTGAAAATGTAAGCGGAGTAAATACTGTTGCACAACTTGGAAAAGCCTCCTATAACGGACAAGGCGAAGAATGGGATTTGTTTAATATTTATTACTTTATATCTGACAATCCATATTTTGAAATTGACAAAAAGACGGCGCAAATCCAACTCATAGAAATGTTAGATCATGAAGAAGAACCACAACATACGCTCGTCGTTGTGGCATCTCAGAGTTCTACAGGGAACCTTTCTCCTGATGAAAAGTCTAAATTAACGGTACACATTGAAGTAAGTCGCAATTATCAACCATGAGCTTCATAAAGAACATAAACAATCAATCTGAAAGTTTACAGGAGATTTTTTTATTTTCTACAGGTTGTGGATGTAAACGACAACCCCCCAAATTTTGATGGCGAGCAATATTACGGCAGTGTTAAACAGAGTGATGAATTACACAAAGTTATCCGGCAAGTTATAGTAAGAAACTCTGCTAATATTATGAGGCAAAGATAATAAATGAGTGCGTTATTATAGGCAACCGACTTAGACAAGGATGACACCATGACTTTTACTCTTGATGTACAATCCCTGAAAGCTGTTGGAGAAGGGATCAAAGACATTCAGACACCTTTCTATATGAAACCAGAGAGTGGAAACATATATCTCAATTTTCAAGTATTGCATAATATGAAGGGATATTTCACTTTTACTATCATAGTAGCTGATAAAGGTATAGTATTACTTCTTCTACTGATCTTTTTTGTTCTGTGGGGTGGTTTGGTATTTTCCCATATCTTTGGTTGCCATTATCATATGGTTCTGCCAAAAAAATAATAAGACGGTAGATATACGGAGCCGATTTGGTGCACTTTCGATGTTAGTGTGCGCTTTCTGCGTGCATAATCTTGTAACGTTAATAATGATCAGAGGGTGCGCAGGGTTGGAAGGGGTACATCGGGGACTGAGAGTCGCGGGCATAATTATACATAAAGATCTGTTTACACCCTTTTAAAGCTATTTCTGACCCATTTTCCCTTCACTTCCACAACCGTCTGGTCATTATTAACATTAGGAGAAATTCGTTTTCGTGCATTTTCATGTTATGAATGGATAGGTCGTCCGAAGCTAACACAGGAAGTGCGTCAGAATCGGCTTTGAATATCTGTCAACACATAACTAGCTATTCTTCAATAAACAAGGCAAATATATTAAACCAACTACAACATCACAGGCACACTGCATTATTAATTCCATAATTTTTGACTACTTTGCAGCCAATCAACAAGATACAGCGTCCGTAACAATGTATGTTGTATCTGAATCAAGCAAGTTTTCATTCAGATTTAAAAACGATTTAAAGACTGTGCAAAGCAAAGAAACAGAGGTATGTAAGATAAGCTGTCATTTGCTTTATTTATATATACGTATAATAATTATAGTAAGAGCAAAAAAAAATTATATAAGGTATGGCCATGGCATTTTAAAAAAGCAAAATAGAAAGCAACTGTCAACAAGTACGATTGTTTTTTTTTAATTTTATGGTATGGTAATACATATGACTTTCACATTCCATGGCCAACCCTTATGAATCTCCTTTTTGCTCATACTACCATTGACTAAGAGGTTGGCAATCTGAGACGAATAAATGCGGTTGGTGACCAAAAAGACTATGCCATGTTCTGTTGGTTAAAAACTATGTTTCATCCAACAGAGGTGCTGCTATCTTGATTTTTATTTCCGTATAAAAATAAATTACAATGCGCCACCTAGTGGACAAAATTTCATGAATACCTTTTCTACCCAATAATTCAAAAGGGGTTGCAATTTTAGATTAAAGAGATAATGGAAAAGCAATTTAGAGGGATATTGGACATCGAAAACGTCGAATGCAATATTGAAACCATTCAAGAAGCTACAGGTGAAAATGGAGAAACTTTAGATGGAGTTACGAATGTGTTCATTCATTTCATTGACCCGAACAGTAACGAGCCCATCGCTAGTGACGTAATTGAAGAGTAAGTGTTACATAAATCTCAGAACTTGTACCCCGCGGTCAATTACATTGCAATTTTAGTAGGCTTTGTATAGACGCATGCATAAATCAGGGTCAATAAATAAATAAAACGAAACAAACGAGACAAACGTATTCCATCGCAGATTCTTCCGTACTATTGAATGCAACCACCACACTGACATTTTAGGCGTGATTTAATGACTTTAGACATACATCGTAGTTTAATGATTATAACGTTTGTAAAACTAAACCAGCAGCCCAGAAAACTTTCGACATAACCTCCAAGTATAGTTATAATGGTTGCATTCAACGATACAGAAGGATCAGCTGCAGTCTCTGAGAGCATGTCCTACATATGTTGAAATGTTATTGATCGTATGGTATTAACCTGGTGTTAAGTTGGTAAAAATTATTGTGTTATTAACCCTTCTGATCTTTTAAGAAAAGTCAACATATATCAAAATTACGTATCTCTTGAAACTGAACTTCGATCTATTGGACTGTACCTTGAAAATGAGGCACCACCAGCGGATGACATTGAAGGATCACTGCTTGTTTGGCTTATAAGCGTTTCAGCTGTTTTAGGGGTGCTGAGTGTTGCACTAATTATTGCTTTTATCATTAAGACCCGCAGGTACGGTATTTAAACCTAATAAATAATTATTAAACAAAACATAAAATATTTTCCTTGGTTTTAATTTGCTTTGCCCAATATGCTTAAATCCTAAAAAAATTGTTTTTTGTTTATCTAACTTAGACTGCTTTTTCTGTCATAATTTCTTATGTAGGTATTACATTTTATAAAAATATTTCAGTTTAACCCGGAGACTAAACAAGTTATCAACAACTAGCTTTGGATCCCAAGAATCCGGCCTTAATCGTGCAGGAATCACTGTGCCTAATACTAACAAACATGCAATTGAAGGATCTAACCCGGTGTATAATGAAGAGAAGAAGATGCCTGAAATTGATACAGTTAGGTAAGTTATATACTGGGTGCATTGAATTCGAACGACAAACATTTAGCCTAAGTAGCAGGTGGGCCCTATTAAAACGTTTTTGGAGATACCAAACTTTTAGATTCCAAGGGGGTGGGGATTAGGTACTCCGATTGGTTTCTTCTATCATACCTAAAAGTTTGTCAGTTGAAATCGGACAATGCACAGTACACAAATATCTGTTTTATTAGCAAGAAATCTTCATTTGTTCTCTAAAACTTTAAAACTAGCAGGTTTAATATGTCAGGTGATACATTATTTTGTTTGTTTCAGTATTGGAAGCGGCGATTCCGATTTAATTGGTGTTGAGGATAATCCTAACTTCCAACATTCTTATGATGATAATTGGAAAGTGAGTAATAATTGTTAAAATAGCGTGACTGTTTTGTCCCATTATATGTATTTAAAATAATCGAGGTATAAAGTAGAACAACACCGAGGGTTCTGGACCAACGTCTCTTTCTTTGAAATACTTCGTGTGCTTCTGTTAACTTTGATGTATCCTTCATAAAGATTTTGTGTTCTCTAACTCGCAGAAGTCGAATTAAGATTTTATTTTCAAAATTGAGCAAGTTGGATACTCCATTGAAAGTAATTGTAATCTTTTATCCTTCTATGAGTTTCCTTTTTGTTGTTTACTATTAACCAAAGATCTTCCAATAACAGTAATTTAAGATTCTTGGTACCAATAACCCTAAATCTCGTTCAGTAAGTAAATCAACAGACAACCAAATAAACAGTAATTTGTTTTGCAGATTGACTTGGTTTCTAAGGATAAGTATTAAAGTCCGAAAAAGTAAAATACAACGATTGAAGAAAGGAGCAAGTCACTATTATATATTAATTAATTAACGTAGGTGTTTATTTATGGTATACATATTATGTAACATATGTAAAAAGTGTTATTTATAAGTAAATATTGTATTAAGATTTATATATTCGTATATTAAACAATATACATACCTAAAGAGTTTATTCATTCTGTAGATCTGTAGGTTTTAAACTTCTTGCTGAATGTGCACCTTCAGGATCAGTCTTTATATATTCGATGGTTTTGAGTGGCAGTTGAGGTTTTCTAAACTCCTATTCTAAATTCTTAACATCCTCCAATTGTTTTATTTATTATCATATCCTTTCACCTTAAAATTTCAGCTGGTCTTAACAGTCGCACTGAGACCCTATACGTGTACCTGGGGAACTGAGAACGGGGGGGTCAGCGACTGACCCCAGTTTTTTAAGGCCCAGTTGTAGTGCTTTCTTAACCTATTACATGAAAATGTAGGCGATAGTGAATACAGAAGTTGAAATAAGTTAAATAAAGTGTATTTTAGTTTCTAATATTTATTTTTACACATAAGATACTATACAGAGTGAGTAGATTTGATGCGTGTCAAGATTGTTGTCTGTTGTTCTTAGGCGGTATGCTTTGGGTAAATATACTTTTGGCAATGAGTACAGGCTTTCATGTGTTTATTTCCCGCCTAAATTACACAAAATGTAATACCATCTGACTGCAACGCCGCCGTACAATAGTAACTTGGAGCGCCTTTCCGCGGATTTTATTTTTTTACGCCGATGTTTAGAAATTAAGCTTAATCAATTATATATTGCCAGATTCAGAGTGATTCAGGGATAAAAGTCATGAATTTTGAGATAAAAATATTAAAAATTACACGAGAACGAGCAAACTAAGTAAGCTGGGGTAAGCGGCTGACCCCCTCCTTCTCAGTGCGACTGTTAAATTATTTTGTGCTTCTTCCATCTTAACCTTGGTTTCTTCCTACCTGTCCTACAACTTTAAATAGTAAATGTGAAAAATTTAGTCAAGATTCTGACTACTTTTTGGTTACATCTGATAAATGAGTGAAACAGACGTATTAGCTTTTACAGAGTGTTCAACGCATACTTATGGCTTCTAGTGCCACACCTCGGTAAACTACGTTGACTCGTAAGCCAACTAGAAGAGCGGGCTTGGAGGTGCAGAAGAAAGTGTGGCCCCACTATGCCATCAAGCCCCAAGAACATTATGAGTCATGCAGAAACGTAATAACAATAATTATTTACTGCCAGGCGACCCAACTAGTAACTTGTGCCAGCCAAGGTCCGGGCTTTGGGGTGTGAAATGTGCTACCGACCATGGTGATGTAGGAAACCAGGCATCTCGTGGATAATGTGCCACTAGAATGAATAAAACAATAGACAGTGCGGAAACTCATTGGATAAGAGAAGAACACTTTTGCTCCAATAACCGAGATCAGATATTCTTCTCCAGGCATGAAAGCTCATCGAGAAATGGTTGTTGTTATAGTCAATCAGACGCACTGAAGAACGCAATCATAGCATATGAAACAGTAAGTGAACGTATAATAGTGGTCACTTGCCTCTCAGCTTCTAACTATAAATATAAATATAGTACAAATATACTCACCGACAAGTAAATATGAAGATGCGGAAATTGCAGTAATTTACTTACAGTTAGAATAAGCAGTGAAAAATCTGTCAAGTCGGGAAATCACTATCACAATAGGAAATTTTAATGCACAAGCAGGAAGCACAAAGGAAGATGACGATCTACAACAAACAGTAGGAACAGATGGTTATGCGGAAAGAAATAATAGAGGCGAACATCTATTACATTTCTGTAAGTAAAGAAAATAATTTGCATTACAAATAGAGGCATTCAGAATCATCCTAGGTGCTTTTACATAAATAAATTGCGCTCTCAGGGGAATCTGTATAGCAATCAAATTGTGGAGATCCACAATAAAAGACTGTCGAACACCCCGGTGAAGACTGTAATAGCGATCATCAATTACTAACGGCACAGCTAAGGGTATAAAGAAACTTTGAAGACGCTGATTGATTGTGGATTAAAACAAAAAATGCTTTGCAAAAGGCTGCCTCACAAAAGCGGAAAAGAATATTACCACCAAAAGTACATGAATTACTGACACCGCATGGGAAAAGGTACTAGAACGAAAGGAAATAAAAATAAAAGGTGCACATGAAGCCAACTCCTCAGAGGAATACAGAAATCTAAGTAACAAATAATTACTAAATAAATTTATTTATCTCGGAACGCTAGTTCCCAACACTGGTGGAAGCACAGAGCAAATTAAGAGAAGGCTGAAACCTGTCTTTTCCATCTTCATGTACGCATCTGAATGCTGGACACTTAAAAATGTAGCTATTTTCAGCATTGACTCTCTAGAAGTGTATTGCTTAGAAGAATGGTCAGAATACCTTGGACTGCGAATAAAACCAATGTCTCATTACTAGAAGACCTTACTAACAAGAAAATACTAAGCAGTATAATTAATAATAATACCAAGAATAACCTAGTATTTTAGACACATCGTTAGAAGAGACGGTTGGGGAATGCTCACAATATAGGGACGGATTGAAGCGCCAAGAGAAAGAAGCAAATCTACTGCAAGATTTATTGTTCAAATAACAAAGACAATAGTAACCCCTTTGGGTGAATGCATTAGACTTGCTTAGGATAGATCCAGATGGAGCTAAGAAACTGGCTCATAATATTACGTTCGTTATTGAATGAACGACTAGAGGAAGATGCCTCCTGGGCTAATGATGCTTTGAGCCAAGGACGACAAATATAGCAGCCAAATAACTGATATCTTGTAACTTGTAACTTTGAAACTAATAGCGGAGAGAGACTCTTAGGTTTCATCATCTACAATGACCTATCTTTTTATACCCTCTATGGGTATGCAGATTTACGTTAGAAGTGGGTTAGAGATCTAGTCGGGCCACTATTTGGTAGGAGCAACGATGGAATGGAAAGTTCTGCAAGACAGGAGGGCTAGTAGGGGAAAAGAGTATAACAAGGCTAGAAATCTGGGCATATGGACTTAGCACAGGCAACGCAACATCAGGTACTGGCAAAACTTTTTTGAAATTATCTTTTGTCACAAACCCCTCGTCTCTAGTTGCTGGGAAGTGAAAATGTGCCTCTTTCTTTCTTAAAAAGTTTATCAATATCTCGGAAGTAGTTGGGTCAATTTCGGTCACTTGCCCCACAAAATAAGTGGTTCCTTTCTTTCTGCTAAATTCAACGAATACAAAGTCCTGAATTTTAGGAGTGCACAACTCAAAGAAATCGTCGGCCCCCACTTCATAGTTGCCGCTCTCATTCGAAGCAACTAAAAATGGATCGATGTCATCTAAGCTATCGTCACTGGCCTCCCAAACCTCTTCATCTTTGGAACTGTCACTTTTTGGTTGCTCTGTCTCTTTCTTTTGGTTCTTTCTACTTCTTTCATTTTTAATTTTTTTTGTAAAATTCTTCATCACTCTTGAATCTTTCTTTTCACGCTTAGCTTGTTCTGCTTCTAATTCCTGTTTCTCAGGTGTATCAGTCAAAATCTTACATCGGCCTCGATGGCGACCTTTCGTTAACATATCAACCCTTGGCGGGGCCTTCCGAAATGGTAATACTTCCATTGGGGATACCATTGTTGATTTAGGATTCATAACTGGCGCTTGATGACTTTGGGCAGATGGCCCGCGCTGAGGACTAGGTGGCTGTGCTCTATGCAATTCCGGAGCAACAGGATTTAGAGTTTCTTCCATAGGGTTTGTCCTATGAGTCACCAAACTTGAGCAGAACTCATCATTTCTAAAAATATTAGAATTAAATGGGATATTTCAGATACTCTGAAGCCACTTATGCTTAAGTGCTATACTACGAGCACCGTATTTTTTAAGTTTGTGTAATAGTAATTGATGGTTAATCAAATCAAGGGCTTTCGATAAGTGAAAACTGAATCTAAATAATTAAACAACTGGGATGTGAATTCACATACAGCAATTACAGTAGGCTTCTTTCGGAGGAAACCGAATTGATTAGATGGAAGATGTTAGTAAAGAAATTATTTAGTGTTTCATAAATTATCCTTTCAAAACTTTTTGAGATCAACGGTAGAGAAATTGGGCGGTAACTATTTATAACTTCAGCATAGCGTTTTCTATAAATGGTAATAACCTTGGCCACTTTTAGTTTGTCTGCATAGATGCCGGAGTTAATACGTTCATGTGTACCAGTGGAAGCGGAACACATATAATATCTGCAACTGCTTTAGTAACGGGAGGTGGTAAGTTATCCTTTCTAGAAGAATATTTTCATTTGTGTTATATTAAATAATTTATATAAATTCCTAATGTCGGTGGACCAACGTTTGATTTCTGGCGTAATCCAGGCTTTAGATTTACTAGATCTAATAATAATTTTGCTTAATGGAAAACTCATTTGAAAATAATAATCTTTAATACTATGGAAGACAGTAATTTTTTTGTTGCAGTCGCTATTATTATAAACATCCTGCCAATTTTTTCTGAATAATTGATTTCTAAAGGTCGAACTATGTTGTTTATTAAATTTTAGCGTATAGTGGTTGCGCATTCCGTAGTCATTTCTTGTACGTGAGGGTATATATTAAAAGAAAGAAGAAGGTTAAGTATTTCTTTAGTTTTTTATTTGAATCGTCGGCGAAATCAATATTGAAGTCACCGCTAACTACAATTTCTCTATTTTTATTGAAGACCTCAGTCAGAAGGTTTAGAATCTTACTATAAAAAATTCGGGTTGGGAGCAAGAGAGGCTAATGGGCTACTCAATCTGCCCATCAACCATCCAAGCGGAATTCATTTGCAATTTGATTATTAAATATAAGTAAACATTTAAAGATTGCCAAAAATTGCCCAATATTTTAATGATTTGGCGCCGCAACATATGAAACGTTTGCTACAGGAAATACCGACGCTGGATGAAGGGGAAGTTTCCATGACCCGCCAAGGTTTGAATCCTGTAGGTTAAGACCATGTTACCAGTAGATAACTTATGAGAGGCTGAGCTGTAGATCCCATGTATTTCCTTATGGTGGTTCTTTTTGCACTTCAAAGCCATTGTATGGGGGTTTGCATACACGTCAACTAATTTCAGAGCAGTAAATCTAGTGACTTTAGCGTTGCAAAGGTTAGTTATACTGTTGGTAACCGTGTAAATCTAGTAACTTTTATTCAACATCGGATATATTCACCCTCAACATCCCAACCGCCCCCGCGCTGGTGCTCCTGGCATGCGGGTGGTTTGGAGGTTAGAAATCGCCCCCTCGTGGCATGCGGATGGTTTGGAAGTTAGAAATTTTAAGGTTAAGTCTTTGCTTACGCATTTAAAATTTTTTGAAAATTGGCTAAACTCCCAAGAACATGGCTTTTTGTTTGGAAAATGTTAAAAGTGCAGGAAATGACGGTAACTTTTAAAAAATCTAATTTACAAAATAGCCAGTCCAATTCACAACTATTTAAACTATAATTTTTCCTTAACCAAAACATTTCAAATAAATGTTAGACGCACTTTTAATGTAAGTTACGCAATATCGCTATGATGATCAAAACCGGAGTTGCCGAGCCGTGTTATTTGTTTCAATGTTACTTCTTCTTCTTCGTCGTATCCTTTTTTACCTGAAGCTGTCGAGGTAGGTTTTTAATTATCTTTATGAAAGGCCTTCCATTTTTCTCTTTCCCTGGATACGATTAAGGCCTGATTTCAATCTAGATCTCTGCTCCTTAACATTTTTCCACCTCACGTCTTCGTCGATCTTCTTCTCGTTCTGTTTACGCCCATGCTTGTATTCCATACTGTTGCTGATTGATTACTCTTCTGCGTACGGTTTAAGTGGTCTTGCCATCGCAGCTGGTTTTCTTCAATTCTTAGTCTTAGTGGAGCTATTTCCAAAACTTCTTCTAATTACTTCTTTCTTGATATGGTTTCTTTTCGTTACAGTTGCTATATTTACGTCTTAATCATCTCACTATAATATAATAACTTGAGGCCTTTACTATTGTTTTAGAGGCAGTACTCAGGATTTACAACTATATGTCACTGTTTGGACCTACATTGCCAATCGCGCTGTTAACTTCGTTTTCGTATACACCTATTTATTTATGGCATAGTACAATTTGCCCCGACTCTTATCCTTTCATTTATTTCGCTATCTATTTTACTATTTTACGCAAATCATTTATAACCACACCCAAATATTTGAACTTCTGCACCTTCTTACTGTTTTGTTTCCATTTAAAGTGAGATGTACTAAATTGTTTTTTTTTTGTAATGGCAATTACTTTGGTGCTTATGGTATTTATTGTCATCCCCATATCTACAAGATTTTCGTTCCAATTTTGATGACTTCTTTGTAGTTCTTTACTGATCTTAATACTAATAATACCATTTTCCTCTTAACCAAATTTCAAGCTAAGCTTCTAGAAAAACCACAGAAAAGTTTCTAAAATTTAAAAAAATTAGTGAACACACTAGAAGGTACTTCAGGGGGGTATATCACGGATTCTAACAGGCATCAATACATACTGCTTCGGCCTTTTGTCCCATTTTTCTTCATCTGCACTGCTTATTCGAAGCATCACAGTTCAACGATCAAATTTCTTTCCTGTGTGACACCCTCATGTTGAGATCTACTGATTAATATTATCCTTTCAGTATGAAATTAATTTAACAGATATCAAGTATTTAACTTGACTGTTATTTTTTGTCCACTAACTTACTCATTTGGCTCAACTAGAACAGTTTAAAAAATTTTGAAATTAACAGCAGTGCTTAAAAAACAGTTTACTTACAACCCTATGGGGTGATCAAATGAAACGCTGAAAAACCTTGAAAACCGTAATAATATATCAAAAAAAACCTACGTATTCCGGTAATTACAAGAAGCATTGGTAGAGATACCCAGCTACCGAAATAAGTATTTGTTTTCTTTTTGATTCATTAGTATGGTTTTCAGAGTTGTTGCGCATTTTGTTTAATAAGTTATATATAAAATACTTATATTATTTATAATAATGTTGGAAGATGAATAATCAAGCTACACGTTTGTTTCCTAAATAGGAATCAAACTGTACTTTTCCCTCAACACTTTTGATTCATTTCTTCAGCATTACAATATTACAGAATCTAAAGAGAACCAAAGATAATAAACTAAACGTATGTAACAGTTCTTTATTTAACAACTAGTCTAGTTTTCAACAAGTTGAAAACTTGAAAACAAATTATGTGTCATTATCCCAATTTCTCCATTTTTAAATAATTATCGGTTTACACTTTTCAGGTGCTTATAAATAAAGAAGTAGCGTTTTTCTAAGTTGTGATAATCACCTAATGGGATAAATATACGTTTAAGTTAAACTCATAACGAGCTTTTATTGTTGAAACTCTTGGGGTTTATGAGGGAATTCATCGAAACGTAAGCTTTGCGTTGGTTATGTCTGAACCTCCGTAATTAATTTTTATTGTACGTAATCCTTTGCATAGTAGTTTAATAAATTAAGCACTTGCATGAAATAATATCGTTGTAATTTTTGTACCAAATTTTGTTGCAAAGGTCTAAAGACTGAAGAGTTGACTTTAGAAATATTTTACGAAGTGAAATGCGATGCAAGATTTTAAATGTCGCCATTTTTTAAGCAACTCTTTCGACGATGCACTCAGTTGGTTCTATATTTTCTAGTAAATTTATGTACAACAGAAAAAATTCTTCCGAATTTGCTGTTTAAAGTAATTTAGCTACCTTAATACTGAAAATTTAATTCTAAACGAGTTCTAATGATAACTTGCTTAAATTTGAGAGGCTTTTGTTTGAATTCCTTTTTAAATTCCTTGCGGTTTAAAAAATATTTAGGCATTCCAGTAATGAATAACCTCGTATGCTGGATTAATATCAAATTCCAGCATGTGTCTGGCATGCCGTAAGTACTTTTAAAAACAATGTTAATATTTTTTAGAGAATGCCAGACTTTGGAGAAGAAATTTTAAAATATCCTCTACGGTTATTAAATTGGTGTGGACAAAATCCTCTACAAGATAAACGAATACTTTTTGCAGTCGTATCATTTTATTCGATCTTTGCAGCAATAAATACAGGGTTGATAATCCTGCAGTTCTTTTACGTCAAGGAAAATAAGCTTACTGTCGTTGTTCAGAGCTGTGAAGCACTTATCTGCTACGACCAGGTATGTTGTTTGATGTACATAATTTTTGCCGCATAAAAAATATGTTTTTGAACTAAAATTGTTGGTGTAAAAGTCCGAACATAAAGTACTCTTTTTGAAGTTTTTGTCTGAAAACAAACTTAGTAATTTTTATTTTTTTAAGTTAATAGAAGTGTATCTGTACTGTGAATTTTTTCCTTTAAATGTTTTTTTTTAATCGGTTAATCTCTGCTATATACCAAATTCAAAGAAACAAAAAATTAGTAAGCTAGATATTAGTGCACTTAAATAACTATTCGTCAATTATATTATTTTAGCTAATTTTTAAGTCGATAACTGTTGCAATAAAACTGGATAACTTTCGCCAACTGATTGCGGACACTAAAAAATTCTGGAAAACTATCATTATTGAAGATGAGAACACTCGAAATAAACTAGAAAACATATACGAACGTACTTTAAACATGGAAAGATTTTTCTTTTATTTTGTATGTATCAGTGCTGCCGTTGCTGTAATAAACTCTTTCATTACCAAAGAGTTACCAGTTGGACCATGGACCATGCAAGACCACGATGCTTTATTTGAATATCTACTAATTACTGACGGAATAATTGTGGTGTATGTTGTAATACACATGGCAGCTTATGAATCGTTGTTTCTAAGTATGTGCGTTCACCTCATGGTGCAATTTAAGATGTTACGTTATTCTTTACAAGACTTAAACATATCGATTTCCGATGGCAAAATTGATGATGAAAAGTATATAGAGAAGTTAATTCGTTATATTCGACATCACAGATTTTTATTAAGGTAGTGTATCCATACATATACACATATGCAACTTAAGGTTTCGTGATTTAGGAAGTTTCTCCATCTTCTCCAGTTTAAAGCTCTTTTCTTTAGTATCTTGACCATTTCCTTATTCCATGTTTTTCCGAACTTGCCTCTTTTTCAGCTACTGTCCGTAGTGCACCCTATTTTTACTAACGAGGCTCTGACGATCTATCACTGGTGGTATATCCATAGGAAATAAGATATGCGGAGGGAAATACCAACTTATACCATGCAATCCTAGGCAGCCCTCTTTCGTCAGACTGCTCAGGCCCCCCACCCTGGTGATGAACCTTAGAATATCTGCCACTGGAGTACTGCTAATACTGGCCATGTCAGGCCAGAACTTCCCCAACATGGATCCTCTAATTGAGGCCAGAGCAGGTCAGTGGCATAGAACAATCTCTGCCGTCTCTTCCTATAGACAGCCCTACAGCTGTGCAAGTGTTTGCTAAATTGACAGTGGCCTGAAAGTATTCCAGCAACAATGCGTAATTTCTTTCGGGGTAGCTATAGACAGTATTTTGCTGTCTTGAGTGTGCGTGTCTGAATGGCAGCCCGGGCCTGTCTGCAAGTTTTTAGATTCTTCCACCTAAGGGCGTGTTTATAGTGGGTTATCTGAAGTATCATTGTGTTGAGCATAGCGGAAGGGAGACCAACACTAGGTTCGGGACGCCAAAAGGTTTGCTCCGAACCTTGTTTTGCCAGCTTATCAGCCTCATCATTTCCACGATTGCCACTTTACCCTTCACCCATACTAATGAAACGACATTGTTTTGGAATATTAGTAAAAGGGTGCAGTAACACTGATACACCAGCTTTGAACCAATTGTGTACCTTTTGAGGGCCAAAAGTGCAGCTTTTCTGTTGCTATAGAGTGCAATACGCTGGCCTTGAATGTCGCTTTCACGAACTACACTAGCACCTTCCAATATCCCTACCATCTCAGCCTGACAGACCGTGGTGGATTTGCCTAGCTGTATGCTTACATGTAGATCTTGGTCATTGGAGAAAACTCTGGAACCAGTCCCTTGTTTAGTTTTAGAACAATCTGTAAATATAGATACTGTAGGTTGATTGTACTCTACGGAGTCCACATTCACCCGAAACTGTCTGTCGAAAACAAACTTTGTGAGGAGGTAATCTGTCAGAGCACCCAGGAGATGTGTCTTGGTGGCGGTCTCTTCAAGAATGCACAGATGCTCGCCCACTCCATCTCCCAGGGGCAGCAGTCCTTTAGAACTCAGTCTGACAGCTGTCGTTAGCGTTACCTGCTCTATGAATAAATCAAGAGGAGGAATGTATAAGAGAGCCTCCATAGCCGCAAGCTAAACGTTGCACATGTCCTAATCTGGTTGCTGATGTTTTCTGTCTAATTGTGGGCCACCAGACTACAGCACCATACCATAGTATTGGTCCTATGACAGCAATGTACAGCCACAGGGCAATTTTTGGAGTGAAACCCCCTTTTTGCTAACAGCGCGGCGGCATTGCCAGAAAGTCAAGCACGCTTTCTCAATCTTTGTATTTAAGTGTCTTCCCCAGTTCAGTTTCTTGTTAAATGTAATGCCCAGATATTTGACATCTTCCGAGAGCCTGAGGGTACTACCAGTAAATGAGGCAAGTGCAAGTTTACCAATCTCCTTCTTCTGGTGAATAGAACTATCTCCGTCTTTGAAGGATTCACAGACAGAGTCTGCTCAACACACCAGTTTTCACGTAACCTGAGTGCAGTCTGCATTAAATCGCACAGCATGTTCAGTCCAGTTATGAGGATAGTAATGTCATCCGCATAGCCTATTGTGTGAAAACCCGCAGCGTTCAGTCGATGTAGAAAGCTGTCAGCTACCATGTTCCATAGAAGTGGGAATAAAACTCCATCTTGTGGACAGCCTTTCCTTACCAGCCCTTTCATCACGGTATCTTGAACACTAAGTTGTACTACTCTTGTATTCAGGACGTGTCGTACCCATTCAATGAGAGTAGGATCGACACCATGTCCTGAGAGGGCAGTATTTATGCTTTCAAAGGACGCTTTATCAAACGTTCCTTCTATATCTACAAATACTCCCAAAGTGGTAGTTTTGTTTTGTAGGGATTTTTCGATTCGTATTGCTACTGCATGTAGCGCCGAATCAGTAGATTTCAAAAGAATATATGCATATTGATTAGGGTGTAACGGGTGCCGTAGCAACACCGTTTCCCTTATATATTTGTCGTACAGTCTTTCCAGAGTTGTTAAAAGACGTTGGAGAGGGAGCTACTAATAAAGGCAAAGGAACTCTTCCCCATCCTGAAAAATAAAAAACCTAAAATTTAAAATAATAAACTATGGGTAGACTTAATGAGCGTGAGTCCCAACAAAACGATTTATAGAGTGGTGTATGCATGATGTTGCTGAACTCTGTAAACAACATAAACTGATAGGCTGTTAACACGTTCTTCCAACATAACGTTCAGAAACGATACACCTGGAATAAACCAGAAAATCTCTAAGTCAAAGATTGCCGAAGTTCTTATCATAACGAAATATAGACTAAATCTAAAGGAAGTTGACAAGAAATAGATGAAGAATTTAGTCAAACTAAAAGACGCAAGAACAGTTAAAAACCCACGAAAAACGATATTTGCAGAATTATAGAACCTTCTGACAACAACAAAGACTTTTGGAAGAAGGTAAAATAAGGCATTGTCAAAGCTGCTAAAGAAATCATCGAAACAAAGAAGAATCACAATAGGAAACTATGGTTAACGGCAGAATAATTGGCCTGATCGAAAATTGTCGACAATACAAAAATATTATATTATGTAAACACCGACAGGGGAAGAAAAAGATGTAAAGGGTTCAAAAACAAAAAAAACAGCGAGAGAATAGAAGTGCAACAGAAAATCACGTAGAAGAAAATTCTGGGGTTGTTCAAAGAGAAAACCACGAGAAAAAGGTCAACAAAGCATACAGTAAGATTTTAAATATGTTTAACAAACGAAATCGAGGACATAATAATAAATATAGAGATTATAGCAATGAAATGAAAAGAACATTACTTATTTTAGCACTACAGGGCTTGTAGGCTCATGGCTTTTTTACAATTTTTCGCTATTCTTTCCTGTCCATTGTTTTTGTTTTCCACTCTCTTTAATTCGACTGTATTAAATCCTCTTCAACTTCCTGTCTCCACCTACTTCTCGTTCTTCACCCGAAAGTGAAAAAAACAATAGAGTACCTGGAGCATCAGAAGCATGTACATAGCCGGGAAGACGTACACTACCTTTCAAAACACGGGTAGAAAACATAAATGTTTTAGGAATAAACGAAATGAGAAGGCTGGAGTCAGGAAAAATTAACATAGGTAATTTTATCGTTGATTACTCAGGAAACAAAGCACCTGAACAGCCAAATAGAACTGAAAACGTAGTGTACTGAAAGACCATATAACTCTAACAGAGCAATCTTAATCCAACTCAAAACAAAGTCTAAAAACGTTAACATAATACAAGTCTATACACCCACGGCCGAAAAACTTGATCCAGGGATAACCATTTTTTTACCCAAATAAAATAACTAAATCGTATATCAAGGCTTCGACGCCAAAATGGGAAACAAGTGACTCGAAGACGTGACGTGATTAGGAGTGGGGCGATAGAAACTCAATACGCAACACACTAATACAATCGTGTCAGAAGAGAATTTGGCAGTAACTAACACACGGTTTAAGTTGCCTTGCAAATCACCACAAGATTAAATGGGATATCTAGTCAGAAACCAAATTGTTTTCATACTAATAGATAAGAGATGCTGAAATGGAGTTCTCGGAACAGAAACCTACCGTGGAGCAGATGTCGTGTCGAATCATCTGTAGCTGCCTACATTAGATTTCGGCTTCAGAACATAAGGCAATACAAGGTCAAACATGACAATACTAGGATTCAAGTCCAAATATTTATACTAAATAATGACCTTGGAAAAGCACGAGATGCGGTTGTAGGAACAGAGAAAAAAAATCTTTAGAAAGACCTTAATGACGTACGTAGTCCAAAAACTAAACATATCAAAAAATGATTACAGAAAAGAGTGGACTACAGCGAAAATCCTAAGGATAATGGACAAAGGACGAATACACAAAAATACGAACTAATAGCAATACAAGCAAATCTTAACAACAATAATACGAAAAATAAGAGAGAACTTCATGAGTTACAGAACAAACATGACGTCTTCAACTTACACACTAACTCTTTAACCTTGCTCCTCTGATCCTTGTATAGTAGTAGTAGCAATTTTGTATGGTACTTTTGCTCCGTCTACTTTGGAAATATTATTTCCAAGCCTTCACCTTCCTCTTAATTTCGTTCTTTATTTTATCGTTTGTCCATCTACTTTTCCTCTTTCTACTATAATTACTATAAGTATTGTCGATTTAAACGTTTTTCATAGCCCTTCCAGATCATTGCCACTTTTGCATTTAGCCCTACTAAGTTTATCTCCAAGTTTTCGCTGTACTTACATGTAATACGTTTATCTTGTAACGGTTATCCGTTCCTTCCTGGAGTTTCTACCAGAATAAATCCGTAGCCTCCTTCATTTCATTGTCTAAGGGTATATCCATCCATCCCAGTTATCAATCTTGCAACAGTTTTGCACTGTTATACCAGGGAAATTTGATCTCTGCAATGGTTTCTCGGTGCCTTCTGCAGAGTCTGTGATGGTATATTAAGTGTATGGTTTTGTTACCTTTTGCAGGCCACTACTCCGCAAACAGAATTGTTAATTGGCTTACCTTACTCAAATAACTACCTCGAACACTGGGGAATTCCTTGTAATAGTCCTTACCACCTTACCATTGCGTGAGATTGAACCCAAGGCTCTTAGTCTCTTACCACTGCGCCAACGAGTTTCTCTCTGAAGGTTCAAGTCCTCCAATAAATGCTATTTCTTCACTTTGAAACCTACATAAAACTACTCTACCAATAATCCATTCGAAAGTATATTTCCACTTCTTTATATTATCAGTAAGTTCCCTATGAAGTACTACATCCTTCCCGCTTGAACTCCTTTGTTCGTATTCTCCACAGCATATCATGATATATTTATTTCCCTTTATACGCCCTATTTCCTTTTCTTCGTTTCAGTAAGGCTTATCATTTTTAAACTGTTTTTTCAAATTCTGTTATAAATTCATCTTCTTGTCTACTAAGTTTTCTTTCTTTGTTTTACTGTTTTATTTCAATTATACATATATCAAATAATGCCTTGTTATAGTAGTAATAGTAGTAGTATATTAGTAAAATTTAATTGTGGATTTTAAGTCAAATTATGATTTACAGGTTTTCTACAAATTTCAAGGATGCATATGCACCAATAATGTTTGTTGAGTACACCAGCATTGCACTTGCGTGTTTTGTAGAAATGTATTCTGCGTCTGAAAGGTATAACGTATTATTTCAATTATATAATAATAATAATAATAATAATAATGCCTTTATTTCCAAGAAATAAAATTAATAAGTACAATAGTATATTATCAAAAAAAAAAAAAAAATTGCTTGCAGAAACCTCAAGGTGCAGTTCAAGCTTAAAAAGCCTGCTCTTCCACTGAAACCTTGAAAAATAGCGTTCAAAAATAACATATAAAACATATACAGTGAGCACGTAAAGGTTGGAGCAAATTCGATAAAATCTTTATTGGGCAAGTAAGAAAATAATGCTCGGACACGTCGATCTATTTTTTTGATGCGCATTTTTTTTGTATACGTATATTTTTTATTACGTCATCCCTGCTCTAGTTCTGACGTCATCATCAGTTTTTTTAAATGGCAACACCCTATTTTGATAATACCATTTGAAAGAGCACATTTTTATGGGTATAGACGCCAAATTTTGTGGTATGTTACATAACAATATTTTCGAAAAAAAAGTTTTTGAATTCATAACAATGTAATGAAATAACAATAGAATAAATAATAAATACAACTAAAACCAAATAAATTGAATGTTCAAATTGCATGTCAGTCACCTCTTGACAATATCCATCTATTGGCGAAAACGGTATTTAGATAATGACGCCCAATCCGTGAATAATATAGTGGCGCGCCTTCTTCTTGGTACCATATTGGTTCATCCGGCATTTGGGGATTTTGATTATTTGGATATAATGCTATAAGTGCAGGAATTATCTGTTTTTGTAGCAAATTCAAATATTTTTCAGCATTTAAGGCGCCGCCAATAACAAATTGTGCAACAATTGTGGTACTAATTTCTCAAAAATATTGTTATGTAACATACCGTAAGCTTTGGCGTCCATAAGCAAAAAAATTTGCTCTTTTAAGTGGTACTATCAAAAGAGGGTGTTGCCATTTAAAAAAACTGACGATGACGTCATAACTCGAACAGGGGTGGCGTAATAAAAAATATACGCATACCAAAAAATGCGCATCAAAAAAATTAAATCGACGTGTCCGAGCATTATTTTCTTACTTGCCCAATAAAGATTTTATCGAATTTGTTCCAACCTTTACGTGCTCACTGTATAATTCTCAGTGCACATGTAAGCAAAGCAAAACAAATTAATTATGGTTAATTATGGTGTATCTACACAGCAATATAATATTCACTAATTAGATCAAACACGGCAGAAAATATTTACATCAAGCGATTTTACATCAAAAACCAAACAGAAGATTCTAATTCTCATTTGGTTCTTGATGAATGGAGGTATACTGTACACAGATTGATATTGTTTCTGCAAGCTGGCAGTTTGAATTTAACCTTCAGATCAAACAATTTTTTCTTAATCCTGTCCTGCAGACATTACATTTTTTGCTAGCATTAAAATTTCGAAAATATTTTTTGTTACAGCCGCAGTACATTTACGTTATTAAGGAATGTGGGAACTCTTTTTAGTGCTATACTACAACTAGCGATTTATTGCATTCCTTTAAACTATATTACAGACGAGGTAAAGCTTCATTGGTTTATATATAGAAAGTGTCCGTTTGGTTTCATAAATCCTTAATTAGTTTCTATAGGCAACCTGCGTTACATCCATGGGTTCAACAATAGGTTGTAATGCGTGTTGCCTAAACAAACTAAGAGGCGTTTGTGAAAAGAATGGGAGCATAGCATACGTTTTTTGTATACCTAGTTTATAATTTATTTCATATATTTATTTTGATATTTTCGTATTTAAACAGGCCACAGCAGTTGCTGAAGGTATTTATGGTTCTGGCTGGAACCTCAAGCACGTCTCAGCTGTTAAAACTATCATCCCGTTTGTAATTCAGAGATCACAGAAGGAAATTACATTCACAGCCGGAGGATTGGTAACGATGAATTGTAGAACTGTTTTAATTGTGAGTAATATTCTTTTATCCGAAAGTTGTAGTAAAAAGCTAAGAAATAAACGTTTCAGGTTTTGCGAACTTCGTACTCATTCTGTACTATCATGCGGGCTCTGAAAAGCCATTAAATAAAACGAGGAACCTAATCGTTTGGGGCGATTATTCATTATGCACACAGTTTGGGGCCAGGTTTTTCAGTGCAGCGTCAAGCAGAAGCTTGGCTTAAACTTAATTAAAATTTAAAGCTTAAACTAGGTTTTAAAAGACGCGTGCTAGATTTTCAGTCATAGTTTAAGTATACTTAAACTAAGTTATTGCTTAAAGTTGTATTAAAATACTGTGAAAATTTGGGCTATCTGAGGGCCATAACGTGAGGCAATCTCAGAGTTGATCCCACGGTCGCTCGCAAATGGGTTGCTTTTCTCTCACCCTGTATAATCACAATTTTTTTTATTAAACAGTTCATAAAGTTTGTATTATTTTAAATAAATGTTAGAAAACATTACTGTTATCTACGCAAAGAATACTACTAAACTATGTAAAGCCATGTAACTAATATTGTAATAGGGGTATCTTAATATATCAAAATGATGTATGATCAAGTACCAACACTTGTCAGATATTAGATGGTCCTGAACAAACTTAGACCTCATACACGATACTATTCTGATATGTGTTTCTATTTAAAAGTATTAAATACGAAGACGCCACTTAGCTTATAAGTTGTCGTAAATAAGACCAATTCCTTGAAGCAGATTTCAATGGTTTTGATATCTAAGTATTGTTGATGTAATTTTATAATCATTATATAAACTATATTTATTCATAGATTAACAAGCTTGGAGTATACAGAGTCACTTTTATGTATGAAAACGTTGGATTATTTCCTAAAGTAAGATGGCTGGAAAAGAAAGGTTAAGACGAAAGTTTTAGGGTTCTTTCTAATCTATTTCCTAAAAGAAAAATTAAGTACACAGGGCCAGTTAAAAAGACACAACAAAGTAAAGTTGCCTTTTTTAATGGAACATCCCATATTTTATGCAATAATTGAACAGTACCGGACAAGGTGTGTCTACTAGGCACACTGCTGTAACAAGTGACATTCTGCAACATGTGCCTGACAGGCACAACTGACCGGTTGTGTAACAAAAAAGTTTAATATTTTTAATTTTTTTTTTAAAGGATCTAAAGAGAAAAAATTTATCAACAAAAGCAAAAACGTACGTAATATACACTAGTGAAGGATAAATAAAGTAGGTACCCAAGGCCCAATCGTTTTTCTGCGAAAAAATAGAGCAACATGTGCCTGACAGGCACAACTGACCGGTTGTGTAACAAAAAAGTTTAACATTTTTTTTAAAGGATGTAAAGAGAAAAAATTTATCAACAAAAGCAGGAACGTACGTAATATACACTAGTGAAGGATAAATAAAATTTCTGCGAAATAATAGATCCAAAAAACCATCAGGATGTGCATGTCACGCAAACCTTGACCGGTTAAGGGTTAATAATCAGCTTTTAGCGACCCAATTCTTGGTCTTATTTAACTATAAAAACGCATAATTAACTGTACCTTCAGGTATCCATACATCTACTTTATTTAAAGTTATTTCGGGTTTATTATCATTCACGTCTTCAACTATTATCGTTACTTGTTGAGGAACAAATCGTGCAGTTGGATCGAGAACTTCAAACACTTCTAATGTAAAAGTAAATATTTCCTACTGTAATTCATCCCGATCAATTCCATTCACTGTGATTACTCCGGTTTCTGAATTAATGGCGAAGTATTGTGGCACTGAAGAAACTCCCATGTCGCTCGGATACACTTTTTAGTTTTCCGACAAACGTTTAGGAATGTTACTTTCCCACACTCATTTTGCGTGCGGGAAAGTCGCACGCATGCACTCATGCACTCATGCAGGT
This sequence comes from Melanotus villosus, assembly GCA_963082815.1. Lineage (NCBI taxonomy): Eukaryota > Metazoa > Arthropoda > Insecta > Coleoptera > Elateridae > Melanotus > Melanotus villosus. The sequence goes on along the minus strand of OY720419.1, from coordinate 9,541,737 downwards.
ACGTCCTGCATTCGTTTCGGAATCGCTAACTTCCCGCACTTGTTATGAAAATATCTATTTCTGAAAACTTACATTTGGTTTTTAGTTCGTAGTTGATCTCGTAATTTAACTTTACGTTGCCATCAACAGCTTCAACTTGGTATGTCTGGAATACAAATAAATTTGTTAATCTTTACTTAATTTCTTTCGAAATAAACAGAAACTGAAACTACACCTTTAAAAGGTCTGCAAGATACAATGCATGAATATGAATAGGCAACACATGTTACACCTCCTGTGGCTTTAACCCCCGTAGAAGGAGTATGATTGTTCCCTATTAAAAAAAACAAGGCCTTATGACATAAAATGGGCATCTTGTATTTAAATAGGTGGCACACTAAAATCGAACATCATTTATTAGACCTTAACCCTGCATATTGCCGGTTTCGTATGTTTGATTACAAGGACAGCACCTTCAGCCAAGCTTATAAACGCTTCCAAATCATCAAAAACGCTTTCTAATCCCCACCTCACCTGTGCTGTTTTCTCTTTAAACGTTTGAAAAGTAAAGATAGTCTTCCATACAGGATCTTTATCTGGCTGATCTCCTACTTCCACTACAATTTTAATTCTGTCTTTGTTGGTACCAGAATCCTGAAAATTAACAAATTGTTTCGCATAATCTTCAATATAAAAGAAACATACCTCTACTTCAAAGTCAAATATGTAAAGAACTGTCTTTTCAGAGTCCAATCTTATGCGAGTATGAAGAATTACATTCCACTTCTTTATGCCGTTGACAAGCTGGCCTTCGTTTTCGATTGAAAAAACGTCGTTTACACCCTAAGAATAAACGTTGAAAATGAATTGTTAAACCTTGGAACTTACAAGTACGTTCGGTTTCCATATAAAACACCCTGTGTTATATACTTGATCTGTACAAACTGTGAAATACTTCGGAAAGCGTCAAATTTTACTTTTTAAATTTAGTTGAAAATAACGGGTCTTTCAATAGGGGTGATAGTTTTTTCAATAGAGACTTCTCGGTTCCTGATATATATTTTTTTACTTCCAGTTGTCAAAATATTCAGTATAGTTTGCAGTTTCATCATGCAGCGTTTGTACACCAGAGAATTGGGTCGCCGTCACCGTTACTCTGCGTAGGCTATACGCCGCACTGTGGAAAAGTTTAAGCGTGAGTTCACTTTACAGGACAATAAGCCACCAAGAAGACAACGAAAAGCGCGAAGTGAGGAGAATATCGCAGCTGCAGCGGGGCCAGTATTGCCGATGAGCCAAATTTGTCAATACCGTCTGGCGTCTTCGCGTGTTCCACTTCCGCTCTGAACGGAAAGCAGCGAAATCTCTACTTAAATCACGGCTTTGTTTTAGACGGTTTTAGACGGACACGGGGGAAGCGGAGTGCCGTGCGAGTGTTCGAAGGAGCTCGTAGAGCACGATCGTGTGGCCCAGATAAATAATAACGCGACGATAGCGTGAGTCGGTAGGTTGTTCCACTGGTCGACTTTACTTGCGTGGTTCTCACTTCGCTTCAGTCTTCAGTTGCAGTTTTTTTTTTTTATCATTATAGCCGATACACAAGCCGTGGGATGCCGGCTGGATGCCGGCTTTACAAAATCGCGAATGCGAAGTATTTATTATTTGCTTTTTGGTAATAGAAAATATTTTAATTAGAGTTAGATTACATAAATTATTTATTTTTTGGGTGCTCTGCAGCACTGCAGCGCCCTCCACTAGCCACTGCTGTGCACTAAGTAATGACAGTTTTTGCAAAACGATAAACCAACATATTTATATCACACTCTTAAAAAATAAAAATTCTCTTGACACTTTGCTAATCTACTGATAACAATTATATTTTTAAAAAAATTATTATCTTATATTATTTATATCGTATTTCCTGGAATAATAGCATGATAATCAAGCTGTTTTATGTTTTGCCCTTCTTAACCTTAGAATTCCAGAAATCCTATTTTTAGCAATGTGATTTACACAATTTTAATTTTAAATAAGTGTTACCTAGTTAAAGCATTTTTGCCGGGTGTTGCATTAAAAAGAAGTAATCAAAATACATGTTACACAGGGAAATTCTACAACACGCCATTTAAAACGCTGCATCACCTCAAGCTGTTTCGTATTAAAATATTTATTTGGTTGACTGACCAACAATTTCCGTAGATTTAATATTAAAAAGCGCATGGATATGTAGTGAATTATCCGATTTCATTAACAGATAATTTATTTTAATTATAATCTTATTTTTGGTGGTAACCCAGATACTCGACAGCTTTTTCTTAAATAATCCATTTGAATCGTCATGTCAGTTTATTCGTTTATTTTTGTGTCATTTCTCATGTTACGAATCCGTACATGTATATGCTTTCTATAATTGTGATTGTGTGATAGATGGTTCGTTTGGTTTTTTCGAGATTTTGGGGCTCCAGAGAACAGGATTGCTTCGCCCAAATATTTGAATTCATCAAAAGCATATATCGTTTTTGATCCTATCGTCAAATTTGAACCTTTGCCTTCTGCTACAAAATATTTTGTTTTGGACATGTTTATCTGGAGACCCCATATTTCAAATTCTTCTTTCAATTTTCTTAGCATATAGTTTACGTCGTCCTCGTCTTCTATTATCAAAATCTGGTCATCAGCAAAGTGTAGCCAGAGTCGGATTGTGTTTTTGCAGGTCGATAAACAGTAAATGTGTTGCTATACCGGGCTTTCCGTGTTTCTAGAATTTGTTGTAATACAAAATATGTTATCAATACCTACAGGATCTACCTGCCGTAGAGCCGCTGTGTTCTTCTAAATGTACTATTTTGGCCTCAGTTCTCTCCTTTATTATCCGCCCTATCGAACCTGTCACACTGATGCATCTATAATTATTGTTGAGATCGTCCTTTTTCAATATTAGTACGTCTTCTTGACTGATTAGACACTTATTAAATAATAGGCGTAATTCCTTTTTCACTTAGACTGGAGTAGCCTTGATAAGTTCAATAGAAATACGTCCAGCGCTTGTACCTTTATCGTTTTTAATTCCCTGTACCACATGGTTTAGCTCTTCCTTTGCTATTTCCTGTATGTTGTATTCCCGTTCTTCTTTATAGTATTCTTTCCTGTATCCTATATTTTTAAATTGTTGTCTATCTTCTACAAGTAATTTACTAAAATATTATTCCCAGGTGTCTATGTTAATTGGGTGCATTTTTACTTTGTGTGTTGTTACATTTCTAGGTGCGTTGAATCTTTGTCATGATTTTCTTGCTCTGGTACTGCCAATAAATCTATTTACTTCACTACACTTCTCTTCCCAAGTGTCACTTTTTACTCTTGCCGTGTCCTTTCTAACTTCTTTTTTAATTACATCATAGGCGTTTCTGTCTCGAATTTCTCCTAATTCAAGTCATTTATTATATTATTTGTCCTTCTTTTTATTTATTTTTGTTTTTATATTTCACATTACAAACAATGAAATTATGCAAAGAATGAAAATAGAACGAACAATAATAGACACAGTAGAAAGACTGAAACTACAATGGTATGGTCACCTACAAAGGATGTCAGAACAAAGATTGCCCAAGAAAATATTCCAATGGACACCATAGACCCGTAGAAAAAGAGGAAAGCCAAGAACGTCATGGATTTAATGAAATCCGCGTAGCCAAGGAAAAGGACAACTAACGGAAGAGGATACGCAGGACAGAAGAGGTTGGGGCGATGAAATCGAGAAACGTCGACAGATGTACTAAACTCGGATATACAGTGAGCACGTAAAGGTTGGAACAAATTCGATAAAATCTTTATTGGGCAAGTAAGAAAATAATGCTCGGACACGTCGATTTTATTTTTTTGATGCGCATTTTTTTGGTATACGTATATTTTTTATTACGTCATCCCTGTTCGAGTTATGACGTCATCATCAGTTTTTTTTAATAGCAATACCTTCTTTTGATAGTACCATTTAAAAGAGCACATTTTTCTGGGTATAGACCCCAAAGTCTGTGGTACGTTACATAACAATATTTTCGAAAAAAAGGTTTTAGAATTCATAACAATGTAATGAAATAACAATAGAAGAAATAATAAATACAACTAAAACTCATTAAATTAAATGTTAAAATTGCATGTCATTCATCTCTTGACAATATCCATCTATTGGCGAAAACGGTGTTTAGATAATCATGCACAATTGCACAATCCATGACGCGCGCCATCTTGTTGGTACCATATTGGTTCGTCCGGCATTTGGGGATTTTGATTATTTGGATATAGTGCTATAAGTGCGGGAATTATCTGTTTTTGTAGCAACTTCAAATATTTTTCCGCATTTAATGCGCCGTCAATAAAAAATGGTGCAACAATTGTGGTACTAATTTCTCGAAAATACTGTTGTGTAACATACCATAAAATTTGGCGTCTATACGCAAGAAAATGTGCTCTTTTAATTGGTATTATCAAAAGTGAATGTTACCATTTAAAAACACTGATGATGACGTCATAACTCGAACAGGGATGACATAATACAAAATATACTACGCATACAAAAAAATGCGCATCAGAAAAATAAAATCGAAGTGTCCGAGCATTATTTTCTTCCTTGCCCAATAAAGATTTTATAGAATTTGTTCCAACCTTTACGTGCTCACTGTACATATAATACATATATTATATTGTCGTGTAATTCGATTGATTGCGAGTCCTATGTTGGAACGTCAAAAACGGTTGTGTTCCCTTATGGTATAAAATGCCACAGGTTGGGATAGCCAAAAACTGTTGTGTTGTTTGAAAAGAACTTTTAACTCGTCGGTAATTAATAGATATTTGTATACTAAGGCCACGAAATTCCAATTTAGCGTACCGAGAGAAAAATCGTCGCTGAGGCCGCTTGCGGCCGAGGCATGACAATCTCGAGGGCGCTAAAGAATTTCGCGGACGAAGTATACACATTTTTTGTGCAGCTGTAAAAAATACATAATTACAAATTTTTATCATAAATGAATGTAAATAGAGTCGGCTTTCACGTCACATTGTTTCTATGGAAACAACATAAATAAAACGCGTTTCGCGGCCGTTACTAAGGGTAACGCAATACTGGCCGCGAAATCGGATCTCGCGTCCTGTATTGCGTACGCGAAATGACCACTTCGCGTCCGGTTGCACAAAAACAAATAAATATTGTGTTATGTTTGTGTAATGTAGTGTTGTGTTAAATCTCAGGGTAAGCATAAATAAGATGTCTGTGGAAATATGAAATATAACTAATAAGTACAGGCATCTACAGTGGCGCATTATGGCATTCAGAGGCCCTAGACGCTATTTTAATTTGAGGCCCTTTTAAAAGTGGGGATAAAAAAATCAGTAAAACAGAGACATTTTTAGTAGGCATTTATTTTATTCACTTATTAAAAATATGCACGTATAATATAATGAACAAAAGCAAAAGCAAAAATATTATATACATACAGGGTGATTCTTGACTTATACGAATAATTGCGAGGAATGATAGTTCGTGATGTGTAGTGATGGGTAATTTAAAAAAAGTGTAGTAATAGTACATTACATTCGAGGTGGGAAATGTTTCATTACAGCCTTCGCCTCTCGGTCATACATAGCGCGAGGCTGTGATGAAACACCCACCGAGGTATGTATACTATTTTATTTATATTCATTAATCATTGGATTTTAAATTAATTTTATTAATATTTTTGACAGCTCTATTATAATTTACTTTAGCCTACTTTAACATATACCTAGATCTATGACAGTGTCGCTAGGCAACCGCACATAAACATATCCCGCCCGTGGGTGGGAAGTGTTTTCTGTGATTTCCAAATACGTTAAACCGTATTTGGTTATTTCCCACCCAAGAGAGTGTCATTATTACAGTTAAGAATGACGTATTTCCCAACCTCTAAAAGGTTAGGAATCGACATATTAGCATATTACTATAATGATTGTGAATAAAATATATTTATAATAGGCACCTGAGTGCATAGCAATTGTTTCCATTATTAATCAGAACCAGTAGTAATAATCATTGACCACTAGGAGAGAAATTCATCTTCTTGGCTCGAAAACACGGGTCAATAATGATATCTTCTAATGCTAGTAGTGAAAAAATTTGTTATTCATTTTTAGAATTTTATCTTATTAAATATAACTAAAGTATACAGTTAATTTTCAATTAAATTTTGGGGCCCCTAAATCTCGGGGCCCCAGGCGGGCGCCTGTAGCGCCTAATGGATAATGCGCCACTGGGCATCTATTCTTACTTGAAAGCTTCTGTCAAAAAGAAATGATTTAGTGCCGTTTCACATGGAACGTATGATACGGACGGATCGTCAGGACGTATAACCAAGCGCCATGTGTTTAAATGAGTAATTTCACATGAAGCGCGTATGATCCGTCCGCGTGATTTGGTACGACGGCCATACGTCGAGCCCTTGCGTCGTCGTATTGTCAGCACGCGCACGGGCCGTTGTTTATAATGAGTAGCTTCACATGAGAACTGATGGTCCGTTGCGTACCATCTCACCTAGTTGTCGGATTTGCCCTGTTCTAGTAAACACGTGACCGTCTAGCTCTAGTACATAATATACTGCACCACCTCCATGAATTATAAAATAGATACGGAAATATTAATTTGCACAATAGAAAATCAAAAGTGCATATATTCTATTACGTCGATACATTGTCAAATGAACATCCCCATAATCAGCAAGAATGGCAACAGCGACTTGTCGGTTGCTGACCATACGATATGCATGTGAAAAGGCGTAAGTCGCGTATGGAAATGGCTCGCATGGTCAGCGCTGACGATCCGTTCGGATCATACGCTCCATGTGAAACGGCACTTAATGATCATCAACAGTTACGTCGGTCCGTTGAAAAGTTTCAATTTGTATATTAGTCAATGTATCCACAGTCGATCACATGCTTGTGCTGCGTCAATAGTATTATTAGTGTGTGCTTTTCATTCCCAAATCCTAGCTCCTAAAGAATATCATTTCGCCTAGGAACTTATTTATTCGAATCTACAAGATTCTTTCTAGAAGTTTAGACACAGTGGATAGAAAACTTATACGCTGTAATGTGCTGGATTATTCTTCCGTTTGTCAGGCTTAGGGAACATAAGGATGATTGCATGTTTCCAGAATATGGGGAAATATTTAATTCGCATACATACATACAGTGTGTCTCAAAAATAATTAATAATGCCTGTAACTTTTTAATTTGGAGAGTTGCAAGATAGAGTTGCATACGAAGCTCTTTGAGCTAATTGCGACACATACGGCGACCTTCTTATTTTGTTGGTATCTTTTTTGTTTGGTAGCTATGGCAACTAACTTTGTTTATTTAAATGGTAACCATATATTTTCTTAACATATTTAAAAACGATAGGTTTTTTCTATTCACGCGTACTATTACATCGCACTTAAGAAAGAAAAAACAAAAAACAAAAACAAAACGCTTCGAATAAATTTCCAAAACATATCTGATCAAAGTTGATATCTAAATCCTTGATATCATTTAAGTAACTGATTAATTTCACTGCAAAGCAGTTTCACATTTTTCGTAATGCAGCGCTTAGAATATTCAACTTACGATATGATAGCATGGGTGAATAGAAAAAATCTATCCTTTTTAAATATGTTAAGAAAACATGAATGATTACCATTTAAATAAACAAAGCTGGTTGCCATAAGAACCAAACAAAAATACATATTAACAAAATAAAAACGTCACCGTATGCGTCGCAATTAGCCCAAAAACTCTCGTATGCAACTTTTTCTTGAAAAGATATAGGCAATATTAGTTATTTTTGACACACACTGTATAAATAAAATAGGTATGTTACTGCTTGGTTGGGTATGATTTTCAGATGGAACGAAGTTCGATCCTGGAACCTTCTTCGTTTTAAATTTTTCTAAAATGTTGCTTAACTTCTGTTGGGCATGTTAGGTCTGTGAATACTGTACTTTGCCCATCGATGGTGTTTATTTCTTGTGCAAATATGGGTGTGATTAATTATTATTTATATTATTTTTAGTATGTGTGATGATAAAACAATTATCAAGCCATTGAGAAAATATTTCGCATTTATTCTTATCTTCCGTGAAAGTATCAAAATTAATTTGAAGTGGTGGTACGATCGTGGGTTGTCTGATAATAATCGGTTTTCTTGCTCTCCGCATATTAGGGTTTCCTGGGTTGAGTGACTCAATATAACAATTGTATGAGTTTATTATGTGCGAGCTTCGGCTTGTGGGTCTCTGGTGTTTTGCTATAATCTACGCGTGCTTTCTCTTTCCCGAATCAAGTTTTGTATTTATGATGGGGAATTTGATTTCTTCTAGATTCTGGAGTCAATGTGGAGGGTAAACCTAAGTTTACATGCAGTTAGGCCATGCTACCTCCGTCACAACACCCAGCCTGCCTGCATCACTCAAGCCATCCTAACCTTTTGGCGTACCTGAGGATGTCTGCAGGAGGTATGCTGTCAATTCTGGCTTTGTCAAGCCGGAAGTCCCCCAACATGGTTCCTCTTATCGGAGCCAGGGCTGGACATTCATTCAAGAAATGTTCAGGAGTTTTGTCCTCAATATTACACCCTCAACACGTGGGACTGTCTGCCAGTCCCATTCTGTGCATGTGTTTGTTTAATTTACCATGTCGGGAATATACGCTGACAAGGAGTCGCAGCTTTCCGTGATAGTTGGTTACAATACTTAGCTAATTTTTACGAAGGTATTGGAGTAATTGCATGGTGATATTTTTCCATATTTGTACATCTAACACAGTGGCGGTTATAGATTTCTTGTTTCATCATGGTACTAAAAGAGGTGAATAAAAGAGGAACAGCCGGTTCAGGTCCCCAAAAAGGTTGTTCTGAACCTTGCTTAGCTAAGATGTCGGCCAGCTCATTCCCGTGAATTCCGGAGCGTCATTTTACCCATACGAGTTTTAGGGCATTGTTTTCAGCTACTAGCTCTAGGATTTCTTGGCATTAAAGTACCACTTCTGATACTACCCTGTGATTGTTTAACGTCAATAAAGCGGCTCTGCTATCACTGGATATTCTTACCGTTTTGTTCTGTATTCCCCGATCCAGAACTAGTTATGCTTGCACCCTGCATGATGACTATGACTTCTGCCTGAAATACGGTAGCATGTTTACCTAAAGCAGTACTTTCTTGAAGCTTCAGCTTTTCTGAGTATATTCCTACACCTGTTACTTCTCCATTTTTGGGCCCATCGGTGTAAATAGCTATATCGGGTTGGGAAGCATTTTCAGCGTCGATGAAGACGCTGTATTGTTTCCTAAAGATAAAAATGGGTTGGATGAAGTCCACTTTGGTTCCCAGAAGAGGCATCCTTCGGGCAACCTCTTCTAGTATGTGTGAGTGTCAACCTCCACCCTTCCACGTCCCTTTCACCTTTAGTCTTAGAGTCCTTAAGGTTCTTAAGGTAATCTGCTCGACGTGCAGGTCCAATGGGGGGAGGCCAAGGGTAGCTTCCATGACTGCAGTTGGTGTCGATTTAATTGCACCAGTGGTGCTCAAGCATGCCAGTCTTTGCACATGTGTGAGTGCAGCTGCAGGGTTGGCCTGTCTGACTTTGGGTCACCAGACTATGGCGCCATAACAGAGCATTGTACGAATCACGGCAGTGTATAGCCACGGAACAGACTTTGGGGTAGGTTCCCAGAGTCTGCCCAATGTGCGGCGACACTGCTAAAAGGCAACACACGTGTTTCCATTTTGAGCTGAAGATGTTCACCCCAGTTCAGTCTTTTATCAAGGGCAACTCCTAAGTATTTATTTGACTTCATTTGAGAAGATCGCTAGTATGTGAAATCTGGTAGGCATATTGGATTCTTGAATAGCTCGTACAGCTGCGCCCTTGAAACATTTTATCGCATCATCAATATCATTTTGGTAAAAGTAAGATCTGATGGGACCTTTAGTAGGTCTTTAATATTGTTCCAAAAAGTTTCCAGTTAATAGGACCGTTTATTAATCGGTAAAATTTAGGAAAATACTTAGTAGAGGGAGCTGTTAAATGTGGTCGGAATCAAGTTCAGTTATAACAGACTGACTTATTGATAAGGTCATGTTTTTATACAGGGTAATATCCAGGATATCCTATATGGATAGTGTGGTGCAGAAAGTTCCAGCGCCAGTTGGGAGATAAAGTTATTTAGCCTTACTCCATTAGGATTATCTGCTCTACAGCCCTATTCTTATTTTTGCAGTTGAGAGCATCTGCTAAATTTTATTGCTGTGAGCTTTCAAATATGTTTTATCAGATAAAAAATTAGGTCATGTGATTGCAATTTGTAATTGCTTCCACTTACCTTCCTCTACCTATATTACTTCACCACTTTGCTGGTTTCATCTGAGTTTCCAACTTTATATAAACTTCCAAAAATGCAGTAGCTACTTAGGTAGCGCAATAAATGTATATCTATTTTAAATTGTGGTGCTAAAATAGATAGGCATATTACAAAATTGTTTTGCTTCTTTGCCTTCGTGTGGTTCGTTTGGGAATATTATTGCTGCAAAGAGACAAAAAATGGTTATTTTGTGACCTTTGTATCGCCCTTCTGTGCTATATGAGTATTTTCTAGAAAAAATCAGTTACTAAATTTTTATTACTGGACCATTAATTAATAGCAATGAGCTAGATGTGTTTCGTAGATTTATGTTTTGGATTTATCCCACTTGATTTTTCAAAAGGCAGTACTTCGAATACTAACGTTCTTTCCTTTCGGTGATAATTTACTTACAAAATTATCCAAGCGACTCAACAACTTGTACAAATTCTCCGTAATTAAAAACTAGCATAGTTATCCATAAGTTGGTAACAAATTATCTTATTATATCAATTTTTCCTACTTAAATTAATTATATGTTTACGATTTTCTGAAGGTGCTTATGAATAAAGAAGTGGCATTTTTCAAAGTAGTTATGATAACTACCTAAAGGGATAAATATAGGTTTAAACTTAACTTTGAAGGAGTCATTTTTACTAGCCTTAACCTAAAACAAACACAGAAGTTCAGCTGAAACTCAGGTAAGCGTTGGAGTGTTTATAAGAATATTATATGAAGCTGGAAATTTCTCTTAGTTAATACATGGATGTATTTAATTTAATATTAAAACGTAATATTCGCAATTAATTTATTGCATATTAAAGTGGTTAATCAGGATGAGAAATTTTTAGTAAAGAATGAAATAATTGTAAATTCTTCATTCCTTCTGTGAAAAATGTATTTTGAAAAGTTCTGTAAAACCAAATAAATTAGGTTTTATTTGGTAAAACAATCACCTTCGTAGTCGTTTGTATCCGAAGGACAGTGATTCAAATCCCTACGAGGGTTCGGAATTTTAGTGTGTTTACTTTGATTTTTCAGTGTTTGTAATAACCGTATATAATTATTTTTAAAGTAATTGTTAAATTTTATCTTCACCCTTTAATTATTTATAGTTTGACAAAACACACTTATTTTACGAGTATAACCAAGTTAAGCATCCAATGGCACTAAATTTTATGTTTTTGTTATAATCTTATAATAAATAAATAAATTACAATTGAGTTTCTTTTGCCTTGGAAATTTTGAAGTAGGACATTTTAGACATTTTGAAGAGATGTTTTACCTTAAATGTTTCGTGGCGAAAACATTTCAGAAAACTCTCTACAAACTCTTAAACCTCTTAAACAATGTTAATATTTTTTAGAAAATGCAAGACTTTGGTGAAGAAATTTTGAAATATCCATTACGTTTGCTAAAGTGGTGTGGCCAAAATCCTCAACAAAGCAAAATCGTAATTTTCACAGTCGTGGTCACATATTCGGTCTTTGCAACAATAAATTTAGGTCTAGTCACTCTTCAGCTCATTTACGTCAGGGAAAATAAGCTGATTGTCGTTGTTCAGAGCTGCGAAGCATTTATTGCTTATGGACAGGTATTTTGTTTTTTAGTTTTCGCCAATATTTCTAAGTGAAGTTTTATCAAAGAACTTTTGTTACTGAACTTAATGTCTAAAATTTTCAAAATTATCCCATCTTTCAGTATTCACCCAAAAACAGTACTGTGCCATAGCTACTGGTATCTTTTTCAGTGGAAAAAAAAACAAACTTAAGCTTGACAGAAAGTAGGGCCGGTTTTTTAAGGAGCACTGTGTTCAAATTGGCTAGTGGAAAGACTTCAGTCCTTCAGGTGAATAGGTCTCTACTGACGAGGATGAAGCGTTTCCCGTCAAAACTTAGCGGATAAAGATCCATTGGATCTAGTGCTAAGATGTCCCACGGCTGTTGGGGTTGGGGTTGCTGAAGCCGCTCGATGGCCTTTGCTTAGTTTGGCCGCTTTTTACATCGTGCGCAAAGTAAACACTGTCGAACGTGCTTGCTCCAACGGCTCTTGCAGTTTCAGAGGATCCTGGTTGTCCAGTTGAGTCCAGATCGTCGTAGTGATAGAGGATTAGCGGTCGAAGGGTGGTAGGGACAAAAAGTTTCGGTACCGATTCCGCATTACGATAGAAAAATTCTTCTTCTACAACATGCTTTTCTTGTACAGCCCGTGGTTGTGGGGTGGTTCAGTAGCGTAAATTTCATGCCAAAGCTGGATATAATTTTCCAGACTGTCGTTACAAATCAAATATTGCAACCAGTGCAGAACTGAAGAGCGTCTTGGCATTGTTGGCCAAAATATTTCTTCATCTCTTTTATCGTACCTGTCCTGGATAGTATGAGGTACGTGGTATGTAGAGAAGTAAGGGTAGGTTACAGCGAAATCCTACTAGTTCACACTTGATTTACTAGCGTGGTTTGAATTGCTTTCCGATAGATCTTGCTTTCCGAAAGATCTTGCTTTCCGAAAGATCTTGCTTTCGACTACGTTGGATTTCTTCATCCACTTCCAGGGCTAGAAGAACTACTTCGGTTAGCGTTTCTCGGTCGTATTGGGTTAAGCAAAATATTGGGGAGTTTTCTGTTGTTATCCCCGGTCGTGCAACAACAGCTGGAGCTAGGAGAGTTCTATCGTTTTTTGGATTCCAGAACAGAACATCGGGGAGCTCATTCTGATGGCCTTTTGGCAGTGTCCCAGAACATAGTTTGAAGTCCCTGTAGTAGGAATGTCCATCTTGTCAGTTTAGCACTGATCTGTGGTTACATTTAACTAGATAAGGCCAGGGTTATACATTCGCAATTGCTGCCAAACGTTCCTGTTCATTGAAGTCATCTTCGTTCGGTAGGGTTGAACCTCATACTGGTATATAAAACGATGTCTCGTGTTCCATCAGGGCGTTTTTGTTACATCACAGCTGCCACACCTTCTTGACTGGCGTCAGCTTGTAAAATAAATGTTCTCGCTGAATTTGGACGTAAAAGTGTGAGGGACTGTTGTAGTTCTTCCTTAAGACGCTCGAAACCTGTTGGGTTTCTGTGGTCCAATTCCATTTGCGTTTGGAATTAGAAGATCCGTTAACTGCGCCGCTACGTTTCGAAGCGGAGAATGTATTTTCAATCAGTTGCAGAGACGTAAAAACTATCTCAAGGCATTTCGGTTGGTTGGTACGGAAGTTTTGTGGATTTGGGACGTGCTGGCTTTGTGGATGGTTTACAATCATAGTAACGACGTGACCCAGGTATTCCAAGGTGCATTTCCTATAGTGACATTTTTCCGGAGCACAGAGAAGTACGCGTCGCTCAATGGCCCTTCGAAGGTGGTCGAGGTATTCGTTTCATGTTTCTGAATAAATGATGATATGTTCAGATACACCATACAGAAACGATGTAGGTATCCCACCAGAACTTCTCGAGTCATCAAGCGTTGGAAAGTCATGGTAGCAGGTTTACGATCGAAGGGCATGGGTTTGCATTGGTACGTGTATTGACAGGAATTAGGGAATAAGCTAATTTGCCAACAACCGAATTTTAGATCCAGAGAAGAGAAGATGGTTGCCTATTCAATGTCTTTGAGTGTCTCGTGAGTAAGTAGGAGAACCGCAGGGACTTGGACTATGGCTTCGCTTAAGCGTCTGAGGTCCAGGTAGAGGCGTGATTGCAAGTCCTTTTTCGTCAGGATGGCGAATAGCGAGTTGCGAGGTGATTAACTTCTATGTAGTCATTGGCCAACAGTTCTTCAACATGAAATGCGTTTATTTTCTTCGGGAGATAAATATTTGGGCTGGGTATCACTACGTTGTGTCTCACACGGATTTCGTGTTGTAGTGTACGTGTTCGTGGTGCCGTGGTCAGCGGTCATCCATATTTCTAGGAATGATCTAGGAGCGAGTGAAGCTCATCTGCGCGTTCATCCGGAAATTCTTGTTGGATGTTGAGATGACACAGTTCTGCGTCATATTCGTTTATCGAAATAGTAAATGGTTCTTCACTTCTTGACTCCGAAGTGGATAAATTGTTTGGTGAAACCGAAGGTAGCTTTGTTGTTGTGTGAGCCACGGGTATCGTTAAATCAAGTCTTCACGAAGTGCCCCGGCTGTAATGCAGTTTCTGGTCTGCAAAGTGTTGCCTATCTTGACAACAACTTGAGTTTCTCCCTCTAGGAACATTATAGCCATTAGGAATCTTCGCTGTGTGATGTCCACATTGTTTTCTTCCTTGCAATGGGACGTGATTGGCATTTATGAAGTTATGTGTACCAGTGGAGATTTCTTAGTTATGAAAATTTACTGCGATGTGCGGAATGTTGAAGGTTGCCGTATTTATTACATTGCAGAAGTGGGTTTGATGGTGTCCTAAGGGTTGTAGATGAAGTTCTGTTTGATGTTCTGATATTGGTTACGGTCTAGAATGCTGAGTGTTCTTGCAGTGATACGATGTTTACTGCTTAGCCTTTCATGGTAACCATCGATGCAGCCTCTTGTCTTTTTGCTTTTCTCGTTGTTGACATCCTGGGTTCGTCCAACTGGACAGTTGAATTCGGGCGTCAATTTGAAGACAACGCTTCGCTTGTTAGAAAGCCGACCCTAGTTTGTGTCACACTGTTTATTACTATGTTTGTAAAATCTTCTACAAAATTACAATTTATTTATATAGAATAGTCATACAAAATATTTTGTCATTCATGTTGTTCACGAATTACTAACTTACTTATTACTTTCTGAAAAAAGTGCTTGGGTTGATAAATACTCCACTTTTTATTTACAAGATAGCAAAAGTTGCTTAAATATTTTAATATTAATAAACCCCAAATTTTGTCTATAAGACAAACTGGTTTTCGCGAATGAATATTGAAATCTATTTTGAGAATGGATCAATTTCATGGTTCACTTTTTAGATGTATAAATTTTTTATTTTACTTATGTTAAAAGAGTCGTGTTATGTATAGCAATTCTAAAAAATAAGTAATGAAGGTGACTAACTAACTAATATTTATTTTTAGTCTATGTTTAAATCACTAACAGTCGCATTCAAAATAAACAGTTTTCGACAAATCATCAAGGATACCAAACAATTCTGGAAAACAAGCAGATTTGAGGAAAACATACAAAAAGAGCTGGAGAACATATTTGAACGTACCTTACAAATGGAAAAGAATTTTTTTCGCTTAGTATCTGCAACAGCAGTGATTGTGCTTGCGAATTTTTTCATAACCAAAGAATTACCAGTTGGACCGTGGACTATGAAAAATCACGATAGGTTGTTTAACTATATATTAATTACACAAGAAGTAATTTTACCATACATTGCATTACACATGGCGGCGTATGAATCCTTTTTTCTAAGTACATGTATTCACCTCACTGTGCAGTTTAAGATGTTACGTTACTCTCTACAAAGTCTAAACGCGTCTATTTCGGATGGCAAAGTTGACGAAGAAGATTATGTAAAAAAGTTAATTTGTTATATTCGACACCATAAATTTTTATTGAGGTAATAAGTTTATTTGGTTAACACGATGTATGCCAATGCCAATTAAATAAATTTAATTAAAGGTTCTCCAAAAACTTCAAGGATGCATATTCATCGATAATGTTGCTTGAGTATACCACCGTTGCAGTGGCCTGTATTGTGGAAATGTACATCATATTTGAAAGGTAAAGTATTTTATTGAAATACAGTTCAAGCACCATAAATTTTTGTTTGAGGTATTGAGACATGAGTCCCGAGATTAACAGATATTCTGCGGTTCGGTGCATATATTCCAACCCCCGTTCCTCGTGAAGTTTTGGGGTCGTCTGTATAAAATTCCAGTCAGTTAAACTCCACCAGTTTTCGCTTACGTAGCCAGTCTTCTCTAGAAGGAATTATAATTCCAAAGGTTCTGCTGGTGTACGTCCTTTTAATTCTAGCTGGACCATATTAGGTGTAGGTGTTTATTGATTTCATTTAGGATGGCAAGGTGCCCTTCTCTATTTTTAACCTCAGATGAGTTTAATTTAAGCCTGTATGCCCCATCAAGTAAAGAAGGGGCAAATCCAGAAGGCTGCTATGGGTGTTGACTAGTGTCTTCGCCACCATACTAAATACTGTTATGGGTACCACCATAGTAGTATATGTCCAATAGATCACTTTAGAAGATGCCGAGGTCAAAATGCATGGAAGAACAGAATCACAAAATTGCTCAGTTTTTTAGGATCACGCTTTGAACGGTTGTTAACACAGCTGTACTTCCTGAAGCAAAATATATTTGTTATATGGATCAACCGATTAATAGAAAGGCATATAGAGACTGTTACCGTCTGCTATAACATGAAATCGGGGCCTATCGGTACTTTCAGAAGCAATGGGATGGTGTAAAAGGCAAGACAGCTCTTTATTAATATCCAAGCATGTCGGCTAGAGAAGCTACCGAGAAGCCGTTGATTGAAACTGTATTTATGTTCAGGGGCAGAAAGAATTCAATCACGTAAGAGGCGGATATTTGCGAAAATACACCAAGATGTCAAAAAGTAAAAAAAAAAATAATTACAAAAAGCCCTACAAGGAAACTGTTCCTTCTGGTAGTGACTTTTTGTTTTCCAGCGAAACGGTTTGGTCCAACCCTGTTTCGATTGTTCCAGACCACACCCACCTATAGATTCTAAAATCATTCCAAAGTTAAAATTATCTGCCAAAGTGATGCTCTATGGACACAAGATGAGCGGTCTGGTCTGTTTTTGGGATGAAGTGTGGAAAAGGCGATCAAATGGCAAAATTTGTTGGAATCGGTTTCTGAAACAAATTAGTACCACTTAACACCCATAAATTTTGTTTTGGCCTAATGAAACTTCTGCCAACTATGCCCACGCAACAATCACTCATCTTGAAGAAAATGGGATTATGCATCTCAGAAAGGCCGACAATTCTAGCATAGCTTCGAGCGTTTCTAGGAATTTTGCAGCGTCGAATGACACAAAGAAAGTTTGCAACTTTTGATATCACTCAATTTAAGAAAAAATTGACCAGAGCCTCGAAGGAAATTTCAAATAAGTTTGGGAAAACTCTGTTTAAATATTTTAAATCCAAGCTTCTCTTAGATGGTAATTAGGGACCATACCCTGTTTGTTTAAAGTATTATTAATATAGCAGAATAATAATAATTGTTCCCTATACTTTTCGAAAATATAATCTTTGACAACCATACGTTTCATTTTAATGTTATTTTATGTACTATAATTTGACCAATAAATCTGGAACACTTTAGGTGTTTAGTTTCCTGACCTATTAGTAGTTGTTCATTGAAGAAGTTGGGCCGCTGTTTAGGAACTTACACGCTATTTTTTCACAGTTTCAAGAATCTTTTGAATAAGCTCCAGGAAAAAATTTACTCGAATTGAGTATCACCAAATCATTGGCATACCCCTAAGTAAAATAGTGCTGGCCATCTCCACTGCCAAGTTGCATAGCAGGAGTGATAAGGCCCCCCTTGCGGGTATCCTTTGGCAGCTACCATCTCAATCGTCTCATTTGATAGAGTTAACTGTTTCTTTTTTATTGTATAACAACATATTGCTCATACGCTGCCAGATGGAGTCTTATGTTCCACAATTCCTCAGCGCAGCTATCATTAATTCGAAGAATATATAATCTAAAGCTCCTCTTATATCAAGAAAAGCTGTCAGCGTAATTTTCTGATGATGAATTGCCATCTCACTTCTCTTCATTAATTGGTGATCAGCAGTCTCGCATGATTTTTCCTATTGATAAGCATGCTGATGGAGATTAAAAGAGCTTGGTGAAAGTAGGCATTTTTCTCATCAGCTTCAACATAAGGAAATAAGAGACTGATAGGTCTGTATGTATACACTTTTGCCCGGGAGAAGCCGCTTCTGGGTTAAGGGATCAATATAATTCAGGCTGACGGAATAAATCCCGTTGGCTGGCTTGCTCTTGATAGTCCACAAGAAGATAATACAGTTTTTGAAGGCCAATGCAAATTTATTAAAAATGCATACCCAAATAGATAAAATAAATTACACTGAGGTTTTCGTTAATTTTTGAAATTTGTTTTCATTGTTGCAGTGACAGCATATTTTCGTTATTAAGATACATGGGGGCACTTGTCAGTGCTTTACTGCAACTATCAATTTACTGCATCCCTTTAAACTACATTACAGACGAGGTAAGTCCTTTTTTCTATGTAATAACGTTACTCTATGGTAATAATCTATCCTGCCGATGTTATTTGCTACCTCCTTATTTATTCTGAATAATCTGAATAGGCGATTCACAAAGATTTCGTAGAACTTAACTTAAGTATTATGTGTATTACTTAGTAGTTATTACTTAATACGTAATAATAATCAGGGGGATAACTATCGAAGCAAAACGGCTTAGGATTTGAATACCGACAAGTATACCGACGAGTATATCTTAAAAGCCTTTACTTATTCTGAATAGACAACCGACACTGCTTCGATTGGGTTTACCTGTGAATTGCTATTGGTTTTGCTTAATTAGTGTATTCAAGTTTCCAAAATAAAAATGTAATGAGCAGATTGCATACGTTTTTAATGTCCTTGAAAGTATACCTAAAGCTCACTGCACTTCAAGAAGTTGTTTACTTAGGTCATATTGAAAAGTTTCTAAAAATTTCTTCAACTAGGCTACATCAGTTGCTGAAGGAATTTACGAATCCGGCTGGAACCTCAAACACACCAAAGCTGTAAAAACTATAATTCCGTTCGTAATTCAGAGGTCGCAAAAGGAAATAATATTCAAAGCTGGAGGTTTAATAACATTAAACTGCAGAACTGTATTAAATGTAAGTGTCTAACGGTTTTTATTGGAAAATTGCATTAAATGTACTGTAACGTTTCAGGTTTTAAGAACTTCCTACTCGTTTTGTACTGTCATGAGGGCTCTGGAAAATCACTAATGGTTTTGTTCTACAAACAATAAGAGACTATTTTTGTAATTTAATCATGCACTTAATCAAGTCCGCAACACTTTCAAATGAACAGAGGGGAAACGTTTATCGACAAATCTAAGAACCAGACATCGTCTAACGAAAACAAAATATTACATACGCGAAGTACAACTAAAATAGCAAATTGTTGAAATGATATATTTTATTTATCCACTTACTTAAACCTAGTCTCTTGACGAAATATGGTTTAGCTAATTGAATAAATATAACTCCTGGTTGATAAACAGGGCGTTAGATAATGCTTCTGCCAAATGTTAGAGATGTATTGTAACGATAAAAGGAATAAAAAATTCGTATACCATTTTTGTTGTTTTTTTTTTAATTATTTTGTGGTTGTTAATAAAGTTTTATTGTTACTTGATGTATTAGACTCTTATTTATCCGTAAAAAATTTGCTCCTCTATCTTTAACGCTTCGTTTTTGTTTTTCCCGAGAACAAAAAGTAAGATTTTCATTCCTCTATTTATCATACCTATACATAGTTAGTAGCAAAAATTATACAATTCTTTTTACTCCATTTGTCATTATAAAGCTATTCCCAAAGTTTGGCGCAAGCATTACCTAACACCCTGTAGGTTTCTGTATCTAGTATCTAGTATCGACAGGGTGAATCCTAAATGGTGGATAATATTTGTACCATGCGATTCTGCATCCAAAACTGTACAAAAAAATTGTATAACTCTAACTGTAATTAGGCCAACACATGTAGTTTTTGGAAAATTGTTAATTAAAGTTTTGTGAACTTAGCAACACTGTGTGGTTAGTCATATTATGTCACCTGCAATGTCACAAATAGCAACCCGCTGGGTTTAATACAGGACCAAATAGAAAACGTACCTATACAGGCATATTAGAACTGTTTCATGCTATTCTATATTATAAATGTGTATTATTCATTCTCAGATTAACATTAAGTAACAATAAAATGCTGAATATGTAAAAAAAATAATTTTTTTAAATACCCATTAATTATAGTAATTGCTCAAAATGGGTACCTCCAGCTTCTATACAGGGTGTATTAAAAATAGCGCAGTATATACATATCGCGCGGTTCTACGTCAGAATCCAAGCAAAAAATTCCAGTACAAATTTGTTGTCAACTCTTTAGTTATGGGGTTATCAATGGTCCTAGTTTGAAATGTGTTTTTACAACTGTTGAGAAATACAGTAAATAGTATTAGTGACTCAAAAATCAACAAGTAAAATGAATAATCACAAGCCAATTTTACCATTTTGGTAATCAGTGTACCTGCTTGTAATTTAGGCTTTAAAAATTCTTTATTTCTTGCTATTTTTCAAGTTGTTGCAACAGTAGATGGAATAATAAAAACATAATAATATCATATCTGGCTGCTTTCACAAATTATTGTTTTAAATAGACATGTTAAGTTTGACTGACGGATCGTCATTACTGATATTTTCGACTCTGCAAAAACTCTTGTTGGCTCGTACTTCAGTTTACTCGGTGTTATTGTTAATTTGTTGTAAGTTGATTTTTCCTTTCCATGTTTTCATCAGTTTGGTGTATTTAGTTTTCAAGTTATTTTAAGTTGTCTTTGTATTTGTATTTTTTGTTGAAATCATGGCATACATTTTTGCTGAATACGCAGATATGCATCGGATCGTGGGCGAATGTCGCGGTCACTTTCATCAAGCTGCCTATCTTTATGCTCAACGTTATCCAAATATGAGATATCCTGATGCTAACGTTTATCAAAAACTAGATCAACGCTTAAGGGAAACAGGGAGACTTGCACCTTTGCCGGGAGTCGATAGAGGCCGTCCGCGCCATGCATTAGTAACCGAAGTGGAAGAAGATATCCTACATGTGTTTGAAGATGAACCTGGACAAAGAACCCGTTCCGTTGCTAGAACACTTGAGATACGTTATACTTCTGTTTATCGCGTGTTAAGAGAGAACAGTTTACACCCTTACCATTTTCAGCGAGTCCAAGGGTTTCTTCCAGAAGATTAGCCGATGGCTACTGCAACAACATGAAGCTAATCCTGCTTTCACGGAAAATATTTTATGGACCAATGAAACAACCTTTAGACGTAACGGGATGTTTAATATTCATAACAGGCACCATTGGTCGGAAAAACATCCTCATGTCTTGCGCCAAACAAATCACCAGTTTAGGTTTAGTATAAACGTATGCGCTCGAATTATTGGAAATAGGTTAATAGGGCCATGGCTTTTGACTCGTCGTTTATGTGGCGAAAATTTTATTGCCTTTTTGAAGAACGCTTTGCCGGAGTTGTTGGGGAAAGTTCCCTTAGCTGTCAGAAGAGACATGTGGTTTCAATTGGTTGGAGCTCCAGTCCATTAGGGAGCTGAATCAAGGTTCCTGGGCGATGTATCCGTCGTGGTGGTCCAACACCATGGCCTTCCAGAAATCCCGGCTTAACTTGTTTAGATTTTTTCTTTTGGAGTACTTTAAAAGAGCTTGCATACAAAGCGGAAGTTGAAACTGAAGAACAACTTATCGGTCGTATAGATAAAGCCGTTAGAGAAATAATGAATCGCAGAATGCTGCAAAATCTAACAGCTAATGTTATTAGCCCGTGCCAAAAATGCGTAGAAGTTGCAGGTGCTCATTTTGAACAGCTTTTGTAGCGCAAAATTAACTGTACAGTGTTGGACAAAAAATGGACACCTACGTCTGCTTAGGTTCAAGTTGCACGGCGTTGCCAAATTTAAAAATCTTTAATTGCTAATATTTCGAAAACTATTCATCTAAGAGCAAACTAGAATTAGAGTTTTTGCCTTAAGTAGTTTCTGATGTACAATTGCGTGGTGCGAATATTCAGCGCCATTTTTAATACACCCTGTATATTTCCTTTTATAGATCCATAGATTTTGTAGCTTGTTGTTTTCTTGGATCTTCTAACTGCCTCATTTCATCGTTGCACAAGTTAGTCCTAAGTATCAATCTCTTCTTGTATACTAGCCGAGATGTAAAAATCATTCTGAGGTTTACGTATCGTATTTAGCGCTTCTAGTGGCTGTCTTGTTGTTTGCTTCTTTATTTATTATTAAGCGAAATTGCTGAATATTTCAAGTTTAATCATTATAAAACAAACTTTGCAACATTACTAGTCCAGTTTTATGTCTACTTAATCAAAAATGCTTAGAAACCAAGGAACCGTTGTGACCCCTCAGCATTTATCAAGTAGTTGTTGGTATGTTGCTTCCGCCTTTAAGAGCATGCAATAATCACCCGCAACAAGTTACGCATTTATCTCTTTTTAACACGTACAAATACTGCAGAACGTACGTCAGCACTCGAAAAAAATACGGTCGCAGTTTCTCTCGTACACTGCAAGGTGTAGAAAGAGTATAGTCGCTTAAAAGCTGCCGTAACTTGAGGGCCTCAGAATGCTTTCTAGTTCTCGGTGAGTATAGACAACTGACTTTAAAGCTCCCCAAATAAAGGAAAGAAATTTAAACAACTCCAATCTGAGCTAAAATGCGTTCTTTTTTAGTTTTTTACAAATATCTCAAAAACTGCGGGGTCTATCGCAAACACCTTGAAATCAGTTAAGTTTAGGTGGAAATCTATAGCTCGGCAATTCATCAGCTAGTACTTATGCATTATAAGGTGAGGGGGATATGCATATACATACATATATCTACATAGGTACAAGTAATTAGGCAGAGAAAGTTCTCAGGAGCAGCAGCCTTGGATGTTGTGATCGGGCGCAAATGTCTTTTTCCAAACCCATTTTAGTAGGTCTTTCTTCACACCACACCATTGCTGCACTTGATGATAAACTCTAACTGAGTGTTCTTGAGCTGCTGCGAAAGTAAGATGAAGTACAGCCAACTTGAATTGTGAGCGCACTGGCTGCTTTGCAATCGTTTATATGTATAATTGGTCGCGTAAACTATCCAAACTATCAGGATTTTTAAATCCAAATAAAGAAAGAAAAAATGTTTCCCCGCATCAGCTACAACATCTGCTGGTGCGTTAGGGTTGTTGAAAATTTGTAATTTGGTGTGAAGCTCCATGTCTGCTAGAGTGATTTGCCTTTTCTGTAAACGAACGAAACAGTGTCGCAACTTGTAAAAGCATAAACAGTTAGGAGAACATCTTCCATTTTCCCAATTCCACGTTGAATGTCTTGAATGCAGTTGATTGTTTCTTGCTGGTTACTTTTTTTATGTGTCATCATCTTCAATAGGTTGTTGGGTGGAGCAAGGGCGATCAACAGAACCAATAAATCGGTGTCATCAGCAACTAAATACTATTGCTTCTACTCTTTTGCTGATTCTCTAATTGCAGTTAACACTA
Source organism: Melanotus villosus (assembly GCA_963082815.1). Taxonomy (NCBI): domain Eukaryota; kingdom Metazoa; phylum Arthropoda; class Insecta; order Coleoptera; family Elateridae; genus Melanotus; species Melanotus villosus. The sequence goes on along the minus strand of OY720419.1, from coordinate 9,518,052 downwards.
TCATAGTGTCGGCATCTCCATGGGCATGGAGTACCTTGCATCCTACTTTCCTTGCCCGAGCGTCACATGAATTGCATCTTCCACATCTACATGGGAAGTAGAGGCTGATCTCCGTAGGTGTTTTTCAAGTTTAGTGCTCTGTTCTTCCCCGTACTCATCAAAAACGATGGTAGCTTTTCCGTATTGAGTAGCCACATAGCCTGTGTACCGCTGGCATATTACTTTGAACGTTGCTGGGCGTTGCCACCCTACACGATGGAGAAGGTGTTCTCCATCAATAACATATAAAACTGTGGATGGCTTTTTGGTGCTGGCAGATGGCTCATTCGCTTTAGGTACCATCACTTTAACCATAGATTACTTACTTCCCTTCCTCATCAAAGCAGCTTCATCAAAAAAGGGAGGGAGGATAAGCACATAGTTCGTATTTGAAGATTTCCGCTAGTCGGCTCTTCCGTCCTTACTGTGCATACCATCCTGTGTAAAAGCTGGTTTGGGTTCACATACACAGTATCATTATGTATTGTACCTGCTCTTGTAACGGTAGATAAAGACTAAGGGCGGGTTGCACAAATATGATTTAACAGCTTGGTCAAATTAATCATTCGTTAAAGTGAACAAAATCGAATCAATATTCGAATGCATATGGCAAATAACACATTAGTAAACAAAAATTTGTCAACTTTGATCATTCGTTAATTTAACTAAAGCTTTGTGCTTCCTCTTTAAATTAATGTCACTAAATTTCTTGCCGTCGATCTCCTTCAATGCTACTGCACCAATTCACAATTATTTCGAAATGGCATTTCCTTCGAACATTACGATTTCATGATGTTTTGAGCAACTTTTAAAGAAAGTAGAAATTCACTGAAATTTACCCCTTCCATATCTCCGCAACCATTGACTTTAGCAAAAAAATGTTTCAGACCATTTTTATTCAAAATTAAATGCACTTTAATTTTATGTGTAATGACGTTTGCGATAGACCTCATAGTTTTTGAGATATTTGCAAAAAACTAGAAAGGGACCTATTTTACCCCCTTCCCACCGCTCCCCTCCCTAAACCCGATGCGGGAAGCTCTGGCACTTTTTACGGCCTTTTTACCACTTATTACGGGGAGGGTAATTAACAATTTGTAACAGGTTTCAACCTTCTTTTTATATTAGGGTTACGCCTATTTTTCATCTAATTTTATTGCAGTAATATTATTTAATGAAACAGAGTGGACACTGTTGCTCCCCATCTAAACATATAGAAATGGTAATGGTATCAATGGATAGAGAAAAATAGTGTCCATAAGATGCAGCTAAAATTACATATTTCTTTTAACTAAAATAAATTATTATAAAAATTACAATTTAGAAAAATTGCTACAGCCATGGCTTCTCACATTTTCCACTTGTCGGCTGTTGTTTGTTTCAAATCAATGGGCGCATTCAGGGACGCTCAGCTGCTTAGCTAAGCGGCAATTTAGTCAGCTTATGCTAAATGACAGCAAACGGTATTTCCCTGAATGAAACGTCTGATAGTAAGCTGTTTTGACAGTTTGTTATTTGTTTTGTAAGGTTAGGTGTTACTTTCACTATTATGTAATAAATCAAAAATTAAAGAAATTATGGCTAATGATCTTCAAATTATGGACTATGCGTACCACCTCACCCTAATTAATATGTTTTTATTCAAATTATTAAGTTTGTGTGTTTCCCGCTCCTTTTTTTGACACCGCTGACAAAGTCAGCTAAAAAATTATACGCTGAGCGAATTTCTCAGCGGCTTACTGCAAGCTTTTTCACAGCGAGTCTGTTCAGGGACTTTGCTAACTTAGCGCATCAGCCGCTGAGCGTCCCTGAATGCGCCCATTCTTAACTGTCAATAATTAAAAGGTAGCAATAATGTCCGATTATCCGGCTAAAGGACGAGTTTTATAATTTATTAAAACCTTTTACAGCGTCGTTGGTTTGGGTGAAGTGCGGAATTTATTTTCCAAGATAAAACATTTGAGAAGGATAGCGGAAAAACTATAAATGGAACAGAATCAGCTACGAAGATATTAGAGGAGCAACAAGAATAACAGATAACGATAAAAATTGAAATTAAACAAATTGGTATGGTCATCTTATAAAAATGGATCATAACAAAATAGGAAAAATTATAATGGAAGCAGGAACTTGTAAATATAATTTTTAACTAATAGTGGATTATGTTATTAGGAGCAAAAGTGATACTTTATGTGGCAAAGCTGAAGTTTATTTAGCCGAACGTTAGTGAGGCAAATAATTCAGCTAAGCCACATGAAGTTACTTTTACTCCGAATAACATATACTACTTCATTCGCAAACGTATTCAGATAAATTAAAAATTGCAAACGTCACAAAAGTGACAACGTATGTGTCTTTATTGACAAGGTAAAAGTGTCACTTTATCGGATTAGGCACATAAAGTACGCAAATTTCCTAATCCGATAAAGTGATACTCCTACCTTGTCAATAAAGACACATAAGTTGTCGCTTTTGTGACGTTTGTGGATAAAATTAATTATTATAGAAATTTGAATTTGGAAAAATATGTGTAGCCCTGGCTTCTCAGATTTTTCACTTGTGGGTTGCCAATTGTTTCAAATAATTCTTAACTGTCAAAAGTAGAAATAATGTCTTACTCATTCGATTGAAGACAGAGTTTTTATAATGAAATCCTTTTACAGCGGCGTTGGTTTGCATGAAGTGCGGGATTTGTTTTCTCATATAAAACATCTGAGAAGGATAGCAAGAAAAACTAAAAGGAATAGAATCAGCAACGAAGATATTATAGAAGCAACAAAGCAGAAACCAATAACGATAAAAATTGAAAATAAACTCTTATAAGAATGGATCACGACAAAATAGGCAAAATTATAATGGAATCATGAAAATCAAGAAAAAAACAGGAAGCAGACCATGAAGAAAATGGTTAGATCAGGTAGAAGAAGTTGGAAGAGGAAAGGAAAACTCGGTAGTTGAGATGAATTGTCTAGCAAGAGATAGAAAGGCCTGGAGCAAATGGATACAAGACATCGAAACCCAATCTGACACCCGAAAAGGCATAAGGAGTAGAAGGAGAAGAACGTTTAATGAAATTTAACATTGCTTTTGAGGTTTTGGTATCTAGTCCGCGAACTGAGGGTAACTTGACCACCTAGGCTGTATTATTCTGTGATTGCGACAAGCACCTTATAAAACAGGTAAATTTAGTTTCGTAATATAATAAAACGTTGGGCAAAACTCCAGTATAGTAGACTCCCTGGTAATAGTAAATCGTACTTGGTATAGCAGTTAACTAACTGTTCTTCCTCTACTTCTAACCTCCAGTAAACACCTCTGCCAAAACGCTATGTCAAGCACAGTGGTCCACTTTACTGGAGTCCCAAAAAAATTTGATAAACTTAAAAGATACTTTTCCGTAAGCGACAGGTTGTACAGGGCGTTAAAAAAAATGTGTCACAAACTTTGAGGGGGATAGTATTGCCCAAAATATGCAGAAAAGTCCTAATGAACATGGGTCAGCAAATGGAAGGTTTTGGAAAAAATGCATGTCGGCTAATTCAATGTTAGAGTAAATTAATGGACATAGCGAAAATTCGTAAAATTATGCACTAACCACTGAATGTCAACTACAAACTGTATGTTTGACAGAACATCTGTCGACTACCATAAGAAAATACAAGTTTTTGCGAATGAAAATGGAGATAAGCGAAAAAATGCACAAATTTTACAAAAAGGAGTAATCCTCCGTATCTCCGAAACCGTCCATTTTCGGACCCATGTTTATTGAGACTTTTCTGCATATATAGGACCATACTATCCCGCTTCAAAGTTTATGACACATTTTTTTTAACGCCCTGTATATTAAATTACAATAAACACTATTACTCGTTGACACGTGCTTTGTTTTTTTAGTTGTCACGATGCACATTTTTGTAAAGACCTTAACGGGAAAACAGTTACCCTTGAGGTAGGCCTTCTGCTACTACTGTCAATGTAAAAGCTAAAATCCAGGATAAAGAGAATATTCCTCCAGATCAACAATGATAAATCTTTGCTGGCAAGCAGATGGAACATGGCAGGACACTTTCGGACTACCATATCCAAAAGGAATCAATTCTCCACTTGGTATTGCGTCCTCGAGGTGCTATAATAGAACCATCTCTGTGTATTTTGGTTCAAAAGTACAGCTGCGATAAGATGATCTGTCGTAAGCGGTAAGTATTAAGGTCGATTCTCACTTGCGCTGCACTCGGCTCGGCGACGCGACGCGACGCAGCGATGCAAAGTGCCGTAACGCTGGTAGGTATTCTCATATAAGCGACAACGAGCGACAGCGACGTGACATTGACATTGACGTTGACATTTGTTCGCCTTTGAGTGAATTGGAGTTTTGTCTTTAAAATGTCTAGTTCATCATCGAGTACTGATGATGACGTATTCCTGTTAGTTATGTGCCATGAATATGCAACATTAAAAAGAAAAAAGTCGCAAAGAAAGTATTGGGTACAATGGTGTCAAGAACGCATCCAATGGTATCAGGAATGGAATCGGATTGTGTTCAGTGACGAATCCCGCTCTTCTTCAAAAACCCTGTACTGGTGACACATCGTTGAAAAGAAAAAAAAGAGCTGAGTTTAGTTACGACAAAATTAAATATGGCCGTCCATATGAAAATCAAAAGTAGTTGTTCATAGAATAGAAACAAAGCGTCATAAATATAAACATATGGTACCACCCGATTCTCCGTAAAAAAGTGCCTTCACAATGTACAAGTCTTGAAACTAATAACTTAATACTTTCCGAGATATTTGGAAAACAGAAAACTCCAAATTTCGGTTTTTTCAAGATATCTCGAAAACGGTCAAAGTTGGCTGTGATTTCTCAACGGATATGAAATGAGCATTAAAATTCCTAAAACTTTCCCTATTTAACCAACTTTGTAGCTTTTATAGTTTCCGAGAACCTAATGGTGGGGATTGAATTTGGGACACACTGTATATTCTAGTTTTTCAAAATTTAATAAGTCGAATCTTGGGAACGATCCTGAGATAGGAGTATATCTTTTAAATTGTTAATAAAAACAGAATTTCAAATTTAAAAGCCGGGCAGATATTTTGATTTTGATGATTAACTTACCTAATTTTAAAATTGTGGGCAATCAAATAATTTGGGAAAAAGGTTATTGTGAGAACCCAGCAAGAAATCATTTATAATTTATACAAGCAAAAAAGGGGGAGCATCTCAATATATCCCTAAATAGCATGTACACTACATAAAATCGGGATTGATACTGGGCGACGCAGCGCGACATAACATAATTTAACGCTCACGGAACAATACCAACGTTGCCGCACGACGAAGCGACGCGTCGTAACCTGTCGTGCAGCGCAAGTGAGAACGTATTCATTTAAAACCATGAGATAATTATCTAGCGACAATTTGCATCGCTGCGTCGCGTCGCGTCGCCGAGCTGAGTGCCGCGCAAGTGAGAATCGACCTTTAAGCTAGATTACATCCCAGAGCTACGAATTGCTGTAAAACCAAATGTGGTCATAAAAATAGCTTGTGTTCTAAGGAAAAACTTAAGTAGATATTTTTATGGTTAGCAATAAGGTTAACGCTTTACAATCTTGCCTTTACAATAACAAACTTAATAAAATTAAAATGTAAGTTTTCAAGCATCAGTACATTACTATAGTTTGCTATTTTAATGTAAAATCAAAAATATTTATTTTAAAAACAACTTATGTTTTAATAAAGGAACTTACTGAAAGTTGAAATGTACTCGTAGTTATGTGATGTATTGTGAAGGAATTTTGTATTTTGTTTTTACGAAATTATGTTTGGGATGTAATAAAACCTTTATGAGAACATCATACAAATGGAAGGGAGTACTATACAGGGTGTAATTTAAAATAAGCTATTAACTGGCTTTGGTTAGCTGTGATTGTTCGTGTGCATTCAAGCTTTCTTACTATCCACTCCATTGCCATCTTAAAGTGTGGGAGATAGTGCATCACATTGTCTGACTTTAATATTAGTTGGAAATGCCTGCTTTTACGCCTGTGGTTTTCACATAGGCTGTTGCATTTTCTAAGGTGGTTTGTATGAGTCTGTGTGTTCTTTGTGGAATTTTCATATTTTATAGTGTTTGTTGTAGAGCTGTTCTTGAGATTTTATCGAATGCACGTCTAAAGCCCTCGAACAGCATGCAAATATTTATTCCATGCTCGTAACGTTTTGCCACTATTTATTTTACTGCGTGTATAGCGTCTATCGTTGATTTTCCTTGCCTGAATCCAAATTGATACTCTCCTATTATTTATTTCGTCAGTTACTCTTGCTTTCCGCCTTTGTATTATTGTGGTAAATATTTGATAGCTTGTATTTAATAATGATATAGGTATGTAATTCTGGAATATTTCCATATCTTCTCCCTTCTTGTGTTTTGGTAATATGATATTATCTGGGCCCGGTGTTTTCCGCATTTTAACTAAACTGGTTTCATCGTCATTTTTTATGTCTTCTCTCTTCATTTCAATTTGTCTCTGTTTCTTTTTCATTCACTAAATTTTCAATGTAATTTTTCCATATATCTTTGCCTTTTTTTTCTTTTCCCCATTCTACGTTTCATTTTTTATTCTTCGGTGCTCGTGCTCTGATTAATTTTAATTGAATGTAATATTTAAAAGCTTCTTTGATTATAAAAACGGTTCTCAAAGTTGATTTTAAAAGAGTATGTTCGCAACAAGCTAATTTGCTTTGTACATAACGTAAATGATTGTTTATTTCTTGCTACCAACACTAAGTTTTCCATTGATGCAGTTCTGCGTTTAAAAGATCAAATAAAAACTATAATAGCAATCCGACGAAAAATTTAGCAACGAAAATTCGGAGGAAGTACCTATTAAACTGGTGCCAACACGTTCGAACATCAAGAGAAATTGTGTTACAGTAATAACCTATTTATTCATATTTTAACAGGTTCGTTTTAAACGGACTTTTTTATGTAACACCTTAAAATTGCTTCGTAGTAAAAGGTAGTTCATCAAAAGGGTTCGGAATAAAAGGAAAATTTTTACATTATGCTTATGGCAGTTAAAACTCTCAGATTTAGTATTTATTTAATAACTGACGATTCGTATTAACCGAAGTTCACATTGACATGCCTCGTTTTATTCGGTTTTGGGTTCAGGAGAATTCTAAGACCATACTTTCTTTGGCCATCTATCATCCTCCATCCTTTCTATATGCCTATACCATAGCAGTTGTTTTGTTTTGATTGTAACTAATATAGTACAATCTAATTACATTGTCTTTTATTTGTTAATTTCACACATGCTCTGTTCTAGATATGCCAATACTCCTTCTCCAAAAGTGCATTTTTATGAGGAGTTTTTCGTTGCCTCTTTTTGTAAGCTCTCAGGTTTCGGAGCCGTAAGTACATTAGAATTTCCAAAATTGTTTTGTATACAGTGCGTTCCGTTCTTGATTCGTGTTACTATTTACCTGTTCTCTGCTCCTACCAGTATTGGATAACATTACTCCTAGGTATTTAAAGGAACTGCAGTGCTTTATTTTCGTTGTCCCCAGATCGTGGTCGGCTTTGTTGTTCTCACCTTCTAAAAGATCTTCTGTTTTTAAGGTATTTATTGTTAAACCCACTTTTGGTATTCCTTCTCTAAACGTCTAAACATGTAACTAGAGTCACCTTCATCAGCTCCAACAATGACCTGGTCATCTGCAAATAATAAGGTGTATAGAGTTTCATCGCCAATCAGAATACCAGTTACTTTACATTTACGTTTTCAATCTGAAATGGCTTGTTCTAAATGGATCTTAAATAGTAGCGGGTCTAGTGTACACCATTGTCTAAAGACGCTGACACCTTGTTTTTGCATACTTGGTTACAACTTACATAACTGCACGGTGTCATAAACCTTTTGCAGGTCCACAAATAATATCAAGTGAACAACTTTTTATGGTAAAGGTTCCATCAAAACAAGATCACCCCATTCTAAACCCATTTTGTTCCTCTGAAATTCTGACCTATGCTTCAATTTTTGTTTTCAACACTTTGCCATAGAGCCTCGCTACAGAGCTTATAACAGTTACAGCCTGATTGTTAGCACAATCTTGCCTGTTGCCCTTTTTAGATATCGACGATATTACTACAGGTTTCCATTCATCTGGAACTTTACTTCCTTCGAAGCACTTATTAAAAAGATTTGGTAATAGGTCCATTAAAATTGAAGGGCCCGCTTTAAGGGGTACAACATTTATATTTCCTAGTTCCTGGCCTGTACCATTTTCATATATTTGAGTGCAGTTTGAACTTCTGGAGTTATTCTTCCATGGTTGTAGTTTCGTCTTCAATTTCCATAAATGTAGGTATAATCCTCTAAAAGCAATTTACTGTACTATACCTGTACCTACTCAGTCCCTATTTTCTGTCCGCAGTGTTTTCAGTATTTTCCAAGCTTTATTGGCTCTTGTACTTCCTATGCATTTATTGACTTCTTTACATGATGTTTTCCAAGTCTAATTTTTTGCTTTGTTGATAATTTTCTGTGTTTCTTTGTTTTTATTTCTGTAATTTTTATAATCTTCATTGGAATGCGTGGTTAACCATTTGTTACAGACTGTCTTTTTTGTTCTACTGCTTTGGTATGTTTTCATTGCACCCTGATTCCATTTTTCTGCTCGTTGTCGTATGAGATTTTTCTCCAAGTGCTTCAAAGGCAGCTACGCGAATGCGTTGCTTTATGTTTCTGTACAGTTCGACTGGTGAGTCGCTTTCCAAATTAGCAAGTTTGTTAGCCAATCTCTATTGATAAAGGGATTTAATAGTGTCATCTTCTAACTCATCTAAGTTGTATTCGACCCTATCTACCTACCTCTGTGGTCTCGTCATTTAAGGGATATGACTCTTGGCACTACTTTTGTCTGTAAGAAAGGTGTATTTTCGACACAACTAAGTGGTGATCTACTACGTATACCACGTCCCCGACTATAACTTTAGATTTTTGTTTTGTGTTTATGTAGCCGATTACTGATTTTAAATTACGCGTTGCTTAACTCCATGTGTACCTATGGATATTCTTATGCTTGAACTAGCCATTCATGATTCTGAGAAAATCGTCTTGACAAGGTGTAATTAAGCGTTCTCCATTGTGGTTTGTTACATCTTCACCATTTCACCCAATAACATGACCATTTGTCTTCCTACCAGTTCTGCCATTTAAATGAATCTTTTTTTACATCTGGCGCGTCTTGATTAGGGGTATATTATAACAACAGTATGGTTTCTTATATCCTTCTCTACTTGTAAGATTCTGTCATTATGTTGGTTTCATGATTTGATGAACATTTTATATTATTTCTGCTCTGGCCAAATTCCTCTTTAGCTATTCCACTATACAGGGTGAATTAAAAATGACGCAAAATAATCGCACCACGCGTTTGTACATCACAAACCAAGGCAAAGATTCTAATCCTAGTTTGGTCTAACATGAATAGTTTACAAAATATTAGCGATTAAAAGTTTTGAAATTTGGCAACGCCGTGCAACTTGAACCTAAGCGGGCGTGTGTATTTAGCCACCACTAATAATTGTAGTATCCTTTAATCCTGAAATTTAATGATGTATGCATTTACGTTTTGTTCAGATGTCACTCTCTAATGATTTTAAAAACATTAATTAACTAATAAAAGGGAGACGGATTGTGAAAGTTTTACTTCAAAAATAGCAAAATTTCATAAAAACAAGAAATCAACAATAGAATGTAAAAATCAGTGTTTATAGTAACGATCCCGATCACTCTTTTCAAACATCATTAATATCGCATGCTTTCGCCGCTAACCCTGACAATGCCTTTCAGGCGTCGCAGACAGCAACGAATGAGGTCGGTAATCTCCTCCTGGCTGGTTAATTCCCATTCTTCGTGTAAAACAGCTTCGAGGACCTTTGTTGTTGCTGGGAGCGCATTTCGGTGTTGCAAGATTTGTGCATATCGGTCTGTGTGTCTTCGCTATACATGTTAACGTATATCTGGTGAATGTAAGTTAACATAAGACAGTGAAGAGCTTCAACGATGGACAGTTCAATTTTTATATTCGCTTGCAAAACGCAGCTGTGATACGGAATGCATAGGCAGAAGCACTAACCCCAATGCTGGCCACCTGGGGCTCAATTTGGTTTCATTACGTCTCGACGGAACGTTTCTTGAGGAGAACAGCTTTCCTCAGACCTCAACCAAACAGCCAGAAATGGTTATTGTTGTTTGCCGTCTATCACGGAGCGCTGTCCTTACAATATCTACATAATATACTAATGATGCTTTTTAAAAAGATGTTTAAAAAATTATAGGTGTCCGTTTTTTGTCCAACACTGTACAGTTAATTTTTGTGCTACAAAAACTGTTCAAAATGGGCACCTGCAACTTCTAAACATTTCTCATACCGGCTAATAACATTAGCTGTTAGATTTTGCAGCATATTGCGATTCATTATTTATCCAACGGCGATAAGTTGTTATTCAGTTTCAACTTCCGTTTTGTATACAAGCTCTTTTAAAGTACCCCAAACGAAAAAATCTAAACAAGTCGGGGCCTCTGGCAGGCCATGGTGTTGGACCACCACGGCCGATCCATCGCTCAGGAATGTGTTGGTATAACCACTGCCTTGATTCAGCTGAAGCTCCATCCAATTAAAACCACGTGTCTCTTCTGACAGTTAAGGATACTTCCTCTAACAACTCCAGCAAAGCGCTGTTCAAAAAGTCAACAAAATTTTTGCCATTTAAACGACGAGCCAAAACCCATGGTCCTATTACACTAATTCCTAATTTGAAGAGCTCCATTAAAATTGATGACGGATTATAGCTTACCGTCCCAAAAAAGGTAATACCATTAACTTTAATATAAATATTGCGAAAACTTTAAAAATTAGAGAGAAAGATTAAAATTACAATTTCGACTTAGACACCCCGTACCTCCATAAATATTAACATTTGGACTAAGGCAATTTTAGGTAAATCCTAATATTTTGGCTTCACAAATCTGCCATTGGCCGTGTCCCATTACTTATGGACCACCCTGTATATCCATCTTTTTCTCCTGTGCCCTTTCCTTTTCCGTTCATTTCAGTTAATGCAACTATGTTCCATATTATGTGTTTCCAGTTCTTAATACTTCCTCCTTTTACGTTGCTATTCCTTGAACATTCCATGTGGCTATTCTCAGAGTCCGTTTGCGTACCAATTACCGTTTACCATTTACCGTTTACCTGTGTCCGAAGCTCCTTTGGGAAATTTTGTAGTTAAAAAAAGTAACTCCGCTATACCAGTCCCAAGCCTGGGGCCCCGTCAATCAAGAGATGGGGAAGGAGGAGGGGGAGGAGTAACAACCTCGTTAAAACAACCAGGGTTCATCTGGCCCGGATGATAGCACCCTGTAAGGGCCCTTGCCTAGGGGTACTAGGTGAAAACCGGCCAATGGTCTTAAAACATCAGTAGCAGGCGAGCCAAACATAGGGAGGGCTGATGTCCCAAGCCAAGGAAGGCAACCAGTCTAAGGGAAGAAAATCAAAATCCAAATCCAAATTACCCGGCCCTCGAAGTTGGTGGTTGGGTCTACGGACCTGTAAGAAGGAACTGATATAAACGGACCTTTTCACCTGCATAGCTATGTTTAAATAAATTTATTTGAACTTTTCCATTTGTTGCTTCTCTTGCAACACATTGAAATGGTCGTTATAAAAAATGCTGAAGAACTAGAGTTCCTAGCAACAGTCTGTTGCAAATTCACCAGTGTTTGTCGCTGCTTTTCCATTTGTTTCTTCCCGAAAGGCTATAATTTCTGCAAGCCATCGAAATGGCCATAATAAAATATTGAAGAACCAGAGTGCCCTGCAACCGTCCGTTGCAAATTAAAGTCAACTAAAATTGGCACATCAGAAGAATATTCCGAATCGGTCGGATAAATTGAACGGCTTTGTTTTGAAGAATTAATCCGACGGATGTCATTCCGATGAAACAGTCATCTAAGAATTTATTATTTATAAACCTCAAACTATTCTGTTTTTCTGAATCAATTCAGAATTTTATCAAGCGACATGGAAAACCCTTTCATTCAACGGCGGTCTTAATAATGGATTAATCGTAAAGCTGATCGTTAGGTTCCAAGTCGCAACAATTTGGTATGTGCTTAACTAAAGCACAGTCTTCTATAATTAATTAATCACAGCTCATTTACTTGAGCGACTATTTATGGTTTGCCAGTCTTCAATCAGTCATCGGATAACATTTTGAATTGTTTGTGAATATTTCCCGTTCTAACTTTGTATTATTTTAAATTACTACTTTTCAACAAGTTCATAAATTTTTGATTCTTTAGTTTTACTTTCGGCACTGATTGCTGTTTTCATTGGTTGGATTTTCGTAATTTATTTTAGCATCTCTATGTGGTTAAAAAGGCTTCGTAAACCTCACTCTTCAGCCGATTATATTACATCCGTAACTTAGAATGCATTAATCGTAAATAATTGTAGTTTTGACTGGCAGTAAATACTTCTTGTTTTTTTTTCACATGTTACATACGCATATTGTGACACCTAAAACACATTTACAAGCTAATCGTGAGCACTTTGTGAAAGCCTTCATAGGAAGATTGCGGATTTAAATTTGTGTAATGAATTTTTAGAAATTCTTGACTGCAGCCGAACAAGTGATTGCAGTCGTGTTAGCTATTCGAAGCCCTTTGTATTGTAAAGCATTATAAAATTGTAAATGAAAGAATTTCTTATAATCTCCACCCAAGAAATTTAAATTTAACAATTTACAGCAGCTTAAAAATATTTTTGATTTTTATTGCTGCTTGGTTCCCTTTAAATAAATTCAATTAAATTGTGTTTAAATCGGTGCTTTCTTTATTTGTTCCTGCGAAGGCTGTTTTTTACTACAATCCGAATTGGTTGGAACTAAATATTGAATAACAAAAGTGACCAGCAACATTCCGTTCCAAATCGGAAACAAAATAGGCACGTAAATCCATATCAGTTTAAACAAAGTGAATTAATACATTGAGAAGGTCTTGTTTCGAAGACATAATCCAGTGCGATGACCATATTATGAATCAATATACAATTGTATTGGTGAATACCACAAAGAAGCCCTCGACAGCCTTGGATTCATCATCAAGCTCGTATTCCACAGTGGTTCGGTTCTAACTCGCAGCAATTTGGTATGTGCTTAATAGAAGCACAGTCTTCTGTATTTAATTAATCATTGCTCATTTATGTGAGCGACTGCTTTTGGTTTACCAGTCTTAAATAAGTCATCAGAAAACGGCTAAATGTTCTTTTGTTTTGTATGTCGTCATGACATTTCAATTGGTGAATATTTCCCTTCCCGTTGGGGGTCTGTAAATAATTTAAGTTACAGAGTACTTTTGATAATGCCATGGTCGTGTCAGTTACCTTGGTAATTTTTTTCTAATTTCAAACACCAATTACTATAGGTATAATCATACACCCAAACGTTCTTTTGTTCCGACACGTTAAACTTTGTTGAATATTAAGAATTTATTTTAACGTTTTGTATGTGCTTACAAAGGGCTTCGTGCAATCTCACTTTTTAACCAATCACATTATATCCGTAACTTAGTGTTTTGTTGTGTTGCGGTGCAAGTTGTTCGGTTTTTGGTGGATTGTGTGAAAATAAAATACTCCTACAATTTTTGCTATAATAGTTAGCAGAGGAAAGAGAAGGTAATTGCGATTAAATAACTCGAATAAAAACATAACCTACCTAACTTTTAGTTTTTGTAGAAGAAGCAGTTCAAGATAAAATTCAGCCTGGCGTTTATAACAAAGTATTTAATGTACTTCAACCAAGACCAGGTTGGCAATGAAAATACATCATTATTTAGCAAACGAGTCATTAGGTTTTTGTTTATTACTTACTATAGGTAGTCGGATGTTGACGAAGGAGCCTCGTCTTCAGAAGAATGTCAACCACCAACAGACAGCGATTCTAATGAGAGTTATTCAAGTGGCAATGCAAATTCAAATTAATTCCATAATATTACTACAGATTCTGGGAGTCTAGAATGCTAGTTAAAGGTTTGTACCTAGTGATGGTTTATTTTTTACCTATTGTTTAAATTAAATAATTTTTAGAAATTATTTATAAAAAAAGAAAAAAGAAAGACTTGGAAGAAAAATAGTAGAAAAGAGAAGAGATTGAAAGGAGACGAGTCCTTAGGATTTCGGGATGTTAAGTATCCCGCTCGTCCCTTGTTACCATCTCCGTGTACTGATAAACTGAAGCATAAGTGCAACAGCATAGTAAACGAAAATCACAGATTGGAAATTTGGGAATATCGTAACCTGCCGACAATTGATGATTAGAGGCAGTTTTTGCTAAACCACATTGAACAAAAGCCTAAAATGAGGACAACAAGAAATTTTGAAAACTCCAGGAAAACTTATACTAATTACTATTCAGTTACTGTGGATGGTGATAGAAAATCCGTGTGCCGTAAATTTTTTATGGCGACACTAAATATTATGGACGGTTTTATATGCAGTTCAATAAAAAATCGCACATCTACTGGAATACTGGAGAAAGATACAAGAGGTAAGCATGTTCCTTGTAGTTAATAAGTTGCTTATTCTTGCGAAATCAGATTACCTCATTTCCTGCTATGGAATCGCACTATTGCAGGAAAAACAGTACAAGAAAGTACTTAGATTCCTCTTTGAATATTACAATTATGCATAGAATATATACAGATTTGTGCACGGCAGATAATCGCAAACCAGTGTCCCGTGAGAAATACAGGCTTGTTTTTATAGTATATTATTATATGAGCGATTATGACAGCCATTATTCACGAAGATGACGTTTGAGCCCACGAGCCGTCAGGCGAGTGGCACAAATCATCTGAGCGAATAATGGCCATATTCGCGAATGTAATACGATACTTTTTCTACACCTATTAAACAAATATATTAGATTCAAATTAGTCAAATTTGATAACTTTGTAAACAAGCAATATGACAACACACTTGGGCGTGTCACGCGAGTCGATTGTCAGCCGCAGAAGGAGTTGATCGCGGGCGATTTAAAATATGATTGGATTAGCGAAATATTTATGTATTTGTGATTGGCCGAAATCATAATTCACTACAGTGAATTATGAATCCATAATTCACTGCAGTGAATTATAGGTACTATTTTTCACAAAAAAAATGCTAATAATTGCAATATAATTAAATAGGTGTAGAAAAATGAATTTAACTTGGGATATTTTAACCCTAAAAAAGATCAATGCAAGAAATTTTTAGCCCAAAGGAGTCGGCCAAAAGAACAAAAACAATACGAAGTGGAATTTAATTTACACCTGGCAAGGAAAGAATCTTCTCTCAAAAGTCGAGATGAAGACAAAGAGATAGCTCGGCAAGATCTCTCTGTTTTGGCATTTAATTTCGATTTGCAAGCTGCTCTCTGTACCCCTAAGGGCAAAACCGGACAGATTTTCTTTTTACGCAAATTGGCAGACTATAATTTGACTATGTATAATTTAGGTAATAAAGATGTACAGTGCTATCTATGGAGTAAAACACAGGGGAAACGAGGATCCAATGAGATATCTTCTTGTATGTATAACTATCCAAACATAACGACAGTGCGTATGATGTCAGATGGCTACGGAGGCCAACAAAAAAAATCCTTTTTTGCTGGGATGTGTCTAGACCTCGTAGTTAAGCATCCAACTGTCCAGTCAATTGAGCACAAATTTTTTGAGACTGGACATACGGAAATGGAGTGTGATTCTATACATTCAAAAATTGAACAGAAATCCAAGCATGTGCCAGTTTACATGCCTGAAGGATGGGCGCAAGTTATACGAGGCTCTCGCCGAAATCTAGCTCCTTTTGGTGTTACCCCTATGATGTTTAAAGATTTTTATAATTTCATAGAGCTTTCAGCAAATCTTTTATCTCAGAATGTCTCATGGAGAAGTGTTTGTTGGTTACACTACGAGATGAAAAATCCAACAAAAATATTTTACAAGACAAGCTTCCAAGACGAGGAGTTTATTGAAACACCATTGAAACAAAGCAGAGGTTGACCTAAAAGAGAAAGCTTATTGAAGAAAGCGTACACCCAAGAACTACCAATAGAGGAACTGAAGTTTCAAAACTTGCAAACAATGTGTATGGACCTCACAATGCCAAAAGCCTATCACAGTTTCTATGTTTCACTAAAAACTGATAAATGACATTGTCCCCCAACCAGACGCCCAGGAAGAATCTGACTCAGAATAACCAATTAATAGTTTTTTCTATTGTTCATTATAATTACTTTAATTAAATATTGTTAGAATTCCTTCGTTTATTTTGTGTTAAGCAGCTTTATTGTTGTACTATTGTTGAGCAAATACCTTTAAATAAAACGTTCAAATTATTATGTGTATTTGTACGAACCTATACTATGAAGCTCAATCTCCAAAGCCAAAATCACGAATGTGCAATATTTTGCCTAAATTCTACAAAATTTTGTCCTAAAGTAAACAGCTTCATTAACCCTATAAAAAAACCTCAATAAATGCTAACATATATTTCATCCTATTCAGCTTTTATATTTGGTAAGCAAATTAAATGTTAAGTTGCCACAAACTGCTAATTTTCACATTCGTCGGTTTGGCATGGGAGGAACGACATACATTTTCCAATTCTGGATTACTCATCCAGAGCACATCGACAAAGCCTTCATATGAAGAAATTCAGCAAAGTATCTACTGTGAACTTGTTTACAAGGAGGAATAGCGAAGGAAAATTATTTTATAGGAATTAAATTAGAGTGTTGGTGAAGATGATTTTTATTAAATTTCTGTAAAGATTCGTTTGGGAATTGTCCAGCGGAAGGACTGGTTAATTTAGTTCAATACGTGGTCGCAGTTCAGTTAGCGATTCAGTCGCTTTTATCTTCGAAATATACATAAGACTATAATATTCTAATAAAATTTTAATCCGTGTTCGCAAATAAAAAAAGTTGGGTATACCAAACTATTGCTTTTACCTAAATGCAAAAACAGCCAGTTCTTATTTGTGTAAACAATTCTGTTTCGCTTGCCACATCTTGCTACTTATTTGCTTTCCGGAAAGATTTCATCATTGAGACATGGGTC
Organism: Melanotus villosus; assembly: GCA_963082815.1. NCBI lineage: Eukaryota > Metazoa > Arthropoda > Insecta > Coleoptera > Elateridae > Melanotus > Melanotus villosus. The sequence goes on along the minus strand of OY720419.1, from coordinate 9,500,836 downwards.
CTGTACTTCCACGGAAACTGCGCTCATTTGTAGTGCATCTCTTTAAACAAAACGAGCTCTTATTTCTTCTTCTGAGAACGACTAGGAATTAATTCCTGTTTGTCCGGCCTCGTTATTCCACGGAGGAAGATACTCAACTTTGAGCCCATCTCTTCGGAGGTCGTTTCCCTGTTGGTCGTCTATTTCTGCAGATGTTGGCTAGTTTCTCTTCATCCATGCGGTCCACGTGTTCATCCAACTTCTTCTTTCGCTGCTTCTTCCATTTTACTACGTCTGTGATGTCCCATCGTTGTCTTATGTCATCATTTGTCTTTCTATCTCACAGTGTTAGTCTTTGAATTAAAAGTAGTATTTTCATTGCCACAGTTCTCACTTTCTGTTTTGTTTTCTTTGTTTCCGCTCTTGTTTCATGAGCGTATGTTTTATATATTGCTCTGCCATGTAATCATAGCAAAATTGTATTTTAAATAATATGATTTGGAGTATTAACATAAATCAGCGTCGTCATGAAGGATCGTTAAATTATATTCAATCTAAATTAATATAAATCCTTTATATTTTGAATTAATAACTATTCATTAATATAATATAAATTTACGTGCAGATTTGTTATAATTTTATTATCTCCTATCCTCTCTAGTTCTCTTAAATCTAATTTTTAATTCACAGTTACACCTTCCACACAACCGTCAAAACAATCCACCTCAATCCAACGAATCACCATCCAATTTCAATATCCATATTATTCCCAATTTCAATATTTTATATTTTCCATCATGTAACTCTATCCAAAACACTTACAATAAATGGCTGTATCCTTCTTCTACAGCAACACTCGTATCAAGAATTTTTCCGTCTTATTTGAAAGAATTCTCAGAATTATTAGTTATATTTGTCTTCTTCAAAGAAACTAAATTTAACAATTAATTATATTATTATATTAACACTGATAAATGATGGGAATTTCTATTTATTCCGTACTTTTCTTCAAAGAAAGCCCCTTATTTCATTTTGATCTTCCAAGTCATTCCAACTTTTGTTTTTTGTCACACCGATTTTTCAATGATTCTCTTCCAATCAGAAACTTCCTTCCTGTTACCAGACAACCGTAAACACTGGATTTTCCCCAATTGCACAACCCTACATCTAGCTATATTCATCTTCCGTAACACTAAATTAGTTATATATTTTTCTTAATTATATTTTATAAAGACTTATATTAACAATTAAAGAAAAATGTGTTTAATTCAACATTAAAATCAATACCACCAATATCATCTTTACTTTGGTATCAATTCTCATGAACATATTGTGCAATACCATAGTTCTCAGACTTCCAGCTGCTTGTGTGGCTCTGCGTTTCTTGCTGGATTTCTCCAATTAGATCTCTGCTACTGGTTATTACGGTACCCAAATAATTAAATTTCATTACTTGCCCTATAATTTTCACTTCCACTTCTAATTTACCTCGAAATGGTTGATTTGCAATTACCATTGTTTTCGTCTTCTTTGTTGAGACCTTCAGTTCATGTCTTATCGTTTACCGGTGTTGCTAAACTGGAACAACAATCTCTGCAGGTTATCCCCATTATTGGTCATTAATACGGCCATCTGCATAGCATATTATACTGAAGTTCTTATTTCCCGTACGATATCGTCCTTTGCCTCGCACTGATTTGATCAGTTTATTCATTACTAAATTAAACAGGAAGGGACTAAGTGAATGCCTGTATTGACCTCAATGGGCTTCGTCACTCCACTGCTTGTAATTATGTGTGTTGTTAGTGTTTATTTTACTTATTAGTTTCATCAATTCTTGCTGTATATTCTCCTCATTTAAAATATCTGTTATATCTTCCTTTCTTATTCGATCAAATACTTTCGTGACATCTACGAAGCATACATATACTGGATTATCGTACTTACTCTATGGCTTTCTCAATAATTTGGCGCAGCAATTATCTAATATTTGTTTGCTCCCTTTTGTGAAAATGAGTATTGTCATACTTTCTTTCCATTCGGAAGGTACTTTTCATTCTGCCAGTATCGCTTCGAACAACCTGTGTAGTTTTATAATCAATGTGTCACCATCATACGTCAATTATTATTATTATTATTCGTATTTCGCTCCTTTAGGAGCATCGGGCGAATTTAGCGATTCATTAACATTTTTCATATACTCAGGGGTGCTACTCCTGAGCTCGTTTTGGTTCATTTTTTTGTCACTGTTTCCGATTTTCGCCTTTGGTGTTATTGATATTACGATTTCCATCTAAAGTTCATTTCCCACTTCACTTCACTTCACTTTTTCTTATTTTAGGTTCCTTATTACATTGTCACAAGCACTTTGCACGATTACTTACCATTTATTTTTGTCCTTAGCTAGGATTTTCAGTTCGTCCCATTTGAGTTTAAGTTGTCTACATTCCTTTTCCGTGTTTTTTCTACAGGTTTGTGGGGATCTTCCTTTATTACTGTTGCCTCTAAAAGTAAATTCCATTGCATGTCGAGTTATGTTACTACTATGTTTCCTAAGCGTATGACCAATTCATCGCCATTGTTTTTAAGATATGTTCATTACTTAGTTCTCTCCCATAGTTCCTGGTTACTTATCTTATCTGGCCAAACTATTGCTAGTATTTTTCGTATTCACTTATTTGTAAATATTAGTAGCTTGTTAAATTGGTTTTTGTTTGCTGCCCAAGATTCATAGCCATATAAAGATCCGTGTTAAAAATACGAATTTTGTTGCTTACCTATTGAAATTTCCTTGGAGTATCATGTCCTTTTTAACTGGTTAAAAGCACTCTGCTGTACATTATGTTTATCTTTCTGATATGCAATTTTATCTTCAATAATGCTTCCTAAATAAGTAACATTTTGTACGTTTCTGATCCGATTTCCTTGTATAGCGATTTCATTTTCATTAGTGAGGTTAACGTGCAATATGTTCATTGTCGTATTGAGCAGTCCCATATTTTTAGCGTTTATTTCTAATATTTTAACATTTATCTGCATCTGATTTTTATTTTCGGTAAACAAACTCGAGATTTTCTAAACGTTCGTTAAATTCCCATGTTAGTCCTCTTTTGTTTGTGAAGGTTTGCTTCATAATCCAGTCTGTTATTATTACGGAGAGTATTGGGAAAATTACGCATCCCTGTCTAACGCCACTGTTAATTTTTACTTTGTCTGACATACCTAGTTCCGTTGGGTTCGATAAAAACTCTGTAGTCTTTGAACAGTAGTTTTATCATTTCAATAATTTTTATAACGATTCCGTATTCTTCAAGAACCTTCCACATAAGTTATTATTATTATTATTATTATTAATACAGAATACGAGCAGAGGATGAAATCCTATGAAGCTCTAACAGTTAACACAACAAATGTGTGGTAAAGTACAAAAGATAATAATAAATAAATGAAATCATATCATAGCAAACTATACTTACATAAATATTAAATAGTAATTTGTAGCACAAAACTATAAAATGTAACTTATAAGGCGTCATACTGTGTTTTGAAGGTGAGAATTGAGTCCGACATTACCACTTGGCTAGGCAGAGAATTCCATTCATAGAATATTCGATTTGGTAGAAAATGTTGTCTTTGAGTGGTACGATTTACTTTGTCGAATGCTCTTTCAAAATCGATAAAACCCAATACTACATGTATTTCCCTATTCCATACTTCAATAGTTCGTTGTAAATTCCGTCAGGACTTTCTATTTTGAGAAGTAGGGGTTGCTATTTAAAAAAAAGATGATGACGTAATTGCAGAAAAGGGAGGTGGGGATAAACAAAAAATTTAGTGTAAACAAGATGCGCCATTAAGAACTAAGGTTTACGTGTCCGTATCATGTTCCATATCTTTCGTCTTTTTTTCCAAGTGAACTTGTTAGATCTTTCTAATTTCCTGGTTGACTCGGTTTCCAATGCGTACATACGTGGCGTGTTCGTCAGGTGTTCTCTTCTGCCAGCGTCTTAACCCTTTCATCAAATCATGGTTTTCTCGTACGTGCATTTTTATTAATCTTTCTTGTTCCTAAAGCCTCTTCTGCTGCTTGAGTAATGTCAGATTTTAGCATATTCCATATGTGTTCTACCGAGCATTCCCCTTCCGTATTAAATTATTCCAGTTTCTGTTTTAGTCAGTTTTGGTATAGGGTTTCTGTGCTTGGGTCTGTTATACTTTCTATATTAATTTTCCAATATGCTCTGCAGGTCGCTTCGTTAGTTTTAGATGTAGGTTAAGTTTTGCCGTAACAAAGTCGTGGTCTGAACCTACAATTGCTGATGTTAAAGTTCGTACGTCAAATATGTTTTTTGGGTGTATTTCTCTATTAGTTAAGATGTAGTCGATAGTCGAGTTCTGTCCTCTGCTGTTAGACCACCTAATCTTATCTTCAATTTTATAGTCGAAAAATGTATTGTTGATTATCAGCTCATTCATGCAGCAGAACTCTACTAGTTAGTTAATCTCCGCTATCAGTTAGTATCGGCTCGTTAAACTTTTGTTTAACTCCTGTTACGATTGTGCCCACGACTGGACCATGGAACTCACCTATCATTATGATTTTTTTACTATTTGTCATTGAATTCAAAAGTTCTTGTAATGTTTAATAGAATTCATCTGTCTCTTGTTTGCGTCTACCTTTGTCGGGTGTATATATTGATATCACGTTTGTTTTAATATTATTGAAATGAAATGTAACTAATAAGATTCTTTGATTGATATACCTTGTGTCTGTGATGGTGTTAACTAAGTTGTTATGAATCAGCATCCCTACTCCAGCACGTGTCTTTAAGTATTTGTCTACTCTGCTATACAGGGTGGGGCAATAGTGCGTCCGACTTCGATAGCTCGAGTTCTATGATAGCTAGAAATTTGATTAAAAAACATAAATAAACTAGAGAAAAAAGTCTATAACCGGAAATTATTTACGAATATAAAGGGTGAGCCAAGACGATGCTACAGCGTCAAGTGACTTTTTTTTAAATGGAATGTTGTGTATAAAAGAAGATTTTTTGAAGCCTCTTCCTAGACTCTTTTCACTCCCATATTATTATTGACTATCTCCTAACCACTTGGATGTAGTGATTTTTTTTGTTCAAATAATGGCATCTGCAGATGCATATTAAAAAAATCACTACAGTCACAATTACGGGTTTTAAGAAAAAATTATGTAAGTACCAGTTAGGAAACATCTGTGCGATGTCTTTGAATCATTTTCACTTCCTAAAAATTATACAGGGTGGCAAAACATGATTTTTCAATTTAGAACTTTTTGAATTGAATTTTTTCAATTTTTTCAAATAGAACACCCTGTATATTTTTCAACCATATGATGTAGAAACTAAAAACGAACATTTTTTTTATGTACATCCCTATGGCTATTTGTAACCATTTTCGATTTATTGAGCAATAAGTACAAAATTCAAGGATAATCTTAAAATATTAAGATCGTTTTTCAAATAACTCAACAGATAAAATTATAATAAGTGCTCCACATGTTGCCCATTTTGATTGACACACATCTCTATGCGCCATTGAAATGAGAGTTCTACTTTTCTTAAAATTGCCGGTGTGATACTTCTAAAAGCAGTTATTATTCTTTCCTTCAGATTTTGGATTGTTGTTGGTGTTTTTTTTTTCATGGGCAACATGTGGATCACTTGTTATAATTTTATCTGTTGAGTTATTTGAAAAACGATCTAATATTTTAAATTATCCTTGAATTTTGTACTTATTGCTCAATAAATCGAAAATGGTTACAAATAGCCATAGGGATGTACATACAAAAAATGTTCGTTTTTAGTTTCTACATCATATGGTTGAAAAATATACAGGGTGTTCTATTTGAAAAAATTGAGAAAATTCAATTCAAAAAGTTCTAAATTGAAAAATCATGTTTTGCCACCCTGTATAATTTTTAGGAAGTGAAAATGATTCAAAGACATCGCACAGATGTTTCCTAACTGGTACTTACATAATTTTTTCTTAAAACCCGTAATTGTGACTGTAGTGATTTTTTTAATATGCATCTGCAGATGCCATTATTTGAACAAAAAAAATCACTACATCCAAGTGGTTTGGAGATAGTCAATAATAATATGGGAGTGAAAAGAGTCTAGGAAGAGGCTTCAAAAAATCTTCTTTTATACACAACATTCCATTTAAAAAAAAGTCACTTGACCCTGTACAATCGTCTTGGGCCACCCTTTATATTCGAAAATAATTTCCAGTTATAGACTTTTTTCTCTAGTTTATTTATGTTTTTTAATCAAATTTCTAGCTATCATAGAACTCGAGCTATCGAAGTCGGACGCACTATTGCCCCACCCTGTATACCAGTAGGTAATTCCCTCTCATTGTTCTACCTTTCCTTTTGTCTTTGTTCCGGTTGGCGCACATATGTGGATATTGTGTTGTTCCAGTTCTGTTATCGTCTCCTGCTCCTTACTATTCCTCGACCCAATATTCCGCGTGGCTATCCGTAGTGTGTCTATATCCATAATCTGTTTTCTCGATGTTTTCGTCATTAAGTGGCCCGTCCTTTTCCGAGACATTGGTCCGGTTCTATGAGCGGTATTGGACTTTATGGCAGGCAGGTTTTCACAAAATTTAGTAGTTCACTTTCATAGAGCTTCGTTTTACGTACAATTGTGTTGGTTAATACCACAAGGAAACCCTCGACAGCCTTGGATTCATCATCAAGCTCGTATTCCACAGTCGTTCAGTTCTAAGTCGCAACAATTTGGCGTGTGCTTAATTGAAGCACGGTCTTCTGTGTTTAATTAATCTAACTATTTTAAATTACTAAGTACTTTCGATAATGCCATGATAGTGCCATGTATCTTGATGATTTTTTTTTAAATTTCATACACCGATTACTATGATCATACATACAAACGTACTTTTGTTCCGACACGTTAAACTTGATTGGATATTAAGAATTTATTTTAAAATTTCGTATGTGCTTACAAAGGGCTTCGTGCAATCTCACTTTTTAACCGATCATATTATATCCGTAACTTGATTAAATAATTGAAAGTAACTTAATATGATTACAGTGGCTTTGCACAATTATTAACTAAGTGTTGTTTTTTACATGTCATATACACATACTAGTCCAGTCAACGAACGCTCAATAGGGGGGTGTAGAATGCATGGAGGGTGTCACAATTTTTGACTTCAGGGCTTTGTTTGGAGTCGTTAGGAGGTAAACATACTAAAAGTCCCCGGACATAGGAGGTGAGCGGGGTGCAGGGGGGGACCGAGAAGATCCATTTTTTAGGGTTTTTGCTTATATCTTGAATAAGGTGCGTCTTAGCGAAATCGTTATTATACACAAAATCAAAGGTGTCAAAATTTCCCACATTTTTGGTTGGCAAAGCTTTTTTATATCTCCAACCGTTTATGCGATATCCGCTATCAAAAATCGCTAATTTTCGAAAAAAAAATATAAAAAGTATATACCATTTTGAAGGAAATTTAATCCTGTACAACTTCTTTTGTTGGAATTTTTCTGTAAACCGAAGAGATGAGGTGCTAGAGAGAAAACTTTATCGAAAAACGGGAGGCAAAATATTTTCTTGCGAATATTAACGATCTTTGATAGCGGATTTCTCATAAACGGTTGGAGATAGAAAAAAACTTAAAAATTCAAAAATGTAGTAAATTTTATCAGCTTTTTTTTTTTTTTTTTTTTTTATATTATTAAAATCAGCTCAGCATTTATTTATGCTATACATGATTGCGTTACATGAATGTAATCAATGTCTTTTTACAACATGTTGAGGCTAGTATATCTCCTCATAAATTACATAATTTTGATACAACAAAAAATAAAAAAGGTGACTAGAGCATGTCAATCAGGTCTTGCGGAAGTTTCCTTTTGAGTCTATTATGTATGTTCTTTTGTCCAAGGTTGTAGTAAACTGCACTTTCACACTGTTTAATATTTTGAAAGAACTTAGTACACTGATTATTTATAAATTCAGATAGGGTTGGTATTTTCAGTTCTCTATGAATCAGTTCATTACGCACAAACCACGGAGCGTTCACTGCAATGCGGGTGATTTTGTTTTGGATGACTTGGATTTTCCTCATGTGGGTTTTTGATGCATTACTCCACACTGGACACGCGTAGGTTAAAATAGGCCTTAGAATTGACTTATAAATTAGCATTGCGCACTCAGCTTTAAGGTGCGATTTCCTGTTTATTAGTGGATACAGGATTGCTTGTCTGACGTAGCATTCATTTAGTTTTTTATTTATATGAAAACCCCATCCGAGCCGGGTGTCTAGATACACCCCTAGATATTTAACTGCCGAGTCTCTAGCGTTCCATTCCATTACTGTTTGTCTTAATTGTACATTTGGCAGATTTTTAATTTGCTTTAGACTAAATACTTTTACTTGACTTTTTCCTGTGTTTATTTTGATTTGCCATTTATTATACCATTGACACATCTCATTCAGTGAGTTTTGCAAGTGTTCGGTAGCAGTTCTAAGATTTTCACTTTGGGCTATCACCGCCGTATCATCAGCAAACATTGCCAGGGTTGCGTTACTTGTGATTTGTAGGTCATGAACGTACAAATTGAATAGGGTTGGTCCTAAAATGCTTCCCTGGGGGACTCCTGCTTTGATGCCCCTTGTATTGGATAATGTTGCGTTCACTCGTACTGCAAATGTTCTGTCGCTAATAAATGAAGTGATGATATTGATGATATAGTCTGGGATTTCAAGTTTAATAATCTTATATCTTAGTCCAGCTGTCCATATTTTATCAAATGCATTTTGTAAATCTATAAATGCCACCACAGTATATTTTTTATTCTCAAAACCTTTTTCAATAGTTTCTGTAATTCTTAATAATTGGTGCGTTGTCGAGTGCTCTTTCTTGAAGCCAAATTGGTATTTTGGTATAATATTTCGTTCACTCAGTACTATTTGAAGTCGTATATGTATTACTTTTTCTAATAATTTAGAAATCGTTGAAAGCAAACTTATGGGACGATAACTCTCTGCTTTGTTTTTATTTTTACCGCTTTTATGAAATGGAAGAATATGCGCGTGTTTCCATTTTTTTGGGAAATAACCTAATCTTAGGCAGCTATTAAAGATCGTAGCTAAGAATGCCAAAGATTTTTTGGTGAGGTGTTTCAATATTATATTTGTTATCAGATCTGGACCCGGAGATTTTTTGTCAGACAAACGTGCGATGTATTGCTTAATTTCTATAGGCGAGGTTGGTACAATTTCAATCGGTTTCTGTGCTGCATAGTTATTATTAATTTCTCTCACCTCATGCAGATGGTCTTCAGTGCAGGTCGTGTCATTAGGGGTAAAAACTACTTCCAGATGTGAGGCTAATGCATTGGCTTTTTCTTCATCGGTTGCAAATATGTTGTTGGTGTCATCTATCAGGGGATGTATAATATTCGGTTGTCTAGTTAGTCTCTTAGTAGCTTGCCACATTGTGGCATCACGTGGTTGAAGTTCTTCGATATATTTGTTGTACTGGCTAAATTTATAGTTATCCAATTTCTCTCTAACCCTATGTGTCAGTTGATTTAGTAAGGTTTTTAGGTGAGGTAGGCGTGTCCTTTGCCATTCACGTCTAGTTCGATTTTTTAATTTAATTAAGTTTAGTATTTCTATAGGTGTTTGTGGTTTATTACGCTTTTTTTGTTTCCATGGTGTGACTGCTGGGGGAATGCTAGCTTTTACTGCTTCTGTAAATTGTTGCACTACATCATCTATATTGTCAGTTGTTGAGATTGATCCCGGGTTTTTCATATTCTTGTCTAGCTCATTATGATAAATGTCCCAATCTATTTTTCCTTCAATTAGTCTTGGCATTATTGGTATTCTCTGCGGTTCGTTGTAGAATGAAATTATCACTGGCACGTGGTCTGAGTCCAGCTCCATTAGAACTGTTTGGTAGATGGGTTTACTGAAATGTTTGTGTAAGATAACATCTAATATATCAGGTTTGTGATCAGATCTATATGGATAGTATGTCCAGTCCTTGGGGGCTGAAATTTGTATACCATGGTTTGCCATGAAGTTATTTAGCCTAGGACCATTCGGATTGTTAGCTCTGCAACCCCAATCAGTGAGCTTGCAGTTCAAATCACCTATCAGTAAGGTTGGTTCATTACTGTTAAATATTTTGGTAATATCCTCTTCCAATATCCTTTTATTTGGCTGCTTGTATGCAGCATGAAGGGTAACTTTAGTGTTGTTGTCTAGAGTAATTTTTACTGCTACAGATTCTAGGTTTTCTAGGTTGGGGTCGAGTAGTGAGTGGTGTGCTAATCGGCGTTTAATTAATATTGCTACTCCTCCTGACGCTATTTCGGCTACTCTATCCTTTCTGTAAACTATGTATCCAGGAGCTTTAAATGATTCTGTTTTGATTAAGTGAGTCTCAGATATGCATGCCACATCCACATTATGTCTTGCCATAAATTCAAGTAAGATAGCGCGCTGTCTCTTTACACCGTCAGCATTCCAATTTAGGATTGTTATGTTATTGATTATGTTCTGCTTATTTGGATCCATGAGTAGATAATAATGGAATTATTGTTGTAATAAACGGCATTATTTTATCTAAATGTGGAATGATTAACTCTATTATCTTTGTTACAATCATAGTTATGAAGTCTGGGGGTTCTTGGTTGTTTGCTGAGCTATTTCTATTATGGTTTATTGGAAGTTTCGGGAATTCTCTGTTATAATTTTGTCCTAACTGCTGGTTCTGTTGATTATTATTTATGATAGTTCCTGCAGTGGTTGGTGTTGCCCATGCTTGTGGTCTAGTTTGTCTATTTACCTTTGTCAAGGGACTAAGTCTTTTGTAATAGGTGCAACCTTTATAGTTGGCTGGGTGCAATTCCTCGCAGTTGACACATTGTGGCGGTTCTTCCGGCCTTTTTGGGCAGCTAGTGTACTCATGGCTTCCTGTGCACTTAATACATCTTGGTTCCGATTGGCAATAGTTTCGAGTGTGCCCATAACGCTGGCACCTTTTACACTGCGGAATCTCTTTAGATTTCCTTCTAGGTTCTACTTCTATTATACTATATTGGATTTTTGTTAATTTAAAGATATCTTTGGCAGTATCTGTGTTTTTAAGATCCACCGCACATAGCGGTATTGGTTTTTTATCTTTGTTGTAAAGTCTTACTACTTTTAGCACGGGCTTTTTTGCTAAGATGCGCTATCTTCTAGATATAAGCAAAAAAACAAAAAAAGAGACCTTCTCAGTTCCCCCCTGCACCCCGCTCACCACCTATGTCCGGGGACTTTTAGTATGTTTACCTCCTAACGACTCCAAACAAAGCTCTGAAGTCAAAAATTGTGACATCCTCCATGCATTCTACAATCCCTTTATTCAATTCTGGATTGCTCGTTCAGAGCACATCGACAAAGCCTTCATATGAAGAACGTCAGCGAAGTATCATCTACTGTGAAGTTGTTGACATGAAGGAGAAGCGGAAGAAAATTATTTCACAGAAATTAAATTAGAGCGTTGGTGAAAATGATTTTTATTAAATTTGTGTAAAGATTCGTTTGGGAATTGTCCAACAAAGTGACTGGTTAATTATAGTCGAATAAGTAGTCTAGTTAGCGATTCAGTCGCTTTTATCTTCTACATAAGACCATAAAAGCTGATAAAATTTTTAATTCGTGCTCCCAAATAAAAAAAGTTGCCTATACCAAACAATTGCTTAATTTAAAAACACAAAATATCTCCAGTTCGTATTTGTGTTAAAAATTCCGTTTCGTTTACCACATCTTGCTATTATTTGCTTTCCGGAAAGATTTCGTCATTGGATCAAGTAGCGGGCACTTCCACGGAAACTGCGCATATTTGTAGTGCATCCCCTAGTTCTTATTTATTCTTCTACTTCTGGAATTCCTGTTTGTCCTGCCTCGTTATTTCAAGGAGGAAGATACCCAACTTTCAGCGCATCTCTTGGGAGATTGTCCTGGAGGTCGTTTCTATGTTGGTCGTCTATTTTCACAGATGTTGGCTAGTCTCTCTCCATCCATACTGTCCACGTGTTCATTCCACGTCTTCTTTCTCTGTTTCATCCGTTTTACTACGTCTGTGATGTCGCATCGTTGTCCTATGTCATCATTTGTCTTTCTATCTCGCAGTGTTAGTTCTTGAATTGAACGTAGTCTTTTCATTATCTTTACTTTGGTCTCAATTCTCATGAACTTATTATGCCGTACCATTCATAGCTTTCCAAATAGCAGCTGCTTGCCTTGATATAACCGCTTGTTGCTGGATTTCTCCAATTAAATCTCTGCTACTGATTATTACGGTAACCAAATAATTAAATTTCTTTACTTGCTCTATAATTTTTCCTTCCACTTCTAATTTGCATGGTTGTTTGGCAACTACCATTGTTTTCGTCTTCTTTGTTGAGACTTCCATATCGTTTACCTATATCCTTTACCGGTGTTACTAAACTGGAATTATCTCTGGAGGTTATCTTCACTATTGGCCACTAATACGGCGTCATATGCATAGCATATTATACTAACCTTCTTATTTCCCATACGATATCCTTCTTTGTCTGGTGCTGCTTTGATCAGATTATTCATTACCAAATTAAACAGGAAGGGGCTCAGTGAATCCCCTTGTCGTATGCCTGTATTGACCTCAATGGTCTGCGTCATTCCACTGTTTGTAATTATCTTCGTGGTGTTGTTAGTGTTTATTTCATTTATTAGTTTAATCAATTCTTGCTGTATATTCTCCTCATTTAAGATGTCTGTTATGTATATCTTCTTTTATTATTCGATCAAATGCTTTCGTGAGATCTACGAAGCAGAGATATACTCAATTATTATTCCATCTGTTGGATCTATACAAACACTGGTGAACAAAAAAATTACCGTATCTAAAATAACCGTTTACAATATGTCAAATAGCAATTTAAAGATTTATCCGAAATAAAATTTAAAACTCAAGGTAGAATTAACTTATATCTATGCCTAATTTGAAAATAAAAGAAAAATTAAAATACCGCACAACTTTTAATAAATTCATCAAACAAAATATTTTTAGAGTTTATATTAGGGAAAGTACAGTGATCTAAACATTTATTCAAGAACTAAAAATGCCTCTTGCTGTTTCTCTTTTAGATTGCGTTTGTTCGATTTATTGAGTTCTTCAACAATAGTTTTTCATCAGATATATACCAGGTGCTTCCATTTCTCGCTTTTCTTCATATGTTTGATATAAATTATTTGATATGCTTCTGCTTGTTGCGCCGCTTCAAAATTTGAAGTATCGTTCTTGGCCGCGTTAGCCTCAATAACTGCTGTGTTTCTCTATCCCTTACACCATTTACCAACGTTTGTGCAGTCGAATGAATCGGGAGACGTAGGGTATTAGGCTACTCGTATCAATCGCGCAATATTGACTTCGTACTCTTGAAGACTCTCGCCAATCTTTTGGATACGTCTCTTCACTAGCGCGTGTTACGCTTGTTAAAGATGCGCGTTCCCATATCTCATCTCAAATCGAGAAACATATTTTGTTGGCTCGTTGGGATTGCCTCTAGGATTTGTAGGCGTTTCCAAGCAAAGCGCCGATTAGCGCGACGGTCCTCTCTTGGTCAATTCATCCGTTGTCTCTTGCAGCCGCTTAGAATTGTCTATAAGTATTCCATGTTGTCTTCCCATCAGTCCTTGATGGTTTTATTTTTATCCTGGCGGCAAATTCTCCCCCCTCTATAACCTCTCGTTATATTTCGGCAACCTATGAGTCACTGAAGGTGATAATTTAGTTATTCTTCTTTGTAATATTGTAGCGGTTTCATCTTCGGTGCTAGTTACACTCGAGCCATTTTTTGCTACCACCATTTTTATGATATTATCATCGAACATTCCGAAATTTTTCATTTCCTTTCCATTGATTCGTGCTTTAACAAGACTTTTCAGTAATTTTTGTTCTAACGTTCTGGAATTTTCTAATAATTCTTTCTTTATTAATAAAATTCTCTGTACTTTTCTAACAATTATTGTTGCTTTAGCACTCCAGAATTTTTCAGAAATTCTAGTTTTAACATTCCAGCACTTTTCTTGTGGAATTTTCGCCGATTTTATTTAATAACACGTTAAAATCAATTCCAATTTCAAAATGAAAGCTTTCCTGAGCTTGACCTTATCCAATTCCCTTCTTAGGTGTGCTAAATTCAACTCATAAAACGATTTCGTTCAATTTTACTTGTTTTATAAATACACTTAATCTTTGAACAGTTTTGTTTTTTTTTATTCTAGCGTCGAATGTGAATTATTGATGTAATTGATGTAACTACAATAAACAAAACGGAACAACGACTTAAGCATTAATAAACACAACAATAACACGAGAAGTTATACCAATTATTCATTTACCTTGAAGATATTGGCGGAAATCTACTTTTAATGACATTTTCCTATTAAGTAAAAAAGCGGCAGCGCATCAGTGTAATGAATATCTTTTTCGACTACCATTTCCTAAAGTAGGCTATTATTTGACACCTTCCATGTTTCCATACGTCAAAAGAATTTTTTGCACACATGCGTATTGTACCTAACATGATTTTTAGTGAGATTTCAATTTGAAATGACGTTAACGTTCTTGTAATCTTTTTTAGCACAAATATGTGGTAGTCGAAAAAATTATGTATAAAACTCGTATCTAAAGCTTCTTTTTTGCACTTGTGAGATTTAAAGAATTCGCCTTCGGCTCATTCTTAAAACTTTCTCACGCGTGCAAAAAAATGGCACTTTAGCTACTCGTTGTATAAATAACTATTATTCAATGAGTTGACATTTCAATCTGTTGGATTTTATTTTTCCATCTTTTTCTGGCTAATTTGTTGGTGGTTTTGTTCTTCAATATTCACGGGTTGGTTTTTGATGGTGCCGAAAACCTTTCTACCTCGTCATCCTTGCTACCATTTTGTTAATTTTTTCCTTTCCTCTTTCATCCATATATTGCTTTGTAATTGATTTTGCTTATTTTAATATTACTTCTTGCCCTATATTCCCCCCTGCCTGCTTTCCCGTCCAAAATGATGTTAGTGCGTTTTAAAGGTTTTATTATTTCGGATGTTTTAATCCTGGGCGCTCTTAGATATACCTACTCAACTATACCTTTTCAACTTCAAGTTGAGACTAATCATTTTCAAATTGAGAATAAACACATTCAAATTGAGACAAAACAATCTGAAATCAATTAAACACATTCAAATTGAGATTTAACATAATCAAATTGAGAATAAACATATTCAAATTGAGAATAAACGCATTAAAATTGAGACAAAACAATCTGAAATCACTTAAACACATTCAAGTTGAGAATTAACATAATCAAATTGAGAATAAACATAATAAAATTGAGAATAAACATAATCAAATTGAGAATAATTAATTTCGACTTGATTAAACGCATTGAAATGACAAAAGGCACTTTCAAATAGAAAATAAACACATTCAAATTGGGACTAAATAACTTCAAATTGGGAAATAACAACTGAAAATTAAAATTCACCAGTATTATACCTATCAAAAAATATATCAACAATAATTTTTATAAATGAAACTGTTGTACAGGTGCCGGAAATTACTCCAAACTGAGTTTCTCCTCGTCAGCTGTGTCTGTGTATGTATGTAGAAAACATTATACCGTGAATTTATCTTATTCCGAAACATGTAAAACACACGCATAGGCAGGTTGCCAGAGCAACGCAACAGTTAAATGACAGCAATGCACCAGAGCGTGTATTTTATTTTGAAACATAGGAGAAAGAAAGTAATGGAATAAAATTTAAAAAAATTAATCGGTACAAAAAAAAATAAATTTAATGTAATGAAACAAAATTTAAGAAATTAAGTACATACATAGCAAAACTAAATTTAAGGTAATAGAACAAAATTAAAAACTAATTTAACAAATGTTCAAAAATGCCGCCATTAACGGCCAAACAGTATACTAAGCGATTGTAAAAATCGTTTATCGTATTTTGTATTTGCTCAGGGGATATTTCTCTTGCAGCCATTCGTATTCTGTTTTTTAGTTGGTCAATATTGTTTAGAGGTTCTCCATTAAAAACTTTATTTTTGATACATGCCCAAAGAAAGAAATCGTTTGGAGACAGGTCGGGTGACCTTGCGGGCCAATCTACTTCTCCTCCAGGTCCTATCCAGCGGTTTGAAAATCTTTGGTTTAGGAAGGTTCTGACTATATGAGAATTGTGCGCAGGCGCGCCATCATGCTGGTACCAAACCTCACCATCAATATTTAAGGCGATGAGGGCCGGCACAACTCTGTGCTCAAGCAATTCTAAATATCTTTCTCCTGTAAGAGTGCCCTCAATAAAAAACGGTCCTACGATATGGTTTCCAATCATCCCAGCCCAAACATTAAATTTTTGTGGCCGCTGAGTTCTTGTGGAATGGTATCTGTGCAAATTTTGTCTACTCCAGTAACGGCAGTTCTGTGAATTAACTTCACCATGTAAATAAAATGTTGCTTCATCTGTAAAGCAAATTCTGCATTCTGCGTAGTAAAGTGTCATCATTATTAATCTTATCCATCATGATTTCGCAAAAATTGGTTCTTCTTTCTGCATCATTCGCAATTAGCTCCTGATGGTTTTGAAAATGATACGACTTAAAATGTTCTCGTTTTAGTAGTTTACGAACGGCAGATTTGCTTACATTTGCAGTTTGTGCCAAAGCTCTTGTAGAGAGCACGTTATTGTTCTCGATTGCTTGTAGAATTTCATCTCTTTTGGCGTCAGTAATAACATATCTTGGTCTATTCTTTTTCTTATGATTAGGAACGATGCACCCAGTATTTTTATAACGACAGATCAATAAAAATACCAATTAGGGTAGGCTGTGAAATTGAATTATTTTGAATTGGTACTTTAGCCACATCCACAGAATGACATTTTATAATGTTTGTAATTCAATCGTTGCTTTTGTTCGCCTAAGCGGCGGTCCACTTCCACTTTTACGAGCGACACTACCACTTTCTCTAAATAACTGCACAGATTTAGTTACAATGTCGCGAAAATAATTGTAATTGAACACTAAATCGGGGTATTCTTCACAAAAATCAGTCATGCAGTCATGAAGTGAATATTGCCACTCTCCATTTATTCTTACGCCGGTTCGGCTTTCGCTTTTTCTTGTGTAGTGAATACCATTTTTTCAAACTTTAAATTTTTTCACCAAATAAAAAACTTAAAAAATTTGACAAGAGCGTTCAGTTTTAAATTTTCATGTCAGAAATGTCATTCTGTGGATGTGGCTAAAGTACCAATTCAAAATAATTCAATTTCACAGCCTACCCTAATTGGTTTTTTTATTGATCTGTCGTTACTTCTGTACAAACCTGCTTATTGTAGCTGCACTGGGTCTTGGACGATCTGGATATGTAATTTGAAACAAATATGCTACTCTTCTCAAACTCATATTTGAGTTATACCAGTTCACTAATAACAGTTTTTCTTCTACACTATACATTCTTTATGGATAATTACAATTAGCACTTTATTAACTTTTAATAAATCAACATTTAGATAACAAGCTGAAATTAATAATAATTGTTTTGACAACCTATGTTTCAAAATAAAATACATGCTCCAATACATTGCTGTCATTTAATTACTACGGTGATGTTATTATTACAACGTCGCCTCAGCAACAAACGTATGTGTGCGCTTTGCATGTTTCAGAATAAGATAAATTCACGGTATAGGAAAACGTATGTACAACATACAGGGAATTTTTCTTTTTAGTATACATATCCCCTATGTATACTTTTATAATAAACGCAAATAGGCAACCCACTGTACACTATAAACGTCACGTCACGTGGTGCCTAAAGGTTATGTTTCATGTTTGTAAATAAAAAATAAATCAAAATTAGTGGAATATCAACATAATTTTAATTCAACGATTATTCTAAAACATAAAATATCAACAATACAAAACAGAAAGGAAAATAAAAAACAGCAACAGTTAAAGACTAATTTTTTGACATTAACTTAATTTGATGATTTTTGCCACAGCATGCTAATTTTTTAACGTTTATAGTGTATAGTGGGCTGCATATTTGCGTTTATTATAAAAGTATACATAGGGTATATGTATACTAAAAAGAAAATTTCCCTGTATAACAAAACCATGAACTGGAGAGAAATTAATAATGGGTGATGAGACAAAATTGCCAATAAGTATATAAATATTATTTAAAATAACTTAATATACTGTATTTTGAATTGAAGTAAAAATGCACAATCTTCTTTAGCATTTCTTACTGCAGGTAATAATACGATTAATTGAAATAACTAGAACGTGTGTCACGATACTGAATTAATTTGCTTAACATAATTTCAAAATTACTACGTACCAGCTGACAAATTAAATGAACATTTGTTTAAAAAACTAAAAATGAACAAAAACAAAATGTTGCTATTTGAAACTAAAACCCAAGCAGTGTGCTAATATCCGGCTTGAATTGGATCAAAAAATGTTTAATCGAAGGACCATAAAAAAAACTAAATATATGAACCAGCTCCAACTCACATTGAAATGATCAAATTCTGTTTTTCTCAAATCTACCCACTTATTAGTGAGGGGGTTTTGGTCTACTCTCCCATAGTGACCGGTCCCCGTGGGAGAGAGGTGCCGTGTTAACCGAGCAATCGGGTCACCCATTCTACTACTGACCGAAGACAACGAAGCTTAACTTTCCTGATCGTACTGAATTGGAGGGGGGGGGGGTACCCAGCTATCGCAAATCGGGACCTAATCCCTGTAATAACCTTTGTAAATACTTGAAGGAGATAACGAGTCAGAACTGTTGTTTTAAAACCAATATTAACTGAATTTTTAGTTCCGGCTTTGTATTCTTGCTTCATGGGTTTTGAAACGATGATATTTAAAGGAGTTTTACCATTCAGCTTCCTTTGGGCTTTAAATGTATATCTTCAAATTTGGGCCAAATTCTGTACTTCTATACCTTTTCAACTTCAAATTGAGACTAATCATTTTCAAATTGAGAATAAACACGTTCAAATTGAGACAAAAAAATTTGAAATCGATTAAACACATTCAAATTGAGAACTAACACAATCAAATTGAGAATAAACATATTCAAATTGAGAATAAACACATTCAAATTGAGACAAAACAAGCTATTGACTTCAGCTTGTTTTGTCTCAATTTGAATGTGTTTATTCTCCATTTGAATATGTTTATTCTCAATTTGATTATGTTAAATCTCAATTTGAACGTGTTTAATTGATTTCAGATTGTTTTGTCTCAATTTGAATGTGTTTATTCTCAATTTGAAGATGATTAGTCTCAACTTGAAGTTGAAAAGGTATAGATTTTGTATCCTAAATTGTTATCTTCTCAAAATCGAAGGACCATAAAAAAAACTAAATTTATGAACAGGCTTCGACTCACCCTGAGATTATCCAATTCTATTCTTCTAATGTAATGCATTCTTCTTCTTTGTGTCCCTTCTCCTTGTAGGGGTTCTGCTCGGTCTTTTTCTGCTTTTGAACTCTTCTATAAGCAGTCTCTCCTTCTCGATCCTCTCTTCCTCCGTTACCTCTTTTTCTTCTTCTTCAGTATTAATATTTGACATTTTGAGTATATAAAGCTTCTTAGAGGTAGCCAACCCCAAAGTATCCAATTTATTCGTTTAGAGCGATTTTTATTCTCTAAGTTCGTCTTTCTAACAGGTTGTACGTTCGTACAGAACGGCCTATAGTACCCCCACAGCCGGGTCAGCGCGGGTGTGGGGCCGAACGTCCAGGTCCTTTCCTCCCTCCTCCGAGAAGGAACCTCCAGTTTCCCACCAGCATAAGCTTCGGAGTGCCGAATTCCTACGATCCCACGCCGAGGTCCGGGTTTACGGCGACGTGGGCACGCTTCAATCTGGTGAGTCCCCAGAGGGCCTCCTCGGGCTCGGGAGTTCCAGAGTCGCGCCCGGGAAGGAATAGCGGGAAAGAAGGGGAGTAGACCCCTAGCCCTCGGTTAACCTAATAGCGTCGGGGTCTGAAGGAAACAAGAGTCGGTTGTCTAGAGCGGCAACCTAATAGAAAAGTTGACAGAGAAGGAGAAGCATCCAAGACAAGTTGAAATAAGGTGCCTTCTCAGCTAAGGTAACCCAGGGTTGCCCTCCCTATCCTGCCAGATGCAGGCCTTTAGGCCCCTCCTCCTTTGTCCGGGCTTGGGACCGGCAGTGCTGCCCTGAAAGAAGCTTCCAGGTCAGCACAGGCGGAGTTAACCTAAAAACAACTATGTAATGCATATTTTAACTGAAATATAAATATATATGTATAAAAAAAATATTTAAAAAAACCTAACGAACCACCTAGTCGATGATGCGCCCATTCTCCTCTAACCACTGCCTCTGCAGCTCCCAAATGCATGACATAAGAGCGTGCACTATTACAAGCACTATTACTAGCAACATTGCTAGCACCCAAAGCGCATTCATTAATTGGGTGTTCTGCTGAAAAAAAAAAATTTCAAATTATACTTAGGTAGGTACCTAAATAATTTAAATAATTATTAAATTTCCTGCTCTCTTCGATGCGAATGTAGTATCTGCCGTACTCCCAAAAAGAATTTTACCACTATTGCTACTGCTAGTGCTAGTAGCATGACTAGTGCATATACAGTGTGGTACAAAAGTATGGAACAAATTCAATATCTACTGAAATAATTGTTTTTTGGAAAAACGCTCGGACAGGTATAGCGATTTAAATTACGGTGCATATTTTAAGAGGAATCGAATTTTTTTTGCGACAGTCATTTTTCTACGGTGACGTTATCGCCCTTTTTTTTAAATAGGAACTTGCATATTTGACAATTGCAGTAGATAGTCCTTTTTTTTCTCTTTCTAACCGTGCAAAAGTTTTATACCCTCACATAAGATTTTTTTTGAGATATGGTCCTTCGAAAATGCCAAAATCGACTTTTTCGTAGAAGGTTGAAATTCGGACTAGGGGGTAATGAGACCCCCCTAATGACGTTTCCGTGGTCGGTTGTCCCTTAGCGTGCGTAATTTCGAAGATACGGCCGTTCCCACCTATCAAAAGTGGTGGGGGAAATTTTTTAAAACCCGTTTTTTCGTGTCCGGCGGGGTCGCTTTGGGGTACTAGACCCAGCTCACGTTCCGCATGGGTGGGATAACAATAGACACGTATACGAAAAATCGACCCTGCCATTCGGGCATTTCGAATCCAAAATGTTTCGGATAAAAAATTGTTTTCTCCTAAATCGACCCCTCTCTTTCCGAATCCCCAAAGCGACCCCGCCGGACACGAAAAAACGGGTTTTAAAAAATTTCCCCCACCACTTTTGAAAGGTGGGAACGGCCGTATCTTCGAAATTACGCACGCTAAGGGACAACCGACCACAGAAACGTCATTAGGAGGGTCTCATTACCCCCTAATCCGAATTTCAACCTTTTACGAAAAAGTCGATTTTGGCATTTTCGAAGGACCATATCTTAAAAAAAATCTTATGTGAGGGTATAAAACTTTTGCACGGTTAGAAAGAGAAAAAAAAGGACTATCTACTGCAATTGTCAAATATGCAAGTTCCTATTTAAAAAAAAGGGCGATAACGTCACCATAGAAAAATGACTGTCGCAAAAAAAATTCGATTCCCCTTAAAATATGCACCGTAATTTAAATCGCTATACCTGTCCGAGCGTTTTTCCAAAAAACAATTATTTCAGTAGATATTGAATTTGTTCCATACTTTTGTACCACACTGTATATATTGGGTGTTTCGCTGCAAAAAAAATTTCAAATTATACTTAGGTAGGTACACAATAGTATATTACATACCGAAGTGGAAAGTAGTTCATTACTGTCGAGAGATAATTACAGTTATCCTTGACGCTTGACAGTAATGAAACTTTTCACCAAGGTTTGTATAGGTACCATTTTATTTTCAACCATACATCATATAAATTAATATGAATCATTTATAATAATAATTAATAGTTTGAACAAACAAGCTGTCATTTAATGACAGTGAACGTGGCGGGGTCACTTTCCACCCGGGTGGAAAGTAACAACTTTCCAACCGGGTACAAAGTAACAGCCAGTAAAGGCCAATTTTCCAACTTACAAAACAGTTAGTAATAACGTCATTACATATATGGTTGAAAATAAAATGGTTTATTTCATACGTACTCGTTGTCGGCGAGCAATTTCCAAGCGATTAATGTGTGCGGCACTCTGGCGATGCCGCAAAAAATTAAATCGTGGCCCTTGTATGACTATTCCGCATATGTCGCAAAAATGCATCTTGGATGGGGGAAGAAGCTGCAATGAATAGGAAGAAATGGAAGAAAATATGTGAGACAGTGAAATAAAATCTAAAATGGGGACCGATCCACCCCGTGAAAATGGATCTAGAAAGCTTGGAAGAGCGGCGTTACCCCACTAGGGGTGTTAAGGCTAGGGAATTTGACGGCAAAATGCAGCGTATTCTGTTGACAAGATCAGCGCCGAAACCACTGGGTATTTTATTATAAATTTTTCTACATTTATTCAAGAAGATGTGCTGATGAGATTGATATTATTCGAAAAAACACATTCTAGATACTTAAAAAAAAATAACAAATAGCAGCCTTCTAAGTACAGCTTTTGTTGCCAAATAAAGCACATAATAAAGCACACGGTTGAATTTTAAACTACATCAGACTGGTCTTCTTTAATACATAAATCATGCGCCCATTCTCCTCTAACCACTGCATCTGCAGCTCCCAAATGCATGACATGAGAGCGTGCACTATTACAAGCACTATTACTAGCACCCAAAGCGCATTCATTAATTGGGTGTTCTTCTGAAAAAAAAAATTCAAATTACACTTAGGTAGGTACCTAAATAATTTAAATAATTATTAAATTTCCTGCTCTCTTCGATGCGAATGTAGTATCTGCCGTACTCCCAAAAAGAATTTTACCACTATTGCTACTGCTAGTGCTAGTAGCATGACTAGTGCATATATACATATATTGGGTGTTTCGCTGAAAAAAAATTTCAAATTATACTTAGGTAGGTACACAATAGTATATTACATACCGAAGTGGAAAGTAGTTCATTACTGTCGAGAGATAATTACAGTTAACCTTGACGCTTGACAGTAATGAAACTTTTCACCAAGGTTTGTATAGGTACTATTTTATTTTCAACCATACATATAAATTAATATGAATCATTTATAATAATAATTAATATTTTGAACAAACAAGCTGTCATTTAATGACAGTGGACGTGGTGGGGTGGAAAGCAATCAGCTGATCACTTTCCACCCGGGTGGAAAGTAACAACTTTCCAACCGGGTACAAAGTAACAGCCAGTAAAGGCCAATTTTCCAACTTAGAAAACAGTTAGTAATAACGTCATTACATATATGGTTAAAAATAAAATGGTTTATTTCATACGTACTCGTTGTCGGCGAGCAATTTTCAAGCGATTAATGTGTGCGGCACTCTGGCGATGCCGCAAAAAATTAAATCGTGGCCCTTGTATGACTATTCCGCATATGTCGCAAAAATGCATCTTGGATGGGGGAAGAAGCTACAATGAATAGGAAGAAATGGAAGAAAATATGTGAGACAGTGAAATAAAATCTAAAATGGGGACCGATCCACCCCGTGAAAATGGATCTAGAAAGCTTGGAAGAGCGGCGTTACCCCACTAGGGGTGTTAAGGCTAGGGAATTTGACGGCAAAATGCAGCGTCTTCTGTTGACAAGATCAGCGCCGAAACCACTGGGTATTTTATTATAAATTTTTCTACATTTATTCAAGAAGATGTGCTGATGAGACTGATATTATTCGAAAAAACACATTCTAGATACTTAAAAAAAAAATAACAAATAG
The DNA here is from genome assembly GCA_963082815.1 of Melanotus villosus. Taxonomy (NCBI): domain Eukaryota; kingdom Metazoa; phylum Arthropoda; class Insecta; order Coleoptera; family Elateridae; genus Melanotus; species Melanotus villosus. Next base: position 9,476,879 of record OY720419.1, on the reverse strand, counting down.
CAGCCTTCTAAGTACAGCTTTTGTTGCCAAATGAAGCACATAATAAAGCACACGGTTGAATTTTAAACTACATCAGACTGGTCTTCTTTAATACATAAATCATGCGCCCATTCTCCTCTAACCACTGCATCTGCAGCTCCCAAATGCATGACATGAGAGCGTGCACTATTACAAGCACTATTACTAGCAACATTGCTAGCACCCAAAGCGCATTCAATAATTGGGTGTTCTGCTGAAAAAAAAAAAATTCAAATTATACTTAGGTAGGTACCTAAATAATTTAAATAATTATTAAATTTCCTGCTCTCTTCGATGCGAATGTAGTATCTGCCGTACTCCCAAAAAGAATTTTACCACTATTGCTACTGCTAGTGCTAGTAGCATGACCAGTGCATATACATACAGGGTTTTTCAACGAAAAGTAGCCACCCTCAGTATCTTCCAAAACCATTTTTTGCTTGAAAATCGCCAAGACATGTCAACAAAGACAGCAAGGGGGACATCTTTTTACACAAAATCCGGACATCTGTCATCAAGCCCTTAGCCGTCACAGCCACCCCCTCTAAAATTTTAAATGGCACCATACCATGCGTGGCACATCGTTGGAAAGGTAATTTCATAAGGAATTCATTCTACTATTTATTTTTTTTATTTGCTTCAAATTGAGGCATAAAAAAATTAAAAAGTATATTTTGTTCATTCCGGTTAAGCTACTGAATATAGCAGTAGATACCTAGATCCTCTTTTTTATCTTTTGTTTTTGCATCTGTCAGTCAGCATTCAGTTTATTTTGAATATTATAAAAGTGTCAACATGGTTTACACCACTGCCGAAAGATTGTGCGTTTTTATTATTATTTCGGCAGTGGTGTAAACCATGTTGACACTTTTATAATATTCAAAATAAACTGAATGCTGACTGACAGATGAAAAAAGAAAAGATAAAAAAGAGGATCTAGGTATCTACTGCTATATTCAACAGCTTAATCGGAATAAACAAAATATAGTTTTTAATTTTTTTATGGCTCAATTTGAAGCGAATAAAAAAAATAAATAGTAGAATGAATTCCTTATGAAATTACCTTTCCAACGATGTGCCACACATGGTATGGTACCATTTGAAATTTTAGAGGGGGTAGCTGTGACGGCTAAGGGGTTGATGACAGATGTCCTGATTTTACGTAAAAAGATGTCCCCCTTGCTGTATTTGTTGACATGTCTTGGCGATTTTCAAGAAAAAAATAGTTTTATAAGATACTGAGGGTGGCTACTTTTCGTTGAAAAACCCTGTATTGGGTGTTTCGCTGAAAAAAAATTTTCAAATTATACTTAGGTAGGTACACAATAGTATATTACATACCGAAGTGGAAAGTAGTTCATTACTGTTGAGAGATAATTATAGTTAACCTTGACGCTTGACAGTAATGAAACTTTTCACCAAGGTTTGTATAGGTACTATTTTATTTTCAACCATACATATAAATTAATATGAATCATTTATAATAATAATTAATATTTTGAACAAACAAGCTGTCATTTAATGACAGTGGACGTGGCGGGGAGGAAAGTAATCAGCTGATCACTTTCCACCCGGGTGGAAAGTAACAACTTTCCAACCGGGTACAAAGTAACAGCCAGTAAAGGCCAATTTTCCAACTTACAAAACAGTTAGTAATAACGTCATTACATATATGGTTGAAAATAAAATGGTTTATTTCATACGTACTGGTTGTCGGCGAGCAATTTCCAAGCGATTAATGTGTGCGGCACTCTGGCGATGCCGCAAAAAATTAAATCGTGGCCCTTGTATGACTATTCCGCATATGTCGCAAAAATGCATCTTGGATGGGGGAAGAAGCTGCAATGAATAGGAAGAAATGGAAGAAAATATGTGAGACAGTGAAATAAAATCTAAAATGGGGACCGATCCACCCCGTGAAAATGGATCTAGAAAGCTTGGAAGAGCGGCGTTACCCCACTAGGGGTGTTAAGGCTAGGGAATTTGACGGCAAAATGCAGCGTCTTCTGTTGACAAGATCAGCGCCGAAACCACTGGGTATTTTATTATAAATTTTTCTACATTTATTCAAGAAGATGTGCTGATGAGACTGATATTATTCGAAAAAACACATTCTAGATACTTAAAAAAATAATAACAAATGGCAGCCTTCTAAGTACAGCTTTTGTTGCCAAATAAAGCACATAATAAAGCACGCGGTTGAATTTTAAACTACATCAGACTGGTCTTCTTTAATACATAAATCAAACAGTCTAAATTAAATTAGGATTGATCCAATGTTCTGAGTGCTAATCTTGTCGAAAGCTTGTATCATAAGACCCTGTATAAAATCAAAGTAGCCGCCATATTGTTGAGCTGTGGAACTGACCAAGCAGTGTAGTGAGTTTACAATAGATGGAGCTCTAGCTAAAATCTGAATGTTTTGTTTGATGTTACCAAATTATTTTTGATACAGTAAAACGTTTAGGTAACTGTTTTTTATACAGTGTGGTGATAAAGGAAAGAACAAAATTCATAATTGCGTTATTTAATCTTTTCAAGCAAAACGCTCGGACAAGTCAATTTTATTTTTTAATTAGCCACCTTATGACATAAAAATTTTACTTATGACGTCATGTATTTTTGCACAATGACGTCATCATTGTTTTTTTTAAATGACAACCCCAATTTTTTTTGCTGGTTTTTATAGATCCTCCAACTACTTAAATGATGCTGTAAAAAAATTGTTTTGTTTTTGTTTTTGTTATTTTGTTATTTTCTCAAAAAAATTGTTATGTAAGGGACCAATTTTTTTACGTCACCATTTAAGTAGTAGGAAGGTCTATGAAAAACAGCAGAAAAAAATTGGGGTTGTCATTTAAAAAAACCAATGATGACGTCATTGTGCAAAAATTCATGACGTCATAAGTAAAATTTTTATGTCATAAGGTGGCTAATTAAAAAATAAAATTGACCTGTCCGAGCGTTTTGCTTGAAAACATTAAATAACGCAATTATGAATTTTGTTCCTTACTTTATCACCACACTGTATAGCTGGATAGACCAGTGCTTGATAATATGTAATACCAAATTATTTTTGATATTAACAAGATGTTAATTATTTTTATGACTTGAAGTATGTTTTATTTATACAGGGTGATTTGAGAGGAACCCCCCATATTTGGATAATGTGTTCAGAGAACTAAAAGAAACAAAAAAAGTATAATAAACATATGGTCAAATTTCAACCGTTACTGAGATATTGTGAAAATGGTTTTTAATCAGGTGAATTTATTGTAATGCATTAAGAATGAAAAGTGCTTATTTAGTAACATAAAATACAAACTAATTAATTGAATTCTCAAAAATACCACCGTTCACGTTGATGCATGCGTCAGCTCGTTTGTGAAATGCACAGGTAGCTCGCTGAAGCGCGCGGTTATTATCTCTGATGAGTGCTGCGCAGTTAGTTAGGTATTCTATCGAGTAGTGCCTTTCTTCTGTTCACTTTTGTTTTATAAACTAATTATTTCAACCATCCCAAAAGGCAATAATCTAGAGGAGTGAGGTCTGGAGACCTTGGTGGCCAATTCTGAAAACCACCTGATTAAACACATGATGTCATACTGTTCCAGTTGATACGGCTCCTCGTGATATGTTTCCGGGAATTCCCCCTCACGCGAGGCCATGTCAGCAACGCCGTCCGTATGTTTCACCTCCCCGTTCCGCAGTACGTGGCCATCCTTCTAACACGCTGGACGTTTTGTATTGATTGAGACGCGCGTGCAAGTTTTTCTGTATCCAGGTTGGGTCTTTATACCACCGGGAAGGGCCCTATTATCGGTAGTTTTCAGGGAAGACTACACTTTTACGACTAAAGTTCGGATTTACCTAAAGGGTACCATATACTCCAGGAAAGAGATAATCGTGTGTAAGTGTTGTGTTTGTGGAAGTTGAAAGTATCGTCTTCACATGTATTCAATATTTTTATTGGATCAAGTAAACCCATACCCCAAGGATTATTATTCGTCGCCTTGCACCCGTCTTTTTGGAATAGGGACACTATCTCCTTAGTTGTTGTTGTCCATATTCAAACGTCCGCCCACGTACTCCCCGGCGATTCTAGGAACATCTCGCCATGTAAATCTTTCAACACCTTTTTGCTACACCTGCTTTTGTGTTTTCAAAGTAAATATTGCCCCTTGCTCGCAGGCATCTTTTAGTGCTATTCAATGTACGTTTGAAATTTAATAAGTACCGCCTTCTGGATATGTCATTTTGTGTTTTGTGTGCAACGTGTAATTTTTGAAGTAATCGATTGCTGGTCTATCTGTCCAACCCGGGGCATGTAAGAAGGCTGTGTAGATTGCCTTTGGCAGATTTATTTCCACACGAGTAAAGTTTGAAGGCTACTGGCTTTCAGTTGACCAGTTTGCCTTAGTAGTTTTGTGTTTGAACAAAAACATTTGTGGTAACATACGACACAAGTGTCAAGCAAAAACTTTTGTGTTAAAGTAACGTTCATTGGGTTTAGATTGTAGTTTCAAGTTTTTAGTCAAGATTAAGATATTATTTGGTGTTGTGTTGCATGTGTGTCAAATGTATTGGTACTTATTGTTAATTGGTTTAATGTACTATTTGTGTTTCCTATATTCTTTGTTTGGAATTGAGGAACTAAGCTTGTGATAGATTTGCAGTATGTAACGTAAATATAGTGCCCTCAATTCTTCTTCCCGTAAAGTAAGTCTCGCATTTATAATTGGTTTTAACGTAGTATTTTTGATCGTCTTTTGTGTAATTTTTTTGTATTCATTTTTGTGTCTTTAGATTCATTAAATATTTCATTGTCAATTTAGTTGGCCTTGTTATTTGCGTTCAGTGTTCCCCGATGTTATTTGTGTTTCAGTGTATTCAATGTAAGATATAATAGCACAAGTGAATAGAAAAAACCTGTACTTTTTAAATATGCTAAGAAAGCATATGGTTGCCATTTAAATAAACAAAGTTGGTTGCCATAGCAACCAAACAAAAAAATACATTAACAAAATAAAAACTTCAATGTATGCGCCGCAATTAGCCCAAAAACTTTCTTATGCAACTTTTTCTTGCAACTCTTAAAATTAAAAAGTTATTGGCATTATTAGTTACTTTTGACATACTCTGTATATTGACCCACGGTTAACAATGGAATGCTAGACAGATGTAACTCAAGGTCTTTACTACGCGGCTTGTACCGTAAGCAATGCCTGTTGGCCTGTAATACTACCGTTAAATTAAAAAATATCTAAAATAAATTTCGTATAATATTTATTCAAACTTTGAGCTACAAAACGTTATTTTTCAACATAATCCCCTTCTCTCTCTAAACACGTGCACCATCTTGAAGCCCATCGCTCAAATCCACTTTGAAAAAAAGATGCATTCTTGTTTTTCACCCATTGCTTTACAGCTAGTTTTACTTTCTCAAATGATTCGAATTTAATTCCCTTCATACTTTTTTTCATTGGCCCAAACAAATGAAAGTCCGATGGGGCTAAATCGGGACTAAAAGCTGGATGTGACATAACTGACCATCCCAGCTTCTGGATCGCCTCTTAAGTAGCAAATGCAGTATGCGGTATTGCATTATCATGGTCTAAGACAATACTACGTATATTTTTCTGAAGCCTATTATTTCTAAGGGCTTCTTTATGCGTTTTTAAGGGCACTATATATTGCTGGCTATTTATTGTGGTCCCTGGTTCAAGAAAATCGACAAAAATAACACCCTGACGGCCCCAGAATACAGATGCCATAATTTTCTTCGAAGATGTTTGCACTTTAATTTTTTTTTTGACGTGGTGACGTCATTCTTTTGATTGATTTTTGGTTTCTGGATCATACGTAAACACCCATGTTTCATCCCCAGTCACAACATTATTAAAGAAGATGGTCCACGTTCTTCGAAGGTGTATTGCGAAATTAGCACTAATCTCCATTCTTTTTTCCTTTATTTCTTCGGTTAACTGGCGAAGAACCCACCAAGCACATACCTTAGAATAGCCAAGATCATGTATAATCTTCTCCACAACAATGTCTACCGATCCCAAAGCACTAACAATTTCTTTTCCAGGCCAGGAGGCAACACTTACGGTACAAGCCTCGTATTATGATTATGAAGGAGGGTCTAACTACCTGCGTACGGATACTCCACTACCTGCCAACACATAAATAATATGTTTGTGTGTACCTATATGTAATATGAATTTTCTACGCATCGAAGGGTCATATGCAATAATAGACTATATTAGTTGAGTATGCGCCTTGCTCCAAAACTTTAGAGCACCTTATCTCGAAAATTATTATCCGTACGTAAATTTTGTATGTCACCTTTTTGTGCAGAATTTCATAGTAAATATTTTTCGTGATAACCAAATTTTGCTTTATAATGCCAGAATAAATAAGTGTACCAAAGTACACTTCGTTTGGATTTTTGTAGAGGTTTGGCCTTTTTTTCGCTTAAAGTGACTGGACTAAAAAGTATTATTTTAAGTTTACTAGAATGTGGATGACTGCAATTAACTGAAATACATATCGCGGTTTTTCAATAAGAGCGATATATTTTTAAATTGAAATGAAACAGCAACAAATATAAATAGACCAAAAATGTTTATTTTATTTATATAAGTGTCATCGATGCAATTAAGTTCTGAAAATAACATCATTTAAATAACTGCCTCTGATTCTCCTGCAAGACCGAATTCGATGACATCAATTTTCAAGAATTCTATTCAATAACTTAGGCCTTATGTCATGACTGGCGCGTTGAGTATTCAGTTTTAATGCATCAATTGTCTCTGATTTATTCTCATAAACATACCCCACAAGAAGAAGTCTAAAGGTGTTAAATCACAGCTTCTTGAAGGCCATTCGACAGGTCCATTTCTGGAAATAATCAACTGACCAAACTTTTAACGCAATAAACCAATTGTTTCACGGGCCGTGTGGCACGTAACGCCGTCTTGTTGGAACCAGACGTTAGTTAAATTAATATCATACAGTTCAGACCATAACAAGTTAGTTTTCATCGATCTGTATCGCTCACCATTGATAAAAAAATTAGATAATTTCCAAACGTTTCTGAAACGTTCATCTTTCCATGATGAAATTGCAGACTTTACTAAACACACTTTACAACGATAGACAATTTTGACATTTCAAACCATATCACCCCTATTGAAAAACCCTTTAGTTGTGAAAATAGTATATCAAAATACTACAACCTACTAATTATTCGTATACCTATGTATTGAAATATTTAATTAATTTATTTAATATAAATTCTGTTCAATGAATGCCCGTTTTCCTTACTTATTTTGTTGCTTCTTATACCTTTCTGCAGATACACCAAAATCCTAAAACATTTATATACGCATCTTTTCCCGTTTTATTGCTTATAATTCACAGCTTTACTAACGAAATTTATTTTTAGGAAATGTTTCTAATTCTCTACTTTCTTGTTGGAAGGTTTGGCTTTATTGGTTAAAAAAATATATAAAGATATCTTTTACCTTTTCAGTTTTCGACTTCCAATAGCTGATACCCATTTCAACAATATATTATTAATATAATATTGTTGTATTATACAGGGACATATCTATAAATTCTGATTGGTATTATGCACACGCGTTTTCCTTTTAGGCCAATGTAGTCCATCTTCGGAAAACCCTTTTATTGATATAAATATAACTGTTTGTGGTACAAATTCAGCGCGTGAGCAAAACCTGCGTTGAATTAACATACTGTAGCCTAAAAATATTATTTTAATTTGTTTTGTCTGACATTTTTGCATTTATATTTTTCCCCATTAAGAAAAAGTCAGAGTCCTATGTAACTAAAGTGTTAATTAGTTACATAGGACTAAAGTATTAATTATATTTTCTTGAAGTAAATAATATTAATTTTGAGAAGATGAAACGTACTGCTAAATCCGTAATACAAATAGGTAAAAGCTTCTCTTTCTGGTTCCCCTTTTGCAGCACCGTATTACAAAGAATCCTTAAATGATAAATTTCCACAATGTTTCTTTAATTAACCAACCTACTTTTCAACGCGTTTAAAACAAATAACCCCTCATTATTCCAAATTTTCCAATTTAAAAATAATTATTGGTTTGGGGTTTTCTGAAGGTACTTATGAATAAAAGAGAAGTGTTATTTAGAAGTTTTAATTCTAATGACCTAATTGAATAAATACACGTTTCAGCTTAACTGAAGTCATTTCTTTCCTGGTTTTAAAGTTGCATAAATACAGAACTTCTGTCAAGCTTTGTTGTAAGTATGGGTACAATATATTTTAAATTTTTTTGATAATATTTAAGAGATTTAACGAAGGTGTCACAAAATTTTGAGCTATTTTACTTATATAAAATGTGGCATTTAAGTTTAAAAGCACGCTGTAATTGAAAACGTGAATGATTGTTGGAATTTCTGCAACAACAAAGGGATTTCAAGAATATTTTTCCAATTTCTGGTACTGTAAAGTGTACTATGGCACTGAATGTATGTTTATTATGGTTTTTTTATGTTACAAATTGGAACATTTGCTGCTTGTCTGTTCGTAACAAAAGAACAAGCTGAAAAACAATAATTTGTAGGAATAGGATGGTATTTTACTTCTAAAATTTCATATTTTTCTCTGTAACTTTAAAACCAATTTTTTCATGCATTCGAAAAACACAGCCCATCTATTTTAATTATTCTTTGACTAATTAAGTTATTTATCAAATAACTATTAAGAAACCCATTACTAATAAACCCATTAAGAAATAAATAAAAACCATAGAAACGTTGAGTAATGAAAAAAGCGAACACTAAATTTGAACTAAAGCATTTAGTAATTATATCCTGCAAAGCAAGTAAGATACTTACACAGGTGAATTCTATTTTCAGGCAATGCAAGACTTCGGGGAAGAAATTTTAAAATATCCACTGCGTTTGTTAAAGTGGTGTGGACATAATCCTCAACAAAATAAAGCCAGAGTTTTTACAGTTGTGGCTGCTTTTTCAATTTATACCACAATAAGTATAGGGTTTTTTATTCTTCAGCTTTTTTATGCCACAGAAGATATGATTGTCGTTGTTTCTCGAAATTTCGAAGGAATTATTTCCTATGGACAGGTATTTGTTACCTTTACTTTATTTTGCTGAAGAAAATTTGAAACATTATTACCTTCTGAACGAAATTACATGGCCGAAATTGCCGTTCGCTAAAGGATAGACTGGATTCTACTTAAGCATGTGTTAAAAATTATACTGTTATTAAGGTTACTAGGAATTTATTATACATAAACGCCAGTAAGCAATTATCTGCAATCAAATCATCAATGGAAAAATGATATGAGACAAATTATTCTCAAGGAATTACTTTGTCTCTAAAATACTTACCTACCTATTTAAAAATTAGTTACTTACTTGCTTATATTTCTAAGTAGGTAGGTCACTGACCTATTCTTCTTCGGGTTTCAAGCCTCTTCTTGGGCTGTGGAGCCACTTTTTATCGTTTTGCTGGCCTACCCGTTTAACCATGCAAATTGTCGATCATACATATCTTAGCTATTCTCTCTGAAATTCTCTGTAGATACCCTCTCCACTTCTTCCTTTTTTTCCTCAACTTACTTACTCCATTACTACTGTAACCAACATATTTTTAGAGAGTACATATAATCGAAGATCAAACATCCTTTAAGAATCTTTTCTTGTACCATTGACCCTCAGACCTTCTAATAGTGAGGTTACTGGCGCTATAAGCTAATGTTCTTCCAATTATGCTTGGTATGCTTGGTAATATTTTCATTTCAATAATTCTTAATATTTGTTTAGTTCTCAGTGTCTGCTCTGTTTCTGTACTAGGTGTGGGCCTAACGCAGGTCTTATAAATTTTCACTTTGCTGTTTGTATCCTTGTGCTCTTGTTGCGCCACATTATGTCTTTGAGTGCGCCAAACATTTCTGTTGCCTTTTTAGCTTGTTTTTTGCCTTCCTTATTAATAACGCCATAGCTAATGTTTAGGACTCTTACGTAAGGGTTATTTTTTGTTCACCTTTAATAATTTATACCATACAGGTTTCTTGGGACCGTTAGCTATTTTCTTTCTTTACATTGATGTTCATGTTGCACTTTTGTACTGTTAGTTTCTTAGTATTCTTCTTAATTTTCTTTCGTATATGTCGACCCATATAAGTAGTTTAAATTTATGTAATAGTCTTTGCAATCCATCCTCATTCTCTGCATATCCTACAATTTTAATTACAGTATTTTTCATCTAGCATTTGGGTTGACGTCAACTTTCCCCGTCCAAAAACTGTCTGTTTAGCCACGCATTCGTGCGCATTAGGTAATGAAAACCTAGTTTAGAAAGAGATGAAGTATAGAGTATAGTTGGATTGTGAATTTATCAACGCAGTGTTGATAAATTCACAATCCAACTGACGACACAACCCAAATCCTAGGTGAAAAATACTGTAGTTCTGTTCCATTCTGCATCCTTGATCAACAGTTTTGGTTTTCTCTGTTATTTTCTCTATTATCAAACATAATAGCGGCAGACTTATGCTATACCCTTGTGGTATGGTCAAATTTGACGGAGGCATATTCTTTATTTATTGGTGCGTATTTGTTTATTTCTTCTTTTGTAACGTCTGTAAATTCCATAAGGCGGCAGTCTCAATGAGCCACCACTAACCACCAACCGCTGTCAACCAAAATTTTAGCATATGCAATCACATACTGTTAGTCTCACTGAACCACCGACATCCACTCACCGACAACAGATGGTGGTCACCGGTTTGAAATTTTCAACTTGTTTGAATTTTGGTAGACGCTGGACGTTGGTTGTTGACACCGCGCGTGCGCCAAGGCGTGTAGCGTCAGCTAATTTGTGACCGCGAAAGGCGGGAAATTTAGATATAAGTTAAACTTGTGCAGATTATTCCATTTCTGGGTATTCTGACCCAAAATAGACGTAATCGAAAATCTGCTGCATGCGCTTAGCGCGAATAGATAAATATAACAAACAAAAAGACACGTGATAACACAATTATAACCTTCCACACTAAGGTTACTACCAATACATCAATTTCAACTTAAAAAATCACAGGCAAGCGGGAAATTTAAATTTTTGGCGATCAGCGGTGGTGCAGTGAGACTGCAGCATGTAATTTCAGTTGGTAGCAGTTGGTGGTAGTTTGTAATGATGCCTCAGTGAGACTGCCGCCTTACGGATTCAAGGACGTTTATTCCTCTGTAATTATTAGGACCCTTCCTATCGCCTTTCCTGTAGATCGGGATTGTTGTACTGTGTCTTCTGTCGTTTAGTATTTTGTCTGACTTTAAATTGGCTCTCTTGGCAGTACTGTTATTTCCTGAATTAACTTTAGACAATCGCATTTGAGTAATTCGTTTGTTATTCCATCTTTACTTGGCGTATTTCTCTTTTTTTAGTTTTCTGATGGCCGCTTGTATTCGTTGTTCATCTATGGTTACGGTATTTTTCGCTTGTTCTCCTTTACTCTGCATGTTTTTTCTCAATATACTCAAATTTATTTGCGTCTTCTTGATGCAAGTAGACACTTTTGTAATAACTTTGCCATTAATCAGGTTTAAGCCATTTATTTGGTGAAATTCATTTACATTCTTGCTTCTTCTTCTTCTTCTTTTCCAAAACCTTTCATTTGGCTATCATCTACCTGGTTAATGCTTATCCCTCTAATACACTATGACCGTAAATATACAGTACCGAAATTGTAACTCTAATCTGAGTTGCCATGGAAGTGACATTGTCGTAAAACTTATTTTAGACACACATTAACTTGTTATCTGTCAGATTATACAACATCGTCTGTGAACAAGACGCTTACAATCGAAGAAAAAATTTTCATATGTGAAGCATACAGTGAGCACGTAAAGGTTGGAACAAATTCGATAAAATCTTTATTGGGCAAGTAAGAAAATAATGCTCGGACACGTCGATTTTATTTTATGATGCGCATTTTTTTGTATGCCTATATTTTTTATTACGCCACCCCTCTTCGAGTTATGACGTCATCATCTGTTTTTTTTAAATGGCAACACCCTCTTTTTATAGTGCCATTTAAAAGAACACATCTTTTTGCTTATGGACGCCGAAGTTTACGGTATGCTACATAACAATATTTTTGAGAAATTAGTACCACAATTGTTGCACAATTTGTTATTGGCGGCGCATTAAATGCTGAAAAATATTTGAATTTGCTACAAAAACAGATAATTCCTGCACTTATAGCACTATATATCCAAATAATCAAAATCCCCAAATGCCGCATGAACCAATATGGTACCAACCAGAAGGCGCGCCACTATATTATTCACGGATTGTGCGTCATTATCTAAACACCGTTTTCGCCAATAGATGGATATTGTCAAGAGGTGAATGACATGCAATTTGAACATTCAATTTATTGGGTTTTAGTTGTATTTATTATTTATTCTATTGTTATTTCATTACATTGCTGTGAATTCTAAAACTTTTTTTTCGAAAATATTGTTATGTAACATACCACAAAATTTGGCGTCTATACCCATAAAAATGTGCTCTTTCAAATGGTATTATCAAAAGAGGGTGTTGCTATTTAAAGAAGCTGATGATGACGTCATAACTCGAGCAGGGATGACGTAATAAAAAATATACGTATACAAAAAAATGCGCATCAAAAAAATAAAATCGACGTGTCCGAGCATTATTTTCTTACTTGCCCAATAAAGATTTTATCGAATTTGTTCCAACCTTTACGTGCTCACTGTATAATCGCTCATACGAATTTGGTAGAAATAATGGATCCAGCATTAAGTGGGTTGGATCTCAATTCGAGCAGAAGTTTCTCAAGACTAAACCATCAAACAGTGTAATTTTGTACGCTGTTGAGAATGGAAATTATTCACTTCTTCCGAACTTTACAGCAACCTATATTTCAAAACATGGTACGAAACCTCCAAGACCGCCTTGAGTTATGCGTCCAACCGAATGGTGGGCATATAGAGCATATTATTCGCTTTTATAGTAGACATTAACTTTGTCATTTTTGTTAATTTTTATAATGTTTATAGTTAAGCAATATATTTTTTTAAATTCAGTACTGTATATTTCTGGTCATACTGTATTTGTTTTTACTTCGTTTCTATAAATCTCCGGTACTGTAGCATTCGTCTACGCCTTCCCACTCTGCACTTGTAATTTTTGTTCTGACATTGCTCTTCCTATGTCACTTATCCAAGTATTTCTGGGTCGTCCACGCTTTCGTCTGCCTATGTGTATTCATTTTATTACTTGCTTTGGTAACTTTGTTGCTTGTCTCCTTTTTCTTATTGTTTCATTTCCGATTCTTTCCAGGTGAGACGTTTTTGCAGTTCGCCGCCAATAATCTATTTCAGTTGCAAGTATTCTGCGTTCTTCTTTGCTGTTGATCTACTCTTATCCACAACCATATGTGATCATTTACTGTAGGGATTTGTTGATATGGCCTTTCATATTTCCTTCTTCTTCGTATTTTCCGCGTTTATTTATTACAAATCCCAGATTTTTCACTTCCTCTCCTATTCCAAGGTGTGTGCTCTTTCCTGTATTTACTTTTAGTCCCCATCGTTTATATTCCTTTGTCAGTTTATGACTTATGTAGCAGAAGCCTTCCTTCTCTTGTGCCATCACCATCTGATTGCCTGTAAAGTGGAGGTTAAAGTGTCGTTAAGCCTTTGATTGGTATCACCATTCCATGACACTCCTATCTCACCAACCCTGACCTTGTTCTTATTGGAAATTGTGTGGAACATTGATTTCCATTTGTAATTCGAGATGTCAGGTTTCTAATATCTACGTATGTTGCCTTTCATCATGTTTTTTATTGAATAAATGGTTCAGATATGTACGTAGCTTATTTTATGGTCTGCCCCCGCTTTGGGCGTGGTTGGAGTTCGTACATGAATAATTTCTGTTGGTAGTACAGCTCGATTGGTTATTACGTAATCAATCGCTGAATGGTGATCTCGTAATTCGCATATGTGCAAGTATTGCGATTTATGTTGAAAATAGGTTTATTCCGTCATTCTTGTTTTTTTATCTTCAGTGTATCGCTGATCGACTCTTTGTATTGTTCCGGTTCCTATTCGGCCATTCAAGTCTCCTATTATAAAGATTTTTGCCAATTTTTCTACATCGCTTTATAATTTGCTCTAAAACTCTTGTTTTTCTTCTGGTGACTTATTTATGACTGGTGTATATACCAATATTGCGCACTTTATCTTCACTTAGCTACATTGGCACTATCAGTAATGTCGTAGACGTAGATATTGAGTTGAGGGTTTTAATGTATTAACAGTCCCACTTCTGAAGTCGCTTACTCTGCTTTGTGTTTTCTGTTATAGGCAAATATGTAATTTTTAAGTTTTACTGTACCGCTACCTCTTTTTCTGGTTTCAGATGAAGCACACATGTAAATCTTGTGGTTAGTTGTTTCCATTATGACTTACTGATCTATGGAAAAGATGACCGTGTAGTCCAACAAATTATTCTTGCTATGAGTTTCCTTCCTTGCTCGTTTCTTATTTCGCCCATGGGTTATCGTAGTAAAGGACGCTCCTCGTTTTGAGGCATTTTTTTGTTTTACTTTTGGTCGTTATTCCAGAATCAATTCCTATCCTCACGTGGTTTAAAAGGGTGTTTCTACTAAATTGATAAATTTAAATATTTTGAATGTTCAATAGATTGTCCAAAAAGGTATAGAAACATGGGAATAATCAATTTTTTCCTGTGAAAAGCATTTGTAGTAAACTAATTTACTAAAGCCAAAAACTTTAGCGTTCTTGTAGCGTATCCATTATGAAAATTACGGGTTCTCAACCGTTGTTGCCTTAGAAACTGGAAAGCTTTAGAAACCATATGATTATTTCTCAATTTTTGCAGCCTCTCTTTAAATCGGTAGCAATTGCTTCCAAGCTAAATAACTTTCGTCAAATTATTGCCGATACAAGAGGGTTCTGGAAAACCAATAGATTTGAAAAGAACACCCGAAGGGAATTGGAAGGCATATTCGAATGCACCTTTCTGATGCAAAAATATTTTTTTCGAGTAATATTCACCACGATATTGCTCGCGCTGGCAAATTCTTACTTTAAAACGGAATTGATAACTGGAGAATGGGCTATGAAAGACCATCAGAATTTATTTAGACCGTTTCTAACTTCTCAACAAATAATTGTACCATATCTTGTGTTACATTTAGTAGCATTCGAAACATTCTTTTTAAGTTTGTGTATTCATCTCATGGTGCAGTTTAAGATGTTACGCTATTCTCTACAAGAGCTAAACACATCGATTGCTGATGATAATTTGGATGATGAAGATTATTTAAAAAAGCTAATTTCTTGCATTCGACACCACCAATTCTTACTGAGGTAATGACTTTATTAGGTTTAACATTAAAGTATAATTAGTAATTAAATCAAATTTTTATAGATTTTCTAGAAATTTTAAGGACGTCTATTCGCCAATGATGCTCCTTATGTATTCTGGTGTTGCGGTAATGTGTTTTGTAGAAATGTACAGTGCATTCTTGAGGTATGAAATTTTCTAGTAAACAGTTAGGTACAAAAGAATTTATGAAAGGTATAAGAGATTACAGATAATGCATACATACGTATACAAGCAAAACTCACGAGGAGTTTGTTTATACATTATATTATACCGAACGTCTAAGATACGAGGGAAGTTTCTTATGTTGTCTACCTAGCTATGCAAACAATATGCTATCGGGACAATTTTCTTATGTCAAGTTTCTGTGACATTTTATAGTATCATCTTAAAATTTGTTCCAATCGCTTACCATTTGCCATTTTTATGTCAATTTAAAGAAGTGAAATTGAGTGATTTGAAACTTGAACACAGAAGCGTCATAAAATTTCTATCGAAAGAAGGCAGTGGACCGAAGAATATTCATGAGAGAATGGTGGTAGTGTGCGGAGAAAATAGCCCATCCTATTTCCAAGTCAAATATTGGTGCAAGCAGTTCAAATGGAGTCCATTCATGATGACCCAAAATGTGGAAGATCTTTGGAAGCACGAACTGAAGAAATCATCAACAAAGTTGAAGATTTGGTGTTGACTGACCGCAGAGTAAAAGTTTCAGTTATTGCTAGAGAAATAGGAATATCAGAAACAAGTGTTTTTAAAATTCTACACGAAGATTTGGGAATGGGCAAAGTGTCGGCACGATGGATTCCCAAGCTGCTCAGTTCTGAACCAAAACTTTGCAGACGACAAATTTCCGAGGAGAATTTGACTGCTATGTCCCAAGATGAAGACTTCTTCTATAGAATTGTAACGGGAGATGAGACCTGGGTACACCATTGTGACCCTCCCATGAAACAAGTGTTCATGCAATGGGTTCATAAGGGCTCTCCTCCACCCAAGAAAGCAAAGACGCAATTTTCTGCGGAAAACGTGATGGCCACAGTTTTTTGAGACGCGGATAGGATTCTCTTAATTGAGTATATGCCAAAAGGGACTACAATAACGAGGAATGTCTATAAAGACACAATTAAGAACTTGAAAGCGGCTATACGTGAAAAAGAGCCCCTCAATCATGCTAAGAAAACTCTGCCTCTGCACGACAATTTCAGTGTGCACAAATCACAAATTGTTCAAGCAGTAGTCAATGAATACGGCTTTGAGGAATTACAACATCCACCTTACAGGACCCACCTCGCCCCCTGTGACTATTATCTTTTTCCAAAACTCAAAAAACACTTGAGAAGGCGTCGCTTTCAATCCAATGACGACTTGGAAAACGCTGTGGAGTCGTAGTTTGGAGAATTACCAAAAGAATTTTTTTTCGAAGGCATAACGTTATTAGAAAAACGTTGGAATAAGTGTGTTAGTGCGTTGAAAATTAAAATTTTATTTGTTCTCTAACTCGTTGTTTTCATAGCTAGGTAGATAACATAAAAGCCTCCCCTCGTAAGAAGCAACATAGGGAATCGTCAATGTATTTTTTTTAGAAAGGATTCGGGATACCTTTAATTTGTAAGAATTCAGTGTTCAACGTGTATCATTGGGCTTAGTTAACGTTATACATAGTACAGATGAAGGTAGAACGCATTTCATTGTTAATTTTTTATTTTTATCTATTTTAATAGCCACAAAACGACGTTAATTATAGTTCTGTCAGTTGATGAAGAATCTACTATACAGATACGAGTATTTACACAACTGCCGAAAAAGTGCAAATTATTGAGTGGGTTTATAGTGGTAAGAGCTCCGAAGCACTTCTGCTTTATTTGTTGCTTCATTTCGAGATCGGCCTCCTTTCTTAGTGTTTCCCTATGTTGTGTCTTACCATGGACATATGGTATACAGTGCGCACGTAAAGGTTAAAACAAATCCGATAAAATCTTTATTGAGCAAGTAAGAAAATACTGCTCGGACAGGTCGATTTTCTTTTTTAGGTTCGCATTTTTTGGTATGCGTATATTTTTTATGGCGCCATCCCTGTTCGAGTTATGACGTCATCGCCAGTTTTTTTTTAAATGGCAACACCCTCTTTTGATAGTATCATTTAAAACAGCACATTTTTTTGCGTACAGACGCCAAATTTTGTGGTGCTATAGTGAGTATATAAGCTTGTATTATTTACATTTTGTACCAATTGGTTAAGGTCAGTATCATGTACGCTACACTCTTAAATATCTCTTTGATGGCTACCCTATTGTTTATGTATAAGAAGTCCTGCTCCACCAACACTGAACTACTAGGGTTAACACAATAGGTAGGGAGCAGCTCTTCACGTACTCGAACCTCGCAGCGTCCAGTTATATGTATCTCAATTTATGTTTTATCTCATTCTCTATTTATAATAGTTTATCACTTGAGTCTACGCTTTATGTTAATATCTTGAACGTTCTTGTGTTTGTTTTGTCTGGGAAAGTCCCTGTAAATCAATTTTTCTCCCCACAAGGATCCATTGAACTGACTGAATACGCTTCCGTGCAAAATTTTGGATATTTTGTCCTACTTGCCTGGAGTATTATTGTTTTAACTGCTCTCATAGTGAGGTTTTGGCAGTAAAAGCCCCGTTTGCCAAAGGTGTTGGCGAGTAAGTGTACGGTATAGGGAAGTAGAAATTTAGAAGAAAATAATGCTCGGACACGTCTATTTTCTTTTCTTTTTTTTTTGATGTGCATTTTTTTGGTATACGTATATTTCTATTGCGTCATCCCTGTTCGAGTTATGACATCATCATTTTTTTTAAATAGCAATAGCTTCTTTTGATAGTGAAATTAGTACCACAATTGTTGCGCCATCTTTTATTGACGGCGCTGAAAAATATTTGAAGTTGCTGCACCAACATATAATTCCCGCACTTGTAGTACTATATCCAAATAATCAAAATCCCAAATGCCGGACGAATCAATATTGTACCAACAAGATGGCGCGCCACCACATTATTCACGGATTGTGGGTGATTATCTAAACACGGTCTTCGCCAATAGATGGGCGTTGTCAAGAGGTGAATGACATGCAATTTGAACATTTAATTTAGTGTGTTTTAGTTGTATTTATTATTTCTTCTCTTTTTATTTTATTACATTGTTCTGAATTCTAAAAGTTTCTTTTTCGAAAATATTGTTAAGTAATATATCACAAAATTTGGCGTCTATATTTTTTTTTGCATTTTGACAAAAAAAGTGGACTTTTTTTATTAAAAAATCATAAAGAAAGCAACACTTTTTTAACTATTTAATTTTACATTTTGCATTAAGTAAGTATGCTTTAAATAAAATATTGTAAATTGTCAGTTTGACAACTGTAAATTCTCAAATCCTTTTTATCCTATTTTGAGGGATTTAAGATGTCAAAATGCAAAAAAATATTGTGTACAACTCGTATGAAAGCATCTGTTTTTCACTCGTTTATTTGATGCACTCCGGCTTCGCCGCCGTGCATCAAACTTCAAACTCATGAAAAAAAGTATTGGTTTCATTACTAGTTGTACAAATAACTATTAAATGCTATTATCAAAAGAAGGGTTGCCATTAAAAAAAAATTATGATGTTATAACTCGAACAGGGATGACGTAATAAAAAATATACGCATATCAAAAAATGCGCATCTAAGAAAGAAATTCGAAGCGTCCGAGCATTATTTTCTTACTTGCCCAATAAAGATTTTATCGAATTTGTTCCAAGCTTTACGTGCGCCTTGTATACTAAACTACAATTTATTTTCTCTAAAATCCTTTTCATTTACAGCGACAACATAGTCTCACTGTTACGAAATACTGGTGTATTTATATCTGTTTCGTTGCAACTGATCATCTACTGCGTCCCCTTAAATTATATAACAGATGAGGTATGATTTTTAAACCATAAGTATACATTACTATATGCAGGGAGTTATCGAAAGTATGATCTTAGTTCGCAGTGGATATTCTACACAAAAAAAACAAAACAAAACCGAAATAGGGTTTTTGCCTATGAGATTCAATTTCACTTCATTCTAAATACTGTAGCTAAAGAGCTTTTTGTTGAGCAGGTTTATAATGTTGGAAATTACAGTATTAACGTCACCTTAGCATAAACTCCGGTAATGAATACATGTTTTGTATCAAAGCGTTTGAACAGATCCTAAAGTGTCCTAGAAATTCAAAACTTTCCAACGGGTAAACATTTGCACTAATGTTCAAGGACATTTTGGAAAATCTGTACACTTTCAGTTACTTGTAATATGTACATATACGTGTGTATTTCCAGCGGTTTTATTTGTATTTAAACAGAAAATAGTGAGATCAAAACTTAAACTTGAAGAGTCCTGTAAAAGGATACTCTTCAGCTGCTTTATCTACAGGGTTTTTCAACGAAAAGTAGCCACCCTCAGTATCTTTTAACACAATTTTTTGCTTGAAAATCGCCAAGACATGTCAACAAAGACAGCAAAGGGGACATCTTTTTACAAAAAATCCGGGCGTCTGCCATCAACCCCTTAGCCATCACAGCCACCCCCTCTAAAATTTCAAATGGCACCATACCATGTGTGGCACATCGTTGGAAAGATAATTTCGTAAGAAATTCATTCTACTATTTATTTTTTTATTCGCTTCTAATTGAGACATAGAAAAACTATATTTTGTTTATTTCGGCTGCTGCTGATTATTATAGCAGTACTTAGATCCTTTTTTTATCTTTTGTTTTTTCATCTGTCAGTCAACATTCAGTTCATTTTGAATATTATAAAAGTGTCAACATGGTTTACACCACTGCCGAAAGAATCGAGATTGTGCGTTTTTATTTCAAAAATAACTACTGTGCACGAGCTGCAGCGCGTGCTTTCAATGAGATTAATCCCGATACATTTATTCGCATTCAGTATGTTATAAAGTTGATGCAAAAATTCATGGAAACTGGCTCAGTGACAAATATAAAACAACAACCAGGAAGACCAATTATTAATGAACCTGTTGAAATTGCTGTTTTGGGACAAGTTGCAATGAATAACAATCAGTCTTTAAATCAACTTTCCCAGGTATCGGGGGTTTTAACAAGCAGTGTATGGAGAATTTTAAAAAAGCACAACTTTCACCCATGCAAGATAAAACTTGTTCAAGAACTAAACGAAGACGACGATGATCGAAGACTAGAATTTTTCCGAAATTATGTCTAATAATATATTGAACAACGTGAACTTGTTGTACAGTATCTGTTTCAGCGATGAATGTACGTTTTATTTTTGAACGGAGTAGTCAATAGGCATAACTGTAGGTATTGGTCAGACACGAATTCGCATGTGTTTAGGGAAACCCATACCCAATATCCACAGAAACTTAATGTTTGGGCAGGTATTCTAGGAGACCACATCGTTGGCCAGTTTTTTATTGACAGTAATTTGAATGGCACTATTTACCTTGAGCTTCTTGACCCCACTGTTGATCCGCGTATAGCAGAACTACTGGAAAATGACGAAAATTTGCTTGAATGGCCGGCTAGATCACCCGACCTGTCTCCGTTGGATTATTTCTTATGGGGGCATTTGAAATACAAAGTATATGCAACACAGCCGGCCAACATTGAAGATCTTAGGCAGAGAATAATAGAAGAATGTCGAAAATTTACACCGCAAGTTCTCGCAAATGTTCGTTCTCTCTTTCAAAGTCGTCTGTATTATTGTATGGAAGTTAACGGAAGTCATTTTGAACAATTACTTTAACGGTAATTACAATATTCAGCAGCTTAACCGAAATAAACAAAATATAGTTTTTAATTTTTTATGTCTCAATTTGAAGCGAATACAAAAATAAATAGTAGAATGAATTCCTTATGAAATTACCTTTCCAACGATGTGCCACACATGGTATGGTGCAATTTGAAATTTTAGAGGAAGTGGCTTTGGCGGCTAAGGGGTTGATGACAGACGTCCGGATTTTACGTGAAAAGATGTCCCCCTTTCCCCCTTGCTGTCTTTGTTGAGATGTCTTGGCGATTTTCAAGCAAAAAATAGTTTTGAAAGATACTGAGGGTGGCTACTTTTCGTCGAAAAGCCCTGTATGTCATTCTTTCATATTTTTGTTGAAACTATTTGTTTTTAAAATAAGTGTCACTCTTTCAATAACACCTATTCGCATGAATATTTTTGAAAATGCTAAAAGTATTCAGAAACATAAAAGCGATAAAAATTTAGAAATTATGGAAGATATTCTTTCTTTCCTAACTCTTCCGAATTCAGAAAAATTTTGATTTTAATTATTCAGCAAAATTTTCACTATTTATTTAGTTTATATCTTAGTGGGAATGAATATTGCAATATTTATGCCAATTAGGAATTCTTTAAACAGGCTACATCGGTTGCTCAAGGAATTTACGAAAGTGGTTGGAATTTGAAACACACTTCAGCTGCAAAAACTATAATTCCATTAGTAATTCAAAGGTCGCAGATGGAGATAATCTTCACAGCTGGAGGATTAGTCATTATGAACTGCAGAACTGTGTTAAACGTGAGTGGTAATTCTAATCAGCAAGTTCCGATAATTAATTGGAGATTATATTTTAGGTTCTGAGAATATCTTATTCTTTCTGTACGGTGGCGAGGGCCATGGAAAATAATTAGTGTTGCTATAAACATGTTAAATGATAATATGAGGTTTTAATATTTCTTTGTACACATAATAATTACTTGTAAAACTAGAAAAAGCTGTCGTTCCTTTCGAGCCTGAAACTTGTAACACAGTATGACCGCCACAGTTTATTCATGCACCCAGTTGAGATAAAAATGTACTCCATCAAGTTTTCAGGCTATGTGTCTGAATTATTTAGTCATTTTAGATTGCACACGTCCGATTAAGATTTAATAAAAAAGTTTTAGATAAAAGTTGCAGCATCACGCGGGTTACATGCTAAAAATATTTCTGAATATAATATACAGGGTGTCCCAGATCGAGTGGGATTGCATGGGTAACTTTCTTATTATTGAAGATGGCGATTCGGTTAAATTGGCAATGTTTTTCAGTTTTATATGCTGATTTAAAATCTGTTTGAAAAAGTTCAAAATGTCGAACCAGTCAGAAGTTATTTAAAAAAAACTAAAAACTATTATTTTCTTGTAAGCCAAATATCTTCGCAAGTATAAGAGATACGAAAAAAAGTTTCATATGAAAGTCACTGTTTTCGATAAGACCAATTTAAAATTGATGTCGAACAAACATTCAAGATGGCTGCTTTTGAGGTACTCGTATCAATTTCCTTAAGTTAAATGGACGCCATATTGGATTTTTTGGTTACTGAATAGAATTTTTTATTCTCTTTGCAACGATGTAAGATAACGTATGATTGAATAAAATATACCAGTAAAATTAATTGTTTTTACATTTTAATCAAGTATGCTTACATGGATCCAAACAAAATTAGCTTAAGTACCTGCTATTTGACAGATTGTGATAAACTTTGTTATTGTTTTTCATCATAGCTACTTACCTACTTGATTATACGTTTAAAAAGTAATGTCACGATGTTTTTTGTGGTTCAAGTACTTAATACTTAGTACTGAATTAACATGTTACTAAGTATTATAGGAATTACATACAAAGGTTTTCTAAAATAAATTTCACCTAATTTTGTTTGGATCCATGTAAGCCTACTTGATTAAAATGTAAAAACAATTAATTTTACTGGTATTTTTTATTCAATCATACGTTATCTTACATGGTTGAAAAGAGAATAAAAAATTCTATTCAGTAACCAAAAAATCCAATATGGCGTCCATTTAACTTAAGGAAGTTGATACGAGTACCTCAAAAGCAGCCATCGTGAATTTTTGTTCGACATCAATTTTAAATTGGTCTTATCGAAAACAGTGACTTTCATATGAAACTTTTTTTCGTACCTCTTATACTTATGAAGATATTTGACATACAAGAAAATGACAGTTTTTAGTTTTTTTTAAATAACTTCTGACGGGTTCGACATTTTGAACTTTTTCAAACAGATTTTAAATCAGCATAGAAAACTGCAAAACATTGCCAATTTAACCAAATCTCCATCTTCAATAATAAGAAAGTTACCCATGCAATCCCAGTCGATCTGGGACACACTGTATAGTGTCTCAGTTATTCAGGGTGATGCATGACTTTTTAATTTTAAATGGAAATCTTATGTGGAATTTTTTTTATAGATTAAGAGTGTAACGGGTGACACAATTGAAATGAGAATTTATTTGAAGCACGTTGTGGCTGTACAATGTACAATGTACAACATGTGTAGGTGCATACCGGGTGTGGCCTGACATGTGAGACATAGGTGAGATGCATGGGAAATTGAACATACAATGTGATTTTTACTCAATTGCAGCAGGCCGAATTCTGTCTTCATAACCTTAGAATTGTCTGTATTAAGTCAGAATACGGCCTGCTGCAATTGAGTTTTTAAAAAATCACATTGTATGTGAATATTATCTTCTTGGCTAACTGTTGCTTACGTTGTAGCTATTCATCGAAAAGTACTTTCCTTTTCCGGTCGATTATAGTACGAAATTTATCTGAAATGAAGGAGAAATGGTATTTTTTGCTGATTATTAGACTGGTATTAATTCTACAAAAATTTGATCAGCTAGACTTGTTCTGATGAGCTTCAGCATTACTATGGAAATTTCAGAATTTAGTACGAACAAATGATGCGCAGCAGGCTTTAAGCAAGATGCCATAAGATGCATGTGTGACTTTTTATTTAAAATATTTACTTTATTTTACGGTTAGGAGATAAATTTTCCTAATTAGTTAAGAATCAATTGCTTAATAGCGTACTACTCATCCAAGCAAGAACGTACAAAAACTAAACGGTTCAGCTGGAGAGATATAATTAAGCAATTATCAAAATCGCATGTATTTCTCCTATGTCTCACATGTCAGGCCACACCCGGTATAAACAAACAACTGCCAAGGCATTTGTAAACAAGAAGTTCGAAATGTCACCAGTGGTTTTGTATCATTCGCAGTTGCAATTTCATAGCAAAATGAAATTGTTTTTTTGACATATGAATAAAAGTAAAATAGTAAACTTCTTTCGTGCGGAGGGATTCGCTGTTTCGACGATATATCGTCACTTAAAAGGTTTTATGCACGATCGCATTATAATGTGTCAATTATGTCTGAATTTGTTTGACATAAACGTCTATTTATAGCCCGTGGGTGTCTTTATAGGCCGCCGGTCTATAATGAAACGTCAAAAATTGATAAACAGTTTAACAGTCTTATAAAGAATTTTTTTAAATTAAAATCGAATGTATGCTCTTTATTAGAACTCTGTTTAGGGTAATTTGTATTAACAACACAGTTAACACAATTATTTATGTGAATTTTCCTAGGCATAAATGCTTCAACCAATTGACAGTTCTCAGTAAAAAATTAAAATAATTGAGCTACTCGATGTGGGTAGAAAATTAATTTAGTCCTTTTATTTCAGTTTTAAAATCTTCGATCGTGCATAAAATTATGTATGTACCACTGGCGTAACTTGCTTTTATGGCCTTCGACGTGTCTTTAGCCCTCGACTAGCGTCTCGGGCTCAAAATCACGTCTCAAGCCATAAAAGCATCTTTACGCCCTTGGTACATAAATAACTATTAAGGAAGGAGTAGCATTGTCTAAAACTGAAAAAGGTCACCGAAAGAGAAAATTTAGTACTACAGATTTGCAAGAATTGAAGGAGAAAGCGAAAAATCGTGTCGGAGCATCGGTAAGGAAGTTGGCCAACCAATTTTCGGTTTCTCGAGAAAGTGTGCGACGTAACTTACAAAATTTAAATCTAAAATACCATAAACGTTAATCGGCTCCAAAATACACAGATAAGCAATTGGGGTAAATACTGGTTTTTATTTCTTCTAAATATATTTAATTTGCCATACGTTTCGAAAAATACTTTTCTTCATCAATGGACAACATATTAAAATTTTTGTAAATTTAACTTAATACAGCCAAAACTAAAGATATAAAATTAACATTTGTAAAATATAATAAATAAGTGAAATAATCTACAATATAGAAAATACTTACAATTAATGGTAAAACATTTAGAGTTTTTTTATTATAAAACTCAAAAATGAGTCTATTATAATGTAAGGAGGTAATAATTATAAGTAACCATCTTTTAAAATAGCCCCACAAAAGTAAGTTGTTAAATATGTATTATAGTTGCATAAAATGTTGTATTTTATTTTTATTATAATTTTAAGTTTAACTGTTTTCGAGAAAAAAAAATAATTTTACGAAATTTTGGTGAAAAAAGCTACTTCCAAAAAAATCAATAACTTTTAACTTTGACTAAGCAAAGGAACAAAAGTTGAGGACAAGAAAGAACGGAAAATGTAGTTTTCATCTGTGTACTAAACTAAATGAAATTTGTTTCGCAAAAGTCCAAAATATTTTTTTTAGCAGGCTCAGAGAAACATTAAAAAGCCAAATTTTTTAAAATGGAACACCCTATATTTAATCAAACAGGTAAATAGAAATTTTTTTCTCTACAAATTCTGTTAAGCAAAGATTATACCTCAAATGTAAGGTAAGCTAGAAAAACTTATTTTAGTGACTTTTAGACGCTGTATTTTTTACTTACTTCTATGGATACCAATTAAAGCCGGTATTTGGCACAGAAAAAAATAAAGATAAGTAGAAATTACAAAATAAAAGCGTTTTAAGTCAAAGTGAACGAATAAAAGTTTTACGCCAAACAAACAACAAAAGTTTCAATCAAAGATGTGCAAAATGTCCACCATTTTGCTGCTAGCGTAGGCATAGGCGGTTGGTGAAGGATCGGCTCACGTTTGACAACGTTTGATGATGAATGGATTGAAAGGCTTCCCAAAACCGTTCAGTCATGTCTTATCGTGCGGTCGAACATTTTCTTTTACGTAGCCCTATAGAAAGGAGTCTATTTTGATTAAATTGGGCGACCTAGGGGGCCACTCCACTGGACCACCTCTACCTATCCATCTATTTGGAAATTCTTCGTCTAAGTAATTTCTAACTTCGGCAGTGTAATATCCTGGGGATACAACGTGATGCAGCCACATTCTACCAAGGAGAGCCAACGGTAAATTTTGGAACAAATCTGGGTAAAATATTTCTTAAAAAGGTTAAATATTCGGCTCTGTTTAGACGATTTCCTAAAAAATGATACCCCATACTTAATAAAACAGAAAAGGCACTTTTCTCATTATTAACTGGCCTCACACGCTGTCTTCCATCTTCTTTTAAACTTCCACTTTCGTCAATAATATTCTTTGGCCTCTAAAATTCCGGTTGATGTGGATACCTAGCTTCAGGATATTTTTAGGCTTATGTTCTTGAGGCCAGGAAACAATTTCCTTCACTTTCACCAAGACAATAAACCATTTTCATATTTTCTTGTGTAGAGATCTCCACTGATAACTTTTTTTACCAACGCAATTGTTTCAAATTTAAATTTAAATGGTATCTTGGTTTACACATTATGGGAAATGTTGTCTAAAAACATTGTCAAACGTGAGCCGATCCTTTTTTTATATTAAAAAAAATGATAACAATTTTTACTTGTCTTTAATTTTTTTCTGCGGCAAATACCGGCTTTAATTGGTATCCATAGAAGTAAGTAAAAAATAGAGCGACTAAAAGTCACCAAAATAAATTTTTCTCGCTTACCCTACATTTTACGTAGGTATAGTCCTTGCTTAACAGAATTTGTAGAGAAAAAAATCTCTATTTAAGCGTTTGATTAAATATAGGGCGTTCCATTTGAAAAAATTAACTTTTTAATGTTTCTCCAAGCCTGTCAAAAAAAATATTTTAGACTTTTCCGAAACAAATTTTATTTAATTTAATACCCAGATGAAAACCACACTTTCCGTTCTTTCTTGTCCCCAACTTTTTCTTCTTTGCTTCTTCTTCTTAGAGTGGCATACCCTTTACAGGGCGTTGACGATCCTCTCTCCATATGCCTATGGTGTGCGTGACAAGTAGCCTACAGACGTAGAGGACCTACAGCTTAACGTGGGCTCCGAGTTGATGTTATTTGATTCCTTTTTTTATTGACTACACCTGCTACATATGAAATCGGTCCAGTATAGGACTATAAGCCTTAAACTCATAGAGCAGGCAATAATACTTAACTTAAGGAATTTAAAAATATGAATACATACATGTTATGTAGAGTATTGTCTCAGCGAACGCCCTCTTATTTTATACTATTGCAGTTATATGAGCATTAGCTCCGAAGGTCGCTCTTCAGTCTTTTCATCTTCATCAAAAAGTGTGGATACGAGATCGTTTAGGTGAGGAGTTATGCTATCTCTGTATTCGATACGGTAACTCGAGATCGCTTGATATGGATGTAGCCCAAACTTTTGACAAAGTTTGGCACAAAGGGTTTACACAAATTGAACAAAATGCTTCCGAAACAATATGAAGAAATCTTAACATCTTATATTGCTGATGCTCTTTTTAGAATCAAGCAGGAAGAAGAACACTCTGACCTAAAAGAATCCTTAACATCTTATATTGCTGATGCTCGTTTTAGAATCAAGCAGGAAGAATAACACTTTGACGTAGAAGAAATAATAGCAGGCGTACCTCAAGGAAGTGTCCTTGGCCCCGTTCTTTATTTGTTGTATACCAGAGACTTACCAGCATTGGATAACATAACAGTAGCAAAATTCGCCAATGATACTGCCCTCCTGTCAGTAAATCAGAATCAAGAAAGCTCAATAAGGGAACTACAACAAGCAAGCGATATTATGGTAGATTGGACCCAGAAATGGAGGATCAAGCTCAATAAACTTAAAATCCATCCACATCAACTTTACCAACAAAAAAAATAGCAGAACCAGTTCCGTTAAATATCAACGTTACAATTGTACCCTATGAAATGAATGCCAAATATCTTGGCATGACATTAGATGCGAAATTGTGATGGAAAACGCATGCGAAGTAGAAAAGAAGTGCGCTTGGTCTGAAATATAAACAACATTATTGGCTACTTGGCAGAAACTCCAAGTTGTCAATACACAATAAATTACTAATCTACAATCAGATCATAAAACAGGTTTGGTTATACGGCATCCATCTATGGGGTTGCCCCGGTGATACTAATAACATTAAGTCCATACAGACATTTCCAAACAAGGTGTTGCGTAACGTAGTAGATGCTCCATGGTATGTTCGTAACTCAGATATTCATCAAGATCTTGGTATTCCAACAGTTACAAAAGAAATCAAAAGATTTGCCTGTAAGCATGAAGCTCACCTCCATGTTAATGCAGAGGCTCTTCGACTGCTGGACAATCAACGCCATGTCCGAAGACTCAAGAGAATCAAAACATTCGACCTTGTGTAGTGTGTTGTGTATAAAAGCAGAGCACAGTGTGCGAGTGAAATGTAAATAATTACCAGAAGAATCCATAGGACATCAGTGAATGGACTTTAGGTGATAAGTGTTTACTATAGGATGTATTAGATAAAAATTGATGGTTAATATTCTAGACTAGTTTTAATAGCTACACACCAATAGGTGTTTTAATAAATAAAATAAAAAACAATATTTTGAGGTCAAAATCGCGCTGAAAAGCTAACATGAATGATTGTTAACTTCCATAATGTCTTTTGTTTCTTGAAATTGTTTATTGGAACTTGTAGTCTTGGTTTGTTTTGGGCAGCAATCGAAGTTAAAAAAAGGCGTTTTCTTTATAGTGTCAAATACACTTTTCGTTTTAATTTCAAACGTTCTTTTTCAAATTCATTAATCAAAGATTCTCCAGATTTTTTAACATGGAGCAGATATTGTGACGTTACTTTTTCAGCTACAGCACCGGTATTGATGTTATAAAGGACATTATTCTAGTCATTTGCATTGAATGGGTTGAGATCAGATTTTGGACATCATTTTCGTCTTTAGCAATCCTTGATTCATTCCACTCATTATGGATGTTACAATCAATACCACCAGTAACGTCTATTTGCATTCCAAGATATGACACCAGTGTGGAGTGAATTGAGGTTTTGAAAGGATACAAATGCATCCATCTCTGAAAAGCGATATTGTTTGACTCACGTAAGTTGCAAAACTCGCTATCGCTCGTTTTGGCAAACTTACGACTCGTCACACAATATCGCTCTTTTCATAACTGATTACGTAAATAACTATTATACTATTTGCTCTGTTTCGGTTTCCATTTACATTAGTTCTTTTCATGAAAATACTTTACAACTTCGAGTTGGGAAAATTTGGTTAAGCAGTTAGGTTGGTAATAGTGATTTTTGCTTGACAGTTGACTGAAGTTTGACATTTAACGTTTTTGTTGCCTAGCAACTGACTGGTTACCCAGTAACTGTCTGGTTGCCTACGTACCTTGTGTATTATTTGATGCAGTAGGTATCACCAATTTTTGTAAACAAAATATCACCTAAAATCGTTTAATAATGAAGATCATTAAAGCATCAAAATGCGTGGTAGAATCATGTCATTCTAGTACCGACACAGAGAAAGTTGCTTCATTAAAATCATTGTTATCTATAGCTCTACGTAAAAACAATGATGGGTCTCGCACAATGTTTTTTGGCACAATCACTTCTTTATTTTCATGCTCACACAAAATAGCCCTTGTTATCTCTGTGTCAAGATCTTTTAATGCTTCATAGCTGATACTATGTCCCAATTTATTTAATATTGTAATCAAATGTTTTGATCTACCCAGGTGATGCACACATGCGGCAAGAGCTACATGTTTAGGTGTCTCTTTTTCAGTAATACAGTACACAATGTCAGAGAAAATTGCTTTTGCCCTCCGAAGAGAACTTTCTCTAATTTTTGATTTTTCACACTGAATAATTTTTACATGAAAGTCATCTACGTCGGTGGCAAATCAGTTTTATCTCCTAACATAGATATTCGTCCGGTAAAAGTGTTACAGGTTTATTGGACTTTCAGAATTTGTAAACGACTTATAGTTTAGTTAACTGTTAACACTTTAATCATATAAGTATTTCTAGTTGCCTATTGGGCTTAGCAGTTAACCTTCATGGGAAATTCCACTGTTAGGTATTTTTAAATTTATTGGTGAATTTTTCTTCCTGGATCTTTTTCGATTTTCTGTTCTGTCCGATGTGTCGAGTTCTCCAAGTTGGACGTATTCTGGTGTCTGGGAATTAATTTGGTATCCTACATTTATATGGGTCATCCTAGTGCCAACAGTTTAATTGGATTGATAGAGGTGTTCTGTGGGGATTTCTATTTGGCTGGTGCCCTTTGCGAGAAATTTACCTTTTGCTGGTGCTCTTTTTTAGACCTCTGTAATCCTTGCACGTGGTGTGGTTTCTAAGTCCAACTTTTCTTACACTTCACGAAGGGTTTTACCATCTGATAAGGTATGCTACCGCTTGTCATTGTTTGATTCCCTCTAACGTGTTTCTTTCGACTTTCAGCCCGACTTACGGTCAGTTATTTTTTTGGTTAAGACCTACGGCCAGTTAATCTGGTGACGATTTTGATGGTTACGACTTACGACCAGTTAATTTTTGGTTATATAGCTGTTTTTAGATAGATTTACGATCGGTTTTTGGTTAAGAATTAAGTCCAATTTTTGGTTATGTTTTACGGCCAGTTAATTTGGATAGATTTAAGAGCGATTTTTGGTTATGCTATACGGCTGGTTTTTGGATAGTTTTACGGCCAGTTATTCTTGGGTTATGTTATTTTTCGTTATACATCCTTGAGGCCGGTTACTAGGAAGATTATTTAAGGACATCATTTTATGGTTTGCTGTAAATACATGGTTTGGTAGTTCCGTCATTTGATTGTGCTGTTTAATGCAACCGAGAAGACTTCATGTCCTACATAGTCATGTATTACACCAGTTAACCTTTAAGGTAGATTTGATGTAATTAACCGTGCCGTTGTCATAATACTTACTCCGTAAGTTTATGTCACCGTACAGGCTAATAAACTATTATTGTATAATATTACCTAGGTAGGATTCTTTCATTTTGCATTTTAAATTTGTTTTTATTCACTCTCAATTTGTATTAACTTGCTTTGTATTAATGAATCTATGCTTTGTTTCCTTTTTCCATTTAAAGTTTATCTTCCGATTCGTTTTTTAATTTTAAGACACTCGAGTTGTCGTGATACCGACCCTGTTTAGGGTGATGCAAGAATTTTGTGTGATTGCTAATTGGGCAGCAATCAATTAGTCCATTTTAACTTGACTTTATGATACGCGATATTAAAGTAGCGTAAGATACAGGCCTGAATCTATAGGACTCCTTACGTTTTGCTGTATTGTGTTGACATGTGATACATTTACTTGTTTGTGATGGCATATACAACCACTTAATATAATATACCTTTATTTTTCTATATTATTGAATAATTGTTACTTATGTGTATATATATTATTTACTTGTTATATTAAATACTTGAACGATCTGAGAGTCCTTTATTGGGTTTTTGTGTTTTGAAGAATTTTCATAGAATTGGTTATCAGTTACTGTTCTTATACGACTAAGGGACACGTTTGTAACTGATTGGCGCCCATTTATTTTTTTTACAGCTCATCAAGATCCCCGACCGTCCCACTGGCAGTCGGCGGCATCTTCCTGATAGCTACCTCGATATTTCCCCCTTTTGTGTCGTAGCAAAAGTTTAGCAGTCAGTGCCTCTTCTCTCAGATGTTTTGCACATATTTTGATTTTATCTGCATCTAATTGACGGACACGTTCTACTACTTAAGAGAGAGGGATGTTGCACATGAATACCATAGAAGGTTTCGACCTATAAGCTGAATGTAAAAATAGTCCTGTGATGACCACCTGCGCAAATATAATTTTAATTTTCTATTTTTCAGGGATTATATTTTAATGTAATTGCTTTTATTTAAAGCGTGACGCTAGGGGTGTTTCTTGGGGGCATATGTGGCAAGAAAGTATCGATTTCATTTGTAAACTAATGAAAGAAATATCATAAATTCCCGGCGTAAAAACAGCGCTTTCCAGTAAAATATCAAATTGCACAAAAAATTTAAAAAGAGACCATAATATTAGTATTTTAACTCAACTGTAGAATTTATTAGTCTTAGGGCAAAGGTCACTCATGTGAACGTTTAGCCACCACCCCACTTAGGAAAACACTCGTGAGAAAGTGGAATCTTCACCCCGCTGTATGCAGATTTTCAGTATATATACGAGATCAAATTTTACCAACACAAGCAGTACGGGTTATCCAGTCTATCTGTATAGCCGTCTAAAATTTCGACGAGTACGCTAATTAGTGTACCTAATTACTGTAAAGTATACAGTAGTAGCGCTGCACTCTGTTGCTTCGCATTAGTAGAAATCTTTCATAAGGGGTCTCCCTCAGTAATCCAAATTAACCGAAAAGTTAGCAGTTTTAATACATTTCACGTATTCAAGATTTAACTTTATCGAAATTTACTGTAAGGTTGTCCTGGTGTAAGTACTGATCACAATTAATTACAAATAAAAACGACAATTCTGACTACTGAGATATGTCTTGGGCATATTCTCAATTAACGATAGGGTGAAACATCCCTGACTAATTACAATATACGATATCTCGTATATTCTCGTACAGGGGAGGCAACGCTTTCTCATGTACTAATTAAGAGTCTTGCATAGCGCACGCACTCGTTAGAGGGCAATTACACCCTCGTCAAAAGATTGGTGAGAAACCACACTCGGCTCCGGCCACTTAAGATTGATTTTAATATCAATCACATAAAAGATCGATCTTGAATCGCATATTTGACAGACGCACCGACTTCCAGTATAATATCTTGTGATCAACCTCGCACTCGGGCCACCTGAAGTACATCAAAGTCATAAAACAAAAGTATGATAATTATTCGCGCCACTGCCCTTAATTAACTTGCCTAGTCTGATGTTCATGACACTATGCTTACTTATTTACCGTATTTGTAAATATTTGTACATAAATCTGACTTTATAATATATGTATTAAACTTGGTGGAGTATTTATTTCTTGTTTTATAAGGTGAGCTACTCTAGATCAACGAACCACAACAACATTAAGGTTCCTATGACTACATAGTCAGTTATTGAAGTAAAGGGTAAGATTTTCACTTAACCAATAAGGGTTGAGGGTGCGGAAATCTTATTGAAAAACTAGACGATCACAGCGAAAAACTGTAAAAGGGTGACACACCGGGGGTTCGTACAGTTACAGTACTTTTTCACCATACTTGTCAATCAGAAGGGATTTGGCTACTCGTTTTTCCACAACTGCATCTTCTATATCGGTGAGTTCAGTCATCCTTGTTGCCAAATATGATAATTCCAAAGGTCTCAGGTACGCGCCTCACAGAAAAGTTTGCGGTCTGCATATTTTGCGAACGAATAAAACATTGACGCCTGCACTGGGTTAAAAAAATATAAACACAACTATTACCTTTTTATTGTTGGACCTCAAATAGCTGATACCCACTTCAACAATATGTTATTAATATAATATTGTTGTATTAAACCGGAACATATCTATAAATTCTGATAGGTATAATGCATTCGCATTTTCCTTTGAGGCCAATGTCCATCTTCGGAAAACCATTTTATTGATATAAACAAAACTGTTTGTGATACAAATTCAGAGCGTGGGCAAAACCGCGTTGAATTAACATACTGTAGCCTAAAAATACTATTTTAATTTGTTTTGTCTAACGTTTTTGCATTTTTTTTTCCATTAAGAAAAAGTCAGAGTCCTATGTAACTAAAGTATTAATTGTATTTGTTTGAAGTAAATAATATTAATTTTGAGAAGATGAAACATGCTGCTAAATTCTTAATACACATAGGCAAACGCTCCTCTTTCGCCAATGATTCCCTTTTTCAGCGCCGTATTACAAAGAAACCACCACGTAAATGATAAATTTCCACAATGTTTTTTTAATTAACCAACCTAGTTTTCAACGCGTTTAAAACAAATTACCCCACATTATTCCAAATTTTCCAATTTAAAAATAATTATTGGTTTGGGGTTTTCAGAAGGTACTTATGAATAAAAAAGAAGTGTTATTTAGAAGTTTTTGTTCTAATGACCTAATTGAATAAATACAGGTTTCAGTTAAACTGAAGTCATTTCTTTCCTAGTTTTAAAGTTGCATAAATACAGAACTTCTGTCAAGCATTGTTGTAAGTATACAATAGTTTTTAAAAAATTTCATATTATTTAAGAGATTTAACGAAGGGGTCACAACATTTTGAGCTATTTGATTTATATAAAATATGGTACTTAAGTTTCAAAGCAATTTGGAACTGAAAGTGTGAATGATTGTTGGAATTTGTGCAACAAGAAAGGTAATTCAAGAATAGTTTTCAAATTGAGGATACTGTAATGTATACTTTGGCACTGAGTGTATGTTTATTATGGGTTTTTTTATGTCGCAAATTGGAATATTTGCTACTTGTCTGTTCGTAACAAAAGAACAAGCTGAAAAAAAAATAATTTGTAGCAATTGGATGATATTTTACTTCTGAAATTTTATATTTTTCTTTACATCTTTAAAATCAATTTTTTCATGAAGCCGAAAAGTACAGCCCGTCCATTTTAATTATTATTTGACTAATTAAGTTATT
Organism: Melanotus villosus; assembly: GCA_963082815.1. Taxonomy (NCBI): domain Eukaryota; kingdom Metazoa; phylum Arthropoda; class Insecta; order Coleoptera; family Elateridae; genus Melanotus; species Melanotus villosus. The sequence continues at coordinate 9,441,706 of OY720419.1, read as the reverse complement.
TATTGAAACACTATCAATAAACCGATTAAGAAATAAATAAAACCCATATCAACGATGAGTAATGGAAAAAGCGTAGGTGCATTAAATTTGAAGCCTATTCTTCTGAGTCCTTTTCAAAAGCATTTAGTAATTATCTGCAAAGCAAGTAAAATAATTATGTGAATTCTATTTTCAGGCAATGCAAGACTTCGGGGGAGAAATTTTAAAATATCCACTGCGTTTGTTAAAGTGGTGTGGACATAATCCTCAACAAAATAAGGCCAGAGTTTTTACAGTTGTGGCTGCTTTTTCAATTTATGCAACAATAAGTTTAGGGTTTTTTATTCTTCAGCTCTTTTATGCCACAGAAAATATGATTGTCGTTGTTTCTCGAAATTGCGAAGGAATTATTGCCTATGGAGAGGTATTTGTTGCCTTTACTTTATTTTCCTGAATAAAATTTGAAACATTATTACCTTCTGAACGAAATTACTTGGCTGAAATTGCCATTCTCTGAAGGATAGATTGGATTCTACTTAAGCATTTGTTAAAAATTGTACTGTTATTAAGGTTACTTGGAATTTATTATGCATAAACAGCAGTAAGCAATTATCTGCAAACAAAGCACCAATGGAAAAATAATATGAGACAAATTATTCTCAAAGAATTACTTTGTCTCTAAAATACTTGTTTAAAAATTAGTTACTTACTTGCTTATATTTCTAAGTATGTCATTGACCTATATTTCTTCGGGTTTCAAGCCAGTTCTTGGGATGTGGAGGCCTTTTCTATAGTTTTGGTAACCTACCCGTTGATCCATGCAAATTGCCGATCATGCAGATCTTAGCTATTCTCTCTAACATTCTCTGTAGATACTCTCTCCACTTCTTCCTTTTTTTTCCTTATCTTACCTACTACATTACTATTGTAACTAACCTGTAACCAACATATTTTTAGAGAGTACATATCACCGAATATCAGTCATCCTTTAAGAATCGTTTCTTGTACCACTGACCCTCAGACCTTCTAATAGTACGGTTACTGGCGATATAAGCGAATGTTGTTCCAGTTATGCTTGGTAATCATTTCAATAATTCTGAATATTTATTTAGTTCTAAGTGTCTACTCTGTTTGTGTACTGGGTGTGGGCCTAACGCAGGTCTTATAAATTTTCACTTTTGCTGTTTGTATTATTGTGCCCTTGTTACGCTATATGAGGCCTTTGAGTGCGCCAAAAATTGCTGTTGCCTTTTTAGCTTGTTTTTTGTCTTCCTTATGAATAGCGCCATAGCTACTGTTTAGGACTCTTACGTAAGGGTTCTTTGTTTTGTACACCTCTAATTTATACCACACATGTTTTTTGGAACCGTTAGACATTTTCTTTCTTTACATTGATGTTCGTGTTGTACTTTTGTACTGTTAGTTTCTTAGCATTCTTCTTAGCATTCTTCTACATTTTCTTTTCTTTTCTTAAGCTATACCCTTGTAGTATGGTCAAATTTGAAGGCCTATTCTTTATTTATTGGTGCGTATTTGTTTATTTCTTCTTTTGCAACGTCTGTAAATTTCATTGCGGATTCAAGGACGATTATTCCTCTGTAATTATTAGGACCCTCCCTATCGCCTCTTTTGTAGATCGGAATTGTTATAATGTATCGTCCGTAGTTTAGTATATTTTGCCTGACTTTAAATTGTCTCTCTTGACAGCTCTGTTATTTCCTGAATTAACTTTTGACCACCCCATTTGAGTATTTCGTTTGTTATTCCATCTTTACTCGGCGTTTTTTTTTCTCTGGTGGCCGTTTCTATTCGTTGTTCATATATGGTTATTGGTTATGGTATTTTGCACTTGTTCTGCTTTACCCTGCGGTTTTTTTTCCAATATACTCAAATTTATTTGCGTCTTCTTGATGCAAGCAAAAATGTTTGAAATAAATTTACCATTGATCAGGCGTAAGCCATTTATTTGTTGAAATTCGTTTACATTCTTTCTTCTTCTTCTTCTTCTTCTTCTTCTGAGCATTTTTTAAAACCCTTCTTTGGGCTATATACAGGTCGCTTATCATCCACCTGGTTAATGCTGTGCAATAATCTTTCTTTATCTCTCTAATCTTTATTTTTACTTCGTTTCTATAAATGTCCGGTACTATAAGTGTTTATCTACGCCTTTCCACTCCGAATCTGTAATTGTTGTTCTGACATTGTTCTTCTCATGTCACCAGTATATCTGCGTCGTCGACGCTTTCGTCTAGCTATGGGTATTGATTTTATTACTTTGTTTGGCAACCATTCTTCGCCATCCTCTGTATGTTGTCAATAAGGATTTTTGTTGCTTGTTTCCTTTTTCTTATGGTTTCATTTTAGATTCTTTTCAAGTGTGACATTTTTGCAGCTCGCTGCCGATAATACATTTCATTTGCGAGTTCGCTCTTCTTTCCTGTTGATCTACCCTCATTCGGAACCATACGTGATAATTTACTGCAGAAATTTGTAGATCTGCTGCTTAGTGTTACTAAATACGTTGTTCTTTCACAAAATTGAATATAAAGACCCTAAGTCCCTCTATCCTTTCATATGTCCTTCTTCTTGGTATTTTCTGCTTTTACTTACTACAAATCCTAGATACACGTACTCTTTGCATGCCTCAGTAGGTTCATCGTTATCTAAAAGTAGATTTTTTACTTCCTGTTGTATTCTGAGATGTTTGCTCTTTCCTGTATTTACTGTTAGTCCCCATCGTTTATATTCCTTTAACAGAAGTCCTCCTCCTCTTGCGCCAATCACCACCTGATTGGCTGTAAAGTGGAGGTTAAAGTGATTGGTACTCGTATCACCATCCCATGACCGTCCTATGACACCAACCCTGACGTTGACCTTATTGGAAATTGTATGGAATTTTTTTTTCCATTTATAATTCGAGATGTCAAGTTTCTAATATCTACAACACATGTTGCCTTTCATCACGATTTTTATTGGATAAATTGTTCATATGTGCACGTCGATTATTTTATGGTCTGCCTCCACATTGGGTGAGGTTGGAGATCGTACATCAATAATTTCTATTGGTAGGACAGAGTTCGATTGGTTATTACATAATCGCTGATTGGTGATCTCGTGATTCTCATATGTGCAAGTATTGCGTGTTATGTTGAAAATAGGTTTAGTTCTCCATTACTGTTTTTTTTTCTTCAGTGTAACGCTGATCGACTCTTTGAATTGTTCCTGTTCCTATTCGGCCATTCAAGTCTTCTATTATAAAGATTTTGCCAATTCTTCTAGATCGCTTTATAATTTGTTCTAAAACTCTTGTTTTTCTTCTGCTGTGTATACCGATATTACGTGCATTTTATTTTTACCTAGCTTCATCGGCACTATCAGTAGGATACGTAATGTGGTAGATAATGGGTTGAGGGTTTTAATGTATTAACAATCCCATTACTGAAGTCTCTTACTCTGCTTTGTCTTTTCCGTTATAGGCAAATATGTAATTTTTAAGTTTTACTATACCGCTTCCTATTTTTCTGGTTTCAGATAAAGCACACATGTCAATTTAGTGTTTCGCTGTTTCCATTATGACTTTGTTTAGCTTCCTTACTCGTTTCTTATTTCGTCCTTGGGTTATAGTAGTAAAGGACGCTCTTCGTTTAAAGGCATTTTTTCTTTTACTTTATCAATTTTGTTTGATTTTTAATGTATTCGAAATCGTCTATGTTGTTGTTATTCCTCAAGCATGTCCTATCGTCGCGTGGTTTAAACGGGTGTTTCTACTAAAATAATAAATTTAAATATTATGAATGTCCAATGCATTGTTCAAAAAGGTATAGAAACATGAAAATAATCAATTTTATCCTGTAAAAACCTTTTGTAGTGAATTAATTTACTAAAGCCAAAAACATTCGCGTTTTTGTAGCGTTTTCATTCTGAAAATTGCGGGTTCCCAACCGTTGATGCCTTAGAAACAGGAAAGCTTTAGAAACCATCTGATATTTTTCAATTTTTGCAGCCTCTCTTTAAATCGGTAGCACTTGCTTCAAAGCTAAGTAACTTTCGCCAAATTATTGCCGATACAAGAAGGTTCTGGAAAACCAACAAATTTGAAAAGAACATCCAAAAGGAATTGGAAGACATATTCGAACGCACCTTTTTGATGCAAAAATATTTTGTTCGAGTAGTATTCAGCACGATATTGATCGGACTGGTAAATTCTTTCTTTAAAACGGAATTGATAACTGGAGAATGGGCCATGAAAGATCAACAGAAACTATTTAGACTGTTTCTAACTTCCCAACAAATAATTTTACCATATCTTGTGTTACATGTGCTAGCATTTGAAACATTATTTCTAAGTTTGTGTATTCATCTCGTGGTTCAATTTAAGATGTTACGCTATTCCCTACAAGAGCTAAACACTTCGATTGCTTATGATAAAATTGATGATGAAGATTATTTAAAGAAGCTAATTTTTTGCATTCGACACCACAAATTCTTACTAAGGTAATGACTTTATTAGGTTTAACATTAAACTGTAATTAGTAATTAAATCAAATTTTTATAGATTTTCTAGAAACTTTAAGGACGTCTATTCGCCAATTATGCTCCTTATGTATTCTGGTTCTGCGCTAATGTGTTTTATAGAAATGTACAGTGCATTTTTGGGGTATGAAATTTTCTAGTAAACAGCTAAGTACAAAAAAATTTAAATTTATGAAAGGTATAAGAGATTATAGATAATACATACATACATACAGTAGGCACGTAAAGGCTGGAAAATTCGATAAAATCTTTATTGGGCAAGTAAAAAAATAATGTTCGGATACGTCGATTTTATTTTTTGGTCCTACGTATATATATTTTTTGTCATCCCTGTTCGAGTTATGATGTCATAATCAGTTTCTTTAAATAACAACACCCTCTTTTGATAATACCATTTAAAAGAGTATTCTGTTTTGGGTACAGACGGCAAATTTTGTGGTATGTTACATAACAAATTTTTGAAAAAAAAGTTTTAGAATTCATAATAATGTAAAGAAATAAAACGAAAAGACATAATAAATACAACTACAACCCATTAAGAGCGTTCGGACTCTGACAAACTGCAACACCTGCGGGGCAACGGTAAAGGGTGAGGTAAATTTTAGCAACTCGAAAGGCGTGGTTAATTTGTTCCCACTACTTGTGAAGAAAGTGACTAAAGTGAGTGACAAACATTTCTAACCAAATAATACCGGTGACAGTGAAGGAGACGTTAAAATTTTACCTACTGGTTTTTTAAACTGCAACACTTATATTAGTATTTACGTTATAACGTGGAACGTGGTGTTCTTTATTTGTAATCTTAATCACACCAATTGGCATTTGCAATTAATATTTGAAATTTTTGTCACCTGTATGCTGTTGGTAACAGTTATTACAAATTAAATATTAAATTTAATGGGCCATATTCATAGGCAGTATTTAAAGTTAGTAGGGGTTTAGTAGATATTAAACTAATATAATTAATATATGTAGCAATTTGTATCATTTAACTTTAAACACAGTCTATGAATATGGCCCAATATTACGAGTATTAAATAGCGTTTTTATACGTAATAGTAGAAGTTTACAATTTTTCCATGTTGCGTTTTGAAGCTCCCCACCTTATGCTACTTTTTAATTGACAATTAAGAATTACTTAAAACAATCAGCAAGCGACAAGTGAAAAATCTGAGAAGTCATGGCTATACCTATTTTTAATTAAAATTTTTATAATAATTAATTTATTTTGATTAAAAATAATATTTACAAGTTAATTTTAGCTGGTTCTTATGCGCATTATTTTTCTCTGTCCATTGATACCATTACCATTTTTGTATGTTTGGGAGGTATCTGTGCACACTAATAACGTAGTTTCGAATGCAATTTTGCTAGGTTCCGTTTTGAAACTTTCCACCTGGTACCTATATCATCAGCTTATTTTTTTTTAACTAATATATCATTTAGTAAAAAATATTCTAATTAGTTGGCCGTATTCACACATAAAACAACTATGTTTTATGTAAGTGCAGCAATTACCTATTATTAATAAATGCATATCTCTTAGTTGTCAAAAATCGGCAAACCTGCGCAAACAACAAAATTTATATCTTGGCACACTTAACAGAAAGAAAATTTCACATTTAGCAATTTATTTCTAACTTTTTTTCCTAGATACCTACATTTATTGCATTTTCTAATAAACTTAATCAATTTATTAAAAAAAATAACAAAATTGCCAAATTCAAAATTACAAATATTTGTTTCTTACTATTATTTTACAGTAGAAGGTTTTTAAATTAAAGCTTTTGTTTTATTAAAATATTTATTTAATTTTAATGATTTTGTTATTATGTACTTTGATATTTGATATCTGTGAACATGAGCGGATGGACTACAACATCCAAGTTAAATACTTACTACATATACAATCCATATTACGAATACTTCAGTTAATCGACATTAACTGAACAAAAGGAGATAGAGAGATACGCCTTTTTCTTAGTTATTTTAATCAAACTTATTGTTTGTTTAACAGATAACTAAAATGCGTATATTAATAATAATTAAGTGACAAATGCGTGCACTATTTTTAAGTAAAACAGGGAAGTGGAAATTTTGCAAGAATATTTTCCGAATGGGTTATTTTATTAAATGATACTTTAGCATGGCCATCCTGTTCTACTGACATTTCAATGTCCGATTTTTTCTGTTGTGGATGTTAAAATATTGGCTACAGGAAGAACAAGCGGCATAGGAATAATAGGCAGACACAAGACCACATATACACTATTAGATCAGCAGCAGAAAAGAAATTAGAAGAAGAAAAATCTCTCTACCTGGCGTTTATTGACTTGCGTGCAGCTTTTGATACTTTACCAAAGAAGAACGTATGGAAAGCCATGGAAGAGGCAAGAATACCCGATAAATTGATCCAGGTCACAAAAACATTGTACAAAAGAACAACAGGAACAGTGAGAATAAAGGGGAAGGAGTCCAAAAGCATCAACATGGAAAAAGGAATCAAACAAGGGGACTCCCTCAGTCGCCTATTATTTATCATAGTTATGAACCAAATACTGAAGAAAAGCAAAGAGAGACACTGGAGAATGGAAAACGTAAGCCTCCAAAGTCTTGTGTATGCGGATGACATTGTGCTGATGGCGGACACCGTTAGGAAACTACAAGCCGCAGTCAACAAATGGAACGGCAAAATACAAGGTGCAGGAATGGAAATAAACGCAAAGAAAAGCAAAATAATGAAAATTAGTAAACAAACAGCTAACGATGAAGAAGACATAAACATCAGATGTGGACAGAATAGATTAGAGGTAGTAAACTACTACGAGTACTTGGGAGTCATGATAAGCAATGATGGAACAATAGAACAAGAAATACGAAACAGAACATCAAAAGCAATAAAAATATACCATCAGATCAATACACCATAGAATTGAATCAATAACTCTGTTGGGCTCAGAATAGAGTCCGATTTTATAATTTTAATGCTTAACAAGTAATTTGGCCCCAGTGATTTGAAAACATTTTGACAACCGGTTGTGGTTATCATTTAAATAAATTTGCTTAAATAACACCAAACACTACATTCTATTTCCTACATTGACTAATATTTATTATGTTCAAAGATCGCGCCCGTACCGATCTGAAGGTGCGATTCTTGCTAGGTTTGTTTTGAGTATGCATGAAAAAACATCTGCACTTTCGCTTTGTAGCTGTCTTTTCATATTTTTGAATTTATTGGTAAATATTGTTTCACTCTTTCATACATTCAGTACCTTTTGTCTTATGATGAAGAAAATGTTTAACAAATTGAATAGTATATATTGCATTTTCGAGTTTTAAAGCTCTTTCACTTTTAAAATTTTGGAACTTTGGGAATGATAGATATTGAAAACAACAGATTTAGTTAGCATTGAAAAATAATTTAATTCAGTTTCATTTATATCTACACTTTTACTACTTGTAACAAGATTTTATTTACAGCTTTCAGGTAATTTACTTGACGTTTTTTTACAAATTCACCACCTTTTTTTTGCAATATTTCCAAAAGTAATAAGTAAAAGTAAGGTATAAAAAGAATAATAGAAAATGGGAGGCCTTTGCCCTATAAAGGGATTTGCACAGGCTAATAATAATAATAATAAATAATAATGTAAAAACGCCTATTAATAAATATTTAACCCCTTGGTTCTAATACAATGGTTAAAACTCTCACCATGTAACATGAATTTAACGCAAACAATAAAACTAATTATATTTAATTGTGTTTAGTTCTTGTTATTTCTACACCGAAAGAATCTTAACAGGTTGCTTTGTATATCAATGATTATGTTTTCAGAATAGGTGTAAAGTAGTTCTAAAAAAAGATTTTGCAATTATTCGGCCTTACAGGACCGGCTGTTTGAGAAATTTCTCCTCTTCCCAGCCTCCAACTGTGAACAAAGTTTAAAACTAAGCTAACTAAAATTATCTAAATATTTTCTATTTTACTTAAAACATTTTTACTTTTTCCATTTTAAAAACAGAATTGAGAAGGAATGATGTAAACTAAAAGTGTAGCAAATATAATTTTTAAATTCGAACTAGGAAATCCTATAATGCAACGATAAAGACTCTGGACTCTACGTATTGCTTATACATATTTCTATTTAGTCAGTCGTTCATGATTATTCACGGACGCCAATGATGTCTCTATCCAGAATGAAAATTTAATACGTATGCATTACTACAGTCAATGAATGCAACAGAGATATTTAGATATGCGGTAAAAATAAAATCGTAGAAATTTAGAAGAAGCCGCAACATACGGTGATGGTGCAGATAGAAAGAGAAACGTAAACACAACTGAGAAATAGCTCCTGCCACCGATAGAGGCGACACCGTACGCTAAGAAAATACGCCAAAAAATCCAAAAACACGTATTCGCAGAAAACGCCTACCAAGGCTAATATAATAGATATTGATTTGATTTTTTTTTAGATTGATTCAGAAAGGAATGAACTAGGGTTGCTATTTGCTAGAATTTAAAAATAACAACAGAAAAGATCAAAAAGATAATCACAAAATTGCCGAAATTTAAAGCCACATTTTCACGCTTTGGATGTAATTTTTCAAAATCTGCAAAATAAGAAGACTAGTTTTATCCTCTTTCTAAAATTCGCCGAAAACTAGACATCTCTAAGTATTATAGAAAATCCGTACGGCGTTTTCTACGAAACCCTGTTTTCAAGCGTTTTCGACTGGGGTACTATACGCTCTTAAGTTAAATGTTCAAATTTCATGTCACTCACTTCTTGACAATTATATCCATCTATTGGCGAAAACGGTGTTTAGATAATAACGCACAAGCCGTGAATAATGTGCTGGAGCGGAATCTTCTTGGTAGACGTATCCCGATATTTCATGGCCCACGACATGCACGTCAAATTTGTGAAAAAGTGAGATGAAAGTCTAATAGTGAAACCTAAAAACATGCGGCACTCAGGAAAAAGCGCGTAAAATTTAAAATTGTTGTCCTTATGAAATTGAAAATAAATACATTTATTAGCTGCCACCTATATTGTAAGTTTCTCAGCTTATTATAACATAATGATAGGTTTTCACTAATAATATTTTTTCATATTTTGACTTTGACAGAACGAACCTAACCTAGGTTTTTAGGTTGAGTAGTAGATGCGTTTTCTCTTTCTGTACTGAGGGCCATGAGATATCGGGATGTGTCTACCATATATTTGTATTGATTCGTCAGTCATTTGGGGATTTTGATTATTTGCATATAGTGCTACAAGTGCGGGAATTATCTGTTGTTGTAGCAAATTCAAATATTTTTCAGCATTTATTGCACCGTCATTAAAAAATGATGCAACAATTGTGGTACTAATTTCTCGAAATAGTAATTAACGTCACAAGTCCGGGAACTCATATTTTACAGTACGAGTAAGATGTTTAAAGACGAGGCGACGCAAGGAGCCGAGTCTTGAAACTCGAAACGAGTACTGTAAAAAGAGTTCACGGACGAATGTCGTTATGTATTTTATTTCATACTGTCAACAATTTGATTTTTAATTTTTACATGTGACGCTTTTTCAAAACGTCAACATGCGACATTACTGTGTCAAAGCCGGTAGGTGTGGCTTGGTTAGACTTTTACGGGCTCTGATTGGGTGCATAAAATAACTGTCCGGAAAATGTTGCCAAGCAACATTTTCCGGCTCTGATACCGTAATAGCTCATTTTCCGGACACAAAATGGCGCCGGGAAACTGAATTTACCAGACAGTATGAAATAAATATAGTTATGTAACATACCATAAAATGTGGCGTCTATACGCAAAAAAATGTGCTCTTTTAAATGGTGCTATCAACAGAGGATGTTACCATTAAAAAAAAAAACTGGTGCGCATCTAAAAAAGAAAATCGACTAGCCCGAGCATTATTTTCTTCCTTGTCCAATAAAAATTTTATCGAATTGGTTCCAACCATTACGTGCGCACTGTATACTAAACTACAATCTTCGCTAAAATCCTTTTCCTTTACAGCGACAACATAGTTTCACTGCTACGGTATACTGGTGTATTTATATCTGTTTCGTTGCAACTGTCCATCTACTGCGTCCCCTTAAATTATATAACAGATGAGGTATGGCTTTTAAACCACAAGTATACATACTATATGCAGGGAGTTATCGAAAGTATGACCTTAATTAGCAGTGGATATTTTACACAGATAGGCGAAACAAAACCGAAATAGGGTTTTTGCCTACGAGATTCAATTTCACTTCTTTCACATTCTAAATACAGTAGCTAAAGAGCTTTCTGGCGAGCAGGTTTATAATGCTGGAAATTACAGTATTAATGTCACCTTAACATAAACTTCGACAATGAATACACGTTTTGTATCAAAGCATTTGAGCAGATCCTAAAATGTGCTATAAATTCGAAAGTTTGCAATAGGCTAACATTTGCACTAATATTCAAGGACATTTTGGTAAATCTTTAAATTTTCAGTTACTTATAATGTTATAATACATACATATTTTCCAGCGGCTTTTATTTGTATTTAAACAGAAAATAGTGAGATCAAAACTTGCGAGTTTTGTAAAAGTATACTCTTCAGCTACTTTATCTGTGTCATTCTTTCATATTTTTGTTGAAACTATTTGTTTTTAAAATAAGTGTCATGCTTACAATAACACATATTCGCATGAATATTTTCGACAATGTTAAATCTGTCCAGAAACCTAAAAACGAAGAAAATTTAGAAAATATGGAAAATATTCCTAAATCTACCGAATCTAAAAAATTTTGATTTCATATATTCAGAAAAATTTCCACTACTTCTTTAGTTAATAACTTTGTGGGAATGAATATTACAATATTTAAGCCAATTTGGGATTCTTTGAATAACACCTATTTACATGAATATTTTTGAAAATGCTAAAAGTAATCAGAAACGTAAAAGCGATAAAAATTTAGAAAGTATGGAAAATATTCGTTCTTTCCTAGTTCTGCCGAATTTAGAAAAATTTTAGTTTTAAACACTGATAAAAATTTCCACTATTTCTTTGGTTTATCTCCTTGTGGGAATGAATATTGCAATATTTAAGCCAATTCAGCGTTTTTTTACCAGGCTACATCGGTTGCTCAAGGAATTTACGAAAGTGGTTGGAATTTGAAACACACTTCAGCTGCAAAAACTATAATACCATTTGTAATTCAAAGGTCGCAGAAGGAGATAATCTTCACAGCTGGAGGATTAGTTATTATGAATTGCAGAACTGTGTTAAACGTGAGTGGTAATTCTAATCAGCAAGTTCCGATAATTAATTGGAGATTATATTTTAGGTTCTGAGAATATCTTATTCTTTCTGTACGGTGGTGAGGGCCATGGAAAATAATTAGTGTTGCTTTAAACATGTTAAATAATAATATAAGGTTTGGTATTTCTTTGTACACATAATAATTACTTGTAAAACTAGAAAAAAGTAGTCTTTCCTTTCGGGCATGAAACTTCTAGCACAGTCTATTTATGCACCCAGTTGCGATAAAAATGTACCCCATCAAGTTTTCAGCCTATATTCTTTAGTAATTTTAAATTGCACAAGTCTGATTAAGATTTAATAAACGTTAAAACATGAAAACACTTTAATTACTATTATAAAGTAAATGTACGCGTATCAACTGACTTTACCGAATTAGGTTGCCTTGACTTACCCTAAAATGTTGAAGCAGCTAGATTCTGCGAAAGTTCTCAGGAGTTTCTCAGTTGAGTTTAATATTGAACCAGAGTTCTCTTGAGTTTTTAAGCTTATTTTTATTAGCAGACACACCCGGACAAAGCGTTTTGTTTTGTGGAGTATTTATTTAATTGTAATTGATACACAACAGCGGTTTTAATGCGATGAGTTTTTTAATTGCACACATTAATAATAATTTTTCCCCCGAAACCGAAGCAAAATTCCAAAATAAAAATAATACGTAGTTCCAGGCAGCCCTGCATAATTAATACCAAAAAATATACAATAAGCGTTGTTGGACCAACCAGTGCATTAATTACCACTACCATAATGACAAAGAAAAAAATAATGGCAAACTCAAAAGATTAACTAATTAATAATCCAACATAAAGGCTAGGAAAATAAATATTCCATGAGTTTAAATAGTATATTTCATTAGGAGGCGAGAAACAAGGCTTTTCCCGTTCGAACGTGTGAGGCGAAGCCGAATACGGGAAGTCATGCGAGAACGGGAAAAGCAGTTTGTGCCGTGTAATGAACGATATTTTTCATTATGCCTATCTGAAAAACGGCGATAGAACACGTAAATTAAAATATGCGTTGTTACTCATAGCAAACGCCATTTAGAATGCTTTAGAGATTTCCTTAGCAACGCTTGTTCGGAATTGTTTATCGAGTGTTTATTTGACAATGCCCTTTCGCAACCCATAAACCGTCAAGAAAGCAACTGTTTTCAAAGAGGTATACTGAAAAAGAAATTACATAAGACTTGGCCATGAAAAAGTAAAATAATGTCTACTGCAGGGTTAGAATTTATTTACTGTCATCTCTCTTGTTGTTGTTGTTGTTGTCATAAGTTTATATTGAAAATTCAATTAAGCTACAATTATAATGGTTCTTACAATAGCATACAAAAAATTTATGATTGAATCATATTTTCTAAATGGTGTTCGAGAGAACGGCGAATGGATTTATAGTGCAGTGTCATGTTTAGAGGAATTTCGGCAACAATTTCCAGATATTGATTTCCTTGAAGGAGATTTCTACAGCGCACTTAGAAGATGACTGTGTTGATTTATTCTGAGATACAGGGAGCATTACTCATAGAGATAGAACTGGAAGGCCAAGAGTTCATACTCGAACTATAGTTGATGATGTTCGTCAACGTATGAACCAGCAACATCACTACGTACACTTTCGCAAGAGACTGGTTTATGATTAGGAACTTGCCATACTATTGTCAAAAAAGATTTAAAGCTGTTCGCATATAGAATTCTTGCTTTACATGAGTTGGTGCCAGCAGATCACAATAGGCTAATTAGGTATTGCCAGTGGTTTCAACAAAATTTAATTAATAATGATGAATAATTATTAAATTTAACTCTTTTTTCTGACGAGGCCTGGGACCTTTCGGGATATATAAAACAAAATATGAGGTTACAGAGTGCACAAATTCCTCATACTTTTCACGAAACTCTCCTTCCTCTGTTAAATGTTGGTGTTGGGATTGCTGTGTCTCGAAGACGTATTATCGTACACATATTTTTCCACGAAACTGTTACTACTCAGAGATACCGAAATATTGTACGTGAATTTATTAATCAGCTTCATGAGGATGAGCTCCAGCAATGCTACTTCCAACAGGATGGCGCGACTGCCCACACCGCTCAATAGACCATCAATTACCCTCGTGAATTTTTTGACGATCGAATAATTAGTTTACGTTCAAATCCAGAATTTCCACCTAGATCACCAGGCTTGACTATTTTAGATTACTTTATATTCCCTTATCTGAAGAATAATGTATACAAGACCCTTCTAGTGTCAACAATATCGAGGAACTGCAAAACAGGATTACCGAACAGTGTGCCTGCTGTGCCAAGATAACTCATCAAATTCTTGTAAATGTTTTTAATAGTATGAAAAGGCGAAGTCTAGCATTATAGCCAGACGGCCAAGATTAGATTCCAAAGGAGCGCAGCGCCGAGGGATATAAGGGCCGAAGACTATAAGATACTTCTCTACCGTGGTCTATTGTATATAGTTTTTTCACCATTGGTTTTATTAAAACTCATATAATTGTTAAGAAATAGCGTTATTAATAATTTAAAACACTTTATTTCAAAATATGAAACTAAATGACAGTTTTTTGTTTTGTTGTGGTGACAGTTGTTTATTGATTAATGTTGACATAAATGTTGAAATTGTAGTTTTTTAGCCTTTAGTAGGTTTTCGTGTCATTATTGAAAACGCAATGGGTGAAGATTTCAGTTGTACGCCACCTGAAATGAGGGAAATTGCAAGAAGTAATGTTCTTTTTAGTGTGTACCTCCATATATTCAATTCAAATATACTGAAGTTTTGAAAATTAACATTTATTTATTTAATTAATGTCGATAAAACAGTTAAATAAAATTTCTCCATCTTGCTAAATCGTTCTATCAACATTTTTTCTTTAAACCTGTCACAGGATTATCAACGAATGCAAATTTGTTCATTATTTACTAGTGGTAAACGATGAAAATTATTTAGGCGCTAACAAACAGAAAGTAGAGAAATCTAACTTCACGGCATTCTGTTATATGCCAAAACAGTACGCTATATTACTAGTAATGAAAAAAATTATAATTTCCAATTTTAATAATTACCTACTTGTTGAGGCTTTAGTGACTTAGTTGATTCAGCGTACGTCTGACCACTGAGATGGCCCGGATTCGATTCACAGGGTCACATATACATACATCTAAAATACCAGGCCGCTACCCTGGGATGGCAATGACAAACCACCGAGGTGTATTTGGCCTAGTAAAGTCCTGTCTGGAATAGAAGTGCAAGCACTTCCGTGCTTCGGAGCCCACGTTAAGCTGTAGATCCCCTATGTCTGTAGGCTACTTGACACGCACACGACAGGCATATGGAGAGAGGATCAGCAACGCCCTGTAAAGGGTAGCCACTCTAAGAAGAAGACCTACTTGTTATGATTTGTTTAACAGTGTAGTAGTTTAGTTGTTACTGTTATCGTCTAAACTGAAATAAAAAAACTCATTTCTTCAAAAATTGGTTTATTTACAATGCAACTTAACCCAACATTAACACACTGCCGGTTAGGTACTGCCGCTTGCGCTAAGAAGAATGTGCCTGAACATTAGTCAATTGGTATATGTATAAAGCTTGCAGTAGACATTATTTTATCTTTCCATGGAAAAGCCTTATGTATTTTCTTTTTGAACTCATGGTACAATAAGATAAAACCAAAGCTCACACGTATTGCACACAAACTGGCTTTCAGAATGTTTCAAACATACAAGCTGAAGGAGGTTGAGCTGCTTTAGCTTTACACTGAAGCTCTGGAAGCGCAGAAAGGATGTAGTTATGTCTGAACGAATGCATTTAATTAGATAATCGTCAACTATTTTCTTTTGTCATTTGTTTTTCCAAGAAGTCATCTTCTTCGGCACTAACGAATTTATGGTGATAGTCAGTATAAAACAAAATTACTGCAGTGCCTTTCTTGGGGACGTAGGACACTAAACAAGCATACTAGAAAATTCAGGTTTATGACTAGCAAGCAATAAATCTCTAGGAATATATGATATGTTTTTGCGAAGGGTATCATATAAAGTTAGTTACTTTGCTGAAAGTTTATCAGCTAACTCCAAACTGGTTCAAAAATTGTGTGTCGTAATTCCGTGCCCTCTGAGTAGGTGGTTGATTTCGTTGATATCTAACACAACTCGTAGACCTTGACCCCCTTCTCGTTGTTTTTGGTTGTTTTTCTATAGAAATTTTGTTAAAACAAAACTGAATATTAGAAAACAAAGCAAAAGCTTCTTATCTAAATAGACTTGCACACGGTGTGTGGCATTGCTGCAATAGCCAAAACCCATGCTTTGAATTCATATGTGTTGGATTTACTTTCCATGTACATTGTACACACGAAAGATATCTCTTCCTTGAAGTGGCACTAATTATTCATCGACATAAAGGTGTGTAGTTGGGCTGAGGCCTTTTTGCAGTTTGACACGAAACCATCACAAATGTGTCTGGTTGGTGCGATTTTATCTGTCGTTTTTCGTTCCTCCCTGGTTTGGTTATCGAAACGCAAAAAAACATGTTATTTCTTTGAATTCATTACCAGACCTTGCAACAGAAGTAATAGGTCGACAGAGTTATTGATCTTGGGACCATAACATTGTCACTGACATATACCAGGTGTCAATGTTTTTTGAATTATATTTTAAGATATCAAAATAAAAGGTGGTATATGTAATATACCTTTTAAACGACATTTCTTGACATAGAACACACGTTTCTATCACTTCCGATTTCGCCGGAATTACCCTCAATTTTGTTATTTTAAATGGAACACCCTGTATATTTATATATTTTAGGAATTTTCATTTTATTCTACGTATGTTATATCAAGTTTGAAACATTTTGATGACAAAGGAAATACTCGAAAAAGAGTTTATTCATTAATGTAGGGTGCCAAGCCCTGTGTAAAACGGAAGTCAGTATTTTAGCACTTCAACTGTAGCAAGTCTGTCACTTTTTTGTGCATTTCATTTGTTTGGCTTGTTTTGAAACCCAGTGTCTAGCTTTAAATGCCCAAAATACGTTATTGGTATCAACAAAATCCTTGGAAAACGCTCGTTTTTAATATTCCAGTGTCCCACCCTAGTACCATTTGAAAAAATAGAGTTATTCTCGAAAAAGTATTTTTACTTAATTTTTCGTAAATCATCGGTTTATTATTGGGTACACAAACAATTACAGCAATTACAAGATCTCCTGAGTTTTTACAACTACTAACTTCTTATCTCCTCAGGCGTCATTCGTAATCCAGTCACAAAGTAAAATAAGGTATAATAGGCGTAGGTACATATTGGAAATGTTTAAGTTAACTCTTTTATGTCACTGTAGCAATAAACGCGTCCACAATTTTCAATGTACTGAGACATTATTGTTAAAATTAGTAAGGATGTAAAATAAACATTTAGTGAGTTATTTGAAGAAATGGGTCGAACATGACTTTGGTACCCAATTACAAAACGGGTTATCGAAGCAATAAAAATGTGAAAAGGTCTTTATTTAAAGCTCCTACAAATTTAATGAATGTGTGGAAAAGAAAAATTCCACCACAAGATCGTGAATTTTCTGAAAATGACTTCGTCTGTGAAAATCATTTTAATCCAGCTTGCATTTTAAGTGAGTATGGTAACGAAATTATACAGGTATGGGTTTTTAGCTACCTTTAGCATATATTTATTTAACACGACTTGACGATATCAAGTATTTTTTTATTTTGCATTTCAGTAAGCATGAATTTACTTTACTTTTATCAGCAAAAATAGTAGTAGTCACCTTAAAAAATGTTTGTACGTAAAATTAGAGTGTAAAGTTCACAATTACCAAGAATTGATGCAGATATTTGTGTATTTAGTACCAAATTAACAGATCTTCTTTGTTGTTCTTTGTTATACTACTTCATTCTCAACACCTGTTAAATTCATTGACACCGCATCTTTAATATTGTTTTTTTTTGATAATTTACATTGTAAACTATTATACTAAACGAAATGCTTCCTTAAAATGTTTTGTTACAATCAAATTCTGATATGTTACAGTTCATATTTTCCGCGCTTTGATTATGTTAAATATACAGGGTGTAAATTAATGACGTGCAGATATTTCAGGGAGTGATAGTACTCGGCCAAATAAGAAAAAAATGTTAATATACACATGATCAAAAACGCGCCATTTTCGATATACAGGGTGGCGAAGTTTCAATTTTTTTTTTATATTTTGCGTTTTGAGATAATTATTTGAAATTTAGTATAGCTACTATCTTTTAGAATCTCTACAATAAAATATCAAAATCATCAGTTGCAGTATACAGAGTGCTACAAAAAAAACAAAAAAAAATATTTTGACTGCACTTGGTTTGTATTGATCGCTATTGTTTCAAATAACTCGAAAACGGTGACAGATACGGGAATAATGGGAAAAAACAAAAAGCTGGAGAAAAGAACAGGGAATTCAATTAAGATATAAAAATTTATACAGGGCGCTCCAAAAAAAAGTTCCGGAAGGTAAAATGGTCGGTAATCCAAAGAAATGTAACACCCTGTATACTGCAACTGATGATTTGGACATTTTATTGTACAGATTCGAAAAGATAGTAGCTATACTAAATTTCAATTAATTATCTCAAAATCACTACTAAATTTCTGAAAGTCTTTGTACAAAACTTCTACTGATTGTAAAAATTCATTAAACTCGGTGGGTCTTGTATTCACATAATAAATATCACTTTCCAAATAAAATATTGTATTCCACTTTTGTTCATATTTTTATTTAAAATCCAAAATAACTTATTTTATTTAATAAATAACAGTCAGGCAACTTCACAAACCATCTTAATCGATTCCTTGCCCCTAAAAACATATATTTAGACACCTAAATGATGAGTATGACTGTCACAGGAGCAGAAATATATACACAATAAAATCGGTGTCGGCCATTTTGGCGAAATGGCGTCTAAAACACCCCGTCCAGAATATGGTGATGTCTGCCCAACTTTTTCTGACTCTCCTATATGTACTTCACTCGATTCTGTTGGTTAGACAAATCAGTACTAAAATTTTTGCGGGACTCCAGTACAGGGACTGTATTAATTAATTGATCTTCTCAGTGAGCGTCGGTCGATGTTATTGCATGCATTTAAAACCGCATCTCGCAATTCTTCAATTGAATCATAAGTTTTTGACTACACTCTATTCTTAGGTGTTCCCCACAAGAAGAAATCCAGAGGTCTGACATCTGGAGAGCGAGGCGGTCATGTAATCGGACCATTTCGTCCTATCCACTTGTCCGGATAAACTTGGTGTAAGTAATTTCTGACGCCTAAAAGATCATGTGGTGGCGCACCATCATGCTGAAACCATAATAAATTTTTTCTTGTCGCCAGATCCAAGTGATCTAGCATACTTTCGAGTTCATTCTGCAGAAAGTTTAAATATCGAATGCCGGTTAGTGATCCGTCAAAAAAATACGGGCCGATGAGCTTCGTCCCTAAAATTCCACACCATACGTTAAAGCCAAACCTAATTTGAGGTCTTCTTTCTTCCAAACGATGTGAATTTTCTTGATCCCACCAATGTTTATTATGTCTATTAAACATACCGCAGTTTGTAAAACGACTCTCATCAGTCCATACAATTTTAAAATTAAAATAATTGTCTAAATTATTTTTTCTACTCCCACCATGGAAAGTGGGATTTTCAGACTTCGTCTCCATAGATACGAGTATTGAAAATGAGTGTTTGCCGAACAAGTGAATGAATGAATGAACATGCAGATTTAGCGTGCGGCAAAGTATAATTTTGCCGCACGCAAATCAAAATGTCATAATGACATTTGATGAATGTCAGATTTGATTTTGCAGAAAAATTTAAATTTTTTTATGGAAATGTGGTTGTAGAAAAAATAGTGTGTAATACATGTGTTGAAAGCTTGTATTTGCCATTACAAATTACTATTGTTCTCTGAACCAATTACAAAAAGTAATCCTTTTCTGGTGATCGCCAACAGAAAATTTATAAGGATGGAATTTGTAGTTTTTGAGCACACGAACAACACTTCCCTGAGAAACACCAATTTGTAAAGAAATTTGTCTTGTGGAAGTCTCCGGATCTTGATTAACACAAGCCAAGACATTTATTTCTGTAGATTCAGCTATAATACCACGCTCATTTTTGGGTGCGACAAAAGAACCAAACTCTTGAAGATTTCGATACAGATTTCCAAAAGTTGGTAAGGCCGGTTGACGTCGATCAATATAAAGATTAAAATATTCGTCATCAGCCCTTGCACTGTTCTTGTTACATCTAATGTAACAGGATATCATATCAAGCTTTTCGTTGTTTGAATAAGCCATAATATTTGTTAACAACAATAAAAACACAAACTTATGAACGAAGGGCTATTTAAGGAAAGTAAAAAACGAACACAGGAATGACGTAATGCATGTAATTTAAACTGTAATATTATATCCATGACATTTCTCGATTGTTAGATTCATGGCACTCTAATATGCCTTTTCTTTAATAAAATAAAAGTTAAAATCGTGTAATTTAGTTGTTTATAAAAATAACTATATCGACCCGTATATCATTGAAAAGAGAAAAAAACAAGCTATTTAATGAAGTCACCGCCAACTACGATTCCTATTTAAAATAAAGTAGGTTTGTGTTATATCTCAGAAACGAAAGTCGGTATATAAAATCTGTCCAATTCTGCTTATTCAGCTTGAAATTATCTACAAATTTTCTATTTAAAGCTCTTTTCTATCATTTATAACAACTAAGAAAAATCGGTTTGAAGAAAATGACCAGAACTATATTTTTCATAATATCTAGTAGGCCTTGACTTTTTTCCAAATTTTGAAATCGTCATTTAGTTCGGCTAATAATTCTGCGCTACTTTCCCTATTTGACCGTTTTTCTATCTGCCATAGTTTCCGAGATCCCCATAGTAAATATCGAAAAAAACCCACCCTGTATAGTTTATTATAGTTATTTTTTGAAATAAGGACACTGTTGAGAAGTTTTTGATTTTGGTTTGGTGGCTGGTTCAGGTCACTTTTTTATGGGCCGGCTGGCGAGTTGATTTTCACTGAGGAATGCGGCGGAAGTAATATCGACGAAATTGACAAAATGCAAATTACCCTTTTGATTATAATATGATATTAATTAAGTCATCGATACAAAAAGGCACTAGATGGTTATACAAAACACCACAAAAAACGTTACAAAGAACAAAAGAAATCCGGTGCTTCCGCATTCCAATCTACCCACGCACGCTCGCAGAAGGTTCTCTGCCGACTCGACACAAAGGAAGGCAAAGGGCAGCCCTTTTTTGTTTGTTAAAATGCTGAAAAGGCGGTGTTGTCAGACGGATTGCGGAGGCACACTTGCGGCGGTAAATTCGAAATTTAAATGATAAAGCTAAGGAAATACGAAACATACCGGCCGCCTTAAAATCTTGTGATTTCAATAAACTAAAAGTGGTTACATTATACCTATAGAGATACACTTTATTACAAGCACATGACGGCGATTCAATGATAATTAAAGTTAAACCTATAGAAATATACATAAGCAATAAACATTGGGAAGCATAATAATAAGCAAGAAATGTGTGGACCTTGCATGGCCTTTATCGCCGCACTATTGTTACACTACATTACAAGGTTGACAGCACGCACAGTTTATTAACGGCTCTTTCTAGAAGATGGCCGCTAGGTAGCCGAAGGGTAGCAGATCGTGTTACTCCATCGGGGCAAGGTTGGATCTCTGTAACCCGTCCCAAAATCCACTGAAGGGGCGGCAAGTTGTCATCTTTAATTAGTGCTAATGAACCGAGTTTCAACAAGTCGGGCATCCGTTTGAATCACTTGGTTCGTCTTTGCAACTCTGGAACCACTTCTAAGCTCCAACGACCCCAAAATTGTTGATTTATACTGTAACGTTTTTACGACGTTTATTTTAAATAAACTCGGTTCGTGGTGTAAATTAATTTATTAAACAAACTTAAAGTACGAAATAATTATAAAGAACAACAATTAAAACTAACGTAAAACTAAACCGAACACTTAATATTGAACACTAAAGTAATTTATGTAACAGTTATTATTTATTTAAACGTAGGTATTTATTTATACGTAGGCCGCGATTATCTGTTTAAGACTGCCGGGTTTTTGTTCGTACCGCTCTTATATCTGCGGCGGCCTTTGACTCCCGAGTTTTGTGGATTTTGCTAGAAGACTCATCGAATTTACTCGTCGGCTCGAGAACAGCTGACGCGGCGATGATGTCATTGTATAATTTGTTACACTGCCCCCTTCTTTAAGTCTGTTCTGTCCCAGAACAGGTTTTGACCCTTGATTCCTGAAGAACGGGTCATGACGGTATCGGCACTGTTCTCCTCTTCTGCAGGTCCCACTGCGGTAGAAGTAACAGTCTACACTCTTCTTCGGTGTTAACGCAGCCATTGAATCAAAACTGCAGACCAGGATAGTAACACCGGAGTCCTTGAAGACTACCTCCAGCATGTTTCGTACGGTCCTCCAATCTAGCCGATCCAGCCCACAGCCGAGTTTGGGAACTGCCAACTTCTTAATGCCCCTAGCTAACAGGTCTTTCTTCAAATCCCATAGAGCATTCCAGAGGTCTCCATAATCCGGCTTCTGGTAATGGAACTGTTTCGTAACCAAATAATAAATAAATCGTTGTTGATCTGGGAGATATAAAGCTTTGCCGACCGTGGGGTTCTGTCTTTCGAGTGCGTCTAGTCGCCCAAATTTCTTCTTAAATACGACCGCAATTCCTCTTCCTAAACGAAGGTCCTTGGATACGCAGTGAGCTATCGAACAATCAGTAGGAACCTTGAAGAGATCTTGCTGTACTTCAGTCGTCACTCCAAATCGTGCTTTTCCGGTTCCGGAAAACGCCGCCATGAACTCTTCAAAAGTCGGTCGGCTTTCGGCAGGCTCTACTCTGTTGATAAGTTCTCTGCCCTCGTCTTCAACACCCAGGGCTCTGTCATTACTTCCTTCGTATGGTGCCAAACGATTGGAATGCACCACCTTTGGTTTTCCTCTGGGTTGTTTCTGAATGCGATAGATTACGTCATTTATTCGCTTCTTCACTTGATACGGACCTTCCCAATTGCGTTGTAGCTTCGGTGAGAAACCACGACGCCTCTGCGGGTTGTAGAGCCAAACCAAATCTCCAGGCTGAAATCCGCCTTCTTGGGTCCTTACGTCGTAGGAATTCTTCATCCGGTCGCTAGCGATCTGGGTATTACCGCGGGCCCGATCGTGGATGTCATTCAACTTCAATTTCAATTTCGTGACGTAATCATCTCCTGCTACCTCTTGTTCCGCAGGCGGACTTCCAAATTCGAGGTCGCAGGGTAGTCGCAGTTCGCGTCCAAACATCATGCAGGCCGGCGTTTGACCAGTGGTTTCGTGAACTGCGGCACGATTGGCCATTAAGAACAGGTGCAAATATTGATCCCAGTCTCGTTGATGGTCGGATACAACCTTGGCTAAATATTTGCCCATGGTCCGGTTCATTCGCTCCACCATTCCATCGGACTGCGGGTGTAGCGGAGTAGTTCGAGTCTTACGGATGCCCAATAATCGGCAAACATTTCCGAAGAGTGCAGATTCAAAATTGCGGCCTTGATCCGAATGTAGTTCCAAGGGTACACCAAAGCGGCTGAAGAATTCCTTAACTAGCACTTCGGCGACCGTCACGGCTTCCTGATTTGGTAGTGCATATGCTTCCGTCCATTTAGTGAAATAATCCATTGCTACCAGGATATACTTATTTCCCGTATCAGTCTCGGGAAACGGTCCAGCAATGTCTATGGCCACTCTCTCTAAGGGACTGCCCACGTTGTATTGTCTCATGGGTGCCCTTCTTTTTCCTAGCGGCCCATTCCCTGCGGCACACAGGTCGCACTTGCGACACCATTCCTTAACGTCTTCTTTGCAGTTGACCCAATAGAATCTTTCTCTAACCTTCTCGAGAGTCTTTTTCACACCATAATGGCCTCCTGAGGTGCCATCGTGAAGATTTCTAAGCACTTCTGACATTCGGCTTCTCGGCACTACTAACTGAAGCCTGACGGTAGTTCCGTCTTCGTTTTCCAGTTGCCGCTTCAGAAGCCCGCTTTCTATCTTCAAGGAGTCCCACTGGGCCCAGTACGCCTTCAGGGTTCTGTTAGAAGAGCTGATTCTCTCCCAGGTTGGTCTTTCACCCTTCCGTTTCCACTCAAGCACCATTTTCAATTCGGGATCTTCTCCTTGCTCTCGTTGCAACTCTTCAGGCAACCAATGGTCGTTGACGATTGTGGTACGGCAAATCTTCCCTTCTAGTCGAGAGCAGTGAGGACAGTCTGCTGGACATGGCCTCCTTGAAAGGGCATCGGCATTCTGATGAGTAGTGCCCGCACGATGTTCCGTGTCAAAGTCGTACCCTTGCAGCCGTTCAATCCATCTTGCGACTTGTCCTTCCGGATTACGGAACTGCAGAAGCCATTTTAACGCGGCATGGTCTGTTCTCAGCAAAAACTTCCGCCCATACAAGTATTTGTAGAAGTGCTCTACAGACTTGACGACAGCCAACAACTCTTTTCTGGTTACGCAATAATTTCTTTCGGCTTTCGATAAGACCTTGCTAAAATAGCCGATAACCTTTTCATGTCCATCTTGTATTTGGGAAAGAACACTTCCAATGGCCAGGTTACTCGCGTCTGTATCAAGTATAAACTTTCCATCCATCCGTGGGTAGTTTAATATCGGTGCGGTTACTAGAGCATGTTTCAGTTGTTGGAAAGCTGTCTCACAGTCTTCGCTCCAAATGTAATCGTGACCATCTTCCGTTAGCCTTGTCAGCGGTTTCGCTATATTGGCAAATCCCGGAACAAAACGCCTGTAGTAAGTGCATAATCCAAGGAAACTTCGCACTTGGTGTTTATCCCTTGGTGTTGGCCATTCTTGCACCGCTCGGATTTTATCAGGGTCGGCTGCTACTCCATTTCGTGAGACAACATGTCCAAGATAGTTGACTTCTTTTCTAAAGATGTGGCACTTCTTCGGACTTAATTTCAAGTTGGCTCCACGAAGTCTTAGGAACACTTCTTTTAGGTTTGCCAAGTGTTCTTCAAATGACCTGCCAACCACGATTACGTCGTCAAGATACACCAGGCAAGTTTTCCAAGACAATCCCCTCAAAATGGTCTCCATCAAGCGCTCGAAGGTGGCCGGAGCGTTGCATAGGCCAAATGGCATGACTGTAAACTGCCATAATCCCGAACCGATGGTGAACGCAGTCTTCTCTCGGTCTTCAGGTTCCATTTCAACTTGCCAATAACCACTCTTCAAGTCCAGTGTCGAAAACCACCGTGAACCAGATAACGTGTCCAGGGTGTCATCAATACGCGGTAATGGATAACTGTCCTTCTTCGTGACCTCATTAAGTTGCCGGTAGTCCACACAGAAACGCGTTGATCCATCCTTCTTGCCAACTAGAACCACAGGTGATGCCCATGGACTGCTTGATGGTTCAATGACCCCTTGTTTCTTCATGTCGGTAATAATCTTCTCTGCTTCGTCACGCTTTGCCCATGGAAGTCGTCTCGGACGCTGTCGTATAGGTCTGGAATCCCCGGTGTTAATCTTATGTCGTACCACTTTTGTTCGTCCCTTTTGATCTTCATCAAGGGCAAAGACGTCTTGATATTGGCAAATCAAAGTTCGCACACTCTTCAATTCTGTTTCATTAAGGTCTTCACATGCATTGGTTATCATGTCAACACGTTCACCAGCATGTTGTTTGGTAGCTGGTCTTTGGGATTCATTCATGCATTGGGCTATTTGGGATACTGGTACACACTGCCCCACAAGGGTGTTCCTCTTCAACGTCACCGGCTCCATATTGACGTTCATAATCCTCACCGGTACTGTTTCTCCAACCTTGATCAGCGCTTTCCCTACCAGTATACCACTGTGGACTTTCTTGTCACAAATAGGTTCCATCATTCGTACACATCCTGCCCGAAGATCTCCATCCAGACCTGCCTTGACAATTCGTTCACTTCTAGCAGGCACCGTCACGTCTTCAGTTAACAGGACTCGTACTACCGGATCGTCCATTGGATGTAGAGGAAGTTCCTTGTTGCCGATTTTTAAAACCCCTTCCTTCAAATCCAGCGAAAACCCGAATTTTCTCAAAAGGTCCATTCCCAGGATGAATTCGTCAGTGATGTTAGCCACTAATACTTCATGTACAAGCTTCTCGCTTCCAATACCGATGGTCATCTTTGCTATACCATGCGTCGTTATCACATCACCTGTCGCAGTCCGAAGCTGGGTATTCGTGGATGACAGCTTCACGGATTCTTGCAAAACGTCTGGGCGTATGATGGATTTTGTTGCCCCAGTATCAATGAGTAGCGGAACAGTTTGGCCGGCAACGTTGCCATCAACAAACAGACTGGCATTTCGGTTCTTTGACGATACGGCGTGGATGGTGATCTTCGGGGCATTTCCTTTCGAGGTCAACGTTCGCCCTCTCACGTCAACCCGTTTTAGTTTTCCGGCGGCTGTTCTCTTCTTGGTTTAACGCAGCGACGCTGGATGTGCCCTCGCTCGCCACAATTCCAACAACGGGGTCCTTGTTCTTCGCGAACATTCTTCTTACGACTATCTTCTTTCTTCTGGATAATCCTCAGCACTAACTCTTCTAATCGGTCCTGGGAGCCTTCAGGTTCTTCGGCCATCAGGCGGACACGCCCGTGTCCTCGTGATGCTTGTTTCGCTGCTTCGAATTCTAAAGCGTGGGCGAGTGCATCATCTATTGTTTTTGGCCGCGCTAACCTCAATGACTGCTGCGTTTCTCCATCCCTTAAACCGTCTACGAACGTTTGTACTGCTAGTTGTTCCAAGAAGGAATCGGGAGCCGTAGAGTAGGCTAGTCGGACCAATCGTGCAATGTCGGCTTCGTACTCTTGAAGATTCTCTCCACTCTTCTGAATACGATTCTTCACTTGTGCGTGGTACACCTGTTGAAGATGTGCGTCCCCATATCTCATTTCCAATCGGGAAACTAACAAGCGGTAGTCATTCTGTTGGCTTGTTGGAATCGCCTGGAGGACGTTCAAGGCATCTCCGCGCAAAGCAACGATTAATGACACAGCCTTTTCACGGTCAGCCCAACCATTGGCCCTGGCAGCTGCTTCAAATTGTTTGTGATAGGTGGACCATGGTGTCTTTCCATCAAACGTTGGTGGTTTGAGTCTCATTCCGGCGGCAGACCCTTCTTTAATCTCCGGTCTGATTTCGGTAGGCTGTGTGGTTGCTAAGGGTGATAATATTTGATTCAACCTTTCTTGTAATAGTGTTGTTGTCTCATCTTCCTCGGCCGTCGTTGCTAGATCCATTTGAGCCATTCTTTCTTCTACCATTTTTACGATTTTATTTTCTAACGTTCTGGAATTTTCCAACATCTCCTGCTTTAACGTACTGGAATTTTCTAGAACTTTTTCTAATAATTCTTGTTTCAACGTTCCACAATTTTCTAGCATTTCTTGCCTCAAACTTTCAGAGTTTTCTACTACCTTTTCCAGCACACTAGAGTTTTCGAGTACTTTGTCTTCCAGGGATTTACAATTTTCAAGTACTTTTTCTTCTAAGGTTCTAGAATTTTCTACAACTTTTTCCAGTAATTCTTGTTTCAAAGTTTCAGAATTCTCTAGTACTTTGTTCTCTAGGGTTCTAGAATTTTCTACAACTTTTTCCAGTAATTCTTGTTTCAACATACCAGAATTTTCAAGTACTTTTTCTTCTAAGGATTTTGAATTTTCAAGTACCTTTTCTTCTAAGGATTTCGCATTTTCAAGTACTTTTTCTTCCAAGGATTTACAATTTCCTTCTAAGGATTTCGCATTTTCGTCGATTTTGTTCAGAAGCACTTTAAAATCCATTCCGCTGCCTGGCATTTCGAAACTAAAGCTTGCTGGATCTTGGCCCTCTTTTAACAATGCTTCTTTTAGTCGTGCTTGTAATTCCTTTTTTGTACCTGCCGTATCCAATTCCCTTTCTTCCAATTCTCTTCTCAAGTCGGCCACTTTCAACTCTTGAAGCGATTTTCCAGCCATTTCACTTGTTTTAAAGCACTAAATTTTTAAGCAGTTCAACTGTCTTTTTATTTTTATTTTTTTTTTATTTTTAATTCAACACCGAACCCGACACCTGACGCCAATGTAACGTTTTTACGACGTTTATTTTAAATAAACTCGGTTCGTGGTGTAAATTAATTTATTAAACAAACTTAAAGTACGAAATAATTATAAAGAACAACAATTAAAACTAACGTAAAACTAAACCGAACACTTAATATTGAACACTAAAGTAATTTATGTAACAGTTATTATTTATTTAAACGTAGGTATTTATTTATACGTAGGCCGCGATTATCTGTTTAAGACTGCCGGGTTTTTGTTCGTACCGCTCTTATATCTGCGGCGGCCTTTGACTCCCGAGTTTTGTGGATTTTGCTAGAAGACTCATCGAATTTACTCGTCGGCTCGAGAACAGCTGACGCGGCGATGATGTCATTGTATAATTTGTTACAATACGTTGGATCCTTTGATAAGTGGCCAGCTTGTTTTCGTTGACATTGGTTAGATTTTCTTCAGGAAGAGAGGAAAAAGATCTAGCGATAAGGAAGTTGCCAGGAGTAAGTGGGGTGGCATCAGTCGAATCAGTGGAGATGAGTGATAGAGGACGAGAATTTAAGGTTACCTCTATTTGAATTAATAAGGTTCAGAAATTCTCATAATCGAGAGAAGTATTGCCTAAAACCCTTTTTAAATGAGCCTCTACGCTTTTAACGCCACTTTCCCAAATGTCACCTTGGTGCGGATTTTTTGGAATAATGAAATTCCATTTTATTTGCTTATTTGACATAAAATTAGAGAATTTTTCGTTAGTGTTATCGGACCCTAAAAAGCTATACAGCTCCCTCAATTGATTTGCAGCACCCTTGAAATTTCTTGCGTTGTCTGACGTAATAGAAACGGGGAGGCCCCTGCGACCTATAAAACGCTTTAAAAATGACACGAATGCATTGGTAGTTAGATCGGTAACTAGCTCCAAAATGTATAGCCTTTGTTACCAGGCAAATAAATAAACAAATATACGATTTTATCTGTCTCGCGCCCCGAAGTTTTCGGTCTCTAATTAAGATCGGACCAGCATAGTCGAGACCTACATGTGAAAAGGCCGGAGTGCCGATATGCAGCCGTTTGGCCGGTAAATCGCCCATTAAAGGGTCAAATGATTTTGGTTTAGCTCGAAAGCATTTAACGCAATTATGAATTATTTGCTTTGCCTTACTTCTGCCCGATATTGGCCAATAATATTTACGAATGCCAGCTAATAGCTGTTGCGCCCCGCAATGCAGCAAATTGCTATGAAAATATTCAAAAATTAGCTTCGTAAGTAAGTGATCCCTGGGTAATAGAGCAGGAAACTTTTTATCAAAGGGGAAATTAGAATTGCTTATTCTACCGCCTACTCTCAGTATATTATTAGCATCTAAAAAGGGGTTGAGCTGTAAGATATTAGAAGTCGCTTTAAACGGCTGTTTTGATCTAAAGAGTTGAATTTCATGATGAAAGGCTTCACCTTGAGCCAATGTTATTAATAAATTTCAGGAATTTTGCAATTCGGAAGCTTGCAGATGACCGTAAGTGCGAAGATTTGTTGGCAACTTACAGTTTTTTGCGCAACGGGTTACCCAGGCGACCACACGTTTTAATTTTGTTAATGATGAGAACCTTTCGAAGATGTTTGAAACGTGAATATTCAAAAATTTACCTTCAGTTCCGGAGCGGTAGTATCGACGGTCTTGAGGTAAATTTGCTCAGGCCATTGATTTGATGGCAAAGAAAGAAATGGTGGTCCTTACCACCAGATAGAATTGTTAATCAATTCCGTCGCAGATAAACCTCTAGAAACCCAATCAGCTGGGTTTTGTTTCGAAACTACGTGGAACCAATCTTTAGGATCAGAAAGCTCTTGAATGAAAGCTATTCTATTTGCCACGAAGGTCTTGTATTTGTTTGCAGCTGATTTTATCCAGCTTAATACTATAGAGGAATCTGGCCAAAGCAAAACCTTGTCAAAATTAAGCGAAAGAGAATTCTTAACCCTCTGAACCAACTGGACCAGCAGAACGGCGGCACATAATTCTAACCTAGGTATGGTCACACCGTGTAAAGGAGCGACGCGTGATTTCGAACACAACAATTGCGTCGAAATGTTGCCGTGGCAGTCTCTAGCTCGAATGTATATGCAGCAACCATATGCCATGGAACTGCTATCACTAATCCCGTGAAGCTCTATAGACACAGGATCAGCGGACACCGCGCATCCTGGAAATTTTAATGAGTTTAATGCAGGTAGCTCTGATTTGAATGAGTCCCATTTAGAGTTTAAATCATGCGGAATGCTTTCGTCCCAGGATAGCTTTAATTCCCAGAGCCTCTGAATTATTAATTTGCCTACTATGATAACCGGAGAAAGCAACCCTAAAGGGTTGAACACCTGAGCTATCATTGATAAGATAGTACTTTTCGAATTATTGGATAGGTTAGGCCTTGATTGAATATCGTATTGTATAACATCAGAGAGAGCGTTCCAAGAGATGCCTAAAGTTTTAGCATTCTCTCGTTCGCCGAATCTCATTGTGTAGAAAGAGGCATCGGGAATTGCATCACGTTTTAAACATCAGAACTGTTCGATAGGAATTTACGAATTGGGAATCCCGCATTACATAAAATAGCAGTTAATTCATCCTGAATTTTTATCGCATCTTGAACTGTATCTGCTCCAGTTAACAGATCGTCCATATAAAAGTCGAATTTTAAAATATTAGAAGTTTTAGGAAAGTTTTCGGAATTTATTTCAGCTAACCGTTGTAAACACTTAGTAGCCAGGTAACTTGCACTGGCCGTTCCGTACGTTACAGTTTGCAACTCACAGGTCTCTACTTCCATGTTGCCTGAAGCGCAAGAGTATGGAAACAAGATCGTCCTGAATTACCGGACCTACTAGTTGTGCATCGTTGATAGAAATTTTTGTGCTAGATTTAGCACTACCGTCAAAAACAACGCGAAGTTTCGTTGTTAATGAACTGGACTTGATAACCGCGTGATGGGGTAGATAAAACGCAGGAACGTCTGATAGAATTATTTTTGAGTCTAAAGCGTTACCAGTAAGCAGATTTGGTGTACCTGCATTTACGGAAGAAGATTTCACCTTAGACATATGCCCCAAGGCGACGTATTCGTAAATAAATTTCGAGTATTCAGCGTGTAAACCTGGATTTTTTAGATTTTTTTTTTCGAGATGTAGAAAGCCCTCGGTAGCCTGTCCTTTGGAATGCCCTAATTTGGCTAAATTTGAATTAAAGGGGATGGATACAGTGAAGCGCCCGTTTTGGCCTTGGAGGACAGTTTCAGTGAAATGCTATTCGCAGAATCTTGCGGGACAATTTGGAAAGTTGATTACGATGTTGCACGTCCTCTAATCGCCAGAAAAATCTCTGTACGCCACTGGAATCTACGTAAAAATATCTATAAACAACCTATATACTATATTCAGATATTTCTATAAATAAAGAAGTTATAAGACTTAGTAGAATTGGAGCTCTACAAGTATACTTCTATAGTTCCAGATCGTATCTAGAGCGGTTTCGGAGTAAAAATTGTACGTATCAACTGCTTTTGATTACTGCACGAAAACCCTAAAGCATGTATAATTGTATATGTTACTGTAAAAGCTCGAATAGTGGTAAATGTTAGGTTTTACGTGTAAATCTTAAGATTTACCAATATGAGTTAGTAAATGTTAGGATTGAAACAAAAAAAACAGATTTTTCGGGGTTTTACCACTTGAGTTTGGTACAAGCTAGCATTTACCAATGGCGATTGGTAAAAGTGGTTTTTGTGAATAAAACATGGTGCAAATGGAAAGTATTTATTAAAAATAATTATAGAATGAGATCACACCAATAATGAATACGAAATAAAGTAATTATAAGAAATAAGTAAAATCTGGTTTCCTACTATGTGTTTCTTAATAACATGCTAATATTTAAGGAGGTTATTCTTGGGTCCATTTTGAGAAAAAAACTTCATATGAACATATGTCCTAAAGGTCTTAACTTTTGAGCTACAGGGTGCTAAAGTTTTAAGAAAAAAATCTTTTTTTTATGATAACTTTGGTATGACCCTAGATATTTTTGTGAAACGTAGTACGCATCTTCTATGCATCAAAAGGCATTTTCTGCTGTACAACATAATTTTTTATTATTGCCAGTGGCGTTCGTGCGGGATTTGCACTGAATCATTTTAAAGAGAAAAGTGATACGCCACTGCTTTTTCTTAAAGTAAGAATTATTTTTGAAATCCTCATTCCTTTCTGAGCAAATCTGGTCTCTTGATTTTTTTCGTTTGACGTACGGTTTTCGCCTAAAAAAATAAAATTCATTCATTTGCGTCTCGCTAGACCACTTACGAGAAAAAACAATTTATGTATCTTTAAACAAAAATTTATTTAAGAGAATAATTTTTAAACGGTAGCATTATAAAATTATGTTGTACAGCAGAAAATGCCTTTTGATGCATAGAAGATGCGTACTACGTTTCACAAAAATATCTAGGGTCATACCAGAGTTATCATAAAAAAAAGATTTTTTTCTTAAAACTTTAGCACCCTGTAGTTCAAAAGTTAAGACCTTTAGGACATATGTTCATATGAAGTTTTTTTCTCAAAATGAACCCAAGAATAACCTCCTTAAATATTAGCATGTTATTAAGAAACACCCTGTATACTTATGTAATAGTATAAAATCAGCGTCTATAATACGAAATAATTTTCATATCAGACTAGTCAGCTAGTCATTAATTATTTTACTTATTAAAATTAATTTTATTTGTTGCAACATGGCGAAGTATTGTAGCACTTAGAATTACACTGGACTCCAGATGACTTGCATGCCCATTTCTTCGTCGAGCATTTTTTAATGCAGTTGCATTTTTGAAACCCTTGACCTCCAGGCAAAGACAGTTTTCCGACAACCTCTCGAACACTTACTTCTTTATCAACAACTTCTTCGATCTTGATAAAGTCGTTTGCGCATGTTGTAAATTGAATCTTTGTGTAAAGCTGCTTCAGTACTCCAACTTTGGTACCTAACTGATAAAAATCCTTGTCTTTCACATCTATTACAACTGCAATAATGCTTTTCGGGTCAGTTTTAGCTCTGTCAATTTCATTGTACTTTCAGTCTTACATTCTGACCTATTTCCACATTTGGGTATTTATTAGCTAACGTGGCTTTCATTTTTTCAGCTTGTTTTTTAAACCCAACTTCGCTTTATCTCTAAATGTCATTACCGAATCTATCTTTTTAGGTATTGGCTCTACAGTAGAAACTACAATAAACTTATCTTGGGACTGGCTCGTGTTTTCTATGTCGGAACTATCACTTTCTTTATTAATTGCTTCTTCAGTCGTCATGCCGCTTTTCGCGATTTCTTCGTTAATTGCTGCATTTTCAGTTTTCAGTAGTCTCCTTTTTCACTATAATATTTTCGTTGTCTTTTTGTATCTCATTCTTAGCAATATTCTTTTCGTTATCCTTTTGTATCTCATTCTCAGCAATACTATCTTCTTTGTCAATTTGAATTACATTTTCGGCAACATTCTTCTCTTTATCCTTTTGTATCACAAATTCGCTTCCCTTGTTCATCTTATCTAATTCTACATTTTCATTCTGCGAATTCAATATTTTCTCTAAATCTTCTTCAGACTTTATATTTTTAATCATATCTCGAGGAATTGCTGAAGTTTATTTATTTATTTGAAACATACATACTGGTCCACCAACAGGCCGAGGCCCTGTTATAGGTGAACCCTAGAATACATTTACATGAGTAATAACATACATAATGCATAATAATAATATATAAGAAAGAAGTAAAACAAACAAAGAAGAGAGAAAGAGAAGACAGAAAAGACAAGACAGTACGATCGATTACCAGAGATAGATATTTTCACATATTTGAGGGCATTAATACTAGGTTAGACAGACAAGCACGTTTAAAAGCAGATAGTGATTCTGAAAAGAGGTCCACATCATTTAGCAGCAAATTGAACTTTCTCATCATTCTTATAAATGCAGAATGATAACATAAATTTGTTTGAAAGTTTGGTAGTCTGAATACTGTCGAACTACGCAAGTTCCGCGAAGGTACATTAAAAAGAAGCAAACTAACGAGATCATTACAATCATATTTTTTGATAGTATTGAAAAGACAAGTTAAATCTAAAAATGTTCTACGGGTTTCTAGGCTCGACATTTCAAGAATATGCAAGCGATCATTGTATGAGTAAAAAACTATATTAGCACGGTGGCAGAAGACTTTTGTAGCTCTTCGTTGAATTGCCTCGATTCTTTTAACATGAATTTCGTAAAACGGAGACCAAATTACGGCAGCATATTCGAGAGTGGATCTAACGTGTGTATAATACAGCAGCTTCAGAGTTTGAATATCCGAAAAATCTTTTGTTATTCGTAGGATGAAACCCATCATTTTATAGGCCTTGGCGACTATTTGATCGATATGAGGGATAAAGCTTAAGTTGCAGTCAAATGTGACTCCCAAATCTTTTATGGAATTAACTTTTTTCGAAGTGACATTATTTATTTCGTAACGAGCAGGAATTAAAATTTTGTTTTTAGAAAATTGAATATACATGCATTTGTTAATGTTTAAGAAGACTTTATTGACTTGGCACCATCTGCTCAAAGTGTTAAGATCCCTCTGAAGGCGCTCGACGTCTAATGTGGATGTAATGCTCTGGTATATTTTCAAATCGTCGGCGTAAAACAAGTGGCTGCAAGTTAGATGTCTGGATAAGTCGTTAATATATATTAAAAAAAGTGTAGGCCCAAGATGTGAACCTTGGGGGACTCCGGATGTGACTTCCTTTTTGATAGACATATGCCCATTGATAACCACGTGCTGTGTCCTATCAGTAAGATAGGATGCGAACCATGCAAGTAGCGGATCCCTAATGCCACAGTAGGATAATTTTCGCAGAAGTATTGTATGATTGACTTTGTTGAACGCCTTCGAGAAGTCTGTATACACTGCGTCGACTTGAGTTCGATCGTTAAAGCTGTTGATTAGGTAATTAGAGAAACATAGCAGATTGGTTACCGTAGATCTGCCTGGCAGAAAGCCATGTTGGTGCTTTGATATTATGTGTGATACATTTTGCAACAGGTATTTGTTAATTAATGACTCGAAACATTTCCCAAATATTGATAATTTTGAAATTGGTCTATAATGACTGACTTCAGATTTGCTACCAGATTTATGTATCGGAGTAACATAAGCCAGTTTCCATATTTTTGGAAATCTGCTAGTTTGCAAAGATTTATTAAAAATCCAATATAATGGATATGCTAGTTGATGCGCACATCTTTTCACGAACAGAGGGCTTATTCCGTCTGGACCACATGATTTGTTAATATTTAAGTTTTTTAAAGTCTCTAGGACGTCATTTTGACTAAGTTGCAAGTTCTGTAGATTACCAGTATGCATTTCAATACCTAATTCGGTTAACGTGTCATAGATTAAATTTCTGTTCACTGGTTCAAATACAGATGCAAAGTAGTCGCTAAAGAAATCACATATTGTTTGCGGGTCAGATGCTTGATCATCATTGTACTGCATTATCGATGGAATACCTTGAGTGGATTGATTTGCTTTAACATATGACCAGAACTTTTTTGGTTCGGTTTTAATGTGGTTTTCTGTCGCGCGTATATAAGTTACAAAGCACTGCCTACTTTTTAGTTTTATTTCCTTACGTAAACGTGAGAAATGCGAGTAATCAGATAGAATCCCATATTTTTTATAACGATTTCTTACTTTATTTTTCAGTTTTATCAAGGAGATGAGTTCAGCGGTGAACCAATAAGGGTAACCTGTCCGTTTACCATAAGCGTTTTGGTGTGGTACATATTTTTCTATTATAGATAAGAGCAGAACGTAAAATTTACTTGTAGCATCGTCAATTTCGAGATTATTTAATTCAATGGACCAGTTAGTTAGTTGCAACTCGTTATTGATATTTGGAAAGTTTGCTTTATCAAAACGGTATTTTTTGAGACTTTTGGTTGGTAACGGTGTTTCCATTTTTATTGTTACATCACAAATTAACGGCGGATGAAAATTATCAATAGGACATAAACTAGCGGTGCTACAAGAGGTGGTAACAATACTCAAATCAGACAATATCAGATCAAGCATCCTATTACTTCTATTAGCAATACTATTGTACTGTTTAAGGTTGCAGAAGGCCATTGCGTCCACCAAAGCGAGAGCAGAGGAATTTGAGGCATTTCGGTACTGCATCCCTCCATCAGCTTCATCTAATGTCCATTCAATTTCTCCAATGTTGTAATCTCCGAAAATTAGGATATAACTTGACTGATTTAATGCTAGGAAATTTTCTTTTACTTTATTAAAGTGAGAGTTGTAATTGTCATTAGATGCTGATGGCGGGAGATATACCGCACACAAATATAAAAATGATTTTCGCCCGTCGGGAGCTAAACATAGTTTAACCCATAAGTCTTCGTTTACAGAGTTCAGGTTGGATACGCTGATCGAATTAAATTTACAATGTACAGCTATCAAAACCCCACCGCCGTACTTTTGCCCCGTAGAATTATAATCTCTGTCGCGTCGGTAGACGCAATAGCGGGAATCAAAGATTTCATTTGAGTAGATAGAAGGATGAAGCCAGGTTTCTGTTAATATAATGACATCGTAATTATTACATAGTATTTGAGTTTTAAAGTCAGTCGTCTTGGTACGTAAGCCACGTACATTCTGATAGTAACATAACAGCGCCATGAGTGTTTATCAAAAATAATATCTATAACATAAACATAAACATAAAAATAATAATAAGCATAAAACGGAACTTAGATATCTTTGCTGGAGGAAATACGCCTTATTGGACTATTATCAGTTTTGCGCACAAGTAATTTAGAGTTTTTTACCCACACGAACTTGTACACTTTTTCGTTGTTTACCTTTTTATTTTTAGCTTCAAACACAAGACCTCGGAAGTATGGAGTTAGGTGTTCGTTCACGTATATTGGCTGGGGTTCCATATCAGGATAAACAGAGCGAGTAGTTGGTTTACGGCTTTTGCATTTGTTTAAAAACTCGTCACGAACCATTCGTCTGCAGAACTGAAGTATGATAGGCCGCTTATTAGTATTATTTTTGAGTTTACACGATGTATCGTTTCTATATCTTCTTTCTCGATTGCCAAATTTACAGTTTTACTGATATCGATTGCAATTTTGACGAGATTTTCTTGAGCTATTTCCGGAATGCCGTCGATTTGGACATTGTGGTTACGTGCATATTGTTTATCCTCTTCTATAGAAATTTTCAGCTCTGCGACTTCTTTTTCTAGTTGCGTGTTTTTTTGATGAAGATCAGTACAATTTTTCTTTAACTGTTTATGCTCGTCTGTAATCTGTTCTATTACTTTAGTGTAGTCATCAATCTTCTGCGAGAAGAAGCACAAAGATTTTTCAAAAGTTTCGATTGTTTCGAAGTTGCAATGCCCATTTTCATTGCACAACCAAACATTGCTTCATAGGGAGAGCATTTGATTCCCTCGTGATATGCTCTATTTTTCATTGCCTGAACGAATCTTAAACCCTCAGATCATTTCGTTAACTGGTTAGTTTCCATCCAAGCGGTCAGCATGTTTTCCACGTCTTGATGAGCACGCTCAACTGACCCTTGAGACTCGCTATGCCTCGGCTTTCCATGTACGATTTTTACATCTGACCACATGGACCATAAACTTTCAATGACTTGGTTAGAAAATTCTCTACCATTATCGGAATGGAGGATGTTCGGTGCTCCAAAAGTGGTGAAAATATCCAAGAGATGGTATGCGACTTCATGATGATCTTGATAAACTAAAATGAATTTATAGTTTCCATATGGAGTAGTTGATAGATCTATAAGATCAACCTGGCAACGCGAGTTCATTTCACTGTGAAGTATAGGCTTGACAACAATGCCCTTTTTCAAAGTCTTCTGTTTTTTCTGACAGGGCTCGCATAACTTCAGATATGTCATAATTGCTTCGACTGTAAAATGTTTTTGTACTTACGATTACATTCTTTAAGCATTCTCGTCCTTCCATCATGGCCAACAGCAAGATGCGTCTCTTCAAGGATGTTAAATAACTCTTCATATCAAATATAATACCGGATTTCCCCATTCTCCTCCTTGATAGGCGCAATAAGTTTTTCCTCCCTGCCTATACTTAAAATATCGTAACGCTTTATACGTCTGTAATGAATTGCTTGCTTTTTTTCATGTTCTTAACAGTTTTCACTTCCTGTAAACACTTTGCGTATGTTTCTCTATCAAGATAAAAGTTATTGTCCTTCTTGCTTGCCACCAACTTGTCCATTAATTCATAAAATTTATTTTTCATATTCATTCTGATTTAAAATCACTCGAACAGCAAAAATACAAATATGTAAGCGAATTACAGTACCTAAACGTGGCTACGCGATCAAGCTTGGCGACTAAATAACAAAACAAGTGACTTCTGGAGGGAGCTTTGTACGAACACGTGGCGTGCAGGTCTCTACATGAAATTTTTTCAACATTTACCATGTCTCTGAGGCAAAACCTAAGATTTACCAGTGAATGCTGGTAAAAGTACGAAATAAACAACTATTTTATAATATTTCGAGGTTCTACCGTTACTACTTGGCCAATCTTAGGTACTGGTAAATTTTAGGATTTACCATTGTTCGGGCTTTTAGAGTAACATAATTTATTATATACGCATCTTTTCTCGTTTTCTTGGGCATAATTCACAGATTTACTAATGAAATCTATTTTTAGGAAATGTTCCTGATTCTCTGCTTACTCTGCTTTCTTGTTGAATAGTTTGGCTTTATTAGTTAGTTAAAAAAATATATGAAGATAACTTTTACCTTTTCATTTTTCGACTTCCAATAGCTGATACCAATTTTTTCTGGTTGGTATGATGTACCTACATGCGTTTTGCTTTTAGGCCAATGTAGTCCATTTTCGGAAAACCCTTTTATTGATATAAACAAAACTATTTGTGGTACAAATTCAGCGTGTGAGTAAAACCTGCGTTGAATTAACATACTGTAGCCTAAAAATATTATTTTAACTTGTTTTGTCTGATGTTTTTACATTTTTTTTTCCCAATAAGGAAAGGTCAGAGTCCTATGTAACTAAAGTACTAATAATTGTATTTGCTAGAAGAAAATAATATTAATTTTAAGAAGATGAAGCGTGCTGCTAAATCCTTAATAGAAATAGGTGAAAGTATTTCTTTCGCGAATGATTCCCTTTGGCAGCACCGTATTACAAAGAAACCACAAAAATGATAAATTTC
The DNA here is from genome assembly GCA_963082815.1 of Melanotus villosus. NCBI lineage: Eukaryota > Metazoa > Arthropoda > Insecta > Coleoptera > Elateridae > Melanotus > Melanotus villosus. Next base: position 9,402,324 of record OY720419.1, on the reverse strand, counting down.
CACAATATTTCTTTAATTAACCAACCTAGTTTTCAACGCGTTTAAAACAAATTATCCCTAATTATTCCAATTTTTCCAATTTAAAAATAATTATTGGTTTGGAGTTTTCTAAAGGTACTTATGAATAAAAAGAGGTGTTATTTAGAAGTTTTTGTTGTAATCACCTAATTGAATAAATACAGGTTTCAGTTTAGCTGAAGTCATTTCTGTCCTGGTTTTAAAGTTGCATAAATACAGAACTTCTGCCAAGCTTTGTTGTAAGTATACAATTGTTTTTATTTCTTTTTTTTTTGATATTATTTAAGAGAGTTAACGAAGGGGTCACAACATTTTAAGCTATTTTATTAATTTATATAAAATGTGTCACTTAAGTTTAAAAGCAAGCTGAAATTCAAAACGTGAATGATTGTTGGAATTTCTGCAACAAGAAAGGGAATTCAAGAATATTTTTCAATTTTCGGGTACCGTAAAGTGTAAGTACTTTGGCACTGAATGTATAGATTTTTTTTTAATTACAAAATGGAATATTTGTTGCTTGTCTGTTCGTAATAAAAGAACAAGCTGAAAAAAGTAATAATTTGTAGCAATTGGATGGTATTTTACTTCTAAAATGTTATATTTTTCTCTGCAACTTTAAAATGCCAATTTTTTCAGGCATTCGAAAAATATAGCCCGCCATTTTAATTATTCTTTGACTAATTAAGTTATTTATTGAAAAACTATTACTAAACCAATTAAGAGATAAATAAAAACCATATCAACGATGAATAATGAAAAAGCGTACACTAAATTTGAAGCCTATTTTTCTGAGTCCCTTTCTAAAGCATTTAGTAATTATATTCTGTATAGCAAGTAAGATACTTACATCGGTGAATTCTACTTTCAGGCAATGCGAGACTTCGGGGAAGAAATTTTAAAATATCCACTGCGTTTGTTAAAGTGGTGTGGACAAAATCCTCAACAAAATAAAGCCAGGGTTTTTACAGTTGTGATTGCCTATTCGATTTATGCAACATTGAGCGCAGCTGTTCTAGTTCTTCAACTTTTTTATGCCACAGAAAATATTATTGTCATTGTTTCTCGAAATTGCGAAGGAATTATTGCTTATGGGCAGGTATTTGTTGCCTTTACTTTTATTTCATTGAAGAAAATTTGAAACATTATTTACTTCTCTGCACGAAATTAGTTGGCTGAAATTGCCGTTTTCTAAAGGATAGATTCGATTCTACTTGAGCATTTGTTAAAGGTTGTACTGTTATTAAGGTGACATGGAATTTATTATACATAAACACCAGTAAGAAATTATCTGCAAATAAAGCATCAATGAAAAAATAATAATTACTTTGTCTCTAAAATACTTACTTAAAAATTAGTTACTTTCTTGCGTATATTGCTAAGTAGGTCATTGACCTATACTTCTTCGGGTGTCAAGCCAGTTCTGGTCATGTCGATGCTCTTTCTACCGTTTTGGCAACCTATCCGTTGATCCATGTAAATTGCCGATCATGCATATCTTAGATATTCTCTCTGACATTCTCCGTACATACTCCCTCCACTTCTTCCATTTTTTCCCCATCTTACTTAGTCCATTACTACTGTAACCAACATCTTATTTTTAAAGAGTACATATCACCGAAGATCAATCACCCTTTAAGAATCGTTTCTTGTACCATTGACCCTCAGACATTCTAATACTGCGGTTACTGGCGCTATAAGCTAGTGCTCTTCCAATTATGCTTGGTAATATTTTCATTTCAATAATAAATAATTCTTAATATTTATTTAGTTCTAAGTGTCTGCTCTGTTTCTGTACTAGGTGTGTGCCTAACACAGGTCCTATAAATTTTCACTTTGCTGTTTGTATCCTTGTGTCCTTGTTGTGCTATATTACGTGTTTGAGTGCTTGTTTTTTGACTTCCTTATGAATAACACCATAGCTAATGTTTAGGACTCTTACGTGAGACTACTTTGAGACCGTTAGAGAGTTTCTTTCTTTACATTGATGTTTATGTTGTACTTTTGTACTGTTAGTTTCTTAGTCTTCTTCTTCATTTTCGTTCTTATATGTCGAACCATATAAGTAGTTTAAATTTATGTAATAGTCTTTGCAATCCATCGTCATTCATTTTAATTAGTTCTGTTCCTATGCTACATCCTTCATCAACAATTATTGTTTTATCTGTTATTTTCTCTATTATCAAATATAATAGCGGCAGGCTTAAGCTATAACCTTGTGGTATAGTCAAATTTGAAGGCATATTCTTTATTTAATAGTGCGTGTTTGTTTAATTCTACTTTTGTAACGTCTGTAAATTTCATTACGGATTCAAGGACGTTTATTCCTCTGTAATTATTAAGACTCTTCCTATCGCGTTTTTTGTAGATCGGGATTGTTATACTCTGCCTACCGTCATTTAGTATTTTGCCTGACTTTAAATTGGCTGTCTTGACAGTTCTGTTATTTCCTGAACCAATTTTAGACCACCACATTTGATTAATTCGTTTATTACCCCACCTTTACTTGTTTCTTTAGTTTTATGATGGCCGTTTGTAACTGTTTTTCTTCTATGGTTCTGGTATTTCTCGCTTGTTCTCCTTTAGCCTGCATTTTTTTTCAATATACTGAAATTTATTCGCATCTTCTTGATGCAAATAGAAATTTTTGAAATAAATTTGCCATTGATCGAGTTTAAGCCATGTATTTGGTGAAATTCATTTACATTCTTGCTTCTTCTTCTGAGCATTTTCAAAAACTCTTTTTTGGGCAATATACAATATACATGTCGCTTATCATCCACCTGGTTTAACTCTGTAATTTTTGTTTTTACTTTGTTTCTATAAATATCCGGAACCACAGCGATCGTCTACGCCTTCCCACTCTGCATCTGTAATTGTGATTCTGACATTGCTCTTCTTCTGTCACTTATTCAAGTATTTCTGGGTCGTCCACGCTTTCGTCTACCTATTTATATTCATTTTGTTGCTTGCTTTGGCAACCATTCTTCGCCCATTCTCTGTACACGTTTGTACCATATTAATTGTAATTTCCATATGTTGTCAATAAGGACTTTTACGGCTTGTCTATATTTTCTTATCGTTTCATTTCCGATTCTTTCCAGGTGTGACGTTTTTGCAGCTCGCCGTCAATAATCCATTTCAGTCGCCAGTAATCTGCGCTCTTCTTTGCTGTTGATCTACTCTAATTCGCAACCATATGTGATAATTTACTGTGGGATTTGTAGGTATGGTGCTTCATGTTTTTCGGTCATAAAATTGAATATAAAGCCCCTAAGGCCCTCTATCCTTCCATATTTCCTTCTTCTTCGTATTTTCCGCTTTTATTTACTACAAATCCCAGATACATGTACCCTTCGCGTGCCTCAATAGGTTCACCGTTATCTAAATGTAAATTTTTCACTTCGTTTCCTATTCCAAGAAGTTAGCTCTTTGCTGTATTTACTGTTTGTCTCCATCGTTTATATTCCTCTGTCAATTTTCGACTTATCTAACAGAAGTCTTCCTTCTCTTGCGCCATCACCACCTGATTGTCTGCAAAGTGGAGTTTAGAGTGATGTTAAGTTTTTGATTGATATCACCATCCTATGACACTCCTATCGCACCAACTCTGACGTTGTCCTTATTGGAAATTGTATGGAAAATTTATTTTCATTCTTAATTCGAGATGTCAGGTTTCTAAGATCCGCACAAACATATCATGTTGTCTTTCATCATGATTTTTATTGAAGAAATAGTTCAGATATGCACGTCGCTTATTTTATGGACTGCCCCCACATTGGGTGAGGTTGGAGTTCGTACATCAATAATTTCTGTTGGTAGTACAGCTCGATTGGTTATTACGTAATCAATCACTGATTGGTGATCTCGTGATTCCCATGTGTGCAAATACTGCGATTTATGTTGAAAATCGGTTTATTTCTTCCTTCTTGTCTTTTCACTTCAGTGTAACGCTGATTTACTCTTTGTATTGTTCCTGTCCCTATTCGAGCATTCAAGTCTCATGTTATAAAGGGTTTGCCATTGTTTAATTTTTCTACATCGCTTTATAATTTCTTCTAAAACTCTTGTTTTTCTTCTGGTGACTTATTTATGTCTGATGTGTATACTGTATACCGATATTATGTGCATTTTATCTTCAGCTAGCTTTTTTCGGCACTATCAGTAAGATATGTAACATCGTAGATATTCTGTTGAGGATTTTAATGCATTAACAATCCCACTTCTGAAGTCGCTTACGCTGCTTTGTCTTTTCCGTTATGTAATACGTAATTTTTAAGTTTTCAAATAAAGCACACATGTCAATTTTGTGAATTGCTGTTTCCATTATGACTTACTGATCAATGGAAGAGGTAACCGTGTAGTCCATCAAGTTATTTTTGTTATGTTTTTCTTCCTTACTCGTTTCGTATTTCGCCCTTGGGTTATCGTATAGTCGCGTGGTTTAAAAGGGCGTTTCTACTAAAATGATAAATTTAAGTATTATGAATGTTCAATAGATTGTTCAAAAAGGTATAGAAACATGGGAATAATCAATTTTATCCTGTGAAAACTTTTTGTAGTGAACTAATTTACTAAAGCCAAAAACATTTGCGTTTTTGTAGCGTTTTCATTTGAAAATTGCGGGTTCCCAACCGTTGTTGCCTTAGAAACTGAAAAGCTTTTGGAAATCATGTGATTATTTTTCAATTTTTGCAGCCTCTCTTTAAATCGGTAGCACTTGCTTCTAAGCTAACTAACTTTCGTCAAATTATTGGTGATACAAGAAAGTTCTGGAAAACCAACAGATTTGAAAAGAACGCCCGAAGGGAATTGGAAGACATATTCGGACGCACCTTTCTGATGCAAAAATATTATGTTCGCCTAGTATTCACCATGATATTAATCGAATTGGTAAATTCTTACGTTAAAACGGAATTGGTAACTGGCGCATGGGCTATGAAAAACCACCAGAAAATATTTAGACTGTTTCTAACTTCCCAACAAATAATATTACCATATCTTGCGTTACATGTGGTAGCATTTGAAACATTCTTTTTAAGTTTGTGTATTCATCTCATGGTGCAATTTAAGATGTTACGCTATTCTCTAGTAGAGCTAAACACATTGATTGCTGATGATAAAATGGATAATGAAGATTATTTAAAAAAGCTAATATCTTGCATTCGACACCACAAATTCTTACTGAGGTAATGACTTTATTAGGTTTAACATTAAACTATAATTAATAATTAAATCAAATTTTTATAGATTTTCTAGAAATTTTAAGGACGTCTATTCGCCAATGATGCTCCTGATGTATTCTGGTGCCGCGGTAGCCTGTTTTGTAGAAATGTACAGTGCATTTTTGAGGTATGAAATTTTCTAGTAACCGACTAGGTACAACAGAATTTAAATTTGTGAAAGGTATCAGAGATTACAGATAATACATACATGGTGAGTAGGGTGGAACGAAAATGCAAAAAAAAATTTTTTTTTTAATTTTAAATTGTAATAGTGCGGAAAAGTTGCCCGTTGGCAAACTCTTTTATACTCCAAAATCTGAACGTTGTCAAATAAAATCTTCCAGTGCCCCAGAAAGAACGAGTTTTGTGTTCATTAAAACATAGTTTATCTGATGAAACTCTTCGCATATTATGTTCTTAGTATGGTTAAAAAGCTATTTTAAGTACACAATATCCCAGAGTTCATCACGAGCAACTTTTCCGCAGTATTACAATTTAAAATTTTGAAAAAAAAAATTTTTTTTAAAGATAATTAAAACAACAAGTATTAGGTTAAAATGTATACTCACGAAGACTACTAATACTAACAAATAAAACAAAACAAAATTATTCACTTGCTAGTAGCAAATTGTCGCTTGGTATCGGATTGTGGCATTAATCTACGAGATTCTAATCTGGAGCGAATGAATCCATCTCTAGAATCAGGACCACAAACTGCTGAGGACGCCTCCGTTACTAACACAACGCACCTCTCGACAGCCTGGGTGTGACAAGGAAATTTTGGAAATTCCATAAAACTTCCATCTTCTTTCAAACCGCCAGAAATTAGCATATCCGTTAACTTTTTGTTAGAAAATTGAAAAGTTAGTGGTGGTTCCGTTAAATTGCAATCTTGCCATGATATCAAGTCTATGCAATCTTGAGCTTCAAAATTTAATGGGGGGATTTGGAAACATCTTATTTTATTCGGTAATCTTGGTTCTGATCCAGCTTTCAGAATTCTTCTTAGAGCAAGTTCCCTTATATGTTGTCTTTTATCATACAACGTTGTAAGAATAATATTTTCGTGGTGAGCAAAGTACGCATTTCTCTGAATTACCGGATCTACGATGCGTTTTAGATTATGACTAAGATAACGTGACCGTTTTATTAGTTCAAGTAAGTTCTGAGAACCGTTTTTGCAGTTTGTGTTGCACTTAATTCTAAACCAAACTACGGTATATACTTTTACAATATACTCCACTAATATTTTAAGATTTTCTGATGGAGACGTTGTTCCAATATATAATCGAAGCAGCCTATTAGCTGTTGTCAACCATCTTGAATGCGATACTTTTCCAGGATCTCTTCGAGCTAAACTTTCACTGCACTTACCAGTAATAACTGCACGACATATTTCTAACAAATATTTTTGGTCCGTACTTAACTCTTTTTCATCAACTTCAACATCAACATCCGGTAAATCTGATTTGATTGGCATAAACTTTATTACTTGAAGTTTCTCACATTCAGCCATTTGTTTGCCAATAGGCCCCGAAAATCCACGTGGTCCAGTTGTTGGACCATCTAAAAATTGGAAAAGATGCCGCAGGGGAAGTTCGTTCCCATGTAATTGGCAAATAAACCATTGTAATGGTCTGCCACAGTATTCTTCTAGTAACCGTATAACTCCACCTTTCGGCCCCGTATTCACTGCTGTTCCGTCACATCCAATTGCTTTAATTTTTGTCATATCAATCTCATTAGCTTCTAAATAATTAACTATGCTCAGTTTTATATTTGCAGCGGATCCGGATAACGGTGTTACATGTCCTATGTATTTTGAACCAGGTTCTTGAACTAAAACATAGTGTTCCTCCGTAATAGTTTTGCGATGCGACTTGGTTCCTGTAACTTTTAAAACTAGAGTTTTGTCTTTACGCCCATCGAAATATAACCCATTTAGAGATGATACATTTTCTTTTTCCTTTCTGATAATGTTTTTTCGAAGGTTTTGCCTTTGTCTTCGAACTTTCATTCTATCTATAACACTTGTTTTATCTGTTTTTGAAACTAACCCAACATCTTCGAGTACAGCACTAGCTATTTATTGCCGAATTCCTGTCGGAAACTCCCATTCGATCACAAGCGAGTGCAAGAGAGGGCAATGGAATTCTCATTTGGTTTACTTTATTTTTCTGAGAAGTTGAAGGTTCATTCATTTCAGGTCTCATTACTACTGTATCACTATCATCACTATCATTGTTAGTGGAAACTTCTTCAGTTATGGAACTTTTGTCAACACTATTCAACTTTTATTCACTTTGATTGTATTTTAAAACTTTTGATATTTCTTTCTCTTTTCTTCTCTCTTTTTCTTCATTTTTCCGGGTTGTCACGAGATCAACAGAACCCATGATCATTCTTCTTTCGGTCCGTTGATCAATGAGGAATAACTGCTCGTCCTGGGGCACTTTGCAGGCCTTTTCACAGATGCATCCAGAAAAATCTTTGCATTTGCAAGCTGCAATATCAAACAACTTATTTCTGGCACCTTCTTGAAACTCTCTTATTTTTACTTTATATCTATTATCATTCTTTCGTCCTTTATAGGGTTTAAGAAGATTTCTGTACTTATCGTGATAGTCTCTAAATAATTTCATAATCCGGTTATGCGACACTATGGGGATAGAAGCTTTATTCCATACGTTCGTCAACTTCGAAACAATTATGTCACCTATTTTGCCCACAGCTTTAATTTCAGTCTCATGTCTCAACCACAGAAACAACTTCATGACTCCTTCATAAGTCGGTAAAAGATTGTCACTTAATTGGCTTGGAGCCCCGAAAATTACACAGTTCACAGTTTGTCTAGTTTTCAGGACTGATGACATTGATGCCATATTTTAAGACTGCAAAACTCAGACTACGGTATTTAACACACTATAGCTAAAAGACTCAATCACGAATTACTGATACTGTTGCTCGACACACAATGACAACGTGACGATGCAAGATTCTACGTAAGGCAGTTACGGTTTACTGGCGCACGCGTATCAGTTCACACTCTACAAATGATAAGCAGTGGCGGGGTATTTGAAATAATTATATTTTTTCGAACAATTTTAAACTCCAAACCTGTTGGGGCACCGGAAAGAATTCTCGTAGGCCCACCAGATTTTAAGGGTTACATACGCGTAGCTTAAGGCAACTTTCCCCCACTATTACGTTTCAAAAAAATAACTTTTTATTTTTTCAGCCATAATTATATTTTGTTAAACAGTTTTAAATTTCAAACCTGTTGGGGCACCAGAAAGAATTCTCGTAGGTCAACCAGATTTTAAGGGTTACATACGTGTATCACAATGCAACTTTTCCACACTATTACGTTACAAAAAAACAACTTTCATTTTTTCGTTCCACCCTAATGGTGAATCATGAGGAATTTGCGAAACTTCCGGAATGTATTATACAGTGTGTCCGCATGGTAATGTATAAAATCGATAAAATTGTTAAAAATGAGTTTACGAAAAATCCGTCGGACATGTCGAGCGATTTGTATTAAATTCTATATTTTGACAGGACTTTCTGATTTTTCCCGCCATTTTTCTAGTAGCTATGACGTCATCGATATTTTTTTTAAATGGTAACCCCTATTTTTTATTACGTCATTCGAAAGAGCGTATTTTTTTACAAATGGTAAGTTAAAATTTATAGTAGGTTGCATTATAAACTTCTTCAGCAAAAATTGTTTATAGTAGAAAAAAATTATTTCTTAGAAAGTAACACGTGTAACATTAAAATAAAATTAAACTAAATCAGGTGCTCAAATTGTGTGATAAATTGTTGCTGCACGTTGTCGATGACGTCCGGGGTTATAAGACGGATTTCTTGTCGAATTCGTTCTTTCAAGTCCTCTAAGTTTACGGGCTTAGTTTTGTAAACCTTACTTTTCAAGTAACCCCACAGAAAATAGTCGAGAGGAGTTAAATCCGGTGATCTAGCAGGCCACTCTATAGCACCTCTCCTTCCAATCCACCTGTCAGGGAAAATTTGATTCAAATGTTCTCGTACATGCGCGGCGTAATGGGGTGGTGACCCGTCCTGTTGGAAGACAATGCTGTTGTGTGGAATATCAGGGTCTGCTTGGTTTGGAAATAAGACTGCCAGGGCCGGAATCAGTTCATTCTGGAAAAATTCCAGATATCTCTCCCCATTCGGCGTTTGTTCAAAGAAGTAAGGACCCAAAATTCTATCGCCAACTATCCCACACCACACATTAATTTTCTGAGGATATTGGGTATGCACCTCCATCATCCAATGCGGATTTTCTTGGGCCCAGTACCGACAGTTTTGTCTATTAACTGCACCACTCAGACAAAAAGTTGATTCATCAGAAAAAATAATTTTCTTTACGAAATCTGGGTTGGTATTACAAATTTCCATTAACTGTTCACAAAATTGAATTCGACGATCAAAATCGTCTTCAGCCATCTCATGTATCAGATGAACTTTATAAGCATGATATTTGTGTGTACGAAATATTTTGTGGATTGTAGATTTCCCCACTTCAAACCTGTTAGCCACTTCTCTAAGTGTCGAATGTGGATTCTCTTGTGCAGCCAGTAATACGTTGAGCTGTAGATCTTCACTTGTTGACCGACTAGGTTTGGGTAGAGCCCTAACATATCCATGTTCATTAAATTTGGCTTCAATTCTGCTTACCATCGTTTGAGAAATAGGGGTACGATCAGGATGAATTTCATTAAATAAACGGGCTACCTCCTGTTGTGTCCGAACTCTGTCACCAAAACCAATCATGGCGAGTATTTCGATTCGTTCCCTCTCGGATAATCCCACCATTCTTCTTACTTATTCTTACTTATTTCAGAACGGAAGTTGACAGCGAACTGCTTGACTAAGTGTTCTTTTATGTTTTAATTTAAGTAATGTGTGGGGATTACAACAGCTATAGGGTATTCAACAGAGGTTTGAACACCTGATCACACGCCTTGCACACTGTCAAGCTGTAAACGGAGCACAATTTGAGCACCTGGTTTAGTTTAATTTTATTTTAATGTTACACGTGTTACTTTCTAAGAAATAAAAGTTTTTTACTAGAAAATAATTTTTGCCGAAGAAGTTTATAATGCAACCTACTATAAATTTTAACGTACCATTTGCAAAAAAATGCGCTCTTTCGAATGACGTAATAAAAAATAGGGGTTACCATTTTACAAAAATATCGATGACGTCATAGCTATTAGAAAAATGGCGGGAAAAATCAGGAAATCCTGTCAAAATATAGAATTTAATACAAATCGCTCGACATGTCCGACGGATTTTTCATAAACTCATTTTTAACAATTTTATCGATTTTATACATTACCATGTGGACACACTGTATACATTAATATAAATGACTAAAAGATCCGAAAGTTGCAATCCGATTTTTATTCCTTTTTGAATTACAGCGTCTAAAATGTTTGAGATCAATAAAGTAAGCTGGCACATTTTAATTGTCACATAATAATTTCTAATTGTCAAACAATAACGTGTAATTTATTAGTAAATGTATTTAAATTTGTTAAGCAATGCCCCACACCTTTAAGCATTTAGAATATGCCAATATGGTATTTGTTTATGGCTTTTGCAATGGAAGTTCCACGGCCGCGGTTAAAGAATATCGTCGACGGTTTCCTCGTAGAAGGACTCCGAGTAGAAACGTTTTTGTCAGAGTCTTCACCGCATTGTGTGGTCGCAGTGAACTTCCAAGTACGTACATAACATCTGAACTAGTCCGTGGACAAAATGCAGATGAAGTGGTGAACATTCTAGATGTAGTTGAAGAAAATTGTGCAATTAGCTCGCTAAGAATTGCTGCTCAGCTTGAAATCCCTAAGACAAAAGTCATTCGCACACTACGCGAACAGGGCTTACATCCATTCCACATTCAGCGTGTACAGCATTTACAACCAGATCATGCTAAACGTAGGCAATTTTGTCAATGGATAAATGCTAATCGTAATTTGGTGCCAAGTATTCTTTTTACCGATGAAGCTACATTTACCCGGGACGGCATCAAAAACACGTACTTTTTTCGAAAAATTTCTAAATGAAGGTCTATTGGAATATGTCTAGATAAAAAAAAAACGTCTAATTTTACATAAAATTTATTCTTTGAAGTTTTAATTAATTTTACGGTAGGCTGCAGGGCGAAGGCATAACCGCCAAGGTTAAAGATAGTTATACCTTTGGTTCGGATTTTTCTTTTCAAAACACTCGGTATTTTCCTAAAGCTACAAATATTGTCTACTGAAAATATTAGTTGAAATTTTTTTCCAACTTTTTTTCTAAAATTCGCGGCGCATTGTAGCGAAAATTTGCTTTCAACTGCAAGTATCTCAAAAATTTCAAATACAAAGGCACAATAATTTTATTATCATGTCATGAAGAAATTAAAGACGAAGAAAATGCAAAAAAACGGAGGTCTCTACCGTCAGAAGAAGCGGAAATATTGAGCAAAATTCAACCACGAAGAGTTTATGTAGGTAGGATACGCGTTTGGACTTCAGATTCTCTTAATATGTAAAATCATTTCGAAATTAGTATATACAGGGTGATCGTGAAAGTTTAGGAAGTACGTTAACTGCGTTAACTACCTACATGAAAAATGGTAAAGATTTTTCAACTAAACATTTTTTCTAATTTGACCAGTGACGCAGTTAGGGGGTATTAAGGACATTTTTAATTTAAAAAAATATGAAAGTCGCGATTTTTAAACATCCTGTGTCGTACTATGAAAGAAAAATTAATTTTACGTTAAAGAGTTCTCTTGGAATTTTTAACTCAACAAATTCGTTTTTGAGATATACGCAAAAGTATCTTCCAGTGTAGCGTTGTAAAATTGCTTTTGTACAACAAATAACAACTTTATCTCAAAAACGACTTTGTTGAGCTAAAAATACCAAGAGAACTTTTTTACGTAATAGTATATTATAATACAAGTGTATAAGAAAACTTTTAAAGCACGCGCGACGGGTTTAAGAACACGAGGCAACGCCGAGTGTTTTTAGCGGCGCAAGTGCTTTAAAGGCCCTTATACACGTGCATTATACGCTATTTTTTTATTATACCTACCTGCACTGCATTACAGTGTAAAAATTAGAGTAATAAATTGAAAAATTTAGATTCATTTTACAAGGTGACATGTGAATCCCATTCCGTTGCATAGAGACGACTAGCAGTTGTTGTTTGGTTGTTATGTAAATTTGCTATAAAACGTTGTTGTTACCTAGGCAACTTTAAAACACGGCGTGTTTTAATCGTCCTTTTTTGCACGTTTATTAGTTTGAGATACAAAGATTATGTTGCAGGTACAATAAAAAATTAATTTTTCTTTAATGATGCCACCAGGGTGTTTAAAACAACGTGGCCTTCATATTTCTTCTTAATTAAAAATTTCCTTAATTCCCTCTAACTACGCCACCGAACAAATTAAAGTTTTCTTATTACTTATTACTATCAAATTATGACTTTCGTAAGACCCTAATTTACCTTGCAAAAATTAAAAATATATCTCCAATAGTTTTCAAGTTATTCAAAAAAATCGATATTTTTGATTCAAATTTACAGGGCCGTAACTTTTTAATTTGGCCCTACAGTAAAAAAAATTATTTAAAAAAATCTTCACTATTTTTCATGTAGTTAACGCAGTTAACCTACTTCCTAAACTTTCACGACCACCCTGTGTATGTGTACTAAACTACAATTTTCTCTAAAATCCTTTTCTTTTACAGCGACAACATAGTTTCACTGTTACGGTATACTGGTGCATTAATATCTGTTTCGTTGCAACTGTCCATCTACTGCGTCCCCTTAAATTATATAACAGATGAGGTATGATTTTTAAACCACAAGTACCTATACATACTATATGCAGGGAGTTATCGAAAGTATAACCTTAGTTAGCAGTGAATATTTTACACAAGAAAAGCGAAACAAAACCGAAATAGGATTTTTGCCTACAAGATTCAATTTCACTTCATTCTAAAGACTGTAGCTTGTTGAGCAGGTTTATAATGCTGGAAATTACAGTATTACTGTTATCTTAGCATAAACTCCTGTAATAAATACATGTTTTGTATCAAAGCATTTGAGCAGAACCTAAAATGTCCTATAAATTCGAAACTTTGCAATAGGCTAACATTTTTGCACTAATGTTCAAGGACATTTTGGAAAATCCTTACACTTTCAGTTACGTGTAATACATTATGCAGGGCGTCCCAAAATTAGGTCGACAAATTTCGGGTGGTTATAAAGGTCGCCAAAATAAGCAATTTTTGTTGATAAACTCATGTCTGCAAATGAACCGTTTTGGCACTAGAGTGAATCAAAGGCAGTTGTTACGTACAATTTTTACCTGGTCCTGGTGTTTGTTGCTAAGTATCTCCAAATAAAAAACAGAGTCATCATATTAAGCAAGCAGGTACATGATATCAGCAATTTTGTTTCCTGAGCCAGGTGTTTGTCACTGTGACAATTGTTGGGAATTTGTAAGTAAGTCGAATAGTTATCGTTCATTATTGACTCACGAGCTCAATATCACAGCGTTTCTTTATTGTGTATCTGCTACTTGTTTTCAACACGGAAAAGTTTTCCTTTGAGGAACTGGCCTTTATGCATCTTATTTATGGGGAAGCCAGATGCAATGGAAGATAAGCTGTACGCTTGTATGAAGCGAGATATCCTCATCGTCGTCACCCTCATCATACAACCTTTGCTTCCATTCATCGTCATCTTCGAGAAACTGGCTGCAGTGTTTGAAGAAGAAGCCCTGGACCTTATAGAGCAAGACCCTTCCACAAGTTAGTGTAGCCGCAATTGTATACCACGTGGAGGCTGCCAAGTCGACAGTATGGCCAGAGAGTGAAAGCGATGGGTCTTGCAGACTATCATCCGAGACTCGTTTCCTGCCATTGGTTTTTGGGCCGATAGTTGTTACAGCCTGACTTCCACAGAAACGTGTTGTTCACGTATGAAGCGTGTTTCACTCGGGGTGGTTTCTTCAACAGTCGCAACAGCCAAATATGGGAAGAAGAAAACCCTCATATATTACGGCCGGTAGAAGAGACCAACACCACTTTTCAATCAACATTTGGGCCGGTATTGTAGGGGATTATGTGACTGCTCCGTACGTGCTACCACCTTATTCGAATGGTGCCATTTATCGCCAGCTCCTGCAATATATCCTACCAGAACTGTAAAACGATGTACCTTTGAATATCAGATGAACCATGTGGTTTCAGCATCACGGGGCACCGGCACACTTCTGTGTGGACGTGCGCCAGTATCTGGATCAGAATTTTCCAAACCGGTGAATTGGAAGAGGCGGTCCTATAGCTTGGCCTGCGCGGTCTCCTAACCTTACCGAACTCCACTATTTCCTTTGGGATTCTGTGAAATCTCTCTTGTACTTGGAGAGGAGGATTTGTTGGCAAAAGTACGCACGTGCAAGCTATTCCGGGAATATTCCATAGAGTCCGCGAATCCATGAACCAACTATGTAGTATCTGCATTTAAAAAATGGCCAACATTTCGAACAGCTGCTGTAAATTGTGTAAATAATGATGTAATAGCTGTCTTTGAATCACTCCAGTGCCAAAACGGCTCATTTGCGGACATGGGCTTATCAACAAAAATTGCTTGTTTTGGTGTCCTTTATAACCACCGAAAAGTTTGTCGGTCTACTTTTGGGACACCCTGTATTTTTTCAGCTACTTTTACTTGTATTTAAACAGAAAATAGTGAGGTCAAACCTTAAACCTACGAGTCTTGTAAAAGTTTACTCTTCAGCTACTTTATCTATGTCATTCTTTAATATCTTTGTTATCTTGTTTTAAAATGAGTGTCACTCTTTCAATAACACCTATTCGCATGAGTATTTTTGAAAATGCTAAAAGTATTCAGAAACGTAAAAGCGATAAAAATTTAGAAAGTATGGAAAATATTCTTTCTTTCCTAAATCTGCCGAATCTAAAAAATTTTGATTTTATACATCCAGAAAAATTTCCACTATTTCTTTAGTTTATATCTTTGTGGGAATGAATATTGCAATATTTAAGCCAATTGGGGATTCTTTAACTAGGCTACATCGGTTGCTCAAGGAATTTATGAATGTGGTTGGAATCTTCAGCGTACCTCAGCTATAAAATCCATAATTCCGTTTGTAATTCAAAGGTCGCAGAAAGAAATAATTTTTACAGCTGGAGGATTAGTTATTATGAACTGCAGAACTGTGTTAAACGTGAGTGGTAATTCTAATGAGGAAGTTCCGATAATTTAATTGGAGATTATATTTTAGGTTCTGAGAATATCTTATTCTTTCTGTACGGTGATGAGGGCCATGGAAAATAATTAGTGTTGCTTTAAACATGGCATGTAAATGATAATATAAGGTTTTTATATTTCTTTGTAGTACACATAATAATTACTTGTAAAACTAGAAAAAGTTGTCGTTTCTTTCGGTCCTGAAACTTCTAACACAGCATCGATTAACTTTCATATAATCGACATCCAAAGTTTACTTATGCACCCAATTGAGATAAAAATGTACTCCTTCCAGTGTATGAATTCTTTAGTCATTTTAGATTGCACATGTCCGATTAATTAATTACTATTATAAGGTATACGTAGGGGAAGGAAGGGTAAAGTGGCCACCCTAAGGTGTGGTGAATTTTTAAGGCATCTTAGTAATCGAAAAAATTATCGAACAGTGTGGCAATACCTACCCCAAACACTTAAGTACCGATTGCTAATCACTTATTTTTAGTTTTTTAACTTATACATTTTTTATTGATTTTTTTTCAAAAAAGTGTAAAGTGGCCACTTTACCCGACTAGGTCGGGTAAAGTGGCAAGGGCCTGCTCTTTACCCGCATAGGTAAATACACACTACCTACATATTGCTCTATATTGAATATTTAATTGGTTAACACAAAAAATACAACATATTATTAGAAAAAGAATTCACACTCATTTTAATGAAATGTTAAGAATGTGGCAGTCATTTTTTGCAAAACTCGCACTGGAAGTCATCGTCCTCTTCCTCGCATCCGGCGCATTCTTCGTGGGCCCATTTTAAACAAATCGAGCACCTAATCCACCCCTCGTTCTCTTTGGACTTGGAATAGGCTTCATTTTCTTTAGTGGCCACTTTGCCCGAAATGACATCATTAAAAGAACTGTGGTCTAGCATCGAAATTTCATGACCTACGAGTTTCAAACACACATCATTTAAAAGCTTACTTTCCGCTGAACAAGAAGCACTAGAGCAAATAATTATGACACTACTCGTTATTTAGCTATAACTAATGATTTAAACCACTTACCTAAAATCAGGCAGTCGAAAAACAGAAAAATCCGCCTCAAATCGAAAGTTGTGATGCCTCACGCTTGTTAGTCACAGACAACACTGACAACATCTAATGTGAGTGTTTCACCCGATTCCCGCGTGGCTGCAGCACTCTGCAGCAGAGCAATCGCAGATGGCCACTTTACCCGCCTGGGCCACTTTACCCATCCTTCCCCTATATGTACGCTTACCAAATGAATTTACAAAATTGGGTTGCCTTCACTTACCATAAAATGTTGTAACAAGATGCGTCAGCACACGTGTGGGATCATATTCATCATCCGCCGAGATCTTCCACAGTGGTCGACGATTCGCGCGGCTAGTGGAACTATCTGGAAGGAAATCATTCTACCACAGTGTGGAACGTCCGAGAATGATTGCCTGCCTATATTAAAGGCGCGCTCGCCTACGAGTCGGCAGTCTTGAACAGATAAGCGCGGCCTACGTATAAATAAATACCTACGTCTAAATAAATAGTAACTGTTACAGATAAATTACTTTAGTGTTCGGTTTTAATATTAGTGTTCCGTTTAGTTTTACATTACTGTTTAATTGTTGTTCTTTATAATTATTTCGTACTTTAAGTTTGTTTAATAAATTAATTTACACCACGAACCGAGTTTATGTTAAATAAACGTCGTAAAAACGTTACAATATTGAAGCAGCCAGCTTCTGCGAATGTTCCCAGGACTTTCTCACTTGAGTTTAATATTGAACCATCGTTCTCTAATGTTTTTGAACTTATTTTTATTAGCACACACACCCGAACAAAGCGTTTCGTTTTGTGAAGTATTTATTTAATTTTAATTGATACAAAATAGTGGTTTTAATGCGATGTGTTTTTTAATTTAACACATTAATAATAATTTTTTCCCCGGAAACCGAAACAACGTTAAAAAAAATGCGGAGTTCAAAGCAACCCCTATGTCATTAATATAAAAGAATAATATATATAGGCGTTGTTGGACCAACCGGTGAATTAATTACCGATACCATAATAACAAAGGAAAAAATAATAACAAACACAAAAGTTAACTAATTAATAACCGAACATAAAGGCTAGGAAAATACAGGGTGCCTCAAAATTGACGCCCGTGCTTCTGGGATTTGATTCAGGGGCTAAAAGAAATCGAAAATGAAGAGTGGAAAATTTTCCGTTTGTCTTTTGTTATCGAGTTATCAATAAAAAACAAAAATTTAAGTATAAACTTTAAACTTTATTAAAAACGAATAATATTTGAAAACAAGTTATTTTCCACATCTGTTGTCACAAAAAATGTTCAAATAGGTTGTCTCCTACTTTAAGGCAAACATTCACACGATTTATCATTGAAGCACGAACTCTCTGCAGCATATTTTCGTCTATTGACGCCACAGCACCGTGAATATGAGTTACGACATCTTCAGGATTCCCAACAGGTTCGCGGTAAACTTTTTCTTTCAAATAGCCCCAGAAAAAGTAATCCATGGGATTCAGATCGGGCGATCTAGGAGGCCATTATTTACATTTTCATCAATAACTCAATAACAAATGACAATCGGAAAATTTTCCACTCTTCATTTTCGATTTATTTTAGCCAGCTGAATCAAATCCCAGAAGCACGGGCGTCAATTTTGAGACACCCTGTATACATTAAGATAAAACTAAAGCACAGACTTGCACAAAAACTGGCTTTCAGAATGTTCCAAAAATAAAACTGGTTACATTTGCAGCAGATCTTTCTTGACTTGCGTACTAGTGATACCTTTTAATGGAAGCTAAAGGAGGTTGACCTGCTTTATCTTTACACTGAAGCTCGGAAAGCACAAAAAGGATGTAGCTATGTCTGAACGAATGTATGTATTTAGATAATGGTGAACTATATTTTCTTTTGTCGTTTGTTTTCCCAAGAAGTCATCTTCTTGGCCACTAACAAATTGATGGTGATATTCAGTATAAAACAAAATCACTGCAATGCCTTTCTTGGGGACGTAAGACTAAACAAACATACTAGAAAATTCAGGTTTATAACTAGCAGGCAATAAATCTCTAGGAATATATGATATGTTTTCGCGAAGGGTATCGTATAAAGTTAGGTACTTTGATGAAAGTTTCTCATCTAACTCCAAATAATTAAATTAAATAATTGTGCGTCGTAATTCCATGCCCTCTGAGTAGGTGGTAGATTTGGTTGATATCTAACACAACTCGTAGACCTTGACCCCCTTCTCGTTGTTTTGAATGCTTTACTACAGAAATTTTATTAAAACATAATTGAAGATTAGAGAAAAAAGCAAAACCGTCTTATCTAAACAGAATTGCACACAGTGTGTCTGCAATCCGCCAATATCCATGCTTTGAATTCATATTTGTGGGATTCACTTTTCATGTATACGTTACAGTTAAAGTAAGAAATGCAGTTATTCTATAGAATAACTAGGTATTCTATGAATTAACTGATCCATTCAGTTAAAGTTTGAAATTAAAATAATATTCTACACTTTACCTACTTAATCTGTAGATTAGCTTGTTCTATGGAATAACTGAACAGTGTAAAATCAGCTAAAGTGTGAAAAACTATAGAATCAAGAGATTTAAACAAAAAAGCAAATAATGAAAACAAAATTTAATTTTATTAAGATAACACGGTTCATATAATGGTGGCAATATTAGTAAAATAGCATTCAGATTGAAAGAGATAAACAGACAAATGAATTAGGTACTATTTAAATAAACCTAAAACGGAAATTTGGTAACATAACTAAGTAAACGACACTAGAGCAAAACAATAAAATGAATAAACGAACAATGGATGTCTGTTGCTTGCATCTCGTTTAAATTTAACCTCTAATATTTACCATGGTCACAATTATTGATACAATTGTTAGATTTAAAGAGGGCACAGTAGACTCAAAAACAGTATCAATTTTTGTTATTAATTACAGTATGGATTACTAGTTAAAATGACACTTTGAATTGCATAAAACATTGTTTCTCACAGACGCACATTTCTTGGAACCACATTTTATTTACAGGAACATTTTACGAAGCCTTGTCCACTTTCAGTAGATTGGGCACTGGCTCCAGAGCGAGGGGCTATTTCGATATTAGGCACTTCATCGACTGATATTAATCTTTCTGCGCAGACACTGAATTGAGACCGTACACAGAGTTGTTTAATAATTCCATTTCTATAAGCCTATAAAATCCATCTTTTTTCTCCAAAGCAATAACAAGTACGGATCTGGCAACACTTCTTCCAGGATCTACATCGGGTACTGGCACTCGAACGGTCGAATAAACATCAGCTTCCGGATGTGAAGAATCGGAGTGCAGTTTCATCCTATTGGCTTGTTGTTCTAAGCACTCTTTAGCTTTCTGCCTCCCTATATTAATTTTGTTTTTAGTATTACAAAGTGAGAACAAGAATAATTCATTCGTATGTTCGTCTGCATCCTGAACGTCAACCGAGCAAACAGAACATTTGGCAGAAAGACTGGATATCGATGCTGTAAATCATCTTGTGGAATGTCAATGTCCCCTTGCAAATTCGTGGGTTCTTGTACCAACTGCATGTCTTCAATTATACGTTCTAAACCTTCCTCGTCGTTGATGTCAGTGATAACGTTCGTAGGTAGGCTCGAAAGGCCAATCTTGGGAGCAGTTCCAAACATAGCTTCATAAGGAGTAACTCTTTCGCTTGACATCAACACCTTTTTTTTCCTTTTTCAATTTCTGTTGACAAGCTTCACAAATACTTAAGAATGTTGTTATATCAGGCTAGGTAATATTTCTGTATGTTCGTTTTAATTCCTTAACCATTTGATCCCTCCCTCCATGTTCGATTGAAACGTGGGCAGTATAAATAATGTCAAATAGTTTTTCAGTATCACAATAAAAACTAACATCTGAAGTAGAATCTTTTAATGGCACTATCAATTTTTCATTGCCCTGTACATTCAGCACATCATAATGCTAATGCAACCAGTAATCTCGAGGTACTTTCTTAGTCATAGCTTCTGCTTTCTTCACTTCTTCGATAAGGTTAAGATACTTTTCACGGGAAAGCATAAAGTTATTTGACTTACCCTAGCGATTAGATAAAATAGTCTATTGAATCTATTCTTCATACTTCCATTGTTTAGTTCACTAACTACATCACATTCCATATGGAGTTTAAAACATACACATTTTGTTGAAATACGCTCGAAACAAGCACACATTAGTAAACTAACCTATAATTGCACCTCGTGGCATTCATAACAGGAAACAATCGGAGGTTTTATAGTTTAAAAATCTCGGTCTATCAAATCCTCGGCTTACTTCGAACCTTGATTTTTAAACCTTCTATAAAACACTTGTTGTCTTACTAGCTATTAAAATCATCTATTAAAGTGGCATTTTGCTACATAGCAACGCTCGCTCGTGCTCTGCGGGAGGTGATCTTACGCTTTCCTCACTTGTAATACAAATTGCTATTTTTTTTAAATTTTTTTAAATGGGAAAAAATAGTATACGCGCCGCGTCAAAAAAGTGATTTAACTAGACTCGTATGGCATTTAAGTACTCGCTATCCCTCGTACTCAAACTTACCATACTCGTCTTATCTATTAAAAATCCACTTTTCTGCATTTGGCACGTAATACAGGCTGACTGACAAAAAACGCCTCAAGCCATAGCGCCGCTATTTATAGTCCGATTTTGATGAACACAAAAACAAATACAATTACTCCTCAAATACAACGAGGAGGCACTAATAATTTTTTTTTAACTTCAACTCTAACAACAGCGACTGCCAAGTTTTTTTTTTAAATGGTAACATATATATTTTTAAATTGTTTCTGATAGAGATTCTTTTTCTGAATTCAATGACGTACAACAAGTTGACTTTCGCGCAAAATTAGTTCATCCGTACATTCTTCCCTTTAACGATTTTACAAATTTGTATTTTGCCGCTTAAACCACTTGTTTTATGCGCATGTCAGACACACGTCAAACCTTCGTCAAACGATCGTTAAAGCTTATTATTGCTTGCGGTAGCAAGGTTGTCAGATTTATGTAAACAGCAACCAATAGAAATCGTTGTCAAGCTGAAAATCAACTTCTACTACAGTTAGGGAATACGATCTATCAGAATCTGCAGCCGGGATAGAAGTTCCTCATTTCGATTTGTAAACATTCCGATCTGACAACTTATATTTGATTTGGTAAAAGTTAAGGAATAGCGCTGATTATTGATTTCACAAAGCCTTGCAATATTCTCCTTTTGGTGAAGAGTATGAGCTCGCCTTTGGCAAGATTAACTGTTAGGCCATGAGTTGAACAGTACCTCAGCCTCACTATAGATAGCGTACCTTGCAAAAATCTGATAACTGTGTCGAGAATTTTGCCTGGGACCAAGACCACCTTCACAAGCCTGCGCATAATAACCAGCGACTTTTAGTTCCCTATGGATCCCATCGAAGACAAGACACAACATCGGAGGTGATCAAGGACCACCCTGAAGGTAACCTCGTCTCACTGAGATCTAAATTGTGATACTTTCAGGCGACGCTAGTATTTCCCATTCAGGTAGCAGGACTCTAACACATCTTGAGACGGTAGTGCCAAAGCCGTGATTGATAGCAGCTCAACTAATGAAGTCGAAGGACGTGTTACTGAAGGCTCGTTCACTGTCGAGAAAGGCACCAGCTGCCAGTTTCCTATGCTCTAGCGCTTGTTCGATCTTAAAAACAATTTAATCAAGCACCGTCTCCACAGATTTGCCAGCTCGATAGGCGTGTTGGTACGGGTGCAACGGATTGCTGATAAGAACGTTATCTTTCTATACCTCAACCATACGTTCTAAAGTTTTGAGGTGGAAAGAAGTCATACTGATAGGTCTGAAACCTTCGGTAGTGTCGTGCGTCGCGGCCTTGGCCCTCTCAGGGGTTCAGAAATGTATTAAATGATTCATTTTTTATGAATAAATACTTTTTCAGTTCTCAAAAGAAAAATCTTTACACTTGGCAACATTGCTGGTAAAACTAATCCGTAATATGTTTCCTTTAATTCTAAAACATATTTCCTAGAGTCCAACTGACTCTAGGAAATATGTTTTAGTATACTTAAGAGTATGGCCATGTGGCAGGTGGCAGCCATGTTTATCCTTTCTTAAATTACAGCATATGGATGATACACACAAAAACAAAACAAACAAATGTTTCTGAAGTTTATTTATACACAAAGGTAAATACATTTATTTATACATAGTGGCCCACTGAAAACAGTAAACTCAAGTTTTGGCCAGTAAACATTTTCATTTTAAATGCTGACAAACTCACAAAGTACTTACTTATTACAAACAACTTGTCAGATGAAGTGCTTTTGTTGGCTACGTTCAACTGTTTAAGCCTACTAGATCAAAATTTAAATGTAATGTTTTCTGGAATTAATGATCGGATTTGAAAAATAAAAAGACTGTTGAAAAGAGAATCGAAAGGCCTTTAGAATTGTCTAACGTTTGACACGCCTTTCTATTTAAAATTTTTGCGGTGCAATTCACCCTCATCTTAGGATTCGAGTTGTGTAAATAATACTAATCAATTTGATGTTAATTGGTCAAAACTTGCGTTTACTGTTTTCAGTGGGCCACCCTGTACATACAGCCTTATGTAAGGTAATTAGAAGGAGAATTAAAGAAAATAAAATTAAAACCCAAGATGAAAAAATCAACAGAGTGATCGAACAAAATAAAGCAATGAAAGCACTAAAACCTAAATTAGGGGAAAAGCAGATATATGCATTAAAGAACAGCGATGAGGAAATAATTGAAGACAGAGGCGAAATACTAAGAACAGTTGAAAATTTCTACCGAGACCTATACAACCCAAAATCTCATAATCCAATAATGACAATGAGATCCAACAAAATATACAACGAATCGTCAATGTATGGGCTGTAGAACTTCCCGAAATATATCAACTTTTTAGAAAATATCAGCAAAAAGGCCACAGCTACCTATAAAGTGCACCAACCCAAAGAGCCAGTGCCATTGAAAAGAGGAGTACGGTAAGGAGACTGTCTATCACCCAAGCTGTTCAGGTTAGCTCTGGAAGACATTTTAAAAAAACTTGAATGTCAAAATATAGGAATAAATGTAAATGGAAAAAGACTCAATCATCTAAGATATGCCGATGACATCATACTCGTAGCTGAAAACTACAACGACTTGGACTATATGCTAAATAGTCTTAATAAACAAGCCGCATGTGTGGGTTTAAAAATGAACCTTGCCAAAACTAAAACAATGATGCCAACGGAACAACAAGAAGCATTAAGCGTAGATGACATAACTATCGAAAACGTCGAAGAATATGTATATCTGGGACAGATAGTCCATCTCGACCGAGAGAGCCAATCGAAAGAATTCAAACGAAGGTCCAAGTTAGCATGGGCTGCCTTCGGAATACTCAGTTTTATCCTAAGATCTAATAATATATTACACCATCTGAAAACAAAAGTATACAACCAATGTATACTGCCTATAATGACATATGGTACAGAGAACTGGTCATTCACAAAATCACATCTTCAAAAGCTGGTGGTTATACAACGGGCGATGGAAAGAGCAAAGTTGGGAATATCTCTAGCAGATAAGAAGATGAATACCTGGATCCGCCAGAAAACCAAAGTTACAGACGTACTAGAGAGGATCGCATCCCTTAAATGCAGTTGGGCAGGACACGTGGCACGGACGGATAAAGCCAGATAGATAATAAACATGCTGCAGTGGCGACCATGGACAAACAAAAGAGGCAGAGAAAGACCCCCGAACAGATGGACAAATGATATTAAAAGGACAGCAGGTTTAATGTGGATGAAGGAGGCTCAGAACAGGTCAAAATGGAAATCCTTAAAGAAGGCCTACGTCCAAGTATGGACTGAAAGTGACTAAGAAGAAGAAGACCACTAGAGGTTGACGGTTCACGGCATGAATCGTATGATGATGGTTTGTACGAATCGGACTAATCCGCTGCAAAGGGGTCTGGTTCCTCATTAGACATGAGGTCGTCCCATAATCTCTGTAACTTCCGCTGGCCTTTTTCGTAATCTCCCATAGTAACACACGAAACAACAACTAAAATCACGTCACAACTGCACCTGGTCACCTGCGAGCAAATACTGATGCAAAAATGCATTCAATTATTAGTCCTAGAGGTAACAAGTTGAGACTTGTTGCTTGGCACAATGTATGTGCCGTGCGGCCTCCATCTGAAAAAAGCATGTTCAGGGCGAAGTGGCACAAATGCTGTGCCGTTAAGTAAATGTTATGTAATTTTACAAAATAAACATTCTTTTTCAAAATTCATTAAATATTTTGACAATACACATATAATAACACAATTTTTTTCTAAAAAAATGTTTGGCCCCAAGGACACAATCATGACAACGTATTACGGCAGTTAACGTGTTAAGAAAATAATGTTGTAAATCCAACATATTATTTGTTGATAAACGAACTCCCCTTCTTACTGGTTTCCAAATACTTATTGTTACCTCCGGCGTTGGGGCGGCCAAGGGAACAGCTGGGCTGGCGGTGTCTTCGGCGGAATGAAATGAAGCGACAATACGAAAGAGTATTTATTTATACATATACAGAAGTATATAGGCTGACACAAATAACACAGTAAATGTGGGCTGACAACCCGATTTAAGGAATACAGGCAGGAGCAGGAGCAGCAACGCCACGGGGTTGATGACCATCAACCAGCGTGCCGTGGGGGGAAGTGATACTCAGACCCTTTCTGAGTATCAGGACGATCTTGGAGTCGGGTCGGTTGCGGAAGGAACCGAAGCAGGACTGGAGCAGGAGTTGAAGAGAAGTGGACTTGGAGCCGGACTTGGAGGAGGATGTTGCCCTGCTGGAAGTCGAAGATGGAATGGATGTTGCTCTGACGGACGTCGGTGTGGGAATCGGTGCTTTTTGCAAAACACGCTCTGCTTTTATACCTTTCTGGGCGACGGGGAGATTGCTGATTAGTAATATTGAGGTAACTGTAGCGGATTTTAATTAATTTGAGTTGCTTAGTTTTAGTTAATTTTCAATTGTTATTTATGATTTTTTGATTTGTGTCATATTCAAAATAAATACGTTCTAATTCCTCTCGCATTACTCTTTATGGAAACTCTTACAATTTGAAGGAGACGTTGCAACCATAATGACTTCAAAATTGAATCACTTATCCTGTCCTTAGCCAACCCCTGCATTTGCCTTAAAAGCTGCACCGGGCGGTTGTCACCCAACTCTAAATCTCGTGGCAAGTTATTGAGCCGTCTTTCTTCTGATTCTTGGAAGCGCTCGATCAGCTTGGATTTGATGGCTTCGTACATATTTTCGGTCTGTGCTTCCAAAATACGAGGGAGATTCAAATTTGACCTGCATTTTATTTTTTTCTGAACATAATTGAAGAGATACTACAAAGCGGTTTTATATTCATCGAAATAGGCATGTTAGCTAACGCCATAAACAACTGCAACTTGATTGTGTCAATACTGTCAGTTGTATTAACAATGTCGTGCAACAATGTGTCAAATTCTGTTGCACAACGTGTAATTATTAAATTTCTTATCACTGAAGGTGTAAAAGCGACTGATATTCATCAGAGACTTCATAAATAGTTTAAAGAAGAGTGTTTATCACTCAGAATAGTCTTTGAGTGGTGTAAATCCTTCCAGGATGGTCGTGAACGCGTGTCGAACTGCCGCATGCTGCCCGTCCAGCGTCTGGGACGCTATTGGACCAATTTAAGTCGATTTTCTCGAAGAAAAAAAAACGATTAATTCAGCTTATTACAGTGAGCTTCTTGGAAAGGTTAAGCTGGCCATACGAACAAAAAAACGCGGTTTCTTAAGTAAGGGCGTTATTCTCTTACACGATAACGCTCGCCCACATACAGCCCATCTAACGAACTGTAGATTGGCTAAATTGGGCTGGGAAGTACTGCCTCACCCCCCATATAGTCCGGACTTGGCCCCAAGTGACTATCATCTCTTTGTGCCAGTCAAAAAGTTCTTGGGAGGCAAGCGATTTGCCTCTAATGTGAAAGTGAAGGATGCGGTGCAAAATTGGCTACGTCGTCAACCAAAAGAATTTTTTTCGACGGGAATACAGAAGCTACCGGAGCGATGGGACAAGTGTATTTTAAAGGGGGGTTGTTACTTACAAAAATGATGTATAATATTAATTTGTATTTTGTATCGACCAGAAAAATATAAAATGCAGGTCAAATTTGAATCGCCCTCGTAACATCACTGATTTCTCCCAAAATGTCGCTATCCATCGGCGCCACATAGTGGTATTTGGTGCTATCAGTTGTTATGTTTGATATAGTGAACTGACACTCCACCTGCTTAAACCAAATAGAAGGACTGTTCTTCCAAAAAGGTGGAAGCTTAAGAGAAACTCGGCTAATCTCCTGTGCTGTGTTGTCTGTCATTATACATATAAGTTGTTCCGTACTTACAGTGTTAACCTCCGGAGACGCTTGTTCAGGCGTCGGGGTCACCAATTGTAATAGTTTCCATAAACAATAATGTGAAAGAAATTAGAACGTATTTATTTTCAATATGACATAAATCAAAAATCATAAAATAACAATTGAAAATTAACTAAAACTAAGCAACTCAAATTAATTCAAATCCGCTACATTTCCCACATTTTAAGTTAAAAATAATTCCATAAAATCCATTAAGAAAGCTATCGACTGATTATATTCAACTGGTTTTAAATTACTTAAAGCTGCTTGTGGATGTCGTGCAGTCATCAAATCAAACCATTTTCTGGTACTGTCGATGAACCAGGCTGTGGATAAGAAGGAAGGTTAATGACATTCATCAGCCAACAATCTTAATGTTGGGGCTGTTTCATGGCTAAATAAATTAGTTGCTCCATAAACTCTCATTTTATCAAAATGTGATGGAGATAGGTCTGAAGTTGAAAGACGAGGTGCTAATTTGAGTGTGTGTTCTTTCTGATATGATCTATAGAAACAGTATTTGATGGTAAATTATTTTTATTTTTAATCCAGTCTGCTATGAAAAAGTTTATATTGCTTAAAAATGTTTACTTTATGTTTTTCAAAAGATGTTGTACATCAGCAGGAAAATAAAGTTTCCTTTCCGTATTTGTGGGGTTTTCTATATGTGAATTAATTCCATCTCGATTACTAATAATTCCGAAAGATTTCCATAAGGCCAGATTTGCTGCTCCCATATCAGAAGTGCAGGAAACTACATGTAGCCCAATTTGGTTGTAGTAGATATCCCCCTACAGAATTTCCTGTAAAGTAGTAGGCCATGGTTTGTTTCCATCTTGTTGTTATACCTAAAATACAAAATTAAACTATAAGCTCTTGCTTTTGAAAACAAGAATTTTATCTGCTGGCATAAAAATTAATGCACAGTTAGCTTCACCAGAATGACCAGGTAAGGTTACAGAACCATAATATTTCTTGCTCGATGGATCATATACTTTTGCTGCAGTGATCGCCATTTCATCAAGGATGAGTTCACAATACTGTTCATGTTGTTTCATTTGTTTTGTTTTTACTTCTAGCAGAGTTAATTCTTCATCCAACACTCCACTTTCAAAATAGATATTTTCTAACGTTCTTCTTAAGGTACTTAGAGACTGCAAAGGAATATTTTTTATATGCTGTTCTTCATAACCATTTCCTCCACATGCAATCTTTATTTATAATGCATCCTTTAAGGTACCCATTCATGCATAGTTGGCCTGCGGTCCTAGAACTGTACGGCCTGAACTAAAGATCCAATATGTTGTGCGAAATACACGACTCAGTTTATTATTAACGATGCAGCATTCAGTTTTGAATTGTCCATTTTTGGAATACAAACAATCTCAAATTTCACCATACATGCACATATCCAGCAGACATTTTGTCAGTTCTGTACATACACGGTAGTAAAATCGTGTTGAATAACGTTGCGAGGAAACAAAAATCAGTAGCACCTCTTGTAATTCTTTTGTTACAAGAACCAATAGTGAAAGCAAAAAAACGTTTCTGGGTGAAACACTAGTTGTTAGAACGTGACACATTGTGTTATATGACATTCGTGCGGAATATGAGGGCAAATGCAAAAGATGACCTTAAAAATTATTTCAGAATGGATGACGCATGTTTTAGTAAACTGTTAGATTTGGTAAAGCCATACATTTCAAAGAAAAATATCGTTATGAGGAAAGCCATTACAGCTGAGGAGCGACTATTAGTTACTCTTCGGTATCTGGCAATCGGTCGAAGTTTTGAAGACCTGAAATTTTCTGCAATTATTTCATCTTAAGCTCTCGGAAACCTAATACCAGAAACTTGCAAATATATTTATAAGGTATGACGGAAAGAGTATTTAAAAGTAAGTAAGAAAGTTACATTTCGCCGACGATATAGCCCTACTCTCCAACAACAAATGGGAAATAGAACGAACACTAAATATCATGGAAAAGTTAATGAAGTGAGTGTCGCTTTGTATGGTTGCGAATCGTGGACCATTAATCTACAAGAAAAAAGGAACATAGAAGCCTTTGAACAATGGTGTTACAGAAGGATGATGAGAATTAGTTGGACGGATAGAGTTACTAATGACGAAGTACTAGAAAGGGCTGAAGAAAAGAAAAAGATGTGGAAACAGATACAGAAAAGATGAGATCAGTTAATTGGACACATCCTTCGCCGGGAAGGAATGCTGAAAACAATTAATTATAGAGGGAAAGATAGAAGGAAAAAGAACTAGGTGACGTCTACGTCATCATTATGGATGACGTGGGCGCCCGTAACTATGAAGAAATGAAGAGAAAATCTGAGAGAAGACGAGATTGAAACCATTCGTCCAACCAGTCAAGAGACTGAAGCCCTACAGAGAGAAAACAAATAATTGCAATTCTATTTCTAATAAATTTAAATATGTTCATTTCTTTAGTTACGGATATTGAAATTAATAAATTCTGATAATTCATTCTGAAACTGCCGGGAAGCTTGCCCATTTACGTTCTGGGATGTTCAGACGTCAGCATGACCTTTTGCTGAATATCCTTGATAGTTGTTATAATAATTTTCTGTTTGAGTTGGAGGTGAATGTTCATAATAATTACTTGCATTTAAAATAACTTCAGTGCGATCATTCAGTCGATTGTCTAGTAGAAGCTGATGAAATTCTACTAGGCATAAGCGATGGTTAATCAAATGATTGAGGAGGTTCTGGTGGTAAAGGTGAAGACGAAACCCCAATATTGAATTCAGTATTGTCGACATTGTTGCGTAGGTACGTAAACATCTTCAGCTCTTCCGCCTGATCTATTTGATTTTCGGACTTTTTGAGTTCTGTCCGAAAGGCACTTGGTATGTTTTTTTCTCACAGTAACCATTGTTGCACTTTGGTCCGCAATTTTATAAAAATTAACCAGGTTTTCGCATGCTTTACTCTCTTCCCGTCTATTCGAATAGGATTTGCTGTTTTTCTTCCATCCATAAGCATGGATATATAAATAATTAATAAATTAAGTTAAAAACTCCGTCTTAAAAAGTAACGAAAGTTCTGTATCAGTTTTCAATTGACTGCAGGTCTAAACCTGTCGACGGCGTGCATGTGTATTGGAAAATTTCAACTGCAGATCTGAAAATCGACAGTGCATTAATTGGTACCTTTACTGTTTATTTTGACCATCTATTAGATTTCCTCATTTCAACAGTTTATTTGATCATCATGGAAACACTGTTTTAAGATTTTTAAATATTTAGTGTCTGTCCGTTCCTTCAATAAAACTTTATTTTTACTACGTAAAGGTTTTCGTTTAGGCCTATTTTCCTTATATGAAAATATGGTAGGCATAGCATTCCACTTCAGCTTCCGTTTACCATCAGCCCGATGGAGCTCCCACTGTTGTTCATGAAAATGGCACTTAAACAATATGATAAATTAATATCTGCGTTCTGTGTATCACCTCATAACAATGTGAAATTTTAGTGTGGTTGTTGGCCGTAAAAATTAAATGACAAAACAAGTTTAGATTAAGGAGAGGTTATAAATTGTAGGGTTAAATGTTTGAACATGTAAATATGTATACAAACCTCACATAAATATGAAGTATTTGTAGGTTCCCAGTACATTCTTTTGGCGTTAATAGCCCAGTTCTTTCGTCTTTCCGGGTCTCTAGGAAACACATTCATTTTAAACCTTTTTATCATTGTTACAACATCCAACAACACAACAACCTGGCATTTTCTAATTAGCATAGGAATTACTACCCGAAAGCGTGGTGAAGACTCAACTGACGGTAGAAATTAATATACATTAACACACAAACAAAGGCGTATTATGTCAGAGAAACCATAAATATGGAGGCTTGGTACCACGTGACACAGGTAGTCAATAGTCCAGTCAAAATAGACACAAAAATGTCCAAAGAGACAAGTAGACGTCGTATGGCCAGACTCTTAAGTATTCAAGTGACTCTAATACTTCCTAACACTAAGCTTTTTGTTAGATATGCACCATTATATTTTTCCCGTGATTAAGTTGGTCATTCATGAAATCGTAGATCGCTGAAAGGCACTAGTCATTAATAAGTAAATTATTTTCAATCAAAATTAACTTTAATATCAGCTATCTACTATTTTACCGTTTATTATTTTTGATTTAAATTTCAAGATTACAACCAAGTTGTTTTAAATTAAGTTTTTCTTTCGCCATTGGGTGATTCGCATAAAGTTGAGTGCCTACTATAGCCTCACATTTTTGAAGTAGCTACTCCATTTGAAATGCATAAAAATGTGAGCAGAAGCTCAAACATGTGAGTGTCTACTATTTTCGCGAGGATTTTTAATCGAAAACTTTATGTATATCAAAATGGAGTTCCCGTTCCCACGCATTAACAGGAGTACCTACCTCTGAGTGCGCACTCAACTTATTTATGCATATCGCCCATTATTATCTATTCGCACTGTCAGGTTTACTGGTTTTTCAATATAAGGATACCTACCTCATAACTCAAAGAATTACCAAACTTTCATACCTTATTAATGCAATTTACAACTAACATATCGTCCAACAAGTTGTTAGCAAATTACGACTCATTATTTCAATTTTTCCTCTTTAAATTAATTATCTGTTTATAGTTCTCAAACACACTTAGGAATAAGGACGTGGATTCTTTCAAAGTTGTTACGATAATTGTCTAAATTGATAAATATAGGTTTAACTTTAATCGATAAAGCGTCGTTTTTCCTGGTTTTAAACTGCTATAAAACCAGAAGTTAACATAAAGTGCAGACACGAAGTGACTATCGTTTGAAATTTTTTGTACTAATTTTACCAACCAACAAACTGAATCTCAGCTTAAGTTGATCGTACACAATGTAATTTTCGTCAAGATGTAAATTAAATCTAAAGTTACCAATTAGGTGCATCAGAATAATTTGTAAGGACGCCACAAACAACTTGAAATAAGCAAAGTTTCTTTGCAAATTATAACTGTGGTTTTCCTGCACAAGGTACGAGGTTTCCTTTTTGATATTAATATTAAACTGGTTTGATTACTCTTCACTTGGCATATTAATAAAATATTAGTAAACCAACTATCTGAATAACTAAATAATTATTTAATTTATTATTTCTATTAATTCTTGAATCTTCAATTAACTGTTTTTCAGTATTTGATGTATTGCAAAGAACGCTCGGTTTTGAAATCAACCTACGCACGAAGTACAACAAATTGTAAAACTTTTTTTAATTATAAGTTTCCCAACAAGTTGATAACAAATTAAACACTATTAGTTCAAATTATTCTCTTAAATTAACTATTAGTTTACCGTTTATTAAAGGCATTCGTCAAAGCAATTATTCAAACAGATAAGTATTGCTTTAAGTTTAACCAAAGGCAAGTAATGTTTTATGATTTCAAAATACAACCAGTAGAGAGGTAAAGAGGTTGATTGGAAGGAAGCTCATGAGTGAATAGCTTGGATATTTCAAGGAGTTAACATTGATAATAATTTTTGCCTTAATTCTGTGTATGTCAGACCTTGGAAATATTCATCAGTTAGATTTGACATTTATTTTTTAGGTCAACGGACTCTGAATTAATGGAAGACTTCGGAGAAAGAATTTTAAAATTCCCACTGCGTTTGTTGAAATGGTGCGGACAAAATCCTCATCAAAGTAAATTAATGGTTTACACAGTTGTTGCTATTTATACGATTTTTGGTGCAATAAACCTAGGTTTGACCATTCTTCAGCTCTTCTACGCGAGCGAGAACGACGTGCTTATTGCCATTGTCCAAAGCTGCGAGGCATTTATAGCCTATGGGCAGGTATGTTATTACTTTATGTGAAAATAATTTTTTACATATTTAAATAAACTTTCTATAAAAAATACCTTTGGATGAAGTAAAGGGGGTTGATGAAATAAGAAACACAAAGCACAAAGATGTCAGAAAATAAAAGGAAACGTATAAACGACGGATGTAGACGGATGCGTTGAATAAGAATGATCTTTAGAATAAAGAAAGAACCACAAATCAAGAAACACAATTAAAACTAAAACTTTATGAAATTACAGAAAATGAAACATTTTGGGGTCAAAAATTAAAAAAAAAATAGTATAAAGGAAACTAATAAGCGGCGCAATAGAAAATGAATAAATGATATAAAGGGTAATAAAAATATACTGTATTATTAAGGCTGAACAAGCAAATCAAGAAGAAATAAGGAAGAAAAGAGGCGGATGTAGTAACATGGCATAAAAACTGACACGTGGAATATGACTACAGCAATTAGAAAAGAGTTATAAAGTAAAAGAATGGGCTACAAACTAAAAGAAATATAAATGCGTACATCACGGAAATTAGCATTGGGAAATTTAAACTAAAAGTAGAACTAGGCACCTAGGCAGGGAAAGAAGGAGTAAGAAATGTTTTGGGGGAATGATAAAAGATTATTAGGCGAGATTGCCCAGAATAATAGAAAGGAAAGGAAATTGTGACAATATCCAGCAAACGTCGGTAGACAAGGAGATCAGAATAATGAAGAAGAACAAGGACAAGAACAAGACATTGTAACTAGAAATGTATAAAAACTACATATTTGAATTTGATGAAAAACTTAGTATTATCTTCTTCTTCTTGAAGGATGATTTTCATGTGTAATTTAGGGGTAGTAATTTTGCCTCTTGAATTATTCTTTTGTAATAATAACAACGATGGAACGTGTATACTGTATAGATCAAGACTGTATTACAACAAATAAGCAGATAACCCATCAGGCAAGTAGCTGCAATAATGAGAAGCAACAATATCGCAGCAGAAGGGAAAAGGCAGTACGCAATAATAGCAACACGCAAGCTAAATAAAAAGCATAAATGTAAAGAATTCACAAAACAAGAAGCTATTCAGCTAAAATGAGCTTTAGAGGGAAGTGGAGAAGTATTTTATCGTATAGTAAGAAGCCTGAAGATATAGGAAGTGAAAATTAACAAGTTTAACAACCATACTAAAACAACAAATTGCTGAAATGAAGAAATCTAAACTAAAAGTAAAAATAAGAAGATGTATAACAACAGTGCATTAAAGAAGAGAGAACAGAGGATAGAAACAAAAAAGAACCAAGCAGAGTAAGGAAGCCAATACCGAAAATTACACTAAAAGGCATGGAAGGAAAGTGTGGGACAATATGTAGAGGAGTGGAAGATACAAACAATGAAGAAGGGAAAAGGATTATCAATACGAGAGCAAGTGACGAACATGATCAGGAATTAAATAGTAAATTAAATGGCAAAAAGTAAAACGAGAATTACATACTCGGTTTTAAAGAGTCTGCGGTGATGTTGTTCAAGGGTTCTCTGTCACCCTCTTGAATAGCCTTAGCGGTTTCCTTCACAAATGATCTTTTAAACCCTCTTGATGTGTGTCTTTTAGGTCTTCCTTGCATGCGTAACCATTAATGGATGTTTGCGACTACATTTTCCATTTTCTGTCGGTATCTTGAAGTATGCATCAGATTGTCTATAAGTAGTGCATATTCCGCTCCTTTGTTTTATATCGTTTATCCATGATAATCTTCTTTTTTCTATTCCCTTTTATGTGCAAGCTTCCCCTCAACATATACATGTATATTTCGTATGTCCTGATTTAGGACGTTGGTGCCATCTTTTTAAACGACTTGGCATCGTGACCTTGTTATGTCTCCCTTGTACTAAGTGTATATTGTGTCTTTTTGCTATCTGAAGGCGACCACTCCGCAGACAGAATCGTTAATTAACCAAACAATTAAATGGCTTCACTCGCTCAAATACCGACCTCAAACAGTGGGGAATTCTTTATAATAATCCTTGCCACTGCGTGAGACTCGAACCCAAGACTCCTAGCTAGGTTAGCAGTTTTTCTTCACTGAATGGTAATCAACTCTCGATCACTGTTCAAACTTCCTCAGTCATCATTCTTGCCGTCCATGATATTTTGAGGACTCTGCGATACATCCACATTTTCAGGATTTCTATTATGTTCATGTTAGTTGCCTTCAATTTCCAGTTCTCCACGCCACTGCAGGCGTTCTCCATTCCAGATTTATCTCTAGAACTGATGTCCAGATGTCCAGTCCTCGCAAAGCCAGATTATGAGGAATTTAAACTTGTTTACTCGTTCTATGGGTAAATCACTGAATGTTGATCTGGTATTTCATAACGTATCTGGCCGTAGAGTTACAGCCATAAATTTGGTTGTTTTTGTATTAATGTTAAAGTCCGTACTTTCGCGGTGCTCTCCGACTATAGTAAGGAAATGTTGGAGATCTTCTACATTTTCAGCGATCAGTACTAAATTGACAGCATATCGGATGTTATTAATCTGTAACCCCTTAACTTTTATTGCCTTTTCAATATCTTCAAGTGCTTCTTGGAAAATACTCTTAGTGCACAGGTTAAATTGCGGAGGTGAGAGGACATATCCTTATCGGACACTTTTGCAGATTTTAATAATTTTTATTTGGACGCTATAAATTCTCTGTGCAGCGAATATCTTTTCGATCTACATCCATTTGTCTTAGAATGATCAAGAGCTTATGGCGTTGAACTCTATCAAAAGCCTTCTCGTAATCAATGAAGCACAGGTAATATAGGCATACATGTTTCCTCTGGTCGTAACAGTTTTCTACTAATACCTATGCTACGACTTCTGTAGGGCCCAATCGTTGTCTAAATCCAAATTGTGAATCACTGCTGGCTTGCTCACATTTTCAAAATATTGTTTGATGAATGGTTTTGGGAGATATTAGAGAGTTATCGCAAGTACTAGGTACATTTCCGTTAACGCTAAAATCACGCGATGTTATACGATATTTTATTTTTACGGTAAATGACATTTTGGAGTTATCTCACGCCGCTATTTTGCCGTACGTTAAAGTTTCTGAACCTAAACACATAAAATTACTTGTTTATAAATACGACAACATAACCTCACCTCTCAAAATAGCGTACGCAAAACCCTCCGCTATTTTATGAAAATAGCGGGCCGCGGTTATTTATTTAGCGTACGCTAAATCTAGGCGCATGCGCATTCGTCCGATTGAACGAAAATAACGTACGCTACATTTAGCGTTGTACTTGCGATAACTCTCTAATCTTAGGGCGTGACTCATAAGATGAATAAGTTTGTACTCCTTGAATTTCCTTGCGTTGTTCTTTTTCAGAGAGGGTCGCTTTATGATTTGTTAGTTTTTCTCATTCGAATCAGCTTTGTACATTCCAGGTCCCTACGTTGATCTTCTTATGGGGATTCATCTTTATTATCTTGACTTAAAACCGTTCCCCGGAGAATCGATCAGGGAACTATTTTTACCTGTGAGAGTAACGAATGTGGTTTTCCGTTGCCTTCCTTCGTGCTGAAAGAATCAATATTAAGCAACTCCCACAGGTCACCTCAAATTTTCCAGAGGTCACACGGTTTTCGCCCCCTTGGAGGTGGGAGGATTTGCTGATGGAGCTCTTAGATAATCGATTTAGCTTGACAGTAAGTATTTCTCTGATTTTCGAGTGACACCTTCCGAGTTTCTTCATCAGCCTTAACTTCCGCTTCTTGTTGGTTAACGGCAAATTGGGCGACGTTGTGTTTTCCAAAGCCTTAAATATTTTTGTTTATAGTCCGCTAAGAGATCAGCTTAATGAGGGAAAAAAGGGGCGTTGAAATGATTAAAGTACCAGAAGCATATACATAAAAACTACAAGTAAAGAAAAATCAAATAAAGCTTTATATACAAGCATGTTAAAAATAAGTGGAGGAACAGTAGTTTAATTCAAAGAGCATAAATAAGGTCAATAGTAATAGTTCTCTTTACTAAACATTGCTGTTCTAAGGGGATAGCTGAATAATGTCCTACATAAGTCTAGCAAAGTGTTTGTAACCAAACCTACAACCTTTAGCTTTATATCCCAATGTTAGAACTATTGAGTTATGCTCATCCCATGCAATATCGACAAGAGTAGATGAAAACCCGTGGTATTCCAGAAGAACCAAAAGAATAGAATTATTGAAACAAATCAAGTATTTAAAGCTAATTGAAAAGAAAGCGAAATGTGGTCATATAAAGGATAATAGAACAATAGCGATAATGGGATAATTTAAAAAAGAAAACTGGAAGGTTTTTTCGAGTCAAGAACATTAGAAAGCTTGGTCAAAAGAGAAGTAAAAGCAAAAGGGACCGGGAAGGTTAAAGAAGTTAGAAAAAACGACCACCGCCAGGAACCGAAAATTTTGAGAGAAATTAATGGTTAAGAAATAGCTTATCTCTCCGAAGCCCTGTAAAGGCAAAATGGTCCCCAAAGGATAATAAAATAAAATCCTAAAGAAGTATAATTTTCAAAAAAAATTGTATTAAAAATTAGTTATAACTAGGAACGCCCTTTGAATTACATTTATATAACCGGCTAACCGTGACTATCATTTAGAGGTATTTTCGTTTTTTTAACAACTTGACTTTCACACAATATTTACTATGGAAAAAATTGTATTAACAACTTTTACCAAGGAAAACATCCGAAAGTTAAAATTACCAGTAGATGGAAAAACTAAATAATCCTATTAAGGAAAGATTACCAAGGAAAATAACTAGAAGTTAAATTGTAGGCTTAATAATGAGTAATAAAATTTAAAGTCATCCTCAAGGACCCATGGAATTAAAAGTTGTGTTTCAGCTTGGTTCAGGATAAGTTGACTAAATACAAAACAATGTAATAATCACACAAATCTGAAGCCTCGATTTTTATTAATTATGGCATGACGTTCCCATGGGTCACTGAATACGACTTTAATATGAATAATATGATATAAATAGGAGTTACTTATTGAAAATAATGCTTCGTTATCTAACTTTTCAAGCAAGTAAAGTAC
The DNA here is from genome assembly GCA_963082815.1 of Melanotus villosus. NCBI lineage: Eukaryota > Metazoa > Arthropoda > Insecta > Coleoptera > Elateridae > Melanotus > Melanotus villosus. Next base: position 9,364,279 of record OY720419.1, on the reverse strand, counting down.
CAGGTGATCAACATAATTCATAATTAGAGGAGGCTGTGAATGTTGCTATTTTATGCTGTGTGGTTGGTAAATGTCTCAATTCTGACACTTAAAATTCTTAATTTCAGGCTGCAAGCCTGTGTTGCCAACTTTATGGTAAATATCGCAGCCTGCTCTAATTATAAACTTCGTTGACCACTTGGTTTAATTGGACCTACTTTTTATCTGAGAATTTTTTTGCACTTTTCTCAGAGAATTGATTTGATTTATATAAATGAATTTTATTTTCTAGCTAACTAATATTGTAATTGATTTTCCAGTGTATGTTTAAATCCCTAACTGTTGCTATTAAAATAAACAGCTTCCGCCGTCTTATCGACGATACAAAACAGTTTTGGAAAACTAATCGATTTCAAGTGGCAACCCGAAAAGAACTGGAAACCATGTTCAAACGCACTTTACTGTTACAGAAGAGTTTTCTTCGCTTATTCTTAAGTACTTTAGTGTTTGTTATGACAAACTTTTACTTTACTAAACAATTACCTGTTGGACCTTGGACAATGAAGAAACAAACCGCATTGTTTAGATATATATTAATTTCGCAAGAAATCATTTTACCGTACGTCGCTTTGCAAGTGGTGGCTTACGAATCGTTCTTTTTGGGCATATGTGTACATCTGATAGTGCAATTTAAAATGTTACGTTATTCTTTGCAAAGCCTAAATACACCCACCTCTGGTGATAAAATGGGCGATGATTATTTAGACAAGTTGATGTATTACATTCGACACCATCAATTTTTACTTAGGTAAACGACTTTGTAATAAATTACAAAAATCCTGTAATGATTAATCAATTTTAATATTGTCTTTAAGGTTTTCTAAAAATTTGCGAGATGCATATTCGCCGATAATGTTCGTTATGTATTCCACAGATGCACTGGCATGTATGGTGGAAATGTATATGGCTTTTCAAAGGTATATGATTTTATTACCGTTGTCCCTAAGAACTTACTTTAAAGTAAACAAATGGATAAAACTTCCTAATACTACACTTCCAAAGTTCTAAGTTATGTGGAGGGCGCTTTGTTTTCTCAAAATGTCGTGTAACATACTTGAAAATTAACAGACTTAGGATTTTAAATGTTAAAGGGCCTTTGTTTATAGAATGATTTACACCATAAAATTCCATAGCAACACAATACTAACTGAAGAGATTGTTGACTCAAACCAAGCTTAAAACGTTATGGATGTCACATCCAAATCAACGAGCACATAACAGTGTAAGAAAAAAGACTGAACTTCATAGAAAGAGACCAGCGAAAAAATTGGGTAATATATGATTTCCAATCAGATAATGCAAATTGCTTTGATTTAGTAAAAGTAATTATAGGAGTAATAAATAACAGTTAAAAGTAAAATGCGAGGATTGAGACATAGAAGCAGTTAAAATACTTGATTCTATAAAATATCAAACTACTAAATGCATTAAAATTAATTATAGAAGAGGACTATTCGAAAACACTAGAAACAGAATTGGTCCTGATAATGAAATACTTTAAGGAGTAAGGTAAACATACGGTTATAGAATATAACAAATTAATACTACTTCTTCCTCTTATGGCCGAAGCCTAGCCCGATGGCCTGTAATACACTCGTAAGGACGAGTTTTGTGAGCCCTCTTAGCACGTATGCTGGGCAGGAGGCTAACCTAACCCATCGAGAGAGGTGAAGAAGACCGACCCCCAGTGTTGCGAGGTTAACGGTTATCAAAGCTGTTAATATGATAACCGGGACCGCCGGCTTAACGTGCCCTCCGAAGCACGGAGAAGCGTACGACCTTCTAAATTCCAGCGAGGATATCACCGGTTTCAGGAATCGAATCCAAGATGCCTACGTGATAGACCGATGCCCCTTACACGCGGCTATCCGCTCCTCAAAAAATTAATTATTGATGATAAAAAAATGGAGCAAACAGAATTAATTTAAGCCAAGGAACAAAAGACAGGAAAAGATAGACACCGATCAGAAGATGAGGAAAACATGAGTGCGTAAGAACTGCGAAAAACAAAAATAATAAAATCAGACAGAAATTGGCTACCTCCCGGACATCAGCAAAACCGTAATAAAAAACAAGCACTGAAATACGAAGTAAATCTGGGAGTGAAAGCTCTTCAATTTCTCCCTATTCTAACAACGAAATGGAATAAAAGACGCCCACAAGTTGACGATCTTAGCTACGGTCACGGATAAATGTATAGATATAACAAAAAGAAAAGCACCACCCCAGTGCTCTGGTTAGGGGGGTAGACGCAGACCAAAAATTCATCAAACAATTCAAAGAAGAATATTATGCAATATTAGCGGGCGTTGGGAAAAAAATATTTATGACCTAAAAATATACACATTAAATGTAAAAATCTCGAAAACGGAAGAACAATTAATTGAAATGTAATGCATAAAATTCAATCAGATTGCGATATTAGAGCAAAACAACGGAGGCGGTACGGGATTCTGGGTAAACAGATCGATAAGAAAGTTAATCGAATAACTCTCTGAACAGACTGACAGAATAGCATCCCTACGATTGCGATTACATGAAAAACTGGCTATAAATAAGTGAATGAAATGTACATCAAAAGACAGAGTAATGAAAAAAGGACGGCCATCAGTAAGGTGGTCGGACGAAATAGATCTAGAAGGTGGCAAATAATAACTAACAAAAAAAGAGGCCTTTGCCCAATAGTGGGACTGCACGGGCTGCATAATAATAATAATTAGGTGAGATTGACTTGCAGGTACATGTATCTCGTTGTTCTAGCTCTTATAAAATCATCAGAATTTTCTAAAACAAATTAAGTTTTCAGACAAATCCAAGGAATATGTGACAATAAACAACCCCTCTACATAACCTACAGTTGTGACAGATATTCAGAGTGCCCATTTTGTGGCATAACCCCTTATTATTCATTCTAAATATGCATCATCTCATACATTCACTAAAGCTTACTTGTAATGTATGTTGCCTATTCAGAACAATTCGGGGGTTACAAGATAAAATTGGCGCACTGAATATTTTCTCATTTTTATTACCAACGTACTAACCTAAAGCTATATCCAACTATTGTTTAAATAAAAAGTGAATAGTGAATATTAAATGTATGCTCTGAATGAAGCTATACTGCTCCAAAAAGTTAACGCGCCACATATTAGTATGACAAAATCGATTTTTAAAGCAATATTTTAAGCACTTTGTGTTGTTCTGAAAACACCACACATACGATATTTTTATAAACTGTGTATAGGTCGTTGCTGTGGTTGTTCATCTATGTGCACAAGAACTTGAATCGATTTTAATAGCAGTTTTACTTTACCGTATGTATCAAAAAGAAGAATGTCCGTGGTTTTCGTTATACCATGTGAATTTAAGAATTTAGCACGAGATGAATGTACTCAAGCAGTATTATTAAGGGAACAAGGTTTGAGCTATCACAGAATTTGACAAAGATTTGGTGTGTCTCATACGTCGGTATATCGAATAATGTAAAGATATAGGGAGACTGATGACTATTCCAGAAGACCTGGACAAAACAAGAATGGCGCATCTTCAGAAGACGATCGTCTTTAGGACTTTATGCTTTGAGACAACGGGCTGTAAGAACTAGAAGCTTGCATTCGAAAAAGGCATGGTGTTCGAGTAGGCACTGAAATAGTACACCAACGTCTTGAGGAAGCTCAATTGGTACCTTGAATTCCTGTTCAGGGTCAAGCCTTAACCACAGAACAGATAAATTGGCTAAAGGCTGATTGGGATAGCGTTTTGTTAACGGATGAGTTCAGAATTTGCGTGCATAGCGCTAATAGACCTGTCCGAGTATTTATATCGAAGGCCAAATGAGCGATACGTCCAGTGTATTCGCTGGATGATAATTATGGTCTGGAAAGGAATCTTTTTGACAACCCATACCGACGTGATGTTATTGAATAATAACAATTTTAATGCAAACCGTTGCATAATAAACATTCTTAAACAGCATGTTGTGCCACGTACGCCCTATATCTATCCAAATTTCTTGTTTATGAAAGATAATGGCGGACTGTTCGAATACTCCAAAATTACTTTGCGGAGATTGGAATCAATACCATGGCATCGATAGGATGTAGTAGTGGCCTTAATTCAAAGAACATGTCTGGGATATGTTCGCTAAAGCAATCATCCAAACGGACCTGGCAACCTAGTGGAATACAGGAAATTGGGACTTACTGGATCAGAATGACATAAGAATGCTTATTTTAAGTATGTGTCATTGGTGTAAGGCTATAATTCAACCTGGAGATGGAAATATGGAAATACCCAAGAATTACAATTTTTTTCAACAATTGCGTTTCATGAATTTTGAAACAGGTTCTAAGATTTTCTTTCGTTTATTAAAATTTTATTTTGTATTCTTAATGGTGCGTTCATTTTTTGAAGCAGTGTACTGAAATGATTATGTTATTAGACGTGCTTAATTTATTACAGTGACAGCGTATTTGCGTTAATGAGGTGCATCGGTGAATACCTTTGTGTTTTATTTCAACTGTCGATTTACTGCATTCCTTTGAATTACATTACAGATGAGGTAAGATAGAGATGTAGTACTCTCGCTTATTTATTTTTATTTTAAATAAAATGTGGACATACAATAAATTTACTTTACCTAAATTTGCAAAAACCATTCTTAAAACATTCACAACGACGAATGAAGTTTTCTTCCTCGTTGGCTGTATTGCAAAATGGACCTACATGGTAACTCAATGTGATGAAGAGGCACATCTGTCATCAGATTAATGTTTGTTGCCTAATCAGAGTAGGCTACGAGTTATAATATAAAGCGAATACACTTTTCATCCTTCAGTATTTTTGCAACGATATTCATAAGCTTTTAATATTTTATGCGATTTGTTATCACGAATGGAAAATAATTTTTTAAAATATATCCCAACAGGCTACTGCAGTTGCTGAAGAAATTTTTAACTCTGGCTGGAATCTTAAACATACTTCTGCTGTAAAACACATAGTTCCATTCGTAATTCAAAGATCACAAAAAGAAATACTATTCACGGCCGGTGGTTTGATAGATATGAACTGCAGAACTGTACTCAATGTAAGTTTTTTAATTATGAAAGAATAGTAATATAAATTGGAAATTTTAGGTTTGCAGAACTTCATACTCCTTTTGCACCATTATGAGGGCTCTGGAACGTCACTAACGATATTCCAGCTAGAATGTGAATAATGTTTATTAGTTACTTTTGTGTGGGTATTTCGCTAAGACAAAATAACAAAAAATAAAAGAAATTGCGACAACTACCATTCAGGCTCTTTATTTTGCTCTCTAGCTGTTCTCGTAATAATTGTGTAATGCTTAAAGATTTGAGTAGGTCATCGTATTTTTAAACGTGGAATTTTTTTTATTACTCACCAACCGGAAACCCTCTGCTGACGAAATGTGTTGTTACTACATGAATTGTTATACTACATCGAAATTTACAACTTTTGTAAATATAAATAAGTTCAATCGATTGGACGGTTTGAAAGAACAGCTGAAAAGAAATCGCCCAAGATAGACGCGCAAAATGGTGCTGTTCCACAAAGACAATGCTCCATCGCACAAGTTCACAATAGCATTGGAAGAATTGATTTAGGCTTTGAATTAATTTCTCATCCACGCTATTCTCTGGACTTAGCCCCGAGTGATTTGTTCTTCTTCTCAAACTTGAAAATTTGGCTTGATCCGAAGAAATAAATTCCAATCATGTTTAAAAGGCTAAGTATATGAAAAGAAATCAAATACTTTATACAAACGCTTTACAGGTCTTGATTTAAAGTTAAGTTAAATAAAAACAGTCTTACATGAATATTACTGGAATCATCGTCTTGGAGCTTGTCGATTGTTCGTAGGTACTGCAGCTTCAATGGATGCGAATAAGCATGTCATTAGCGTACATCAAGCTGCAGTATTTATACCTTAAAACTGACTGCCTCTTCTCGATTTTCCCAGTTTCTTACCTATGCACGTGCGAGGTATCGAATTACTTGGTACAATGCAGTTTCGCGTAGGTGCTTTTCTGACATTCAAAAGATGCAATTACGATACGCCGCACATGTCTTCAGTCAGTGGAATGATCTTACAAAATGTCGTCATCCCGTTTGCTCGTGCCCTCAGATTATAAATTTTATATTTTTTACATTCACTTTTGTTCACAAAGCAAGAAATAATTATAATTTGTCGTTCAAGCTCTCTGATTTTTTTATCTTAATTCCTTTTAAAATTATATAGGTAAAAATTGAATAGATTTATGAAAAAAAAAATTAAAATCAACCGCATATTACACTCACAAACTTAATAAATTATTGAATTTAAAGGAATTGAATTAATTAATACCTAACTTTCACTGCATATTTAGTTAAAAACGTTAAATTTTTGTCATTTTTTTAATACTGGAACGACCTTCTCTTCTTTGCTTATTTAGAAAGCAGAAAAAATATTGTTTTCGTCCACTTGAAGAGAAAGCCTGACATTAAACATTATATATGAAATGTTTTACAAGGCGTCAATGAAACCTGGGCACTTCTAGTTTTAAAATTATATTTTAAGATATCAAAATGAAAGTTAGCATAATATGCGATGTATAAAACCGCATTACTTAAACGGAACGCAAATTCCTGTCACTTCCAGTTTCGCTGAAATTAACCTCAGCTTTGTCATTTTAAATAGAACACCATGTATATTGATGTGGTATAAATTTGGAATAAAACACTTTTAAGATGCAAGATTTAATTATGTAAATAAGTTAAGGTTATTTTTAAGTATTTGTTGTTATCTGTTTTAAAATCATGCATTATATTATTGTATTTATTGTATTATATTGTGAATAGTAGTCATATTAATGTTTTATGTGTATATATGTGGAAGGATGCTTGTGTTAAAACAAAACCAAGGAATGGGAGATTTTGGGGATTATTAGGGAAGATGAAAAAAGTTGAAAGGGAATAAACATCAGTTATCGAAATTTGAGAAAAGTAAACGGACATGTTTATGGATGGCATATAAAACTCATATAATAATTGAGTTTTTTCAATTAGATACTGAATCGTTATCAATAAAGAATAATTGTGTATTGAAGATAAATTATTAAGAATCAAATTGGATTTATCAAGGATAATATTATTGAAGAATTTGGTTAAACGAATAGTAATTATTAATACTGAGCTGAATTGGAGCAGTAATTGGATCAAAACATTACTTTGACTCAATGGTTATTTGTGTGGGACACCAAGATATTAAAAATAAGTAGGTACATATTTAATTTATACCAATAATGTAGGATTAATCCGAAAATTTAATTTTCAATAATAATGCTTTCCATTGAGTTAGTTAGTTGTATTGGCATAGATTAAAAGATAATTATTATTTCCTCTATTTTTGAACTTAATAGTGATGGATTAATTTGTTTAACTGGTCAAAGAAGAAGATTGTTGTAGTGAAATATTTTGATTCCTTTCCTAAACCTGCCAAACAGAGTGAAAAGTATTTATTTAATATTTCGCCTAGAAAATGACATCTGGAAATTTAGAAAGACATGGGCTTTAAACGTTCAGAAATATTTATACTATTTTTTTAAAATTATACCTTTGTATGAATGAATGTTGCAATATTTAAGCCCATTGGCATTTTTAAATAAAGCTACTTCGGTTGCTTAAGGAATTTACGAAAGTGGCTGGAATTTGAAACACACTTCAGCTGCAAAAACCATAATTGCATTCGTAATTTAAAGGTCGCAGAAGGAGATAATCTTCATAGCTGGAGGATTAGTTATTAGTTATTTTATTATTAACTGAAGAACTGTGTTAAACGTGGGTAATTCTAATCAGCAAGTTGCGATAATTAATTGGGGATTATGTTTTAGGTTCTGAGAATATATTATTCTTTCTGTACTGTGATGAGAGCCATGAAGAAAGTTAGTGCTACTTTCAACAAGTTAAACTGATAAAAGGAGGGTTTGATATTTGTTTGTACACATAACAACGGTCGGATTACTCATAAAAGTAGAACTTGTCGTTTCGTTCAGATCTGAAACTTCTAGCGCAGCATTCATAAACAAATAAAGAATGTTTAAAAACAGCATGAAGTATTGCTAGATTACAATTTACTAAATTAATAGTTACATTTTTGTGCTTTACTGCTTCTGAAAATTCCTGAAAAATAAAGCAAAAGCCAGAAATAGTCTCTCCAGAACTGGAAGAAATAGGCGTAGTAAAAATGGCTGATAGTTGTTTAAGTTATATAGAACACATCCGTGTGAGAAAAACATTCACAAAACCGATGTAAATAATATCACTACATAATTTCTAATTCCAGCTTTAATATTTAGCATTTTTCATTTCTAAGAAACATTTATTGATTTCTAAAGTAATTTAGTGGAAGTTTGAAGCATTTAACCAAGTTAATCTTTTTAAAAGGGTGTTATAAAATTTAAACATATATCTTAGTTCTAGCCGGAACAGCAATAGCGGTTGTTACGACAAATTAGCTTTAAGTATTTGAATTAAATATGATGTTAAATTAGATATTAAAGGTCGAAGACAAATCCATTATGAGAAAAAGGTAACCAATTTCCTAGTGGATATATAAACTTTATTAAAAAGGTAATACAAGTAAGTATGTAAACCCCCCATTAATTGGCTAACCTTAATTATCGCGAGGGCATTTTTAAATCGTTATTAAATAAAGAATAGGAGCTGTTGTGCTAATAAAAATTTGGAAAACATCCAACTCAGGCAGACAATACTTGGTATTTTAATACCAATTTATGAGATACTTGGGACCTACAAGCTTAGAGTAAGCCTAGAAAACAAACAAACAACCAAGTTTCTGGGAAAAATTAAAAGAAGTTGCAGAACGGCCCAGGCTACGAAAATATTTAAATATCTATTAAATAACGTTAACTATACTGTATTCACGGGGTTCTGACAGTAAAATCAGCAACCCATATAACACATTTCATCAGCGGCTAGATCATTTATTTAATAAAACCTTCTAATAGAATTAGATCAAAAAACCATATTATTGTTCTATGTATGTTAGATTAACATTTTTGTACGGTATATTTTGCATAATTTAGTGTTAGCAGAATTACTTGATACGATTGTATTGTTGGATACTTTAACATTTAGTTGGATGTTTTGTTATTTTTATATTTTTACTTATATTTGTTTCCTTAGATGATAATATTTCATTTGTGTTAACCATTTTCAATAGGATGTTTAGCTTGTCACTTAAAACGTAAGATTTATGATTTCTTTGTATAATATTTGTATAAAACATGCACTTTCACACCAAATATAATCCAGATGGGGTGCCATCCAGTTAACCAACGATCTTTTGTTTCGCGTGCCTGCTGCCAGGTTTTTATCTAAAGAAAAGGGGTTTATAAAAGCAGACACATTTTGTTTGAGAGCAGAAGTTCGAAGTGAGAAGTTTATTTTGTGCGTTCGATATTTCATATTACTTTGTCAGGGTTTTTCTAATAAACAAGTTTACAATTAATTTGCATTTATTTCCTCAACGTGGAACACAACAGTATGAAAATACAAAACAAACAATGCTCACCTTGATTTAAAAAAAATCGTATTACGAATCTACCAGCATAAACTAAAAATATCTACTAGTTTAAGGGGTTTGTAATGAGGGTTGCACATATTTTACGGTCAGAACTCTGTGAATACAGCTACGTTAATTAAGCTTGCTAAGAAAACTAACTGTTAAAGTTTCAGTTAAATTTACTAGGAGACAGGCCCACACTTCCGCATTAATTAATTTTAAAAATTTCTCAATTGTGTAATAATTTTGCACAAGTATGAGAACTCGCTTAAATTGCGTGATATCGCCCAATGTTTTTTATTGACATCTAGTGATTGCTATATAAACTACTCTTTTAGGTACTGTACGCGAAAGCTTGAAAATGCTTAAAGAGAATTCTTAAGATGGCGCTGAACAATGAGTAAAGCATGACCAACTGCACCTACATGCATACACCGCCAAAATGCGAGGAACACAAAAAAATCATATTTTTTCGATGCTTTAAGATGTATTTATAGTACAAGCAAATAGTGCTTTTTAGAAGAAATAATTTATAAAGTTTTTATATTCACGTAGTTATATTCCCAATAGGGGTAGGAACAAAAGCCCGAAAAGTTCCCACCCAACGAGTGTCCGCAACATCCCCATTTTTCGTGAAAACTCACCCCTAGCGTGTATAGGTTACAGATTTAAAAAAAAAAATTATAACCCGTTGCTCCGATTCGCAAAATGTATAGGAAATGAAATGTTTATTAATAAATTCTACACAAAAAAGGTCATATTGTCCTTTTGGCTAACCTTCATCCAACTCTGGCAAATTGCGTTTAAAGTTAAAGAGATAGTTCTTTATAAAGTTGTTTTAAATGTCCAACACACGCACTATATCTGTCTATTAACCGAATATTATTAACCACTGTATGTTATAATGTGTAGAATACGTAAAGTACCTACGTAAAATCGCTGCCCTTAAAACCTCATTTTATTGATTTCTAACAGCGCGCTAATTACTACCCTTAACTTTAAACCATTTTTCGCGAATTGGATGGGGATTAGACAAAACATCAAGATAGCACTTTTTGTGTAAAATTTAATACAGAATATATCTGCTCATGCTTTCGATGACGTTGTCAATGGTTCCTCGAGGCAGATTGTCCCATTCTCCCACTAGTGCAGCCGCTAGCTCTCCCGTGTTTTGTAATGATGGATTTCAACCGCTGACCCGTCGTCCCAGTATGTCCCATATGTATTCGATGGTATTCATGTCTGGGGAACATGCTGCCCAGTTCATGGCAGCAATAGCAACTTTTAATAAGAAATTTGAAACACAGCGAGCAGTATGCGACCGAGCGTTATCCAGCATTAAAACAAAATCATCCTTTATAACTGGGGTAAATGCCATTGCATGTTCTTCCAGGATATCTGTAATATAACGTGCAGCTGTCAGAGAACCTCCTTGAATTAGGACTAATTCAGTGCAAGCTCCCAAGCATATCCCACGCCAAACCATAGCTGAGACTCATCCATATGAGACCGTGGAAACAATGTTGCATTATGAATATCGCTTCCCTTGTTGCCTCCACACTTTCTTCTCTGCCGTCAATTGCGTTTACACAAAAACGGCTTCCGTCTATAAACAAAACTTTACCCCATTGTCCTAAATTCCAAAATTGGTGTTCACGTGCTAACTCCAATTTCTCTGCACGATGCCGTACCTCAAGTTTGGGACCTTTTGCGAGAACTTTTGACGTTAATCCAGCCTCATTAAGTCTTCGCCATACAGTTCGTTCATTTACACGCGCCTGACGTACATCTTCTAGGGCATTTCTCGTCTGGACAGCTGTTACACGTCGATTTCTCAGAGTCTGCAACGGATTAAATAGGTCTTTCCTTACAGTAGTCACTCGTTTTTTGCCTTGGCCACGTCTTCGTACGTAAGATCCAGTTTGTCTGAACCTCTGTACATTGCGATAAACAACATAGGCTGAAACGCTGAGGAGTCTGCCGACCGCCCTGTAGATTTGGCCATTTTCGATCATTGTTATTGATCTTGCAACTAAATTGGTGATTTTTGATTTTAACCTGTGAGAATTGGAACAATAACAAAAATAGAAATTATTGTTAATGCTTGATCTAAAGTCAACACGAATTAAACACTTATATTCAATAGAATGGAACACCAAGTAACATGTTAACAATAGGATAAATGACAATCAATCCTTATTTGGCGGCTAGATTTAAGTGTTATATCGCCATTTGTTGTTTGTTGTACATGTTGAACTAACAATACAAACATAAAAGCCATAGTATTTAAACTTTCTTTAAAACATTACATTTTTTTATGTTTCCCTAATTTTGCCGGTGCTTTATATTTAGGTAATAACTCGTGACACTGAACTAGTTTCCGCTTACGGATTTACCTTTGGTTAGATGAAGTATTACCTTTGCTAAATTAATTAACACAAAAATTATTACAGGATTTTAAAAAATATGAAATCATTGTTTTCTGATAACTGTACTTCCGGACTTTTGCCCCATTAAATGGGGTAAAGATCCGCACCCCCAAGAAGGGCGGACTTTTGCCCCACCGCGTGACAATAATAAACAAACATTGTAAAATCTAGAAAAAACGCATTTATTGGTCATAGTTATAAAAGAACAATTAGCAAATTTTCTACTCGCCGAGATTATTTGAAAATGATACCATACTTTCGAATCTGCTAGAGATACTAACTATTGACTTGTACAGCTTAAGCAGCACGCCTGTTATATTCAGGAATGCTTGTTCTTCAGTTGCGATGAACCTCATAGCTTTGGGACCCACTGAGCATGCGGACCTTTGTCCCATTTTAACGAAGTAGGAAAAAAGTGTTGTGGACTCCGACATTGAACAACTACGCACAAAATAGGCAGTTACTTTTGTACCATTTCAACAATTTATCTTTCTATTGATACCATTACCTTTTCTGTACGTTGAATTGGCAAGCAGGAATCAGCAAAAATAAACAATACCATGTTAAATTCCTATGTTCGACTTTGAGAACGGACACGCGGTATGTATTTTGCGTATACAGGGTGTAACATGAAATTATGTCATCCTTTTAGGGGTATATTCTACAGCCCAAAATAAGAAAAAAATTCATATAATTTCTTTCGAAAATGCTCCATAAGAAACTTATTGACAAAGACAGTTTCAAAATGCTTTATTACTTAGTTAAAATAATTTAACAATTATTTTTATTTTAATTGTAAATTTTATACTTTAATACTTAAATAAGTAATAACTAATAATCATAATAGTTGCTCAAGATTGCCTCCGTTAACTCTAACACAAGCATCCGCACATCTTAACACCGATGAACGAACGCGTTCGAATATTCCAGTAGTATCTCCAATGGTTGCGCAACTTTGTTCAATCCGTCGCTGTAATATTTCACTATGTCAGGTACCTACTTCCGTTTGATACACCAAATATTTTAAGTAGCCCCACAAAAAAAATCTAAAGGATTCAAAACGGACGACCTTGCTGGCCAAGCAATAGGTCCACCTCGACCTATCCACATTATCCAAGTAACTTCTTGCTTGATTGATAAAGTGAGCAGGAGCACCATTATGCGTAAACCACATATGGTACCTATCGTGTCATTAGAGGCACATTTTCTAACAAGTTTGGCAAAGTCAGGACTTGGCGAACATTTCTGATGTATCCAAGAAGCACAGTCTTAAACTTAATCCTAAAAAATCAATGTTGTTGCTCTTTGGAAATCGTAATAATTTGGCACCTCTGGAGGGAAATGTAAATTTAACTGTTGATGGTGCTACCATCCCAGTTGTTAGGGAAGCCCGCTATCTTGGCGTAATCCTTGATAGTAGCCTAAGATTCCAATCACATGTATCTGATAGTATAAAAAAGCATATTATAATCTAAGGCTAATATATCCTCATAGACAATACCTAACAATACATATTAAAACCTTACTATGTGAAACTTTAGTTCTCTCTCACTTTGTATTTGACTGTCAAATCTATTAGTCCAGTCAACGAACGCTCAATAGGGGGGTGTAGAATGCATGGAGAGTGTCACAATTTTTGACTTCAGGGCTTTGTTTGGAGTCGTTAGGAGGTAAACATACTAAAAGTCCCCGGACATAGGAGGTGAGCGGGGTGCAGGGGGGGACCGAGAAGATCCCCTTTTTAGGTTTTTTGCTTGTATCTTGAATAAGGTGCGTCTTAGCGAAAAAGTTATTACATACAAAATTAAAGGTGTCAAAATTTCTCACATTTTTGGTTGGTAAAGTTTTTTTATATCTCCAACCGATTATGCGATATCCGCTATCAAAAATCGCTAATTTTCGAAAAAAGAATATAAAAAGTATATACCATTTTGGAACATACGACAAAAGGACGCGGAAATTTGGACGCGCGACAATAGGTCGCGGAAATTTGGACGCACGGAAAAAGGACGCGAGCGATAAAAGGACGCAGGCGACATTAGGACGTGGGCCAATATAACGCACGACAAATGGACGCTCCTAAAAATAAACTTCCCTTCACACAGAGAGTTGCTGGCGTGTTTAAAAGTTTTTGTGTTTTTGTATTTCATAGTGTTTAAAAATGGTGTGAAAATAAATTAGGATCATATTAAGAACATGTTACAGCTTCGTTTAAGCAAAAAAAAGTGTACCGTTCCATTTAAAAATAAACAATTCAAAATCGCTACTTTGACATTTGACATCGAATCAAAAATCTGACTACGCCCTTCTAAACATACGGATACCAAAAATGGTTAACAATATCCTAATAATAAACTCATTAAAAAAAAAAGTCGTATAGCTTGACTCAGCCTGTATATCAGCGGTAAAACCCGAAGTACACCAGAAAGTTCAAATAATTCGGATTTAAACAAAAAAAATTAGTCATTTCGATTTTTTTTATTTTTATTTATTTTTTTCCTTTTACATAACTATTGTACAGTAATACGCCTAACTTATACACGCAGCTGAAAGTTGTGGGCAATTCCTCGCAAATACTCTAAAGTTGGCCTATGCCCGTACTGAGAAACTATTATTTTGATCCTTTTTGCAGTGTCTTTATACACCTTTTTACGCGGCGGTACATTGCCAGCTATAAACTGTTCAATTTTTAACATATTCAAGTTGTCTTCTTTCTTCAAAGCGTTTATAAATCTCCATATATTAGGATGTGTAGCATGGAGTAAAGATGAAAAACTGTTGTGCCATCCTTCCACGGCATTATTTGTGCGTGGTATATCTTGTTCTACCAAATCATAGCAAACCCACAAGTTCCTGGAAAAGAGTGGTTCTCTACGTTGTCTCCTTCTGGCCAAGCGACCCATCCACGTATCTTCAAAGTAGTTTATCACGGGTTGCAGTAAATTCTCATTTTCCGTATAAAATGCGCTGTCAAGTAGTTCTTCAAATGCTGCAATAACGTGTTCCTCTGGGATTAAAGCTAGAGCTGACAGTTGTCGCAAATGTAAGGCAAAGTCAGGATCGTCACTATATCTTGCTTGTAATCCTGCACCTTGAATGTGTCTCCACAGGCTCTGAGTGAAGTGAAAGAAACAACCACGGACCCTGGCATCTGGAAACTCTGCTTGAAAAGCATTTATAGCTGCTCTTTCGAAATCCATCATAATCGTGGTAGGCCGCAATTCCGGCTTTAATATTTTTAACTGCTGAAATAAGCGGGTATACGATTGCTGCGTTTTATTTGGAAGAAGAGCGTATACGGTTGGAATAACGTTACTGTACTGCACTCCATGAATGGTATAAAGTTGACCAAATAATGCTGGAGTTGAAGTAAATGTGCCATCAGCATACCAGTGACCACAGTGTTCCATAAATCTCAAATTTCTCTCAGTCGAAAATAATAGGATGCGTTGTTCACCTGGTCCGCTATCAAATAAGAGGAACGGTTCACCATTGCTGTTTTCTGTATATTCGGCGGGAAGAACAAGCTCTGTCAAACTTCTTGGGTTTGCCGGAATAGCTTCTTGTTGCTTACGTACTCGTTGTATGGTTCGTTTTAGAGAAACTACTGAAGGCAACTGCCCTGCTGCAGCCAACGAGAGTCCTTCTGATGCAGTAGCCACTATAGCTTGGGTGGTTGGTTCAACTTGTTGAGCCATCTGCTTGATAAAGCTTGTCCCAGAAAAAATTGTCGTCAATTGGTTTTAACAAAAAGCCACATAAACAAATAAATTTGAACTATTTTATCGAATAGTTTTATTATTTAATAACTATACATAATGTAATAATAAACATTTAAACCTTGATTATGATTCACCCAAAAGTTTTGCAATTTTCTTTTAGCCCCTTACATTAAAATTTGTAGAGTGTCATTCGACATCATTTTTGTAGTTTGCTTCGACTTGCATTTAAATTTTTTACGAATTTTTCTGTTTTAATTATCTTAAACTCTTCACTAACAGATTTTCTGTCCTTTCCAGAATAATGATGATGATCTGGTAGCGATTTGAAGTCGAGCTTGCAACAAGTCTCATCGTCCATGATCACATTTTTTGTGTGCCAGTTTTGAGTACAACTTTCTGCATCTTGATTTTGCAATAGTTTTTTGCTTAGCACTTCTGTTAGCGACTTTTGTTTTTTTTTAAGATTTTAAGGAATTTTTTGCTTAACTCTCAGCCCAGTTTACTTGGTGGTTTCAAATTTTTTAGTCAAGTTTCTTATAGAGAGGTTTGGATTGTTACACAGAGCTTTCTTCTTCTCGATATTTTTATTTACAAACCCCGGCTTGCGTCCACTTTAACATTTTCTTCGTATATTACCCATTTCACTATATCTTTTCAACACTTTTTGAACAGTCCTTCTTGTAGTTTTTAACTTATTAAGGCCACTTTTTTCGTGGAAATACCCCGATTTTTAACATACTTGTACAATATTTTTTCAGGTAATGCTTCTTCTTTTGATGATATCTTTCTCAAATTTAATATGACAGTTGTCAACTAATTGTTTTTATTTACTACTCAGCCAACTAACAAAAACGGCTGATTAATAAATTCTTTAAAATTAAAATGGCATATACACATATACAGTAGGGTCAAATTTTGGCGACAATTTTTTCTGGGACAAGCTTTATTATTGCAAGCTCTCCTTGCTTCTAGTTTTGCTGCATCGGCAACGTGGTTATGGGACAGACTCTTCACGACTTCGTTTTCTACTGTATGCACCCTTCCAGGACATTTACACTTATTGTAACTGGCACACTTCCAGATAGTCTTCCCCTCAATTATTCGTTCCTTTTTGTGAAGAAATCCATTAAAACACACATTGTTGTTACCCTTCTGACTTTTCACAAATGTTAGCACCATCTTTACAGACCCAGGAATGATTCTAAACTGCGTATGATCCTGGAAGCATAGAATATACAGTGTGTCCCAAATTCAATCCCCACCATTAGGATCTCGGAAACTATAAAAGCTACAAAGTTGGTTAAATAGGGAAAGTTTTAGGAATTTTAATGCTCATTTCATATCCGTTGAGAAATCACAGCCAACTTTGACCGTTTTCGAGATATCTTGGAAAAACCGAAATTTGGAGTTTTCCGTTTTCCAAAATATCTCGGAAAGTATTAAGTTATTAGTTTCAATACTTGTACATTGTGAAGGCACTTTTTTACGGAGAAACGGGTGGTACCATTTGTTTATATTTATGACGCTTTGTTTGTATTCTATGAACAACCACTTTTGATTTTCATATGGACGCCATATTGAATTTTGTCGTAACTAAACTCAGCTATTTTTTCTCTTTTCAACGATGTATCACACGTGCAGAGTTTTTGAAGAAGAGTGGGAATAAAATACATTTTTTCTTTATTCGCGTAGTAGGCTATGATAAAAAAAATGTATTTTATTCCCGCTCTTCTTCAAAAACTCCGTACGTGTGACACATGGTTGAAAAAAGAAAAAAGAGCTGAGTTTAGGTACGACGCGACGCTTTGTTTCTATTCTATGAACAACTACCTTTGATTTTCATATTTTGGCAATTTTCTCAAAAAAAATCTTATGTGAGGGTATAAAACTTTTGCACGGTTAGAAAGAGAAAAAAAGGACTATCTACTGCAATTGTCAAATATGCAAGTTCCTATTTAAAAAAAAGGGCGATAACGTCACCGTAGAAAAATGACTGTCCCAAAAAAAATTCGATTCCTCTTAAAATATGCACCGTAATTTAAATCGCTATACCTGTCCGATCGTTTTGCCAAAAAACAATTATTTCAGGAGATATTGAATTTGTTCCATACTTTTGTACCACACTGTATATTAGGGCCAGCAACTTTCTGTGGCCAAAAAAACCACGAAATTTTAAGACTGTTCTTGGTTTTTTCAAGATATCTCAAATGTGGTTCGGTCTAGCGCTTTCTTTCTTCTTATCTTTCTTAGAGAGGACAAAATTTATAACAAATTTTATTCTTACGACTTTTTTCTAAACGCAGTAACAAGAGCGCTACGGCATCCGATATACTGAATTTTTTTCCCAACTTGATGAAAATAGCACACTTTATTCTTTTTAATAAGGTGCTATTTTCGCCAAATTGGGCAAATATTTCAATATATCGGATGCTGTAACGCGCTTGTTAATGGGTTTAGAAAAAAGTCGTAATAATAAAATTTGTTGGAAATTTTGTCCTCTTTAAGAAAGATAAGAAGAAATAAAGCGCTAGACCGAACCACATCTGAGATATCTTGAAAAACCCAAGAACAGTCCTAAAATTTCGTTGTTTTTTAGCCACAGAAAGTTGCCCCAAGGTCAGCCGAATTGGAAAACTTGGTTTTCCAATGTTGGCCCTAATATATACAAGTAAAAAAAATCTTCTACCCGACCTTTTGCAAGGTAACATGTACTTATTCACTGGACTAATTTTACCGTTTATTATTTTTGTTTTAACTTTCAAGATTACAGCCAGTTCTATTAAATTAAATTTTTCTTTCGCCCTTATCTATTCTTACTATCAAGTTTATTGGGTTTTCAGTATAAGGATACGTCACAACTACAAGAATTACCAAACTTCCGTACCTTATTAATGCAATTTACAACTAACACATCGCCCAAGAAGTTGTTAGCAAATTACGCCTCATTATTTCAATTTTTCCTCTTTAAATTAATTATCTGTTCTCAAACACACTTAGGAATAAGGAAGTGGATTCTTTTAAAGTTGTTACAATAATTATCTAAATTGATAAGTATAGGTTTAACTTTAATCGATAAAGAGTCATTTTTCTGGTTTTACAGATATTAACCCAGAAGTTAACATAAAGTGCAGACACGAAGTGACTATCGCTTGAAATTTTTTTATACGAATTTTAACAACCAACAAACTGAATCTCAGCTTAAGTTGATAGTACACAATGTAATTTTCGTCAAGATGTAAACACAATCTAAAGTTACCAATTAGGTGCAGCAGAATAATTTGAAAGGACATCATAAACGATTTGAAATAGGTAAGCAAAATTTCGTTGCCAAATTATAACTGTCGTTTTCCCGCAACGGTACGAGTTTTTTTTTTTTTTGATATTAATATTAAACTGAGTTGATTGCTCTTTACTTGGCATATTAATAAATTAACTATCTAAATAATTAAAATTATTGAATTTATTATTTCAATTAATTCTTGATTGTGCAATTAACTGTTTTTTAGGTTTTGATGTATTGTAAAGAACGCTCGGTTTTGAAATCAACCTACGCACGAAGCACAACAAATCATAAAAGATTTTTTTTTAATTATCAGTTTCCCAACAAGTTGATAACAAATTAAACCCTCTTATTTCAAATTATTCTCTTAAATTAATTATTAGTTTACTGTTTATTAAAGGCATTGGTCAAAGCAATTATCCAAACAGATTTATTAATATTGCTTTAAACACTTTGGATTAACGGCCGATTTAACAGACAAATTAAAACAATAAAAAACTTTAATACAAGTTTAATTCATAACGTGACGTTTCGATCTTGGTTTTAGATCCTTATCAAACTATAACAATAATTAAAAATTAGTCAAGAAGTAAAAAACTAAAAAGTCTCATGATATGCAATGGGATAATATACAAATTATAGATTCTGAAACTAATCTTTCTAAAAGACTAATTTCTGAGATGCTTCATGTTAAATCTAATAAATTAACACTTAACAACCATACTGAGACACAAAAACTTAATCCTGTATATAATGCTATCATTAATTTAGAATAATAATTAAAAAAATTTCTGTCGTTGTAACCTTTTTTAGTGTATATGTTTCTTTCCACGAGATAAATTAAAATGTGGGTTGGGCCCTTTCTGTCCTTAGTTAGTTAATATCTTGTTCTTTTCAAGTTCTACTTCAGTTTGAACCAACCATTCTAAATTTCAACATGTGTCTGCAATAAAGTTTTTGGTGTTCGAGTCTTTTGATTTTTCTAAACATATTGGGCCATATTCATAAACAGTATTTAAAGTTAGTAGGGAGTTTAGTAGCTACTAAACCAATATAATTAATATATGTTGCTATAGCAATTAGTAACATCTAACTTTAAACACTGTTTATGAATATGGCTCATTGTGTTTACTAGCAAATTTATCAATAATCTTTTTGGTTGTTTCTAACTCACAGGTAATTATTTAATTTTTTAAATTTTTTTACTATTACAACTCCTTTTTAGTTTTTTACTTCTTGACTAATTTTTAATCATTGTTATAGTTTGATAAGGATCTAAAACCAAGATCGAAGCGTCACGTTATGAATTAAACTTGTATTAAAGTTTTTTATTGTTTTAATTTGTCTGTTAAATCGGTCGTTAATCCAAAGTGTTTAATAGTTGCCAGACGATAATTTTTCAATTTAATATTGCTTTAAGTTTAACCAAAAGCAAGTAATTTTTTAGGATTTTAAAATACAACCAGTAGAGAGGTAGAGAGGCTGATGGGAAGCTTATGAGCAATTGCTTGGATATTTCAAACAGTTAACATTGCTAATAATTATTGAGTTAATTCTATGTATGTCAGACATTGTAAATATTTATCAGTTAGATTTGACATTTATTTTCTAGGTATTAATGGAAGACTTCGGAGAAAAAATTTTACAATTCCCACTGCGTTTGTTGAAATTCTGCGGACAAAATCCTCAACAAAGTAAATTAATGGTTTACACAGTTGTTGCTATTTATACGATTTTTGGTGCAATAAATTTAGGTTTCACCATTCTTCAGCTCTTCTACGCTAGCGAGAACGACGTGCTTATTGTCATTGTTCAAAGCTGCGAGGCATTTATAGCCTATGAGCAGGTATGTTATTACTTTACGTGAAACAATTTTTTACATATTTAAATACACTTTCTATAAAAAATGCGTTTGGATGAAGTAAAAGGGGTGATGAAATAAGAAACATAAAGCACACACATGTCAGAAAATAAAGGAAAACGTATAAACGAAGGATGTAGACGGATGCGTTGAATAAGAGTGATCCTTAGAATAAAGAAAGAACCACAAACCAAGAAACACAATTAAAACTAAAACTTTATGAAATTACAGAAAATAAAATATTTTGGGTGCAAAAAATTTAAAAAAAAATGGTATCAAGGAAACTAGGCGGCGCAATAGAAAATTAATAAATGATATAAAGGATAATAAAAATATACTGTATTATTACAAGCAAATCAAGAAGCAATAAGGAAGAAAAGAGGCGGATGCAGTAAAATGGCATAAAAACTGACACGTGGAATATGACTACAGCAATTAGAAAAGAGTTATAAAGTAAAAGAATGGGCTACAAACTAAAAGTAATATAAATTCGTACATCACGGAAATTAGCATTGGGAAATTTAAACTAAAAGTAGAACCAGGCAGAGAAAGAAGGAGTAAGAAATGATAAAAAAATATTAGGCAAGATTGCCGAGAATAATGGAAAGGAAAGGAAATTGTTACAATATCCAGCAAACGTCGGTAGACAAGGAGATCAGAATAATGAAGAAGAACAAGGACAAGGACAAGACATTGTAACTGAATTTGATGCACTCAGAAAATGTAAGTGAAAAACTTATTGTTATCTTCTTCTTCTTCTTCATGAAGGATGATTTTCATGCGTAATTTAGGGATAGTAATTGTTCCTCTTGAATTTTTCTTCTGTGATAATAATAATAACGATGGAACGTGTGTACTGTATAGATCAAGACTGTATTACAACAAATAAGCAGAGAACCCATCAGGCAAGTAGCTGCAATAATGAGAAGCAGCAATATCGCAGCAGAAGGAAAAAGGCAGTACGCAATAATAGCAACACGCAAGCTAAATTAAAAGCAAAAATGTAAAGAATTCACAAAACAAGAACCTATTTAAGTAAAATGAGTTTTAGAAGGCAGTGGAAAAGTATTTTACAGTATAGTAAGAAGCCAGAAGGTATATCTAAACTAAAAGTAAAAATAAGAAGATGTATAGCAACAGTGCATTAAAGAAGAGAGAAAAGAGGTAAGAAACAAAAAGAACCAAGCAGAGTAAGGGAGCCAATGCCGAAAATTACACTAAAAGGCATGGAAGGAAAGTGTGAGACAATATGTAGAGGAGTGGAAGATACAAACAATGAAGTAGGGAAAAGGATTATCAATATGAGAGCAAGTGACGAACATGATCAGAAATTAAATAGTGAATTAAATGGCAAAAAGTAAAACGAGAATTACATACCCAGTTTTAAAGAGTCTGCGGTGATGTTGTTCAAGGGTTCTCTGTCACCCTCTTGAATAGCCTTAGCGGATTCCTTCACACATGATTTTTTAAACCCACTTGATGTGTTTCTTTTAGGACTTCCTTGCATGCGTAACCATTAATGGATGTTTGCGACTACATTTTCCATTTTCTGTCGGTATCGTGAAGTATGCAGCAGATTGTCTATAAGTAGTGCATATTCCGCTCCTTTGTTTTATATCGCTTATCCATGATAATCTTCTTTTTCCTATTCCCTTTTACCTGCAACCTTCCCCACAACATATACATGTATATTTCGTATGTCCTGATTTAGGACGTTGGTGCCACCTCTTCAAACGACTTGGCATCGTGACCTTGTTATGTCTCCCTTGTACTAAGTGTATAGTGTGTCTTGTTGCTATCTGAAGGCGACCACTCCGCAGACAGAATCGTTAATTAACCAAACAATTAAATGGCTTCGCTCGCTCAAGTACCGACCTCAAACAGTGGGGAATTCTTTATAATAATCCTTGCCACTGCGTGAGATTCGAACCCAAGGCTCCTAGCTAGGTTAGCAGTTTTTCTTCACTGAATGGTAATCAACTCTCGATCACCGTTCAAACTTCCTCATTCATCATTCTTGCCGTCCACGATATTTTGAGGACTCTGCGATACATCCACATTTTCAGGACTTCTATTTTGTTCATGTTAGTTGTGTTCAATTTTCAGCTCTCCATGCCACCACAGGCGTTCTCCATTCGGGACTTATTTCTAGATCTGATGTCCAGTCCACGCAAAACCAGATTCCGATGAATGTAAACTTGTTTACCCGTTCTATGGGTAAATCACTGAATACTGTTCTGGTATTTCATAACGTATCTGGTTGTAGAGTTACAACCATCAATTTGGTTGTTTCAGTATTAATGTTAAAGTCCGTACTTTCGCGGTGCTCTCCGACTATAGTAAGGAAATGTTGGAGATCTTCTGCATTTTCAGCAATCAGTACTAAATTGACAGCATATCGGATGTTATTAATCTGTAACCCTTTAACTTTTATTGCCTTTTCAATATCTTCAAGTGCTTCTTGGTAAATACTCTCAGAGCACAGGTTAAATTTGAGTAGGTGAGAGGACATATCCTTGTCGAACTCTTTTGCAGATTTTAATAATTTTTATTTGGACATTTCGATTCCACTATAAATTCTCTATGCAGCGAATATCTTTTTGATCTACATCCATTTGTCTCAGAATGCTCAAGAGCTTAAGGTATTGAGCTCTCCCAAACGCGTTCCCGTAATCTATAAAGCACACGCAATACAGGCATACGTTTCCCCTGATCGCAGTAGTTTTATACGGATACCTGTGCTACAGCTAAGACTTGTCTAGTGTCCAAACGTTGTCTAAATCCAAATTGTGAATCGCCTGTACTCTTTGAATTTTCTTGCGTTATTCTTTCTCAGCGAAGATAGTTTTCTGAGTTAGACTTGTTGGTTTTTCTGCTTGGAATCAGGTTTGCACATTCCAGGTCCCTATGTTAATCTTCTTGTGGGGATTCATCATTATTATCTTGACTTAAAACCGTTCCCCGGAGAATCGATCACGGAACTATCTTTACCTGTGAGAGTAACGAAGGTGGTTCTCCGTTGCCTTCCTTCGTGCTGAAAGAATCAATATTAAGCAACTCCTACAGGTCACCTCAAATTTTCCAGAGGTCACACGGCTTTCGGCCCCTTGGACGTGAAAGGATTTGCTGATGGAGCTCTTAGATAATCGATTTAGTTTGATAGTAAGTATTTCTCCGATTTTCGACTGACACCTTCCGAGATTCTTCATCAGCCTTAACTTCCGCTTCTTGTTGGTTAACGGCAAATTGGGCGACGTTGTGTTTTCCAAACCCTTAAATATTTTTGTTTATAATCCGTTAAGAGATCAGCCTAATGAGGGAAAAAAGGGTCGTTGAAAGGATTAAAGTACCAGAAGCATATACATAAAAACTACAAGTAAAGAAAAATCAAACAAAGCTTTATATACAAGCATGTTAAAAATAAGTGGAGGAACAGTAGTTTAGTTCAAAGAGCATAAATAAGGTCAATAGTAATAGTTCTCTTTACTAAACATTGCTGTTCTAAGGGATAACTGAATAATGTGCTACGTTAGTCTAGCAAAGTGTTTGTAACCAAACCTACGACCTTTAGTTTTATAGCCCAATGTCAGAACTATTGAGTTATGGTCATCCCATGGAATATCGACAAGAGTAGATGAAAACCCTTGGTATTACAGAAGACCCAAAAGAACAGAATTATTGAAACAAATCAAGTATTTAAAGATAATTGAAGAGAAAGCGAAATGTGGTCATATAAAGGATAATAGAACAATAGCGATAATGGAATAATTAAAAAAAGAAAACTGGAAGGCTTTTTCGTGTCAAGAACATTGGAAAGATTGGTCAAAAGAGAAGTGAAAGCGAAAGGGACCGGGGAGGTTAAAGAAGTTAGAAAAAACGACCACTGCCAGGAACCGAAAATTTTGAGGGAAATTAATGGTTAAGAAATAGCTTATCTCTCCGAAGCCCTGTGAAGGCAAAATGGTCCCCAAAAGAAAATAAAATAAAATCCTAAAGAAGTATAATTTTCAAAAAAAATTGTATTAAATATTAGTTATAACTAGAAACGCCCTTTGAATTACATTTATGTAACTGGCTAACTATCATTTAGAGGTATTTTCGATTTTTTAATAATTTGACTTCCACATAATATTTGCTATGGAAAAAATTGTATTAACAACTTTTACCAAGGAAAACATCTGAAAGTTAAAATTACCAGTAGATGGGAAAACTAAATAATCCTATTAAGGGGGGGTTTTAGTAGCATGTTTACGCGCTGAAAATTGTGTAATTTTAAAATAACGGTACGGTTAAATAATGACAGTTCAAAAGAAGGACGAGTACGAATTAAAATTTTTAGAACTTTCCTTCATACGCTACAAGGCCAGAACGACCAATTTTAATATAGTAATTAAATTATAGCCTATTATGAAAAACTTACGAAAAGGGACTTGCACACGACATCGATCAACAATGTATTGATTTTCGCATGTAGCGGGGTAGGTTTCAATATTACCTTCCTATGCATGTATCGACCCTTTTGCCAATTTGTATAATTTTGGCGTGATCTTTATTTAGCTTTAGAAAAGATTGGGTATAAAGTTTTAAAAACTGATTAAAGATAGGCAACCCAACATTCACCGACTCTGTCAATGTCACTGTCAATGTGTACAAAGAGGTTTAAGAGATTAAAAATCGGTATTCGCAAATACTTATACTGAATTTTGAAGTTTTGTTAGGTAGAAGCCGGTAGAAGCAATACTAGAAGATCCAATACTTTCTTGGCTGGTTTTAAGTCAGGCAACCCAAAATACTTAAATACGAAAAATATTTTAACTAAAACCCACCCTTAAGGAAATATTACCAAGGAAAATAACTATTAGAAGTTGATCTGTAGGCTTAATAATGAGTAATAAAATTTAAAGTCATCCTCAAGGACCCATGGAAATAAAAGTTGTGTTTCAGCTTGGTTCAGGATATGTTGACTAAATACAAAACAAAGTAATAATTACACAAATCTGAAGCCTCGATTTTTTTTAGTTATAGCATGACGCTCCATGGGTCACTGAATACGACTTTAATATGAGTAACTTGATATAAATAGGTGTTATTGAAAATAATGCTTCGTTATCTAACTTGTCAAGCAAGTAAAGTACCAGCTGATCAACAGCATTCATAATTAGAGGAGGCTGTGAATGTTGCTATTTTATACTGCGTGGTTGGTAAATGTCTCAATTCTGACACTTAAAATTTTTAATTTTAAGCTGCAAGCCTGTGTTGCCAACTTTATGGTAAATATCGCAGCCTGCTCTAATTATAAACTTCGTTGACCACTTGGTATAATTGGACCTACTTTTTATCTGAGAATTTTTCTGCACTTTTCTCAGATAATTAATTTGATTTATATAAAAAATGAATTTTATTTTCTAGTTAACTAATATTGATATTGATTTTACAGTGTATATTTAAATCCCTAACTGTTGCAATTAAAATAAACAGCTTCCGCCGTCTTATCGACGATACAAAACAGTTTTGGAAAACTAATCGATTTCAAGTGGCAACCCGAAAAGAACTGGAAACCATGTTCAAACGCACTTTACTGTTACAGAAGAGTTTCCTTCGCTTATTATTAACTACTTTAGTAATCGTGACGACAAGCTTTTACTTTACTAAACAATTACCTGCTGGGCCTTGGACAATGGAGAAACAAACCGCATTGTTTAGATATATATTAATTTCGCAAGAAATCATTTTACCGTACGTCACCTTGCAAGTGGCGGCTTACGAATCGTTCTTTTTGGGCATATGTGTACATCTGATAGTGCAATTTAAGATGTTACGTTATTCTTTGCAAAGCCTAAATACACCCACCTCTGGTGATAAAATGGGCGATGATTATTTAGACAAGTTGATGTATTACATTCGACACCATCAATTTTTACTTAGGTACAGGACTTTGTAATAAATTACAAAAATCCTGTAATGATTAATCAATTTTAATATCTTTAAGGTTTTCTAAAAATTTGCGAGATGCATATTCGCCGATAATGCTCGTTATGTATTCCACAGATGCACTGGCATGTATGGTGGAAATGTATATGGCTTTTCAAAGGTATATGATTTCATTACAGTTACTCTTAAGAACTCACTTTAAAGTAAACAAATGGATAAAACTTCCTAATACTACACTTCCAAAGTTCTAAGTTATGTGGAGGGCGCTTTGTTGTCTCAAAATGTCGTGTAACATACTTTGAAAATTAACAGACTTAGGATGTTAAATGTTAAAGGGCCTTTGTTTATAGAATGATTTACACCATAAAATTCCATAGCAACACAATACTAACTGAAGAAATTGTTGACTCAAACCAAGCTTAAAACGTTATGGATGCCACATCCAAATCAACGAGCACATAACAGTATAAGAAAAAAGGCTGAACTGCATAGAAAGAGACCAGCGAAAAAATCTGTTAATATATTATGATTTTTAATCAGATACTACAAATTGCTTTGATCTAGTAAAAGTAAGTAAGTCTAGGAGTAATAAATAACAGTTAAACGTAAAATGCGAGGATTGAAACATAGAAGCAGTTAGAAACATAAAATCCAGGGAGTGCATTAGGCCCTTAATTACAACGGTCGTAAATGTGTAATTAAAATACTTGATTCTATAAAATATCAAACTACTAAATGTATTAAAATTAATTATAGAAGAGGGCTATTCGAAAACACTAGACACAGAGTTGGTCCCGATAATGAAATACTTTAAGGAGTAAGGTAAACATACGGTTATAGAATATAACAAATTAATACTTCTTCTTCCTCTTATGGCCGAAGCCTAGGCCGATGGCCTGTTATACACTCGTAAGGACGAGTTCTGTGAGCCCTCTTAGCACGTATGCTGGGCAGGAGGCTAACCTAACCCATCGAGAGAGGTGAAAAGACCGACCCGCAGTGTTGCGAGGTTAACGGTTATCAATGCTGTTAGTATGATAACCGGGACCGCCGGCTTAACGTGCCCTCCGAAGCACAGAGAAGCGTACGAAGGATATCGTCGGTCTCAGGAATCGAATCCAAGGTGCCTACGTGATAGACCGATGCCTCTTACACGCGGCTATCCCCTCCCCAAGAAATTAATTATTGATGATAAAAAAATGGAGCAAACAGCATTAATTTAAGCCAAGGAAGAAAAGGCAGGAAAAGATAGACACCGATCAGAAAATGAGGTAAACATCAGTGCGTAAGAACTGCGAAAAACAAAAATAATAAAATCAGACAGAAATTGGCTGCCTCCAGGTTATCAGCAAAACCGTAATAAAAAAACAAGCACCCAAATACGAAGTAAATCTGGGAGTGAAAGCTCTTCAATTTCGCCGTATTCTAACAACGAAATGGAAGAAAAGACGCCCACAAGTTGACGACGTTGGGTACGGCCACGGATAAATGTATAGATATAACAAAAAGAAAAGCACCACCCCAGTGCTCTGGTTAGGGGGGTAGACGCATACCAAAAATTCATCAAACAATTCAAAGAAGAATATTATGCAACATTAGCAGGCGTTGGGAAAAAAATATTTATGACCAAAAAATATACACATTAAATGTAAAAACCTCTAAAACGGAAGAACAATTAATTGAAATGTAATGCATAAAATTCAATCAGATTGCGATATTAGAGCAAAACAACGGAGGCGGGGCGGGATTCTTGGTAAACAGATCGATAAGAAAGTTAATCGAATAACTCTCTGAACAGACAGACAGAATAGCATCCCTACGTTTGCAATTACATGAAAAACTGGCTATAAATAAGTGAATGAAATGTATATCAAAAGACAGAGTAATGAAAAAAGGACGGCCATCAGTAAGGTGGTCGGACGAAATAGATCTAGAAGGTGGCAAATACTAACTGACAAAAAAAAGAGGCCTTTGCCCAACAGCGGGACTGGACGGGCTGCATAATAATAATAATTAGGTGAGATTGACTTGCAGGTACCATGTATCTCGTTGTTCTAGCTCTTATGAAAACATCCGAATTTTCTAAAACAAATTAAGTTTTCAAACAAATCCAAGCTATATGTGACAATAAACAACCCCTTTACATAACCCACAGTTGTGACAGCTATTCAGAGTGCCCATTTTGTCGCATAACCCCTTATTATTCATTCTAAATATGCATCATCTCATACATTCACTAAAGCTTACTTGTAATGTGTGCTGCCTATTCAGAACAAATCGGGGGTTACAAGATAAAATTGGCGCACTGGATATTTTCTCATTTTTATTACCAACGTAATAACCTAAATCTATATCCAACTATTGTTTAAATAAAAAGTGAATAGTGAATATTTATGCTCTGAATGAAGCTACACTACTCCAAAAAGTTAACGCGTCACATATTAGTATGACAAAATCGATTTTTAAGGCAATATTTTAAGCACTTTGTGTTATTTCGAAGACACCACACATACGATATTTTTTAAACTGTATATGTATAGATCGTTGCTGTGGTTGTTTATCTACAGGGAATTTTTCTTTTTAGTATACATATCCCCTATGTATACTTTTATAATAAACGCAAATAGGCAACCCACTATACACTATAAACGTCACGTCACGTGGTGCGTAAAGGTTATGTTTCATGTTTGTAAATAAAAAATAAATCAAAATTAGTGGAATATCAACATAATTTTAATTCAACGATTATTCTAATACATAAAATATCAACAATATAGAACAGAAAGGAAAATTAAAACAGCAACAGTTAAAGACTAATTTTTTGACATTAACTTAATTTGATGATTTTTGCCACAGCATGCTAATTTTTTAACGTTTATAGTGTATAGTGGGTTGCCTATTTGCGTTTATTATAAAAGTATACATAGGGTATATGTATACTAAAAAGAAAATTTCCCTGTATGTGCATCACTCTCTCTCTCATGGTTGTCAATCCTATAGTTTGGTTGCGTTCAACACAACAGATTTTCACTTTTTCCTGTCTGTGGCAAATCTCTTCATTTGTCCGTACGTTCTACATTTCACGTCTTGTATGATTTGACTAATATATTGTATTCTCGGCCGGCCGGGCGGGTTTTTAACTTGTACCATTCCTTCCACTATTGTTTCCAATAGAGTTTTGTGCCTAAAGATGTGTCCTATAAGTGTATCTCTTCTGCGTTGTATATTTTTCATAAGCATTCTTTCTTCTTGTGCCTTCGCCAGCACTTCGTCATTCGTCGTTCGGTCTATCCATCTAATTCTTATAGTATCCTTCTGAGGCACCACGTCGCGAATGCTTCAAGCCTTTTTTCCTCTCTTTTGAGTATCATCCATGTCTCGCACCCGTACAGTGCAATGCTCCAGCCAACGTTCTTAAGAGTTGTTTTCCTTTTGTTAATGATATTCTGTTTGAAGTTAGCAGTGTTTTCTTTTTGTAGAATGCTAGTTTTGCTTCCTGTAACCGTCTTATTATTTCTGTAGAGCTTCGACCATCTTTTGTGATTATACTTCCCAGATATTGAAACTCTACTACTTCCTTTATCACCTCGTTTTCTATTCTGATGTACGTATGTTGGCTGCGTTGGAGTTTTTGCGCATACAAATATTTTTGTTTTCTTTATGTTTACTTTCATGTTGTATTGCTGCAGTATGCGATTCATGGCGTTTAAGGTTAATTGTAGATCCTTTTCTGTTACCGCCAGCAGTGCTATATCATCGGCATATCTCACCTGTTTCATACATATGACATATAACTGAGTGTATTTATGATTCTCACAGCCTAAAATTTTTAGCAGTTCCCCTGGTATTTTGTCTCTACCAGGAGCTTTGTTTGTTTTCAGTCGCTGTATTGCTTTTTCGTATTCGTTCCACCTGATCCTTTCTCCTATCATTTCTTTTTGTGGTAGATTTTCACGTTCAATGCACGTATTTTCTACCTCTTTACTTTCTGTTCTAGGGTATCTATGTGGATAAGAACTTGAATTTAAAATCTATTTTAATAGCAGTTTTACTTTAGCTTATGTACCACAAAAGAAAAATGTCCATGGTTTTCTGTTGTACTACTTATACCATGTGAATTTAATAATTTACCACGGGATGAATATACTCAGGCAGTATTATTATGGGAACAAGGTTGGAGCTATCACATAATTCGAAAAAGACTTGGCGTGTCTCATATGTCGGTATATCGAATAATGTAAAGATATAGGGAGACTGATGACTATTCCAGCAGACATGGACAAAACAAAAATCGCGCATCTTCAGAAGACGACCGTTTTTTAAGACTTTATGCTTTAAGACAACGGGCTGTAACAACGAGAAGCTTGCATTCGAAAAAGGCATGGTGTTCGAGGAGGCACTGAAATAGTACACCAACGTTTTGAGGAAGCTCAATTGGTACCTTGAATTCCTGCTCAGGGCAAGCCTTAACCACAGAACAGATAAATTGGCTAAAGGCTGATTGGGATAGCGTTTTGTTAACGGATGAGTTCAGAATTTGCCTGCATAGCGCTGATAGACCTGTCCGAGTATTTATATCGAAGGCCAAATGAGCGATACGTCCAGTGTATTCCCTGGATGATAATTATGGTCTGGAAAGGAATCTTTTTGATAACCCATACGTACGTGATGTTATTGAATAATAACAATTTTAATGCAAAGCGTTACATAATAAACATTCTTAAACAGCGTGTTGTGCCACCTACTCCCTATATCTATCAAAATTTCTTGTTTATGAAAGATAATGGCGGACTGTTCGGATACTCCAAAATTACTTTGCAGAGATTTGAATCAATACCATGGCATGGATAGGATGCAGTAGTGGCCTCAAATCAAAGAACATATCTGGGATATGTTCGCTAAAGCAATCATCCAAACCGACCTGGCAACCTAGTGGAATACAGGAAATTGGGACTTACTGGAACAGAATGACATTAGAATGCTTATTTTAAGTATGTGTCATTGGTGTAAGGCTGTAATTCAACCTGGAGATGGAAATGTGGAAATACCCAATAATTACTATTTTTTTCAAGAACTGCGTTTCCTGAATTTTGAACCAGTTTCTAAGATTTTTTTTCGTTTATTAAAATTTTATTTTGTATTCTTAATGGTGCGTTAATTTTTTGGAGCAGTGTACTGAAATGATTATGTTATGGGACGTGCTTAATTTATTACAGTGACAGCGTATTTGCGTTAATGAGGTGCACCGGTGTATACCTTTGTGCTTTATTTCAACTTTCGATTTACTGCATTCCTTTGAATTACATTACAGATGAGGTAAGATAAGAGATGTAGTACTCACGCTTATTTATTTTTATTTTAATTAAAATGTTGACATACAATGTGATTTTTTAAAAACTCAATTGCAGCAAGCCGTATTCTGGCTTAATACAGACAGTTCTAAGGTTATTAAGACAGAATACGGCCTGCTGCAATTAAGTTTTTAAAAAATCACACTGTACAATAAATTTACTTTACCTAAATTTGCAAAATCATTCTTAAAACATTCACAACGACGATCGAAGTTTTCTTCCTCGTTGGCTGTATTACAAAATGGACATACATCGTAACTCAATGCGAAGAGTACTTCTGCCAACAGATTAATTTGTGTTGCCTAATCAGATTAGGATACGAGTTATAATACAAAGTGAATACATTTCTCATCTTTCAATATTTTTGCAACACTGTTCATGAGCTTTTAATATTTTATGCGTTTTCTTTTTCACGAATTGAAAATAGTTTTGTAAAATATATCCCAAACAGGCTACTGCAGTTGCTGAAGAAATTTTTAACTCTGGCTGGAATCTTAAACACACATCTGCTGTGAAACACATAGTTCCATTCGTAATTCAAAGATCACAAAATGAAATACTATTCACGGCCGGTGGTTTAATAGATATGAACTGCAGGACTGTACTCAATGTAAGTTTTTTAATTATGAAATAATAGTAATATAAATTGGAAATTTTAGGTTTGCAGGGCTTCGTACTCCTTTTGCACCATCATGAGGGCTCTGGAACGTCACTAACAATATTCCAGCTACAATGTGAATGATGATTATTAGTTACTTTTGTCTGGGTATTTCGCTAAGATAAAATAACAAAAATAAAAGAAATTGCGACAACTACCTTTCGGGCTCTTTATTTTGCTCTCTAGCTGTTCTCTTAATAATTGTGTAATGCTTAAAGATTTGAGAAGGTCACCGTATTTTTATAAACGTGGAACTTTTCTTATTACTCACCAAAGAGAAACCCTCTGCTGACGAAATGTGGTGTTACCACATGAATTGGTATACTAAATCGAAACTTGCAACTTTTGTAAATATAAATCAGTGTAATACAGTTACTATGATGTAGTTGATCATATTTAAGTACAGAACACTATGCATTTGTATTCCTTATTTTAATATTGATGTAACAATATGTTCAATCCATTGGACTGTTTGAAAGAACAGCTGAAGTGAAATCGCCCAAAATTAACGCGCAAAAAGTGCTGTTCCACCAAGACAGTGCTCCATCGCATAACTTCACAATATGGTTGGTAGAATTGCATGATTTAGACTTTGAATTAATTTCTCATCCACGCTATTCTTGGGACTTAGCCCCGAATGATTTGTTCTTCTTCTCTAACTTGAAAATTTGGCTTGATCCGAAGAAATTCACGTGTAATCCTTATCGCCGCTTTCAGTGAGAATTGTGCAGCCCTCGAAAAAAACTACTTTTCTAACGGGTTAAAAAAAATTGGAATCTCGTTGGACCAACTGCGTAGCCCTCAATGGAGGCTGTGTTAAGATATAAAATCAATTTTTTCCAAAAAAATCTGTTTAACCTGCTTTTTTATCCTAATTATCAAACGATCCTCATATTGAGGAATAATGCAGAAGTACAACGAATAATAATAGCAATAAAAATAAGGAAACAATGAATATACATGTGAAATACAATGAAAATAACAATATCAATAATGATAATAATAATAAAAATTCGACTGAACTATGACATGGCAGGCGTGTCTGTACTAAGGCGTTTCGTATCATAGACCTAGGAAATTAGCTGTAATACTAGAAATACTGCGGTAATAAAATGGTAAAACATGTTTAACAATTTCAGTCATTCAGCGTCACCGTTAAAGTCCGCATCATATGGGATTTTTTTTTATTATTTAGTTTACGCAAATTTAGATTTGATGAACAGTTTTTGCTTGAAAAATAATGCAAAATGACGTTGACGATTTTTTTTTATCGATCCGATATACCTGTAAATTCGATATATTTTCAAAAAAATTGCAATAAGTTAGGTTATTTTCCAAAATTTCGAAAAATGTTAAAAGAAAACGTTGTTTCTTTTTCAGTTTTATACCCACCTACCAAATTTGAATAAATTTGGGCAACCTTGACATTTTTCACGTTTTCTTAACATAACATTTTTTTGGCTCATTCGAATTTACTAAAATCCGAAAAGACCCGTAACCGTAAAGATGTAATACACTAATCTGCCAAAGGGTATTTTTTCTGTTTAAAAATGTTTCTAATTGGATTTTTTTTTAAATTCCAAATATGCTAACTGAATTATGCCATACTTGATGCAAAGTTGCTCTAGTTTCAAGATTTCACAACAAAATTCGCTTTATTCATTTTTATCACAGTTCAAGAGGGCATTTCAGTTCAAAAATGTCATAAACCAAAATTCTCAAATCCATTTGCCAATTAATAGACCTCCAGTTAATTATATTAATTTAGCAAGAACTGGAGGTCTATTAATTGGCAAATGGATTTCAGAATTTTGGTTTATGAAATTTTTGAACTGAAATGCTGTTTGCACTGTGATAAAAATGAATAAAACGAATTTTGTTGTGAAATGTTGAAACTAGAGCAACTTTGCATCAAGTATGACATAATTCCGTTAGCATATTTGGAATTTTTTTGAAAAAATCCAATTAAAAACATTTTTAAACAGAAAAAATAGCCTTTGGCAGATTAGTGTATTACATATTTACGGGTCTTTTGGTATTTTAATAAATTCGAATGAGCCAAAAAATTGTTATGTTAAGAAAACGTGAAAAATATCAAGGTTGTCTAAATTTGTTCAAATTTGGTAGGCGGGTATAAAACTGAAAAAGAAACAACTTTTCTATTTAATATTTTTAGAAATTTTGAAAAATAACCTAACTTTTTGTAATTTCTTTAAAAATATGTCGAATTTAACAGGTATAGCCGATCGATACAAACAAATCGTCAACGTCATTTTGCATTATTTTCCAAGCAAAATCTGTTGATGAAATCTAAATTTGCGTAAACTAAATAATAAAAAAAAATTCCATATGATGCGGACTTTAACGGTGACACTGTACATTCAACTCCCACTGAATATTTGACTTACTAACTACCCTGCACTGTAGAAACGGTATCGAGCGGCTGGTGTCATTTTAACGTTATACAGTGCTCCCAATTCCTACCTATCATAAGAAATTCCTTTGCACCTTATTGGCTTGGGGTGTGGAGTAATCCAAGATTGATCCAAGGATCTGCTCCATATCAATTAATGATGCTGATATACAATCTCATTTTATACTTCCTCAAGACTTAAACATTTTCTTTCAAGTTGATGTTATTTGATATGATACCTTTTTGATGAACTACTCGTAGATTATGTAATCGGCCCAGTATAGTAGGACTATAAGTGTCAATTTTATGAAAGCCTTAACCTCACAGAGCAGGCAATAAGGGTTAAGGCTTAACGTAATAGACTTAAAAGTATTAATACATATTATTTAGAGTATTGTCTCAGTGAAAGCCATCTTATTTTATACTAATAGTTAATGGATTAATTGGTTTAACAGTCATTTTAGAGGTCAAAGGAGAAGGTTGTTGTAGTGAGATAAGGATTAACTAAAAGAAATGAATGGATTCATTAATTCTTCCCAGTGATTAGACTAAAGTTGGGCTGATAATTCAGTAATTAATTATTAAACAATAGCACCATTTTATTTACTCTGGCCATTCGTTCGAACCTTCAAAAAGTTTATGCAATCCATTCTAAGTTTAGAAACAACTTTAGCACTCAAAACTTGCAAAAATGATATTTATACTTATACGAGTATTAAATAAAATATTGTAATGTTTTGGCAGTCCACTCATTATTTCTCAATCCCGTATATCTTAAAAGACATCTGCAGATTACTAGAACAGCTTTTTTGAGGGTCAGAGAAAAAACGAATCGGTAGGTGAGGAAATGTGAACGATTCTTAAGAGATCTACTAGGTGGAGCTTGATACCATAATAACCCAAAGATCAAAATATACAAGAAAAGTGTGACCTCGCAGACCCATGTGATCTGATTCCAAACAAAAAAGAATGCCATGTAAATTCCCATGAGCGAAATTTTAAACCCGGCTCAAATAAAAATTATAGATATTTAACGTATTTGAGGCCAGTTTTGGTATAACGCAGAGCAAATGTAAATATCCTACAACCCCAAATTAACCCTATTCGATCATATTTTTAAATAAATTGTGTTTAAAAGTGATTTAGATTAGGTTGGGTTGTCACTACAGTCTTGGAATTTTGATATGGAATGAATTAAAGGCACCATTTTAAGATATTCAATTTAAATAAGACTTAGAAATTGGATTTAAAATATTATCGGCACTAAGATTTTTATGAAAGCCAAATCTGAAATCAATATAAGACTCTCTCGGCTTCAATTTGAAAATTGAAAGACTTAAATTGAAGTTTTTGAGTTCGGACCAAACTGAATTTCTTAACTTTTAAATTTAATTTTAGATTTGCAATAGATGACTTTTTCTTCTTCCTTTTCGGCCCTTCTTAATCCACCCTTGGACATAGGCCTACCTTTTTATTTTCCACTGTATTGTATCTTTTGCAATGATACACCACTTTTTCCTACTTTCTCTATTACCTATATCATGCAACCATCTCCGTTGGGGGCGTCATACTCCCCTCTTGTGTAGTCTCCCTTGTATTACTTGTTTGTTCATTTTGTATAGTTCTATCTTGCTACATGGTTCTTCTTCTACCGGTTCTTCTTCTAATATCTTTATTGCGAATATGGTCCTAACTCCAAGCATGATGCTTTCGATTGCGCGTTGGGTAGTTCTATGTTTGTTAGCTGATTTGATTGTAGGGGCATGGTCTCCATACCGTAGATTAGCCCTGGGAGGATGAATATATTCAAAACTTTCCTTTTGAGGTTGATGGGTATTTCTTAGTTTTTTAAGACGGTACCTTACTTTCCCAACCGCTGCTAATGTCATTCGTAGTCTTCGCTATAGTTATGCGGTTTGATTATCTCTGCCTATTCTTAAAGTGTGTTGTAGATACACTTTCTCTATACTTTGTCCGTCAACTTCTACTGTTGTGTCTTCTGTTGTCATTATCTTAGTTTTTTCTATATTCATTTCTAGTACTACTTCCTCAGACGTTCTTTTGAGTTCTAGCATCATTTCTTGAACTTGTTCTATGTTGTCGCTTATTAGAACTTGTTACATAAACTTATCAAAAAGGCAATAAAAGCCATAAACACCTTGTACACTTTATTTTTACGGTACTTACAATGAACGGCGCAAAGGCCAAGGTTCAAATTAAACAATACAAAGTTAATTTAAAAAACAGAGAATTAATTATCGACTTAATAAGCATTTCAATATAAACACTAAAATTGGAATATCAATTTAAATACAGTAAAATACAAAAAATAAATCTTGAATAGAACTAAGTAACTTACATAGCTGAAGGCCAAAATCAGGGAACGCAAAAAAATTGGAATGAATGCAAATCCACTCACTTGTAAACGTTTACGGAGTAACGTAGATGATGGTTGGAAAATAAGACCAAATGAAGCAAATATTTGCGTGACCTTTTCACAAATTATAACCAAAAAGCAGTAAATAGAAAGTTAAATAATAAATTATAATAAAGTAATTGAACCAGAAATAATAAATGAATAATTAATAAATATATAAACCTGAAGGGCACAAAATAATTAAAAACCAATTAAATAAAACACAATCTAATAAAATGTTTTTAATATTAACTAATATAATAAGATAACCTCAAAATCAAATTTATAAATGAACGTCTTTAAATTCAACTAAATAACCAGATAACATCAAAATGAAATTTATCTAACCTTAATCTTGAGTTTAAAAACTTGCAGGACATGAAGTTTAAATCAGGAAAATTCCAATTAATTGCTAGAAATTCCACACAATAAGAATATGAATTTAAGAAATGAAAGAAAACTTACCACATGCACAGTAAGGTGCAGAAGTAAAGACTACTGCACCTTGCAATATGCAGCCCATCTATCACCATTCCGGCAAGGTAAACAATTATTGCGTAAGTTGTAGAAGTAATGACTACTGCACCTTGCAAATATGCAGCCCATCTATCACCATTCCGGCAAGGTAAACAATTATGGCAGAAATAGAAATTGCGCAGTAGTCATTACTTCTACACCTTACTGTACAAAACACGAGCAATTACAAAAACTCGGAATAATTATCGAACTAACCAGAAAATTAGCCA
Source organism: Melanotus villosus (assembly GCA_963082815.1). NCBI lineage: Eukaryota > Metazoa > Arthropoda > Insecta > Coleoptera > Elateridae > Melanotus > Melanotus villosus. The sequence goes on along the minus strand of OY720419.1, from coordinate 9,325,847 downwards.
ATCACTAATCGCTTTAACATCGTAAATATTGCGTGAATATAAACGCATAAAATTTCAAACGACCTGAGTTAATTTTATACATACGTCAAAATACGTGTAACTTGCTCAAATGTCGAACGGCAAAGACCTCGTGTAAAATTCCATGTACGACACCTCGGCAGAAATCGACACTGCGCAAGTCAAAATACAAATGCAATTAGAGTTGCATAAAATAGGCGAAATTTCGCATTTAATTATAGCCTTCAACTCATGAGATTTCAAACACGAAATATACACGGTGCGTAGAGAGTAATGGATTCTCAACGGAATAGAATTCGATCAAGACAAAAGGAAAATTGAAAAATAGAGTCGGTAGAACCGTAAAGAATCTAATTCTGCACGAAATCAAAACAACAATTGAACTAAATAACCAGGCATCGCTTAAAGATGAAAATTTAGCGCCGGCACATGGAAATATAGCATTACAAATGCTGTCAAAACTACGAACAAAAGAAAACCTTTACAAAATAAGAAGAGGGAAAATAACTATATGGATTAATCAAGTCAAATGGGAAGGACAACACAGAAGAAGGAATAGGAAAGGATACTGGATAACCAGGGAAAGGATCGTGAGATTGTCTTATATAATAGCAGAAAATTTCTATAAAAATACCAAAATAATTGAAGTTACAGAAACGAATTAAAAATCAGGCCAAGTTCCCTAAAGAATGTCATCAGGCAATATAATTGAAAAGACGTGACTGTAAATAAATTCTTAACCCACTATCTCACTACCTTAAGGTAAAGGAAATTGATTCGGGAACAATCAACCCCTAAAACTACTTAAAATGACATGAGCAGAATGGTAAATCCAAAATAAGCAAACTGCTTATGCAGGGTAACAACCACAGTGATATGAGAGGAAACCTCTTTTACAAAGAACATAAAGCTTAACAATCAACAAACAGTGGCGATTGATAAGAAAAAAACGATACAATTTGACTAGCAAGCAAAAAATTGTAACAAAATCTATCATCCGCGAAGCGAAGATGACTTATAAATTTCCCGTCTATGTTAATCTCTTTCCTGTCCCAATTCAAGTAGTTAAACACATCCTCCATAGGGAGGGTGAACAATTTTGGAGATATCACGTCACCCTGTCCCACACCCCTGCATATAGGGATTTTGTGTGTTAGTAGATCTTCATCTACTTTCACCTGTAGAGTTGAGTGATCGTATGTATTTTGTAGGACGTTTCTGTGCCTCGAATCTATTATTGCGTGATCCATGGCTTCAAATACCGTCCACAGCTCTATAGAGTCGAGGGCTTTGTTATAATCCACAAAGGCCAAATTTTGTAAATGTCCTGTTGTACTACAGCCTTTGCTTCCAAGGTCACCATTCCTCCCATTTTTATCATCTCTTGTAACGTTGTCTTCGCCTGGTGCTCGGCCGTTTTTCATCTGGCTGAGAGCTAGTCTCAGACATTTCTTCAGAACTGACGTTTGTTAGGGTACCTATTAAAATTTATTCTTTCGTGTTTGGGTTTCTTGGAAGCGTATAGATCTGCATAAAAGTCTTCAGTGATTTGTCTTATTTCAGTTTTTTCGTGTTAAATTTCACCTTGTTTGTTTTTCAGTTGATATATCCCCGGTCTTCCGGTGTTAGCCATTGTTTTCAATACTTTCATATTTCTGTTCTCTATCACTTGTTCGATAAATTTTGTGTTGTAGTTTCGTATGTCTTCTCTAGACTTTCGTCTTATATTCTTGTTCAGCTCTTGATACTCCGTCCTAGATCTATCCAATAGTCTCCTCTCTTCCATCAACTTCAGCGTGTCTTGGCTTAATTTGCTAGTTCTTGTTTCTGTCCTTGAATATATCTTCTTTGTTACCACTTGTACATCTTTGGTTTTTTTTTCAAGATTATTCATGTCTAGTGTTGTTACGTTTTCCTTAGGTGTTAGTTTCTTACTTAGTTCCACTTGGCATTAAATGATGTTTTGCTTTAGTTCTTCATTTGTTGGGAAACGTTTCGGATGTACCGGCTTGTTTCCTTCCAATGTAGTGTTGATTACCACTTTTGCTCTTAGTAATCTGCGGTCACTGTCTATCTTAAATTTGTTAATGAGTGATACGTTTATCACAATATGTTATCATCTGTTAATACACAGGGTGCCCCAAAATTAGACCGACAAACTTTGGGTAATTATAAAGGACACCAAAACAAGTAATTTTTGTTGACAAAAGCATGTCCGTAAATGAGCCGTTTTGGGACTACGGTGAATCACAGACAGCTATTACATAATTATTTACACAATTTACAGAAGTTGTTCGAAGTGTTGGCAATTTTTTCCGATGCAGAGATTACATCGTTGGTTTATGGACTCACATACTCTATGGAATATTCCCGGAATAGCTTACACATGCGTGCAAGCTGCCATTACTCTTGCCAACAGATCCTTCTCTCCAAGTACAGGAGTCACGTACCCCAGAGATTTCACAGAACCCCAAAGGAAACAGTCAAGGGCGGTAAGATCAGGATATTGCGCAGGTCAAGCTACAGGACCGCCTCTTCCAATCAACCGGTTCGGAAAATTCTGACCCAGATACTCGCGAACGTACAAACTGAAGTGTGCCTATGCCCCGTCATGTTGAAGCCACATGGCTCGTATGATATTCAAAAGGGCATCGTCTAACAGTTCTGGTAGAACATGTTGCAGGAATTGGCGGTAAATGGTACCATTCAAATGAGGTGGTAGCACGTACGGACCAATCACATTACCCCCTATAATACCGGCCCAAATGCTGATTACAAACTGTTGTTGGTCTCTTTTATGGGCCGTAATATGAGGGTTTTCTTCGTCCCATAATATGTGGCTGTTGCGACTGTTGGAGGAAGCATCGCGAGTGAAACACGCCTCATCCGTGAACAACACGTTTCTGTGGAAGTCAAACTGTACCAACTGGCGACCTAAAAACCAACAGAATGATAGTCTGCAGGACCCATCGCTAGCACTCTCTGGATGTGGTAAGAGTGAAGAAGTTGGTCATGGAGAACACGCCATATCGTCGACTTGGCAGCCTCTACGTGATGTGCAATTGCGCTTACACATGTGGAAGGATCTTGCTCCACAAGGTCTAGGACTTCATCTTCAAACACTGCAGCACAGCACCAGCACAGGGTTTCGGGTAGCCAGTTTCTCGAATATGACGATGAATAGAAGCAAAGGTTGTATGATGAGAGTGACGACGATGAGGATATCTTGCTCCATACGAGCGTGCAGCTTCTCTTCCAGTAGATCTAGCTTCCACATACATAAGATGCATATTGGCCAATTCCTCAAAAGAAAAGATTTTCCATGTTGACAACAAATAGTGGATACACAATAAAGAAACGCTGTGATATTGAGCTTGTGAGTCAATAATAAACAATAACTATTCGACTTGCTTACGATCTTCCAACAATTGTCAAAGTGACAAACACCTGGCTCACGAAACAAAATTGCTGATATCATGTACCTGCTTGCTTGATATGACGACCCTGCTATATATTTGGAGATAGCGGCAAACACCAGGACCAGGTAATAATTATACATACATATCAACTGTCTTTGATTCACTCTAGTGCCAAACCGGCTCATTTGCGGACATGGGCTTATCAAGAAAAATTGATTGTTTTGGTGTCCTTTATAACCACCCAAAGTCTAATTTTGGGACACCCTGTATAATCAATCTCGTTTTTTGTCTTCCCGTCCGGGATCTTCCATGTCCATCGTCGCTGTTTACGTTTTTCAAAGAAAGTGTTTATGCAGTTTAGTTTCTGATTGTGGATATAGTTTAACAGTCTGTCTCCTCGTTCGTTAATAACTCCCAATCCACAATTATCCATCTTTTACGTCATTTGGACATCTTTTTATAGATTTTCTATTTCCTCGTCGTCTGCAGCAGAAGTAGGAGCATACACTTGGAATATTTGAAGCTTATATCATTTCGATATGCTTAGTGTTATGTATAATTATTGTGAATTTGAGTTCCACGTTGGGAAAACTAATTAAATGTTGTGAAATCTCTTATCACAAATAATAAAATTAAATTTTGATTTTGAACTTAATAAATAAGTTGGGTTAATCTTGTAGTTCTGTGTGTATCACGCAAGTTGTCAGGTAGGAAAAGCTTCTCATCTACACAAGTAAGAGATAAAGAAGGCAAATTGCTTACCAATGATTCAGAAATTGTTAATAGATGGATAGAATATTTCAAATAGATTTATACAAACCAAGAAATAACAATAGAAGTTACAGGAAGAAATGACGATGAAAAGACAGAACTTAACATTGATATTTCTGAAATTACAGAAGCAGAGATAAGAAATGTTATTAAAATGTTAAAGAATGATAAAGCAGCAGGACTAGATAATATACCGGGTGAACTAATTAAAGCGGTAGAAGAAACAACTATAAAAATATTGCACTGCTTATTAATGGAATGAAGAACAAATCCCAAAAGAATGGAACGAAGGAGTAATTAGAAAACTCACAAAGAAAGGGGACAAGACGCAATGCGATAATTGGAGAGCAATAACTCTACTTAATTCAACTAGTAAGATATTAACCAGAATAATGCTACAAAGAATGAAGGAAGGAGTTGACAGTCACTTGCGACCTAACCAAGCAGGATTCAGATCTCGTCGCTCGTGTATCGACCATATATGTACCCTTAGAATAATTATCGAAGAAAGCATAGAATGGAATAAAGAACTACACCTATGTTTTATAGACTCTGAGAAGGCGTACGATAGGATAATAAGGTTGCAGATGTGGAAGATATTAGAAGAGTTTGGTATACCAGATAAGATAATACGGGTCATCAAATTACTTTACAAGGATTACTACGGGGCTAAACTTCAACATAACCGAATATTAACAGAAAAGGTTGCCGTTGAAACAGGAGTCAGGCAAGGTTGTATTCTATCGCCGCTATTATTCCCTATTGTAATAGATTGGCTAATGAAGAAGCCAATGAAAAACAAAAATGGGCTAACATGGAGATTTGGCCAGTTCCTGGAAGAACTAGAATTTGCAGATGATGTATGTCCCATAAATGAGAAAATAAAACATACACAAGCTAAACTTAGATTACTCCAGACAACAGCAAAAGAAATAGGGCTTAAAATTAATTGGGGAAAAACGAAAATTCTCAGTATAAATGAAAATAACCAAAACATCATAGAAATAGAGAATAAAACTGTCGATAATACTGATCAAATGATATATCTAGGCAGTTTAGTCTCCAAAGATAACGGCTATCAAAAAGACATAAAAAACAGGATCAACAAGGCACGAGGGGCGTTTAATATGCTAAGGAACATATGGATATCGAACCATATGACTAGGCAAACTAAAGTAAGGATATTTAATACAAATGTGAAAAGTGTGCTGGTGTACGGGTGTGAGTCATGGTCAACGAATAGACAGAAAATGCAGGCAATTTAAACCTTCGTCAACAGCTACTTGAGAAGTATTACAAATATTTATTGGCCCAATGTCATCTCAAATACTGATTTATGGAACCTTACAAATCAAGAATCAATTGAAAGCACTATCAATAAAAGAAAATGGCAATGGATAGGTCATACTTTACGGAAAGCAAATGACGACATTACAAGACTAGCATTAGATTTCAACGTCAGAGGTAACAGAAATCCGGGGAGACCAAACAACACCTGGAAAAGATCCACAGAGAATCAAATTAAAGAACAGATGAAAACATGGAATGAAGTCAAAGCGACCGCCCAAGATAAATCCAGATGGAATGACCTTATCAAACAAATGTGATTAAATAATTAGATAAATAAACAAACAACAACAACAGTAAATTCAATTTATAAATCCACTCAACCCAAACATTAAAGTGTATAAAAGCTTAAGTGGGGAAAGTTAACGTGATAAGAAGTGCAAGACCGGCAACCTTGCACTTATCTTAACCAGCCACGGAAACGTCGCAAGACGCCCTTTGTTTCTTAGGAACCACAGGAAGGAAGAAGAAGAGAATCTTCTAGTTGTGTGTGTGTGGTTCGTGATGTATCTCAGGATACGTGTATTACAATGTGTATAGTTATACGAATTATAATTAACACAATAAAAATTTAGTAACACAAACCTCCTATAAAATAGCGGCGCACAATACAGATTAAATTTGAAAACACAACTACAATACATAAAAATAATTATTGGATTAAATCGTGGATTCTCTTGATTTAAAAAAAAAATTGAATTGCAAATGAATCAATAAATTAACAACAACAAAATATATGGAAATACTTAATAACTTGAAAATCAGCTTTCCTCATAAATTTAACAAATTACCTCATACATAAAAGACACAAAAGAAGAATTACTAACTTTATAAATTTATTACAATAAAGCAAAAGAAAATTAAACTTATCTCAAACTATGCTTGCGTTGTGGAATTCGTCCCTATTCTTTCTTGCGCAATTTGTATAACTTAGATCAGCTGTTGTTGCTAGAAAGTCAGTGCGTAAAATTAAATGGTTCCCTCGTTGTTTACGAACTTTGTTGTAGAAACAATTACAGTTGCAAGTAAGTACAATTCCACCTTTAAACACTATTGTCATTACACTTTGTTGTTGAATTAGTAATCTTTAATACAGTTGTTACTAATTTGTTTTCTAACTTCTTTTCAGGATGTTTGCTTGATGGTTTCACCAAACGAAATAAAACATTCAGTTTTAAAAACTATTTACACGAAGAATTTATTTAATTTGCAACTGGATATTCCCAAGAAAATGTGATCATAGATCAGCTTCAATCATACAGGTAATTTCACTTTAAACATTTATAATAATTATTAATTTTCTTTCTAATTATTTATTCATATTAACTAATTAAATCTTTTTCACAATTTAATTTCAATTATTTAAAATTATACAGGGTGATTCAAATTCGCGTGTATGCATGGGGATCTTGGAAACGGTAAGAGATAGAGAGTCGGTTAAATAGGGGCAAAGTTGCGTAAGCAAAGGACCAACAACGTCCACTTCCAAAATTAAGGCTAACTTAATCAGTTTTTGAAATATTAAAAAAAAACTAAAATTTTGGAGAATCGCTTTTATTTAATTTTGACTTTGTTTGAGGAGATATTGAAAAACGGAAAATACTTTCTCATGGCCACTTTTTGTCCTCTATTGAATAGCTTTAATATATTTTTGATGCAACGTTTCGGTATTTCAGGGACATCATCAAGTTCATTTTCTTAAATACGGACCTGGATTTTTTGTTCCATTTTTTGCAAGACCTTATGGTACATGACAGAATATCTTATCAACAAAATCCAAATTGAGACGTTTCGTCCCTAGAAATCCATCTTCAGTTACTCAGTATCGAATTTATTGTTTTTGATTTTAAATTTCCGTATTGAAATCTCACGCTCTCACGCTCTCAAGTTAGCCTTGATTTTTGAAGTGCACATTGTTGGTCCTTTGATTATGCAACTTTGCCCCCATTTAACCGACTTTCTATCTCTTACCGTTTCTAAGATCCCCGTGCATACACGCGAATTTGAATCACCCTGTATAAACCTTTTATTTCACCTTTATTTTTATAAACGAAGAATTTTGATGAGGTTAAGTTTTTCACTTTCATTTAGTTTAGTTATTACGTCAGAAATTTATTCCAAAAGTAACTTAAGTCATTTGTTTTGACTACCGATTTTTTTAAATTTATCAGCGGAGAACAAAAAAATACGTGTGCCTCCGGCGAAAACACTTTTGTTACTACATTTATCTAAGATAAACAGAAACTCCACCAATCCCCAGGCTTGTATTCTGTACTTGGTCCAGTTTAAAAACTAATTTGAAACTAATTAAATCTAATATCTAATTAAACCTAATTATGTTTACATATTTACACAGCTAATGAAATTTCCTACGAATTGATACCTAAATTAGAATATAGTTTGTTATTTTCTAAAATTTTAGTCAGTCTTGTTTTGACCTGGGCCTCCTTATCTAATTACAAAATTATTCTTAACTAGAATTTTAACTAGTAGGAATTATTATTCAGTATTTTTCAATTGACACCTTATTTAAACAACATTTATCTCAATTCTGTCTGAGTCTACTTTAAAATTGCTTTGACTACTCATATGTCATCTGTCAAAAATCGACCAGTCAAAATGCAAGATTTGGCGTTTTTGAGCCAATCAAAACGAATTGTATCGACAATTTTTTCCAGTGAAATTTATGAGAAATGATTCGACGGAAATGATTTTTTTTTTCGTTGAATAGTCCCTCAAATACCATTCCTGGTCAAAGAATTGTAGATTATTTTTGCTGTAAAATCACTCATATTCCTTGTGATAGCGAATACCACTCGTGCTGCGCACTCGTGATATTCATATGCAAGCACAAGGAACATTCGTGCATACAGCAAAAAAATAATCGACAATTCTTTGACCACTCGTGGTACTGTATGTGAAAATTCAATATTATTGATTATTTTACTTTCTATTTATTTCTATATAACTGCCTTCCAATATTTAAATTTTCCATAAACTCATAGCTTCTAAGCTTAGTCAACTGTGATTATACTTTTACTTCTGTTAACTATCTTTTATTAGTCATAAATTACAAAATAAGATTTCATATGACATATGTAATTCAATAACTCAACAAATTGAAATATTGAAGATAATGACATATCCAATCTACGCCTTTCCGAACGACAACAACTGTCGGATTCAATAAGTTTTCACTTATATCATAGAACCAACAATTTTACAGTGTTTTATTTATTAAAAATTGTTTATAATAATTACTTTTAAATTAATTTATACAGAAAAATTGATTGAAATCTTATATTTCGTGTAACTATAATTTGTAATGTGTAATAGGAATATTAGTGTTATATGTAAATTTGAACATGTGTGTGAATAAATGCTGTATAAATGTTAAATGCGTCTAAATATCACAACAGTATATTACTCTGTTCGACATATGTAGATTTTATTTTCGCCACTGTGTACTTATGTCGTTTATTTACTAGAATTACAGCACCGCCAATATGTGCAATGTGCATTTATTTCTTTGTTATTATTGGTACCTTAACCCCTTGAGACTCAACCGGGATTTATAAATCTGCAGTAATATACCAACTTTATCAAAAAAATTTGTTTGGCGAATACCAACTGAAAGAAGTAAGCTTTTACACCGACGCCAACTTTCTATTTTATAATATTTTAAGTTTCCACGTATGGCATCATTGGTATATAGCAGCGAAATTCCATGATGACATAGGTGGATGCATGGGTCTCAAGGGGTTAAGTTAGTTAAGTGTCCTGACTTGCGCGTGGTGCATTTTTCACCTGGCAATAGGGTTTCACATAGACCTAGAACGTCCCATTTAGTGTGTTGGAGTTGATCTTCTAGCTCTAGTAGGCGCCCTTCTGATTTCAAGGTTTTGATGTTGAAGGTAACAATATTTAGTGAAGCTTTTCGTGATTCCTTGGTGTGTGTAGGTTTATTTAGCAAATGTTTTCCTCCCCCAGAATCCACGATGCTGACCTGCTGAGAGGTGTGGCATTTTGAACTTAGTGCCCTACCCACCTGTTGTCCTTTTTCATACGTTTTATCGCTCGCCATTTAGTACGGATTTTAACTGAAATTCAATCTGAATTGTCAACTTGAACTGAAAATACAAGAAATTCGAATTTGAAGATTAAATCGAGTTGTTCATTATGTGAGTAGACCAGAATATCTAACTTCAATTTGAAACATAAACTATAAATGAATTTAATTTTAAAGTTTCACATCTAAGCCAAAGGCAATTTTCTTAAGTTGTGACTTAAAATTTTGACTAGAAGTTAATGAAACTAGTGAATAATTTATGGAGTCGAGTCGGGGAGATTGAAGTGCTTAATGTTGGATTAGAACGGATTTCAGCCTGAAATTTAAACAACAAACCAATTTAATTTTGAAGTTTCATGTACAAATCAAACCCAATTTCCTTGCATTTAGACTTCAAATTTGCAGTAAAGGGTATGAATTTTCTCTCACTTATTAATTAGAACTCCGAATCCGCTGCTTAACTTTACATTAGAAAATCCGATCTCAGCCTGAAACCCAAACAAGGTGCTTTAGTTTTATTTATTATGAATCGCAATTTTATTAAATTCAGGCGACAAATTTGGACTGAAAATGCAGAAAACTCATAATAAAATTAGGAATTAAGTGCTTGCTTTCGGATCAGAACGTCCTATTTTAGTTTAAAATTGAAACCAACGTAATTTTTAAATTCGAACTAAATCTGACTTAATAGTTATTTGAATTTAAAGTGCATGAAACTTATTCTAAAAAGCTGTATTTGAACTGAAGATATCAGAATTTGAAGTCTGAATTTCGACTAGAAATACATGAAACTTCAAATTAAAATCAGAATTTCGACTAAAAATAGATACATGAAATTGAAATCTGAATTCTGAACAGGATATCTGATTTGGAATTGGAATATTAGCCTAACAATCTGTATCTGTATTCAATTCACAAGCCTTAGGTTACAATAAAGTCAATTTGATTTTCTTATGCACGACTTCAAATGTATACTAGAAATACCCTAAACTCGATCTGAATTTCAAATAGCCTAATTTCGAGTTAAAAGTACCGATTTTAGTCTAAAACTTAAGACAAGGACATGAATTTGATTGTGTGTGTGTTCAAGTTCAAATAAGAACCCTTTTAGGTTTTACATTAGTTTTCTACACACATTTCAAACTATTGCCAACTCTGTAAGATGTATTGCCTATAGATAACTTGGTTTGAATTTCTAAGTTATTTCAGAACACTTAGGTACTACGGAAACTATTGATCTGAGAAGAATTACCATAAAAAATAACTTGAAGTTAAAGTTAAAGGCAATGGGGAAACCAGCCATTAGTCGTCGGTCCTATTGAAGGAATGCTATAACTGATTACGAAATTTATTGCCATTCTTGCTGCTGAAATATTAAGCTGTGCTGCAAGCTAATTTAAGTATTAAAGTCTACATATCTACATTTCATCATTGTTTTTCGTCTTCTTTTGAGGTGCCTTACTGGAATAAAATCACGATACATAATTCCTTTTATGTGTTCCTGTTAAGTGATACTTTTAAGAAACTTCACTAGTAGAAAGCTACGTGTTTCAATTAATTCCAATTATTTATTGTGTTTGCGTATTAAGCTGTCTATTTTTCCTTTGAAATTTTCGAAAAGCAAAAATATTGCTTACATAGCTTTTTTCAGTGTTGCTTTTCTTCGTCTCATTATCAACACCTTAAATTACGTAATAATCCCAACAATTCATAAAGTCGTAGAACTTTTCTTTAATTAATAAATAGCCCACTTTCCCAAAAGTTGGTAACAACTTATGTCTTATTAAGATATGACACAGAAAGACGAAGAGGAAGTGATAATTATATTATACGTTTACTCGGCATCAATAAAAGTTTTCAAAAAAATGCTATCAATTTGTCATTTTTAAATTAATTATAGGTTAACAGTTTTCTGAAGGTGCGTTTCAGTGTTGCTTTTCTTCGTCTCATTATCAACACCTTAAATTACGTAATAATCCCAACAATTCATAAAGTCGTAGAACTTTTCTTTAATTAATAAATAGCCCACTTTCCCAAAAGTTGGTAACAACTTATGTCTTATTATATCAATTTGTCGTTTTTAAATTAATTATAGGTTTACAGTTTTATGAAGGTGCGTTTATGAATAAAGAAGTGGTGTTTTCCAAAGTTGTTACGATAACCACCAAAAGAGATAAATATAGGTTTAAGCTGAACTTATAATGAGTCATTTTTTTCATGAGATAAATGCAGAAGTTCGGCTGAAATTGAAGCAAGTGTGTGATAGTGTTAGTTGGAGTTTTAAAAAAATTGTATGAAACTGCAGCTTTACTTACAAGAATTTATTGGTAGTTCTCCATAAGTGGAGCACTTGTGTACAATCAAGCATTTTTAATAGTAATTAAGCATTTTGAAGAATTACTTAATATAAAATATTTTTGTATAAAATTTTCGCCCACAGGTATTAAACTGAGATACAGCCCCTAAAGATTATTTTCAAAATACTTCTGGTGGTTGAGTTAGCGCCAGGTTTACCATCTGCAAGTAACTTCATCTTCCAGATATTTTATATATTTTAATGATTACCTTTTTAATAAAATTATTATCACAGTAAGCTTTACTTAAAGCAACAGAAAAGATAGCTGGTGAAACTAAATCTTATGACACTTTTGCATTTGTTTCTTCTCTATGCCTCGAATCAAGAAATTAGAAAAACTTGCATTTAAAAAAAAATTTTTTTTTCAATTACCATCCATTATATAATTTTGTTTGTGAATATGATGAAAATTTATTTAACAGAATTTCAATATTGTACATTTTAGGTTACGTTACAATCTTACAGTATAAAGCCTTAAAGCTTTACTTCGTATTTAGTCTTTCATTTTCGTTTAAATTAGGCTTCTTTAAAATTTTGTAATTTACTGTTATGTCCTAAGTAATCACCGACTTAAAAATAATTAATGTTTTCAATATCTTCCCAAGCGAGTCCATCTTTGAAGCTGTAATATCTTAAACGAAATTTTTGTTCTCATAGTCGGTGTAGTGAATGTCTCCTTTATTTTGCTATTTGAAATAATTAAATTTTTAGGAAATGGAAGATCTTGGTGGAGAAACTCTAAAATATTCGTTACGTTTGTTAACATGGTGCGGACAAAATCCCCAGCAAAATAAACTAACGCTTTTCGCAGTTGTGGCTACGCATTCGATCTTGGCAACAGTGAATCTAGGCTTAGTTATTCTTCAGCTCTTCTACGTCAGGGAAAATAAGCTCAAAGTAGCTGTTCAGAGCTGCGAAGCTTTTATTGCTTATGGACAGGTAATTTAGTATTTTAATATACCGGGTGTCAACGAAACCTGGGGCACCTCCATAATTTTTTTATTTTTTAAGGTATCTAAATGAAATTTGGTATATGTAATATACTCTTTAAATGGCGTTTGCTGACATTGGAAACAAGTTTCTGTCACTTCCGGTTTCGGCGGAATTGACATCAACTTTGATATTTTAAATGGAACACCCTGTATGTTTATACATTTTTGGAATCTCCATTCAATTTTACGTATGGTAGTATCAAGTTTGAAACATTTTGATGACAAAATAACTACTTACAGAAGAGTTTATTTATTAATCTAAGGTGCCATGACCTTCGTAAAATGGAAGTCAGGGTGCTACGACACTCAAAACAAATTATTTTAGCACTTCAACTGTAACAAGTCTGTCTTTTTTTTGTGCATTTCATTTGTTTCACTTGTTTTGAAACCCAGTATCTAGATTTAAATGTCCAAAATATGGTTTTTTTGTTATTCCGAATTAAATTTTCATATTAATCCCGTGTTATTGGTATCAATAAAATCCTTGAAAAACGCTCGTTTTTAATATCCTAGTGTCCCACCCTAGTGCCATTTGAAAAAATAGAGCTATTCTCGAAAAAGCATTTTTGCCAACTTTAGGCCATTCTAATACAGCAACTAAAATAGTTAAAGTTCTAAAACAATTTGTCTCGAGTGTTGGGGCATCTTGACTTTCATTTGGCGTTAGTCATGGCACTCTAGATTAATTTCTGCAAAAATTTACTTTGTCATCAAAATGTTTCGAACTTGATACTACCATACGTAAAATTGAATGGAGATTCCAAAAATGTATAAATATACAGGGTGTTCCATTTAAAATAACAAAGTTGTAGTCAATTCCGGCGAAACCGGAAGTGACAGAAACTTGTTTCCTATGTCAACAAATGCCATTTAAAGAGTATATTAAACATACCAAATTTCATTTAGATATCTTAAAAAATAAAAAAATTATGAGGGTGCCCCAGGTTTCGTTGACACCCTGTATATAAGCTCTCATTGCCACTTTTCGCTTCTTAGACGCCACATTTTGCAATCTTCCCAATCATTTCCCGCCAGATTTCTTAATGGCATTGCCATTGTCACTTTTTCTTTCCGTTCTCCGTTCTCACCGCTTGTGGATAGACTTTTCACAAAGCATATTTTTTGTGATCTTTTTACTCCATAAGATTGTGTTAAGCAATTGAGTTGTTCTAGTTCCTTGGGTCACTTTATTTGAGATACTCTTCCTGATTTCTCCTTCATTCGTTGTAGTAACACCTAAATATTTATGCTCTGTGCAGGCTTTTATAATACCTTTGTCTACACCGTGCGTCCACGAGACTACGCACCATGGCGCTGGAGTGATGCTAGTTTATTTTAAAGATCTACTCTTCCGGTGGCAATTGATAGTAAAACTGTTGCTAAGCATTGACCATTAAAACTGAATTTGCAAGTAACAAATAATACACAAAAATCAAAAACAACAAAAATAAATCAATTTCGCAGCCAAACAAATTGCAACTGGACTATTCAAATTAAATGTTCAAATAAGTTTCCATTTACTGCCATTAAGTCTAACATTATCTAACAATCGGGGACTAATATTAAAACACACTTCGGTAATTTTATCGTTAAGATAATCTAAATTAAGATGAACTCGGGAAGAGTAAACTTTAGATTTTAAGCGAGGCAATAAGAAGAAAATCGTTCGGAGCCAAATCAGGGGATCGAGCGGGCCAAGCAATTGCACCTCCACGTCCAATCCAGGTCTCATGAAAGGTATTGTTTGGGAATTCTTTAACTACTGCTGAATTGTGAGCGGACCAGCCATCGTGTTGGTACCATATCGATTGCTCATCTCCAAGCATTGTATGTTCAATTGCAGGACAAATAATTTCAATTAAAAGTTCTAAATAGCTCTCTCCGGTCAACGTTCCGTTAATAAAATAAGGTCCAATTACAATGTTATTTAATATTCCACACCAAACATTAACTTTCTGTGGATATATCCAATATCGAAAATTTTGAGAATGTGATTGATTATTTAAAGTAAACGTATATTAGTCGGTAAAGCACAAAATCGGGTTCATTGTTGCATTTATCCATCATAATTTGACAAAATGCAGATCTGTTTTCGGAATCTCCCTCTCGCAATTCTTGATGAGGTTGTTATCTATACGATTTAAATTTATGTTTCTTTTACTTAACCCATTTTCTGCGCTTAATTGCCGCACTGATATGTTGGGATTAGCACGAACAGCTGCCATTATATCAATTTCACGATCATGAACCGCATGATTAATGATATCAGGTGCTGCAAATCTTGAGCTAACATTACCAGTATTTTCAAATCTGCTTATGATTCTTCCAACAGTAGTGTGTGCAGGACGAGGTTTGTTGGGATATGTCGTTGCAAATCGTCTACACGTTTCCCTGTAACTGTTTCCTGTGTAGACCCATTTCACTATTTTAACTTTTTCTTCCACAGCGTAAATATTCATGACGATTAGTATAAATTCAAATAGGACTTGATTTGTTTCAAACCATACGTCAAGTTGAATGCCACTTAATCGTTTATTATAGAAAAATAAATATACTAGGGTTTGTTATTAAAGCTGTTTTCGTAAAAGCAAGAGCTGATCTTTGGGATAAATTAACGTTGCTCTGATTCCATGGTGCGAAACCCTGTGGACACGGGGCATGTATATCTCTGCTACCATATATTTCGTTTTATCTAGGTTGATTAGTAAACCCCATATACTCCTCCGTCAATTTCCGTAACATATTTTCACCGTTTTCTCTACCTCCAGCTCTAATAATTAATTTGATCATCCGCAAAAATTAATGTTTGTAAGATATCGTTTCCTATCGGTATATCCATTCCTCGGCACTTTTAGGTATAATTGTGCAGTGCTTGTTGTAACAAGCGTTCAAAAGAACCTGTGGTCAAGTTGGCTGGTATTTGCATCGGTCAGCTTTACCGTATGTAGCTGGACCTAGTTGATGGCGTCTAATGTCAGCTTGCAAACGCCATTTTACGCGTAATTGGCAACAAGCAAATGTAAAATTATTTTTTGGTGTTTGTAAGAAAACCAGTTCTTTTTAGAACTAACAAGCTAGTAATCTTCCAGTTTTTCACGGTTCAATGACGAATCGCAATGGTTTTTTAGTGCATAACAGAACGTTTTTGTGATCGAATCTTATTTTCACAATGGAACAAAAGTTGATAGCATTTGGACATATTCAATACAAAGTTGCTTGGAAAAATATCGGAATGAATTCCCAGAAGCAGTTGACTAGAATCTACTGCAGGTACCTTTCGGCAGATGTGTAAAACTGTATGGCATATTTTATCAGGACCTGGAGATCCTATGTTGTTCACCCCATTTAGTGCTTTTCGGATCATCTTCATATTGTTAATCCGTAATATCCAAAGGTTCGTATTGTAAATTTTTGTATTCGTTTCTGATTTCGGATACAAGGTTTTCGTAATATTTTTTTCAGCTGTCTATGGTAATTGGATGTAGCGTATTTCTATCATTTATTCTTAGTTGTTTAATCATTTTCCATACTTCATCCGACTATCCACTTCGGAACATCTGTCGTACCACATTACATTCTTAAGATTTACTTCACTTTATTTTTAACTTGTCTATTACAATGCTGATATTGTTTTTTGTCTTCTTCGTCTTGGGTTGATAGCCATTTTTCTAAAAGGTGTTTCTTATCTTCAACCAGTTCTCGAATGTCATCATTCCACCAACTATCTATGTTGTTATCATTTGTCCCAACGCATCTTTGGTTGTTTTTCTTTTAGTTTTATTGTACAAAAGTTCAGCACATCCATCTAATTTTTCAATTCTGTTCCGATATAATTCGATAATCTCAGCCTATATAGAAATTTGTTAATGCTGTACTTGGTATATTCTACTTTTTTACCGTGTTCCAATGTTGATTCGGTTTGATCATTGTCTTTGTACTTAAAGTACTCGTACAACTTACCTTTTACTAAGAAACTATTAGAACCACATCCAGCTCCTCGCTGCACCCTAACATCAAGGGCACGTATGTCACTATGTATAATGATGATGCAGTCAATTATCGATTCTGATCATGAACTTGCACTGTCTCCACGTTATTTATGTATCATTTTGTGCTTACAGAATCCATTTAAGATAGACAACGAAAAATGTTCACACATTTCTGTTATTCTTCGGCCATTGTCGTCCACTGTTGTTTATGCTTCTCCATATCTTCCCACTTTTAAGCCTATTCTACCGTTAAAATCTCCCATCAATAGTATTTCCTGTTGGGGTTTACTTCATTTAAAATATTCGTAAGCTGGTATGTGTACCCTTCCTTTTCTGCTACTATAAGAGTAGCATCCAACTCCTATTATTTTGACACCATGGCTCAATAATTTCATTTGAACTGTAATAAAACGCTCATTGATTTGTTCCCATCTTTTTTATGTAGTCCTTCAATCTTTTGTGTATAACAATCGAACCTCCACATTTCGCTCTCTTGTTATTGTCTACATCACTATAAATGTGTATGTAATCCCCTTTTTCTTAAACACCCTTATCTTGTGTTTTAATTTGGGTATGTACAGTATGTACACTGTACACCTATGTCTATTCGTTGCTTCTTAATCTCCTCAGGGACTTCTGTATTTTTGATTGCAATTCCTTGTAAAGGGATTTTCAATAAGAGCGATATGTAAATTGAACTGAACCCTGAATTCTAATGCATAAATTGTCTCTGGTTTATTCCCATAAACAATAGACTTGAAATAACCCCACAAGAAGAAGTCTAAAGCTGTTAAAGCACAGCTTCTTGAAGGTCATTCCACAGGTCCATTTCTGGAAAAATCAACTGACCCCACTTTTGACGCAATAAACCAATTGTTTTACGGCCCGTGTGGCACGTAACGCCGACTTGTTGGAACCAGATGTTATTTAAATCAATATGATTCAGTTCAGGCCATAGAAAGTTAGTTGTCATCGATCGGTACCGCTCACCATTCACAGTAATGGAATCTCCATTCTCAAACGTTGCTAAAGCGTATATCTTTCTATGGTGAAATTGCAGACTTTACTAAACACACTTGACAACGACAGATAACTTTGACATTTCAAATATGGCCGCTATGTCAATTTCAAAACATATCACCCCTATTGAAAAACTCTTACATTCCAAGTGCCAAAATTCAAAATATTTTTCCTTGAACATAGCCATTTCTATTAAATCTGTCCAGCTGCACCCGAAGCACGTCTCTAAGATTTTTAGTAGTTTAAAAGGTTTTCCGTCCATTGCGGTACAGACTCAAGACCAACCCCCAACCAGGGAAAACAGGTAATTTGTATTCGAAGTTTCCTTCTCCTAGGTTAACTATCTTATTGGACTATAGAGATTAACCATCCCTATAAGTGGTTCTTCCCCTCTCGAAGTCTGAAATTTTATATTTCCGCTGGTTTTCATTCGGTAACGTTTCAGCTAAAACCAGACTTTTTAGCGAGGTTCTTACTCTTCCCCCGTCTCTTCTCTCAAGCGGGTTTGGGACCGCCAATGGCAGTGTATTTTAAGATTCTAATAAAAAAAATAACGTAGTACTTTGTTCCTTTGTTTGACCAAGAAAACAGTCAAAGTCTTAACATTCTAAAAAATGCACTGTTTTTAGGTGTATTTATTTGATTCAAATCCCAGACCAAGCTATTGGGAGGCTGTATTCCCTTATTTGTCTAGAAAACAATCAGAAAAAGTTAGAAAAAGTGAACTCATTTTAGGTGTTTATTTAATGACTGAGGTTTCGGTTACATGTAAGCTTTTTTGGGCTTCTGGCTGGTTTCTGTCTTTACTTGGGTTCTTTGAAAATATCTGCTTGAAGTTAAACTTTCTATACATTGAAAATTTGCTTTTCTTTAAGTTGGTCGAAAATTAATAGCTTCAAACTAACAGAAATGTTTAAAAACTGATAACAAAATACCCACACAAATTCAAAAAATTCAAAAAATTCGCCATAAATAATAGGAAATTATTCAAAGAATCTTTCAGATTTTGGGATTATTTCAAATAAAAGTCGTTGTATATGACGTATTATTTCCTCAGTGTTCTTTCAGAATGGTTTCTGAAGGATATAAAAATTGAAATCCTTAATGGTTATACAGGGTGTCTCAAAATTGGCGACCGTGCTTCTGGGATTTGATTCAGGGGACTAAAAGAAATCGAAAATGAATAGTAGAAAATTTTACGATTGTCATTTGTTATCGTGGCGTCAATATACCAAAATATTTAGTTATTTATTTAGTTAATTTATTTCACAGGCAAATAAATACAGAATAAATAATTAAATTAAATTAACAATATAAATTAACCCACACGTTACAACCAAACTTAAAACATTAATATTTTGGCGAAAATTCGAGAACTTATTGACTACAGAAAAGAAAAAGAACAGTTTCATGGTAATAAATCAGCAAAATATATCCCTACTGTCATCACCGTTATCATATTATTAATCATTACCGTTATCAAACAACCACGCCGCAACTTTCAATTTAAAATTTGAACTAGAATAACCCTTAAATGTTGATGATATTAAGTTGTAGGTATAGTTTTGATACGAGAAACAGCGCTTATAAAATTCCGTGAGGTGTCCTGGTATGCTAAGTAAGCCCCTGTATTTAAGAGTTACGTTATGAATATCAGTCCGGTATGTAATCTTATTGTAAAGGTATGGGGGTGTATTCAAAGAAATTACTTTACGAAACAGTACAGCAGCGTGTTGCCAGCGACGTTTTTTTATAAGCAGCCACTTAATCTCACTGTACAAGGTGGTCCAAATTGGACACTTTTGATAGGAAACACCACTTTCTAGAGGAGATAGAAAAAAACTAACCTACATGTTACGAGCTCGATTTTTGTGAGAAAGTGAATGCCGAAAACCGCACATCGATATCTTGAACTGTTTAGAAGATATAGGGTGGTTTTCAATTTTGTGCATTTTTGACCCACCCCCGTAACTTATTTATTTATGAATATTTTTTGTTTCTGTAAAAACATTCTTAAGGCACTTTTTAAAAAGGAATCCAATGGTGTCCCAAGTTTTTTTGTAAAAAGAATGGTTTTGAAGATATGACATAAACTTGTATTTTTTCTTATTGCTGTTTCTAAAATACTATAGATGAATTTTGTTAATTTGGAGTGACATGTTGAACAATAAAACGAAATAAACTTACAGCTGTTATATAATAAATGTTTAAAAAGGATAGTAGCAAGTATTTTATATATTTAGAAAAAGAATATGCAAAAATATATAGGGCAGTCCATAAGAAAAAATACAAGTTTATGTCATATCTTCAAAACCATTCTTTTTTCAAAAAAACTTGGGACACCATTGGATTCCTTTAAAAAAAGTGCCTTAAGAATGTTTTTACAGAAACAAAAAATATTCATAAATAAATAAGTTACGGGGGTGGGTCAAAAATGCACAAAATTGAAAACCACCCTATATCTTCTAAACAGTTCAAGATATCGATGTGCGGTTTTCGGCATTCACTTTCTCACAAAAATCGAGCTCGTAACATGTAGGTTAGTTTTTTTCTATCTCCTCTAGAAATTGGTGTTTCCTATCAAAAGTGTCCAATTTGGACCACCTTGTACTTATGGGAGATATGTTGATATTTTCTGATTCCATAAATTAATCTGACGCACGAGTTTTGAACCAACTGAATTTTTCTTTCAGTATCCTTATCAATGCAAGAGCTGTAAATGACGTCCTCATTATTATAAGCTGATAAAACTATTGAATCACACAATACTTTCTTGATATTTTGATTGAGATAATGTCTATGGCTATAAAGAGCTTTCAACTTACAGTATGCACCACGAACACAGTTATTGATATGTTCGCGAAATCTAAGATCATTATCAATAATAATTCCTAGATTACGTGCAGAGTCAGATACAGAAATCGAACAATCTCTGATTTTAATTTGTATTTCAGATGATAATGAATTTCTAATGTTTTTTTGACCAAATAGTATCACTTTAGATTTAGACGGGTTGATTTTTAAAGAATGCACTTCAGACGAGTTTCTAAGTTTTTCCAACTCGTTATTGATTATACTAACTGCAGGTAAATACTCCTGAGGTTTAAAAGACAAATAAATTTGTGTATCATCAGCATATTGATGATAAGAGCAATTATCCAATGTAGTAGAACATAAGCTTGAAGAGTAAATGGAATAGAGTAAGGGGCCCAGAATTGAACCTTGCGGGACGCCATTTGTGACACACCGAGAATTTGATCTCTGATTTTGCCTGATGACACATTGCTTCCTGTCCTTGAGATAATTTTTTATTAGGTGTATTGCTGACCCGTGAAACCCAAAATGGCGAGTAAGATTTTATGGTCAATGGTGTCAAAAGCCTTGGAGAAATCCAACAATACGAAAGCTGTAAGTTGACCCTTATCAGTCGCTTCGGAAACATCATCAGTTATCTTTCTACTGCCGGAAACCAGACTGATAGCAGTTAAGTAACTTATTGCTGTCAAGGTATGTCCTAATTTGGATATCCACGACTTTCTCCAAGACCTTTGACAAAGCTGGTAAGATACTGATCGGCCTTAAATCCTTTAGTTTTTAGGGAGATTTTATTTTTGCAATTGGACGGATGTTAGCGATTTTCCATTGCGTAGGGAAGACACTATCCAACAGACAAGTATTTATTATGTTTGTAATATAAGGCAATATGAGTGGACAGTATAATTGCATCATTTGAATACTAATACCATCCTCACCAGCTGCTTTAGATTTTATGGAGTGAACATATTCCTTAATAACATCTTCTGTAATCGCAGTGAACTCAAATTTTGAAAAAACACCATCTCCGACATTGTTATATGAATTTAATACATCTCTGTTAAGATTATTGATACGGGGCACAGAATCAATAAAGAAATCGTTTATTAGATTGGCATTGTCTAAATTAAGTGGTATATCACCCTAATCAGATTTAGAGTAAACATAATAAAGTTGCAAATCTTTCCAAAAAGATTTCGGGTCCGCAAGGGTAAATCGATAGTTAAGGTAAGCCTTCTTTTCGTTTTTTATAGCCAGCGTTACAAGATTTCTTAAAGATTTGTAGTAACTCCAATGTTCAGATTTTTTAGGCCGTTTAAACCGTTTAAATGCTTTATCTCTCAAACTCATCATATGTTTAACATTTTCGGTTACCTATGGAGATCTGGGTTTACGAGAAGTAGAACAGCGGATAGGAGCATTAAGATCAAATATGGCTAGTATATTTTCATTGAAATAATTGACCTTATCATCCACGCTGTGCAAAGTAACAATCACATTCCAGTTAATTTGCTGAAAATGGCAATAAAAATGTTCAAAATCTATACCTAATAAGTTCCTATGAGTAAATTCAGCAGGACGTTGTTTGGGCACTTCAGTTTGGAGATTACAATAAACAAGTTGATTAGAATAATTATGTAAGTTCCGAGTACCAGCACTTACTATATTTTCAGGATTATTTGAAAGTATGTGATCCGATAAAGTTGAAGAGCTGGAAGTGATTCGGGTTGGTTCTTTCACAACTTGCTAAAAACCAAAACTATCAAGCATACTCACATAAGAAATTGATTCTGTCCCATCTGACTCTAATAATTTGATGTTAAAATCTCCTGTACATACCTATTATATTTTCGTACAAAGGCAACAGGCTACTGACTGTTTCTTCAAAATTATTAAAAGCACGATATCTGCTGCGATGAGGCAAGTAGATAACACCTACAAGGAATGTTACTTTTCCTACCTTAATCCGCGCCCATAATTGTTCATATTTATGTACTTCGATAACTGCAACTTGACTGAAATAAAACCAACTCCTTATATACAAGACAATACCCCCACCAAAAGTGACACGATCTCTTCTTAAAT
This sequence comes from Melanotus villosus, assembly GCA_963082815.1. Taxonomy (NCBI): domain Eukaryota; kingdom Metazoa; phylum Arthropoda; class Insecta; order Coleoptera; family Elateridae; genus Melanotus; species Melanotus villosus. The sequence goes on along the minus strand of OY720419.1, from coordinate 9,302,967 downwards.
ACTAAAAACACTATCTGCAACATCAGGATTAAGAAATGTTTCGGTCACTGCTATAATGTCGTAGTTGTTTGACAACACGTGATTTTGAAAAATATAAAAATCATTGGACAGAATCATGAACGAGCATTAATATGCTACAGAGACTACATGCTTCAATGACAAAACGTGTGAATGTTTGCCTTGATGTAGGAGGCAACCTATTTGAACACTTTTTGTGACAACAGATGTAGAAAATAACATGTTTAATCAAATCCCAGAAGCACGGGCGAAAATTTTGAGACACGCTGTATAGGGGCAGGTGACCCGAACCAGACTCAGCTTATTACGGATAGTTGCGTCCTCCTCGACAAGCTATAGGCCTTAATAGCCTGTTAAAGCTGAATACAATGGCTTAATACTTCCAAAGCTCCTCTTCTATTCAGAATTGGGATCGGCGAGCTCGTTTAAAAACAAATCTGTTTAACTCTCTCAGTATGCCATTTACGGGGTACCTATGTCTAAATTTGTCTTTTTCATGGATAAATTCTCAACCAAAAGCAAGAAATATTTTTACTTTTTTCTGATTATCCATCGTACAATTAAATCGTATAATTCTTCTAGCTTGTATTACCTATTTCTCTAAAGAAATTGTCAAAAAACTCTCCAAACAAACATTTTGAAAATATTTAAGAAATATTTTTTTATTTGAATTTTGCAATCCAAAAACAAAGATATTTTTATTTACATCGCGAAACGTTAAATTCCTTGGAAGACATTAACAAACTTTAACTTAATTGCAAAACTAATAACCATTTCCTTCTTTTAGGGCATGATTAAAACCTTAACCCTTGCAATTAAGATAAACAGTTTTCGTAGTCTTATCAACGATACAAAACAGTTCTGGAAAACTGATCGGTTCGAAAAGAACATCCAAAGAGAACTAGACAACACCTTCGAGCGTACTTTACAAGTGCAGAAAAACTTTTTTCGCCTCATGTTTGTAGTTATAACGATGGTAATAGGAAACTTTTACCGGACTAAAGAATTACCAGTGGGACCATGGACGATGCAAGATCAAGACACCTTATTTAAATACGTAGTAATTACCCAGGAAATAATTTTACCATACATTGCCTTACACGTAGCGGCTTACGAAGCGTTCTTTTTAAGTATTTGCATCAATCTTATGGTGCAGTTCAAGATGCTACGTTATTCTTTGCAAAATCTAAACACGTCCATTTCCGATGGCAAAATGGGGGACAAAACTTATTTAAAAGAATTAGTTTGCAACATTCGGCACCACACATTTTTACTGAAGTAATATAACATTGACTTATAATTGGAAATTATTTAAATTATTTTTTAAAGGTTTTCTAATAATTTCAAGGATGCGTATTCACCCATAATGTTGGTCGAGTATATTACAGTTGCACTGGCGTGCTTTGCGGAGATGTACATTGCATTTGAGAGGTATTTCAATTTATTGGAATTATATCAAATTGATAACAAAAGTTACTAATAAAAAACCGAGTGTGTACGAGTATACAGGGAGCCCTTTTAATGCACGTTGATCCTGAAAGTTTTTAAGCATGCAATCTACATAGCAACAAAAACCCCTTCGTTTTTAATTTTTTGTAATTAAAAGATTCAGATCAGAGCATCCATCGTGTTACTTAACCTATAATTAGTTGACACATTGATGAAATACAACGGTAGATTAATTAATTAATTCTCAAACGATTCAAAAGCGTAGAAGTTTGTAAGTGATGTGTTGCATATTTAGACATTTTCGGGCTCAACGTTTTAGGGTAAGCACCCTGTATAAATATTAATTATGAATGACATTCAAGGTTGTAGCAAATTATTTCCACCTCTTCAGATGATCTTGGGCTTCTGAAAATAAATTAATATGTTAAAATTTAGAAAATATTCAATTAAAGCTATTGTAGCTATAAAAAATCTGGAAGAAAATAAGTTTTAATTTCCTATCCCACTGATAACCCTATAACTTCATTTCGTTCTCTAAAATTCTTTTTATTATTACAGTAACAACGCATTTACGTTATTAAGGTATGTGGGTGGAATAATCGCTGGTTTAATACAACTTTCGATTTACTGCGTTCCTTTGAACTATATTACTGATGAGGTAAGACTTCTTTGTTGTAGCTAGATAATTGTTATTTTAGCAACTGGTGGGGAAATACCCAAAAAGGAAGTACCTATAAAGTCATAATTAAAATTTAAATTATAAATTACAATCTTCTAGGTATTATGGTTAGGCAACCCACATAACTTCCTTACTACTTGCCTATTTAATGCAATTTGGGTTGCGTAATCATCATGAGTAAGTGTTTTGAAATCAATAATAATTGAGAAACTCAATAAATAATTTCAGTATTTTTTTACACTTGTGTGGTTGTAGCCGAACGCATTTATTTGGACATTATTAACTCGAGTATAATGAGTTTATCAATTTATTAATTTATTTCTATCAGCTTACCATATTATGATAGAGCAATAACTGTATAAGTAAATCTAACATTTACGTAACAACCTTAAGTAAGTATGTAAGGGAGTGTTGCACTAAAATGAAGGCTTTAGAAAATGTTTAATGTAAAGAACTAGCCAAACAACACCTTTTATAAGAAGTAAAAGAAAACAATCCTTATAAACTAATAATATATCCGTAGTCATTAACAACCTGTGGCACACGTACACTTGTTCCCTCTTACAAGTAATTTGTTTACAAACATTTATTAAAATTAACAAAAACCAGACGATCAACATAAACTAAAATTTATTGAAGCTCCCGCTATTTTGAGATTTTTGTATCTGAACTTTAAGAATACTGTAAGTGTATTTCCTAAACAGGCCACGTCAGTTGCCGAAGGAATTTACGAATCTGGCTGGAATTTTAAACACACTACGGCTGCGAAAACTATAATTCCGTTCGTAATGCAGATATCACAAAGAGAAATATTGTTTACAGCAGGAGGATTAGTAACAATGAATTGCCGAACTGTAATAAGTGTGAGTAATTTTTCCGAATGGAAGGTTTTTAGAGGGTTAATTTGATATTTTAGGTTTTCAGAATTTCATACTCGTTCTGTACCGTTTTGAGGGCCCTGGGGAATCATTAAATGAAACTTAAAAGTTTATAAACATATTTTCTTGTTTGCTTTTTTTAATTACTGTTATGGTGTGCTTTTAATGTCAATAATTAGGGTTAAGTTCCTTGATTGCCCACTTAGAGAACAAGATTGTATTTCTAATAAAAGCAGAAAAGTAATCGCGCCTCTGGAAACAAAATTTATTGTTACCTAAACATTAAGATGTTTTTTCTACTCCCATACTTTAATTGATTTATTAAACATCTACTACCTGTACTTTTAATGATATTCATTAAGATACAGATTTTTCATTAAAATACAAATTTATAACCAATAGCAACAAAGTATCTTATTTGGTAACCATAGTTACGCGAGTTGTTGATGTTTCTTAATTGAGATAACTAATAGCAGCAAAGTTGTCAAAAATAATGTTAGGTAGCAGCTTTTCAAAAGGTGGCTATTTTTTCATTATTATAACTGGTCGTAGAAAAAATAGTGTATGCAACTCGCATTTAAATGCTAAGAAGACACTCGTATTCATTAAGACACTCGCTTGCGGCTCGTGTCTTAATTCTCGTACTCGTGTCTTAATAGCTATCATTAAATGCTCATTGCATAATATACTATTAATAAACACAATATAGTATTTATAATATATTCTACGCAGTGTATCTTTAATACTTCATACTTTTATGCTGTATACAGTGCGGTCGTTTAATCTGGAAACCTGGGAATAAAAAGTTGTCCGTTCATTTATTGAAAAAATCCTCGGATAGGTCAATTTTTATTTTTTATTGCACACATTTTGACATATCGTTAAAATTTTTTCCGCTATATTTGAAAAAGTTATGATGTCGTCGCCACTGTTTTTAAATAGCGACCCCCAATTTTTTTGGCAGATTTGGATACCACGTGACATTCTAAAACCAAAAATGTCAAAAAAGTATGACCTTGAACTTGAAAATTTTCGAAATAAAAATTGGCGATGACGTCATAACTTTTTCAAATATGGCGGAAAAAAATTTAACGATATGTCAAAATCTGTGCAATAAAAAATAAAAATTGACCTATCCGAGGATTTTTTCAATAAATGAACGGACAACAACTTTTTATTCCCAGGTTTCCAGACTAAACGACGGCACTGTATATTAAATATTGTTAAATAACGTGAACATAAAAGATGTTGCCTAAGCTAAGAGTCTAATAAAGCATACAATAACAACACCAGACGCAAAGGAATGCCCTAAAATGCTTTAAAACTTGCAACCTGCTTTACAGGCCTATTCTGTAAATGTCGTTCACTACCGACTCGTTCACCAACGACTATCGTTAGCTACTTTCTCAACGACATGTTGAACAATATCGCTCAAAAAGCTATTCTGTAAGCCATGTCGTTACGGCGGTTGGCTGTGAACGACTTGGTCAAGGTGTTCTAAAAAGGTAGTACACTTAGCGCTATCATCAGCACAGTGTTAGTGACAAATGCGCATGTCCGTAATTGGTACAAACACGAAATTTAAAAACCGCGCTCTTAACGTATAGAACACTTCCCAAGACTTTTATAATTTTCGTGTTAAAGAAAACTTCTATTGATTGTTACAATAATGGAAAACAAAAAAAATGTTGTGTTAAAACCATGAGGCAGCAATATATACTATATTTAGAAGAACTGGAAAGTAATGAAGCTTTCCGAAATAATAGATTTTCTCCTGAAAATACCCACGTGTTAGAAAATACATGGGAAAAATTAACTTTAGCATTAAATAGCACGGGTGAGCTACAAAAGACTGCGGCTCAGTGGAAAAGGGTGAGTAATAATAATTTTCTTTTTATTACATTTATGAGTATAGGTACTACTACATTGGTAAAGCAATTTACATTTTAAATAAAATTGCTTTAAAGTTTGATTGAATTCAGTATAATACGGAGTAAAAAGTTAATTAAGTTTTTAACTTGTTATTTAAATGCATAATAATGTGAATAGGCTGCACAAGCATTTAACTTTTTATTTATTTTTTATTTGATGTTTACGGATTAGAAGTCCAGTGTAAAAAAGAAGGCTGGCCAAATAAGAATGGCATAAAATTACACAGGAGGTGGTCCGCCTGAAAAGCCTCTTATCGATATTGAAGAAAAATTAATCGGTGCAATTAGTAACATTGTTGTCAATGGCATGAATATTGAAGAAGTAGGAATTTCAATTAAGGGTAAGTAATTTATGTATAAAGATGTTCTGCTTTAGTGTCATCTAATACTTTTTATAAATTGTGGTCTTTTTATGATGTTATTCTAAACCCATTGTACCATGAGATCGAAAAAAAGATGATTCTGAGCAGGCCTTGACGAGTACAACACGATTGGCTACACTGGTTCTAGAATGCCTATGAATTATAATGTGACAGTGACATTTCAAATGTAAGTCAGTTTTGCAATCTTGTTTCCAGAATTATTTAAGTTTATCGTTGTAATACTAGTGAAGGATCACATTTTGAACACATACTCTAACATGTATTCATCTTAGTTTTCAGTTTGTTCCCTAAATAAATACTGTTTTGTGTTTTAATTTATTTGACATTTATTAACCTCTAACCTACTGCCACATTTTGAAATCAGTCTTGCCAATCGTGTTGTACTAGTCAAGGCCTGCTCAGAATCATCTTTTTTTTGATATCATGGTAGTAAGGTCAAACCATGTAAGATTAGTAAATCCAACCAGTTTGTATATTACTGGAAATACCTATGTCTTGTGTAATCCATTGTTTAAGTAATGATCTCATCAAAAGCTTTCTATAGTTTATAAATAGTTATAAATAAATTTATCTTCTTTGTTAAAAAAAAAGATTTTATTAAATGAATTAAAATACCACATACATTGTAAGAACTACAGTAGTACCTTCTAGTTACAATTTGATTATCAGTATTTAATTATTTTTAGAACAACTGACTGCAACAACTTCCTGCAATATAGTACCATCCTACAATACACCATCATCCAGCAAGGCAAGCAGAATGGAAGTACAAGTTGATTCAGGTGGTAGTAATAATACAAGAATCCATGCTCGCAGGAAAAACAGGACATTATTAACCTGTTTCACAGGTTTTGGATCAATCTAGGGTAACGGAAGACAATAATTACGATGTTCTAGGGAACATAAACAAAAACTTAGAAGTTAGAGGTCAAACTGAAAAAAAAGACATCAAATTAAAATGTACTGAATTAAATTTAAGATATCCAAACTTGAATGTAGATGATTTACTAGATTAAGGTTTTATAATTTTAAGTTAGAAAAATACATAGAACATATAAAATGTAATATTAAAAAAATTATAATTATTCTAAGCAAATACATATATTTGCTATATTTCTCGCTGATCGCCCTTCAGCAAGAAGCTGGTCATCTTCTATGTGACCCTGGTGAATATCCTCATTTTCGAATTCTAAAAACAGAATTAATTATAACATCGAAACTTACATATACTTTGCTTTTAATAACATATTCAATGTTTGCATCTGCTTCAACATTTCTACTTCTTAAAATGTTATGTAAAACTGCACAACAATATATCATGTTCCTGCTATCGGTGGCTTATAATGTAGTGGTCTGTCCTTATGCAAACAACGAAAATATGCTTTTAGTACACCAATGCAGCTATACTATTTCGAACAACGCAATGACGTTTAGTGTAACGGCTTTCAGGAGTATGCATGACATCGGTCCTTAACCAAGCAGTCGTAGATAAAATATAAACATAATGATAAAGTTATTAGTGGTTATTTTAGCTTCTGTACTTACCCAGTTTTCATTCTTGTTATGTTCTCCAAATTTTGTGGAAATTTAATATATCGATGAACAAGATGTCCATTCATTATAATTACAATTTCATTTACACAACGGCTTATTGAAGGCTGTGATAAACCACAATGTTGATCTTTACTAACAGATTTGTATAATTTCCTGAATGTCTCTTCAAGAAGCTGGAAAGGATCGCTAACATTTCGTAAATGGAAATTAATTTCTCTTGCTTGTTTTCTGCAAACACGTTAATTTTAGGTTATATTGTTATATATAGCATAAAATTCAAAACTTTCGCAAAATTCGGTAATTACCTTCGTTCTAATTCTTCCAAAATTAACTCCAAATTGTTTTGTGCCATTATTTAAGCTGGAAAGTAAATTTAACTTAATTTTACACTTAAATTATGCCTTTTTCCCACTTTTATTTTCAGCTTAACGACTGTTATTACCTCTCAACGACTGAAATTTGTGAGTAGTTCATGAACGACAAAAATTTGACGACAAAGTCGTTTGTAACCGACAGTCGTTGCTTACAGAATAACGTTAGAGCGAAAAGTCGTTCAAATAACGATTGTCGGTGTTGAACGATTCGCTCAAAGTCGTTAAGCGCTTACAGAATAGGGCTGTTAATCCCTGTTATGGTGTCTCGTTTGGATGATCTTCTCAGAGGGTTAAATAAAGTAGCATATAAAACTATGCCGACAATATAACAATACTGATGTTAATTCGCAGCCATTAAAGCCGATGTAACGCCAAAAGAAACAACTTTGCACTAACAAATAGAAAAAAAATCTAAGGGTAACAGTGAAAATCTCAGATTGCTAGGGGCAATATTTTCTGAGATATACAGCCGCGAACATGTGTTAGAGTAGGGTGTGACGTCATCCCGACACAAGACTCGAAGGTCGGAAGCGAGCGCGCCTCACGTTCTAGTTTTACAGTGTTTAGTTCTTACATTATTTGCAGTAACGTACGTTCTTCGCTGTGTTTTAAAATGTCTAATTGCTGCGTAGTTGGCTGTAATAACAACTTGAAGAATTCTACGGTTACTTTACACAATTTTCGGAGGGATCCCCAGCGGTATAAGGCTTGGAAAAACCGCGTTAATCGGAAGAATTTTACGCCTCATCATAAACCACGTAGTGTGCAGTGTACAGGGTGGGCATAATTGGATGTTTTAATAGGGCATCTCGGTAACCATAAGAGATAGAGGAAAACGAGTGGCCAAGTCTCGATCTCTTTTTTCGAGATATGTTTAATGGTGAAAACAGAAATTGGCTATCTTCTTTTGTTTTTGAGTTAGAGCCCAAAATTGACTTTTTCGACTTTTTTTGATATCCTCATAACTCCCTTGTTTTTAACAATAGCAAATTACCGTTTTGACATTATTAAGGCACTTTTTTAAGGAGAATCTACTGGTTTAATCAGATTTTAAATTTATTCATTTGTTTCTCATTTATAGCATTTTTTTATATGGAAGTCATAGTAGGCAATGAAGTGGTTAAAAAGAGTATTTTTTTTCTTTTCAAAAATATATAGTTTGTTCGAAATATTTCCATTATTTACATAAGAAATGTCAAAAAGCGTATTATATTATTCTTTTTTTAACGTTTAAGCCCTATCTAGTTGCCCTTGACAAACAAAAAGCTGCAAAAAAGAATTTGCATGTTCTGTCATCTAGTAGGCAAGAAAAAACAAAACTACCAAATAGTTTGACAACTTCCAGAAAATAGCAATAAGTGTCAGTTGAAAATTGTTTACAGTGCTGATGACATAATCTGTTTGTAATAGTGGAAAAGTGTTAAAATGGCATACGAAAACAACGAGAAATACGATATGTTGGAATGTTTTATTTGAAGTAACAATAGTGCTGATATAGCATCTCAAACATATTTAAATCGTTATCCTGAACGAAGACAACCTCATAAATATATTTTTCAACGATTAAAAGAAAATCTAATCGATTATGGGTCATTTACCAAACCAAGACCCAAAAATTACAATATTGAAGATGCCGACAATGCAACCATTAATGTTATAGGAGCTGTTATTGTAGACCCTTCAACTTCAAGTCGCCAAATTGAAGCTGAGACTGGAGTTTCACGGCGTCGTGCTTTAAACATTTTGAAGAAAAACAAATTCAGGCCCACGCTATAAGAAAACAGCAGCAGCTTCTAGCAGGTGACTCGCAAAGACGACTGGAATTTTGCAACTGGTATCAACAAAAATGTCTTGAAGATCCTATATTTTCTAGAAAAATCATTTGGACAGATGAGGCCTACATCAGCAGTGCGGGAGTTTTTAATCGGCACAATCACCATTACTGGTCTGATGTCAATCCACACATAACGGTAGACATTCAGAACCAAGGGCGGTTCGGTTTTAGTGTTTGGTGTGCCATACTCGAAAATCGGATTTTGGGCACACAAATTTATGAAGAACATTTAAATGGTCAGAGGTATCACCAAATACTGAGCCAAAATATTATCGACAACTTTCTGGACGAACTCCCAGTTGTCGAAAGAAGAAATTATTTCTTTCGACAGGATGGAGCTCCACCTTATAACACCAGAATAGTGTCTGAGTTGCTAAATGTTAACTGGATTGGGACCAATGGACCAGTAAGATGGCCAGCGCGCTCTCCGGACTTAACTCCTCTTGATTTCTTTTTTTTTGGATACATCAAAGATCATCTCTACCAAATGGACAATAATAACATCAACCAATTAAGGCAAAATTTCCAAGATTGCATAAAGTCAATATCGAATATCCATATTCAGAATGCAGTGAATAGTGTGCTACGGAGGTGCAATTTGTGTGTGGCCATTAACGGCGAACAATTTGAAAAGTTTTTTTAGTTCTTAAATAATTTGACGTTAAAAACAGATTTATTTATTATTAGATTATTCTTGTCAAACTATTTGGTAGTTTTGTTTTTTCTTGCCTACTAGATGACAGAACATGCAAATTTTTTTTGCAGCTTTTTGTTTGTCAAGGACAACTAGAAAGGGCTTAAACGTTAAAAAAAGAATAATAAAATACGCTTTTTGACATTTCTTATGTAAATAATGGAAATATTTCGAACAAACTATATATTTTTGAAAAGAAAAAAAAATACTCTTTTTAACCACTTCATTGCCTACTATGACTTCCATATAAAAAAATACAACTTTATGCTATAAATGAGAAACAAATGAATAAATTTAAAATCTGATTAAACCAGTAGATTCTCCTTAAAAAAGTGCCTTAATAATGTCAAAATGGTAATTTGCTATTGTTAAAAACAAGGGAGTTATGAGGATATCAAAAAAAGTCGAAAAAGTCAATTTTGGGCTCTAACTCAAAAACAAAAGAAGATAGCCAATTTCTGTTTTCACCATTAAACATATCTCGAAAAAAGAGATCGAGATTGGCCACTCGTTTTCCTCTATCTCTTTTGGTTACCGAGATGCCCTATTAAAACATCCAATTATGCCCACCCTGTACATTTTCAAGATGATGATTTTGAAAATAGGTATACAAAGAACTTATTACCTAATGAAAAGGTTTTGAGAAAATTAAAGAAGACTGCGGTTCTATCGGTTTTTCTATCTGACAGAGAAACAGCAGCAAGTGCCCCTACAACGAGAATTTCGAAATATATTCGTATAAAACTCGTAGCAGAATGCGAAAGCGAAATAGTACAAAAAGAAGAGATAATATCGAACACGTCAGATAATGATACTATCAATACAAGTACTAATGTAAATTTAGAAATTGAACAATCTAAAAGTGAAGGCATGGGAGTACAGTGTGAACTTGGATCTGAAGTTTTTACAAATATTCGAATTTATTCGAAAACGAATCGAGTAATGAATCAATACATTTCACTGATTTATCAAAAGAAGAAAGTAGTGCGAGTGATGGTGACACAGTATTAGATACTAATACATCCAGCAAAAAACGTAAGTGGATAAGTGACGTGAGTAGTGATCAAGAATTTAGCGATAGTGGTAGCGACATAAATAAAAAACCTGAATTCGAGTTTGTATTGGTCCAAACCAAGACATTGATGAGTCTGTTTAAAAACTGCAACATATGTGGGTTACCAGTAAAAAAAGTAACACAATTTAGCAGGTGTTCCATTTTACATATAAAGTATAAGTGCAGGGAAGGACACTGTAAATCAATGGGCGTCTTATGAAGATCCATCCAAATGTGCTGTGCATTTATCTGGGGCGCTTTTGTTGAACGGAATAAATTTTGCTCCTATTGCTAATTTTGCCAAAACTTTAAAATTGTTATTTATTTCCAGTAATACCTATTATAAAAACATAAAGATAAATATTGCGCCAGTTATCAATGACTTTTGGTTGAAACATAAAAGTGAAATTTATGAGGAGGCCAGAGCAGAAGAGGAATTACGGATTTCAGGTGACAGGCAATTTGATTCCCCTGGTTTTTGCGCCAAATATGTTACGTATTCTACCTATAATGAATATAAAAACAAATAAAATTTTGGATTTTGTTTTATTACAAAGAGGAATTGTAGATTGGATTGGATGGTGATTTGGAGAGGGCGGCATGTGAAAAAGCCTTACAAGTAGTTACTGCAAAATTACACGTCAAACTGTTTCTATCGGATAGACATCGTGGAGTGGGAGTTTTATTGAGAACCAACGTCTGGCAACTATTAAACACTTTGGATTAACGACCGATTTAACAGACAAATTAAAACAATAAAAAACTTGAATACAAGTTTAATTCATAACGTAACGTTTCGATCTTGATTTTAGATCCTTATCAAACTAAAACAATAATTAAAAATTAGTCTTGACTAAAAGTGTTTTTTTGTTATAATTAAGATGCCTTAGTTTGGAAAAGTTGTGTACCCAGCATACAAATTAAACTTTAAAAAATCAGGTCCGTACTCTAATTTTTCACCGGGCCCCGGGGTCCCTAAAGGTCTGATTTTTTTTTATATGCCTATAAAAAAAATCACTCTAGTAATTTTTCGATTTTTAATAGTGTTAGTAATATCTCCTAAAAATCTTAAGCAATTTGGAAAATATTTAGCCCGGCCCCACGAGTCAGCAATATGTATAAGCATAAAGAACTAGATATATTTTGATTTTGTTGTGCAGTCTTTCGCTAAATTTGATATTTTTTTATGGTAAAAAATACACAAAATACCAAATTTACCCAGAACTCACCACGGGGAGGTATCTGCACCTAGAGTTCCATCCGCCCGCCCGCCGCCCGCCCAAATTATAATATGCTTCGGTTAGAATTTTGTTTTTGTTTTTTAAAGTATTGGCCCTTATTGTCAAATACTGGCAAGTCTGCTCTAGCTTCTAGTTTGGCTCATATATACCCATCTCTTGATATTTCACCACAAACCTTTTGTGAAGCCTCAGTAACGAGTTTTACACACCGCTCAACAGCTTGTGTATGACAGGGAAACTTTAGAAACTCCAGTATATTTTTTCTTTTATAATATTTTGCAAATCACTATCACTATATTTCATTGTCATGGGTGGCTCTGTTATGGTGCAGGACTGCCAGTCTATTAAATTTGCATAATCATCTGCATCAAAATTTATACTAGGTACTTTGAAAATTTGAATTCTATTTGTTACTCGTTTCCTGGCTTTCTGAATCCTCCGAACAGCTAGTTCTCTAATAATTTCACGCGAGTCCACTAACATCGATACCAAAATATTTTCGAGATGTGCGAAATACCCGTTGTTTTCAAAAACTTTGTCCACTATTTGTTTTACTTCATCTGGAAACTCTCTTGAAGCTTTTATGGCCTTCCAAAAATGTACTGCCCCATGTATTAATAGTGGCTTAGTTTTAACTTGGAACCAAGTTGGAGCATATACTTTCAAAATGTATCTTGTTAAAATCTGTAGATTTTCTGATGGATTTAAGGTAGCTACATAAAATCTTAAAATTCTGTTGGCCGTTGTTAGCCATCGAGCATGGGCCATTTTGCCCGGAAATTTCTTGGCCAATTGATCAGAACATTTTCCGTCGCGAATTGCACAACAGATTTGAAATAGGTACTGCTGATCCGTGCTTAGATCTTTCTCTGTTACTTGTGGTAATTCACAATTAATTATTTTAAAAGATACAATTGGTAGCTTTTCACAGTCTTGTGGACGTGAACCAATAGGTCCCGAATAAGTGTATGGTCCCTTTGTGTGTCCATCTATATTTTGTAGTAAATGGCGTAGAGGTAACTCATTAGTGTGGAGCAGGCAAATACTCCACTGAACAGGTTTGTCAATACTGGTTTCCACTAGACGGATTGCACCTCCTTTCCATCCGGTATTAACTTTGGTACCGTCACATCCGGTAACTACTAAATGCTTAGAGTTTATTTCCTTCTTAGTTAAATACTCAAGAAGATTATTTTATATATCGTCAGAACGAACAGGAGGCTGCAAGGATAAATGACCAAAGTAAATACTGCCAGGTTCTTTTATTATTGAAATATGTTCTTCCTGATGCTGAATACGACGACCCTCTATCTGATGAATAGTTTTATCCTTACGGCCATCAAAATACCAACCCTGTAATATTTCTTTATTTGCGGCTTCAGATTCTAGAAGACGTTTTCGGTTTTATGTAGTTCCCGACGTATTTTATTCTTGTCAACCAATTTTGCTGTATTTTTTTCCGAAATCAAATTAAAATCTTGTAAAACTGCATTAGCAATTTTCGCAACAGTTCTATTGGATGCTCCAATTAAATCAGCCGCCTTCGCCGTATTAGGTAAAAATGTTCTAATTTGGTTTTTGGTTGAAGTATCCAACAATTTTGTTTTTTTATAAAGAGGGTACTGAAATTCTTCATCGCTACTACCTTCTGATGAAATGTGACTTTTCTCCGATTTAACTGGGGAATTCTCAAAACAGCTGGCTCCACTAGTACTAGGCATGGGCTCGTTAGTAGCATTGAATCTTTCGTGTTCTTTGGCCTTTCTTTGCATTCGTTTTTCAAGCCGTTTTGTAACAATTTTATCTACACCAGCTATTACCATAATTCTTTCATTTCTCTGATCATTTATAAATGGCCATTCAATTTCGGGAATCCTACGTGATGTTTCACAGCTACACTCTGCAAAACTTAAACACTTACACGAAGAGATATCAAACAATCTCTTAGAACTATTTTTAAATGCATTGATTTTATCAAGCAAACTCTGTAATTTTCTACTTTTTAATGGCTTTATTAGATTTCCAACATTCGCAACGACACGACCGACGATTAGAAACATACTGTATCACTGACCACTGTGAGTCAGTGACCTTCGTCTTTGTTGAAATCGGTAGCGGACGCGTGCTTAACTGCTTACAGTGCTTACGTCACATTTTCCAGTGCCGCGTAATTTGAATTTTGGTTTTAGTCCATTAAATTATTATAGAAGTTGGGTATTTCGGGGCCCCTGGGGCTCGGTGAAATTTTAATTTACCGATCTGCAATGTTTTCTGGGCATTAAGAGTAATAATAGGCACACTTTTCATACTAAGGAGAATAACATTTCGATTTTTTTTTTAATTGTGTATTTTGGGGCCCCTGGGGCCCGGTGAAATCTTAAGTTACCGACCTGCAATTTTTTCTGCGCATTAAGAGTAGGTAATAATAGGCACACTTTTCATACTAAGGCGAATAACATTTCTAAAAAAAAATTTTTCGGCCCACCCTTCCAAGCACCCAAACATACAACATGAGTTCGATGTTTGGCACCTTTCGAAGAGCCTTTTAAAAAAATTAAGTAAGGCAGAAACAAAATCCAAGCTCTTATCGGAATGGAATCGCGCGATAACCAGTCATTTATAGTGGTCTGCAGAAACCAGCGAAGGTAATTCGGAAGTTTTAATTGAAAAATTCACCTCTCTTCTGAAGCATGTTTGCAACATTCACGAGTGGACAAATGAAAAAGCGGAAAAGAAGATGTGTGAACACAGGACACTGTCGAATGCTGAGATGCATGAAATAAAATGGATCCGTTATGGTTCTGCAGATTATCAAGCATTGCAAGTCGAAATAATGAATAAAACTTTCATGAACGATATCACACACGCTTCGCACTACTGTCACACAAGTAGCTTGGAAAGTTATCATAACGTTCATCTCAAGTATATTCCTAAGAGAATACATTTCTCGTTTAATGGCATGTACATACCATCCATTCTTGCAATATTAGATAATAACTTTAATGTGGATAGATAAATTATTATAGGTGGTGACGTACAATTTTCAAAAAGTTCTAAACGATGGCATTTTAAAAATAAATACGAAAATAAATGTTTTGCGTGGAAAGTTGATCTTTTACATAAAATGTTAAATTACGACCATAATGTCGATAAGCTTGAACAACTAAATTTTGATGTTCCTAAAAATATTTATAAATTTGAAAAGCCAAGCTTGACTGAAGCAAAAGAAAAACATTTGTCAAGGTTTGCTAGACTAAAGAAATGGCTTTCATAAGATTATGTTTTGAGGTCCGTTGTTATATTTTAAAATAGTTTTGCAGAACATGTTTTATTTGTTCATAATATTAAACAATCGCCTGATGTATAACATTTCTTCAGTATCCTTGAAACCAATGTATATTTCAGTTTCTTCTGGGAAGCGTTCCCGAATTTGCATTACAGTGCAAGCGGGAATCACAATTCTGTTGAAACGCCCAATTGAAGTCCAAGAATTAACCCAACTACTAAAATTTTTATAAGCTAAATGACGCCATAGTTTGTCATTCAGTTGAAGGTATTTCTGTTGCTCACAATTTGATTTGCACTTTAAAATTGCATTGTGTCTGACCAGATTTAAAGAATCCAAATTTAAAACTATATTTTCAAAACTTTCGTGTAATGTAATACACATGTTCTCGCATCTAACCTCTGTTACAACTTGACTTTCCCAAGAGCAAATACATTCCCGTGCAGTAGGCTTTGCACACAATATGTACAATTGCACCAATTTATGTTATTCAGTCGTTCAATATTTGCGTCATGTTCTTTATTTCTGCTATGATTTTCTTCATCTATAACTCTCATTTCCCTCTCAGTATATCTAGGTTCAAAACCGAAAGCCATAGTAGATAATTGGAGAATTAAATCAATGAAAGAACACAAATAATTAGAAGACACGCTGTGAACACGCACGTACTTGAATCGCTTTCCAGCAACGGTTAGTGTCTGCCGTCTGGTGTCGGTATGACGAACGCATTTTAAACAATTTAAACTCCTATTATATCCTCAACCTTTAACAATAGAAATATGCCGTTTGAAAATTTGTTCTTAGAATTTTTCGTACTACAACTTTGGTTTTTGAGTTACACCCCCTTTAAGCTTAAACCTTGTGCAGGGGTGTTTAAACTTTGTTGGTGGGTGGTGCAGAGAAGAAGTCTTATCCGTTAATCCGACTAAGACCCCTGTAGTACCAGTCACAAGGAAAAGAGAGCCACATGACTTAAAAGAATTACACCTCTACGATATTCCATTAAAGGTGGAGAATGAAGTTAAATACCTGGGAGTCATTTCTGGGAGTCATTTTGGATAGCAAGTTAACTTTTAAATGCGATTTGTAAAGGATAACGAACAAAGCCACTAGAGCCCTATGGACTTGACGTATGTTTTGAAAGAACTGGGGTTGTATTCTAAAATGATCTATTGGTTATACCATCTAATTTTATTAACCTGAAATTTTTAAATATCTGGAGAAAGAAGCATTATACGAAAAAACTGTCCGAAATAAAAGTTAATATGTTTGCGGGGGAAATTCACTAGTGCTAAAATTAACCACCATTCCTTCACCGTTGTGGGTGCGGCGAGGGGAAACTTTGAAATTCTAAATAAGAACCCCCATTTTCTATTGCAGATTCAGATAGCACGTCAACAAATATGAAACTTTTATTCGCAACATTTTTTCGATTCGTGATAGATGGCGCTGTAATCGCCGAAATTTAATTTTTCTGATTTCATCAATTGAGAACTGAGAACCTCTAGAAATCCAGATGCCTGGTAAATAAACTACTTTTAGTGTAACCCAGGAACGACGACGTGGACGTGGTAGTTTTCTACTCCCTTCGTGGTGCTTGATTAACGTGAGTCCCCTACCTATCGGAGTGCTTGATTTATGCCAGTCCTCTCGCCGCTCACCTTTGAATTAAATCAAGTGCTCGAAATGATGACCTTCAACTTCGATTCATTTATTAACCCGCGTTTCAAATGATTGTACACAACTCAAAGAAAGAAGTATTTACCAGCCACCTGGATTTCTAAAGGTATTGGTTCTCTATAATTGAAGAAATCGGAAAAATTAAATTTCGGCGATTACAGCGCCATCTATCACGAATCGAAAAAAATGTTACGAATAAAAGTTTCATATTTGCCGAGCTGCTAGGCGAATCTGCTATAAAAAAATTTAGGTTCCTATTTAAAATTTCAAAGTTACCACCGCTACATCCATAAGGGGGGAGGAGGGAGGGCTAATTTTAGGACTAGTGAATTTCAAAAATAGGGAGCAGCTTCTAGCCATCCTAAATAAATCGATTTACCTACATCTGTTTATGTTGCAGAAAAGACTATTTAATTGAGAACAGCTTTATTTCTGCCCCTTGTGTCTTCTCTGGTCTATTTCACAGGAGAAATGGTTCGACCAGAGAATGCCTAGTAAAAAAAAAAACGTAGAAAGATTTTTAAATACTTTAATCTTAATACTAGTAATTTGAAAGTTACAATAAATTAGCACGTGGATCTTCAGTTACAACGTGAAGTTAACTTAGATACTTCTTAACATAACTAACTCGAAGATGGCAGGATGTCATCCTGATAAAACAACAATTTAGATGGCATCGCCGCCCTTAAACCGCAAACACGGCAAATACAAAATACGTAGAAAGTTTAGCAGTACTAAACAACACTCTATACTTAGTATGGTGATAGATAGGATTAAAAAGACGTACACCAGCAGAACCGTTGAAATTATAATTCCTACTAGGGAAGACTGGCTAGGTAAGCAAAAACCGGTGGAGGTCAGCGAACTGGCATATTATACAAATGGCTTCAAAACTTCACGGGGCTGGAATATACCGACCGGGATGCAGATTAATTAGTTAACCTCGGAACTGATGTGTTAATATTTCAAGCAGAAAGGTATGCCATATTAACCTGTGCAGAGGAACTGCAGTAGTAAGGGTATCTTCGTATCTTTATAGTGACTGACAGTTGTCAGTCGGGTTGCCCTGAGGGTGCTAAGAACTTGGTTTGATCAGGCTTCGTACTGGACTGCGTTCGAAAGACGAACTCGGGACAAGCAACACTGTTAAACTAGTATGGGAAGTACCTGGGCACTCCAAAATAACAGGAAACTAGGAATCCGATCGTCTATTGTCGTCGGCTCATGAGTTGGCGTGAGCTAGGAATGCGGCCCAAGACGACCTTCCGAGAAAATCTTTGTACTTAACACGGGAATCCCGTCATTACTATTCAAAGTTGTATTTTCTTCTCAGAAGTGAAATCCCTTTACCTCAGTCCCCTGACGCCAACTCGTCAGCCGAGGACAATAGTAAAGAACGGGAGATGTCTCTCCCTTTTATACGATCGGAATCGGCCTGTGGAATATCAGTTATAAAGCAAGAGGGGTTAAAATGCTGTCATCAGGCTGCAATTCAGGGATTATTTGCACCCCCCCCCCCCAGCACCTCTCTAGAACTCATGGAAATGAATTATTTAAGATTTTCTGAAACCTGGAAATTTGCAACTTAGCCAAATAAAGCTTCGATGTTTACGTATATAATAGTTTAATTAAGCACTAGTTATTATTGCAAATAAGATATTTAGAATGTGTAGATCAGCAAATATACTTTTTACCATTTAATTACAATGAAATGCCACGTGACATAAAATATCCGGTGTAAGATAAGACAGTAATGAGAATTTATTATGCAAATATTATTCTAGTCCTGAGATACATGAATATTAAGTATTCCACAATTATACTCAATTGTTTTTCGTATATTCGACAATCTTTTATGAACTTTTCTGGAACTAATTCGTTAATTATTCTACAAAGCTAAGATTTACTAACAGACATGCTGACTTTTAACCATTGTCCATATGTCCATATCATCCATTTTCAAAATATAGTGAAGGTAAATGAAAATACACTGCATTTCATAAGAAATGAACCACCCCGAAGGACTTGACGCAGAACTTCGAAATTACGTAGAAATGGGTAGTGCATGGAGACAAACAAATGATTACAGTTTCAAAAACTGACAACATTTATTGAAAATATCATTAACAATGTGTTGCATCTTCGCGTACTCTTATGCATTCAGTAACCCTTCGTGGCATGCTGGAAATCAGATGGTCGATTGCCTCTTGGGGCAGCTCATTCCAGGCTATCTGTAGCTGTTGACGTAATTCCCCTAAAGTGTCGGGAGGATGGGGTAATCGACGCAGTTTTCTGTCCATCATGTCCCAGACATGTTCAATAGGGTTTAAGTCCGGGGATCTTGCCGGCCAAGGCAAATTCAGAACATTGTTTTGTGTTAGGAACTCTAACGTTACGTGAGCAGTATGAGGCCAAACATTATCGTGTTGGAAGACGGCCCTTGGAAGGTCTCGGAGGAATGGCACTAACACGGGCTCCAAAATGTCGTCAATGTAACGGCGCGCGTTTATTATAGTGCCCGGAATGAATATCAAGGGAGACCTGCCGCCGTAGCGTATTGCTCCCCACACGATTACACCAGGAGTTAAAGCCGTGTGGCGACGCTGAACAAACTGTAAATTTTGCCTCTGACCTCTAGGTCGTCTGATCCGTAAACGTCCGTCAGAATACCATAAGCAAAATCGGGATTCATCGCTGAAGGCGATAGCTTCCCACTGATGGTCCCAATGTTGTCGGTTTTGGCTCCACTGCAGTCTGGTATCTTTATGTTGTTGAGTCATAGGAAGACGAAAATAAGGAAGATATGAGCGTAACCCAAATGTGCGTATTCGACAATAAATTGTGCTCATAGACACTCTACGACCAATTGCTCTTACCCAACTGATTGCAACAGCTCGCGTTGGTTCTACTGGGTCCTGCATTGTACCTTACTTCGCCTTAACAGCCGATCTTCGCGTGCTTCTGTCACTCTAGGACGTCCACTGCCTCTACAACGAGTTTCTAGGTATTCTTCCTGCCAATCCATCCAAGTCCGTCTAATAGTGGCGTCGAAAGCTTAAACCAGCATCATGCATTCCGATAATTCGTCCTCTTTCAAAGGACGTAAGATGGCGAAAATTTGCACGTCTTCGAACGCGTGGCAATTTTTAGGCACTAACTTCACTAATTCAGTAACAACGATCACAAACAATTGGCGAACTACTCCGAAAAATACGATCCAACAAAAGACAATTTCAGGTTCTAACAGACAGATAATTTCTATCAGCAGGGACATATGGCCTTCAAAATTTAATATTTTGTTTGTCTCCATGCACTACCCATTTCTACGTAATTTCGAAGTTCTGCGTCAACTCCTTCGGGGTGGTTCATTTCTTATGAAACACAGAATAATTAGCTACACACTAAATCAAAATTCTTTTGTATTTTTAAGTACCACCAAGTTGATCCCAAATCTTTACTTCAACCTGTAGATCACTACTGTAGTTTATAGGTGCTTAATAGAAAAGATCAAAAAATTATTAATGGCTAAGGGTAGTGCTTAGATAGAGTACGTAACCAATGTAATAATAATAATAATAATAATAGTAATACTTTATTAATCCATGGGAGCACAACTTTGGGATATGACAAGTACAAAAAAACACAAAAACAAATATTAAAACATCGAAATGTAAATAGACAAAAAAAATTTAAATAACACAAAAAATCACAATCTTATTTGTTAATACACAACATGGGAAGCGAAAATACAAATATATCATTTGTTAATACTGATTTTCACATTCTACTAAATTATCAGTCAAAAATTCGGAGAACGAATAATAGGAATTATCAATTAAGAAATTTTTCATTTTTTGTTTAAATTTCTTATAATCTAACGTTTTAATATTATTTTGTGCAATGTTAAAGGATTTAACAGCTTGAAAGTTGGGGCTTTTTTCAAACAATGTTAGCCGATGTTTAGATATTTCCAAAATATGTTTATTTTTCGTTTGATAACCGTGATACTCTTGAATAGTTGGAAGGTTTTCTAAATTCATTTTAGTAAATGGAGAATAAATAGACCCGGAAGAGTTATAATTTTAAGTTTCCGAAAGAGTTCTTTACATCCAGTTCGTTGATTAATTCCTAGCATGAATCTAATTGCTCGTTTTTGTAGTTTAAATACTCTATTTATTTCTACAGAAGATCCCCAGGCGCATATAGCATACGAAATTAAGGAATAAACTTTTGCAAAATAGAAGGTTTTCCTCACTTCAAGTTCAACCTCATGTTACAAGTGTTTTAGAACATGACATAGGGGGGCGAGCTTATTGGATAGTATACACGGTGTTAATTAAGTACGTAGACAAACTTTAAGGGGAAATTCTTTGGTCAATTCTAAGATAAAAAGTTCATACAAACATGGGACCTAAACGGCTTCGTTTTCAAGATAAAGGATGATGAAGTTTAAACTAAAATTACATTTTTCTTCAAAAATCTAGAAAACGCCTAGAGGTATTTTAATGAAACTTCGTGTAGGTTAGTATTGTCACGCAGCCATTTGGTGTATTTTTGGTTATTTATGTAGCTTAGAAACCTTAGGGGTTAGCGTAATCTTTCTTATAATTTTTGTAGAGCATTAGACTACGTGACTTGTAAATTTCCCTTAGCTCAAGCGAGAGGATAAATAAGACACTCGGTCAACTAACATTTCGTTTATTATCAGTTAAGTTGCAACATGAACACTTAATATTTCAAGATTAGTTCCCTTTTTACAGAGAGTAAATTCGTCACAATTGAGATTACATTAAACTGTTTACATTAGCCAATTCATTAAACATTTAAAATAGAAATCATTAAGTTTAACACAAGTTTACATTTATTTATTCCGAACACGACAATTAGTTAATTTCGTTTCTAGTATTTAGTTCGTATAATTTTCTAAGTCCACATAATTAATTCCCAAAATGACTTACATGTAAACTAACACCATTATTTCTGTATATCGACTTTCTCGGGTAAATCAGAACGTCTACGTCGGAAATGTAATTGAACACTGAGAGAGCGATTAAAGGCGAGATCTAACTATATATAGGGATATTTGGTCCCTACCAACTTTTAAGCCTTTGTCTTTAAATTTTACGGCGTAAGCATTCTTTTTAAGAATGTTGACTGAGTCATTCTGTGTACCCGTGAACTGTCGTCACACATGAAGCTGAGATCATCTTTTCTTCCGTCTTTGTTTGGTACATGCCTATCCGACAGAGAGAAAGTGACCTCGCCATCATTTTAATACGTCGTACGTTTACCCCGATTTAATTGTGCAATATGAATTTAATTTGCGGTGTTTCATATTAATTCGTATTTATGTGATTTTACTTATTTGGAATTTACCGCATAACTGTGAATTTGCGACTAACTTGAATTCGATTTCATTTGGATTACGTTAACCAATATTTTTAGGAGTTTGCCTATTTGTCTTTACTACAGTATTTCATAAAGTTTGGTCTAAATAAATTTTTCTACACCTATTTAATTATATTGCAATTATTAGCATTTTTTTTGTGAAAAATAGTACCTATAATTCACTGCAGTGAATTATGGATTCATAATTCACTGCAGTGAATTATGATTTCGGCCAATCACAAATACAAATCCAAAAATCAATATTTCGCTAATCCAATCATATTTTAAATCGCCCGCGATCAACTCCTTCTGCGGCTGACAATCGACACGCCCAAGTGTGTTGTCATATTGCTTGTTTACAAAGTTATCAAATTTGACTAATTTGAGTCTAATATATTTGTTTAATAGGTGTAGAAAAAGTATCGTATTACATTCGCGATTATGGCCATTATTCGCTCAGATGATTTGTGCCACTCGCCTGACGGCTCGTGGGCTCAAACGTCATCTTCGTGAATAATGGCTGTCATAATCGCTCATATAATAATATACTATTAATTTATTTCCACCAGTGGCGTGCAGCGCCGCCACCTTAGTTACCTTATTTTAGATAACTCTGGCACGCCACTGTTGTTTAGCCAATACGGCAGTTTTTTAGCTTCATCCATTGAAACTACACAAAAGATGTCTGTCTTCTTTTTTTGATAGAATAAACCTTTTTCGAGAAAAACGGAAAAATCCTATACTGAACGAAATTGCTGTTACAGATTTTTCCGTTTTTCTCGAAAACGGTTTATTCTATCAAAAAAAGAAAAGAGACATCTTTTGTGTAGTTTCATTGGATGAAGCTAAAAAACTTGTCGTATTGGCTAAAAACAGTGGCGTACCAGATTTTTTTAGAATAAGGTAACTAAGGTGACCCCGCTGCACGCCACTGGTGGAAATAAATTAAATTAAATATTTTTTGAGTTTGGTATTAAAAATGTGGGAGCAGGACATTTGAACGCGGCGAGTTGAACGCGAGCGGTTGAACGCGATCGTTTGAACGCAAAACTTTTGAACGCAGGGACTTTTGAACGCAGAGACGTTTGAACGCAGAGACGTTTGGTCTGGGTTAGGTTAGGGGTCTGGGTCAGGTTAGGTCTGGGTTAAGTTAAGGGTCTGGGTTAGGTTAGGTCTGGGTTAGTTTTGGTCTGGGTTAGGTTAGGGGTCCGGGTTAGGTTAGGTCTGGGTTAGGTTAGGTCTGGGTTAGGTTAGGGGTCTGGGTTAGGTTAGGTCTGGGTTAGGTTAGGTTAGAGGTTTGGGATAGGCTAGAACTGGCTTAGGTTAGGTCTGGGTTAGGTTGCAGGTCTGGGTTTACATGTAAAATAACTTGCCAATGTTTGTACAACAAATCAGGATTCACTGGAGTTCAAACGTCTCTGCGTTCAAACGTCTCTGCTTTCAAAAGTCCCTGCTTTCAAAAGTCCCGCGTTCAAAAGTCCTCGTGTTCAAGTAACTGCGTTCAAATAGCCGCGTCCAACTGCTCGCGTTCAACTGTCGTGGACCCAATGTCCTGCTCCCACATTTTTAATACCAAACTCAAAAAATAAAGATTACTATTTTATAAAGGTAAAATTAAGCATTTTATATAATTCCTTTCAGATAAATATTAAAAGTTCTGTATGAAACGATTAATATTTTGAAGTTTTGTGTATTAATATAGGAGAAATTCTATTTTTATGTAATATTTCTTGAAATTTCGTTGGTAGCACTGGTTACTCAATATACATATCGGCCTTAACTCGATTTCCGCTGTTGACGCAATTCTAACCTAGTTTTTTGTACGTTGTTAGAAGTTCTGTTATTATACAGAGTGTGCCAAAAATAACTAATATTGCCTGTAACTTTTTAATTTGAAGAGTTGCAAGAAAAAGTTGCATACGAATGTTTTTGGGCTAATTGCGGCGCACACAATGGCGTTTTTATTTTGTTAGTAGCTTTTTTTGTTTGGTTGCTATGGCATATGGCAGCCAACTTTGTTTATTTAGGTAAAGATGAGTAAAACAACGTGTCTTTCCCACTTGATATATTAAAAATACAGTAGCAAACCAGGTTTCATCTCATAGAGGCATTATCAATGCTAAAATAATAATCTAAAGTTACAAAACTTAATCGGAGATAAAGACTGTCGCAATCTTACCCAAACAAAAAATAACTGAAAAAATACGTGACGGGTTCAGACATTTAGCTAATTAAGGTACTACTTCAGTCATATAAGGTGAAATAAGGGGTAAACCTCGGAATGAAAGTAAAGAAGCTGTATATTTGCATGAACCTTTATTTTGACGTTCTGAAGACTGGCTGAAAAGTCTCATATAATCTCGTGTCTGCGTCACAAGATATTAAAGGTCAAAGGTCACGAAAATCGATTTTTCGCAATTATCTCGTTTGATATGCTTCATATGGAATTTAACGTTATTATAAAACTTGTAGATCATCAAATTATCTACAATTTTTATTTCATGCATTTTGTCGTATGATCAACCGTTCTCGAGATATAGCGCGGAGAGTGGCACGCGCGCATCCGTATATAGTTTTTTCGAAATAATAAAAAAAGTTGATGGCATATGTCAAATTTGAAAATGGCATGAGATTTTGCTTGTAATTCTGCCCAACTTTCCCCATTTAACGGATCCTCTATCTTTTATATTAAGAAAGATACCCATGTAATGAGATAGATTATGGCACGCTGTATACCTGGCTCCGCAGTTTACATAGCGTTATCCTATACATATAATATAGGGATGCGCGCGTGCCACTCTCCGCGCTATATCTGGAGAACGGTTGATCATACGACAAAATGCATGAAATAAAAATTGTAGATAATTTGATGATCTACAAGTTTCATAATAACGTTAAATGACATATGACGCATAGCAAACGAGATAATTGCGAAAAACCGATTTTCGTGACCTTTGACCTTTAATATCTTGTGACGCAGACACGAGATTATATGAGACTTTTCAGCCGGTCTTCAGAACGTCAAAATAAAGGTTCATGCAAATATCCAGCTTCTTTACTTTCATTCCGACGTTGAATCCTTATTTTACTGGGCTATACTGAATCCCTATAAAAAACTAAGAAGACAATATTAAAAATGCCTGGTCCCGTCACGAGGTAAATGGTCCAAACATCTGGAACCTCAAAATGAGAAAACTCTCAATGGAAAATTTTTGAATATTAAAAGGATATCATAATCACAGCTGAAAGCAAAAAAGCGAGGTCAAAACTAATACAATAAAATCTAAGTAACCAACAAAGTTGGACTAAAATAATACTTACTAGGAAAGAAAAAAGGTTAACAATTTATGCAAACAACGAAGATAATAAATAAAGTGATTAAATACTACATACTTATTAGTTATTTAAACTTAGGCATCAGGTAAGCACGCTGACATTTAAAGGAAGAATGACAAACGCCACGTCTTGCCAACATAATGTAGTAGTGGTAAAAATAATTGACACTAAAAATTAACAACGCGCCAAATTCAAAAAGTCAAAAATTTTAAATCGCAAAATATTAAAAGTAAAATTGAAAAACTGAAAAACAAAGGAAAAAGAAGCTAATGTAATATGATATCCAATACACTGAAATTACTATTATCATAACTCAACTCATTCAAGCAATTGTCGTGACTGTTCTTGGAAAACTTGCGAATTTCCAAGATTTCAAGGATATTAAGTCTAATACCTTTATTCTCAAAGTGTAAAATTCTAGTGTGTAAGTAAGGATTGAAATCATGTAAAGAGGAAATTAAATGTAAGGAAAAAGGGGATCTTAGTAACCTAGAGTTGGGAACTTCTAATAAATGTGGGTTAAGTAATGAAAGGTGTTCGTTAACTCGTGAGCGGAAATTCCGACCCGTCTGGCCTACATAGAATTTAGAGCAACTACCACAGTTCAAGAGATAAACTCCAGATCTGTCGAACATATCAATTTTGTCTTTGTTGTGAACAAAGAGGCTCTTAAGATTAGAGTCGACTTTGTACGAAACTCGAATGTTAATGGATCTCAAGAGATTTCCAAACTTATAAGCACAAGATCCTATAAACGGTAAAACAACATAGTTAAACTGTTGTGTAGGGGGTGGCATAGATAACAGACCTTTATGGATATCTTGAGTATGTTGAGAACACAGATGCTTAAACTTAATTTTGTTGTACAAAGTCACAATTAAGTCGTGGGGGTAGTCACTAGCCCTGGCAATATGGTGAATAATATTAAGTTCCTTGTTGAAGTTAAATTGATTAAGAGGATAAGAGAAAAGACGGTTGAAGAAATACCTAAAGGCAGCAAGTTTGTGTGATATAGGGTGAAAAGAACAGAAAGGGATGACCTGGTCCGTAGTGGTGGGTTTCCTATAAATATCCACTTCTAACTTATTGTCATGTCTAGAAATCAACAGATCAAGAAAGGCAAGAGAATGATTCGATTCGTATTCTACGGTGAATTTAATGTTGGGGTGGATACCATTCATAAAATCTAAAAGTTCTGAAACTAAGGTGGTGGAACCCTTGAAAACACATAAGATATCATCTACGTAACGACGCCAAAGGATGATGTTAACATCCAAATGATGTTTGAAAATGGAGGATTCTAATTTAGACATGAAAATCTCGGCAAGTAAAGGTGTTAAATTGGATCCCATGGCGAGACCAGTTTTCTGTTTGAAAAATCTATTATTAAATTGAAAAAAGTTTTGGGTGAGAGACAGATTGAGTAATTTCGAAATGCAATCAACTATATCAGGCTCGAGATTAGAAGAAGTAAGTAACTCCTTAAAACACTCGGAGGCCTCCATAGAGGGCACACTGGGAAACAAGTTAGTAACGTCAAAAGAGACCAATAAGCAATCGGAATCAATCGAAATGATATTCAAGAGTTCCACCAATTATACGGAATTAGTAATACAATAGGTACGCATTGCTATAATCCAAATGAGAATGGAAGAAATTATTGATAAAACGCGCAATCCTTGAAACTGGAGTATTGGTAAACGAACAAACAGGCCTGATGGGAATATCCTTTTTATGGATCTTGGGAAGACTGTAAAGTTTGGGGGAAACCGGGTTCATGACCAACAGAGAAAGATAATTAAGATTCAAAGAGCTTAAAGGTTGTCTAAGACTATAAACCAAGTTGCGGACCGATTGGCAAAATTTGGGAAAAGGATCACCACTCAACTCTTCAAAATCAACTGAACTCAAGAAAGCAAGGGTCTTATCGACGTATTCGGTGGAGTCTATAATGACAAGGCAATTGCCCTTATCAGCTTTATTGAAAACAAGGTTATTAGTT
Organism: Melanotus villosus; assembly: GCA_963082815.1. Taxonomy (NCBI): domain Eukaryota; kingdom Metazoa; phylum Arthropoda; class Insecta; order Coleoptera; family Elateridae; genus Melanotus; species Melanotus villosus. Next base: position 9,275,186 of record OY720419.1, on the reverse strand, counting down.
TTAATTTTAAGTGAAATGGATTTGATAATAGTATTATATTTTTTGAAAATGAAATTTTGAGCTTTAGCTAATGAATTAGGTTTATTGTTAGTGTTATGGTGTTTAAAAAGATTTTTAATACTGTAAATGAGAGTTCTATTATGATTAACAAAATCAGGGTCACAATTGCGAAGGTCTAATTTCTGAATGATGGATTCCAAATCTACTAAAAAAAATTCAAAAGAATTGCTGTTATTGTTGTTAAAAGGGTTGAACTTCAAGCCCTTATCTAAGTTTGTTTATTTAAATGGCAACCATATGTTTTCTTAGCATATTTAAAAAGTACCTATAGGTTTTTCTCTATTCGACCGTGCTATTACATCGAACTTTAGGAAAAAACAAAAAAATCAAAAACAAAAACAAAAACAAACAAACTCCGCCAAACACCTCGAAAAAATGAATAATACTTTGTTCTCATAGCACTTGTTTTGTTAGTTGTCAATTTTTCAAAATGTATCTGATCAAAGTTGATATCTAAATACTTGATATCATTTAAGTAACTGATTAATATTACTGCAAATTAGTTCACATTTTTCGTAATGTAGCATTTAGTAGTATTCAACGTACGCCATTGTATGTGCCGAAATTAGCCTAAAAACTTTCGTATGCAACTTTTTCTTGCAACTCTTCAAATTAAAAAGTTACAGGGAATATTAGTTACTTTTGACACACTCTGTATAAGGTTATTCAAAAGTAAGTTACATTTTGACGTAGAGATATAACATTTGCAAAAATTAACATATATTATACAAAAAGAAAACACATTTGTACTCATAAAGATATGGAGCCAACAGTGTTTAAAGTTAGATGTTACTAATTGCTATAGCAACATATATTAATGATATTGGTTTAGTAGCTACTAAACCCCTACTAACTTTAAATACTGTTTATGAATATGGCCCATGGGGTTTACTGGATTCAGTTTAAATGTTGAATATGTCCGCCATTTTGTTTTTCAACAGCATTTTCTATTATATCTCGCGAAATTTTCAGCCAAAAATCTGCTGGATTTCTTATAAATGTTATATTTACTTCAAATAATGTAACTTACTTTTGAATAACCTTATATATTTGTTTGTGTTATCGCTAGAAAAACAGTTCTTTTCAGAACTTATTATTGTCGTATAAGACAATCAAAGGAACTTGTGGAGTTCTTAATAAGATGTTTCGAAAGTGAACGGAACAATGGTGGACCGTTTATTCTATTGAGTGCTGTGAGAGAGGTACAATTTAGTTTTATAAGTTGCTTTTAGAGTCTGTAAAACTATCACATTTCAGAGGGTTGAACTTAAGTATCGGCACTGTTAGCGCCATTTCTCTAACAACAAAAAATAACGTACTTCAACTTAGTCCAAAACGAAAGAGAATCTGCAACAAGCCAATACGTGAAATTGACGATGCGCAGTTCGTAATGTTGTTTATGAAATGTATCAACAAAGTAAGTCAAGAATATAATTTTTGCTGCATTAAACTAATGTACCCACACCTTTCCAGAACAGCATATAATTTAAAAATCGCTCTTAAGTATGCTGAAAGAAAGAGATATTTATAATGGAGCTATCTCTATATTGGAAAAAATATTGAAAGGCATTGGTTTTCGATGGAAAAACCATCGATTATCGTAATGGACAATGCCAGTTATCACAGTACATTAGAAAATAAATTTCCAAATGGTTAATAGAATAAGTCGGCTATAATAGAATGGTTGCAAAATCATAACATTAATATTGATAATAATTTATTGAAAGTACAACTCTTGGAGCTGGTTAAATTGTAAGTAGGAAGTAATATAAATTTGTTATGTTAAAACTTACACGCTTTTATTTCAGAAGTGCACCATCAAAGTCATATACTGCAGATAAACTCGCAGAAGAGTAGGTACGGGCATTCGGTGTTAAGACTTCCTCCATACCACTGCATTTTTAACCCTATTGAAAATGTTTGGGGAATATCAAAAAATTATTACAATAAGAATATTGGCAGAGATGGTAACGGTATGGCGAAAGCTGTAGATATGTGGGAAGAAGCGTTAGGAACTGTATCATCAGAAATTTGGAAAAAATGTATCGAGCATACAGATAAGGAGGTACATAAGTGGTCGTCCAGAGAAGTAGGATTTGACAGGGAAGATATACAGCCTCTGATAATACATGTTAACGAAGATTCTGACGACAGCTGCTCGGATATTGACAGTGACAAGAAAATACTTTAAATGCTGCTAATTGTTAATATGCCTATTAAATCAAGCAATAGATTTGAACTTCTTGTTAAATTGGCCAGCAAGAAAAATATAAATATTAATTTTTTGTTTCGGTTATACTTTACACTTTAATATGCATTTATTGTATGTATTTTACTGCTGCAGGAGTAATAAATATAAACTATACACGTTGATTTTCATATATAATACAATACTAGAAAGAATTATGTTGCAATAGAATTTGTAATTTTTAATATCGAAAACATTGGCATAATACGATTTGATAAAACTAAAACATATTTGTAGTTTTGGTTGCATAACATATACTTTTAAGCATTCTTATAGGCAACCCACACTACAACACATTATATGAGCCGTTCAAATTGGAAACAATGTAAACATAATAATTACGGAAAATTCGGTGACGTGATAATACATTGATGACGTGCTAACAAACTTGCTGTATTGTAGTTCAGTGACGTAATCAGAATTGTTTGCATGGCAAATTTGTAACCGTTTCATAATAGCCTTGTGATACCGATAATGTAGGATTAATCTGAAAATTTAATTTTCAATAATGCTTTCCATTCAGAAAAACGATATTTTGAACATTTAAATATAGGAACTGCATTTCAAAATAATTCAAACAAATGAAATTCAATTAGTTACTTATACTGGCATAGATTAAAAGGTAATTATTATTTCCTCTATGATTGAACTTAATAGGAGGGTTAATTTGTTTAACTGTCATTTTAAAGGTAAAAGGGAAGATTGTTGTTGTGAGCTAGGGATTAACTGAAAGAAATGAATAAATTTATTAGGTCCCCCCAGTGGGCCAAAAAATCAGTAAGTAATTTATTATCAAACAATAGCGCCATTTTGTTTACTCTGGATATTCGCTAACTTCAAAAAGTTTATGCAATCTATTCTAAGGTCATAAACAACATTAGCATTCGCAACTTGCTAAAATTATATTTATACTGATACGAATATTAAATAAAGTATTGATCAGTCGACTCATTATTTTTCATCATACCTTAAGCGACATCTGGAGCTTAGTAAAAAAGCTTTTCTCGTGATCCAGAGAAAAAGAGAATCGGTTAGTAAGGAGACATGAACGATTCTCAAGAGCAATCTACTAGGTGTAGCTTGATACCATAATAACCCAGCGATTCAAATTAATTGTCCTTTATCTTCTTTAAAGTTCTGAAAATAAACATTTTATATTGTAATACAACATTTTTACATTAAGAAAGATTGGTGTTTAATTATTTGCATATTATGAGATAATTCGGTCAACGGGTCAACTTTTCTGTTATAAATTTGGCGAAGGAAAGTTCTTCTGAGACTAACCCCAACATACATTCTCAAGCAAGGACGGCAACTTAGCTGCCGAAATATGTATTAATTTTTTTGGATTTGGTGGTGGTTTTCAGAATTTAGTAACCTTCCATTAGTTAATTTAAATCAAATGCTTAAACAAACTTAAATAAGAGAAACACTTGTTTATAACCCTTTAACAAAGAACAAACCTGAAGATCATTGACGTTTTCAGTGTACTGGATTTTACCAGTCAGTTAACATTGTGATAATTCCAAGGTCCTGAGAATCTAAACAATTTTCTGTTATAACCAATCAAGAAGTTTATACGTGCTTCAAGTTTAAAACCTTACTTTGTACATAGGTAAATCAATCAATTCTTCGTGAAAGGAACTCCAATGTGTTTGTGAAAATTAAGATTTAGAATGTAAAAATGCACTAAGTGTACTGCATTTATTGTTTTACTTTTTTTAATCATTCCCCCAAAGAAATTGGTATCCAACACATGTGTACCTACTGAATCAGAAAGAAATATTGCTATGTACTTCGAAATCAGGTCGACTGTTTTTATCTACAACATTTCTCATAAACCTATAAAAAAAAGCCAACAAACAGATATCATTAATTAGGTAAATAAATTATTTAACAAGGTTGCAGTTTAACGTTTAACTACTATAAAACAGTTGCATTAATTTTGTATTGTTTGTCTCTCTTTATTAAAAATTGAAAACCCCCATTGAAAATATTAATAGAAACAATAACGTAGTAAAATTGTAACTCTCTCGAGGCTCTTTCGTTTCAAATTACATGATTCATTTGCAGCGAAATTTCTAATTTTTGTGACATTTTGTATATTTTCTAATTTGAAAACATAAATCTTAAAAACACGTTAACTTGGCGTTGATCACATTACATAATGTTACTTCTTTTTCCATGATTCCACGAGATCCTTTGGTGGAATTATTATGGTTATATTGAACTAAAGTGCATAAAAATTGCATCATCGCCTTTTGCTTTACCCGTAATAAATTTCTCGAAACTTTCATTTTAAAATTTTGCTAGTGAATCTTCCATTTATATATTTTAATTAGGTTGTCCATTTTGTTTTCTGGACTTAGATTCGGTTTCCTCACACCCAATAAACTTAGCTTTAGAAAATTCTCTGTTTCAAAGGGGTAAAATCCCACTTAAAAGGATCATTCCCCGGCTTCCTCTTCGGACAAATCAAACTATTTAAAATATTTCAAATATGAACACTTTGAATCCAGATGGTGGAATATGATGCTCCACCAACGCCGATGGCGTATTTTAGGCTGAACGTATTTCTGGGTGGATTCCTAAATTTCCTGCAAATCAGGTAGCAACCGTAGATTACATTTTAAACAAAGTTTTACTGATGCGACTTCAGTTCTAATTTATTATGAAGCTCGAAGACTTTAATGTTGCCCTAATAGAAGAGATTCTACGTAACAAAATAAAGAAAACCTTCGATTTTATGTACAATTTGAATCAGATTTTATTAGAGTTTCTAATCTAATGCGAATTTGAATAAAAAATTGGAATTCCAACCCTGAAATTTCAGGTTTGAAGAGCAAATTAAATTAATAAAAATAAATTTTAAAAAGAAGACGGTGAGTTTTGGATTCGTTTAACTTACATTCAAATTTAAAATTGAAGTTCAAAATTTGTCGATTCTTTTATTTGCATTTAGAATATTATTACAATCTTGAAATTTTGATATGGAATGAAAGCCAAAAGTTTGTGCAATTCAATTTTAGTCAAGACTTAAAGATGGGATTTAAAATATTATCTGTATTTTTGTGAAACTCAAATCTGAAATGAATACAAAACTTTCCTGGTTTGAGCCTGAAAATTAAAAAGGTGAAAATTTAATTTTAAAGTTTTGAGTTCGGACCAAGCTGAATTTCTTAACTTCTAGCTTTAATTTTATATTGGAGATATAATATGACACTCCTAATATTGGATTGAAAACTTGGATCAAAAAACATGAATTCAACTCAGAAGTAACAAATCAAAATCAAACCAATTTGGTTAAAAGTGAGTTCGAATTTGGACTGAAAATACACGAAAATCAATCTGAAGTGTCAATTTGAACTGAAAATACAAGAAACTCGAATTTGAAGATCAAATCGAGATGTTAATTTTAGACCAGAAGATCTGACGTCAATTTGAAACATAAAAGATAAATGAATTTCATTTAAAGTTTCACATCTAAGGCAATTTTCTTAAGTTGTGACTTAAAATTTGGACTGAAAGTATACGCAACTCGTATGTAAATTAGAAGTCAAGAAGAAGATCCTATTTCAATCCAAAATTCAAATCTTAATTATGAATCGTTAAATTCAAATTAAATCGATTTTCATATTTGAAAATAGGCTTAAAAGTTGCAAAAGAAATAAATGAAACTCGCATTTGAACACTTAGTTGAATTTTGGATTAGAACAGATTTCAGACTGAATCTTAAACAACAAACAAATTTAATTTTGAAGTTCCAAGTACAAATAAAACCCAATTTTCTTGCATTTCAATTTCAAATTTGCATTAAATAGACATGAATTTAGGTTTTACATTTGTTTTCTATACACCTTTCAACGTATGTATTTCCAACTCTGTAAAATGTATTGCCTATACCGTGGCGACAAATTGGATAAGATGCTTTGAATTTCTAAGTTATTTTAGACAACCTATTACGGAAACTAACAAGAATTACCATGCAAAATAACTTGAAGTTAAATTTGCCAGGCGATGGAGAAACTGGTCCCTAGTCGTTGTTTCTTTTGAAGGAATGTTATAACTGCTTACGAAATTTATTTTCATTCTTTGCTTTCTGCTGCTGAAATATTAAGCTTGTGCTGCAAACTAATTTAAATATTAAAATCTATATTACGTCATTGTGTTTCGTCTTCCTTTCAGGTGCTTTAATGGAAATGTTAAAGTTATACAGGATAAAAGACATCGCCATACACAATTTTTTTAATGTGTTTCTGTTAAGTGTTATTTTTAAGAAACGACACTCTTAAAATAAAGTAATGTAGTTAAATATTAACAGCAATTGTGTTTACCTATCAAACTGCCTATTTCTCTTTAAAATTTTGAAAAATAAAAAATATTGTTTACATAACTTTAAAGCCTTGCTTTCAGTGTTGTTTTCCTTCGTTTCATGATCAGCAGCTTAAATTACGTAATAAGGCCAACATAAACTCGTACATTTTTTCTTAAATTAACAAATAGCATACTTTCACACAAGTTGGTAACAAATTATGTCTTATTATATCAATTTGTCCTCTTTAAATTAATTATAGGTTTACAGTTTTCTGAAGGTGCTTATGAATAAAGAAATGGTGTTTCTCAAAGTTGTTATGATAACTACCTTAAGGGATAAATATAGGTTTAACTTTAACTTATAATGAGTTATTTTTTCCTGGTTTTCAACTAAGATAAATACAGAAGTTCGGCTGAAACTGAGGGAAGTATGTGACTGTGATAGTAGAAATTTTGATAATACTGTATGAAACTGCAGCTTTACTTACAAGAATTTCTAGATATTTTTTCTAAAGTGGAGCACTTGTAAAGAATCAAGCATTTTTAACAGGAATTAAGCATTTGGTGGAATTAATATAAAATATTTTGTATTTTTATATAGCTTTACGCCGACAACAGGTATTTACCCTAAAAATTCTGTTTAAAGTATGTTTTGAGTCGACTTCGTATTAGTTGTAGTGTACCTTATCTTTCAGATTTTTTATATATTCATATATTTATTCAAAGTAACCTTTGCTAATTCAAGTGGAATGATGCGTATTTAAAATATCTAAGTACGTATATTAATAATTACCATTCATTACATAATTTTGTTTGCCTTACTTCCTATTCAGCCTTTTATTTTAGTGTAAATTAGGCAGCTTAAAACTGCAATCTCTTAAATGTAAATTGTAATTTGAGTCAGTGTCCTGAATATATAGTTTTAAATAATTAAATTTCCGATTTCTAGGATATGGAAGACCTTGGTGGAGAAATTCTAAGATATTCGCTACGTTTGTTGACATGGTGCGGACAAAATCCTCAGCAAAATAAGCTTATGCTTTTCGCAGTTGTCGCTACGTATTCGATCTTTGCGACAATAAATCTAGGTTTGGTTATTCTTCAGCTTTTTTACGTAAAGGAAAACAAGCTTATTGTTGCTGTTCAGAGCTGCGAAGCGGTTATTGCTTACGGACAGGTATTTTTGAAATTTTACGAATTACTTTTCAACGAAAAATAATTAAAGAGTTGTTGTTTCTTCTGGCCAATCTAACAGTCACTAAACTACCTGTATGCAGTTTAATTGTTTATAAACTGTAAAAATTAGCTTTCCTTTGGGTTGGCCCTAAATTAATAACTTTAAACAAACAGGAATGTTAAATGCTACCTACGAAAAAACAAGAACCTTTTAGTCATATTCTGTCTTATCTCACCTGCCATTTTACCGTCTACCATCATTAAAAAAAATAAGAGCTGTAAAAGTCTAAAACCTTAACAGTTGAACATTTTTAAAGCTTCTTTTGGTTCTAACGTGATACAATCTCTCTGCCTACGGTGTCACGGGTCCTGCCGGCTCCTTCCGTTACCAGAAGATTCCTCCATTGGGTTCGTTTAGCTAGTCTCCTTATTGTATTATATCTTTTCTCCATTGCCGTTTGTACTCATTCGTCATTCTTTATTCCGTGCTGCTATATGCAGGAAGTCCATTTCTAATACTAACATCATTTTTTTGTTCTGTTCTGTCACTTGCCACACCTCAGATCCATATAGTGCCACACTTTATATCATTGTGTTGTGTATCTGCATTTTTGTTGTTGTCACTGTTTTTCGTTGATAGGGTGAATCTTTATTTTTCTTAGGGTGAAGATTTTATTGTCTTGACGAATCTTTAGACTTCACTCGTTCTTTTTTCTCCTTTGTACGTTTCTATGTCCCTACATTTCGCTTCCCAAATGGTCTGTTTCATCGTTTCTACTTTACGTTTTACATGTCTTTGTTATTCTTTATATGCTTCCTTATCTCTCTTCTTTTTTGTATTTAACCATCGCTTATTAGGTACTCTTATTAGGAGTAATTCATTCCCTTTTCTTTTCATGCTTCCTGTTGCTGTTTCGTCAGTGGGTGCGTACATGCTTTTGTATTATTTGTTTTAGATGTTTTCCTTGAATACTCCTCAATTTGCTCGTTTATTTTTATCCACCCCACTCCATAAATGTGTACATAAGATCCAACATTCCTCTTTTGGCCGTGAGCACCACTAGGTAACTATATTCATTGTCTTAATTTCATTTACCACCGCCTGTATCTTTATGCTGGTCCCAGGTACCAAAGGTTATTTTTCGTTCCTAGGTTGTATTTTATTTTGCGTTCTCTTCTTCTTCCCTTCCGTGTTATTATAAATTTGGTTTTTAGTGCCCCACGCAGAACTGTCCCTCCGTATTTAATTCGTCTTCCTTATTTTTCAATCTGCTAGTCGCTCTTCACCCCTAATCCTAACGACCAACTGCTTCTTGAAGGACTTCTCTGCCTGCACGTGCGTAAATTTTCTTTGCTTCTTTGCTTACAAGGTCGCCTAAAACCCGAATGTATATACCTCAATAATATCTTTATTTGCGAATTCTTTTGGTTAGAAATGTATTTTAGGTAATTAACCTAGGACGTGTTATCACCGATGCCTTCAGAATCTTCTAAAATTTCTTCCACCACATTTAAGTTTGTTTCAAATATTTCGCTGCTCCTATTTAGGCTTTGCTGATTTTCAAATGTGTTGTTAGTCTTACAAATTGTTTTAAGCGATTTATCTTCCCTCGCATAGCTAGTGTGACACGGAAATTTCATTTATTTTTGAACGCTCATTTAAAAACCAAAATTATAATATATCACTTTCAGTACAGTATCTCTTTTTATGGCTTACATTCTCAGAAAAAAATTAGTTTTTCGTAAGTATTTGACCGTAGTAAAGAAAATGTAAAAGGCTCCCACAAGCAAATATTCAGAAAGTATTTTGAACCCCTCTTTTATTGAAATTTGAAATTTGTAGATAAGTGATGTTAAATTATTAATTATAATAAAATTTATTTGTAGTTGTATTACAATTAAGCATTTGCTTCTTTGAAAGACCTTAAAACCTAATTCGTTGCAGTTAACTAATAACAATTTACTTCTTTTAGTGCATGTTTAAGTCCTTAACTGTTGCATTTAAGATAAACAGTTTTCGTCATCTTATTGCTGATACACGACATTTCTGGAAAACTGATCGATTCGAAAAGAATATCAGGAAAGAGTTAGACAACACATTTGAACGTACTTTACACATTCAGAAAAGTTTTCTTCGTTTTATATTTATACTAGTAGCTCTTGTAATTGCAAATTTTTACTTAACCAAAGAAGAATTACCAACTGGACCATGGACGATGAAAGATCAAGACGCCTTATTTAAATACGTACTAATTACCCAAGAAATAATTATACCCTACGTAGCCTTACACGTAGTGGCTTACGAATCATTCTTTTTAAGTATTTGCATCAACCTAATGGTGCAGTTCAAGATGCTACGTTATTCTCTGCAAAATCTAAACACGTCAATTTCCGATGACAAAATGGTAGACGAAATTTATTTAAAAGACTTAGTACGCAACATTCGCCACCACAAATTTTTACTGAGGTAATATTACATTGATTTACTCGTATAATTGGAAATTAATTAAATTAATTTTAAAGGTTTTCTAATAATTTCAAGGATGCATATTCACCTATAATGTTGGTCGAGTATATTACGGTTGCAGTGGTGTGTTTTGTGGAGATGTACATTGCATTTGAAAGGTATTATAAGTTTTAAAGCATGCAATATTCATGGCAACACAAAGCTCGTTCGTTTTTAATTTTTTGCAATTAAAAAATATAGACCGGAGCACCCATCGTGTTACTTATGTAAAAATTAGTTGACACGTCGATGAAAAGCCACAGTGGATTAATTAATTAAATCCTAAAAGATTCAAAGGCGTGGGAGCTTGATGTCTTGCCTATTTCAAACATTTTGGGCTCGGCGATTTGGGGTATGCACCCTGTATAAATTTTAAATATCAATGACATTCAACGTCGCAGCAAATTATTTCCACCTCTTCAGATGACTGAATATCAAAAACATTAATAAAACAAGTATGTTAAAATTTAAACAATATCCAATTAAATCTATCGCAAGTATGAAAAATCTGGAAAATAAGTTTTTATTCCTTATTCCATCCATAACAATAACATTGTTTCGTTCCTTGACAAGTATTCTTGTTATTACAGTGACAATGTATTAGCGGTATTAAGGTATGTGGGTGCACTAATCGCTGGATTAATACAACTTGCAATTTACTGCGTTCCTTTGAACTATATTACTGACGAGGTAAGACTTCTTAGTTGTAGCTAGATAGGGCACCAGTTTCTAAAATTAAAATTGAATAGCTAAGCTATTAATTTTTATTTTAGCAACTCAAAAAGGAAGTATAAAGTCATTATTAAAACTTGTAGTATATATTACAATCTTCTAGGCTAGGTATTCTGGTTAGGCAACCCACACAACTTACTTACGACTTGCTTTTTTAATGTAGTGTGGGTTGCCTAGTCAGCAGTTTTGTAAAATCAACCGGGGTTGAGAAACTCTAAATAGTCCAGTCAAATCGTAATTCAACCTTTGCATTTTTAGTAGGCAGCGATTTTTTTTATCGATGTGTAGAGGGGTCAGTGCTGAGTCTAAATCAGGGTTTTAGCGGTGGTAACACCCCCATTAAGCCGCTATCTTGCAAAGAAGTGTTAATTAGCTTTTCGGCTATATCTCTGTAGTGGTAAATCTGACAAATGGTTCGGGTAAAGCTTTCTTGTAAAGAATTATACTATCTACAATTATTACTAATAACTTTTTTATTATAAATGCTATGTAAAAAAGTTATTAGTAAAATACTGCAATTATCTACAAAAAGCTTTATACAAACCTTTTGTCACAACTGCAGAGATATACCAGAAAAACTAATTAACCCTTTCATGGAAGATAGCGGCCGAATATGGGAGGTTACCACCCCGAAAACCCTGACTTAGACTCACCACTGACCCCTCTACACACCGATAAAGAAATCGCTGCATACCCAAAATGCAAAATTTATTGCCTTTTTATTTCTACCAGTTGACTGGACTAATAAGCTTATTAATTTCTTCACACTTGTATGGTTGTAGCTCAATACATTTCTTTTAGCATTATTAATTTGATTGTAGTGACTTTATTAATTTGTTAATTTATATCTATCAGCTTAGCATATACTTAATTAAGCAATGTCTATCTAAGTAAATGTAACATTTACGGAACAACCTTAAGCAAGTAAAAATGTGCTTACAATATACATACACTATACAGGGTCCTGCAGCATTGCGTCGGGCTTTCCTAGCGCCCTTACCGTGAGAGATAGAAAAAAAGGTTTAAAACATAAAATTATTGGTTCGAAGAGGTCTACGTCGCGAAATTATTTTCCACTTTTGCGCTATAATAAAGACATATATTTTTTTAAATGCAACACCCTGTAACTTTTCGAGTCTTCCGATGTCATTTTTTAACTTCTACATAACTGTCTATCCACTTTTGTATTTTGTGTCAGTGTTGCCAACTTATTAATTTTTTTCCGAAAAATCTTTCATAAACAGACTTCACTTTAAAAAATCATAAGCGACCTTGATTTTTGAAGTAGAGTGATAAATTTTAGCAATAATTGTAGTCCGGTTAAAGAGCAACATTTTGATATGAGAGAATGGGATTCAGTCGATACAGGGTGTTACAAAAGAAAATGCCAAACTTTCCAAACTTCAAAGTGACATAACTTATTTTTTTCAAATGGAACCACCACTGTTTTATTTCGAAAGTCGATAGCTTTTTTATCCTCTTTAATTTTTTATTTAGATGGCCTATACCTAAACCCCGTAGTTTTAGAATTACTAAATACTTTTCACAAAAGTAACAATTTAATTACATATATGTTTTTATTATAGCGCAAAAGTGGAACACTCTGTATTATTGAAAATAATTTCGCGACGTAGACATCTTCGAACCAATAATTTTATGTTTTAAACTTTTTTTTCTATCTCTCGCGGTAAGGGCGTTAGGAAAGCCCGACGCACTGTTGCAGGACCCTGTACATATTGAAATTAATAAAATCACCATAAACTAAAATATATTGAATCTCCCCTATTTTAAGATTTTTGTTATAATATCTGAACCTTAAGAATACTGTAAATGTATTTTATTCTATACATATATGCTCTAAGAAATGTTGCCTCCATTACTGAAAAGGTTTTAAGGTGCATTCAGACTCAGAAATTTTGTCCGGAAAGTTGACGGAGAAATTTAAACGAACCAATCAGGAGGTGTGTAGAATTTACCGCTTCTTACGATTCAAATTCTACAGACCTCGTGATTGGTTCGTTTAAATTTCTCCGTCAACTTTCCGGAGTCTGAATGCACCTTTAGATGCAGGATGCCCATTGTAAAACTCAAGGCGATTACCTAAGTCACTGTATGTTGCATTGTGTATTGCCTATTCACAGAAGTTTTAGCCAAGGAGTTTTAAAATGGGAACCTTGTATTTCCTAAACAGGCTACGTCAGTTGCTGAAGGAGTTTACGAATCTGGCTGGAATCTTAAACACACTACGGCTGTGAAAACTATAATTCCCTTCGTAATGCAGAGATCACAAAGAGAAATAATATTTACAGCAGGAGGATTAGTAACAATGAATTGTCGAACTGTATTAAATGTAAGTAATATGATACTTCTGAATGGAAGATTTCTTAAAGGGTTGATTTGATATTTTAGGTTTTCAGAATTTCGTACTCGGTCTGTACCGTTTTGAGGGCCCTGGGGAATCACTAATTGAGACGAAGTTTAGAAACATAATTTTCTGCTTTTTATTACTGTTATGGTGTGGTTTGACTGTCAATAATTGAGGTTATGTTCCTTGATTACCCACTTAGAGAACAAGATTGTATATCTGCTAAATGCAGGAAAAGTTATCGCACCTCTGGAAACAAAATTTATTGTTACCTAAACAATAATCTGTTTTAATAAACGCAGTATTGTATAATATATTCTATGGTATGTATCTGTAGTACTCCGTATTTTGTATGTGTATATAAAAATTGTTAAATAACGTGAAAACAAAACATGTTACCTACCTAAGCTAAGAGTCTAATAAAGCAAGTGAGTCTGAGATAATAACACCAGAAAAGGCAAAATAATGCCCAAAAATGCTTTAAAGCTGGGAAATTGCTATCCACACCTGCTTTAATCTGTGTTGTGGTGTCTCGTTGTGGATAATCTTCTCAGAGGGCTAGATGAAGCAACGATTCGCTATGCCGACGATATAACGATACTGATCTCCGGTAAATTCGGAGGGCGTTAATCTCAAACCTTGTGTAGGGGTTAAACTTTGTAGATGATTAATGCAGAGAAGAAGTTTTATCGGTTAAGTCGACTAAGACCCCTGAAGTACCATTCACATACGTGACTTAAAAGGATTCCACCTCCACGATACGATACATTAAAGGTGGAGAATGAAGTCAAATATATGGAAGTCATTCTGGATAGCAAGTTAACTTTTAAATCCCATTTGGAGAGTAAAATGAACAAATCTACTAAAGCGCTATGTACTTGTAGACTATGTTCAAATAGAACTGGGCGTTATCTCCTAAAATAATCTATTGAATATATCCTAGTACTACAAAATTGATGAATTAACCTAGACAACCCCGGCATAATAATAAATCCGTTTATCTTGTTGATTAAAATTTAAATCCCTTACTAGAGATCCAGTGGCGTCAAAATATATGGTAATTTGTGATTTTCTTTTATATCCAAGAGAAATATGAGTTAATGAATAGAAATAAATCCTTAAAGGAAGGACAACATGTTGAATATACATGCTACTGGAATCCCGTTTAACTTCTTCCATTTTTTTTACTAGATCACTAAAATCATCAATAGACAAGTCGTTAGCAGCGAGTACTTCGGATTTTGCTTTCTAAAGAACTTTCAACGACCTCCCATTTTGAAAGTTACCATTTAATGCAGCCTTATAAGATCTAATTGTAAAGACCTAGATTTCTGATGACGCAACAATCTTTTCAATGTATCCCCTTCTTATCCACGTAATTAATAATATTTCAGATCGCTACGATGATTAAACTTATTTGAACTAGTGAACACGCAAATGTTTATACAAATTTTATTCTAACGGGTGTCCATAAACTGTCAACGTCCCAGTAGGTTGTGATTTCAGAAACATATTTCGTAATTTGATTCAGAACACAAAACCAAATGTCAAGATTTGTAAAATGTCATTGTCTATGATTTAATCTAAGACTTGTAATTTGTTTTTCAAAGCAACCGAGATGACGACTATTTATGAACACACGTTATATGCGACATTTACATTTGAATTTTCTGCACCCTGGGTACTTACACCGAGCATAAACAACAAATTTTAAATTATTTCTACGGAATCTAAAGGACCTATAAAAATAAGAACTCAAACAATTTTTAATTGCATAAATTCTTGCTTAATGTCGGTATGGAAAGAATCATTCTGTAAATCAAGCACAAAAGAAAAATGATCTGGAATTGTAAAATGTGTTAAAAGCAGTGGATACGGCAAAGATTTTCGAGCAACGTGGCGTGCAAGACTGAGTGAAAAATTCAGGGTTGTTTGGTGTATTGCTTGTTTGTTGTGCCTTGTGCCGATGAATGACGGGAAAGTTCTTCTTCCAAATAAATGGGAGAAAGATTGATGTTTGTAAATGAAACGGGGAAAAAGCATCTTAATATTTCTGATGAAACGGATAGTGTTGGACTAGCAAGAGAGACTGTGGGAGAACGATCTCTTGAAAAATACCACCTAGCATTTTCCATATCTGGACGACCCGGGCAGATAATCGTTTGTTTTCACTAAGCAATCGCACATATGATGACTAATATTTTTTACTTCTGTATCATATTGCAAAATGATTGATATTAGTCATCAAAGAAAGGGTGCGAGTACACCATACCGAGTGAAACACGCCTCATCCGTCAACAACACGTTTCTGTGAAAGTCAGGCTGTACCAACTGGCCACCCAAAAACCAATGGCGGGAAACGAGTCACTGAAGATAGTCTGCAGGCCCATCGCTTGCACTCTCTGGATGTGGTAAGGGTGAAGCAGTCGGTCATGGAGAACACGCCATACCGTCGACTTGGCAGCCTCCACGTGGTGTGCAATTGCGCGCATACTTGTGGAAGGATCTTACTCTATAAGGTCCAGGACTTCTTCTTCGAACACTGCAGTTCGTGCTATTGTTGGACGAGCAACACCAGCACAGCGCTTCAGGTTACCAATTTCTCGAAGGTTGTATGATGAAGGTGACGACGATGAGGATGTCTCGCCTCATACCAGCGTGCAGTTTCTCTTACATTACATCTAGCTTCCTCATAAATAAGATGCATATCGGCCAGTCCCTCAAATAGCGGATACACATTACACAATAAGGAAACCCTGTGATATTGAGCTCGTGAGCCAATAATGAACGATAACTATTCGACTTGCTTACAAATTCCCAACAATTGTCAAAGTGACAAAGTGACAAACACCTGGCTCAAAATTGCTGATATCATGTATCTGCTTGCTTGATATGACGACCCTGCTTTTTACTACCTTTGATTCACTCTAGTGCCAAAACGGTTCATTTTCGGACATGGGCTTATCAACAAAAATTGCTTATTTTGATGTCCTTCACAACCACTCAAGGTTTGTCGGTCTAACTTTGAGACACCCTGTATAACAAACTTTAATAATAATAATAATAATAATAATAATAATAATAATAATAATAATAAACACACATTATAAACAAATTACAAATCTTAGAACGTACTTCCAAAACAAGAAAAACAATCCAATACACAAAATAATAATAGAAACAGACAACTCAATCACACCATTAGATCTCAAAAATACAAACTTTAACCCAGAAAACCATATAATAACTAACGAAACCAAGCTTGAAACATGGAAGAACAAAACACTGCACGGAACACATCCGTATCAAACAGCGCAAGCTCACGTAGACCAAGAGGCAACAAATAAGTGGTTACAATTAGGAAAAATTTATGCAGAAACGGAAGGCTTCATGATAGCAATACAAGATAGAGTTATAAAAACCAGAAATTACAGCAAATGTATATTAAAAGAAAACAACATCGATGACAAATGCAGACAATGCCATACAAAACCAGAAACAATCGAACACATTGTCAGCGCTTGCACAACCTTAGCACAAACAGAATACACAATCCGACATGACAATGTATGCAAAATAATCCACAAAGCCTTAGTAGAAAAATATGCACTGGCAGACAACGTAGAACCATGGTATAAATATAAACCGCAAGCAGTTATAGAAAACACACACATTAAGCTCTACTGGAATAGAGACATCCTTACAGATCACACCATAGCACACAACAGACCGGACATTACTCTCACAGACAAAAATAAGAAGACAACATATTTAATAGACATATCTATACCCAACACACATAACCTACAACAGAAGCACACCGAAAAACTCACTAAATATATACCATTAGCAGAAGAAATACAACAAATATGGCACCAGGATAAGGTGATTGTAATACCAATCATTATTTCAGCTACTGGAGTTATCCCCACACAACTACATCACAATATTCGTAAGCTTGATCTTGACCCAAATATATACATCACAATACAGAAATCCGTAATTATTAATACTTGTACAATAGTAAGAAGGTTCCTGAATATGCAATAGAAGGAGAGTGCTTGACATAAGTCCGCACTTTTCCTATTAAATAAATACCAGGGAAGAAAAAACCTGAGAAAGAGAATAAACAATAATAATAATAATAATAATAATAATAATAATAATCTTACGCAAGGCAGGATTAACGCATAAAGATAGCGAACTGCAACGAAAACTAATTCTTTACCAAGATGAGCAACGGCAAAAGATCAAAGCTAAGGGAGTGAGATTGCGACGTTATAACAAGACCAGTAAACGCAAAGAACAGAATAAACAGTTTCAAAACAATCAGAAAGCCTTCTACAGGAAACTAGAAAATAACAACTCTCCGCAAACGGCCAACGCAGTGGTAGACCCAGAACATTTTAAAAATTACTGGGAGGAACTATGGTCCGAACCAACTACGTACAACCACCAATCTATATGGCTTAACAAAATAGAAGAAAGGTTAAGTGAACTACCGCCGATGTCAAACGCAATATTCACAAGTGACGACATTAAAGCTCGCCTAAAAAATGCATTAAATTGGAAAGCTCCTGGTCCTGACCATATACAAAACTTCTGGCTGAAGCAATTTACAACCGTGCATCCTTTTATAGCAAAATGTTTTAATAATATACTGGAAGACCCTAAAAACATCCCGAACTTTCTAGCTCAGGGGTATACTTACCTTCTCCCAAAAAAGGGCGATAGAGTTGATCCGAAGAATTATAGGCCGATCACATGCCTCTCAACTCTATATAAACTATTGACATCACTCCTGCACCTTAAAATCTACGAACATTGCCAACAAAATAATATTGTTAGTGTGGAACAAAAAGGATGTATTAAAGCTGCGTTAGGGAGCAAGGAACAACTTACCATTGATGCTGTTATCATCAAACAAGCTGAAGTTAAGTGTCGGAATCTAAACATGGGATATATCGACTATAGAAAGGCTTTTGATACGATTCCACACGACTGGCTGCTAAAAGTATTAGAAATTTATAAAATACACCCCAGGATTGTCGCCCTATTAGAATGCCTAATGAACACCTGGGAAACACAAATTCACGTTAACAACCACGTCTCAGCAAACATAAAAATCCGAAGAGGCATCTACCAGGGCGACACATTAAGTCCTTTGTGGTTCTGTCTAGCTATAAACCCATTGTCCCATTTATTAACACACCTAAACCTGGGATATAGACTAGCTATAAAAGATAACGCTTCTCGAATTAGTCATTTATTATTTATGGATGACATCAAGCTGTATGCTGAAACCCAACATCACCTTAAGCGTTTAATTAACACAGTAAAAATGTTCAGCGAAGATATTAAAATGTCGTTTGGGCTGGATAAATGTTCAGAAATCCATCTTTTGAAGGGGAAGTACACGCAGATGCAGGAAGAGGAATGCAATTTCCAACAACTTCAGCAGGAAGAAACTTATAAATACCTGGGAATTCAACAAAACAGACGTATCAACCACACCCAATTAAAACATGAATTTAGGGCTAGGTATAAGAATAGACTCTACAAACTACTTAACACCCGACTAAATTCTAAGAACTTAATAAATGCTATAAATACCTATGCTGTTCCTACCCTTACGTACTCGTTTGGCATCCTTAAGTATTCAAACACCGATCTTGAAGAACTTGACAGAATTACAAGAACCTCTCTAACTAAATTTAAAATGCACCATCCAAACAGCGCTGTCCAGAGAATATATTTGCCGCGAGCAGAAGGTGGTAGAGGACTGGTTAATATCTCTAAATTGTGCAAGTCGCAAGTTAGAAACATGAGAGATTATTTTAAAGCCTCTAACAATTCTCTCCTACAACACATAGTCGAATCAGACTATAACTATACCCCTCTTAACCTTAAGAGTGCCGAAGCAATTGCCCCTGAGGAAGACTTTGGTGATGAATACCATTTAGCCTGGCAGAGTAAAGTTTTGCATGGAAAATATCCCAACTTAATCAATAATTCGGCAATTGACAAGGAATCGTCGCTGTTATGGTTAAAAGACGGATATTTGCACCCCGAGACTGAGGGATTTATAATAGCCGCACAAGATCGGGTCATCAAGACGAGAAATTATGAGAAGCATATACTAAAAAACGTTGCAATAACAGATGTTTGTAGATTATGCAATTTACCTAGAGAGACAATAGAACACGTAACAGCGGGGTGTCCGTCACAATCCAACTCAGCTTACTTGACGAGACATAATGAAGTGGCTAAAATACTCCACAGACAATTAGCCCTGAAATATAATCTACTTGATAATCCACCACCATTCTATAAATATGTACCTAGTGCCGTGCTAGAATCAGCTGATGTTGTGCTTTACTGGGATAGGCCTATAATTACGGACAGAACTGTAGACTATAATAGGCCCGATATAGTAGTCATCGAGAAAACAAACAAAAAAGCTACTATAATCGATATAGGTTGCCCGCTTACTACGAACCTGCAAAAGACAGAAGCAGAAAAGTTAACGAAATATCAGAACTTGGCAATAGACATACAACATACCTGGCAGTTAACCAGTGTCCGAATAATACCCATTATTATCTCTGTCACAGGGGTTGTAACTAAAAAGTTTCTTGTCTATTTACACCAGCTAGACATTCCACCTAATCTTTTAAAGATTATGCAAAAGGCGGTCATACTTCAGACCTGCCACATTATGCGAAAATTTTTGAATGTGTGACAGAATAGGATGAACTTCCTCTCTGTCACAACTTAAGCAAAGGCCGGAAATGTTCCGAGGAAGATTTGAAAAAAAAAATAATAATAATATCACATTAATAAACAAAACAACTAAAACCACATACTGCATAGACATCTCCATACCTAATACACATAACCTGCAACAAAAACATAATGAGAAAATTCACAAATACACTCCTCTCATAGAAGAAATCAAAGGAATGTGGAAACAAGATAAAGTAGTAATAATACCTATCATTCTATCAGCTACAGGAGTTATACCGAAACAAATCCACAACGCAATAAAACTGCTAGATCTTAATCCAGACACTTATGCAATACTACAAAAGACAGTTATCATTAATACTTGCACAATAGTCAGACGTTTTCTCAACATACAATAAAATTAGAGTTGCTTGACATAGTCCGCACTCTAATCATAAACTAGGTCTTTCGACCTATGAAAGTGAAAGATAATAATAATAATAATAATAATAACTGGCATATAACTGGGGGCTGCGGAGTATTAGCAAATAAAGAGTACGTACAAAGACATGATAATGTTGCTAAACAAATACACCAAGAACTAGCACTCAAATATAAATTGATCGCCACACGAACGCCGTATTACAAATATACACCAAAAAACGTCTTGGAAAATGACACAGCCAAATTATACTGGAACCGAGACGTTATCACTGATAAAACCGTTGCAAGTAATAGACCCGATCTTACAATAGTGCTAAAACCATCTAAAACTACCTATCTTATAGAAGTATCGATACCCAACACTGAAAATATTAACAGAAAACATCAAGAAAAAATACAAAAATACATCCCTCTTGCAGACGAAATAAAAGAAATGTGGCATCAAGATACAGTTAAAATCATTCCAATAATATTGTCATCTACCGGAATCATTCCAAAAGCCCTTCATAAAGCAATAGAAGAAGTACAATTAAACAAATCCATATATCTACAGCTACAAAAATCAACAGTTTTGGATACATGTTCAATAGTACGACGTTTTTTTAACACATCCGCAGAATTTATAGTACACAATGCAGAAAACTAGAGACTTGGCATATGCCCGTCCTTGTCTTCTTAAATCCCACATAGCTGTGAGAATAAGTTTTAAATAATAATAATAATAATAATAATACAGTAAGTTAGTAAATAAGGATGCGCCTGGCCAAGAAAGCAGAGTAGATCAAAGTGAGACTCTTCAGTTTTGGAATTCTATTTGGAGTACACCTGCGCACTTCAATGTGCAAGCAACATGGTTGGAAGATTTGCGAGATCATACATCTAACTTAGACGACATGGCAGATACCCCAATCACAACAGAAGACATCCAGGTAGCTATCAGGAAAACCGCAAATTGGAAAGCCGCGGGACCGGACAACATCCAAAATTATTGGTTAAAGCAATTCACGTCACTCTACAGCGCGCTAGCTGAAAGTTTTAATAAGGCTCTACGTGAGCCCAACACCATCCCACACTTTTTGACAAAAGGAAAAACGTATTTGCTATATAAATCTGGCGACCAGGAAGATCCAAAGAATTACCGACCAATTACATGTTTGTCGGTGGTCTACAAACTATTAACATCTGTGATAAACACGAAAATATACCAGTTTTGTAGTGATCGCAATATACTATCAGTTGAGCAAAAGGGCTGTATAAAGAAAGCTCTTGGATGTAAAGAACAGATCACAATTGATACAGTGATAATGAAGCAAGCACAATGTAAAAAACGCAACCTCTATGCCTGCTATATCGATTACGCCAAAGCTTTCGATTCTGTGCCCCATGACTGGTTGTTGAAAGTGTTGGACATATACAAAATCAGTCCTAATATCAAAAATTTGCTGTCTTATTTGATGACTACCTGGAAAACAACACTATATCATAATAATAATAACATAGGCGATATTACTATCAAGAGGGGGATCTTTCAGGGGGATTCACTGAGCCCGGTGTGGTTTTGTTTATCACTAAACCGCTTGTCCGCATTAATAAACATGTCACCAGCTGGATTCAGGCTTAATATTAAAGACACGGTGAAATTTTCTCATCTGTTATATATGGATGATTTGAAACTGTACGCCGAATCTCAATCACATTTGAAAACCTTGATAAGTATAACAAAAACATTTAGCGACGATGTGAAAATGAAATTCGGTTTAGATAAATGTGCTACAGTTAGAATAGATAAAGGGAAAGTAAAGAAAATGGAGGAAACGATATCGGATATAAAATCTTTAGAACCAGAGCAAACTTATAAATATTTAGGAATCCACCAACATCTAGGCATCAACCACACTGCTCTAAAAACATCAATTAAGAAAAATTACAGATATCGAATAACAAAGCTATTAAACACTAAACTTACCTCAAAAAATCTGATCAAAGCCATAAATACGTGGGCTGTACCTGTTCTAACATACTCGTTTGGTATCATCAAATGGAGTGACACAGACCTAGCCGAATTAGACAGACTTACCCGTCGGATGCTCACCAAATTCCGACTTCTACACCCAAACTCGTCTGTAATAAGATTATACTTACCACGCGCTGAGGGAGGACGGGGACTCTTAAACATCGACCGACTTTGTAAATCCCAAATATCTAATATACGCAAATATTTCCATGCCCATGTCGATATAAGAATTCAGAAAATAGTGGAAAGCGATAGATCGTATACCCCTTTAAGCTTAAGTGTACGGGACCTAGAAACACAGCAGCCGACTATCCCTGATGCTGTAAGGTCTTGGAAAGATAAACTTCTTCATGGAAAATTTGCACTCCAGCTTGCTGATACCACAGTAAATAAAGATCTTAGTGTTAAATGGTTGAAAAAAGGCACCTTATATCCAGAAACTGAAGGTTTCATGCTATCTATTCAAGACAAAGTTATTAAAACCAGAAATTATGAGAGAAATATCTTGAAATCTACAGTGACTGATGTATGTAGAAAGTGTAGTCAGCCTGGTGAAACGATTGAGCATATCACCGCGGGTTGCCCACGACTAGCAGAGAATGCCTACTTAGGCCGCCACAATCAAGTGGCAAAAATAATTCACCAACAGCTTGCCATGAAATACAACCTTATACAGTCCTATCCACCATACTATAAATATGTACCGAATGCAGTTCTGGAGTCCAACAACGCATTACTATATTGGGACAGGCCGATCACAACAGATAGAACAGTAGATTTCAATAAACCAGACATAATACTAATAGATAAACACAACAAAAGTGGTTTACTCATCGATGTGGCTATACCGCTGACCCACAACCTTATAAAAACGGAACATAACAAAGTTGATAAATACGTCAACTTAGCCATAGAAATAAAAAATATCTGGAAACTCAAGGAAGTAGATATAGCACCAATAATAATTTCAGTTGATGGTGTAGTGAGTAACAACTTCAGCAAATACTTAAACAAAACAAAGCTACCTTTGGGCTTACTTACCATTATGCAGCGTGCGGTAATTTTACAGACATGCCACATTACACGTAAATTTTTCACTATGGGTTAAGCTGAAGGGCTTCTCCATAGATTGATTTAAAAACCAGCATTTCCGCTGTGAAAACAAGAGATTAAAAAATAATAATAATAATAAACTATCTTATTAGCTATAGCAGGGCTTCTCAAAGTGTGGGTCGCGATCCCCATATCGAGTCGCGTAACTAAATTTGGGGGTCGCAGAAATTTTAGCAAAACCAAAGAATATAGAATAAATAAAATATATGTATACTCTTTGGCAAAACTAAAAAAAAAAAAAAAATATATCGCCAGATTTAAATGCTGTGCTTTGCGATGCTATCAAAATCATTAATTTCATAATAAGCCAAGCCCTTGACAGTCGTCTGTTTTCAAAGATATAAGTTTCGATTATCAAACCTTTTTGCTAGATGCAGCTAGTGCAAGTACGGTGGCTCTCAAGAGCACGATATTTATACAGATTATTACAGTTGAAAGATGAAGTTGTTATATTTTTAACTGAGTAGAGATCCGATTTTGTTGATTTTTTTGACAATTAATTATGGTTTTTAGAATTGTATTATTTGTTAGATATTTTTGAAAAATTGAATGATTTAAACATGTCACTTCAAGGAAGTAATTGTAACACATTTACGTTAAAATATAAAATTGAAAGTGTTGTAAAAAAAAGTGAACATATGAAAAAATTAGAGTGGAAAACCATGTGTCGCCAGTAAATTGTAACCTCAGAAAAGAATTAGAAATATTAATACAAAAATTGTTTTGGGTAACTGGAACAGGTTCTGTTTACATTCAAAATTTAAATTTATCAATCGTCTTTCTTGCCCGTACTGATAAAAGTCCAGGTGTGTGTGCCCAGTTCATTGTTCGCTTGGGAAGTGCATTGTTTGGACGCTTTAATGGAAAGTCATTCTAACCTTATAACCTTCTAACCGAATTAATTAATTATTTTAATTTACCGGAGAGCTCTTCAAAATGCTGCAGCAGCTCTGCAAGACAGTTTTTGTTTGCGTAGAAGTTTTGTGGGTTTTTATGAAGGAATTTGAAAATTTTTGTAAGTCCTATTTCTCTTTATTAGCAACAATTTCTTAAACATGCCACTAATTATTTACTGCCAGTCTCAAGCCTGAAAAAATATGAGAGGGAAATGAAACCTGTAAATTACATAGGTAACTGTGTAATGCTTCATTTATTTTTCCGGGGTTAAATTTCTATCGCAGGCTTTTTAAATGCATATTAGACGGCGGTTCTCAAAAGCGTGTAGCCAAATTTAAAATAAACAAAAATCGCGATAAGCTTTAAAATTTTTCTGTAATGAATTTTGGTTGGGGATTAGGACAGAATTTCCAACACTATCTGAAATGGCCCTAGACATACTTTTAACATTTTGTACTAGGTATATAGGCAAAGCGGCATTTTCAGCATTAACATTTATAACATCAAAAAATCGGCCAACTTTGCAAAACTTTGAAGAAGCTCTGCGTCCTGCAGTATCAAATATTTAAGTCTTTATGTAAAAGGAAACAAACACACCCAGCTCATTAGTATGAATATTTGGCTTTGTTTTTAATACCATGAGATCGTAATAAAAAATTATTCTGAGCAGGCCTTTACTACTACAACACGATTGGTCACACACATTTCCTGTTTTGAATCAATTAGATAACCTCTAACCTACTGCCGCATTTTGAAATCAGTCTTGCCAATCATGTTGTACTAGTCACGGCCTGCTCAGAATCATTTTTTTTACGATCTCATGGTACATGGTAAAATCATATTCGTATGTTATGTATACCAAGAATTGTTTTCGAATAAATTATCTTTATGATTTATTATCAGCAAATTCGTAGGTATTTCTAGTTTAGCTATATATCTCTATACCCAGGGTCGCGAAAATATTTGCTGGGGTAAAAGGGGTCGCCAAGTGGAAAAGTTTGAGAAGCCCTGAGCTATAGTTAAAGTATGTATGTTACGTTTCTAGCAAACACGTAATTGGATGCATGCTTTTTATAAAACTAATTTTTATTAAGAACATTAAGGTAAATAATTATGTAATAAATAAAATATTAGGGAAGGTTTTTTCTTTTTCGTTGTAGTAGGAACATGTTTTCGTTTTTTTTTCCTTTAACATCTGTGTCAACTATTCTAGATAAAAATAAGATTTCAGTAAAAATTCAAGAAACTTAAAGGTATTTTTATATGTCGGCCCGATCCACACGCGTTCATCTCCGGGTCGTCCAGATGTGGAAAATGCTAGGTGGTATTTTTCAGTAGGTCGTTCTCCCACAGTCTCTCTTGCTAGTCCAACACCATCCGTTTCTTCAGAAATATTAAGATGTTTTTTCCCCGTTTCATTTACAAACATCAATCTTTCTCCCATTTATTTGGAAGAAGAACCTTCTCTTCATTCATCGGCACAACAAACAAGCAATACATCAAAAAACCCTGAATTTTTCACTCAGTCTTGCACGGCACGCTGCTCGAAAATCTTTGCCGTATCCACTGCTTTTAACACATTTTACAATTCCAGATCATTTTTTCTTTTGTGCGTGATTTACAGAATGATTCTTTCCATACGGACATTAAGCAAGAATTTATGCAATTAAAAATTGTTTGAGTTCTTATTTTTATAGGTCTTTTAGATTCCGTAGAAATAATTTAAAATTTGTTGTTTATGCTCGGTGTAAGTACCCAGGGTGCAGAAGACTCAAATGTAAATGTCGCATAATTTGTATAAATATTTGCGTGTTCACTAGTTCAAATAAGTTTAATCATCGTGGCGATCTGAAATATTATTAATTACGTGGACAAGAAGGGGATACATTGAAAAGATTGTTGCGTCATCAGAAATCTAGGTCTTTACAATTAGATCTTATAAGGCTGCATTAAATGGTAACTTTCAAAATGGGAGGACGTTGAAAGTTCTTTAGAAAGCAAAATCCGAAGTACTCGCTGCTAACGACTTGTCTATTGATGATTTTAGTGATCTATTAAAAAAAATTGAAGAAGTTAAACGGGATTCCAGTAGCATGTATATTCAACATGTTGTCCTTCCTTTAAGGATTTATTTCTATTCATTAACTCATATTTCTCTTGGATATAAAAGAAAATCACAAATTACCATATATTTTGACGCCACTGGATCTCTAGTAAGGGATTTAAATTTTAATCAACAACATAAACGGATTTATTATTATGCCGGGGTTGTGTAGGTTAATTCATCAATTGTGTAGTACTAGGATATATTCAATAGATTATTTTAGGAGATAACGCCCAGTTCTATTTGAACATAGTCTACAAGTACATAGCGCTTTAGTAGATTTGTCATTCTGCTCTCCAAATTGGATTTAAAAGTTAACTTGCTATCCAGAATGACTTCCAGATATTTGACTTCATTCTCCAACTTTAATGTATCGTATCGTGGAGGTGGAATCCTTTTAGTCACGTATGTGAATGGTACTTCAGGGGTCTTAGTCGAATTAACCGATAAAACCTCTTCTCTGCATTAATTATCTACAAAGTGTAACCCCTACACAAGGTTTGAGATTAACGCCCTCCGAATTTACCGGAGATCAGTATCGTTATATCGTCGGCATAGCTAATCGTTGCTTCATCTAACCCTCTGAGAAGATTATCCACAACCAGACACCACAACACAGATTAAAGCAGGTGTGGATAGCAATTTCCCGGCTTTAAAGCATTTTGTGGCATTATTTTGCCTCTTCTGGTGTTATTGTCTCAGACTCACTTGCTTTATTAGACTCTTAGCTTAGTTAACATGTTTTATTTTCACGTTATTTAACAACTTTTATATACACATAAAAAATACGAAGTACTACAGATACATAGCATAGAATATATTATACAATACTGCGTTTATTAAAACAGATTATTGTTTAGGAAACAATAAATTTTGTTTCCAGAGGTGCGATAACTTTGCCTACATTTAGCAGAAATACAATCTTGTTCTCTAAGTGGGTAGTCAAGGAACATAACCTCAATTATTGACATTCAAACCACACCATAACAGTAATACAAGACAGAAAATTTTGTTTGTAAACTTCGTCTCAATTAGTGATTCCCCAGGGCCCTCAAAACGGTACAGAACGATTACGAAATTCTGAAAACCTAAAATATCAAATTAACCCTTTAAAAAACCTTCCATTCAGAAGTATCATATTACTCACATTTAATACAGTTCGACAATTCATTATTACTAATCCTCCTGCTGTAAATATTATTTCTCTTTGTGATCTCTGCATTACGAAGGGAATTATAGTTTTCACAGCCGTAGTGTGTTTAAGATTCCAGCCAGATTCGTAAACTGCTTCAGCAACTGACGTAGCCTGTTTAGGAAATACAGGGTTCCCATTTTAAAACTCCTTGGCTAAAACTTCTGTAAATAGGCAATACACAATGCAACATACAGTGACTTAGGTAATCGCATTGTACCTGCACTGTGTATTCAGGCTCAGAGTTTTACAATGGGCATCCTGCATCTAATACCTTTTCAGTAATGGAGGCAACATTTCTTATAGCATAAATAGAATAAAATACATTTACAGTATTCTTAAGGTTCAGATATTATAATAAAAATCTTAAAATAGGGGGAGATTCAATATATGTTAGTTTATGGTGATTTTATTAATTTCAGTATGTTGTAAACACATTTTTCTCCATGCCCATCTAGTAAGTTACACTAACTTTAACATATCCATTGCAGGTAAGTTGATTTTAGTGTTTGTTTACTGGTTGTCATGACATTAGGGAAGTAAGGTAAAACCTACTCCCCAAGGGAAGTAAGTGAATTACGTGCCATTATAGTAATTTTAGCTTTGTAAGTGATCTGAACGGGTTTGTACTTAACTGATCCTAACCCATTTGAAATGTAAAAACTTGTTAAGATATGTAGGGTTAGGGTATAACCGCAAATTTAAAAATATATATAATAATGAAACAAACAAAAATTTTTAAACGTGTTTATACTGTAATATTTTATTGAACAAAGAGAGAAACAAATTATAGTTTAGTTACTTGCTACTTATTTACATTAATAGTAAATTTGCAGTTTGAACAGTTATTTATACTGACAACAGCAACCTTATTTCCATTACACATATAACTGGAATTATTAACACTATACCTTTTCAACTTCAAATTGAGACTAATCATTTTCAAATTGAGAATAAACACGTTCAAATTGAGACAAAATAATCTGAAATCGATTAAACACATTCAAATTGAGAACTAACACAATCAAATTGAGAATAAACATATTCAAATTGAGAATAAACACATTCAAATTGAGACAAAACAAGCTGAAGTCAATTAAACACATTCAAATTGAGAATTAACATAATCAAATTGAGAATAAACATTTTCAAATTGAGAATATTCAATTTAAAATTGGGAAGCAATTCATTTTATTGTATCAAATACAAAAATTAGTAGAAACAAAGATGACTACATGTATATTAAGTTATTTTAAATAATATTTATACACTTATTGGCAATTTTGTCTCATCGCCTATTATTAATTTCTCTCCAGTTCATGGTTTTGTTATATGTACATACGTTTTCCTATATAATGTTTTCTATATACATACACGACACAGATGACGAGGAGAAACTCAGTTTGGGTAATTTCCGGCAACTGTACAACAGTTTCATTTATAAAAATTATTGTTGATATATTTTTTGATATAACTAATATTGATGAATTTTAATTTTCAGTTGTTATTTCCCAATTTGAAGTTATTTAGTCCCAATTTGAATGTGTTCATTTTCTATTTGAAAGTGTCTATTGTCATTTCAATGCGTTTAATCAAGTCGAAATTAATTATTCTCAATTTGATTATGTTTATTCTCAATTTGATTATGTTAATTCTCAACTTGAATGTGTTTAAGTGATTTCAGATTGTTTTGTCTCAATTTGAATGTGTTTATTCTCAATTTGAATATGTTTTTTCTCAATTTGATTATGTTAAATCTCAATTTGAATGTATTTAATTGATTTCAGATTGTTTTGTCTCAATTTGAATGTGTTTATTCTCAATTTGAAGATGATTAGTCTCAACTTGAAGTTGAAAAGGTATAGTAACAGAAATGTTGACAAGTATAAAAAGCCTGATTCTTCTTTAATACATTTTACTTCAAAATTAATAAATTCGTCTGTACGAGTCGCGCCTGCTACTCCTATTACAATAAATGCCTAAAATTGTATAAAAAGAGTTAAAGAACTAATTTATTAGATTATATTAAAAACCAACCTTCATTAACAAATAAATTTCGTCAGGAGCTTCATTCAAAAAAAGATTAATTTCGAGTATAGTAAATACGTTTGGCTTTCTAGGTTGATAACCATCAGTTTTTCGTTTTAAAAATGCTAATATTTAGAAAGATCTTTATTGTTGTAAATAAATATTGTGCTTTGCAGCATTGAATACTCACAAAATAAGCTCGGTGGAGATTTAAATTTGACTGATCTTTCTAAAAAATACGCAAAATAGTTATTTGTATCACAAGGCTAGAAACTGTCACTTTGCAAGTGCGAGTACTTGCAAAGCAGTTTCTAGGCGTGTGATACACAATATTTTTTCGGCCGATAAAAATACGTTAATTATAAAAAATCATTTTTTATTCAAATATTTGACGTTAGAGAATTTATTTTTCCAGGGAATTTATTTTTCTGGGCGTGACAATGGGCGTAGCAATGAGAGGGCGGAGTCAGTTCGGTTCAGCGCCACCAATCAAAAATCCTAATTTTACTTTCTGGACTAGTCCGGCAAATAGCATTTTCCGGACGATTTATACGCATGAAAATTGAGTGTTTCTAGCCGGAGGGCGAAAAAACACGTTTTCTTCCACTGAATAGATGTTTTTCTCCGCGCACCATTTTTTAAACAACTTGTAGGCATTTTCATAACGGATTTTCGATTTTTCTGGTAGTAATTCCAAACACGCAATATTTGCCGCTTCATCTACGCTAAATTCTCTATTGTCCTTATCGCCTATTTGCATTTTATCTTTTGAAAACTACCAAGAAGCGCAAGTACAAGTGGTTGTTTATATTGACAGAAACAACTGAAGAACAATTGCTACTAAGCAACTCAACACTAGGTGACTATTTGCTTTGTTTGTAATGAATTAAATTTTCTATCAATTAACGTGGAATTATTAAGGGAAAATTATTCAAATTTTTGTTGGGCATGGAGAAAAATATTATAAGCATGCTTGGGAATTAACTATCTACAACCGAATCACATATTTGAGAAACTCCGCATGTCCACAAATGATGAGAAAAACGAAAAAACTGTTTTATGTAAAATTCCATCATACAACTGAAAATATACTTTTAGGGTGTGTGAAGGTATGTGAATACGTTAGAAATTTCACACAAATTTAAATATACAGCTTCTGCTGCATCAATAAAAGCATAAAATGGCGACTGGACATGTGTGGTTTCTAAAATACACGTTTATTTGACCAGAACTTTTTTAGTAATTCTTTTTTATTTTATCAACAACTTATTTTAATGGGTACATGATTATGTAAATGTTCATTATTCAACAACGTCTTCATCTTCTCCACCCACTGTTGGCCACGAAAATATTTCTTGATACAAATTTCTTATCAGTTCTTCTTGGTCGCGAGTAAATCGTTCAAATTTCTTGATGGGTATCATTTTTTTGGCACTAATTGGTACCTTGACGTCTGGATAGGCAGGTTCGTCGGGAAAAGATGTAATTTTCGTTGATGTGTTGAGTTTAAATTCATGTTCCATGAGACCATCAATGTTGTTGCGAGCAAGGACATAACCTTTCTTGTCTTCTGTATGAGTGAACTGCATAAAAGTTGAAATACTGAAGGAAACTTTTTGATCTTTTGGTACCCCTCTACCTAAGGAAGCTGTAGACAAGCAATTTTTTTTATAGAATTGGGGCCACCATTTTTTGTAATCTTTTAACACGCTGTTTTCTTCATCCATCAGATAAACTGAAAAATTTCCTATGGAGCTTGACGTGATGATTAGTTCAGTATATTCTTTCAATAAAAAAATTCTGTCATTTTTCTTTATCTTCTTTTTAGCCACAGCGAAGTTCCTATCACATGGCATGAAGGAGTGCCCTCTTATAGGAAAATACTGATTAACAGTCATAAAACGTCCAAGATCTACTAGCGCCCTACACATCCTTATAACGCAGTGATTCTTATTTTGTCCGCCACATCCGTCGGAAAAAATATGAAGATGTGTAATAGTTTCAGGAATTTCTCGCCTTATGTAGTCCATGATAAAAGAACAAACCTCGTTGGGCCCTTTTTTGCCCAAACCTTCATGATAGATGTAAAAGAACGACTCACCCGTTTTTAAATTATGGATATTAAAGACGTTTACTGTGAGCTGGTGTAAGTAAAATGTATCCTGGACAGGAATCGAAGGAAGAGAGAGCTTTTGCATGTAGTCAATACATATCCCTCCAACCGATGGATCGTTTCGGCATAACTCTTGAATTGACCCCATTTTCGTGAAAAACTTCTTCGCTCTTCTTTTATGCACTATTTTTTCTGCAACAGCAACCCTTTTTGCAACATCGTTTAATGACTTCGATTTAATCTTGTTGGTAAGTTCTTCGCACGTACAGCACGTATCCACTTGGGGCCTTCCAAAAGATAAACTAAATTTTTCTCGAAAAATTCGTCTATAAAAATTTTATTTTACAGAACATTCTGGGTATTTCTCAAGCAGAAGTTGATGCAATTTCTCGATATCCAGTTTTTCACTTAAATATTGGTAGTCGCGGTTAGTGTAATGAGCATGTTTAACAGGAAAATATCTAATACGATCTTCTATCAATCTTATGACTTCTCCAGGTATGGCATTTCCAGAAGTTTGTTTTCCTCGTTTGTCTCTAGGAGATTTTCCCAGAGAAAGTAGATTGGACAGACGCCGGACACGATCAATGGTTATGGCATGTATAGTGATAAATGCGTCCTTGCATACTGCAAACTTGTCGAAACTTGACGATACATTGTATTTGAAAGTATGCGATTTAGGTTTCGCACGCTCTGGATTTACTCGTGGACGTTTTCTTATCACTGGATTACATTCTATTAATGCCTGGAGATACGCATCCTGTTCATTTTTTGTAGTAAAATCATAAAACTTCTTAAAGATTTCAGCACGATCACCTTCAGGTATTTTTGACAAACGGTTTGCCCTACACCTAAAAATATACCAACAAATTAATAAATTAGAAAGTTACTACTGCATTATCAGAAGCGAGGTTAAAAATTTATATAACTCACCCACAGTTTTGTCCTTGGGCTCGAGCATTTATTGCATTTCCTTTGTAGTTTGTATATGCCTCACCTTTCACCCTTGCTTTTTTTATAACTTCGCACTTATAAACAACAGTTTTAACACCTCTTTTTCGATTTCTTGTGACATTGACGTGAACCACATCTTCCTCGGACGACGACATTTTGTTAATTAAATTTGAAATAATTACGTCAAACGACACTGCCTGGCGCTGCTATTGGCCGCTATCAGCAACATCTAGCAGTATGTTTTAGAAACCCCACATGTATTTTAGAAACCCCACATGTCCGGGATATGTGGGGTTTCTAAAATACATGACAATTTCAATTATGAACTGTAAGCAAAGCAAGCAGCGGACTTGTGCCGTTTCTCTCTAAAAGATGTATCTATATTAGAGGAGTTGATTTTTTGTAAAAACCCCACATGCCCAAAATGTGGACATGTGGGGTTTCTAAAATACGTGATTCAACCAGTATCGAACTTTGCCAGCCCTCGCTCGCTAGGGCTGGCAAACTCGTTCTCGACTGGTAAAAGATACTTACTTCCCTTGATGTTTAATTAACTATTAGTCCAGGCAAATGGCCGAAATAGAAACGCAAACTTTGTATTTTGGGTATGCAGCGATTTTTCTTAATCGGTGTGTAGAGGGGTCAGTGGTGAGTCTAAAGGTTGAATTACGATTTGACTGGACTATTTAGAGTTTCTCAACCCTGGTTGATTTTACAAAACTGCTGACTAGGCAACCCACACTGCATTAAAAAAGCAAGTCGTAAGGAAGTTGTGTGGGTTGCCTAGCCAGAATACCTAGCCTAGAAGATTGTAATGTATATTACAAGTTTTAATAATGACTTTATACTTCCTTTTTGAGTTGCTAAAATAAAAATTAATAGCTTAGCTATTCAATTTTAATTTTAGAAACTGGTGCCCTATCTAGCTACAACTAAGAAAACTTACCTCGTAAGTAATATAGTTCAAAGGGAAGCAGTAAATTGCAAGTTGTATTAAACCAGCGATTAGTACACCCCCATACCTTAATACCGCTAATACATTGTCACTGTAATAAGAAGAATAATTGTCAAGGAACGCAACAATGTTATTGTTATCAATGGAATAAGGAATAAAAACTTATTTTCCAGATTTTTCATACTTGCGATAGCTTTAATTGGATATTGTCTAAATTTTAACATTCTTTTTTTTATTAATGTTTTTAATATGCAGAAGGCCATGGCCATATGAAGAGGTGGAAATAATTTGCTGCGACGTTGAATGTCATTGATATTTAAAATTTATACAGGGTGCTTACCCCAAATCGTCGAGCCCAAAATGTTTGAAATAGGCAACACATCAAGCTCCCACGCCTTTGAATCTTTTAGGATTTAATTAATTAATCCACTGCAGTATTTCATCGACGTGTCAACTAATTTTTACATAAGTAACACGATGGGTGCTCCGGTTTATATTTTTTAATTGCAAAAAATTAAAAACGAACGAGCTTTGTGTTGCCATGTAGTTTGCATGCTTTAAAACTTATAATACCTTTCAAATACAATGTACATCTCCGCAAAACACACCACTGCAACCGTAATATACTCGACCAACATTATAGCTGAATATGCATCCTTGAAATTATTAGAAAACCTTTAAAAATTAATTTAATTAATTTCCAATTATACGAGTAAATCAATGTGATATTACCTCAGTAAAAATTGGTGGTGGCGGATGTTGCGTACTAAGTCTTTTAAATAAATTTCGTCTGCCATTTTGTCATCAGAAATGGACGTGTTTAGATTTTGCAGAGAATAACGTAGCATCTTGAACTGCGCCATTAGGTTGATGCAAATACTTAAAAAGAACGATTCGTAAGCCACTAGGTGTAAGGCAACGTAGGGTATAATTATTTCTTGGGTAATTAGTACGTATTTAAATAAGGCGTCCTGATCTTTCATCGTCCATGGTCCAGTTGGTAATTCTTCTTTGGTGAAGTAAACACTTCCAATTACAACAGCTAGTATTATAAATATAGAACGAAGGAAACTTTTCTGAATGTGTAAAGTATGTTCAAATGTGTTGTCTAACTCTTTCCTGATATTCTTTTCGAGTCGATCAGTTTTCCAGAAATGTCGTGTATCAGCAATAAGATGACGAAAACTGTTTATCTTAAATGCAACAGTTAAGGATTTAAACATACCCTAAAAGAAGTAAATTGTTACTAGTTAACTGCAACGAATTAAGTTTTATTGAGGTCTTCCAAAGAAGGAAATGCTTAATTGTAATACAACTACAAATAAATTTTATTATTATTAATAATTTAACATCACTTATTTACAAATTTCAAATTCCAATAAAAGAGGGGTTCAAATACTTTCTGAATATTTGCTTGTGGGAGCGTTCTACATTTCCTTTACAAGATTTCCCGGAGTTCGGTATCGAGCCCTGGTGACCATCAGACCATTCGTCCATGGGCACCGACGTACGAGGTAGAGTAAGAAGGTTCTATACGTACACCCACATAACCTATGCACATGGTGCTGTATGTAGGCAAAAAACGGCGCACTAATCACGTGACTCGCATGCGGGCCGGGTTGTGCATTTCACGCGTAAGTCCACATACGCTAACGCACCATCCTCAACACCGAAAGGTATAAGAGGTTAACGATTACATACATACATACATACTACTGGTCAAATACTTACGAAAAAGTAGTTTTTTGCTTAGAATGTATCAAAAAAAAAAAAAATTCTGAACTGAAAGTGATACATTATAATTTTGGTTTTTAAATGAGCTTGCAAATGGCGAGCGGTTTGGGCCGTTCGATTGTAGGACAAACAAAGTAGTGTGGAAGATGTAATAAAAACATTTAAAATACATAAGTTTTCCGTGTCAGACTAGCTGTGCGAGGGAAGATAAATCGCTGAAAACAATTGGTAAGACTAACATCACATATGAAAATGAGCAAAGCGTAAATAGGAGCAGCGAAATATTTGAAACAAATTTAAATGTGGTGGAAGAAATTTTCGAAGATTCTGAAGGTATCGGTGATAACACGTCCTAGGTGAATTACCTAAAATACATTTCTAACCAACAGGATTCGCAAATAAAGATATTATTGAGGTATATACATTCGGGTTTTAGACGACCTTGTAAGCAAAGAACAAAGAAAATTTAGGCACGTGCAGAAAGAGAAGTCCTTCAAGAAGGAGTTGCGGCGTTAGGATTAGGGGAGGAGAAGGACTAGCAGATTGAAAAATATGGAAGACGAATTAAATACGGAAGGATAATTCTGCGTGAGGCTCTAAAAACAAAATTTATAATAACACGATGGTACCTGGGACCAGCTTAAAGATACAGGAAGTCGTAAATGAAATTAAGACAATGAATATAGTCATTTAGTGGTGCTAACGGCCAAAAAAGGAATGGTGGGTCTTATATACACATATGGAGCGGGGTGGATAAAAATAAACGAGCAAATTGAGGAGGATTCAAGGAAAACATCTAAAACAAATAATACAAAAGCATGTACGCACCCATTGACGAAACAGCAACAGGAAAAATGAAAAGAAAAGGAAATGAATTACTCCTAATAAGCAATGGTTAAATACAAAAAAGAAAAGACATAAGGAAGCATATAAAGAATAACAAACACATGTAAAACGTAAAGTAGAAACGATGAAACAGGCCATTTGGGAAGCGAAATGTAGGGACATAGAAACGTACAAAGGAGAAAAAAGAACGAGTGAAGTCTAAAGATTCATCAAGACAATAAAATCTTCACCCTAAGAAAAATAAAGATTCACCCAATCAACGAAAAACAGTGACAACAACAAAAGTGCAGATACACAGCACAATGATATAAAGTGTGGCACTATATGGATCTGAGGTGTGGCAAGTGACAGAACAGAACAAAAAAATGATGTTAGTATTAGAATAGCAGCAGGGAATCGAGAATGACGAATGAGTACAAACGGCAATGGAGAAAAGATATAATACAATAAGGAGACTAGCTAGAGCGAATCCAATGGAGGAATCTTCTGGTAACGGAAGGAGCCGGCAGGATCCGCGACACCGTAGGCAGAGAGATATTATCACGTTAGAAACAAAATGAGCTTTAAAACTGCTCAACTGTTAAGGTTTTAGACTTTTACAGCTCTTATTTTTTTTTAGTGATGGTACACGGTAAAATGGCAGGTGAGATAAGACAGAATATGACTAAAAGGTTCTTGTTTGGTCGTAGGTAGCATATAACATTCCTGTTTGTTTAAGGTTATTAATTTAGGGCCAACCCAAGGGAAAGCTAATTTTCACAGTTTATAAACAATTTAACTGCATACAGGTAGTTTAGTGACTGTTTGCTTGGCCAGAAAGAAACAACAACTCTTTAATTATTTTCTTTTGAAAAGTTATTCGTAAAATTTCAAAAATACCTGTCCGTAAACAATAATCGCTTCGCAGCTCTGAACAGCAACAATAAGCTTGTTTTCCTTTACGTAAAAAAGCTGAAGAATAACCAACCCTATATTTATTGTCGCAAAGATCGAATACGTAGCCACAACTGCGAAAAGCATAAGTTTATTTTGCTGAGGATTTTGTCCGCACCATGTCAACAAACGTAACGAATATCTTAGAATTTTTCCACCAAGGTCTTCCATTTCCTAGAAATTGGGAATTTAATTATTTCAAATTACATATTCAGGACACCGCCTAAATTAAAATTTCCATTTAAAAGATTGCAGTTTTAAGCTGCCTAATTTACACGAAAATGGAAGGCTGAATAAGAAGTAAGGCAAACAAAATTATGTAATGAATGGTAATTAATATACTTAAATATTTTAAATAAGCATCGTTCCAAAATAGAAGGTCCACTTGAATTAGCAAAGGTTACCATGAATAAATATAAGAATTTTTAAAAAAATCTGAAAGATAAGGTACACTACAACTGATACGAAGTCGACTCAAAACATACTTTTAACAACATTTTTAGGGGAAGTATTTCAGTTTTATACCTGTTGCCGGCGTAAAGCAATATAAAAATACAAAATATTTTATATTAATTCCACCAAATGCTTAATTCCTGTTAAAAATGCTTGATTCTTTACAAGTGCTCCACTTTAGAAAAAATATCTAGAAATTCTTGTAAGTAAAGCTGCAGTTTCATATAGTATTATGAAAATTTCTACTAACACAGTCACATACTTCCCTCAGTTTCAGCCGAACTTCTGTATTTGTCTTAGTTGAAAACCAGGAAAAAATAACTCATTATAAGTTAAAGTTAAACCTATATTTATCAATTAAGGTAGTTATCATAACAACTTTGAAAAGCACCACTTCTTTATTCATAAGCGCTTTCAGAAAACTGTAAACCTATAATTAATTTAAAGAGCACAAATTGATATAATAAGACATAATTTGTTACCAACTTGTGTGAAAGTATGCTATTTGTTAATTCAAGAAAAAATGTACGAGTTTACGTTGGCCTTATTACGTAATTAAAGCTGCTGATAATGAAACGAAGGAAAACAACACTGAAAGAAAGGCTTTAAAGTAATGTAAACAATATTTTGGCTTTTTCAAAATTTTAAGGCGAAATAGGCAGTTTGATATGCAAACACAATTGCAGTTAATATTTAACTACATAACTTTATTTTAAGAGTGACGTTTCTTAAAAATAACACTTAACAGAAACACATTAAAAAATTGTGTATGGCGATGTCTTTTATCCTGTATAACCTTAACATTTCCATTAAAGCACCTGAAAGGAAGACGAAACACAATGATGTAGGTAATATTCAGGGTGAGTCTTTAAGCGCGGCCACCGACTCTATTTCGGAAAGTAGTTGACGTACGTTAACGGGGAAAGAAATTTACGAATAAACTTGAGCCTAAGAAATCCATTAAAAATATTTTTAGCCCCCGATTCTTTCAGCGGGCGGCGCAATTGGGGGGCGGCATCATTAAATCGCACTTTTTTTGAAAAATTTCTAAATGAAGGTCTATTCGAATATGTCTAGATCAAAAGAACTCTAATTTTACATAAAATGGATTCCTGAAGTTTTAATTAACTTTGACGATGGGCTGCGGGGCGAAGACATAACCTCCAACGTTAAAAGTAGTTATATCTTTGGTTTGGATTTTTCTTTTTCAAAACACTCGATATTTTCCTAAAGCTATAAATATTTTCTACTGAAAATATTAGTTGAAATTTTTTTCCAACGTTTTTTATAAAATTCTCGGAGCATTTTAGCGGAAACTTGCCTTCAACTGTAGCTATTTCAAAAATTTCAAATACAAAGGCACAATAGTAGTAGGGATAGCTCACTTCTATTCATGTGTCATTTTGGTGACAGTAATTTGTTGGTGGGGGGGGGGGTTCGCAGGGCGAGGGGGGTATTTTCATGGGGAGTACCGAACGGAGTAGTTAAAGGTTTATTCAAGAAAATTACATTGTTTTCACGATACCTTTTTAAAATTAACATTTGAGCTATTCTCTCTCCCTTAAAAAATCTTTCCTTACTATCACACATATTGTACATCATAACTTTAATCTCTCCTAATTAATCACTATCTATTACTCCTCCTACCACTATACAATTACTACTACTAACAACAGATGATCTATCGCAAATCATCCCTACCGTTTCTACAGGTAATTTCATACCAAACCCAGTTCTGATTTTCACTATACTTCTTCCTTCTACAATGATATCCTCTGCGGAATATAAATCCAAACCTCCAGAACCACAGTAGCTTCGAGAAAATGGTACCACACATTCTTCATATGTCCATACTAAAATGTCATCTGGTTTACCTTTATTTATACTAAACCCCGGGCACCATATGTAATTTTTCCCATCAATTATTTTCGTTTCATAATTCACATTAGCAGACATAAATCGTGGTTCTTCTTGTATCATCTCCCCTTCCGTTACTTTCATTTTCTTTACTGTCCTAACACCTTCTTCCGCTTTCCTTTTCTTATCTACTAACAACACATCATCATAATCGCAATTTACATGCCACGGTAAAGTATAAGTATTTTGCGAACCTTCAGGCCATACGTCCATATTTTCTTCTTCTTCGTCTACCTTCAATACTTCGGATATTTCCATTAATTCACGTTAACTTTCCATATTACTTCTTGCTTGCTCACCACCGTTTGGTGGTCACTGTTAATTGTCAACCGCCTTATATACGTAATCGGTAAAAGAGAAAGACGGTTAGTGAGAGGTGAAAAATAAAAAAAGACATTAACTATTATAGATAATATATCGATGTTATTATTATTTTTACTTCTGGTATACACGGAAAACTATAATTACTGGTTGAAACTGCAGTGAATTCTTGTAGTTCCAGGTTTATTTCTTCATTGTTAAAAAAATCCCAACTCACGCTTTGAATGGTTCCAGTACTTTTAAATCCAATTCTTTAAACCGCACTAATTAAAAATTAGAGGGTTTTTCATTTACTATTTCTCCTCTAAATTACTTCAAATACATATAGGAACCGTTTCATGTTTACTACTCTTCTTCATTGTTGTTTAACTCTTTTAAAAAAACTGCGCTGTTTTCAGTCATTTTAAAAATATAATACACTTAATACAAAGCACAATTTGAAAACGTTCTTAACAATTTATGAATATAGAAAATCAGTTTTAAAAAAAGAGAATGTGTGTAATTGAATGTATCCTATTAATAAGGAATTAGTTATCCTTGATATTTACAATTTAGTTAAAAAAATGCACAGTGAATTTATTCATAGCAAAAATTAATTAATATATTCATTATAAATGTTAATTGGACTTTTCATATACTCTGTTGCATAAATGGAATGCGACGTTTCAGGGACTGAATCTGCCCCCGTCTTCAGGCATAGTTCGCTCTGAGAAGAGCGGTTTGGTCTTGTAAAAGACATAAAATGTTCACTTTTGGAAGTTTGACATTTACTTTACATATAATATATTCATTGCATTGCATAGCATACACTATTAAATTTAATATTTTTAACTAGATTGTAAATATCAAGAATATCTTTTACTCATGTAAAAACTTAATTAGATTTTTATTATATAAAGGTTAACTACTATATACATTATGTTTACCTATTTAATTCAGGAAATGCATAATAAATTTTCTTTATGAATAGATGCTGTCACGAGTTATTTATAAGAAAACACGTGTCTTTTTACTTGATTATTGATTTTAATTTTTTATTAAATAATATGAGAAATGTTTAAAGAGCAAAACTTTTATCATGAATAGGTCAACTACTATATTCATTATGTTGAAAAATTAACGTCTGGCAACTATTAAACCCTTTGGATTAACGACCGATTTAACAGACAAATTAAAACAATAAAAAACTTTGATACAAGTTTAATTCGTAACGTTTCGATCTTGATTTTAGATCCTTCTCAAACTAAAACAATAATTAAAAATTAGTCAAGACGTAAAAAATTTAAAAGGAGTTATAATAGTAAAAAAAAATTAAAATTAAATAATTACCTGTGAGTTAGAAACAGCCAAAAAGATTATTGATAAATTTGATAGTAAACGTATTGCGTTTAGAAAACCTAAAGACTCGAGCACCATAACTTTATTACAAACACATGTTAAAATTTAGGATGGCTGGTTCAAACTGAAGTAGAACTTGAAAAGAACAAGATATTAACTAACTAAGGACCGAAGGGCCCAACCCAAATCGGTCGTTAATCCAAAGAGTATATTCATTATGTGTTTATTTGTTTTAATTCCTTTCACTTACGTTTTTTAACATTTATAGGTTACTAGTTGTAGAGTACCTACAGTGAGAATAATATAAGACTACACATGGCTGAATCATGTAAAATTACACATAGGACATTTTACTTAGTGTTACCATGGTGATTGTAAACAAAGCCTCCAATTTATTATGGGTGAATAACGAAAAACTACACACTTGTCCCCAGACTACTGTTTTTATCGTAATCAATTAAACAAAATTATGTATTGCATTTTAATGATATTTAGTGGAACAAATTTTAACTTAAACTGGACAAATTACATCAATTCATACAAATAGATGGTTATTTAACGTAACGACATTTACCAAACCGATTGTCATTGCAAATTCAAAATGACAATTGTTACTAGCATGGGCAAATTGATTAATGTTAATATAAAGTTACCAATGTATAGTCTTAGGTTATTCTCACTGTATAAATATAGCGTTTTCTTTCATATTATATTAGTTTCAAATAGAAACAACTACAAAATGAATTCTTTCTTTGAACAAGTTAATAGTGTCGGGCTTTTAGAATTCAAACCAATTTTAAGAATAAGTGAAATGGAAATAAACAAAAACTATATTATTGTAAACATTCAATCGGGTAATCATCCACAATTTGGACGGAACGTTTACATTGAAACTGAGGCTGTACGAATTTACCTTCCAAAACGAATTTCTGAAAAAATTACTGATGAAGAAATAACTAAAATTAATAAATCCACCAAAAAATACGCTCTAGTTTTTACTAGTCAAAAAAATGTAACCAAGGGATTCGATGCCAACTTAGTTAAATTTGTGGAACTTTAAGATGTACACAACAAATTTATCCAGGTAAAACTCACTAATTAATTAATTATTTATTGTTTATTTTATACAGTTTTTTTGTAGTTTTTACTGGTTAAAAACTGTTTCTAAGGGGTCTGTCACCAAGTTAGTAAAATTTATGGAACGTTAAGATATATAAATTTACCCAGGTATTACAATCAATTGCTTCTTGTACTAATTTTTTAAGAAAATAAACAGTTTGAAAAGTTGTCGTTTTTAGAAGTAAAAGTTGTTACAATTTTTTGCTTTCTAACTAAATTGTATCATTTTTTTGTCAAATGCCAGTGTTGTTCAAGTATTAAGAATTTTTGTTGTGCTTGTTTCACTTTATTTTTTACTTTTTCTTCAAAATTTCCCATTTTACTTGATTAATTCATATAGTTATTTTCCCTTTTCTTATTTTGTAAAGGTTTTCTTTTGTTCGTGGTTTTGACAGCATTTGTAATGCTATATTTCCATGTGCCGGCGCATAAATTTCCATCTTTAAGCGATGCCTGGTTATTTAGTTCATTTGTTTGTCTTAATTTCGTTCGGAAGTAAATTCTTTCCGGTTCTACCGACTCTGTCTTTCAAATTTTCTTTTGTGTTTTATTAATTCTCCATGTCCTTATAGTATTTTCACATTGTTGTGATTCCATTACTTTCTACGCACTCTGTATATGCGTGTTGCAATTTGCCTTGAAGGTCGTATTCTAAAAGTTTAGCTAATGCGTGTGCGCATGGGTTTGGTTAGCAAGTTGCTCACGCATAAATGTTACACGACTCTCTTTGCTGTTGAATTTTCAAATGGACGGATCTGTTGGCCACGTTTCACGTTTAATTTAACCTACGATTTATTCGTTAATTATATTCTTTGAATGGAATTATTATATCCGATGTTTGGATGGATTTGCTTCGATGTATTAATTATTCGATTCATTAATATTTAGATTATTTGAAATTTGCACATTCGTTGACACGTGGTGCATTTAACTTTTCCTTTTATTTCCAACTGCTTATGAATTTGGATATTACAGCAACTTTTACTGGGTTTCATT
Source organism: Melanotus villosus (assembly GCA_963082815.1). Classification (NCBI taxonomy): domain Eukaryota; kingdom Metazoa; phylum Arthropoda; class Insecta; order Coleoptera; family Elateridae; genus Melanotus; species Melanotus villosus. Next base: position 9,231,588 of record OY720419.1, on the reverse strand, counting down.
TTCATCTAATTCCCATGGTTGTTTTCCGTTGCTGTGGTGCTGGAATTAGAATTTATGCCTAATTGGGAAATTTGAAGCACGTAGAGGACGCCAATTTGCCGTTCCATTTTGCAGCTACATTTTGCAGTTACCTTTGGAAGTTCCAATTTAAATTCTATATTTGGAATTATTTCACAATTCATCACCTGCCTATGACGTTTGATTTGGGGAGATAAGTGCCTATAATTATTATTTCAATTGCTAAACTTAGTATGGTTAACATCTGTGTACCATATGTTTTTGTAGTTAAATTTCATATTTAAATTGTTCATTCATGGTTTAAGCCTGTGGATTATTAATTTGTTATTTCATTTAAAATTTTGGGCTTGATTATCCATTCCTATCAATGAATGAATAATTTAATTATTACTATTTGATCTGGATATTTTCTAGATATATTTTTCTGATTTTTATGTGTTATATTCATATTTAAAAAGGTTCCGCAATGAATGAGTTAGTTGGGATTTTGTACCACTAATTTCATTCCTATGAGATAAACGTTTATGCCATTAGGGGTGAATTTGTTTTTCAGATATTCCTTGCGTTCCCTATTAAGCTTTCAGCTGTTGTAAATTTGATCGTTGTTGACATACTTAGCCTTCAGCTTTATTTTATTTTTCTGTATCTTTAAATTTTTTTTGTGTGTAAAGTCTTATCAAGTCTATAATTAAATCTTGTTAATAATTAATATTTTGTGTAATTATTTTGTACCCTGGCCTTTGCACCGTTCTTTGAGTCCCGACAAAATAAAGCGTTACTATTATTATGGCTTTTTATTATCTGTTTGATAAGTTTTCGTAACAAAGTGAAGGTTGTAGTTTATAACAGAATGTAAAAGTAAAGGGGGGAAAGGTGAATATAAAGGTAAGCGTCAGTTAATATTTTAGATAGTTTGTTAAGAGTTTAAAAACAGAAAACATGTCGAACGAAAATGAAATTATGCGAGTTAGTGATGTGGCTATAGAAACAACCGAAAAATGTTATAAAACTTTTAAAGACTTACCTTCGGCAAGTCATAAAATTTTGAAAACTTTAAAAATAAATGAAAATAATATTCGTCTCTTAACTAAATTACTAAAAAGTTGCAAGTCCGTTGGAACTCGTAAACATGTTGAAACGGTAATAGGACATTTGAAAAGATATGAGGTGTTGTTTAACTCAATTTCAAAACAAAAAAACTGGAGCTGGGACAACTAATGGTAAAACTTCTAAATTAAGTGATAGAGTTAATTGGCAAAACGTACGAGAGTGCGTTTGACTGTAGACTTGAAACCGGTGTTATCGTTAACTTAGTACATAAAAAGATTGAAGAGTTTTTAGAAGATTGGTACATTTTGTTTAAAAGGAAAATTGAAAATGTAATGAAAAGCAACAGCATTATCAAGGTCAATGTGGTGTTCTGTGCGGAGTTCATAAAAGCGATGGTATATTCCGAAATTTTCTCTACTAAATACTTTAATACCAAAAATCAGATAATTCTTCAACAGGATTTGCCAAATTTAAAACAATGGTTTGAAGAACATGTTTCCTCTAAAATTTTAAATAAGGTTTCAGTTTTTGAAGAGGGGGAATCCGGATGGGCACTGAATGATATTTTTCCCTCTTAGTACATGTGAACAGATGCGAACAACTGTTTCACGGAAATTCTTGTATTCCTTTACCTAAACAAATTAGTAGAAAGAGAGCAGTCATTAATATTGAAAATCTTACGGACGAAGCCTGTTTTGCCTGGAGCGTGATGGCCCACCTGTTTCCTGCTGATAGTCATTCAAATCGGTTGTCAAGTTATCCAAATTATAAAGACCATTTGAATTTAGAAGGTATCCAGTTTCCAATGGCTTTAAACCAGATTCCAAAATTTGAGAAACAAAACCATTTATCTGTTAACGTGTATACTCTTTCATTGAGGGAACAACTTTACTATACATCGCCAGCCTATTTAACATCAAACAAGCAAGCTGTTCATGTTAATCTTTTAATAATACAACAATACTATAAGGATGAGAAATATGTAGTTAATCAGCGATATGAAATGGAACCAAGTACGAATATGTTGGAGGAAGATGAAGAGGATACCCCATCAATGAAACTACATTTTTGTTTAATTAAAAATTTATCGAGACTGGTGAGTTCTCAGATACTAGCATAGAGGATTAAGAAAAAATTTAAATTTGACACTTGCCGAACTTAGTACGGGGGGACTGGGGACCTAATCAAATAAATTCAAAAATTCGCACCGTCAAAACGGCACATGTAACTCGAACGGATTTTCGTTAGAAACACCTACTAACATAGAGGATTAAGAAAAAATGCAAATTTAACACTTGCCGAAATTAGTACGGGGGGATTGGGGACTTAAGCAAATAAAAGTCAAAAATTTGCACCGTCAAAACAGCACATGTAACTCGAACGAATTTTTGTTAGAAACACCTACTAGCATAGAGGATTAAGAAAAAATGCAAATTTAACACTTGCCGAACTTAGTACGGGGGGACAGGGGACTTAAGCAAATAAATTCAAAAATTCGCACCGTCAAAACGGCACATGTAACTCGAACGAATTTTCGTTAGATACACCTACTAACATAGAGGATTACGAAAAAATTCAAATTTAACACTTGCCGAACTTAGTACGGGGGGACTGGGGACTTAAGCAAATAAATTCAAAAATTCGCCCTGTCAAAACGGCACATCTAACTGGAAGGAGTTTTTGTTGGAAACACCTACTAACATAGCGTATTAAGAAAATATATAAATTTAACACTTGCCGAACTTAGTACGGGGGGACTGGGGACTTAAGCAAATAAATTCAAAAATTCGCCCCGTCAAAACGGCACATGTAACTCGAACGAATTTTCGTTAGATACACCTACTAACATAGAGGATTACGAAAAAATTCAAATTTAACACTTGCCGAACTTAGTACGGGGGGACTGGGGACTTAAGCAAATAAATTCAAAAATTCGCCCTGTCAAAACGGCACATGCAACTTGAAGGAGTTTTTTGTTGGAAACACCTACTAACATAGCGTATTAAGAAAAAATATAAATTTAACACTTGCCGAACTTAGTACGGGGGTACTGGGGACCTAAGCAAATAAATTCAAAAATTCGCACCGTCTAAACGGCACATGTAACTCCAACGAATTATTCCTAGAAGCACCTACTAACATAGGCGATTAAGGAAAAATAAAAATTTATCACTTGCCGAAATTAGTACGGGGGGAGTGGGGACTTAAGCAAATAAATTCAAAATTCGCACCGTCAAAACGGCATATGTAACTCGAACGAATATTTGTTAGAAACACCTACTAACATAGTGGATTAAGAAAAAATATAAATTTAACACTTGCCAAACTTAGTACGGGGGGACTAGAGACCTAAGCAAATAAATTCAGAAATTCGCACCGTCAAAACGGCACATACAGGGTTTTTCAACGAAAAGTAGCCACCCTCAGTATCTTCCAAAACCATTTTTTGCTTGAAAATCGCCAAGACATGTCAACAAAGACAGCAAGGGGGACATCTTTTTACATAAAAGCCGGACATCTGTCATCAAGCCCTTAGCCGTCACAGCCACCCCCTCTAAAATTTTAAATGGCACCATACCATGCGTGGCACATCGTTGGAAAGGTAATTTCATAAGGAATTCATTCTACTATTTATTTTTTTTATTTGCTTCAAATTGAGACATAAAAAAATTAAAAAGTATATTTTGTTCATTCCGGTTAAGCTACTGAATATAGCAGTAGATACCTAGATCCTCTTTTTTATCTTTTGTTTTTTCATCTGTCAGTCAGCATTCAGTTTATTTTGAATATTATAAAAGTGTCAACATGGTTTACACCACTGCCGAAAGATTGTACGTTTTTATTATTATTTCGGCAGTGGTGTAAACCATGTTGACACTTTTATAATATTCAAAATAAAATGAATGCTGACTGATAGATGAAAAAACAAAAGATAAAAAAGAGGATCTAGGTATCTACTGCTATATTCAACAGCTTAATCGGAATAAACAAAATATAGTTTTTAATTTTTTTATGGCTCAATTTGAAGCGAATAAAAAAAATAAATAGTAGAATGAATTCCTTATGAAATTACCTTTCCAACGATGTGCCACACATGGTATGGTACAATTTGAAATTTTAGAGGGGGTAGCTGTGACGGCTAAGGGGTTGATGACAGACGTCCGGATTTTACGTAAAAAGATGTCCCCCTTGCTGTCTTTGTTGACATGTCTTGGCGATTTTCAAGAAAAAAATAGTTTTATAAGATACTGAGGGTGGCTACTTTTCGTTGAAAAACCCTGTATAACTCGAACGAATTTTTGTTAGAAACACGTACTAACATAAAGGATTAAGAAAAAAATGCAAATTTAACACTTGCCGAACTTGGTATGGGGAGACTGGGGACTTAAGCAAATAAATTCAAAAATTCGCACCGTCAAAACGGCACATGTAACTTGAACGAATTTTTGTTGGAAACACCTACTGACATAGCGTATTAAGAAAAAATATAAATTTAACACTTGCTGAACTTAGTACGGGGGTACTGGCGACCTAAGCAAATAAATTCAAAAATTTTCAGCGTCAAAACGGCACATGTAAATCGAACGAATTTTTGTTAGAAGCACCCCCTGCATTTCTATGCACCGTTCGGCAATGTTCCTAAGTCTAGGCTGCTAGATTTCGGCTGCTGTCTTCACACCGGTGTAGTTTGGGCCTGGTCTAAATGAACAGAACTTTTTCAGAAAGAATACAGTTTAGGCTCGATTGAAATCAACGTAATTTTCTGTACAAATTTACAATTTAAGTCTGGTCTCAAGCAACGAAATTTTGTGTGAAAGTTTATAGTTTAAGTCTGATTAATACAATGAAATTTTTTGTGAAAGTTTACAGTTTAAGGTTGGTCTAAGTCAACGAAGTTTTATGTGAAAGTTTATAAAATTTCCAGCATAAGGCTGGTCAAAAAGAAGGAAACTTTCCGTTGTAAATTTTATACAAAAGTGTAAGAAAGCAGTTTTTGAGTAAATCCAACACCTAAATTTATTACTTAATGGCTTTTTCTGCAATAATTTTAACATACACCACAGGTACTTGCAACTTTTATGCAGGTAACAATACACAACTGTATTTGTAAAATGTTTCCCATAAACCAATATCAAGGTCCTTGGTTCTTCAAGCCAGTGATTTTACTAAATCATTTTGCACTCAAGTTTTTATCATATAGTTTTGCAAAAAACACATGTAAGTCAACAAGTTTATAATACTTGATATAATGTTACGTCGATTCCTAAGGGAATAATTTAAATCCGTATGTGCTTTCGAAGTTTGAATTTCCAGTGATTTACAGAAATAAAAAAATGGCATACCTTCCTCTCCAAATTGTTTAATGTATTTCGCTATTTTTCCAATCTGTTAATTGCTTAAAAGTGATCAACCTCATCTAAATGTAATTTTGAGCTCTTCTGAGTATTTGTCTGTGCATTACGTGTTCAATCAGACATGCAGCTCTACTAAAGTGTCTCAATTTTAAAGTACCCGTATGAGTAGTAGTCTAGGGACCTATTATTTTTTTATAAATCGAAACGTATCTTTATGTATTTATCCCTAAATGCAGTTAAGACAACTTTGAGAGGCACTAATTCTTTATTCATAAATACTAAGCACATAGAAAATTGTAAAGCAGAAACTAATTTAAAGTCATTAAATTGAATAATAACGTCTAATTTAGTTAACCACCACACAAAGTTGAGAACAGTTAATAATTTTCAATATTTGTGGAGAATATAAAAATGTATATAACGCTGCAGTTGGTGGTTATTTATAATATTAATGAATGAATCAAGCAGTTTTGAAAATATAGTTTAACGTTTTGCAGCAGTGGAATACTTGATGTCTAATATCCAACGGGTGGGTGGTATGGAAGATTTGGTTGAGTTGACAAGTACTTAAGGTAAACAAAATACCATTAGATCTTGTGTACTAACTAAATGTATTATTAGCCACTTGAATTGTTGTTAAGAATTCCAGAATCTTTGAAACACGAATGGCTTCTGGCCACAAAACAAAGTGCTGATAATCTGACTGCCAAGAAGAGAGTTTGTTCTGCACATTTCCATGAAACAGACTTTTTTGTGGGAAGTAGGAGAATTTTAAAACCTGGTGCGATTCCTACACTCCACCTTCCATCTGTTGAAACCGTTAGAAAAATAACAGCTAAGAAACGGTTGCAATTTGCTTTTAAAGAACCGAGTTGAAATTAGAATTTTGTTTTGTAAATAAGTTATTTTCATAATCTTTTTATTAGACCTGCTGAAGAAAACATTTGCGGTAAACCAGCAAAAGAAATTGAGTTTTTGAAGATAGAAAGTATCGACATTGTCCAGTGGCAAGATGAGCCATCTTGCTCTAAAACGCTAACGCCATTCCAGCAGTCACCGAGAAGACTGCGATTTGCAGTGGAGGAAGAACAAGGCTCGTGTGGAGAGCTAGAACCAAGTTCACGTAAACTCAAAAGACATCACTCAGCCTCCTCGGCAACATCAACTTCAACAAATGTTTCAATAAAGAGCAAAAGAAAATTAGTTAAAATGGATCATAGTTACACGTAAGTATGAAATTAAAGGTTTAGACAATTTTTATATAAATGAAATGTATGTATGCAGTCGATCTCCAGGACACTTTAGAAAGCAAATTAGGTACCACACTGAAAAGGCTCGTATTTATAAATCTAAATTTAAAAGTGCAAAGCGTACCAGTAGGAGAAGGAAAGAAAAAATTAATCACTTGAAAGAAATAGTACTTGACTTGAAAAAAACACAAGCCTTGTCAACCACTGCTTTGGAACATTTGGAACAATCATTTTAAGGAATCCCACAATCTCTAATGAAAAGAATGTTAATAAATAATAGAAGGGGGAAGATCACAAGAAGTGGATATCCGGCAGAACTAAAAACATTTGCTATGACCCTTCAGTTCTACTGTGACAAAGCATATCGGTATGTTTTTTTAATGCAGCTTGTTGTAATTTCTAACCTAATGTATACTTGCAGATATGTTAGAAGAGTGTTTGTGATCTTGCTTTACCAGCCGAATCAACAATAAGAGCTTGGCTTTCAAAAGTGGACTGCGAACCAGGTTTTTCAAAACCCAGTGTAGATGCCTTGACAGTTAAAGCAGACTGCTACTTTCATCGCAACAAAAAACCTCTGCTCTGCTCTTTCATGTTGGACGAAATGTCTATAAAAAAAGAGGTTAGGGTGGAACCTGCCACTTTGAAAACTAGAGGATATGTTGACCTGGGTTGTGGTATTGAAGGTGCAGAAGAACTGGAATTAGCACAAGAAGCGTTAGTACTTATGGTCGCAGGAGTCAATGATCATTTTAAAGCGACCATAGCATATTGTTTTGTTAATAAACTCACTGGAGAAGAGAAGGCGAATATTGTGAGAGAGGCGTTGAGACATTTACACTCAACAGGTGCAAAGATAGTATCTTTAACATGCGATGGTCCTCAGGTACATTTTAAAATGTTGAAAGAACTTGGTTGTCAAATCACCAATCTAGATGCATTAAGCTCCTATTTTAAACATCCAGTTGATGGCACCAAAGTTTTTGTTTTTATGGACGTCTGCCATATGTTAAAATTAATCAGAAAAAATTGGGAAAAATGAGGTCAAATCATAGACCCAAATGGGGACATCATAGACTGGAATTTTATTAAGGAACTCCATAATATTCAACAAGAGGATGGTCTCGTTTTAGCAAATAAGTTGAGGCAGAAACACATAAAATTTAGAACAGCAATAATGAAAGTAATTTGGCACTGTCTTATATAGTCAGGATATGTTTAATCAGTAAGTTATATTTGTTAATTTGGCTGATCAAACATTATAGTACAGTAAAATTAGATATAAAATAGGCGTAACCTAAACATCAAAAAACAAAAAGTTGAAACACGTCACAAATTGTTCATTGCCCTCATCGTAATAAGTGGTAAAAAGTCCCAAAGTTTCCCGCGTCGGGTTTAGGGTGGGGAGGGGTGGGAAGGGGGTAAAATGCGTTTTTTAAACTTTTTTTGCAAATACCTCAAAAAGTATGAGGTCTATCGCAAACATCACCATATTATACAAAATTAAAGTACATTTAATTTTCAATAAAAATGGACTTATTCATTTATTTGCGAAAGTCAATGGTTGCTGAGATATGGAAGGGGTAAATTTAATTTCATTTCCACTTTCTGTAAAAATTGCTCAAAACATCTTGAAATCAGCTAGGTTTAGGTTGAAATCCATAATTTTGCAATTCGTCAGCTAGTACTTATGCTAAGGGGGAGGGGGATATGCATATACATATACCGGGTGTCAATGAAACCTGGGGCACCCCAATTTTTTCAATTATATTTTAAGATATCAAAATGAAATTTGGTATACGTAATATACTCTTGAAATGGCATTTGTTGACATAGGAAACAAGTTACCTTAACTTCCGGTTTCGCCGGAATTGACATCAACTTTGTTATTTATACATTTTTGAAATCTCCATTTCATTCTACTTATGCTAGTATCAAATTTGAAACATTTTGATGGCAAAGTAAATACTTGCAGAAGAGTTTATTTATTAATCTAGGAGGCCATGACCTGCGTAAAATTGAAGCCAGGGTGCTACGACACTCAAAACAAATTATTTTAACACTTCAACTGTAGCAAGTCTGTCACTTTTTTTGTGCATTTCATTTGTTTCACTTATTTTGAAATCCAGTGTCTAGATTTAAATGTCCAAATTTCATTTTGATATCTTAAAAACTAAAAAATTTATAGGGGTGCCCCAGGTTTCGTTGACATCCGGTATACCTATCGTGAGTTCAAAAAGTTTTAACATAAAGGTTGGCCTTGAGACACAAAAGTAATGTCTGCAAGATTTAGAACCTTTGTTTTTACAATTTTATTGAAATTTGCCCAACAGTATTATGCCAGCAACACAATGGTGACACTTAATAAATTCTAAATCTTGCAATTAACATTATTTTTGTGTCTCACGGCCAACCCTTATGTAAAGACTTTTTAAACTCACGGTATATAGGTATCTGTATATAGATACTGCCTTAGTCCCCTCTATCTACCCTGAAAATCTCTTTCGTACGTTATTAATCACCATGTATATATCTAGGAATATGCATATTCCCCCCCATAAGTACAATGTGATTTTTTAAAAACTCAATTGCGGCAGGCCGTATTCTGACTTAATACAGACAGTTCTAAGGTTATTAAGGCAGAATACGGCCTGCTACAATTGAGTTTTTAAAAAATCACATTGTACTAGCTGACGTATTGCCGAGTTATGGATTTCCACCTATATCACAGTAAAATTAGATAAAAAATAGGCGTACCGCGTAACCTCAACATCAAAAAAAAAAAATTGAAACCTGTCACAAATTGTTCATTACCCTCCCCGTAATAAGTGGCAAAAAGTCCCGAAGTTTCCCGCGTGGGGTTTTGGGAGGGGAGGGGTGGGTAGGGGGTAAAATCCGTTTTTTTTTAGTTTTTTGCAAATATCTAAAACACTATGAGGTCTATCGTAACCTCAACATCAAAAAAAAAAAGTTGAAATCTGTCACAAATTGTTCATTACCCTCCCTGTAATAAGTAGTAAAAAGTCCCAAAGTTCCCCGCGTCGGGTTTTGGGTGGGGAGGGGCGGGAAGGGTGTAAATGCGATTTCTTTTAGTTTTTTGCAAATATCTAAAAAACTATGAGGTCTATCGTAACCTCAACATCAAAAAAAAAAGTGGAAACCTGTCGCAAATTGTTCATTACCCTCCCCGTAATAAGTGGTAAAAACTCCCAAAGTTTCCCGCGTCGGGTTTTGGGTGGGGAGGGGCGGGAAGGGGGTAAAATGCGATTTCTTTTGGTGTTTTGCAAATATCTCAAAAACTATGAGGTCTATCGCAAACATCATCATATACAAAATTAAAGTACCACTTATTATGGAGAGGGTAATGAACAATTTGTGACAGGTTTCAACTTTTTTTTTTGATTTTGAGCTTAATCCCTAACTTTACTGCACTATAACTACTAATTTCAAGATGTTATGTGCAATTTTTACAGAAAGTGGAAATTCAATGGAATTTAACCCTTCAATATCTCAGCAACCATTGACTTTAGCAAACAAATGTATCAGACCATTTTTATTCAGAATTAAATGTGCTTTAATTTTTTATATAATAATGTTTACGATAGACCTCATACTTTTTAAGATATTTGCAAAAAACTAAAAAAAAACGGATTTTACCCCCTACCCACCCCTCCCCTCCCAAAACCCCACGCGGGAAACTTCGGGACTTTTTGCCACTTATTACGGGGAGGGTAATGAACAATTTGTGACAGGTTTCAACTTTTTTTTTGGATGTTGAGCTTAATCCCTAACTTTACTGTACTATTAGGCACATGTTAAGATTTACTATTTTCGTTCTATATTTAATTTTTTTACAGAACTTTTAACTAGTGTAAACTGATTAATTTGTATCATTCTTATATAAAACCTGTGTCTCTGTAAAGTTTTAATATTTTTGATGTTTCATTTTAAATTTGGATTTCTTGGTTATCTAACTAGAAAAATCTATTGTAATTTTTAATATTACTCGAATATTACTCGAATATTATTCTGTATAAAATTAGTTTTAAAGTATCACTTTTGTGGAGTTTAATCTATTCTTTGTACGTCATTCTAGCATTACTTTATGATTATGACTATTTATTATATAAAAGTGGAAGCGATTATTGTAGTCCAATTATATCGAAATAAATTAGGAATTATTTCATTTGAAAAAAATTTTTATTTATCAAACGTTTCGAACGTTAAAGTTCTTCGTCAGTGGGTTAAAATAACAAGATATATCTAAAAATAAAAATACGTAATTAAAATAATAAATAAGTGAAAGAAAATTAAATTAAAAAGTACTTACAAGTAATATAAGAAGATGACAATTATGACATCTTTTAAAAAATTTAATTTTGTGTCAAAAATATAAATGTAAGATTGAATGTGTTTGAAAATTTATAAATGTAAGTGTATGATTATTCTAATAGATTATAATATATTGTGTTTAAATTGTCTATATCTGTTTTGTAATTAATTGCACTATTATTTTTTTTTAATTTCTATGCTTTCTGTAAGGATGCATTTTTTAAATTGGATTCATATTTCAAAATTTTTGGATTTATTGTATTAAAACTGTGTAGAAATTGATAAGCATGATCTGCATAGGCAGTATTAGGTTTATTGAGGTTTGTTAATTTTGTTTGGATTGAATGTTGATGTTGTTTAATTCTGTTTTTTAGGTAGGTATAGTTTAGTTTGTCCAATGTAAACAGCATTACAATTATTACAATTTAATTGGTAAATTGCTTTGGTTTGTTATTTCAGTTTTATCTTTTAAATTATGGTAGAAGATATTTTTTAGAGTATTAGTATTTTTGAAAGCTGTTTTAATATTAATTTTGTTTAATTCTTTTTCTATTTTTTCTGATAGTATTGGAATGTAAGGAATGATTGTGTAGATTGGTTTTACTATTTGATAGTTATTAAATTCATTATCAAATGGGTTTGGTTGTAAATTAAATGAATTGTTTGGGTTTGTGTGTTGTTTTTTTCTAAATTTTAATGTTTTTAATCTTTTTTTAATAATAGAATTTGTAAAATGTGGATTATAATTGTTTTCTTGTAGTATATTTTTTATTATGTTTATATTATTTTTGTGGTGTTTTTTATTTGAAAGTAGAATTGCTCTATTTGTTAGTCCTATAATTACACTTTTTTTTATATTTTATGGATGTATATGAATTAAAATTTAAATATGTGTTTGTTTTAATTGCTTTTCTATACCAATCCCACACAGCATAAACAGCTTGCATCAAACTTACAGAAAGCTTGTCGTGTCAAGTCTGCAGACTTGCTGCAACCTTGTCATGTCAACACTCAAGGTTGTTGCAAGCTTGCAGCAAGCTAACTAGTCACCACCTGACAAGCTTGCCATAAGCTTTCAAGGCAAGCTTGCCATAAGCTTTCACGACAAGCTTGCCATAAGTTTTCAAAGCAAGCTTGCCATAATCTTTCAAAGCAAGCTTGCCATAACCTTTCATGGCAAGTTTGCCATAAGGTTACATGGTAAGTTTGCTATAAGCTTACACGGTAAGCTTGATATAAGCTTACACGGCAAGTTATTAGGACCACTTATCATTTTCTTAAATATTTGTATTTCTTTCATATTATTATTAATTAAAATGAATTTTTGCAACAACTAACATTTAATAGAACTTTGTAGGTTTCCACATTTTTGTTCTCTAATCTTTATTATGAGCTTAATAAACGTCCTTTAAATTTAGCCAGCTAGACTATTTAATCTATTTATTCGAATTTATGATTGAGGATTGATTTTGAATTTTTAACCACATTCATTGAGGTCATGTCCGTTATAACACCACACAACAAAAAATATCAAACTGTTTTTGACATTGCTAGCTGTTATTAATAATTTTTGGCACTTTTTATAATTCAAGCTGAGTTCTGAAATATGTATTAAGCTTGGAAGCTAAAAGGTTTGTAAAAACATATTAGTTAAGTAAAGTTTTTTAAATTAACCTATTATAAAAATATTTTAAAATAAAAAGGTTATCGAGAATAAATCAAATATACTTTATTAATCAAATATATAAATAAATGTTATTAAATTGTTACGTCTATAAAATAATTTGTACCGCCTCTTCTTGCTTTTGCTGTGCCCTTTGTTCTCTGCAATTAGAAATGTTTCGTACACTGGCTATGCAGAAAAATTGCAATTAAGTTTTTTGTAGATTAAAAAATTCAACGTCTATTCATCTCAACATTTGTCATTTTGGGAAACTGTAACTTTGTAGCCAAATAAACTTATTTTTGTTAGTATTTATTATGATTATTCATTTAGTTTGTGTTTATGTAAACTTCCGAGCATTTGCTCTGTCAAAATAAGAAACATCGGTCATTTTTTTAGCAAGTTTAATAGGCGAATAATTTCAAGACACGGAAAACGATGATTTTTATTATTTAATTTTTCCGGTTTCTCGATGTTGCAGACAAATGATGATTGAATGAATAATCTAAGAATTTTGTAGTCTACAAAAAACTTATTTAGATTTTTTGCTCTAAAATAAGTGGAGGCAATATTTCGATATAAATAAATTACCACTGAAATTCGTAAGTAGCGTAAACCATTTCTAGACCCTGTATTTATCAACGAAATAGAAGTTTCTAAAGCGATCAACGCTAAATAAAAATGCATGTACAGCCTATTATGCTTGAGCCAAAAACACGTGGTTACGCCATTAGGTATGACATAATATGTAAATAACTATAACTTAAAACTTTCCTGGTACAATGGGTAGTATCGGTAGTACACACTAAATCTAAATTTCACAAAAGAAAACCTAAAATAAATTAAATAATGTAAACTTAATAGATAAAATTTATAAAAACTTAACCTGTTCAATCGTGTTCACATTTCAAATTCACTTATATACACAAAAATCCATAAAAACAATACAAAGTCAAAAATAATTATACTAATATTATAAGAAAAATAACTAAATTTAAAGAGCACACAACACAATCTATCTTCTCTAAACACGTGGAGCTGTTAAATATAGGCGCGAATAGATGACGAAGACGGTTTGTTTTAGTGACATAAACGATAAACTTGAACTTGAAGTCGGTTAACCTCGAGAGACAACCAACTCGCTATTGGAGGATAGAGTCACGTGAAATAAATGAAGGTCCAAGCGGAAACGCGCGCATTTCATACTGAATTTTATAAGGCATAACAACCTTGCTGTAAACTTGCAAGAACAAGCTTGCAACTGCAATTTTGCAGCAAACTGGATAATGGCTTGCCAAATCAATGCAAGTGTAGCAAGGTAAAATCAAGGTACGTGCAAGCTTGCAACAAGCATTGATGCTGTGTGGGATTAGTTGTAATTGTTTTGTTATTTTCGCGGTTTAAAGTGAGGTCTAAAAAATTGATTGTTTGAAATTTTGTTTCGTTTTGTATGGTGAAATTTAGTCTATTGTGAAAGTTATTAAAAGTAGATAATATTTCATTTATTTTATTTTCATTTGCAAAAATTAATATACCATCTACGTATCGTTTGTAAAAGGATATGTCTAGGTTAAATTGTTTAATTATTTGAGTTTCAAGATTTAAAAGGGCTAAATCTGCAATAGTGGATATAGGGGATCCCATTGGGACGCCGAATTTTTGGTGATAGATAGTATTATTATAACTAAAAAAAGTATTGTCTAAAATGAATTTTGTAATTTCAATAAAGTTATGTAATGGAATGTTTGTGTGTTTCTCAATATCTGTCCAGTTTCTTTCTATTGTGTTAATGGCGATATCAGAAGGAATATTTGTGTAAAGGGAAATGACATCAAAAGAAAACATTTTGTGATTAGGTGGTATTTTTTTTGTCAATTATGTTTTTTAATGTCCAGGAATCTTTAGCATTAAAGTTATTATATTAGTAATGTTAGAGAGGATTTTTGATAAAAATTTTGATGTATTGTAAGTAGGACTTGTGTATGATGCTACTATTGGTCTTAGTGGGATATTTTTTTTGTGGATTTTAGGGAGGTAATACATTTTTGGAATGGTTCCATTTGTGCAAGAGATTTGTTTGTGTTCAGAAATATTAATGTAATTGGTATTAAGTAAGTGTTTGCAAAGTTTATTAATTTTATTTTGTATTTTAGTAGTTGGGTCTTTATCTATTATTGTGTAAGTATTTTTATCTGTCCAAACAAAAATAACAAACCCCAATAAACCTAATACTGCCTATGCAGATCATGCTTATCAATTTCTACACAGTTTTAATACAATAAATCCAAAAATTTTGAAATATGAATCCAATTTAAAAAAACGCATCCTTACAGAAAGTATAGAAATTAAAAAAAATAATAATGCAATTAATTACAAAACAGATATAGACAATTTAAACACAATATATTATAATCTATTAGAATAATCATACACTTACATTTATATTTTTTCAAACTTTTAATATAATGTGCTCTTCCAATTATTATTTTTGACACAAAATTAAATTTTTTAAAAGATGTCATAATTGTCATCTTCTTACATTACTTGTAAGTACTTTTTAATTTAATTTTCTTTCACTTATTTATTATTTTAATTATGTATTTTTATTTTTAGATATATCTTGTTATTTTAACCCACTGACGAAGAACTTTAACGTTCGAAACGTTTGATAAATAAAAAATTTTTTCAAATGAAAAAAATCCTAATTTATTTCGATATAATTGGACTACAATAAACTCTTCCACTTTTATATAACTTCATTTTAGTCCCTATTTTAAATTTTATATTCACTATTTATTATGTTTATATCTAATATTTGTTTTTGAACCAATTACTGTTATAAAATATAAATAAACTATGTTTTTAAAAAAACGCATTTACGCTTTTACTTATTTACGTTGTCAACTAAGAATGTAAAATCAACATTAAAAAAATAATGAAACTGTGATATATCAAATGAGATATCCAGTAAACAGAGCTCTAACAACATCTATTTAAACTCTCAACGTCGAACTCGCATTTAAGTAAACTTTGTAACTTCTATTTTACCTCTCAACGCCCGGGTTAATTTTACTAACAAAACGTAGCGTCGAGGTTGCATATAGGTTTACGCGATGATCGCATAGAGGTTACACATCTAAGTAAAACATCTATGTTACATGCATTTTACGTCAAATGGTTTTCTGGGAGTGAATTCTAAATTTGACTTTGGGTAATGTAAATAAATGAACACCTTTTTAAAATAATGTAAATTAAATGTAAAAATGTTAGTAGTTATTAATTTTAAAATAATCTAATTTTAGTGTTAAAAATGTTAATAGTTATTAATTATAAATTGTATATAAGTAGAATAGGATAGCTTGATAAGTAATTTTTAAAATAATTTTTGTTAAAAAATAAAATTATAGTGCGTTAGTTAGATTAAATAACCAGGGAGATAAAAAAATAAATACGCAGTAGAAGGTTTAATAGATATTTACGATACAAGTGGGATATGAGCATTATTAATATACGCGTTTGAAATTTGCACAACGAGGCGATAGCCGAGTTGTGTGATCAAACAAAAGTATCTTAATAATGCATTATCACACGTGTATCGTACAATATTTTATCTACGCCCGCGTAAAATCTAAAAAACGTTTAAAAATAATCCGACATTTTACATAATTTTTGTTGACAAGTCGAAAATTAATTCAAATAGTAGCTGCAAAAATGGACGAATCCATGACAACCACAGTTTAAAAACAGTGCGGTAATGAAGTCCTTATCGCACACAAAATGAGTGCGCTATCGGACATATAGGGTGTCTCTAAAATGCGTGGACATGGCTTAACCACAAAATAAGATGATTTAACCCAACTTACCTATATCCAAATTCGTTTCGTTAAGCCAGTATTCTGCTTCAAAGTTCTATGAAAAAAATTAATTCTTCTTATAACAACAACAAGCTTGGATCGATTTGGATGATATTGGCATGTCACTCCATATGGACTTAAGACATTTTTTGAGATGATAATGGTTATTATCAATGGACCACTGGTGTATGAAACATGTGTGTAACGTCACATATCAGGCAGTAACTCTTTAATGGCAAGACCGATAATTAAAATAATATTTTCGTCAGAAAGAAGCATTCAATAATAAACTTTTTTGTCTCTTTCTAATTTGTGATATCTGTTACGGTTTAATCACAAAAATTTAAAATCTGAGTGCCTGCGCTGGACATTATAAGGGTAATTTATAACCAAAGCTCGGATTCTAGGCAAATTTCCTTTTTGTTCTGTATTTAGGCACTTCCAAACTAGTTAAATAGAAATGCGTTTTGAGAGAAACTTAACATTCTGAGCCTTATTTCATTTTGC
This sequence comes from Melanotus villosus, assembly GCA_963082815.1. NCBI lineage: Eukaryota > Metazoa > Arthropoda > Insecta > Coleoptera > Elateridae > Melanotus > Melanotus villosus. Next base: position 9,214,559 of record OY720419.1, on the reverse strand, counting down.
CTAAATGACTAAAACATGTTTATCGAACCTAAAACTAGAATTAGCATGCCTAAAATAGGCACTACGGTTTTTTTTTCCTAGCGTAATTAGAATTTTCTCTGAAATTTAAAGTAGTGATCGGAATGCTACCATCTTGCCTAGTTTCCGTACAATAGTCCTGTCACCTAAGCGTTTTAACCGTCGTAACCTCAAATTTTCGTGCACGTTGTTTGTTTGGCGGTTTAGGTTACGTGCATTGGGTATTGTTTTGTGGTATACCGCATTTTTATAAACAGTGCCGAAGTACAAAGAAACATTTAGGGAAAAGGCAACGAAGTGGTTAAGAGGGTTACAAAATAGTCAAGTTTTCCAACAGCATCCTACTAAAGATGAGCAGCTATTTTGTAGAGCTTGTGGGAAAATGGTAAATATGACAAAACTTACACGTGTTTTTATGACAACAATATAATGTTTTTATAGTTTTTCTGCAAAAAGAAAAACCATTTAGAACAGCATGCTGCTGCACCTGGACACAGGGCGAATATTAGGAAGCCACAGAGGCACAGACTACTTATAGATGCAATGCAACAACTTGAAAAGGATGAATTTAATCAAGATTTGTGCGAGGCTTTTATGTCTGCAAATATTACCCTACACAAATTAGAAAATCCTCGTTGTTGGCATTTTTGGAAAAAAAATTGCAACCGAAAATTAGCAAGCGAATCTAAATTCAGGAAATATTTCGTACCAAGATGTTATACCAAGGTACCTACCTATACCAACATTAAGTACATCTTTGAAAGGATTATGGTAACAGATGGTGCTCCCTATATGCTTAAATGTGGCATAAACATCAAATTTTTTTACAAAAATGTTATCCACCTTACTTGTTTCGCACATGGTTTAAATTTGGTATGTGAATTCCTTCGCAATCAATACGAGAATGTAAATGGGTTGATATCCAACGTAAAAAAATATTTTTGAAAGCTCCTCTACGGGTACAAGTTTATCAAGAGAGGCTACCAGGTGTACCCCTTCCCCCTGAACCAGTTCTGACTCGCTAGGGGACCTGGATGGAAGCTGCCCTATTTTATGCTGAACATTATACTGCTATAAAAAATGTAAGAATATACATAATTTTTAACATAAATTAATGTATTATTCTAAATATTGTTTGTTTGAGGTTGTAATGACTGTAAAGAGCTTTGATAAAAGTGGTGCTAAATCTATTGAAAACGCCCAGATGTATTGTTCTGCAAAAAACATAAAGAGTAGTCTAGAGTATATCAGAGCTCATTTCAAAATATTGACAGAGAATATTAAAAAATTAAACACATTTGGCTTACCATTAACCGAATCATGCAAAATCATGGTTGGAATGCTGACCTACGATAAATTCAAGCGCATAATGTTGAAAAATCTAGGATCCGAAAAGGTGCAAGACTTTGCCAGTCTGCTAAATGGAGAAAACATCAACACGGACTACAGTAATGTTGACTGGTCCACCTACAAATTTTGTCCTACATCTTGCGATGTAGAAAGGATCTTTTCTTCATTCAAAACTGTTTTAACGGACAGGAGAACAAGTTTTACTGCCGAAAATTTAGAAAAACAAGATGTTCCTATGTAAACGCCAAATTTCAACAATAATTAATAATTTTTGTATGATTTATTAATAAAGTATGAGTAAAATTTTTTGCCTATTTTACATATTTTTTAGGCCTAAAAGTGGTGCCTTTTCCATGATTTTTTATGTCCTAAAATCCGAGCTCTGTTTATAACCATTATTATGTAAAAAATAAAAAATAAAAAATAAAAAATGAACTGTTAAAAATGTTAAAAGTCAGCTAGTTAAAATGCTTGACAAGCGATAAACAATTGCTACTGTAGATAGCAATTAGTTGTTTCTCATTTGTTTCTTAGAACACCTAGTTTGTTTTAAGAAATGTTCAGCGCAGTCACTAAATTATAATGTTTAATCTGAAACAATGCGTTTTTAATAAACTAATAAATCGGACCCCCTCCGAGCAATTGTTCTGGCTACGTGCTTGCAAAGAAGAGAAGGTCGTTCCAGTATTAAAAATAACGACAAAAATCTCACGTCTTTAACTGAAAACTGTGAAATTAATAATTTAGTTTTTTGACATTAGCGATTTCAATAAATATGCAATAAAATTTACGTAATAGAGAGTTATCGTAAGTACAAAGCTAAATTTAGCATACGTTATTTTTGTACAATCGGACGAATGCGCATGCGTCTATATTTAGCGTACGCTAAATAAATAACCGCGGTCCGGTATTTTCATAAAATAGCTGAGGGTTTTTGCGTACGTTATTTTGAGTGGTGAGGTTATGTTGCCGTGTCCATAAACAAGTAATTTTATATGTTGAGCTTAGGTTCGGAAACTTTTGCGTACGGTAAAATAGCGGCGTGCGATAACTCAAAATTGTCAGTTACCGTAAAAATAAAATAGCGTATAACATCACGTGATTTTAGCGTTAACGGAAATTTAACGTAGTACTTGTGATAACTCTCTATTAATTAATTCGATTCCTTTAAATTTAATTTATTAAGTTTGTGAGTTTATTTTGAGGTTGATTTAAAAAATGTTTCTTCATAAACCTGTTCAACTTTTATATTTATAATTTTAAAAGGAATTAAGAGATAAAATTCAGTATGAAGTACAGGGTGAGTACAAATATCAGTGATCGCATTACCTTTGAAATTATCACCGCTTAATAAAATTGAGGAATTCAACTACGTAACCTAAGCTACAAACGTCATTTGTATTGTCAAAACTGCCATTGCTATTTAACAAAATTTATCAGAGATTACAATAATGGAGCTAGAACATGATATCATTATTATCGAATCATCGCAATCTGAAAAAACTTTAAACGATACAACTAAATCTAAAGATATAATCAAAACTGTCTTGCACGATGAAAACGCCACTGTAGTTAAATTGTTTAGACTTGGTAAAACTATTAACCACGTCCAGATCTATTAAAGTTGTTTTACCAGATTCTGAAACTGCTAAGAAAGTCTTGCGATTGAAAAAGAACTTAATTGGAAAAAACTTTTCTCAGATCAAAATTGGCGACGATAAAACTGTAAAGGAAATGAGTTATTTGGACGGATTAAGAGAAGAACTACAAATGCGTGTTCAAAATGGCGAAACCGATATTACAATAAAATATGTCAAAGGAATTCGAACAATAGTTAAATCTGCTCCAAAACCATCATTACCACCACCATGCAGCTTCTTAACGAACAACAAAACTCAACAAAACCTATGCATAAATCTATCACAAATTACCATGAAGTGAATCTAATTTTATTGGGACCCGACTGGAATGAATTACTTCGTCAAAAACCATCTGATCAACAATGTGACAGCTTCACTGAGGTAATTTTACAAACCATATCAAGGCACACGCATACGAAGACTGTAAAAACAGATCCCCTTAAAAGCCTTGGAAGAATCCCTCTCTATTCACACAAATCCACTCTCTGGCGCAGATATAAACGTTCAACAAAGTTAGAGCACTACCTTACTCATAGAACTTTCTCAAACAAACTGTCGAAAACCAGTTTATTGGCAAAAACAAACTTCGAGATGGGCCTGGTGAATAAAAATAGCAGCAAACAATTTTTCAAATGTGTACGCTCCTCTTTAAGTACTACAGTTAGAGTACCTCTATTGAATAATTAGTAAGTCAAAATATGCCACAATCAGTTACAGGTTGCTGAAGTACTGTCCGAATATTTTGCTACAACTTATACAAAGGAACCGAATGGACAACTACCTATTTTAACTCAACCTCCTAATGACATGTTCATCACAAACGTAAACTTTACAACAGCAGATCTTGTCTTAATAAATTGCGAACTACGTCCGCCCCCGGATTAGACGGATTTCTGCGAATTTTGTAAAAAAATGTTCTGCATCCATCTGCTTACCTCTTTCATTAATTATGGAAACATCTTTCACAAGCGGAACTGTTCCTAAAGAATTGAAAACAGCTGCTGTCACTATAGTGTTCAAGAAAGGAGATACACTTTCTCCCTCAAATTATCGCCCCATTAGTCTGACGTCCATATATGTCGAATTAATGGAAAAAATAATTGTTAAAGCTATGTTAGACTTTCTTTTAAAAAATAACTTAATACCAAAATCGCAACATGGTTTAGTTCCCGGTCGTTCTACTTCCACTAATCTCTTGACGTGCCTGCACGACTGGACGAAACCTGTAGATAATTACATTCCTGTTGACGTCATTTATATAGACTTTTCGAAATCCTTCGATAAAGTGCCTAGGCAACGACTACTACAAAAACTGAATCATGTGGGTATACGTGGACCACTTTTGATTTTCTGAGAGATCGTAAATTCTCAGTTCGTGTTGGGGAGCATTATTCCACTCCTCGACCAGTTGACAGCGGAGTTCCACAAGACTCCGTGCTTGGACCAATCTTATTTTTCATATACACTGTAGATTCACCTGTGATTCTTTCATCTGGCTGCTCTCAATACGCTGATGACACTAAAATATACGGTAATCCCCTTACCAATGCACATACGATTCAAAATGACTTGAAGGTAATTGAAAACTGGTGTCAGAAGTGGTTAATCCCTCTAAATATAAGTAAATAGTACATACTTCATTAATAACTCTGTAATGCAAGAATTAACTAGTTACAATGATTTGGGTGTTATGATTACATCTGATTTACTGCGGTCACAACATATCTCTACCATAACAAAAAAAGCCAACTGTACAGTTTATATTTTTAAAAAGGTTTTCAACAATTTAAAAACTACACTGTGGGCAAAACTATATAAACTGTATGTGCGACCAGTAGTCGAATAGTATTCTAGTGTGTGGCATCCTTCCTTGGTTAGAGACAAAACAGCACTGGAGAATGTACAAACACGAATTACCAGAATAAGTTTTGGCGTACGCAGGCCATCTTATGAACAACGATTTGCTCTGCTAGATCTGCCATCGATAGAGGAACGTAAAAACCATGGCGATTTAATAATGACTTTTCGCATATTAATGGAGTCATTCACAGTGAACCTAAATCATTTATACAGCATTCGAAATGATGACAGTTTACGTGGTCACCAGTATAAGCTTCAACGTGAAACCTTAAAATCTGTTTCTAGACAAATATTTTTATCAAATCGTGTTTTTTATTTGTGGAATGAACTACCTACGAGCACCTGATTCTGTTTTTAAAGTAATTTCCTTAGACAATTTTAAAAACCGACTTGACGCATTATTATCTATGTTCTATGTACACTTATCACATTTTTGTTAACCATTGTTTCATTAGGCTACTCAGACTAAGTATATTAATTAATATTTTTGCTGTATTAGGTACTACCATTATTGTAATATGTATACTGTATTCACTTTTGTTCTTGGGAGCATTGTAGAAGATTTCTCCTCAGCTCTTGTTTAATAAATAATAATAATAATAATAATAATATTTTAGAAATGGCGTGAATAATGGAAATGGATGGGTATATTCAATAGATGCGTGTCTTGAAGAATTTAGAGCCCGGTTTGTCTACCAGTATGATGACCGTGTTCTATAACAAAAAATTTGTAGAACTGTTGCTCGTTTCAGGCAATCCGGCAGTGTATCAAAGAGAAAAGGTCCAGGTAGGCCTCAAATTAGTCTTGTGGATGACATTCAAGAAAGGGTTAGCGAAAACCCCCAAATTACAACACGAAAATTAGCGGCTGAAGCAGAATTACATAGAAGTACCTGCCGAAAAATTTTAAAGCCAAAATAAAATTGCATCCATACAAAATTTCTGTATTTCAACAATTACAAGTTCAAGATTTTGCAGCACGTCTAAATAAATTCAATACCTCAGAATGAAAAGTGGATAAAAACCAAAATCCTAGTTTTACAGGAAAGACAAAAAACCGTTTTAATCAAGAAAAATGCAATACTAGTATATATTTTTCCAAAATTGTGGATTGTTTTACTTACTCGTGATGATCTGTCATGAAATTATTGTAAAAAAAAATAATCTTAGCGTGTTTTCTTTCTTTTTTAATTTTGGATATATACCGTTTTCATTCTCATCTACCTTTTTTTGCTTAAATTAAGTAAGTTTGTACACTTAGTAATAGGTTTTTTTAAATTAAATCACTACAAAGGCAAAAAACAAAGATTTTAATATTATGAAACTTATAATTAATATACAGGGTATGTCACAACGACCGTCGATTAGACGTTTATTGAGAAAAACTTATAGTACATAAATGAAAATTTGTAAAATAGGGTTTTAGGATATAAAAAATTGATTGAAAATATTTTCAAGATTTAACATCTTCCGATTATACCGGAAGTAGACACTAACTTCTTTATTTCCAAAAGAACACCCTGTATATTTTTATATATTCAGCATCGTCTTTCAACGGCGAGTGCCATGATATAGCACTATAGGAGTCTATCGCTAACATTTCAGCAGTTATTCAAGTGTTTTTAAAAGATCTTACTTTGGCCGAACGCCACTGTGAAGTTAGTTCGAAATAAGCGTTCTTTCTCAGGGTTTAATTTAAGGACATTATCACCCATGAAATAGCTATAACCATTCGACTCTAGCGTTTACCAGTATACAGGGTAATCGAAAAATGCTGACCTCAATTTTTCTCAAAATTTGTAAATGAAACACCCCATATTCGATATGACAGTTAGATAGCCACTGTCATAAGCTTTCATAAAATACCCAACTTAATAGTTCTAGAATTAATATGGAGGAAGTTACTGAATTTCAAAATGTTGATGTTATCGGCTCGTATCTCAGCTTTTCTATTGCATACAACATCTTTTTCTGCCTTAGGAAAACTATTATGTAAAAATCCTATCTTCAAAAAGATTATGAAATATGAGTTTCTATTTGAAAAATTGAGTTTTTCATGTTTTATTGCCTCCATAGTTAAGAAAAAAGAAAAAACTAACACATGAGCGGATAACATAAAAAATTTGAAATATTGAAATTTGAATTTTAATAACTTCGTCTACTTATTAATATTGTAGACCTATCAAGTTGGGTATTTTATGAAAGCTGTATTAGCTGTAATAACGAAGTTAGTGTCTACTTCCGATATAACTGGAATATATCCCAAAACCCTATTTTACAAATTTTCACTTATATACTATAAGTTTTTCTCAAGGAATGTCTAATCGACGGTCGTCGTGACATGCCCTGTGTAGATTAGTCCGTGTCTGAGCCTGCTGAGTCTTCAGTCTCTTCTACAGCTTCTATATCATTTGTTTGAAGAGAATCATACCAGTGATGATATGCAAGGGGTATAAAGCTAGAAAGTTCCTTCATATTTTTTAGCTTTAGAGGGTTAATAGGAATAGGTTCATTATATAGTCTGTCTGGCGACCAACTAAACGGATAAGGTATATTTCCTTTTATTGCAACAAAAGTTTCTGATAATGATTCCAAGTTATGAGTCTCGCTTACAGTTATTTCATTACCACTATATTTAAACAATTTATATTTTGTAATGAAAAAATTTCCATTCTTATTCCGTATAGCCTTTTTGGAAAACTGTTGAACAAAGCTGCGAAAGTCTTTAACCATGTCTTGTTTGACTCGAACTACTTCAAAACTTTTTGAAGTTGCCTCTGTCAAAGCATACCACTCTTGCGGTAGATACAAATATGTGACTTTTCTCTTTCGTTCTTCTATCTGAGCAAAATTTCGGCCGCATGGTAGAAACGAATGACGTCTTTCAGGAAAACGGTAATAAATAGCTGTAAATCGACCAGATGCTGCTAGAAGTGATAAAAACTGTGCGATAGTTGTATTTTTATTTTGTCCGACACAGTTGTCGGCGAATAAGTATAGTGTTTCCACTTCAGGACTAACAAAATTATCTATATAGTACTTCAAGAAAGATATAGTTTCATTTGAACCTTTTTTCGCTGTTGCCTCATCGTACATGAACATTTTCGATTTGCCCGTCTTGCAGGAGTAAAAACACTGGTTGAAAACCCAAATCTGTCGTTTATAGAAAATATCTCCAACAGGTAATAACGGAATCGGTAGGTTCTGCTGATAGTCGAAACAAATTGCTTCAACTGTATCATCTTTTTGTGCAGTTTGAGTGGTATTCTTTAAATCCGTATAAAAATGTTCTGCTTTTGCATGATGTATAACATGTTCATGTTCATAACTTTCTTTATTTTTAGTAATCGTTTAAGATTCTATTTTAAGCTTGAACTGCTCACATTTATTGCACGTGTCACTGCGAGGCTTTCCGAAAGAGAGATTGAACTCTGTATTAAAAATATTCAAGTAAAATTCGTAATTTATGGATGGCTTTACTTTGTCCCCAAGTAGCATTCCAGAATGAGTCTGAGGTTCTGATTTCCCCCTTTTATCTATAGGAGGAGTGTCATTTTTTAATTTTAAGGTTGCAATTCTGTTCACTCTACCCTTCTTTATACCATGTAGAGAGCAAAAACCAGATTTACAAATGAAATGTTTTTTGCCCTCAATTTGCGTCTAAAAAAAGATATTTTACTGTAAACCGACAAAAATTACCTCGAAGCTAACCCATAACTTGTAATGAAATGCAGCGTTTCTTTTTGACTGCTGAATTAAAGCTTCATCTTCCACGTTAATATCTTCACCTTCAGCTAATCTTCGTTTTTTCATAAGATCTATCCGACGTCTGAAGGAATATAATATTAATTTGCAAAATTTAGGTACACATTACTATATGCATCGTTTATCTCGCCACAGGGTGAACAGCTATTAACCCGTGTAAATAAGCATCTTGAATATTTTTATTTTCCAGGGAATTGAAATTGTTTAAAAGTTTTTGTTTAGCTTGATCATTGAATTTTATTGTACACTTCTTCTTACACTCACACTCACTATATTGACGATCTGGTATTATTTTTCCAGACTTAGATGTATAACATTCGCCCGAATTCCGTTTAGATTTTCTAAGATTTTGAAGCCACCTAGTAGGATTCTTCTTCCTCTTTTTACTCTTAATGACAAGCTCATTTGCTTCAACCTCTTCGTGAGTCGGATCAGCGTCCATATCATCAAAATACGATTTACTGTCACTTTGATTGTTTATAGTTTTACTACACAAGGCACAACACTAACAAAATAATGAATTATTTCTTTTTTGGACAAAAGCACATACTGCCACATCAAAACGTATAGAATGACAATTGGACACATCCGGATTTAACCACTTATCATTCTCATTTGTTACTTGTGTTCAATTTTGGATATAACAAAACGCTCTCGGTTACTCAGTAACATAAGCGAATTTGTCCACCTTTCACATTAAACGATGCGGCTCTGTTAAGAGAGTCGAAAACTGATCAAAACTAAAAATTGACAAAAATGGTTTTTATCCACTTTTCATTCTCTAATTATTGTCACTGGTTTCAGCAAACAATTAACGATGACTTACTAGATAAATAGCTATCTATGCAACGAGTTGAAAATGATGGACTTTTTATCACCAGGCGTGAAATTGTTCGTCGAAGCGAAGCCGAGATGAACAACACGCCATGTGATAAAAAGACATGTTTTGCAACGTGTTTCATACAAAATTTTATCCAATTCAGATAACAAAATGTAAATGCCACATCTTCTTAAAAAAGGAGTTGGGTCATCGTGATAAAATGGGAGTGATAAAATTGGAGCATATTTTGTAACTAGTTACAAAATGAAACACTTTTCGCAACTCAAATCATCTTTTTGTAACTAGTTACAAAATGGGAGCATATTTTGTAAGTAGTTACAAAATGAACCACTTTTCACAACTAAAATCAATGTCGAAATGTTGACATTTCGTAACTGAATCGGATAAACTTTTTTTAGCGACAAGGCTTGGTGTACTTTATCAGGATACGTAAATTCCCAAAATTTTCGCTTTTGGAGTGCTGAAAACCCGCACAAAGCTTTGAATTCCGCTAGCCGTGTCCAGAAGACGACTAATCAGGTCTATATTTTTAATAACACTATTAATGATCAACGCTACCCAGAAGAAATTTTAACACAGTTTATTGAAGAATTTTATGATCACGAAAAAAATTACGGTTACTTCCAACAAGATGGCGCCACAGCTCATACAAATGTAGGGATCCCAGCTTCTATATAATTTATTATTATTGTTATCGTTACGGTTGCTAACAACAAAGCTGTCAATTACGAAAATAAAGTTAATTAGTTTTACTGTGAGTTTTTACTGTGTAGTAAATCTATAATTGGTGACCCCGACGTTAAAAACGAACAATGCTTTCATCTAATACCTCTGAAGCTGACGCATCAAATAAATCCATGAATACCAGCAATCCCTTTCTTCAAGAACTGGAACAGCCTGTTCACTTAAACGAATTGAAAAGTATTAAACTACCTCCCTTCTGGCAAATAAACCCATCTTTATGGTTCGCACAGGTGGAAGCTCAGTTTTACTCACAACGTTTACGTTCAGATGCAGCCAAATATTACTCAGTGGTAGCTTCACTGGAATCGTCAGTACTGCAGCAGGTCTCTGACCTAATTGCTGAGCCACCAGTTTTGAATAAATATGAAACATTAAAACAAAAACTAATTTCTCGTTTCACCGATTCCCAAGAAAAACGTCTTCGAAAGCTGTTTACAGAAATAGAGTTAGGAGAGAATCGTCCATCTCAGTTGCTACGGGAAATGAACACTTTGGCAGATGGTAAACTCAGCAATGATGTTTTACGGACATTATGGATGCAAAGAATGCCAGTTTCAGTCCAATCCATTTTGTCCATTAATGATGCTACAGATCTTCCTAAACTGGCCGAGATGGCAGACAAAATTGTTGAAATCAATAGATCCCAACCGGCGATCATGTCCGCAGATATTACATCGATTAAGTCAAATTTCCTTCAGCCTGCTTCCTCATCAGAAACTTCTCTGGAATGTCAGGTTGCTGCTTTGAATAGACAAATGAAAGATTTACTTAAGAAAATCAATTCTAAACAAACCCGATCACAAAGTTGCCATCGAAGTCAAAAACAGTCTGCTATCTGTTTTTATCATCGTCGTTTTGGAGAATTGGCTAGGAAATGTCAAACTCCATGTTCTTTTAATAGGCAAAATAGGTCGGAAAACTAACTTTGCCGTCGTTAATCAAAGCGGTCAGCGACGGTGAAATTAAACAGTGCCGCTTATATCTTCGCGACAGAAACAGTGACGTATCTTTTCTTGTCGATACGGGTGCTGACGTATCAGTGATTCCCCGTAAAAGACTAAATGAGTTTGCAAGTGCAACTGCAGTCACATTGTTTGCAGCTAACGGTTCCCCCATTAAAACTTTCGGCGAAAAACTACTAAATTTAAATTTAGGACTTCGCCGTTCATTTAAATGGATATTCCTTGTAGCAGATGTGTCCCGTCCCATCGTTGGAGCAGATTTCCTGAGGCACTACGGTTTACTAGTAGATCTAAAAAATAGACGTTTACTTGATGGTCTTACAAAATCGACCACGTGTGGGCATTTGATTAATGTGTCAAAGTCGATTGACATTGGCATTTCTGTCATAGATAAACGTTCAAAATTTCAGTTAATTCTTCAAGAGTTTCCTGAAATCACTGACCTTTCTCCAAAAAGATCAAAACCTTTACATGCTGTAGAACATCACATTGTAACGAGAGGGCCTCCGGTATCCGAACGATCTCGCAGACTTCCTCCTGATAAGTTAAATGCTGCAAAAGTAGAATTTGAGTACATGATGGAGCAAGGAATATGTCGACCTTCTTCTAGTCCTTGGGCCAGTCCATTACATTTAGTACCAAAGAAGTCAGGTGAATGGCGTCCATGCGGAGATTATCGTCGTTTAAATTCAATGACAGTTCCAGATCGATATCCCATAGCTCATATCCAAGACTTTTCTCATCAACTTTTTGGTAAAAAAATATTTTCTTCCTTAGATCTAGTCAGAGCTTATCATCAGATTCCAGTAAATGAAAAAGATATTCCCAAAACGGCCGTTATTACACCGTTTGGGTTGTTTGAATTTCCAGTTATGACATTTGGTCTTTGTAACGCCGCCCAAACTTTTCAGAGATTTATGGACATAATTCTTCGTGGTCTGAATTTCTGTTACTGCTACCTAGACGACGTTCTCATTGCCTCCTCTAGCCCAGAGGACCATGAAAATCATCTACGTTCTGTATTCAGTAGATTTAAACAGTACGGTTTAAAAATTAATGTATCTAAATGCGTTTTTGGGGTTTCAGAGATACAATATTTAGGATATTTCATTAATTCTAAAGGAATTAGACCTCCATCAGACAGAGTTGAAGCTATATCCTCTTATAAGAAACCAGGCACTGTCCTGGAACTTAGAAGATTTCTTGGAGTTTTGAATTTTTATCGACGTTTTATTAACAACGCTGCCAAAGTTCAAGCTCCTCTTAATTTCTATCTCCGAAACGGCAAGAAAAACGACAAAAGTTGTATTAACTGGACAGTGGAAGCCGAGGAAGCCTTTGAAAATTGCAAAACAAGCATCACCACTGCTACACTTTTAGCTCATCCAAATATTGATGGCGAACTTGCACTTGTTACTGATGCTTCAGATGTGGCTGTAGGATCCGTGTTGGAACAACTACAAGAAGGTAGGTGGCAACCGCTTGGATTCTTTTCCAAGAAACTAAATAGCGCTGAGCTTAAATACAGCACCTACGATAGAGAATTGTTATCTATTTACAAAGGAATAAAACATTTCAGGCATATGCTTGAAGCTAGGCATTTTACTATCAAAACAGACCATGCTCCTTTAACTTATGCCTTTTCCCAACGTTCCGATAAAGCTTCCCCTAGACAGTTGAGGCATTTAAACTATATTTCCCAGTTTACAACGCAAATTGTACACGTTTCCGGAAAAAAAAATATCGTTGCTGATGCTCTGTCTCGTATAGAAGCAATTGCGATGCCTGTTCTGGTTACGACTGATGAACTTGCCAATGCCCAACAGGAGGATGAGGAATTGCACAACATTTTACGGTTAAATAATACTTCTCTTAAAATTCAGCGATATTTAGTGGATAATAAAAATCTATACTGTGACACTTCCACGGAAACTATCCGCCCTTATGTACCTCAGCTGCTTCGAAAAAAAATTTTTGATATGGTTCACCGTCTTTCTCATCCTGGAGGACGTTCAACTCGACAGCTTATTGGAGAGAAATTTGTTTGGCCAAATATGCGTCGTGACATTCTGGAGTGGGTAAAAACATGTATTCCTTGCCAAAAATCTAAAATTCATCGTTATACAAAGAACGAACCAGAGAAAATGATTGTTTCCGACACACGTTTTCAGCAGGTCCATTTAGATATTGTTGGCCCACTTCCACCATGTCGAGGGTATACTTATTGTCTCACGATGATAGATAGATTCACTAGATGGCCGGAAGCTGTTCCTATGAAGGATTGCTCAGCAGACAGCGTTTCTACTGCATTTTATAATCACTGGGTCTCTCGTTTTGGGGCACCCCGTGAAATTATCACTGATCAAGGTTCTCAATTCGAATGTATGCTATTTCAAGCTCTAACGAAATTCATTGGATGTAAAAGAAATCGCACTTCTCCCTATCATCCTGCCAGTAATGGTTTGATAGAGAGATGGCATCGCTCTCTCAAAAGTGCACTCAAATGTCATGAAAACGCCGACTGGGTTGCACTTCTTCCAACAGTACTGCTAGGTTTACGCACCTGTTATAAAGAAGATATTAAATGTTCTGCAGCAGAATTGGTGTACGGCACAACATTACGTGTTCCAGGGGAATTTTTTCTTGATGAAGAAATATCCACAGATCCCGAAATATTTAAAGAAAAATTTCGCGAAGACATGAGAAAACTTCGTCCAACTCCTACAGCTCACCATAATAAATCAAGTACATTCGCACATAAAGATCTATACAGTTGTAGTCATGTTTTTGTCAGAGATGATAGAGTTAAAAAACCGCTACAACATCCTTACACAGGACCTCATGAAGTCTCCGGTAGAATAAACGACCGATTGTTTACAGTTCGAATAAATGGTAAAAACGTAAATATCTCTACCGAAAGACTTAAACCGGCATTTCTGCCTAATCCCGAAAATGATACAGACACAAATCTGCAGCCACTTAAAACCTACTTAAATACTCATGCGTCAACGTCTCGTCATGTTTCGTGACGTCAGATAGCTAGTCACTAGGGGGGGAGTACTGTAGGGATCCCAGCTTCTATATAATTTATTATTATTGTTATCGTTACGGTTGCTAACAACAAAGCTGTCAATTACGAAAATAAAGTTAATTAGTTTTACTGTGAGTTTTTACTGTGTAGTAAATCTATACAAACAGAGAGAATTTGGAGTTTTTAAGGCAAACGTTTTGAAATAGAATTATCAGTAGGTTCACAGACCATCCTTTCCCAGCACGTTCACCCGACCTTACAGCTTGTGATTTTTCAATTTTTGCGTATATTAAGGATAATGTTTTTAGAAGGCACATTAACAATTTAGAGGAACTGAGAGAGGCGATCATCGAATGTTGTAATAATATTGATCAACAAATGTTAAACAATATCTTTGAAAGTAAAAAGACACGAGTTCAGATTTGCATTTCCGAAAATGGCTAACATTTTCAACATTTATTATTTATTATAAAAAACCTTAAAAAATAAAAACCATTTAGGTTACTATGCTTTTTTTTACATTACATACCAATTACTAACATTTTTAAAAAATAACTAGGCCTCGGACAAAAATAAATTTATTATGCATGTCGTGGTCAGTCACATTGAAATATAGTACTAGTCATCATTTCTATGTAGCTAATTCCATTGCTACCGGGATCACAGATGATTATACCCACCCTGTATTTTGCATTCAAGTGTTTCACAAACAGGTATAATAAAGTTATTCTTCATGAATGTGCTTCTTCAAAGCTATTGAAGCACTCTATGTATTCTATCATATAAATTCATGCCAGGTGATCTTGAGTTACAGTATCGAATATAGAGATAGCATAACTCCTCACGATCTCGTATCCACACTTTTTGATGAAGATGAAGATGTCAAAAGACTGAAGAGAGACCTTCGGGGCTACCACCAGATTTTCTTAAACAATACTCATATAAGTGCAATAGTATAAAATAAGAGGGCTTTCACTGAGACAATACTCTAAATAATATGTATTAATATTTCTAAGTCTCTTACGTTAAGCCTTAATCCTTATTGCCTGCTCTGTGAGGTTAAGGCTTTCATAAAATGTACGCTTATAGTCCTACTACACTGGGCCGATTGCATAATCTACGTGTAGTTAATCAAAAAGGGATCATAACATCAAATAACATCAACTTGAAAGAAAAGGTTTAAGTCGTGAGGAAGTATAAAATGAGAGTGTATATCACATCATTAATTGATATGGGGCAGATCCTTGGATCAATCTTGGATTACACCAGACTCACCCCAAGCCAATAAGGTGCAAAGGAATTTCTTATGATAGGTAGGAATTGGGAGCACTGTATAACGTTGAAATGACACCAGCCGCTCGACACCGTTTCTACAGTGCAAGGTAGTTAGTAAGTCACATATTCAGTGGGAGTTGGATATACAGCGTCACCGTTAAAGTCCGCATCATATGGGATTTTTTTTATTATTTAGTTTACGCAAATTTAGATTTCATGAACAGTGTTTGCTTGGAAAATAATGCAAAATGACGTTGACGATTTTTTTTTATCGATCGGCTATACCTGTTAAAGTCGGCGTATATTCAAATAAATTACAAAAAATTTCGAAAAATATTAAATTAAAAAGTTGTTTCTTTTTCAGTTTTATACCCACCTAAAAAAATTGAACAAATTTGGACAACCTTGATATTTTTCATGTTTTCTTAACATAACAATTTTTTGGCTCATTCGAATTTATTAAAATCCGAAAAGACCCGTAAAGATGTAATACACTAATCTGGTAAAGGGTATTTTTTCTGTTTAAAAATGTTTCTAATTGGATTTTTTCAAAAAAATTCCAAATATGCTAACTGAATTATGTCATACTTGATACAAAGTTGCTCTAGTTTCATCGTTTCACAACAAAATTCGCTTTATTCATTTTTATCACAGTACAAAAGGGCATTTCAGTTCAAAAATTTCATAAACCAAAATTCTAAAATCTATTTGCCAATTAATAGACCTCCAGTTCTTGCTAAATTAATTTAATTAACTGGAGGTCTATTAATTGGCAAATGGATTTGAGAATTTACGTTTATGACATTTGTGAACTGAAATGCCCTTTTGAACTGCGATAAAAATGAATAAAGCGAATTTTCCTGTGAAATGTTGAAACTAGAGCAACTTTGCATCAAGTATGACATAATTCAGTTAGCATATTTGGATTTTTTTTGAAAAAATTCAATTAGAAACATTTTAAACAGAAAAAATACCCTTTGGCAGATTAGTGGATTACATCTTTACGGGTCTTTTCGGATTTTAATAAATTAGAATGAGCCAAAAAATTGTTATGTTAAGAAAACGTGAAAAATGTCAAGGTTGCCGAAATTTATTCAAATTTGGTAAGTGGGTATAAAACTGAAAAATAAACAACTTTTTCATTTAACATTTTTCGAAATTTTGAAAAATAACCTAACTTTTTGTAATTTCTTTGAAAATATGTCGAATTTGACAGGTATAATTGGTATAACCGACCGATAAAAAAAATCGTCAACGTCATTTTGCATTATTTTCCAAGCAAAAACTGTTCATGAAATCTAAATTTGCGTAAACTAAACAATAAAAAAAGTTCACAGATTTCGCAATCCTGGCAACCATCGGATACATTGGAAATGATAATGCCATATACATATAATATAATATATAAAACATATAAACTTACCTCAGTTACGACTTCGAAATTGTGGAACTATCACACCTCTGAGAGTAAATTAAAGAGTGGCATTTTAATGTGTCAAATCTAGTTATCAAAGCAACATTTTAACGTGAAGTGGGGATAAAGTGTTGCTATAAACATTTTATCCACACTTTCCTTGACGACACTGTTTCTATAAACATTTTATTCACACTTTCCTTGACGACGTGAATTTTAGAATGCAAATCATGGTGCTTTTAAATTAGGCTGCTAGCTATTGTTTCATAAAGAGATTTTATCCACTCAAGGACATTAGCTCACTCGGCGCACCTGAATAACATTTTTCTTTATTCACTCACGGAACGCCGAGTGAGCTATATTCTTAAATAGTGGCGGTGTGGCCTCTTTAATTCCTGTAGAAAGAAATATTACACTTTTATGACCTAAAATATCCTAAGGCGCCTTCAAGACATATTGCTCCCTCCGCCTCCCAAAGATAGGTACACCACTGGTACCAGAAATAACTATTAAACTAAATAAATAAAAGACAATACATGTTCAATCAGTTTGTACCTGTTTGTAACACGAATACGACTATGCGTATTTCCTTATACTTGTAGCAGTTGTCTATTCTTCTTACGCAGTTTTTTTAGTTTATTACGAATAATTCAAATGCTTGGTATGAGATCCTCGCGAACTTATTGAACGCTAATAAAAATTATTGACAAGATGCCCGAGCTTGATAATGATGTCATCGGCGTCTGACGTCGACAATTTTGGTGTCTCTGAAACTGTTGAAATCCTTGTAACTATGTCCCATACACGAGCGCTTACACATTTCCAATGTTAAAAATCCCATGTGATGCGGACTTTAACGGTGACGCTGTATGACTGAAATGGTTAAACATGTTTTACCATTTTATACTAAGAGTATTTCTAGTATTACAGCTAATTTCCTAGGTTTATGATACGTAACGCCTTAGTACAGACATGCCTGCCATGTTATAGTTTAGTCTAATTATTGTTATTATTATTATTATCATTATTATCACTATTAATATTGTTATTTTCATTGTACTTCACATGTATATTCCTTGTTTCCTTATTTTATTGCTATTATTATTCGTTGTACTTCTGCATTATTCCTCAATACGAGGATCGTTTGATAATTAGAATAAAAAAGCAGGTTAAACAATTTTTTTTGGAAAGAATCGATTTTATATCTTAACACAACCTCCACTGAGGGCTACTCAGTTGGTCCAACGAGATTCAATTTTTTTTTTAATCCGTTAGAAAAGTAGTTTTTTTCGAGGGCTGCAAAATTCTCATTGAAAGCGGCGATAAGTACACGTGAATTTCTTCGAATCAAGCCAAATTTTCAAGTTTGAGAAGAAGAACAAATCAATCGGGGCTAAGTCACAAGAATAACGTGGATGAGAAATTAATTCAAAGTCTAAATCATGCAATTCTTCCAATGCTATTGTGAAGTTGTGCAATGGAGCATTGTCTTGGTGGAACAGCACTTTTAACCGCGTCAATTTTGGGCGATTCCTTTTCAGCTGTTCTTTCAAACAGTCGAATCGATTGAACTTATTGTTACATCAATATTAAAATAACGAATACAAATGCATAGTGTTCTGTATTTAAATATGATGAACTACATCATATAAACTGTATTACACCGATTTATATTTACAAAAGTTGCAAGTTTCGATTTAGTATACCAATTCATGTGGTAACACGACATTTAGTCAGCAGAGGGTTTCTGTTTGGTGAGTAATAAGAAAAGTTCCACGTTTATAAAAATACGATGACCTTCTCAAATCTTTAAGCATTACACAATTATTAAGAGAACAGCTAGAGAGCAAAATAAAGAGCCTGAATGGTAGTTGTCGCAATTTCTTTTATTTTTTGTTATTTTATCTTAGCGAAATACCCACACAAAAGTAACTAATAAACATTATTCACATTCTAGCTGGAATATAGTTAGTGACGTTCCAGAGCCCTCATAATGGTGCAAAAGGAGTATGAAGCTCTGCAAACCTAAAATTTCCAATTTATATTACTATTCTTTCATAATTAAAAAACTTACATTGAGTACAGTTCTGCAGTTCATATCTATCAAACCACCGGCCGTGAATAGTATTTCTTTTTGTGATCTTTGAATTACGAATGGAACTATGTGTTTTACAGCAGAAGTGTGTTTAAGATTCCAGCCAGAGTTAAAAATTTCTTCAGCAACTGCAGTAGCCTGTTGGGATATATTTTAAAAAATTATTTTCCATTCGTGATAACAAATCGCATAAAATATTAAAAGCTTATGAATATCGTTGCAAAAATACTGAAGGATGAAAAATGTATTCGCTTTGTATTATAACTCGTAGCCTACGCTGATTAGGCAACAAACATTAATCTGATGGCAGAAGTACCTCTTCACATTGAGTTACGATGTAGTTTCATTTTGTAATACAGCCAACGAGGAAGAAAATTTCATTCGTCGTTGTGAATGTTTTAAGAATGGTTTTTGCAAATTTAGGTAAAGTAAATTTATTGTATGTCCACATTTTATTTAAAATTAAAATAAATAAGCGAGAGTACTACATCTCTTATCTTACCTCATCTGTAATGTAATTCAAAGGAATGCAGTAAATCGAAAGTTGAAATATAACACAAAGGTATTCACCGGTGCACCTCATTAATACAAATACGCTGTCACTGTAATAAATTAAGCACCTCTAATAACATAATCATTTCCGTACACTGCTCCAAAAAATTAACGCAGCATTAAGAATACAAAATAAAATTTTAATAAACGAAAAAAAATCTTAGAAACAGTTTCAAAATTCAGGAAACGCAGTTGTTGAAAAAAATTGTAATTATTGGGTATTTCCACATTTCCATCTCCAGATTGAATTACAGCCTTACACCAATGACACATACTTAAAATAAGCATTCTTATGTCATTCTGATCCAGTAAGTCCCAATTTCCTGTATTCCACTAGTTTGCCTGGTCGGTTTGGATGATTTCTTTAGCGAACATATCCCAGATATGTTCTTTGAATTGAGGCCACTACTGCATCCTATCCATGCCATGGTATTGATTCCAATCTCTGCAAGGTAATTTTGGAGTATCCGAACAGTCCGCCATTGTCTTTCATAAACAATAAATTTGGATAGATATAGGGCGTAGGTGGCACAACATGCTGTTTAAGAGTGTTTACTATGTAACGGTTTGCATTAAAATTGTTATTATTCAATAACATCACGTCTGTATGGGTTGTCAAAAAGATTCCTTTCCAGGCCATAATTATCAGCCAGCGAATACACACGACGTATCGGTCATTTAGCCTTCGATATAAATACTCGGACAGGTCTATAAATTTGGATAGATATAGGGCGTAGGTGGCACAACATGCTGTTTAAAAATGTTTATTATGTAACGGTTTGCATTAAAATTGTTATTAGGGAGTTATCGCAAGTACTACGTTAAATTTCCGTTAACGCTAAAATCACGTGATGTTATACGCTATTTT
The DNA here is from genome assembly GCA_963082815.1 of Melanotus villosus. Lineage (NCBI taxonomy): Eukaryota > Metazoa > Arthropoda > Insecta > Coleoptera > Elateridae > Melanotus > Melanotus villosus. Next base: position 9,194,144 of record OY720419.1, on the reverse strand, counting down.
ATTTTTGCGGTTAACTAACATTTTAGAGTTATCGCACGCCGCTATTGTACCGTACGCTAAACTTTCCGAACCTAACCTCAACACATGAAATTATTTGTTTATAAACACGGCAACATAACCTCACCGCTCAAAATAACGTACGCAAAAACCCTCCGCTATTTTATGAAAATAGCGGACCGCGGTTATTTATTTAGCGTACGCTAAATGTAAACGCATGCGCATTCGTCCGATTGTACGAAAATAACGTACGTTAAATTTAGCGTTGTACTTGCGATAACTCTCTAATATTCAATAACATCCCGCCCGTATGGGTTGTCAAAAAGATTCCTTTCCAGACCATAATTATTATCCAGGGAATACACTGGACGTATCGCTCATTTGGCCTTCGATATAAATACTCGGACAGGTCTATCAGCGCTATGCAGGCAAATTCTGAACTCATCCGTTAACAAAACGCTATCCCAATGAGCCTTTAGCCAATTTATCTGTTCTGTGGTTAAGGCTTGACCCTGAGCAGGAATTCAAGGTACCAATTGAGCTTCCTCAAGACGTTGGCGTACTATTTCTGTGCCTTCTAGAACACCATGCTTTTTTCGAATGCAAGCTTCTAGTTTTTACAGCCCGTTGTCTTAAGGCAGAAAGTCTTAAAAAACGGTCGTCTTCTGAAGATGCACGATTCTTATTTTGTCCAGATCTTCTGAAATAGTCATCAGTCTCCCTATATCTCTGCATTATTCGATATACCGACGTATGAGACACACCAAATCTTTGTCAAATTCTGTGATAGCTCCAACCTTGTTTCCTTAATAATACTGCTTGAGTACATTCGTCTCGTGCTAAATTCTTAAATTCACATGGTATAACGAAAACCATGGACATTCTTCTTTTGCGATACATACTGTAAAGTAAAACTGCTATTCAAATCGATTCAAGTTCTTGTGCACATAGATGAACAACCACAGCAACGACCTATATACAGTTTATAAAAATATCGTATGTGTAGTGTTTTCAGAATAACACAAAGTGTTTAAAATATTGCTTTAAAAATCGATTTTGTCATACTAATATGTGGCGCGTTAACTTTTTGGAGCAGTGTAGCTTCATTCAGAGCATAAATATTCACTATTAACTTTTTATTTAAACAATAGTTGGATATAACTTTAGGTTATTACGTTGGTAATAAAAATGAGAAAATATTCAGTGCGCCAATTTTATCTTGTAACCCCCGATTTGTTCTGAATAGGCAACACACATTATAAGTAATCTTTAGTGAACGTATGAGATGATGCATATTTAGAATGATTAAGGGGTTATGCGACAAAATGGGCATTCTGAATAGCTGTTACAACTGTAGGTTATGTAGAGGGGTGTTTTATTGTCACATATTGCTTGGGCTTGTTTGAAAATTGTTTTAGAAAATTCTGATGTTTTCATAAGAGCAAGAACAACGAGATACATGGTACCTGCAGGTCAAGATCTCGCCTAATTATTATTATTATGCAGCCCGCCCAATCCCGTTGTTAGGCAAAAGCCTCTTTTGTTTCTTCTCAGTTGTTGTTTGCCACCTTCTAGATCTATTTCGTCCGACCACCTTACTAATAGCCGTGCCTTTTTCCTTACTCTGCCTTTAGAAATTCGGTTATTTATAGCCAGTTTTCAATGTAAACGCAAACGTAGGGATGCTATTCTGTCTGTCTGTTCGGAGAATTATTGGATGAACTTCTTTATCGATGTTTACCCATAATTCCGCACCTCCTCCGTTGTTTTCCTCTAATATCACAATCTAATTGAATTTTCTGCATTACATATCAATTAACGTTCTTCCGGGTTCGAGGTTTTTACATTTAATGTGTATATTTTTAGGACATAAATATTTTTTTCCCAATACCTGCTTATGTTGCATATTCTGGCCTCTTTCTATGCAGTTCAACCTTTTTTCTTATACTGCTATTTGCTCGTTGATTTGGATGTGGCACCCATAACGTTTTAAAATTGGTTTGAGTCAACAATTTCTGCACTCTGCAGTTAGTATTGTATTGCTATGGAATTTCATGGTGTAAATCATTTTATAAACAAAGGCTCTCCAACAGTTATTTTAAAGTATATTAGAAGATATTTCGAGACAACAAAGCGCCCACCACATAACTTAGAACTTTGAAAGCGTAGTTTTAGGAAGTTTTGTTCTTTTGTTTACTATAAAGTAAGTTATTAAAGGTAACTGTAATGAAATCATATACCTTTGAAAAGCCATATACATTTCCACCATACATGCCAGTGCATCTGTGGAATACATAACGAACATTATCAGCGAGTATGCATCGCGAAAATTTTTAGAAAACCTTAAAGACAATATTAAAATCGATTAATCATTACAGGATTTTCGTAATTTATTACAAATTCCTTTACCTAAGTAAAAATTGGTGGTGTCGAACACAGCAAATCAGCTTATCTAAATAATCATCGTCCATTTTGTCACCAGAAGTGAGTATATTTAGATTTTGCAAAGAATAACGTAACATCTTAAATTGCACTATCAGATGTACACACACGCCCATAAAGAACGATTCGAAAGCTACCCCGTGCAAAGTGACGTACGCTATAATTATTTCTTCCGAAATTAATACATATCTAAACAATGCGGTTTGTTTCTTCATAGTCCAAGGCCCAAATGGTAATTGTTTAGTAAAGTAAAAGTTTGCCAGCACGAACACTAAGGTGCTGAACATTAAGCCAAGGAAACTCTTCTGCAACTGTAAAGTGCGTTCGAATAGGGTTTCCAGTTCTTTTCGGGTTGCCACTTGGAATCTATCAGTTTTCCAAAACTGTTTTGTATCGTCGATAAGATGGCGGAAACTGTTTATTTTAATTGCAACAGTTAGGGATTTAAACATACACTGAAAAATCAATATTAATATTAGTTAGCTAGAAAATAAAATTCATTTATATAAATCAAATCAAATCTATGAGAAAAGTGCGGAAAAATTCTCAGACAAAAAGTAGGCCCAATTATAATTTACTTGCTTGAAAAGTTAGATAATGAAACATTATTTTCAATAACTCCCATTTTTATGGTATTATTTTCAGTGACCCATGGAATTGAAAGTCACGCCTTAATTAATAAAAATTAAGGCATCCAGATTTGTGTGATTATTACTCGATTTGTATTTTGTCAACATTTCCTGAACTAAGCTAAAACGCGACTTTTAATTCCATGGATGGATGACTAAATGTAATCACTTGTTATTAAATCTACAATTTAATTTCTAGTTATTTTCCTTGACGACCCTTGTTGATACGATTGTTTCCATGGTCAATGTGTGGAAGCTAAATTTATCAAAAGAGGAGAAAACCCACTCTAAATGATATTCACGGTTAGCCAGATATAGTGTGTCCCAAATTCAATCCCCATCATTATTATCTCGGAAACTATAAAAGCTACAAAGTTGGTTAAATAGGGAAAGTTTTAGGAATTTTAATGCTCATTTCATATTCGTTGCGAAATCACAGCCAACTTTGGCCGTTTTCGAGATATCTTGGAAAAACCGAAATTTTGAGTTTTCTGTTTTCCAAAATATCTCGGAAAGTATTAAGTTATTAGTTTCAAGACTTGTACATTGTGAAGCCACTTTTTTACGGAGAATCGGGTGGGTTATATTTATGACACTTTGTTTCTATTCTATGAACAACAGCTTTTGATTCTCATATGGGCGCCATATTGAATTTTGTCGTAACTAAACTCAGCTCTTTTTTCTCTTTTCAACGATGTGTCATACGTACGGAGTTTTTGAAGAAGAGCGGGAATAAAATACATTTTTTTTATCATAGTCTACTACGCGAATAAAGAAAAATTGTATTTTATTCCCACTCTTCTTCAAAAACTCCGTACGTGTGATACATCGTTGAAAAGATAAAAAAGAGCTGAGTTTAGTTACGACAAAATTCAATATGGCGTCTATATGAAAATCAAAAGTAGTTGTTCATAGAATAGAAACAAAGCGTCATAAATATAAACAAATAGTACCACCCGATTCTCCGTAAAAAAGTGCATTCACAATGTACAAGTCTTGAAACTAATAACTTAATACTTTCCGAGATATTTTGTAAAACAGAAAACTCCAAATTTCGGTTTTTCCAAGATATCTCGAAAACGGTCAAAGTTGGCTGTGATTTCTCAACGGATATGAAACGAGCATTAAAATTCCTAAAACTTTCCCTATTTAACCAACTTTGTCGCTATGATAGTTTCCAAGATCCTAATGGTGGGGATTGAATTTGGGACACACTGTATAAACGCAATTCAAAGGACGCTACCAATTATAGCCGATGTTTATTGAGAATTACAATTTTTTTTGAAAATTCTTATGTTACCTTTTATTATTGTATTATTTTTACTATTTCATATTTTAGGGATTATTTTGCCTTCACAGGGCTTCAGAGAGATCGGCTATTTCTTGTCCATGAAGTACTTCTTCTTAACATTTAGGGTTCTTGCTTGTGATCGTTATATTTCCAACTTTCTTACGCCGTCAATACACTTTTAGCCAGTCGGTGAACGATGTTCTTGACACGACCATCCTTTCAGTTTTCTCTTTTCTACTTTTCAATTATTGCTTATTGTTCTGTTATTCTGTATATGACCATATTTCCCCTTCTTTACTATTATAAATATAACACTTTATTTGTGCTAATAATTCCATTTTGGTGGTTCTTGTGGAATACCAAGGCTTTTCATGTCGATATTGAATGGGATGAGAATAACTCAATAGTTTTGATATTGGGATATAAAACTAAAGGTTGTGGGATTCCCCACTTTTTTCTAGATTTACGCGACACTTTTCAGCAATATTTAGTAAAGAGATAACTATTAATATTTGCCTTACTTAAGCTCTTTGAACCTGACTTCTGTACCTACATTTTTTAAGCACGGTTGTATATAAAACCTGGCTTGCATTTGTTGGTGTTTCGTCTCTACTTGTAGTGTTGCCGTACATGTTTCTGGTATTTGCTTCCCATCCATCCGTATTGTGTTACGGGTCCCAACTCTAAATTGCTGCAAGGTACTTTAATTCTTTCAACGCCCCTTTTCCCTCATTAAGCTGATCTCTTAAATTTATTGTAATTATTGTTAGTTTGTTCTTTTCCATTTCTTCTTCTTCTTCTTCTGTTGCTGCCAGGCTAAATCGATCATCTAACAGTTCCATCAGCAAATCCTCCCACGTCCAAGAGGGCGAAAACCGTCTGACCTCTGGAAAATTTCAGGCTAGTTGTGGGAGTGGCTATCTCGTAGCTAACGCGAAAGGTTGAAAGGCGAGTGACTACCGCCTTAATATAGATTCTTTCGGCACGAAGCAAGGCAACGGAAAACTACCTTCACTACTCTCATAGGTAAAAATAGTTCCCTGATCGAATCTTTTGGGAAACAGTTTTAAGTCAAGATAATAAAGATGAATCCCCATAAGAAGATCAACGTAGGGACCTGGAATGTGCAAGGCTTATTCGAAGCAGAAAAACTGACAAATCATCAAGCGACCCTCCCTGAAAAAGAATAACGCAAGGAAATTCAAAGAGTACAAACTTATTAATCTCATGAGTCACGCCCTAAGATTATCTCCCAAAACCATTCATCAAACAATATTTTGAAAATGTGAGCAAGCCAGCAGTGATTTACAATTTGGATTTAGACAACGATTGGGCCCTATAGAAGTCGTAGCATAGGTATTAGTAGAAAACTGTTACGACCAGAGGAAACATGTATGCCTATATTGCCTGTGCTCACCTCCTCAATTTAACCTGTGCACTGAGAGTATTTTCCAAGAAGCACTTGAAGATATTGAAAAGGCAATAAAGGTTAAAGGGTTACAGATTAATACATTAGATTAGATAATCCTTTTCCCTTCGTCATTGTTTGTATCTTACACTCCTCTACATATTGTCTCACACTTTCCTTCCATGCCTTTTAGTGTAATTTTCGGTATTGGCTTCCTTACTCTGCTTGGTTTTTTTGTTTCTATCCTCTGTTCTCCCTTCTTTAATTCACTGTTGTTATACATCTTCTTATTTTTACTTTTAGTTTAGATCTCTTCATTTCAGCAATTTGTTGTTTTAGTATGGTTGTTAAACTTGTTAATTTTCACTTCCTGTATCTTCAGGCTACTTACTATACTGTAAAATACTTTTCCACTTCCCTCTAAAGCTCATTTTAGTTGAATAGCTTCTTGTTTTGTGAATTCTTTACATTTATGCCTTTTATTTAGCTTGCGTGTTGCTATTATTGCGTACTGCCTTTTCCCTTCTGCTGCGATATATTGCTTCTCATTATTGCAGCTACTTGCCTGATGGGTTCTCTGCTTATTTGTTGTAATACAGTCTTGATCTATACAGTATACACGTTCCATCGTTATTATTATTACAGAAGAATAATTCAAGAGGCAAAATTACTACCCCTAAATTACACATGAAAATCATCCTTGAAGAAGAAGAAGAAGATAATACTAAGTTTTTCATCAAATTCAAATATGTATTTTTTATACATTTCTAGTTACAATGTCTTGTCCTTGTCCTTGTTCTTCTTCATTATTCTGATCTCCTTGTCTACAGACGTTTGCTGGATATTGTCACAATTTCCTTTCCTTTCTATTATTCTGGGCAATCTCGCCTAATAATACTTTATCATTTCCCTAAAACATTTCTTACTCCTTCTTTCCCTGCCTGGTTCTACTTTTAGTTTAAATTTCCCAATGCTAATTTCCGTGATGTACGAATTTATATTACCTTTAGTTTGTAGCCCATTCTTTTACTTTATAACTCTTTTCTAATTGCTGTAGTCATATTCCACGTGTCAGTTTTTATGCCATGTTACTGCATCCGCCTCTTTTCTTCTTTATTTCTTCTTTATTTGCTTGTTCAGCCTTAATAATACAGTATATTTTTATTATCTTTTATATCATTTATTCATTTTCTATTGCGCCGCTTATTAGTTTCCTTTATACTTTTCTTTTTTTAATTTTTTGCACCCAAAATATTTTATTTTCTGTAATTTCATAAAGTTTTAGTTTTAATTGTGTTTCTTGGTTTGTGGTTCTTTCTTTACTCTATGGATCACTCTTATTCAACGCATCCGTCTACATCCTTCGTTTACCTATACGTTTTCTTTTATTTTCTGACATGTGTGTGCTTTATGTTTCTTATTTCATCAAGCCATTTTACTTCATCCAAACGTATTTTTTATAGAAAGTTTATTTAAATATGTAAAAAATTATTTTCACGTAAAGTAATAACATACCTGCCCATAGGCTATAAATGCCTCGCAGCATTGAACAATGACAATAAGCACGTCGTTCTCGCTCGCGTAGAAGAGCTGAAGAATAGTCAAACCTATATTTATTGCACCAAATATCGTATAAATAGCAACAACTGTGTAAACCATTAATTTACTTTGTTGAGGATTTTGTCCGCACCATTTCAACAAACGCAGTGGGAATTTTAAAATTCTTTCTCCGAAGTCTTCCATTAATTCAGAGTCCGTTGACCTAAAAAATAAATGTCAAATCTAACTGATGAATATTTACAAGGTCTGACATACACAGAATTAAGGCAAAAATTATTATCAATGTTAACTCTTTGAAATATCCAAGCAATTCACTCCTGAGCTTCCTTCCAATCAACCTCTTTACCTCTCTACTGGTTGTATTTTAAAATCGTAAAACACTACTTGCCTTTGGTTAAACTTAAAGCAATATTTATCTGTTTGAATAATTGCTTTGACGAATGCCTTTAAGAAACGATAAACTAATAGTTAATTTAAGAGAATAATTTGAAATAATAGTGTTTAATTTGTTATCAACTTGCTGGGAAACTTATAATTAAAAAAAGTTTTATAATTTGTTGTACTTCCTGCATAGGTTGATTTCAAAACCGAGCGTTCTTTTCAATACATCAAAGACTAAAAAACAGTTAATTGCAGAATCAAGAATTAATTGAAATAATAAATTAAATAAGTATTTAATTATTTAGTTAGTTGGCTTACTAATATTTTATTAATAAGCCAAGCGAAGAGTAGTCTACCCAGTTTAATATTAATATCAAAAAGAAAACCTCGTACCTTTTGCAGGAAAACCACAGTTATAATTTGCAAAGAAACTTTAGATTTAATTTATATCTTGACGAAAATTACATTGTGTACGATCAACTTAAGCTGAGATTCAGTTTTTTGGTTGGTAAAATTTGTAAAAAAAATTTCAAACGATAGTCACTTTGTGTCTGCACTGTATATAAACTTCTGGTTTTATAGCAGTTTAAAACCAGGAAAAACGACGCTTTATCGATTAAAGTTAAACCTATATTTATCCATTTAGATAATTATTGTAACAACTTTGAAAGAATCCACGTCCTTATTCCTAAGTGTGTTTGAGAACTATAAACAGATAATTAATTTAAAGAGGAAAAATTGAAATAATGAGTCGTAATTTGCTAACAACTTGTTGGACGATATGTTAGTTGTAAATTGCATTAATAAGGTATGAAACTTTGGTAATTCTTGGAGTTATGACGTAGGTATCCTTATATTGAAAAACCAGTAAACCTGACAGTGCGAATAGATAATAATGGGCGATATGCATAAAGTTGAGTGCGCCCTCAGAGGTAGGTACTCCAAATGATGCTCCTGTTAATGAGTGAGAACGGGAACTCCATTTTGATATACATAAAGTTTTCGATTAAAAATCCTCGCGAAAATAGTAGACATTCACATGTTTGAGCTTCTACTCACATTTTTATGCATTTCAAATGGAGTAGCTACTTCAAAAATGTGAGGCTACAGTAGGCACTCAACTTTATGCGTATCACCCAATGGCGAAAGAGAAACTTAATTTAAAACAACTTGGTTGTAATCTTGAAATTTAAAACAAAAATAATAAACGGTAAAATAGTAGATAGCTGATATTAAGGTTAATTTTGATTGAAAATAATTTACTTATTAATGACTATTGCCTTTCAGCGATCTACGATTTCATGAATTACCAACTTAATCAAGGGAAAAATATAATGGTGCATATCTAACAAAGAGCTTAGTGTTAGGAAGTATTAGAGTCACTTGAATACTTAAGAGTCTGGCCATGTGGCCCTACGACGTCTACTTGTCTCTTTGGACATTTTTGTGTTTATTTTGACTGGACTATTGATTACCTGTGTCACGTGGTATACCAAGCCTCCATATTTATGGTTTCTCTGACATAATACGCCTTTGTTTGTGTGTTAATGTATATTAATTTCTACCGTCAGTTGAGTATTCACCACGCTTTCGGGTAGTAATTGCTATACTAATTAGAAAATGCCAGGTTGTTGTGCTGTTGGATGATGTAGCAATGATAAAAAGGTTTAAAATTGGCTATTAACGCCAAAAAAATTTACTGGGAACCTACAAATACTTCATATTTATGTGAGGTTTGTATACATATTTATATGTTCAAACATTTAACCCTACAATTTATAACCTCTCCTTAATCTAAACTTGTTTTGTCATTTAATTTTCATGGCCAACAACCACACTAAAATTTCACATTGTTATGAGGTGATACACAGAACACAGATATTAATTTATCATATTGTTTAAGTGCCATTTTCATGAACAACAGTGGGAGCTCCATCGGGCTGATGGTAAACGGAAGCTGAAGTGGAATGCGGTGCCTACCATATTTTCATATTAGGAAAATAGGCCTAAACGAAAACCTTTACGTAGTAAAAATAAAGTTTTATTGAAGGAACGGGCAGACACTAAATATTTAAAAATCTTAAAACAGTGTTTTCATGATGATCAAATAAACTGTTGAAATGAAGAAATCTAATAGATTTATGAAATGGTCAAAATAAACAGTAAAGGTACCCATTCATGCACAGTTGGCCTGCCGTCCTGAACTGTCGAATTTCAGATCTGAAGTTGAAATTTTACAATACAAATGCACGCCGTCGACAAGTTTAGACCTGCAGTCAATTGAAAACTGATACAGAACTGACGTGTATTGAGAAGAATCTGCAGATCAAGTAGTCAGTTCTCAACTTTAAACTAATTAGAAAATTGCGTTACTTTTTAAAACGGAGTTTTTAACTTAATTTATTAATGTATATATCTATGCTTATGGATGGAAGAAAAAGCGCAAATCCTATTCGAATAGGCGGGAAGAGAGTAAAGCATGCGAAAAACTGGTTAATTTTTATAAAATTGCGGACCAAAGTGCAACAATGGTTACTGTGAGAAAAAAATTTAACCAGTGCCTTTCGGACAGAACTAAAAAAGTCCGAAAAGCAAATAGATCAGGCGGAGGAGCTGAAGATGTTTACGTACCTGCGCAACAATGTCGACAATACTAAATTCAATATTGGGGTTTCTCCTTCACCATTACCACCAGAACCTCCTCAAACATTTGATCAACCATCGCTTATGCCTAGTAGAATTTCATCAGCTTCTACTAGACAATCGACTAGAAAAAAGGCAAGGGAAGATCTCATCGAAAGAGCTTGCAAAAGTTTGATGTCACTTACGCATGATGAATTTGACGCAGTTGAAAGTAATGAAAATTTAATAAACAATATTCTTTTTTATGAAATTCAAAATACACCGAATGATCGCACTGAAGTTATTTTAAATGCAAATAATTATTATGGACATTCACCTCCGACTCAAACAGAAAATTACCTATTATAACAACTATCAAGGATATTCAGCAAAAGGTCATGCTGATGTCTGAACATCCCAGAACGTAAATGGGCAAGCTTCCCGGCAGTTTCAGAATGAATTATCAGAATTTATTAATTTCAATATCCGTAACTAAAGAAATGAACATATTTAAATTTATTAGAAATAGAATTGAAATTATTTGTTTTCTCTCTGTAGGTCTTTAGTCTGTTGACTGGTTTGACGAATGTTTCCAATCTCGTCTTCTCTCAGGTTTTCTCTTCATTTCTTCATGTTTACGGGCGCCCACGTCATCCATAATGATGACGTAGACGTCACCTAGTTCTTTTTCCTTCTATCTTTCCCTCTATAATTGTTTTCAGAATTCCTTCCCGGCGAAGGATGTGTCCAATTAACTGATCTCGTCTTTTCTGTATCTGTTTCCACATCTTTTTCTTTTCTTCAGCACTTTCTAGTACTTCGTCATTAGTAACTCTATCCTAACTAATTCTCATCATCCTTCTGTAGCAACATTGTTCAAAGGCCTCTATCTTCCTTTTTTCTTGAAGATTATTGGTCCACGATTCGCAGCCATACAAAGCGACACTCCACACAAAAGTATGTTTAAATGCCTTTTTTTTTACGTATAGCTATATATTTTTGCAGGTTAGAAGACTTCTTTTATTTAGGAATGCTCTTTTGGATTCTAGAATTCGGTGATTTATCTCTCTTTTGCTTCTCTCATTTTTTGTAATGATGCTTCCCAAATATACATATTCGTTCACCTCGTCTAAGTTTTCCCCATCAATTCTTATTTCAGTCTTGATTGTATGTGGTAATTTTGTACATATCATGATTTTAGCCTTCCTTCTATTGAACTTTAAATTATATTCTGTTTTCATTAACTTTTCCATGATCTTTAGTGTTCGTTCTATTTCCTCTTTACTGTTGGAGAGTAGGGCTATGTCGTCGGCGAAACGTAACTTTGTTACTTACTTTTCAATACTCTTTCCGTCATACCATATAAATATATTTGCAAGTTTCTGGTATTAGGTTTCCTAGAGCTTAAGATGAAATAATTGCAGAAAATTTTAAGTCTTCAAAACTTCGACCAGTTGCCAGATACCAAGTGTAACTAATAGTCGCTCCTCAGCTGTAATGCCTTACCTCATAACGGTATTTTTCTTTGAAATGTATGGCTTTACCAAATCTAATAGTTTACTAAAACATGCGTCATCCATTCTGAAATAATTTTTAAGGTCATCTTTTGCATTTGCCCTCAGATTCCGCACCAATGTCATATAACACAATGTGTCACGTTCTAACAACTAGTCTTTCACCCAGAAACGTTTTTTTGCTTTCACTATTGAGTCTTGTAACAAAAGAATTACAAGAGGTGCTACTGATTTTTGTTTCCTTGCAATGTTATTGAACACGATTTTACTAGCGTGTATGTACAGAACTGACAAAATGTCTGCTGAATATGTTCATGTATGGTGAAATTTGAGATTGTTTGCATTCCAAAAATGGCCAGTTCAAAACTGAATGCTGGATCGTAAATAATAAACTGAGTCGTGTATGGCGCACAACATATTGGATCTTTAGTTCAGGCCGTACAGTTCTAGGACTGCAGGCCAACTATGCATGAATGGGTACCTTAAAAGATGCATTATAAATAAAGATTGCATATGGAGGAAATGGTTATGAAGAACAGCATATAAAAAATATTCCTTTGCAGTCTCTAAGTACCTTAAGAAGAAGGTTAGAAAATATCTATTTTGAAAGTGGAGTGTTGGATGAAGAATTAACTCTGCTAGAAGTAAAAACAAAACAAATGAAAGAACATGAACGGCAATGTGTACTCATCCTTGATGAAATGGCGATCACTGCAGCAAAAGTATATGATCCATCCTGAAAGAAATATTATGGTTCTGTAACCTTACCAGGTCATTCTGGTGAAGCTACCCATGCATTAATTTTTATGCCAGCAGGTAAAATTCTTGTTTTCAAAAGCAAGAGTTTATAGTTTAATTTTGTATTTTAGGTATAACAAGATGGAAACAAACCATGGCCTACTACTTTACAGAAAATTCTGTAAGGGGATATCTACTACAACCAAATTGGGCTGCATGTAGTTTCCTGCACTTCTGATATGGGAGCAGCAAATCTGGCCTTATGGAAATCTTTCGGAATTATTAGTAATCGAGATGGAATTAACTCACATATAGAAAACCCCACAAATACGGAAAGGAAGCTTTATTTTCTTGCTGATGTTCCACATCCTTTGAAACATATAAATTACACATTTTTAAGCAATATAAACTTTTTCATAGCAGACTGGATTAAAAATAAAAATAATTTACCAACAAATACTGTTTCTATAGATCATATCAAATTTTTAGTATCAGAAAGAACACACACTCAAATTAGCACCTCGTCTTTCAATTGCAGACCTATCTCCATCACATTTTGATAAAATGAGAGCTTATGGAGCAACTAATTTATTTAGCCATGAAACAGCCCCAGCATTAAGATTGTTGGCTGATGAATGTCATTAACCTTCCTTCTTATCCACAGCCTGGTTCATCGACATTACCAGAAAATGGTCTGATTTCATGACTGCACGACATCCAAAAGCAGCTTTAAGTAATTAAAAACCAGTTGAATATAATCAGTCGATAGCTTTCTTAATGGATTTTATGGAATTATTTTTAACTTAAAATGTGGGAAATGTAGCGGATTTGAATTAATTTGAGTTGCTTAGTTTTAGTTAATTTTCAATTGTTATTTTATGATTTTCGATATGTGTCATATTGAAAATAAATACGTTCTAATTCCTTTCATTACTGCTTATGGAAACTCTTACAAATGGTGACCCCGGCGCCTGAACAAGCGTCTCCGGAGGTTAACTGTAAGTACGGCACAAATTATATAGCGACAGACAACACAGCACAGAAGATTAGCCGAGTTTCTCTTAAGATTTCACCTTTTTGGAAGAAAAATCCTGCTATTTGGTTTAAACAGGTGGAGAGTCAGTTCACTATATCAAACATAACAACTGATAGCACCAAATACTACTAGTTATGTAGTGGCGTCGATGGATAGCGACATTTTGGGAGAAATCAGTGATGTTATTTTGGAAGCACCGACCGAAAATATGTACGAAGCCATCAAATCCAAGCTGATCGAGCGCTTCCAAGAATCGGAAGAAAGACGGCTCAATAAATTGCCACGAGATTTAGAGTTGGGTGACAACAGCCTGGCGTAGCTATTAAGGCAAATGCAAGAGTTGGCTAAGGACAGGATAAGTGATTCGATTTTGAAGTCATTATGGTTGCAACGTCTCCCTCAAATTGTAAGAGTTTCCATAAAGAGCAATGCGAAAGGAATTATAACGTATTTATTTTCAATATGACACAAATAAAAAAATCATAAATAGCAATTGAAAATTAACTAAAACCAAGCAACTCAAGTTAATTAAAATCCGCTTCTGCTCCAGTCCTGCTCCAGTTCCTTCCACAACCGACCCGACTCCAGGATTGTCGTGATACTCTGAAAGGGTCTGAGTAACACTTCCTCCCACGGCAAGCCAATTGATGGTCACCAACCCCGTGGCCTTCCTGCTCCTGTTCCTGCTTGTATTCCTTAAATCGGGTTGTCATCCTACATTTACTGTGTTATTTGTGTCAGCCTATATACTTCTGTATATAAATAAATACTCTTTCGTATCGTCGCTTCAGTTCATTCCGCCGAAGACACTGCCAGCCCAGCTGTTCCCTTGGCCGCCCCAACGCCGGAGGTAACAATAAGTATTTGGAAACCAGTACGAAGGGGAGTTCGTTTATCAACAAATACTATAATGGATTTACAACATTACTTTCTTAACACGTTAACTGCCGTAATACATTGTCATGACTGTGTCCTTGGGGCCAAAAATTTTTATGGAAAAAAGTCATTTTTTTACGATCTCATGATACATGGTAAAATTATATTCGTATGTTATGTACACCAAGAATTGTTTTCGAATAAATTATCTTCGATTTATTATCAGCAATTTCTTAGGTTTTTCTAGGTTAGCTATATATCTCTATTAGTCCGGGAGGCCACCGCAAAAAACCTTACGTCATCTAACACAAGGATAAAATGTATAGAAAAATGAAGTTGTAGCTTCATCTAACTAAATTTCAAGGGTTGCCATGTTTTATATGGCCGCAAATCTAGACAACCTCACTTTGAAGATGTAAGAAGAGTATATGTGTGGTTCATGAGTAATGGGGCACACACCAACAATAGATTCGTGAGGCCAAAATATTACGATTTACCTAGAATTTCCTTAGTCCAAAAGTTAATATTTAAAGAGATACAAGGTGTCAAAGTCGAAATTTTATTTTTAATTCACATCTGTAATTTTTAAAGTTTTCGCAATATTTATATAAAAATTGGTGAAATTACCTTTTTTGGGACGGGTAATAATAATCCGCCCTCAATTTAAATGTAGCTCTTAAAATAACTTTATTTTTCCTATACCTAATACCTTAAAAGTACTTCAACTTTTTTATACTTATATTTATAGCAAATTTAATTGAAAAACACAATGGCCTCATCTTTTTTACGTAAAAAAGGTATATTATTTAAATGTCACTAAAGTTAACCGTTTCCATGATATTTGCTACTGAAGTAAGTGATGCTACATCTTATTCATTTTTTAAAAATTCTGTAACGCAGTAGGCTTGCATTTAAAACAAAAAATTGACATATTCTTGTCAAAAACAAGTAATAGGACACAGAACAATAGTGGATCAGTGGGATATTATTTATTAAAAATCCTTAAGAGTGTAACGACCCACCAGTAATTAACGTATTAATATTGTTCGTGAAGTTAATTTCACGATATTAAGCCGTGTACAGATGGTCGTTCACCAGAATTTTCCGTTCAAAAACGTCACAACCGAGTAATCAAGCCCCGGACGAGATAGCCCGACCACCTTGCGTGCGGGCGTGATCTCATAGCCTTGTTCATTGTTCAACGCACAAAGCTGAACGGAGAAGGAAGACCCCAAATTCATATAAAAGGTGTCGTAAATTCGCATTCAACAACAGAGTCCACCGGGACGTCGCCGAGCGAACAGAGTCCACCGAGACTGCGGCGAGGTAGGTCCTCCGCCGGGACGAAGACCAGAGTCCATCGCCGAGCAAACAGAGTCCACCACGACGAAGTGGAAACCAGTCGTTCCAGTTGACTAACCGAATCCGACCGTCCAGGACAACCGTAATACGAAAGCACCAGGGGTTCGATCCTATTAACCACCCTTCAAAGACAGGCACGAATTGCGCCTGTCTGAAATTAAATTAACCACCCTTCAAAGACCGGCACGCATTGCGCCTGTCTGAAATTCTATTAACTACCCTTCAAAGACCGGCACGAATTGCGCCTGTCTGAAATTCTATTAACCACCCTTCAAAGTCCGCCACGCATTGCGCCAGGCTGAAACCCTATAACAAACTCGAACGTTTAACCCGAACCGACCTGACCAAAACTACGTACGAGGCGAACCGCAACACTTTCGTTAACCGGCAATTTAAAGGCAACGTAAGATGTACTTACTTGGAATTGTACCGCGACCGTCACGTAATATTCCGTACCATTCCTGAAGGAGAGAATCCCCGAGATCACCAACACACTCGCTAATATTTAACCACTTGTACTTTTGACTGTTATTTAGCAAATTCAAGAAACCAGCTGAGACCGCCATCTACACGAGTAAGTCACGTGCAACAACACACCGTCCTGGTAAAGGGGGGACCGGCGCACCAAAGCATGCAGCTCCGCGGTAATGACCGAACAGCCTAGCGGCCTCTAACGGAGCTACCGCTAAAAGTGACTTGGGTCAAGAACCAAATATTCCGTTTTATTAATTACCAGAATAGTTTTGCTTTATTTCATTATCGTACCAGTTAGTTAAGTAGTACATGTCTGTCCTGAATTAATTCATTTTATTTACTTATTCACAATTGTATATAATTTTACCGAAGTGTGTTATTATTATTTATTAAACAATTTTGTAAATGGTTTCTGTGTTATAAATTCAAGCTTCGATACTGCTACAATCCCCTGGAATCCCTCTGAGTTACCTGGAGCAAATATCACCCCAAGTAGGGGGTTACAAGAGCTGAAAATGTTCGGATGCTCAGATTTAACAGGGTGAGTTAAGAAATTTTCATGTAAAATCGTTTAGCCTTGATTATTTTGTTTTACTTGGTAATGTGAGGTTGACATCTCAGAACTAGACGCATCTACTAATACTCGTTTTGTGCGTTATATTATTCATAAAGTAAATATTTTTATATTGCAAAAATGATCACTTGTTTTTTGTGTGGAAGATCCGAAGATGTAAAAGAATTTTCTGAACCTTATCCCTTTCCCTTGTCTTTCTCGTATTAAACAATGCACGTCACAATTATATAAATTCTAATACTCCAAAGTCGAGCAATACACAATTTTTGTACCACAGTTTTTTTTTGTTCCAAATAATTTCTGTAGGTTAAGTTTTGTTATATTCTGAACGTTCAGTTTTTTTAGTAAGTAATTCTTCAAATTGGGTAAGAATAATTAATTAATTATAATAGGAAAAATATGAATTATTTTTATTTTATTGTATAAACATGTGTTCTGAATAAATATTATTTTTATTATTATTATTATTATTATTATTTATATGTAAAATTAAAAATAAAGAAAATATTTTGTATTTTAACTATTCTATACCTTTCTGAGAGAGCCCTGTACCTAATATTTACACCTACTTAATATTTTCGCACCATCATTTATTCTTTTTAGAGTTCCATAGTCAAACCAGGTCTGTATACTGTTGACCATATCTGTATACCTTCAAAATGAGGTAGCCTAGTGTTGCCAGTGCCGGATTAAATCATATGAAGGCCCCTAGGCCATCAAAATTTCGGGCCCCCCTCGCAAATTGTCCCCCAATACGGTTTTAATTTTATCAACAAGCAATTTGATAAGGGCAGGTAAACTGCAGTCCGAATGTTTAAAAATGCCGAACTGCAGTCTAATTATTTTAACCGTACCTGCCAGGTACATGAAACATACCAACTGTAGTCCAAATAAAAGTAAAGTAATATATAGAACTAGAACGAATAAGATTTTATTTAATTAGGTAACTTACAAAGAAACATAAAAGTTCAAAGATTTACTTTCCCTAATTTTTTGGCAGTAAACTCTTACAAAATTTCGTCAAAATCTATTTTTTGTAATTACGTCGAATTCAGTGGTCATAATTGCAAGTAAATTCAGTATCTCTTGTTTCATTGAAGATCTATGACAATTTTTCAAAAGTTTTAATTTTGAAAAGGTTCGTTCTTCAGTAGCGTTCGTAATCATGGGGCACCTATAAATTCTTAGAGCAGTCGTCACATTTGAGAATGTTGATTGCACCATATTTTCGAAAATTAGTTTATATGATTGCGATGATTGCGAGCAAAACAGTTGAAATGTACCATTTCATCATCAAACTCAGACCCGATGTCCTCTGGATAATTTTCTCTAAATCTTTGAGCAGCTTCTTTAATTTCGGCGTCTGTCTTCGATGGAAACTCAGATAGGAACCCAAATAAAGAATGAATATTGTCATATGCGTTCATACGACGGGAAAGCTCTGCACATAAGTGATCCATTATTGGTAGGTATGTTTCAATCTTGAACTTTTCTTTTCCTCGAAGCACAGCATCTCCCGCGACACCCTCGCCGTGACGTGTCACACGCCTACTTTCATCAGAATATTGCACATTGATTTTCTTCTTATTTGCCTTCTTCTCGTAATCATCAAACATTTCTCTTTGTAATCTTAAAAAGTCGAGGAGTGATTTCAGAAGATTGTCGGCCGTTTGAAGTTCTATTGTTTCTTTTTGTAGGGATTTGCTGACTACGTTTATCCGGTCTAGAATTACATCCCAGAACCACAGAAGCCTTCCATGATGACATTTTCTTTATTAGACAGGTCATTTAGCGGACATTTGGCGTCGTGAACTGTCTCTGGCTTTTGATTCATAACTTCAACAATTACTTGCAAAGCTTTCTGGAAGTTGAAGTACTTGAAGTCTGGACTCTAGACTGAACAGTAACTAAACGCTCAATTGCCGTATAGGGCCTCAATTGGTATTATATTTTGGTATCATCATTTTTTAACGGTGGCCCAGAAATTTTTTCGCATAGGAGATATTAGAAAAGCTTGATGCTTGATTGTAATTTTTTTTGCCGCGGGGCCCCTAAAAGGTACGGGGCTCATAGACCGTGGCCTACTTGGCCTATTTACTAATCCGGCACTGAGTGTTGTGGCTGTATAAAACATGGCAACCCTTGAAATTTAGTTAAATGAGGGTACAAACTTCATTTATCTATATATTTTATCCACGTGTTAGATTACGTAATACTTCTTGCGATAACCTCCCCCTCATTTGTTTTTACGAGAATATGAATTTTTTGTTTTAAATGCAAGCCTACTACGTTACAAAATGTTTAAGAAATGAATAAGATGTAGCATCACTTACTTCAATAGCAAATATCTTGGAAACGGTTAACTTCAGTGACATTTAAATACTATACCTTTTTTACATAAAAAGATGAGGCAATTGTTTTTTTAAATTAAATTTGCCATAACTATAAGTATAAAAAAGTTGAGGTACTTTTAACGTATTAGGTATAGCAAAAATAAGGTTATTTTAAGAACTACTTTCAAATTGAGGACGGATTATTGTTCCCCGTCTGAAAAAAGGTAGTTTCACCAATTTTAATATAAATATTGCCAAAACTTTAGAAATTACAGAAGAAAATTGAAATTAAAATTTCAACTTTGACACCCTGCATCTCTTTAAATATTAACTTTTGGACTAATGTAATTTTAGTTCAATCGTAATGTTTTGGGCTCACGAATCTACTGTTGGTCTGTGTTCCATTTCTAATGGACCACATATCTACTCTTCTTACACCTTCAAAGTGAGGTTGCGGTCATATGAAACATGGCAACCCTTGAAATTTAGTTAAATGAAGGTACAAACTTCATTTTTCTATACATTTTATCCTTGTGTTAGATGACGTAAGATTTTTTACGGTGGCCTCCTGCTCTATATACCCAGGATCAAAAAACCCTGAATTTTTCACTCAGTCTTGCACAGCACGCTGCTCGAAAAACTTTGCCGTATCCACTGCTTTTGACACATTGTACAATTCCAGATCATTTTTCTTTTGTTCGTGATTTACAGAATGATTCTTTCCATACCGACATTAAGCAAGAATTTATGCAATTAAAAATTGTTTGAGTTCTTATTTTTATAGGTCTTTTAGATTCCGTAGAAATAATCTAAAAATTGTTGTTTATGCTCGGTGTAAGTACCCAGGGTGCAGAAAATCAAATGTAAATGTCGCATATAGAATAAAATTTGTATAAATATTTGCGTGTTCACTAGTTCAAATAAGTTTAATCATCGTGGCGATCTGAAATATTATTAATTACGTGGACAAGAAAGGAATACATTGAAAAGATGGTTGCGTCATCAGAAATGTAGGTCTTTACAATTAGATCTTATAAGACTGCATTAAATGGCAACTTTCAAAATGTGAGGACGTTGGATGTTCTTTAGAAAGCAAACTCCGAAGTACTCGCTGCTAACGACTTGTCTATTGATGATTTTAGTGATCTAGTAAAAAATTTTGAAGAAGTTAAACGGAATTCCAGTAGCCTGTATATTCAATATGTTGGCCTTTCTTTATTCATTAACCCATATTCCTCTTGTATATAAAAGAAAATCACAAATTTCCGTATATTTTGACGCCACTGGATCTCTAGTAAGGGATTTAAATTTTAATCAACAAGATAAAGGGATTTATTATTATACCCGGGTTGTTTATGTTAATTCATCAATTCTGTAGTACTAGGATATATTCAATAGATTATTTTAGGAGATAACGCCCAGTTCTATTTGAACATAGTCTACAAGTACATAGCGCTTTAGTAGATTTGTTCATTCTGCTCTCCAAATGGGATTTAAAGGTTAACTTGCTATCCAGAATGACTTCCAGATATTTGACTTCATTCTCCACCTTTAATGTATCGTATCGTGGAGTCACGTATGAGAATGGTACATCAGGGGTCTTAGTCGAATTGACCGATAAAACCTCTCCTCTGCATTAATCATCTACAAAGTTTAACCCCTACACAAGGTTTGAGATTAACGCCCTCCGAATTTACCGGAGATCAGTATCGTTATATCGTCGGCATAGCAAATCGCTGCTTCATCTAACCCTATGAGAAGATGATCCACAACGAGACACCACAACACAGATTACAGCAGGTGTGGATAGCAATTTCCTAGGTTTAAAGCATTTTAGGGCATTATTTTGTCTCTTCTGGTGTTATTATCTCAGACTCACTTGCTTTATTAGACTCTTAGCTTAGGTAACATGTTTTATTTTCACGTTATTTAACAATTTTTATATACACATAGAAAATACGGAGTACTACAAATACATAGCATAGAATATATTATACAATACTGCGTTTATTAAAACACATTATTGTTTAGGTAACAATAAATTTTGTTTCCAGAGGTGCGATAACTTTTCCTGCATTTAGTAGAAATACAATCTTGTTCTCTAAGTGGGGAATCAAGGAACATAACCTCAATTATCCTTAAGTAGTCGCGTGGCGCCTTACAGGCGCCAGGTCATGTTTAAACGCCTGCCGTTTCTAAAATAAATTTTTGTGTATTATTTCCCTTCACGTATACTTTGAGCAATCTATTCTGAATCGGTATGCTTAAGTATTCATTTATCTTCGAAAAAACATTTACTTTGTTTCAAGAATTGCGAGAGGTTACGCTACTGGCGCCTATGTATAATGCTCCAGGAGGCAAGAGGAATATTTGTAAAATCTGCGGAAAAAATATTTGCGGCGAACACACAAGTAATATCTGCAACAAATGCTTCAACGATAGATAAAATTATTGTGATATCTAAAATTACCCAAAGAATACTAGCATCAACGTTTGTTCTCCATTTTTCATTCTGGTGGGACCATATAAGGTTTTACCTTTCTATTGTTGTATTTTTCTGTATATATTTACCCTAAATTTTAACATTATACCTGTATCAAGCCCTACATGCATTTTATTGGATAAAAGAAACCAAAATTAAGACAGTCGGAGCATTTTAAAACGCTGGCGCCGTGTAGGCGCCACGCGATCACTTGTGTACCTAAGAACCACGCGACTACTTAAAGGTTATTGACGTTCAAACCACACCATAACAGTAATAAAATGCAGAAAATTATGTTTGTAAACTTCGTCTCAATTAGCGATTCCCCAGGACCCTCAAAACGGTACAGAACGAGTACGAAGTTCTGAAAACCTAAAATATCAAATTAACCCTTCAAAAAACCTTTCATTCAGAAATATCATATTACTCACATTTAGTACAGTTTGGCAATTCATTGTTACTAATCCTCCTGCTGTAAATATTATTTCTCTTTGTGATCTCTGCATTACGAAGGGAATTATAGTTTTCACAGCCGTAGTGTGCTTAAGATTCCAGCCAGATTCGTAAACTCCTTCAGCAACTGACGTAGCCTGTTTAGGAAATACAGGGTTCCCATTTTAAAACTCCTTGGCTAAAACTTCTGTAAATAGGCAATACACAATGCAACATACAGCGACTTAGGTAATCGCCTTGTACCTGCACTGTGTATGTGTATTCAGGCTCAGAGTTTTACAGTGATTTTTTTATCGGTGTGTAGAGGGGTCAGTGGTCAGTCTAAATCAAGGTTTTCGGGGTGGTAACCCCACATATTCGGCCGCTATCTTCCATGGAAGGGTTAATTAGTTTTTCGGGTATATCTCTGTAGTTGTGAATCTGACAAAAAGTTTGTGCAAAGCTTTTTTGTAGATAATTGTAGTATCTTTTTTACATAGCATTTATAATAAAAAGTTATTAGTAATAATTGTAGATAGTATAATTCTCTACAAAAAATCTTTACGCGAACCTTTTGTCAGATTTACCACTACAGAGATATAGCCGAAAAGCTAATTAACACTTCTTTGCAAGATGGCGGCCTAATGGGGGCGTTACCACCGCTAAAACCCTGAGTTAGACTCAGCACTGGCCCCTCTACACATCGATAAAGAAAATCGCTGCCTACCCAAAATGCAAAGGTTGAATTACGATTTGACTGGACTATTTAGAGTTTCTCAACCCTGGTTGATTTTACAAAACTTCTGACTAGGCAACCCACACTGCATTAAAAAAAGCAAGTCGTAAGGAAGTTGTGTGGGTTGCCTAGCCAGAATACTTAGCCTAGAAGATTGTAATGTATACTACAAGTTTTAATAACGACTTTATATTTGCTTTTTGAGCTGCCAAAATAAAAATTAATAGCTTAGCCATTCAATTTTAATTTTAGAAACTGGTGCTCTATCTAGCTACAACTAAGAAGTCTTACCTCGTCAGTAATATACTTCAAAGGAACGCAGTAAATTGCAAGTTGTACTAAACCAACGATTAGTGTACCCACATACCTTAGTACCGCTAATACATTGTCACTGTAATAACAAGAATAACTGTCAAGGAACGAAACAATGTTATTGTTATCAATGGAATAAGGAATAAAAACTTATTTTCCAGATTTTTCATACTTGCAATAGCTTTAATTGGATATTGTCTAAATTTTAACATACTTTTTTTATTAATATTTTTAATATGCAGAAGGCCATGGCCATCTGAAGAGGTGGAAATAATTTGCTGCGACGTTGAATGTCATTGATATTTAAAATTTATACAGGGTGCTTCCTGCTTACCCCAAATCGTCGAGCCCAAAATGTTTGAAATGGGCAACACATCAATCTCCCACGCCTTTGAATCTTTTAGGATTTAATTAATTAATCCACTGCAGTATTTCATCGACGTGTCAACTAATTTTTACATAAGTAACACGATGGGTGCTCCGATCTATATTTTTTTTATTGCAAAAAATTAAAAACGAACGAGCTTTGTGTTGCCATGTAGTTTGCATGCTTTAAAACTTATAATACCTTTCAAATACAATGTACATCTCCGCAAAACACACCATTGCAACCGTAATATACTCGACCAACATTATAGCTGAATATGCATCCTTGAAATTATTAGAAAACCTTTAAAAATTAATTTAATTAATTTCCAATTATACGAGTAAATCAATGTGATATTACCTCAGTAAAAATTGGTGGTGGCGGATGTTGCGTACTAAGTCTTTTAAATAAATTTCGTCTCCCATTTTATCATCGGAAATTGACGTGTTTAGATTTTGCAGAGAATAACGTAGCATCTTGAACTGCACCATTAGGTTGATGCAAATACTTAAAAAGAACGATTCGTAAGCCACTACGTGTAAGGAAACGTAGGGTATAATTATTTCTTGGGTAATTAGTACGTATTTAAATAAGGCGTCTTGATCTTTCATCGTCCATGGTCCAGTTGGTAATTCTTCTTTGGTGAAGTAAAAATTTCCAATTACAAGAGCTACCATTATAAATAGAAAACGAAGGAAGCTTTTCTGAATGTGTAAAGTACGTTCAAATGTGTTGTCTAACTCTTTCCTGATATTCTTTTCGAATCGATCAGTTTTCCAGAAAAGTCTTGAATCAGCAATAAGGTGACGAAAACTGTTTATGTTAAATGCAACAGTTAAGGACTTAAACACACACTAAAGAAGTAAATTGTTATTAGTTAACTGCAATCAATGAAGTTTTATTAAGGTCTTTCAAAGAAGCTAATGCTTAATTGTAATACAACTACAAATACATTTTATTATTATTAATAATTTAACATCACTTATTTACAAATTTCAAATTCCAATAAAAGAGGGGTTCTAAATACTTTCTGAATATTTGCTTGTGCGAGCCTTTTACATTTCCTTTACAAGATTTCCCGGAGTTCGGTATCGAGCCCTGGTGACCATCTGACCATTAGTCGTTGGGCACCTAATTAATGACGCTCTCCTCCGAATACCGACGTACGATGTAGAGTAAGAAGGTTCTATACGTACACACACATACACTATGCAGATGGTGCTGTATGTAGGCAAAAAACGGCGCACTAATCACGTGACTCGCATGCGGGCCGGATTGTGCATTTCACGCGTAAGTCTACATACGCTAACGCACCAGCTTCAACACCGAAAGGTATAAGAGTTTAACGATTACATACATACATATATACTACTGGCCAAATACTTACGAAAAAGTTTTTTTTTTGCTAACAATGTATCCATAAAAGAACTGAACTGAAAGTGATACATTATAATTTTGGTTTTTAAATGAGCTTGCAAATGGCGAGCGGTTTGGGCCGTTCGATTGTAGGACAAACAAAGTAGTGTGGAAGATTTAATAAAAGCAGTTAAAATAAATAAGTTTTCCGTATCAGACTAGCTGTGCGAGGGAAGATAAATCGCTGAAAACAGTTGGTAAGACTAAAATCACATATGAAAATGGGCAAAGCGTAAATAGGAGCAGCGAAATATTTGAAACAAATTTAAATGTGGTGGAAGAAATTTTCGAAGATTCTGAAGGCATCGGTGATAACACGTCCTAGGTTAATTACCTAAAATACATTTCTAGCCAAAAAAATTCGCAAATAAAGATATTATTGAGGTATATACATTCGGGTTTTAGACGACCTTGTAAGCAAAGAAGCAGAGAAAATTTACGCACGTGCAAATCTCTCAAATATGACATCTGTCAAATATAGTCGAATAATTTTTAAAGAATGTATTACTATATTAAGAATGTTTAACAAAATTCATAATTTATTAATACTTCAAGTTAAATGTACAATTAATTATGATTAATAATAACAAGAAGGAGTTGGGGCGTTAGGATTAGGGGAGGAGAAGGACTAGCAGATTGAAAAATATGGAAGACGAATTAAATACGGAAGGATAATTCTACGCGGGGCTCTAAAAACAAAATTTATAATAACAGGAAAGGGAAGAAGTAGAGAAAACAAAATAAAATACACCCACAGAAACGAAAAATAACCGTTGGTACCTGGGACCAGCATAAACATACAGGAAGTCGTCAATAAAATTAACACAATGAATATAGTCATTTAGTGGTGCTAACGGCCAAAAAAGGAATGTTGGATCTTATGTACACATATGGAGCGGTGTGGATAAAAAGAAACCAGCAAAATGAGGAGGATGAAAGGAAAACATTAAAAAAAAATAATACAAAAGCAAAGAGTGATGGTTCTTGGTATATACTCACCCAATGACGAAACCGTAACATGAAACATGAAGAGAAAAGGAAACTACTCCTAATAAGCGATGTTTAAATACAAAGAAGAAGAGAGATAAGGAAGCATATAAAGAATAACGCAGACTTGTTAAACGTAAAGTAGAAATGATGAAACAAACAATACTTGGGAAACGAAATGTAGGGATACCGAAACATACAAAGGAGGAAAAAGAACGAGCGAAGACAATAAAATCTTCACTCAAAGAAAATTAAAGAGACACCCAATCAGCGAAAAACAGTGACAACAACAAAAATGCAGATACACAACACAATGATATAAAGTGCGGCACCATATGGATCTAAGGTGTGGCAAGTGACAGAACAGAACAAAAAAATGATGTTAGTATTAGAAATGGACTTCCTGCGAACAGCAGCAGGGAATAAAAAACGACGAATGAGTACAAACGGCAATTGAGAAAAGATATAATACAATAAGGAGACTAGCTAGAGCGAATCCAATGGAGGAATCTTCTAGTAACGGAAGGGGCCGGCAGGACCCGCGACACCGTAGGCAGAGAGATATTATCACGTTAGAAACAAAAGGAGCTTTAAAACTGTTCAACTGTTAAGGTTTTAGACTTTTACAGCTCCTATTTTTTTTTAATGATGGTAGACGGTAAAATGGCAGGTGAGATAAGACAGAATATGACTAAAAGGTTCTTGTTTTGTCGTAGGTAGCATTTAACATTCCTGTCTGTTTAAGGTTATTAATTTAGGGCCAACCCAAATGAAAGCTAATTTTCACAGTTTATAAACAATTTAACTGCATACAGGTAGTTTAGTGACTGTTTGCTTGGCCAGAAAGAAACAACAACTCTTTAATTATTTTCTTTTGAAAAGTTATTCGTAAAATTTCAAAAATACCTGTGCGTAAACCATAACCGCTTCGCAGCTCTGAACAGCAACAATAAGCTTGTTTTCCTTTTCGTAAAAAATCTGCAGAATAGCCAAACCTATATTTATTGTCGCAAAGATCGAATACGTAGCGACAACTGCAAAAAGCATAAGTTTATTTTGCTGAGGATTTTGCCCGCACCATGTCAACAAACGTAACGAATATCTTAGAATTTCTCCACCAAGGTCTTCCATTTCCTAGAAATTGGGAATTTAATTATTTCAAATTACATACTCAGGACACCGACTAAAATTAAAATTTCCATTTAAGAGACTGCAGTTTTAAGCTGCCTAATTTACACGAAAATGAAAGGCTGAATAGGAAGTAAGGCAAACAAAATTATGTAATGAATGGTAGGTAATTAATATACTTAGATATTTTAAATAAGCATCGTTCCAAAATAGAAGGTCCACTTGAATTAGCAAAGGTTACCATTAATAAATAACTATAAGAATTTTTAAAAAAACCTTAAAGTTAAGGTACACTACAACTGATACGAAGTCGACTCAGAACATAGCTTTAACAGAATTTTTAGGGGAAATATTTCAGTTTCATACCTGTTGTCGGGGAAAGCAATATAAAAATACAAAATATTTTATATTAATTCCACCAAATGCGTAATCCCTGTTAAAAATGCTTGATTCTTTACAAGTGCTCCACTTTAGAAGAAATATCTAGAAATTCTTGTAAGTAAAGCTGCAGTTTCATATAGTATTATCAAAATTTCTACTAACACAGTCACATACTTCCCTCAGAGTCAGCCGACCTTCTGTATTTGTCTTAGTTGAAAACCAGGAAAAAATAACTCATTATAAGTTAAAGTTAAACCTATATTTATTCCTTAAGGTAGTTATCATAACAACTTTGAAAAACACCACTTCTTTATTCAGAAGCGCTTTCAGAAAACTGTAAACCTATAATTAACTTAAAGAGCACAAATTGATATAATAAGACATAATTTGTTATCAACTTGTGTGAAAGTATGCTATTTGTTAATTCAAGAAAAAATGTACGAGTTTACGTTAGACTTATTACGTAATTAAAGCTGCTGATAATGAAACGAAGGAAAACAACACTGAAAGAAAGGCTTTAAAGTTATGTAAACAATATTTTTGCTTTTTCAAAATTTTAAGGCGAGATAGGCAGTTTGATATGCAAACACAATGCAGTTAATATTTAACTACATAACTTTATTTTAAGAGTGACGTTTCTTAAAAATAAAACTTAACAGAAACACTTTAAAAAATTGTGTATGGCGATGTCTTTTATCCTGTATAACCTTAACATTTCCATTAAAGCACCTGAAAGGAAGACGAAACACAATGATGTAATATACAAACTGAGTCCTTAAGCGCGGCCGCCGACTCTATTTCGGAAAGTAGTTGACGTACGTTATAGTCCAGTCAACGAACGCTCAATAGGGGGGTGTAGAATGCATGGAGGGTGTCACAATTTTTGACTTCAGGGCTTTGTTTGGAGTCGTTAGGAGGTAAACATACTAAAAGTCCCCGGACATAGGAGGTGAGCGGGGTGCAGGGGGGGACCAAGAAGATCCCTTTTTTAGGTTTCTTGCTTATATCTTGAATAAGGTGCGTCTTAGCGAAAAAGTTATTATATACAAAATCAAAGGTGTCAAAATTTCCTACATTTTTGGTTGGTAAAGTTTTTTTATATCTCCAACCGTTTATGCGATATCCGCTATCAAAAATCGCTAATTTTCGAAAAAAAAATATAAAAAGTATATACCATTTTGAAGGAAGTTTAATCCTGTACAACTTCTTTTGCGGGAATTTTTCTGTAAACCGAAGAGATGAGGTGCTAGAGAGAAAAGTTTAACGAAAAACGGGAGGCAAAATATTTTCTTGCGAATATTAACGATTTTTTATAGCGGATTTCTCATAAACGGTTGGAGATAGAAAAAAACTTAAAAAATCAAAAATGTAGGAAATTTTATCAGCTTTGATTTTGTATGTAATGACTTTTTTGCTAAGATGCACAATCTTCTAGATATAAGCAAAAAAACAAAAAAAGAGACCTTCTCAGTCCCCCCCTGCACCCCGCTCACCACCAATGTCCGGGGACTTTTAGTATGTTTACCTCCTAACGACTCCAAACAAAGCCCTGAAGTCAAAAATTGTGACACCCTCCATGCATTCTACAATTCCTTTATTGACTGGACTATTAACGGGGAAAGAAATTTACGAATAAACTTGAGCCTAAAAAATCCATTAAAAATATTTTTAGACGCCGATTCTTTCAGCGGGCGACGCAATCGGGGGGCGGCATCATTAAATCGCACCTTTTTTGAAAAATTTCTAAATGAAGGTCTATTCGAATATTTCTAGATCAAAAGAACGTCTAATTTTACATAAAATGAATTCTTGAAGTTTTAATTATCTTTGACGATGGGCTGCGGGACGAAGACATAACCTCCAACGTTAAAAGTAGTTATATCTTTGGTTTGGATTTTTCTTTTTCAAAACACTCGATATTTTCCTAAAGCTATAAATATTTTCTACTGAAAATATTAGTTGAAATTTTTTTCCAACTTTTTTCATAAAATTCTCGTAGCATTTTAGCGGAAACTTGCCTTCAACTGCAGCTATCTCAAAAATTTCAAATACAAAGGCACAATAGTAGAAAAGATAGCTCACTTCTAGACCACATTTGAACTTTGACCTTTTGGTCTAGAAATCGTGTTTACAATTAAGCAAAAGGTCAAAGTTCAAAATATTGCTAGAGTAAAAATCATAAACTTTTGGGCTTCTATTCATGTGTCATTTTTTAGGGTGACTATTTTGGTGACAGTAATTTGTTGGAGGGGTTCTCAGGGCGTGGGGGAGTATTTTCGTGGGGAGCATTTTGGGGAGGGGGGTATTTTCGTGGGGAGTATTTGGCGGGGGGGTTATTTTCGTCGGGAGTAATTTTGGGGGGGTGGTATTTTCATGGGGAGTAATTTTGGAAGGGGGGGGGTGAATTTTCATGGAAAGTGTGTGGGGGGGGTGTTAAATAAAAAAGACGTTAACTATGATGTGTTGTGATTTTTACTTCTGATACGGATAAACATTGCTACTCCCGAACCCTTTCCTTCCTCTACCCAACGGAATACTTAAGTGTATTATATTTTTAAATTGACCGAAAACAGCGTAGTTTTTTTAAAAGAGCTAAACAACAATGAAGAAGAGTAGTAAACATGAAACGGTTCCTATATATATTTGGAGTAATTTAGAGGAGAAATAGTAAATGCAAAACCCTCTAATTTTTAATTAGTGCGGTTTAAAGAATTGGATTTAAAAGTACTGGAACCATTCAAAGCGTGAGTAGCGATTTTTTTAACAATGGAGAAATAAACCTGGAACTACAAGAATTCACTGCAGTTTCAACCGGTAATTATATTTTTCCGTGTATACCAGAAGTAAAAATAATAATAACATGTATATGTTATCTATAATATTTAATGTCTTTTTTTATTTTACACCTCTCACTAACCGTCTTTCTATTTTACCGATTACGTATATAAGGCGGTTGACAATTAACAGTTACCACCAAACGGTGGTGAGCAAGCAAGAAGTAATATGGAAAGTTAACGTGAATTAATGGAAATATCCGAAGTATTGAAGGTAGCCGAAGAAGAAGAAAATATGGACGTATGGCCTGAAGGTTCGCAAAATACTTATACTTTACCGTGGTATGTAAATTTTGATTATGATGATGTGTTGTTAGAAGATAAGAAAAGGAAAGCGGAAGAAGATGTTAGGACAGTAAAGAAAATGAAAGTAACGGAAGAAGAGATGATACAAGAAGAACCACGATTTATGTCTGCTAATGTGAATTATGAAACGAAAATAATTGATGGGAAAAAGTACATATGGTGCCCGGGGTTTAGTATAAATAAAGATAAACCAGATGACATTTTAGTATGGACATATGAAGGACGTGTGGTACCATTTTCTCGAAGCTACTGTGATTCTGGAGGTTTGGATTTATATTCCGCAGAGGATATAATTGTAGAAGGAAAAAGTATAGTGAAAATCAGAACTGGGTTTGGTATGAAATTACCTGTAGAAACGGTAGGGATGATTTGCGATAGATCATCTGTTGTTAGTAGTAGTAATTGTATAGTGGTAGGAGGACTAATAGATAGTGATTATTTAGGAGAGATTAAAGTTATGATGTACAATATGTGTGATAGTAAGGAAAGGTTTTTTAAAGGAGAGAGAATAGCTCAAATGTTAATTTAAAAAAGGTATCGTGAAAACAATGTAATTTTGTTGAATAAACCTTTAAGTATTCCGTTGGGTACAGGAAGGAAGGGGTTCGGGAGTAGCAATGTTTATCCGTATCAGAAGTAAAAATCATAACACATCATAGTTAATGTCTTTTTTATTTAACACCCCCACCCATAATCTCCATGAAAATTCACCCCCCCCCCTTCCAAAATTACTCCCCATGAAAATACCACCCCCCCAAAATTACTCCCCACGAAAATAACCCCCCCGCCAAATACTCCCCACGAAAATACCCCCTCCCCAAAATACTTTCCAACGAAAATACCCCCCCTCCCGCCCTGAGAACCCCTCCAATGTTACCGAACGCCAATAAGCATCGTGGTACGAACAGGCTCCGCCTACTCCTCACCGTGCGCCGGCGACGGAGACGGATCCCTTTATAAGGGCCAGCAGCCCCTAATTCCAGGTCAATCTCCTCTGAGTGAGTCGAGAGAGACCAGCGACAGCTAAACCTTAGCCAAGCAACACCATCGTCTTCATTGACATCCTGCCGGACCGTCAAGCTGCCATCAAGGACCGTCAAGCCGCTGGCATCCTCCGAGGACCGTCATCGCTGCTGACATCCATCCAGGCCCATCCACGCCGCGGCCACCCATCCAGGACCGCCGCCGCTGATACTCGCTTTGGCCGCATCCCGACCGCCACCACCGCGCCTTAGGGACGTGTGTGAATTCTTGACGTTGAACACTTAGGTGAATGTCCCAAACCGGACAAGACTAACCCCTGTGTATATTTCTCTTTCAGCCCTTAAGACTATATTGACTCTATACTTGTGTGTGTATATATGTATTCGTGTCTTGTATTTATTGTATATATATATTTGTGTGTAAATAATAACCATAAACCAAGCTTGAGCGTCCAACTCTGCGAGTCGCCACAGACGCCGTCTTGACGCCTTCAAGCCGTCTGGTGACACCAACAAATTACTGTCACCAAAATAGTCACCCTAAAAAATGACACATGAATAGAAGCCCAAAAACTTATGATTTTTACTCTAGCAATATTTTGAACTTTGACCTTTTGCTTAATTGTAAACACGATTTCTAGACCAAAAGGTCAAAGTTCAAATGTGGTCTAGAAATGAGCTATCTCTACTACTATTGTGCCTTTGTATTTGAAATTTTTGAGGTAGCTGCAGTTGAAGGCAAGTTTCCGCTAAAATGCTACGAGAATTTTATGAAAAAAATTTCAACTAATATTTTCAATAGAAAATATTTATAGCTTTAGGAAGATATCGAGTGTTTTGAAAAAGAAAAATCCAAACCAAAGATATAACTACTTTTAACGTTGGATGTTATGTCTTCGCCCCGCAGCCCATCGTCAAAGTTAATTAAAACTTCAAGAATCCATTTTATGTAAAATTAGACGTTCTTTTGATCTAGAAATATTCGAATAGACCTTCATTTAGAAATTTTTCAAAAAAGGTGCGATTTAATGATGCCGCCCCCCGATTGCGCCGCCCGCTGAAAGAATCGGCGTCTAAAAATATTTTTAGTGGATTTTTAGGCTCAAGTTTATTCGTAAATTTCTTTCCCCGTTAACGTACGTCAACTA
This sequence comes from Melanotus villosus, assembly GCA_963082815.1. Lineage (NCBI taxonomy): Eukaryota > Metazoa > Arthropoda > Insecta > Coleoptera > Elateridae > Melanotus > Melanotus villosus. Next base: position 9,161,395 of record OY720419.1, on the reverse strand, counting down.
CTTTCCGAAATAGGGTCGGCGGCCGCGCTTAAGGACTCAGTTTGTATATTACATCATTGTGTTTCGTCTTCCTTTCAGGTGCTTTAATGGAAATGTTAAGGTTATACAGGATAAAAGACATCGCCATACACAATTTTTTAAAGTGTTTCTGTTAAGTTTTATTTTTAAGAAACGTCACTCTTAAAATAAAGTTATGTAGTTAAATATTAACTGCAATTGTGTTTGCATATCAAACTGCCTATCGCGCCTTAAAATTTTGAAAAGGCAAAAATATTGTTTACATAACTTTAAAGCCTTTCTTTCAGTGTTGTTTTCCTTCGTTTCATTATCAGCAGCTTTAATTACGTAATAAGGCCAACGTAAACTCGTCGTCAATAAAAATGTTATGTTTAGTGAGATTTAAATAAAACACTTGTTATCTATTACTAAAATTTATTTAGGGGTATCTCAGGTAAATAGTATCTATGATGTAGAACTGTTCGAACTCGAACTTGATGTATCACTCTCAGATGTTACCCTTCCACTACCGGCACTACTTCTCGTAGTCCTGCATCTTCCACAAGAATTTTGACTACATTTTCTGGAACTTTTTTTTTGGCTTGATATGTTGGACTCTGAAAAACTACTGCTACTACTAGAAGAAGTAGTCTGACTTTTTCTATACTCCAGTGCTTGTCTGATATATGGGTAACGTTGTAAGTACGTCATTGCGTTCCCATTTTCCGCCTCCTGAATTGCTACCACAACAACGCTAGTTCCTGGTTGTTCTAAGCGGAAGTGCCGAAGATAGTTGAAGAATGCATTCTTTGAAATTTTACCACCACTCATTGTTTATCCAAAAATCCAAAGGGGTAACAAAAACTTTGAATAGCAATGTCAAATGAGATAAATAAATTACGGTTGATAACAACAACATAATTGTTTCCAAAGCTAGTCGATTTAAAATATTACATAAGTGACAGCGTCAACTACAAAATCAGAACTCGCATAAATCAAGCACTCCGATAGGTAAGAGGCGAGGGGACTCACGTTAATCAAGCACCACGAAGGGAATAGAAAACTACCACGTCCACGTCGTTGTTCCTGGGTTATACTAAAAGTAGTTTATTTACCAGCCATCTGGATTTCTAGAGGTTCTCAGTTCTCAATTGATGAAATCAGAAAAATTAAATTTCGGCGATTACAGCGCCATCTATCACGAATCGAAGAAAATGGTCCGAATAAAAGTTTCATATTTGTTGACGTGCTATCCGAATCTGCAACAAAAAATGGGGGTTCCTATTTAGAATTTCAAAATTCCCCACGCGGTGGTTAATTTTAGCACTAGTGAATTTCCCCCGCGAAAATATTAACTTTTATTTCGGACAGTTTTTTCGTATAATGCTTCTTTTTCCAGATATTTAAAAATTGCAGGTTAAAAAATCAGATGGTATAACCAATAGATCATTTTAGGATACAACCCCAGTTATTTCAAAACATACGTCAAGTCCATAGGGCTCTAGTGGCTTTGTGCTTTATCCTCTACAAATCGCATTTAAAAGTTAACTTGCTATCCAACATGACTCCCAGAAATGACTCCCAGGTATTTAACTTCATTCTCCACCTTTAATGGAATATCGTAGAGGTGTAATTCTTTTAAGTCATGTGGCTCCCTTTTCCTTGTGACTGGTACTACAGGGGTTTTAGTCGGATTAACGGATAAGGCTTCTTCTCTGCACTACAAACCAACAAAGTTTAAACACCCCTGCACAGGGTTTAAGCTTAATGGCTGCGCATTAACATCAGTATTGTTGCATTGTCGGCATAGTTTTATATGCTACTTTATTTAACCCTCTAAAAAGATCATCCAAACGAGACACCATAACAGGGATTAAAGCAGGTTGCAAGTTTTAAAGCATTTTAGGACATTCTTTTGCCGCGTCTGGTGTTGTTATCTCAGACATACCTGCTTTATTAGACTCTTAGCTTAGGCAACATCTTTTATGTTCACGTTATTTAACAATATTTAATATACAGGGTCCTGCAGCTCACCTCCCGTCTTATGTAGCTCATTTATTAATAGACATAGAATTTTTATATATCGCACACGTTGTCTGTACCCGAGGACGCATTTCTGGAAAATATTTTTGATTATACAGGATGTTCTCAAAAAGTGTGACGTCATTATGATATATTTTTTTAGATTACACGCCCGATATTTTTTTGCATATTTGGGTTCCTCTTGTGGTTACCTACATACCCCTAAAATTTGGTTGAAATCGGTTCAGCGATTTCAACAAAAAAAAAAAAAATAGATAAAAAACTGTTTTGCACTACTGATTTTAAAACTTGATAAAAGATACAAATAGTGCCTCGTTAATAAAATTAAAAGAGGTACCTATTAAGTAAGGTAATATCAGTTTCGTTAACCTAGTTTGGTTGATCCGAATTATACAGGGTGTCCAAAATGTAGTGTCAAACTCTTCAAATTTTAAAGCAATTTATTTGCCTTATTTTCAATTGGAGCCCCTGTATATTTTTATGTCATTCGATGCTAAATTAAAAAATAAACATTTTTTCTAAATACAACCCTATCAAAATTCCTAACACATTAAAAGTTATTCGGCGAAAACTCGTTTTGGTAGCAAACTATTCCAATTAATGCCTATTAATATTAACGGATTTTGACATAATTTTGTAATTACAATAGTAGATTACGTGCCAAGTTCAGAAAAGTGGATTTTTACTAGACGAGTATGGCAGGTTTGAGTACGAGCGATAGCGAGTACTTAAATGCCATACTATTTTTTCGCATTTTATATTCTCACATAAAAAGTTATCTAAATTTATTGAGATACATTCTGAATAAAATTAATAAAAACACTGAAAAAAGTAGGCGGATTCTCGATAACATAGTAATCTGACAGGAACTGTTTTTGACATAACAGAATTCAATTCAAACAAATAAATACATTTTTTTTGGAAATCTAATTCCGAAATGGACTTGAGTGACGAAAATAACTTGGAAAACCATTCAGAAGATATTTTAAATGCTGCCCGAGAAGCTGTCAAATTGCATTTTAATGAAACCTGACGTTGCTATGCAGTAACGGTTGCTATACTGTAAAGTGACCCATTACTACACGGTTTTGAGTGTACTAATGTAATACATTAGTGTATGAAACGTGAAAAAACATATGATATCAATAAATTGTTTTTCAATGCCAGCTTTTTTCATTGAAATTACTATTGGAATAGTTTGTTACCAAAACGAGTTTTCGCCGAATAACTTTTAATGTGTTAGGAATTTTGATAGGGTTGTATTTAGAAAAAATGTTTATTTTTTAATTTAGCATCGAACGACATAAAAATATACAGGGGCTCCAATTGAAAATAAGGCAAATAAATTGCTTTAAAATTTGAAGAGTTTGACACTACATTTTGGACACCCTGTATAATTCGGATCAACCAAACTAGGTTAACGAAACTGATATTACCTTACTTAATAGGTACCTCTTTTAATTTTATTAACGAGGCACTATTTGTATCTTTTATCAAGTTTTAAAATCAGTAGTGCAAAACAGTTTTTTATCTATTTTTTTTTTTTTTTTTGAAATCGATGAACCGATTTCAACCAAATTTTAGGGGTATGTAGGTAACCACAAGAGGAACCCAAATATGCAAAAAAATATCGGGCGTGTAATCTAAAAAAATATATCATAATGACGTCACACTTTTTGAGAACATCCTGTATAATCAAAAATATTTTCCTGAAATGCGCCCTCGGGTACAGACAACGTCTGCGATATATAAAAATTCTATGTCTATTAATAAATGAGCTACATAAGACGGGAGGTGAGCTGCAGGACCCTGTATACAGCATAAAAGTACGAAGTATAAAAGTCCCACAGCGTAGAATATATTATACTATATTGTGTCTATTAATAGTATATTATGCAATGAGCATTTAATGATAGCCATTAAATGGGAGTTGCATACACTATTTTTTCTACGACCAGTTATAATAATGAAAAAATAGGCACCTTTTGAAAAGCTGCTACTTAACCTTATTTTTGACAACTTTGCTGCTATTGGTTATCTCAATTAAGAAACATCAACAACTCGCGTAACTATGGTTACCAAATAAGATACTTTGCTGCTATTGGTTATAAACTTGTATCTTAATGAAAAATCTGTATCTTAATGAATATCATTAAAGTACAGGTAGTAAATGTTTAATGAATCAATTAGATTATGGGAGTAGAAAAAACATATAATTGTTTAGGCAACAATAAATTTTGTTTCCAGAGGTGCGATAACTTTTCTGCTTTTATTAGAAATACAATCTTGTTCTCTAAATGGGCAATCAAGGAACTTAACCACAATTATTGACATTAAAAGCACACCATAACGGTAATTAAAAAAAGCAAACAAGAAAATATGTTTATAAACTTTTAAGTCTCATTTAATGATTCCCCAGGGCCCTCAAAACGGTACAGAACGAGTATGAAATTCTGCAAACCTAAAATATCAAATTAACCTTTTAAAAAAACCTTCCATTCGGAAAAATTACTCACATTTATTACGGTTCGGCAATTCATTGTTACTAATCCTCCTGCTGTAAACAATATTTCTCTTTGAGATCTCTGCATTACGAACGGAATTATAGTTTTCGCAGCCGTAGTGTGTTTAAAATTCCAGCCAGATTCGTAAATTCCTTCGGCAACTGACGTGGCCTGTTTAGGAAATACACTTACAGTATTCTTAAAGTTCAGATACAAAAATCTCAAAATAGCGGGAGCTTCAATAAATTTTAATTCATGTTGATCGTCGGGTTTTTGTTAATTTCAATAAATGTTTGTAAACAAATTACTTGTAAGAGGGAACAAGTGTACGTGTGCCACCGGTTGTTAATGACTACGGATATATTATTAATTTATAATGATTGTTTTTTTTGCTTGTTAGAAAAGGTGTTGTTTGGCTAGTTCTTTACATTAAACGTTTCATTTTCTAAAACCTTCATTTTAGTGCAACACTCCCTCACATACTTACTTAAGGTTGTTTCGTAAATGTTAGATTTACTTATACAGATATTATTGCTTAATCATATGGTAAGCTGATAGATATAAATTAATAAATTAATAAACTCATTATCCTCAAGTTAATAATGTCCAAATAAATGCGTTCGGCTACAACCACACAAGTGTAAAAAAATACTGAAATTATTTATTGAGTTTCTCAATTATTATTGATTTCAAAACACTTATGCCCATACTTATAGTCGATACTCAGCTCGGTCTTGAACTTCAGCATTATTCAAGTAACAAAATGGCTATTATAGTCGTTGCTTCCCGACTAAAAACGACTTCGAGCATGCTTTGAGCGTACTTGACTCAAGGTTGGTCACACCCTACCTTGAGACGGGCTTGAGGCGTGCTTTACTGTTTACGCAACCCACATTGCATTAAATAAGCTAGTAGTAAGGAAGTTATGTGGGTTGCCTAACCATAATACCTAGAATATTGTAATTTATAATTTAAATTTTAATTATGACTTTATAGGTACTTCCTTTTTGGATATTTCCCCAGCAGTTGCTAAAATAACAATTAATAGCTTAGCAATTTAAATTTCATTTTAGCAACTGGTACCCTATCTACAGTATTTTTCACCTAGGATTTGGGTTGTGTCGTCAGTTGGATTGTGAATTTATCAACAGTGCGTTGATAAATTCACAATCCAACTATACTCTATACTTCATCTCTTTCTAAACTAGGTTTTCATTACCTACTGCGCACGAATGCGTGTCTAAACACACAGTTTTTGGACGCTAGATGAAAAATACTGTAGCTACAACATGTTGAGATTTGTCAATGTTATGTAAACTGTAACCTTCTAGAATATGACGAATTGTTATTATTTTATGAAATCACTGGCTCTTACGCCTACGCTTGATTTCTGTACGTGCTCTTAGAGCAATTCTAGTTACATGTGGTGTAGTTTTATGATTTAAATTTAGTCTCAAGGCAAACTTCATCATGTAACGTGTGTTCTAATAAATTCTAAAATCTTCTAAAACTATTTTCTCCGATCTACCCTCAAAACCTCAACACAACAAAGAAGTCTTACCTCATCAGTAATATAGTTCAAAGGAACGCAGTAAATCGAAAGTTGTATTAAACCAGCGATTAGTCCACCCACATACCTTAATAACGTAAATGCGTTGCTACTGTAATAATAAAAAGAATTTTAGAGAACGAAATGAAGTTATAGTGTTATCAGTGGGATAGGAAATTAAAACTTATTTTCTTCCAAATTTTTTATAGCTACAGTAGCTTTAATTGAATATTTTCTAAATTTTAACATATTAATTTATTTTCAGAAGCCCAAGATCATCTGAAGAGGTGGAAATAATTTGCTACAACCTTCAATGTCATTCATAATTAATATTTATACAGGGTGCTTACCCTAAAATGTTGAGCCCGAAAATGTTTAAATATGCAACACATCACTTACAAAATTCTACACTTTCGAATCGCTTGAGAATTAATTAATTAATCTACTGTTCATCAATCTGTCAACTAATTATTGCTTAAGCAACACGATGGATGCTCTGATCTGAATCTTTTAATTACAAAAAATTAAAAATGAAGGAGGTTTGAGTTGCTATATAGAGTGCATGCTTAAAAACTTTCAGGATCAACGTGGCATTAAAAGGGCTCCTTGTATACTCGTATACACTCGGTTTTTTATAAGTAACTTTTCTTATCAATTTGAAATAATTCCAATAAATTGAAATACCTCTCAAATGCAATGTACATCTCCACAAAGCACACCAGAGCAACTGTAATATACTCGACCAACATTATTGGTGAATACGCATCCTTGAAATTATTAGAAAACCTTTAAAAATTAATTTAAATAATTTCCAATAATAAGTCAACGTTATATTACTTCAGTAAAAATGTGTGGTGCCGAATGTTGCAAACTAATTCTGTTAAATAAGTTTTGTCCCCCATTTTGCCATCGGAAATGGACGTGTTTAGATTTTGCAAAGAATAACGTAGCATCTTGAACTGCACCATAAGATTGATGCAAATACTTAAAAAGAACGCTTCGTAAGCCGCTACGTGTAAGGCAATGTATGGTACAATTATTTCCTGGGTAATTACTACGTATTTAAATAAGGTGTCTTGATCTTGCATCGTCCATGGTCCCACTGGTAATTCTTTAGTCAGGTAAAAATTTCCTATTACCATCGTTATAAGTACAAACATTAGGCGAAAAAAGTTTTTCTGCACTTGTAAAGTACGCTCGAAGGTGTTGTCTAGTTCTCTTTGAATGTTCTTTTCAAACCGATCAGTTTTCCAGAACTGTTTTGTATCGTTGATAAGACGACGAAAACTGTTTACCTTAATTGCAAGGGTTAAGGATTTAATCATGCCCTAAAAGAAGGAAATGGTTATTAATTTGCAATTAAGTTAAAGTTTGTTAATGTCTTTCAAGGAATTTAAAGTTTCGCGATGTAAATAAAAATATGTTTGTTTTTGGATTGCAAAATTAAAATAAGAAAATATTTCTTAAATATTTTCGAAATGTTTGTTTGGGGAGTTTTTTGACAATTTCTTTAGAGAAATAGGTAATACAAACTAGAAGAATTGTACGATTTAATTGTACAATGGATACTCAGAAAAAAGTAAAAATATTTCTTGTTTTTGGTTGAGAATTTATCCATGAAAAGACAAATTTAGACATAGGTACCCCGTAAATGGCATACTGAGAAAGTTAAATAGTTTTGTTTTTAAACGGGCTCGCCGATCCCAATTCTGAATCGAAGGGGAGCTTTGGAAATATTAAGCCATTGTATTCAGCTTTAACAGGCTATTACTATCCGTAGTGAGCTGAGTCTGGTTCGAGTCACCTGTCCAAGTTCTGATCATGGGTACCGATGCTTAACTTTGCAGAGCGATGCGCCAAGCCAATCCTCACTACCGTACTGCTTCCCCTATACAGGGTGTCTCAGACATGACTCCCCAGGCCTATAACTTTGTTATTTAAAAAAAAAAGTGGTTCGAATCCCTGCGGAGGTGATATTTTTCTAAATATGGAATTTACATTATTTCGTTAAAAAAATATATTTACCAAAAGGAGTGAATCCTTAAAATTTAATTTAAAATAATTTCCCTAAATGAAGGCATTCATTACAAGAAATCACAGCTGTCCTGATAGTTGATGCGAACCCGCTTAGACATTAGCGGCTCATTAACTACTGGATACGATTTCTAATGCACACTAGATTTCACAGTTTCCAATTACTATATTTAGACGAATATCACATCTTCAGAGATCTGCCTCTGTAGCTCAATGGTAGAGCAGTGGCGCGTATAGCCGAAGGTCAGTGGTTCGAATCCCTGCGGAGGTGATATTTTTCTAAATATGGAATTTACATTATTTCGTTAAAAAAGATAGTTAACCTAGGAGAAGGAAACTTCGAATACAAATTACCTGTTTTCCCTGGTTGGGGGTTGGTCTTGAGTCTGTACCGCAATGGCCGGAAAACCTTTTAAACTACTAAAAATCTTAGAGACGTGCTTCTGGTGCAGCCGGACAGATTTAATAGAAATGGCTATGTTCAAGGAAAAATTTTTTTGAATTTTGGCACTTGAAATGTAAGAGTTTTTCAATAAGGGTGATATGTTTTGAAATTGACATAGCGGCCATATTTGAAATGTCAAAGTTATCTGTCGTTGTCAAATGTGTTTAGTAAAGACTGCAATTTCACCATAGAAAGATATACGCTTTAGCAACGTTTGAGAATGGAGATTCCATTACTGTGAATGGTGAGCGGTACTGATCGATGACAACTAACTTTTTATGGCCTGAACTGAATCATATTGATTTAAATAACATCTGGTTCCAACAAGTAGGCGCTATGTGCCACACAGCCCGTGAAACAATTGGTTTATTGCGTCAAAAGTTTGGTCAGTTGATTTTTCCAGAAATGGACCTGTGGAATGGCCTTCAAGAAGCTGTGCTTTAAAACCTTTAGACTTCTTCTTGTGGCGTTATTTAAAGTCTATTGTTTATGGGAATAAACCCGAGAGAATTGATGCATTAGAATTGAATATTCAACGCTCCATTCGTGACATAAGGCCTAATTTATTGAATAAAGTTCTTGAAAATTGGGTTCATAGAATTCGGTCTTGTATGAGAACTAGAGGCGGTCAATTAAATGATGTTATTTTGAGAACTTAATTGCATCGATGACACTTCAATATAAAATAAAAAGTTTTGATCTACTTCTATTTGTTGTTGGTTCAGTTCAATTTAAAAACATATCGCTCTTATAGGAAAACCCTTTACAAGGAATTGCAATAAAAAATACAGAAGTCCCTGAAGAGATTAAGAAGCAAAGAATAGACATAGGTGTACAGTGTACATACCCAAATTAAAAAACAAGATAAGGGTGTGTAAGAAAAAGGGGATCACACACACATTTATAGTGATGTAGACAAGAACACGAGAGCGAAATGTGGAGGTTCGATAGTTATACACAAAAGATTGAAGAACTATATAAAAAAGATGGGAACAAATCAATGAGGGTTTTATTACAGTTCAAATGAAATTATTGAGCCATGGTGTCAAAATAATAGGAGTAGGATGCTACTATTATAGTAGCAGAAAAGGAAGGGTACACATACCAGCTTACTAATATTTTAAGTGAAGTAAACCCCAACAGGAAATAGTATTGATGGGAGATTTTAACGGTAGAATAGGATTAAAAGTGGGAAGATATGGAGAAGCAAAAACGACACTGGACGACAATGGCCGAAGAATAACAGAAATGTGTGAACATTTTTCGTTGTCTATCTTAAATGGATTCTTTAAGCACAAAATGATACATAAATAACGTGGAGACAGTGCAAGTTCATGATCAGAATCGATAATTGACTGCATCATCATCATACACAGTGACATACGTGCACTTGGTGTTAGGGTGCAGCGAAGAGCTGGATGTGGTTCTAATAGTTTCTTAGTAAAAGGTAACTTGTATGAGTACTTTAAGTACAAAGACAAACCGAATCAACATTGGAACACGGTAAAAAAAGTAGAATATACCAAGTACAGCATTAACAAATTTCTATATAGGCTGAGATTATCGAATTATATCGGAACAGAATTGAAAAATTAGATGGAAGTGCTGAACTTTTGTACAATAAAACTAAAAGAAAAACAACCAAAGATGCGTTGAGACAAATCGTAATGATAACAACAAAGATAGTTGGTGGAATGATGACATTCGAGAACTGGTTGAAGATAAGAAGTACCTTTTAAAAAAATGGCTATCAACCCAAGATGCAGAAGACAAAAAACAATATCAGCATTGTAATAGACAAGTTAAAAATAAAGTGAAGTAAATCTTAAGACTGTAACGTGGTACGATAGATGTTCCGAAGTGGATAATCGGATGAAGTATGGAAAATGATTAAACAACTAAGAATTAATGATAGAAATACGCTACATCCAATTACCATAGACAGCTGAAAAAAATTTTACGAAAACCTTGTATACGAAATCAGAAACGAATACAAAAATTTACAATACGAACCTTTGGATATTACGGATTAACACTATGAAGATGATCCGAAAAGCACTAAATGGGGTGGATCTTCAGGTCCTGATAAAATATGCCATACAGTTTTACACATCTGCCGAAAGTTACCTGCAATAGCTTCTAGTCAACTGCTACTGGAAATTCATTCCGATATTTTTCCAAGCAACTTTGTATTGAATATGTCTAAATCCTATCAACTTTTGTTCTAATGTGAAAATAAGATTCGATCACAAAAACGTTCTGTTCTGCACTAAAAAACCATTGTGATTCGTCATTGAACCGTGAAAAACTGGAAGATCACTCGCTTGTTAGTTCTAAAAAGAACTGGTTTTCTTACACACACCAAAAAATAGTTTTACATTTGTTTGTTGCCAATTACGCGTAAAATGGCGTTTGCAAGCTGACATTAGACGCTATCAACTAGGCCCAGCTACATACGGTAAAGCTGACCGATGCAAATACCAGCCAACTTGACCACAGGTTCTTTTGAACGCTTGTTACAACAAGCACTGCACAATTATACCTAAAAGTGTCGAGGAATGGATATACCGATAGGAAACGATATCTTACAAACATTAATTTTTGCGGATGATCAAATTATTACAGCTGGAGGTAGAGAAAACGGTGAAAATATGTTACGGAAATTGACGGAGGAGTATATGGGGTTTACAAATCAACCTAGATAAAATGAAATATATGGTAGTAGGCGATCAAAGCAGAGATATACTTATACATACCCCGTGTCCACAGGGTTTCGCATCATGGAATCAGAGCAACGTTAATTTATCCCAAAGATCAGCTCTTGCTTTTACGAAAACAGCTTTAACAACAAACCCTATTATATTTATTTTTCTATGGCAATAAACGATTAAGTGGCATTCAACTTGACGTATGGTTTGAAACAAATCAAGTCCTATTTGAATTTATACTAATCGTCATGAATATTTACGCTGTGTAAGAAAAAGTTCAAATAGTGAAATGGGTCTACACAGGAAACAGTTACAGGTAAACGTGTAGATGATTTGCAACGACATATCCCAACAAACCTCGTCCTGCACACACTACTGTTTGAAGAATCATAAGCAGATTTGAAAATACTGGTAATGGTTGCTCAAGATTTGTAGCACCTGATATCATTAATCCTGCGGTTCATGATCGTGAAATTGCTATAATGGCAGCTGTTCGTGCTTACCCCAACATATCAGTGCTGCAATTAAGTGCAGAAAATGGGTTAAGTAAAAGTTACGTACCTAAAATATTAAAGAAACATAAATTTAAATCGTATAAATATCAGCCTCATCAAGAATTGCGAGAGGGAGATTCCGAAAACAGATCTGCATTTTGTCAAATTATGATGGATAAATGCAACAATAAACCCGATTTGCTAGAAAGAGTGTGCTTTACCGGCTAATATACGTTTACCTTAAATAATCAATCACATTCTCAAAATTTTCGATATTGGAGTACCTACAATCCCCATTTATTGTAAAAATACATACACAATATCCACAGAAAGTTAATGTTGGGTGTGGAATATTAAATAACATTGTAATTGGACCTTATTTTATGAACGGAACGTTGACCGCAGAGAATTATTTAGAACTTTTAATTGAAACTATTTGTCCTGCAATTGAACATACAATGCTTGGAGATGAGCAACCGATATAGTACCAACACGATGGCTGGACCGCTCACAATTCAGCAGTAGTTAAAGAATTCCTAAACAATACCTTTCACGAAACCTGGATTGGACGTGGAGGTGCAATTGGTTGGCCCGCTCGATCCCCGGATTTGGCTCTGAACGATTTTTTTCTTATGGCCTTGCTTAAAATCTAAAGTTTACTCTTCCCGAGTTCATCTTAATTTAGATTATCTTAAAGATAAAATTACCGAAGTGTGTTTTAATATTAGTCCCCGATTGTTAGATAATGTTAGATGTAATTTTTATGATAGGTTAGGATACTGTATGGCAGTAAATGGAAACTTATTTGAACATTTAATTTGAATACTCCTGTTGTAATTTGTTTGGTTGCGAAATTGATTAAATTATTTATTTTTGTTGTTTTTGATTTTTGTGTATTATTTGTTACTTGCAAATTCAGTTTTAATGGTCAATGCTTAGCAGCAGTTTGACTATCAATTGACACCGGAACAGTAGATCTTTAAAATAAACTAGCATCACTCCAGCGCCATGGTGCGTAGTCTCGTGGACGCACGGTATTATAAAAGCCGGCACAGAGCATAAATATTTAGGTGTTACTACAACGCATGAAGGAGAAATAAGGAAGGATATCTCAAATAAAGTGACCCAAGGAACTAGAACAACTCAACTGCTTAACACAATCTTATGGAGTAAAAAGATCACAAAAAAATGCTTTGTACAAAGTCTACCCACAAACGGTGAGAACTGAGAACGGAAAGAAAAAGTGACAATGGCAATGCTATTAAGAAATCTGGCGGGAAATGATTGGGAAGATTGCAAAATGTGGCATCTAAGAAGCGACAAGTGACAATGAGAGCTTATATATTAAAATACTAAATTACCTGTCCATAAGCAATAAAAGCTTCGCAGCTCTGAACAGCAACTTTGAGCTTATTTTCCCTGACGTAGAAGAGCTGAAGAATAACTAAGCCTAGATTCACTGTTGCCAAGATCGAATGCGTAGCCACAACTGCGAAAAGCGTTAGTTTATTTTGCTGGGGATTTTGTCCGCACCATGTTAACAAACGTAACGAATATTTTAGAGTTTCTCCACCTAGATCTTCCATTTCCTAAAAATTTAATTATTTCAAATAGCAAAATAAAGGAGACATTCACTACACCGACTATGAGAACAAAATTTTCATTTAAGATATTACAGCTTCAAGGATGGACTCGCTTGGGAAGATATTGAAAACATTAATTATTTTTAAGTCGGTGATTACTTTGGACATAACAGTAAATTACAACATTTTAAAGAAGCCTAATTTAAACGAAAATGAAAGACTAAATACGAAGTAAAGCTTTAAGGCTTTATACTGTAAGATTGTAACGTAACTTAAAATGAACAATTATTGAAGTTCTGTTAAATAAATTTTCATCATATTCACAAACAAAATTATATAATGGATGGTAATTGAAAAAAAAAATTATAAAGAAAATGCAAGTTTTTCTAATTTCTTGATTCGAGGCATAGAGAAGCAACAAATGCGAAAGTGTCCTAAGATTTAGTTTCACCAGCTATCTTTTCTGTTGCTTTAAGTAAAAAATTTTATTAAAAAAGGTAATCATTAAAATATATAAAATATCTGGAAGATGAAGTTACTAGCAGATGGTAGACCTGGCGCTAACTCAACCACAAGAGGTATTTTGAAAATAATCTTTAAGGGCTGTATCTCAGTTTAATACCTGTGGGCGAAAATTTTATACAAAAATATTTTATATAAAGTAATTCTTCAAAATGCTTAATTACTGTTAAAGATGCTTGATTCTACACAAGTGCCCCACTTATGGAGAACTACCAATAAATTCTTGTAAGTAAAGCTGCAGTTTCATACAATTTTTTTAATACTCCAACTAACACTATCACACACTTGCTTCAGTTTCAGCCGAACTTCTGCATTTATCTCATGAAAAAAATGACTCATTATAAGTTGAGCTTAAACCTATATTTATCTCTTTTGGTAGTTATCGTAACAACTTTGAAAAACACCACTTCTTTATTCATAAACGCACCTTCAGAAAACTGTAAACCTATAATTAATTTAAAAAGGACAAATTGATATAATAAGACATAAGTTGTTACCAACATTTGGGAAAGTGCGCTATTTATTAATTAAAGAAAAGTTCTACGACTTTATGAATTGTTGGGATTATTACGTAATTTAAGGTGTTGATAATGAGACGAAGAAAAGCAACACTGAAAAAGCTATGTAAGCAATATTTTTAATTTTCGGAAATTTCAAAGGAAAGATGGACAGCCTAATACGCAAACACAGTAATTGGAATTAATTGAAACACGTAGCTTTATTCTACGACTGAAGTTTCTTAAATGTATCACTTAACAGGAACACATAAAAGGAATTATGTATCGTGATTTTATTCCAGTAAAGCACCTCAAAAGGAGACGAAAAACAATGATGAAATGTAGCTATGTAGATTTTAATATTTAAATTAGCTTGCAGCACAGCTTAATATTTCAGCAGCAAGAATGGCAATAAATTTCGTAATCAGTTATAGCATTCCTTCAAGAGGACCGACGACTAAGGGCTGGTTTCTCCATTGCCTTTAACTTTAACTTCAAGTTATTTTTTATGGTAATTCTTCTCAGTTCAATAGTTTCCGTAGTACCTAAGTGTTCTGAAATAACTTACAAATTCAAACCAAGTTATCTATAGGCAATAAATCTTACAGAGTTCGCAATAGTTTGAAATGTGTGTAGAAAACTAATGTAAAACCTAAAAGGGTTCTAATTTGAATTTGAACACACACACAATCAAATTTATGTCCTTGTCTTAGGTTTTAGACTAAAATCGGTCCTTTAAACTCGAAATTAGGCTATTTGAAATTCAGATCGATTTTAGCGTATTTCTAGTATACATTTGAAGTCGTGCATAAGATAATCAAATTGAATTTATTTTAACTTAAAGGTTGTGAGTTGAATACAGACTTTTTCGATTTTTAGGCTAATCTTCCAATTCCAAATCAAATATACTGTTCAGAATTCAGATTTGAATTCCATGTGTCTATTTTGAGTCGAAATTCTGATTTTAATTTGAAGTTTCATGTACTCGTATTTCTAGTCGAAATTCAGACTTCAAATTCTGGTATCTTCAGTTCAAATACGGCTTTTTAGAATAAGTTTCATGCACTTTAAATTCAAATAACTATTAAGTCAGATTTAGTTCGAATTTAAAAATTAGGTTGGTTTCAATTTTAAACTAAAATAGGATGTTCTGATCCGAAAGCAAGCACTTAATTCCCAATTTTAATACGAGTTTTGTGCATTTTCAGTTCAAATTTGTAGCCTGAATTTAACAAAATTGGGATTCATAATAACTAAAATTAAATCACCTTGTTTTGGATTTCAGGCTGAGATCGGATTTTCTAATCTAAAGTCAAGCAGCGGATTCGGATCTCTAAGAAGTGAGAGCAAATTCATACCCTTTACTGCAAATTTGAAGTCTAAATGCAAGGAAATTGGGTTTGATTTGTACATGAAACTTCACAATTAAATTGGTTTGTTGTTTAAGTTTCAGGCTGAAATCCGTTCTAATCCAACATTAAGCACTTCAATCTCTCCGACTCAACTCCATAAATTATTCACTAGTTTCATTTACTTCTAGTCCACATTTTAAGTCACAACTTAAGAAAATTGCCTTTGGCTTAGATGTGAAACTTTAAAATTAAATTCATTTATTTTTTATGTTTCAAACTGAAGTTAGATATTCTGGTCTACTCGCATAATGAACAACTCGATTTAATCTTCAAATTCGAATTTCTTGTATTTTCAGTTCAAGTTGACAATTCACATTGAATTTCGTGCATTTCTCAGTTAAAATTCGTACTAAATGGCGAGCGATAAAACGTATGAAAAAGGACACCAGGTGGGTAGGGCACTAAGTTCAAAATCCCACACCTCTCAGCAGGTCAGCATCGTGGATTCTGGGGAGGAAAACATTTACTAAATAAACCCACACACACCAACGAATCACGAAAAGCTTCACTAAATATTGCTACCTTCAACATCAAAACCTTGAAATCAGAAGAGCGCCTACTAGAGCTAGAAGATGAACTCCAACACACTAAATGGGACGTTCTAGGTCTATGTGAAACCCTATTGCCAGGTGAAAAATGCACCACGCTCAAGTCAGGACACTTAACTAACTTAACCCCTTGAGACCCATGCATCCACCTATGGCATCATGGAATTTCGCTACTATATACCAATGATGCCATACGTGGAAACTTAAAATATTATAAAATAGAAAGTTGGTGTCGGTGTAAAAGCTTACTTCTTTCAGTTGGTATTCGCCAAACAATTTTTTTGATAAAGTTGGTATATTACTGCAGATTTATAAATCCCGGTTGGGTCTCAAGGGGTTAAGGTACCAATAATAATAAAGAAATAAATGCACATATTGGCGGTGCTGTAATTCTAGTAAATAAACGACGTAAGTACACAGTGGCTAAAATGAAATCTACATCGAACAGAGTAATATACTGTTGTGATATTTACACACATTTAACATTTATGCAGCATTTATCCACACACATATTCAAATTTACAGATAACACTAATATTCCGATTACACATTACAAATTATAGTTATACGAAATATAAGATTTTAATCAATTTTTCTTTATAAATTAGTTTAAAAGTAATTATTATAAACAATCTTT
This sequence comes from Melanotus villosus, assembly GCA_963082815.1. NCBI lineage: Eukaryota > Metazoa > Arthropoda > Insecta > Coleoptera > Elateridae > Melanotus > Melanotus villosus. The sequence goes on along the minus strand of OY720419.1, from coordinate 9,144,422 downwards.
AATAAATAAAGCACTGTAAAATTGTTGGTTCCATGATATAAGTGAAAACTTGAATCCGACAGTTGTCGTTCGGAAAGGCGTAGATTCGATATGTAATTATCTTCAATATTTCAATTTGTTGAGTTATTGAATTAGATATGTTGGATCCTTGATTGTTGTTGACTTCAATTCCAAGCTATAAAAATCAGAGGGAATCGTAAATTATGTGGTAAGATGTAAATTAAATTTGGACAATTTAAAGGGTATGTCATATGAAATCTTATTTTGTAATTTATGAATAATAAAAGATAGTTAACAGAAGTAAAAGTATAATCACAGTTGACTAAGCTTAGAAGCTTTGAGTTTATGGAAAATTTAAATGTTGGAAGGCAGTAATAAAGAAATAAATAGAAAAGTAAAATAATCAATAATATTGAATTTTCACTTACAGTACCACGTGTGCTCAAAGAATTGTCGATTATTTTTTTGCTGTAACATCACGAATGTTCCTTGTGCTTGCATATGAATATCACGAGTGCGCAGCACGAGTGGTATTCGCAATCACAAGGTACATGAGTGATTTTACAGCAAAAATAATCTACAATTCTTTGACCACGAATGGTATTTGAGGGACTATTCAACAAAAAAAAAAAATCATTTCCATAGAATCATTTTTCATAAATTAGTCAACGTCAACTACTTTCCAAGATATAGTCGGCGGCCGCTCTTAAGGAGTCACCCTGTATAATTCCTTTCAGGTAAATATTAAAAGTTCTGAATGAAACGATTAATATTTTGAAGTTTTGTGTATTAATATAGGAGAAATTCTATTTTTATGTAATATTTCTTGAAATTTCGTTGGTAGCACTGGTTACTCAATATATATATCGGTTTCGAATCGCTTTTCTTTTATACCTCCAATTTTAAAAGAAAGGCCTTGCGTCATCACTCGAAGAATTTAGTTATGATAAGTTCTTCACGTATGTGTACTTGTTTCAGAAGAGAAAACAAGGAAAGAGATATTAGTGTGTCCAGCGCTCTCAGAAGGGTTTCGCCTCTGGCTTGGTTGACAAGTTGAGTTACCGTTACCCTTCTGCCTCTTGCTAAAAGAGTTTCACCACTGGCATGGTTGACACGTTGAGTTACCGTAGTCTTTTAGTGCTCCCATTTTCCTCCTGAACAAGCCCCTTAAAAAAGTGGGCGAAACGTTGAGTTCTTCTGTCTCAACAATGACACGGTTCCAATCCGGAAAACGTTTTGTTAATACTGACACTGACCGTACAAGTCTTCGAATTTAACACCATATTTGTATGGAGCTTATAGGGACGAAGTAGGCGTTAGTTAAAATAATTCGTTATTTTTTTATTTTTTTTATTGAATGGCGTAGGTTTTTTTGGCACATTTTATTCTAAATTAAAGACGGAAAATAATGGTATGGCAGTGTGTGAACTAATGTGAGCAGAGCAACATTTTTGAATTTGAATTCTATTAGTTGTGGCGGCCATTTTGCTTTCTGGCCTATTATTTCAGTGAGTAACATGTTGTTGCGTCATATTGAGGTGTTTTCTGCATATTTGTATACGTAAATATTGTTTTCTACGAAGTTTGTAATCTCCCAACTGTAAATTTTAATTATTGCGTATTTTGTGTAAAAATTGATATCTCGCCTAAAAACGAACAACGGTCATTACTTTGAGCGAACATACATGTTTGACTCAAACGGACATTGTCAAAGAGTGCAGCAGTGTGAGTTTGGGAGCTGTAAATAAAATGTTGCAGCAAAAAAGGGAAACTGGGTTTATTGAGTTGGAAGAAAGAGGAAAACAACTGCAAGAGTTGAAGCCTTTCTCATCCGGGAAAGTAAATTACACCCTAGAAAGCTAACTTTGATCTTCAGCAAGATTTATCCCACGCTGGAGTTATAATTCACGAGTTCACTGTACCAAAATGTATTAGGAAGGTGAGAGGAAAACCATTAGATTCCAAAGAAAACATCTAGAAAAAGATATCTTTGGGCCAAAAGGATGCGAGTTAGACTATTGAGAATTACAGAAAGGTAATTGATTGAATCGACTTTCTCTAGGTACTTTAATTAAAAATAACAAGGACCGGCCTACTAAAGAACAAAAGTCGGGTGTCTATGAGTTAACTTGTGGTACTTGCCCTAAAGTATATGTAGGTCAAACAGGGAGAAGTTTTAAGAAAAGGATCACGGAACACAAAAGAAGCTTTCATCTTAATAAATCAGATTCTAATTATGCTGGTCACTTGTTAGATGAAAAACATGTATTTGACGATAATTTCAAGATCCTTCATAATGAAAACAAGGGTTTGAAATTGTCGTTACTTGAGTGTTTAGAAATTAATAATCGTAAAAATTTAAAAAGTCTGTTAAATGAACAAGTAGATGTAAACCAGTCGCCTTTACTCAATCTATTTCGGACTTTGTAAATAAATTTATTACCTTGTCGGCTTCTGCAGAAGATCAAAGTTAGTTTTTCTAGGCTGTACTTTACTTTCCAGGATGAGCAAGGCTTCATCTCTTGCAGTTGTTTTCCTCTTTCTTCCAACTCAATAAACACAGTTTCTCTTTTTTGCTGCAACATTTTATTTACAGCTCCCAAACTCACACTACACTCTTTGACAATGCCCCTTTGTGTCAAAGTTGTATGTTCGCTCAAAGTAACGACCGTTGTTCGTTTTTAGGCGAGATATCCATTTTCGCACAAAATACACAATAATTAAAATTTACAGTTGTGAGATTATAAACTTCGTAGAAAACAATATTTACATATACAAATATGCATAAAGCACCTCAATATGACGCAACAACATGTTACTCACTGAAATAATAGGCCAGAAGCAAAATGGCCGCCACAACTAATACAATTCAAATTCAAAAATGTTGCTCTGTTCACATTAATTCACACACTGCTATACCATTATTTGCCATCTTTAATTTAGAATAAAACGTGCAAAAAACCTACGCCATTCAATAAAAAATAAAAAATAAATAACGAATTATTTTAACCAACGCCTACTTCGTCCCTATAAGCTCCATACAAATATGGTATTGAATTCGAAGACTTGCACGGTCAGTGTCAGTATTAACAAATCGTTTTCCGGATTGGAACCGTGCCATTGTTGAGACAGAAGAACTCAACGTTTCGCCCACTTTTTTAAGGGGCTTCTTCAGGAGGAAAAGGGGAGCACTAAAAGAGTACGGTAACTCAACGTGTCAACCATGCCAGTGGCGAAACTCTTTTAGCAAGAGGCAGAAGGGTAACGGTAACTCAACTTGTCAACCAAGCCAGAGGCGAAACCCTTCTGAGAGCGCTGCATACACTAATATCTCTTATCCTTAACCCATAACTAAATTCTTCGAGTGATGACGTAGGGCTTTTCTTTTAAGATTGGAGGTATAAACGTAAATCGATTTAAAACCGATGTGTATATTGAGTAACCAGTGCTACCAACGAAATTTCAAGAAATATTACATAAAAATAGAATTTCTCCTACATTAACACACAAAACTTCAAAATATTAATCGTTTCATAGAGAACTTTTAATATTTACCTGAAAGGAATTATATACAATGCTTAATTTTACCTTTATAAAATAGTGATTTTTATTTTTTGAGTTTAGTATTAAAAATGTATATTGATGACGTGCAACTAAACTTGCTGTATTTCCAGTATAAGTACTATCTATTCACTACTTGGAAAGCACTAAATTGAAATATCTGGTGCATTTTTATGTTATTGAATTGACAGCACCAGAGCTGGGGAAACTACTTTTTAAAAGTAGTTAACTACTAACTACTAACTACTTAGTAAAAATGTAACCAAACTACTAGGTAGTTTAACTACTAGTTTCAAAAAGTAGTTAAACTACTGAGTACTTGTAGAGCCAACTACTTTTTCAATAACTACTTTTTAAACTACTTCCTGCCCCCACTCCTGCAATTTCGTGTGCAGGTGTCTTACAGAAACTAATGTAACTGCTATTTTGCGATTTCACGACTTGACTATCAAAAGTAGTTTAACTACAAAAAAGTAGTTTAACTACTAAAAAGTAGTTATATAGTGCTGAAAGTAGTTAGGAATTGAAATATTACAAGTAGTTAGTAGTTAAATCGAAAAATTGAGTACTTAACTACTAGTAAAATAGTAATGATTACAACTACTTCCCAATAAAAGTAGTGAACTACACTACGATTACTAGCACCGAAAATGTAGGTAACTATTAACTACTTCATCCGAAAAAGTAGTTAAACTAGTAGTTTAACTATTAGTAGTTAAACTACTACCCAGCTCTGGACAGCACTACATGTTTTTAAAATTTAGTGACATATTTAGTTCCCTGAAAAGTTGCGTTATGCTGTCATATTGACAGATATCAAAATCAAAATTTTTATAAATAGTTCCATATGCAGTTTTTAATTCTTCGTAACATAGATAAATTGCCTTGTGTACTCTTTCGGCAAAATTCATGGTTCAACATTTAGGTTTATGAACACACGTTATTATAAATGTGGAAGAGATTTTTGTAGTCACTTATTTAGAAATAGATTATTGGTTTTATTTTTTTTTTATTATATTGTAGTAATGTAATTGGCTCCTTAACAACTGTTTATATAACCACCTCACACAGAAACACATGTTTATATTTTTGTATGTCAAATTAAATTACAAAACTTGACTGGTTTTTAAATCGTATTGAATTGTTTGAAAACAGAGATAGGGTTGTCTCCGCAACGCTACATGTGATTATTGGTAATAGCTAATTAATACATGTAATTTAATTTTTGCAACCGGTGGCGAAAATCTAAATAAAGAGATATAAAATTTCAATACCGACATAACAATCCTTTAGAAAATAATTTGGTAAGTGCTTACTGATTTCTATTCTTTCAATTCATATCATCTATTTGTGCGCCTATACGATGTATATTATTTGGTAACATTGCTAATTTTAAGTAATGATGAGTAAAACAAAATGTCTTTCCCACTTGTTATATTGAAAAATACAGTAGCATAACCAGGTTTCGTATCATAGAGACATTATTAAATGCTAAAATAATCTATAGTTACAAAAACTTAATCAGAGCTAAAGACTGTCGCAATCTTACCCAAACAAAAACTAACAGGTGAAACATAACGGGTTCAGACATTTAACCAACAAAGGTATCGGTTCCCTATAAAAAACTAAGAAACCAATACTAAAAATGCCTGATCCTGTTACGAGATAAATGTTCCAAACAGCTGGAACCTTCAAACGAGAAAACTCTCAATGGAAAAATTCTAGTAAAGATATCATAATCAAAGCTGAAAGCAAAAAAGTGAGGTCAAAACTAATACAGTAAAATCTAAGAAACCAACAAAGTTGGACTAAAAATAATACTTATACTAGGAAAGAAAAAGGAGTTAACACATTATACAAACAAATAAATGAATTAATTAAGTGAATGAACACTACATAATAGATAATTAAATCTTAAGCATCAGGTGCTACACCCTGACATTAAAGGGATGAATGGCTGGCGACACAACTTGCCAACAAAATGGAGTAGTGACAATTTGACACTAAAAGTAATCAAAGCGCCACATTCAAAAAATTAAATTTTTTTTTTTTTTAATTACAAAAATATTATAATTGAGAAGCAAATGGAAAAAGAAGCTAATGTAATATGATATTTAATTAGTACATTGAAATTACTTTTGTCATAATTCAGCTCATTCAACTAATTGTCGTAACTATTCTTAGAATACTTCCGCATTTCCAAGATTTCTAGGATATTAAGCTTAATTCTCAAAATGTAAAATTCTTGTATGTAAGAAAGGATTAAAATCGTGTAAAGAGGAAATTAGGTGTAAAGAAAAAGGGGATCGTAGTAACCTAGAAGTAGGAACCTCTAATAAATCTGGATTAAGTAAAGAAAGGTGTTCGTTAACCCGAGAACGGAAATTCCTACCAGTCTGACACACATAAAATTTAGAGCAACTCCCACAGCTCAGGAGACAAACCCCAGATCTGTAAAAAATGTCAATTTTATCTTTGTTGTGAACAAAGAGGCTCCTTAGATTAGATTCGACTTTGAAAGACACTCGAATGTTAATAGATTTAAAGAGATTACTAAACCTGTAAGCACTAGATCCAATAAACGGTAAAGAGACATAATTAAACTGTTGTGTAAGGGGTGGCACAGATAACAGACCTTTATGAATATCCTGAGTATGTTGATAACACTGATATTTAAACTTCATTTTATTGAACAAAGACACAACTAAGTCGTGGGGGTAGTAATTAGCCCGAGCAATATGGTGAACAATATTAAGTTCCTTGTTGAAATTAAATTGGTTGAGGGGATATGAGAAAGGACGGTTGGAAAAATACCTAAAGACAGCGAGTTTGTGTGATAGAGGGTGAAAAGAACAATAAGGGATGACCTGATCCGTGGTGGTAGGTTTCCTATAAATATCCACTTCTAACTTATTATTATGTCTAGAGATCAACAGATCAAGAAAGGCTAAAGAATGATTCGTTCCGAATTCTACGGTAAATTTAATGTTGGGGTGGATACCATTCATGAAATCCAAAAGTTCAGAAACTAAGGTGGTGGAACCCTTGAAAACACACAAAATATCATTTACATAACGACGCCAAAGGATGATGTTATCAGCCAAATGATGTTTCAAAATGGAGGATTCTAATTTAGATATAAAAATCTCGGGTAGTAAAGGCGATAAATTGGATCCCATAGCGAGACCAGTTTTCTGTTTGAAAAATCTATTATTAAATTGAAAAAGTTTTGAGTGAGAGAAAGACTAAGTAATTTCAAAATACAATCAACTGTATCAGGCTCCAGATTGGAAGAGGTAAGTAACTCATTAAAACACTCAGAGGCCTCGGAAGAGGGCACACTGGGAAACAAATTAGTAACGTCGAAAGTGACCAGTAAGCAATCGGAATCAATCGAAATGACCTTCAAGAGTTCCACCAATTGTACGGAATTAGTAATAGAATAAACATTGCTATATTTCAAATGAGATTGGAAGAAATTATTAATAAAACGCGCAATCCTTGATACCGGAGTATTGGTAAATGAACAAACAGGCCTGATGGGAATATCCTTTTTATGGATGTTGGGAAAACTATAAAGTTTGGGGGAAACAGGATTCATTACCAACAAAGAAAGATAATTAAGATTCAAAGAACTTAAAGGTTGTCTAAGACTATAAACCATATTACGCACCGACTGGCAAACCTTAGAAAAAGGATCACAACTCAACTCCTCAAAATCAACCGAACCCAGGAAAGCAAGAGTCTTGTCGACGTATTCGGTAGAATGACAAGGCAATTGCCCTTATCGGCTTTATTCAAAACAAGGTTATTAGTTTTTATTTTCAACGAAATGGATTTAATAATGTTATTGTATTTCTTGAAAATAAAATTTCTAACTTTAGCAGATGAATTATGTTTATTATTAGTGTTTGAATAAATTTTTAATATTGTAAATAATAGTTCTATTATGATTAACAAAATCAGGGTCGCAATTATGAAGGTCTAATTCCTGAATAATGGATTCTAAATCTATTTACTAAAAAATTTTCAAGAGAATTGCTATTATTGTTATTAAAAGGGTTGAACTTCAAGCCCTTATCTAGAAACGCGAGTTCTTCCTTGGAAAAAACAGTGTTGGTTAAATTAAGAGTTCTAGGGTGAAATCGAAAGGCTGATCTTGAGAAGGTGGTGTTCGTATTTTAGGTGTACAATTAGGAATGCTGTGAACTAATGGAGGAATATTGTTATGAACATTATGCTTAGGATTACTAACATTGTTTTGCTGAATGGTCGAATAATGAATCAAGTTAACATTATGGTCGTTATTTACTAACATATTATCAAAATTGGAGCCACTGGAATGATCATTCCTTTGGTTCAAGACAGAACGTTTATCTCGGTTAAGGCTCATGTTAGAAAAATTAACATGGTAATTATCATTAACAAAGTGATGGTGAGGCAATTTTTTATTATAATTGGTATTATTGTTTTTTAACTGAAAATGAGTGAAATGAAGTTTTAATCTTAAATTGTTTAGTTCCTTGTTTAAGTTTGTAAAAAAATTTTATCCGAAAAAACTCACTTGTTTGCGTACTTTATGTTGCATGTGATCAAACTCAATATTATGAACCAAATAAATGAGATTACAATGACTATCAAACAGTTTAGAAATTAAAACCTCCCGAGTGCTGTACCAGTATTTGAGTCAAGGGCGGATCCAGCGAAGGAGCGCACAGGGCGCGCCCCCCCCTCAAGAGAAAAAAATTTGAAAAATGAAAGTAAAAGTAGTAAGAAGGTCTATGAAAAACAGCAGAAAAAAATTGGGGTTGTCATTTAAAAAAAAACGATGACGTCATTGTGCAAAAATGCATGACGTCATAAGTAAAATTTTTATGTCATAAGGTGGCTAATTAAAAAATGAAATTGACCTGTCCGAGCGTTTTGCTTGAAAACATTATATAACGCAATTATGAGTTTTGTTCCTTACTTTATCACCACAGATACAGAATCATCAAAATCCTAGCCCTAGATATTATACTAAGTTGGTATAAATCTTCTACTTCAGATAATACAACAGCCAAAATGTTACGAGGAGCTAGGCGTCCTCTGTCGACATAAGGAATCTTTACTAAAAAGTTCTGACCAATGTCTGCTTTAGAGTATTTGGAGCAACTTTGTTGTAACATCTGTGCTGCTTGCTTTTTTAAGCTTTTCATACTCTCAGACCGATGTCGATTTATTGATGTGAAGCGGGTTTCATTGTCCTTGAAACAAAACATGTAACACTAACCAAAACGTGATTATTATTTGTGTGATTCTTTAATTACCTCAATAATTCCTGCGCCACCTTGTCATTTTCTAGAATATTTATGGGATAGCTTCGTTGTAGGTACATTTCTTTCATTTGTTACATTATTGGTGCTTACGCCATTATCGTTGTTCAGCAGTTCTGTACCAGATTTATCAAATGGTCTAGCATTGGTATTTCTACCAGTATTGTTTTGAAACTGGATCCGACTCATCTGACAATATGTTGTCTATAGTTCCACCAACACTGTTTTGGAGCCTATAAATATCGACCTTATCTTGTAACTTCTCTACATTTTCAAGTGGAAGATTTAAATCATTCAGACCATTGATAAGTGGAGTGCCAAACATAACCTCATATGGAGTACGCTGGATGCCTCTGTGAAATGATCTGTTCTTTTTAACTGCACAAATCTTAATCCCTCCGACCATTTGGATGTTTGATTTTCTTGCATCCAACTAATTAAAATATCCCGTACACCTCTTTTATTGAATCCTGAGGAAATTATTGGTTTTACTACTAACACTTTCTGCTTTGATTTTTTCTTTAATTGGCACATAGCACATAATTTTAAATACTATTTTATAACGCTTCTAGGAATATTGCAGTACTTCATAGCAATTTCTTTTTCCATTCCTAATCTTCTTTTATGGCCAGTATCTTCGTGAGCTTTCTCTAAAATACCACTAATAGAAACCACATCATCATTTTTATGTTTTGCAATAATTTTCTCTTTTTCCCCTATTTTTATAATTTCAATCTATTTAAATGCCTGTAATCTTGGCAGCTTAGCTGTTCGCTGGCTTCTTTCTTTCTCAAGCTATCCTTGCCTTGATTGAAAATATTAATTTAGATACTGAGGAGCGGATAGAGGCGTGTAAAAGGCCTCGGTCTCTCACGTAGGCATCTTGGGTTCGATTCCTGAGACCCGGCGATATCCTCGCCAGAATTTAGAAGGTCGTACGCTTCTCCGTGCTTCAGAGGGCACGTTAAGCCGGCGGTCCCGGTTATCATACTAACACCTTTGATAACCGTTAACCTCGCAGCACTGCGAGTCGGTTCTCTTCACCTCTCTTGATGGGTTAGGTTAGCCTCCTGCCCAGCATACGTGCTAAGAGGGCTCACAGAACTCGTTCTTATAAGTTTCTAACAGGCCATCAGCCTAGGCTTCGGCCATAAGAGGAAGAAGAAGAATTTAGATACTGATCAACGGTCAGTACGGTGGCAAAATTATTACCGCTATTTTTTGCAATTAATTCGAGAAGTTTTTCTTCAAATATATGCTTATCCACTAAATTTTTGTCAGACTACATAATTTAAATGATTACTTATATTAAAACAGCATACATTGTTATTTAGAACAGAATAATGATTCTCAGGTCTCTGTTGACGAATTATTGGAGCAAATATCAGGGGAAAAGCCTACGAATAAAAAAAGACAGAAAGTAACATAACACCAGCTGTATGCAATTTAGATGGTGTATCGATATGGCGAATTTTAGAAGCTCATTGGCAGAGAACACTAAATACGTCAACTGTCACAGACAAAAACGTAAACAAACATTTAGTCTACCAATAAAAATTCGTGCCGGTTGGCGTGTGTGACGTATTTCCGTTGCACTTGTAGTTATGCACCATAACACCTTAGTGTCCTTCCTGTTTCTTTTTATTCGTAGGGAAAAGCCAACAGTGGAGACGATTAACGCAAAACTGAAGGAGATATATGTGATAGAATACTGATCAGCCACTTAAAAGCACGTAAAGCCGTCGTACGCTTTCGTGATACAGGTCGCAAAATCCTTAACGATGCGTGGTACGCATCAAAGTGTTAAGATGAGAATGAAGAGCGGCTACGAATTGTTCGGGCAGCAGCGGCGATCATTAAGCAGGATGCGCAGTCTCGAATATATTAGATGAAATGCTACCCCTCCAGCGGCACATTCCCCAATGACGCAGAAACCATAATCCCCGAATTGCTCAATGCATTCCTGAACCCACTTCGAACCCAGAGGAAAGGGAACAAGGAGAAAACAAGAAGAAAAGGTATTTCATTGAAACACTCTATCATCAGCACAATCCGGCCGAGAAGTTTTATCTCTCCTGTGCTCCACGGTCTTGCATTATTCATTCACAGAAAATATGGTTCAAGAAATTTATTGGACTTTCTCGCTAATTTGGGCTTTAATTATTGGTTCATATTATAACGTAGTGAGTTGGGGCTGTATAGTATAATAAGCTAAATAAATTAAGTTAATCCAATGCTGATGGTAGAGACTTGACTCACGTTCGTTACGGGGGGTTTGCTTAGCTGTGCGAGAGGTTTTGATATAACAGTCAAATTCAACTAACAATCATGTATTGTTATACGTGCTTTTATAAATATTACTAGGTCCCAGTTCAAAGTACATTAATGTAAATGATTACAAGTCCGAATGCAAAATGCACATACATGAATTATTCTGAGTTCTGATTATATTAAAAGGTTATACAAAATAGTACTAAGTCTCAATCACATTTAAAACGGCTAAGTACATGAAATGAATTTAAATAATTTAACACAAATATTTTCTAAGTCCATAGAATGACTTTAATTAATTTAACACAAATATCACAATCACCATTGCTTTTTCTAGCAGGTGGATTATTTTTTTGTGCATTTTCAATTCTTTTAGTCATCTTCCACAGTGAATAGTCCGTCTACCAAAGGGAAGAGATTTCTAAGAAGTTTTTGATACGGCGATTTCTGTTTATTTTCTAAGATGTGTTGCTTTGTTTAGATTCCTTGTATCTTCCGGTATCCGTGTTATTTACCATGCATATTATGTTTGTTGTCTTGGGAAATATTTAGATATTTCTATTTGAACGAAAGGTATCCTTTTACTAAATTTTCAAAAGTAATTCGCGTAGGGGTTGCTTTTCATTCTGGTGTGATTTTAAAATAATAATTTTTGATATTTTGTACTGGCCGGCAGTACGACAGAGTGGAAGCGCACGTAGTACTACAATATACAAAGTTAAGCAAAGATTTTCTTGGTCAGAACTTGAACTTTGCTTTGTCGTGTCTTTTTGACTGACCCTGTATACTTAATTTTTCTTTTGGGATATAGATTGGAAACAACCCTAAAAATTTTGTCTTAACCTTTATTTTCTAACCATCTTACTTTTTAAAATAATCCACCGGTTCCATACATAAAAGCGACCCTGTATCCTGTATGTATATATATATATTTTTTAAATGTAGATTAAAAAGTATAGTACCATTATCTTAAATGCAGGATAATCTTAAAGAAACAGGCAAATAAACTAAAAGCCTTCATATAAACTCTAACAGTTTCAATTGTCCTACTTTCTTCTATTTTTGGAATACATTCGCAATAACAATTATTAAAATTGAAGGTAATTCGAATTTCACGTTTTAGAAACAAATTTAGACCAGAAATCAGTCAGATAATCAAAAGTATTAGTAAGTATTAGGTATTAGTAATTTGTTTCTAAAATTTTAGTAATTTTTATGTTGTAGGTATAATATACACAAACAAACAAATTCATAATGAAACGTTAGTTTCGCACAGCTTCATAATAAATTAATGTATCCAAGTGATAAGCTTAAACATGAAAAAACTCAAAAACATTGTTGAGCAAGCTTTCTCTGGTATTATTAAAGAATAACATTAATTTATTCCAATTCAACGAACAGATGTTCGTGAAACTCGCTAACGATCCTCATTGTTAACATCATTCAATCATTCGTGTTGTGGTTAAATTTCGTTTAAAAGCTCATCATCAAAGGTTTTTAAAACCTAACAACAATCAAAAATTATTGTTATACGAGTACGGTACTTTCCTTTTTCAATCAAAGTAGGTTAGCAAACAAATGAATTCTTCCAGGACAATTTATGTGACTAGACAGTATAGCACAAACGTTTTGTAATGGAACCCATAATAAAATTCAATTCGTTCACCTGGATTAACGAGATAATTTGATTCAATGTTGGCTAAATGTTTGACCTTTTTATTATTGACTATTTATTAATCTAATCCGAATTTATTATTGTGCTGATTCCTACTCGCCAATTTAACGTACAGAAAAGGTATTGCTATCAATAGAAAGATACAATTATTGCTCATAAAATGCTGCTAAAAATAAACGCAAAACTTAAGGTTTAGTCTTAAAATACTAATTTGAAATTTAACAGTTTTCGAATATGATTTTCAAATTAAGTAGACGAAATTTGAAACAAAAGTTATTTAGTGTGCTTATGTCAATGCGTCAAATTTATTATTATTTATTATTATTAATTAAACCTCTGATTAACTTAACACCTGGTTATTGTTTTATTATAGAAAAAAATGAGCATAACTTCGAAAAGGGATATGTAATGTTAATTTGCCTATGTTCGACTTTGAGAGTGGACACCCGGTATATTAATATGTAATAATATATCAACAATTTCTCCAAAATAACATGTCTATGTTATATGCTTAAAGGCTTTATTGTCAACTTATGTAACATATTTAGTAAATATCAAAATACGTTAGTTAAAATAGTCGTAAAAGTACCCGCATTGGTAGAATTTCAATATCTTTGATAATAACTACAATAAACGGGTAGAGAGAATTCAGATCCTACCTACGTGACGTCACTGGTGTCGACCTCCGGAGGCTGCTACACAACGTTCGCACTACCGGGTTATTAGTAAGTACAGTACAGCGTCGATTTTCCGAACGTCAATCTTCCGAACTGTCAATTATCCGAACCGTTTAAAAAAACGCATTAACGTTTTTTTGGTTTTGCAAATTGTATGAAAGAAACAAGTTTGAATGTTATCGCAAGTACTACGTTAAATTTCCGTTAACGCTAAATCACGTGATGTTATACGCTATTTTATTTTTACGGTAAATGACAATTTTAGCATTATCGCACGCCGCTATTTTACCGTACGCTAAAGTTTCCGAATCTTTACGAACATAACCTAAACACATACAATTACTTGTATAAACACGGCAACATAACCTAAATTTACCGTTGTACTTGAAGCTATGCTAGAGCTCTAACCGGCGACTGACATAGGTGACGTCATAGCTTAAACTTTTAGCTCCCATGACACGGTAACGAATTAAAATTCGGCCGTAAAATTTTGCAAAGGTACAATACTCAGTTTACTCAATCAAATTACAAAATTTAAAAAAAATCGACTTTCCATAACTGTCTGTAGTTTCAGAGGCTCTTCTAAAGACCTCATGCATTCTAACTCTTTGAACTAGAGTTCTTTAAGTGATTTGGGTGTCTGGTACTGTATAATTGTTATTCTTCCTGCAGTAATAAGATCGTGTGTTGTGATTACCTTCTTGGGAACAGCTATAGATATGATCTTGCCAGGAGTTACTGCTGCTGTGGAACCCATACCATGAAAGGTGCCATGTCCATCAAGTGTGTTAATGTTGTGGTCTATGTTATCTGCAACATACTGAACGAACTGATGCGAATCTATCAATGTATCAAGGTTTGATGTTGTTGATGCACTCCTTCCATACTTCTGTACTTCGTTATAGGAGGAGCAGAAACCACGTTGGTGTAAAGAATCTATCAAAAACCTTGAACCAAAATGGTGGTGCATTTGCACTGTCAATCCCAATTGGAGAGGTGCTACAAAGAATCGTGGTTTTATTGCTTGCATAATCGCTTGACCTATAGAAGCTGATTTCTTATCAGCTTTTACTCCAATTACTGTCTTCACAAACACTTGAAGACTGTCCGGCAGCAGGTTCATTGCTCTGTCTACAGAAGCCATATCTTCAGTCAGTGGATAATAATCATTAGAGGTTTGAAACGATTTCACATCGCACCTAATCAATTTTGCAGCTGTTTGAATTATTCTTTGTTTTTCTGCCTCTACATTCTCTCATTTTGGAATATTGTAGTATTAATGAAGAATTGAAGAAGCACTTGCTCGAAATGTTACAACATTTATTCCTCCTTTCATATTTGTAAATAATACATTATCACCTAATAATTCTGTAACTTTCTGTTACATATACTCTTCAGAATATGCATAACATTTTGAACCAGAAGATTCCAGATTTGCTTCCATTTGTTTCACCAAGTCACGTATGGTTATTTGGCCTTCATCATTATTTTTGAGGTATTGTATGACAGCAAGAAAACTATTTGTTCTTTCGTCCAGCTGTGGTCGGCCTTTCAGTTGAAGCTTTTTATTTGTTGCTTCATTTTGTGGCACATACTTTTTTGAAATTGCATTTCCATTTCTGAAGTTTACGTTACATTCATTGTGGTAAACTGCATCTACGGCTGGAAGGTCCTAAACAAATGCAAGTCTTGCCAATACTTGTTTACTCCATTCATCGTCCCTACTGGTGCATAGATTCATTATGGTAGCATGCAATGCATGAGTTCGAACTGGGAAAATATCACGCCCCCTCTTTCTACCATCAAATTTGGCTTCCTGGCCACAAAACAGGCAATGCTCATTGAATTGAAATTTTCCCACTTGTGATCGAAGCACAGGTACATTACTAGTACTAGCAGCTGCTGTTGTCCTTTTAAATGCTGCAATGTTGTTTGGATTACACCATGTTTTCCTACATTTCGAATGAACGGACTGTCCTTCTTGAGTTTGTATATCACTTCCTCTCGATTCACTTTCTTTGTTTATTCCCTCAATTCCTTTGTTCGTAATGCCACTGTTTGTTCATCAGATAAGTTCTTGTCACAAAGGACACATTTCACAACTACATTCTCATCCATGATAATTACATCAGCTCACAATAATCAACACGTGAAACAAAAAAATAGACGTTTTTCTACTCCCACCATGGAAAGTGGGATTTTCAGACTTCGTCTCCATAGATACGAGTATTGAAAATGAGTGTTTGCCGAACAAGTGAAATTAGCGTGCGGAAAATTTACTTTCCGCACGCACATGCATGATTTTCGGTGCGGCAAAGTATAATTTTGCCGCACCGAAATCAAAATGTCATAAATGACATTTGATGAATGTCAGATTTGATTTTGCAGAAATATTTAAATTTTTTTATGGAAATGTGGTTGTAGAAAAAATAGTGTGTAATACATGTGTTAAAAGCTTGTATTTGCCACTCTCATGTGACTGCAGCACTCACTATCGTTCGTGCTGCAAACTTCACATTCGTGTGGCAAACGCAAGCTTTCAACACTTGTATTACAAATTACTATTTCTTGTTCGTGACATTTTAAGTCACCTTTTTAATATCTACATCCTAGATTATAAACAGCAATTTAAAACACACGTTTCCCATCCCAGATTATAAATAGCATTTTAAAACACGTTTGCCATAACAATGTGTTTAAAAAACATTTAAAACGCGGAGGAAATAGCAATAATAAATGTCTATATTACGCCAATGGCAGAAACTTGAATAAACCGTCTCGTAAGCAGCTTTAGACATGCTCATGAGTCATGAGGTCATAACCAACATAGTAGTTGACCAACAAAAAAAAGTTTGAATAACACTCTTGCGAAAACGCTTAAAGCATCTCGGTTGTATATCGAACTCGACTTCGTCTCGCTGCATAACAACAACCTCGAACTTTAAGCTTGTGTTTTCGCACTTGCAATATTTAGCTATGAGAACGGTAACAAATAAAAAGAAACTGCATGGTTTATGATGAAGAAAAAGACCTCAACAAACATATCAAACGTCTTTCTCAAGCTTATTACTGGTAAAAATGTTTTTAAATGCCTTAAAGTAACGTTCCTGGTTAAAAAATACTTTCTATTTGGTATATATTTGAAGTTAATCGGGGCAATATATGCATTTTATAGATTTCGAGGGTAAATCCAAGACGCCGGCCAATATGGCGGCTTTCCCTTCCTTAGATTTTTCTAGACTTTTGACATCTAGACTTTTGTTGGTGATATTATTCCATGTCTAAAAAACCTTACTTTATTTCTTTTACAATTAGTTTGATATTTAACCTTTTGTTCGCCTAAAATGACTGGACTATATTGTAACAGACCATTCATCTGTGTAAAATGTGGAGGACCACATGATACCAGGACATGCATGAAAACAAGAAAAACTAAAGCTACCTGTGCTCTGTGCGGTGGACCGCATCCGACCAACTATAAGGGGTGTGAAATTTATCAAGATCTGCAGCAGAAATACCATCCAAATAATCAACCTCAAACGGTAGACTCCGATTCCAAAATTTTCAATCACTGCCTCTGCAAAGAACCAATCAGACTCATACCAATCTGCCTGAACAAAACCACCTCCTTTATTCACAAGCATTAAAAACGCAACCTTCTCACGCACAAGAGATAAATCACAGTCAATTCCTTGATGAGTTTGTAAACCTTTTCAATCAGCTATTGCAGCAAAACACCATGATCATGAATTTGTTAACTACTGTCATCAATACCGTTATATACTAAAAAAAAATGGCTAAGTTTTTAAAAATTGGACTATGAAACGTTAACGGACTGCAACACAAAAAACTCTAACTAGAAACATTTTTACAGCTACATAACATAGATGTCATGTTAATCTCGGAAACCCATTTCACTGAACGAACGTTTATAAAAATACCCTACTACTCTATCTACAGTACTCAGCACCCAGATAGGACAGGCCATGGCGGTTCAGCAGTGATAATCCGAAATTCAATTGCACATCATGAACTATCCTCGTTCAAAACAAATTATCTACAAGCCGCAACAATACAATTACAAAAACGTCCAACGCCGATCACCATGTCAGCTGTCCGCCAAGACACCAAATCACAAAAGACCTACTACAACCCTTCTTTGATTCTATGGGACCAACATCTGTGGCAGGGGGGAACTTTAATGCCAAACACACATTTTGGATACAGATTAACAACAACAAAAGGCAGAGAAATGCTGAAAGTAATAACGGACAACGGCTTTAATTACCTATCTATGTGTACAGGTATTCCCACCTACTGGCCACGGATTCTAACAAAATCCCTGACTTGTTAGACTACTTTGTAATAAATAGCCTCTCTACAAATTATATAGACATTATTCGCAAATACTGACAATTCCACAGTGATAGTAACTATAAGTGCAACAATAATACATAAAATACATAAACCTGCACTGAGGAATAATAGAACCAACTGGAAAACATTTAAGGGGTACATAAATGAACACCTACACACTAATGTTAGGTTAAAAACTATATAAGAAATGTAGGGCGCGACGAATCACTTAATAACGACCATCCAAGCAGCAGGATGGCATGCTACTCAGCAACCAAGGAATTTAAAACCTACCTCCCCTAATATTCCTAATGAAATTATGGAGCTAGTTACAGAAAAACGCAAGGCGAGAGCACAATGGCAGCAAACTCACAACACTGTAGATAGAAGGAAATTCAACCACCTAAACAACAAACTGAAAAGCAAGCTTAAAGAAAACCGAAATAAAACCTTTCAAACTTACCTCAATTCATTATCAGTTCACGATAATTCAATATGGAGAGCTACCAGAGGATTTAAGCAACCTAAAACACACATAGCTTCTCTACAAAATCAAGCAGGAGTCTGGGCAAGAACTGAAAAAGAAAAAGCAGAAGAGTTCGCTCAACACCTTGAATCTGTTTTTACTCCTAATTTAGAAGAAATTGATGAGGAAGTCGTAGCCTATCTAAATGCCCCACTGCAAATGTCACCTCAAATACGTGACTTCACGAAGAACGAAATCCATGAGGAAATAAGATATCTGCGTAATAGAAAATCTCCAGAATTTTATCTCATAACAGCCGTTGTATTAAAATAGCTTAAAGAAAAGGGAATACAGTACATCCAAGTACAATTTAATGGAATTTTCCGCCTCACATACTGGCCGCTACAGCTAAAATTTGCGCACATTATCCTCATCCTTAAACCTGGAAAACCCCCTAACGATGTTAAATCCTACCGCCCCATCAGCTTACTCCCGTTACTATCTAAATTGCTTGAAAGACTAATACTAAAGAGAATAAATCAAAGTGAAGTTCTACAAGATTGGCTTCCGAATCATCAATTCGGCTGCCGGGCTCAACACACGACTGTCCACCAGTGCCATCGACTAGTTAACAAAATACAAACTACTTTAGAAAAAAAGGAGTACTGTTCTGCAGTATTCTTAGACGTAAAACAAGCTTACGACCGGGTTTGGCACAGCGGGCTTCTCTACAAAGTCAAGAATACATTTCCTCGCCACTATTACCTAGTATTACGGTCCTACCTTGCAAATCGCCACTTCCAAGTCATAGTCGGTGATGAAACCTCTCAAACAAAACAAATTCAAGCGGGCGTACCTCAAGGCAGTGTCTTGGGACCCCTACTGTACGTTTTGTATTCACACGACATTCCAACTATGGAACAAAATATTATGAGAACTTTTGCCGACGACATAGCCATATTAACAAGTAGTGAAGATCCAGCAGCAGCAACGAGTAGGACTCAAGATCATCTAACCCTATTAGAGGAATGGATACACAAATGGAGAATAATAATAAACGATAATAAATCTTCCCATGTTACGTTCACGATGAAACGATCAACTTGTGCTCTAGTCTATATCAACAATCACCCGATCCCCCAAGCGAATGAAGCTACATACCTTCGTCTTCACCTTGATAAACGTCTAACTTGGAGGACGCATGTAACTAAAAAAAGAAAAGAGATAGATATAAAAATAAGAACATGTATTGGCTCCTTGGCAGAAAATAAATTCTCTCTCTAGACAACAAATTACTCATCTATAAGACCATATTTCGACCAATATGGCTGTAAGGTTGCGAACTATGGGGTTGCGCAAGCAACTCAACGATTGAAATCATCCAGCGTTTTCAATCTAAGACACTACGAAGTATAACTGGAGTGCCATGGTAAGTCTCTAACAGAACCCTCCACACCGACCTCAATGTACCATACGTAAAAGATGTAATCAAACAAAAAGCCAAAAAGCACCACGACACACTAGAAACTCATTCCAATGAAGCCATTAGTCCACTAAGAGAAGATCCCCAGACTCGGCGATTGAGCAAGAAATGGCCAAAAGATTTAGTGCAATAAAGAGGTGACTTCGATAGGAGTCTTCCTCTCAATGACATATAGATTGTCCGAAATCCAATCTGAACATACAAAAATTAATTAGTGCAACAAGGAAGATATAAACAATATGGGTAGCATAACAAATACAGAATGAAAGCATAGCTAGGTAAATTTTTAAACTAAAGATCTCTCACCAATAACAAGCAAGCAAGCAAAAACATCTGTCATAGAATGATATTGCTTATTATTGGCGAGAGATCTTAGTTTAAAAATTTACCTAGCCATGATTTCATTCTATCTTTGTTGTGTTACCCATATTGTTTATGTCTTCCTTGTTGCACTCATTAATTTTTGTATGTTTAGATTGGATTTCGGACAATCTGTATATAACCAGTGATAAAATTAGCTCATAGAATATATACTGTAATGTTCTGTTTGCTAATAAACTAAATACTAAAAAAAAAATTCAAACAACCTATTACGGAAACTGACAAGAATTACCATGCAAAATAACTTGAAGTTAAAGTTGCCAGGCGATGGAGAAACTGGTCCTTTGTCGTTGTTTCTTTTGAAGGAATGTTATAACTGGTTAAGAAATTTATTTTCATTCTTTGCTTTCTGCTGCTGTAATATTAAGCTTGTGCTGCAAACTAATTTAAATATTAAAATCTATATTACATCATTGTGTTTCGTCTTCCTTTCAGGTGCTTTAATGGAAATGTTAAGGTTATACAGGATAAAAGACATCGCCATACACAATCTTTTTATTGTGTTTCTGTTAAGTGTTATTTTTAAGAAACGTCACTCTTAAAATAAAGTTATGTAGTTAAATATTAACTGCAATTGTGTTTGCCTATCAAACTGCCTATTTCTCCTTAAAATGTTGAAAAAGCAAAAATATTGTTTACATATCTTTAAAGCCTTTGTTTCAGTTTTCCTTCATTTCATTATCAGCAGATTGAATTACGTAATAAGGCCAACGTAAACTCGTACATTTTTTCTTCAATTAACAAGTAGCATACTTTCACACAAGTTGGTAACAAATTATGTGTTATTATATCAATTTGTGCTGTTTAAATTAATTATAGGTTTACAGTTTCCTGAACCTGCTTATGAATAAAGAAGTGGTGTTTTTCAAAGTTGTTATGATAACTACTTTAAGGGATAAATATAGGTTTAAGTTTAACTTATAATGAGTCATTCTTTCCTGGTTTTAAACTAAGATAAATGCAGAAGTTCGGCTGAAACTGAGGGTAGTATATGACTGTGTTGGTAGAAATTTTGATAATACTATTATACGAAACTGCAGCTTTACTTACAAGAATTTCTAGATATTTCTTCTAAAGTGGAGCACTTGTAAAGAATCAAGCATTTTTAACAGGAATTAAGCATTTGGTGGAATTAATATAAAATATTTTGTATTTTTATATTGCCTTACGCCGACAACAGGTATAAAACTGAAATACTTCCCCTAAAAATTCTGTTAAAAGTATGTTTTGAGTCGACTTCGTATCAGTTGTAGTGTACCTTAACTATCAGATTTTTTAAAAATTCTTATATTTATTCATGGTAACCTTTGCTAATTCAAGTGGACCTTCTATTTTGGAACGATGCTTATTTAAAATATCTAAGTATCAATTTTGTTTGCCTTACTTCCTCTTTAGCCTTTTATTTTCGTGTAAATTATGCCGCTTAAAACTGCAATCTCTTAAATGAAAATTTTAATTTCAGTCGGTGTCCTGAATATATAATTTGAAATAATTAAATTCCCAATTTCTAGGAAATGGAAGACCTTGGTGGAGAAACTCTAAGATATTCGTTACGTTTGTTGACATGGTGCGGACAAAATCCTCAGAAAAATAAGCTTATGCTTTTCGCAGTTGTCGCTACGTATTCGATCTTTGCGACAATAAATCTAGGTTTGGTTATTCTTCAGCTTTTTTACGTCAAGGAAAACAAGCTTATTGTTGCTGTTCAGAGCATCGAAGCGTTTATTGCTTACGGACAGGTATTTTTTGCAATTTTACGAATAAGTTTACAAAAGAAAATAATTAAAGACGTTGTTGTTTCTTTCTGGCCAAGCAAACAGTCACTAAACTACCTGTATGCAGTTAAATTGTATATAAACTGTGAAAATTAGCTTTCCTTTGGGTGGGCCCTAAATTAATAACCTTTACATCGTCCTATAACGTTATCATGGTAATAACTCCTTAGCAACGAGTTATGTTATGTTACATTTAACAGCACTAGTGCTATAAAGCTTATAACGTGCTGTTATGGCTGTTTTACATCATCCTATAACGTTATCATGGTAATAACTCCTTAGCAACGAGTTATGTTATGATACATTTAACAGCACTAGTGCTGTAAAGCTTATAACGTGCTGTTATGGCTGTTTTACGTTACTATTTATGAATTGTCATTGAACTGTCACTGAAAATAATTTTTTATTTTTTGAAAAAAATTATTATAGGATGATGTAAACCGTGTTACGACACGCGTAACGTTATTTGCTGTTAAATTACTCGAGATTTAAAAGAACTCGCTCCTTCGTCGCTCGTTCTTTCAAACTTTTCTCTCGTAATGTAAATTGCTTCATAACGTTACTAGTATTGTAAATTACTATAAACAAATAGGATTGTTAAATGCTACCTACGACAAAACAAGAGCCTTTTACATTTTGGGTTTCTTTAAAATTAAAGTTAGTGGCATATATTCTGTCTTATCTCACCTGCCATTGCGCCGTCTATTCTCATTTAAAATAATGAGAGCTGTAAATGTTTAAAACCTTAACGGTTGAACAATTTTAAACGTGATAATATCTCTCTGCCTCGACCCCTTCTGTTACCAGAAGATTCCTCCATTGGGTTCTCTCTAGCTTATTGTATTAAACCTTTTCTCCATTGCCGTTTGTACTCATTCGTCGGTGTTGATTCCCTGCTGCTATTCGCAGGAAGTCCATTTCTAATACTAACATCATTTTTTGTTCTGTTCTGGTACTTGCCACACCTCAGATCCATATAGTGCCACACCTTATATCATTGTGTTGTGTATCTGAATTTTTGTTGTTGTCTCTGTTTTTCATTGATTGGGTGTATTTTTATTTTTCTTTGGGTGAAGAGATTTTATTGTCTTGATGAATCTTTAGGCTTCACTCGTTCTTTTTGTTCCTATGTAGGTACGTTTCTATGTCCCTACATTTCGCTTCCCAGTTGGTCTGTTTCATCGTTTCTACTTTACGCTTTACAAGACTTCGTTATTCTTTATATGCTTCCTCATCTCTGTTGTTTTTTATATTCAACCATCGCTTATTAGGAATAATTCCCTTTTCTCTTCATGTTTCCTGTTACTGTTTCGTCATTGGGTGCGTACATGCTTTTGTATTATTTGTTTTAAATGTTTTCCTTATATCCTCCTCATTTTGCTCGTTTCTTTTTATCTACCCCACGGTATATGTGTAAAACATTCCTTTTTTGGCCGTGAGCACCATTAAATGACTATATTCATTGTCTTAATTTTATTTACGACTTCCTGTACCTTTCTGCTAGTCCCAGGTACCAACGGTTATTGTTCCTTTCTGTGGGTGTATTTTATTTTGCTTTCCCTTCTTCTCCCCTCCCGTGTTATTATAAATTTCGTTTTTAGAGCCCCACGCAGAACTGTCCCTCCGTATTTAATTCGTCTTCCTTGTTTTTCAATCTGCCAGTCTCTCTCCTCCCCTAATCCTAACGACACAACTCCTTCTTGACGCTCTTTCTGTACCTACGTGTGTAAATTTTCTTTGCTTCTTTGGTTACAAGGTCGTCTAAGACACGAATGTATGGTACCCCCATAATATCTTTATTTGCGAATTCCTTTGGTTAGAAATGCATTTTAGGTAATTAACCTAGGACGTGTTATCACAGATATCTTCAACACCTTCGAAAATTTCTTCCACCACATTTAAATTTGTTTTAAATATCTCGCTGCTATTATTTAAGCTTAGCTCATTTTCAAATGTGATGTTAGACTTACCAATTGCTTTAAGCGATTTATCTTCCCTCACACAGATAGTATGACACGGAAAACTCATTTATTTTAAGTGTTTTTATAACATCTTCCACACTACTTTGTTTGTCCTACAATCGAACGGTCTAAACCGCTTGACATTTGCTTTAACAATCAAGCTCATTTAAAAACCAAAATTATATTATCACTTTCAGTACAGTATTTCTTTTTATGACTACATTCTCAGCACAAAACTACTTTTTCGTAAGTATTTGGCCAGTAGTAAAGGAAATGCAAAAGGCTCCTACAAGTATGTAAATATTCAAAAAGTATTTTGAACGCCTCTTTTATTGGAATTTAAAATTTGTAAATAAGTGATGTTAAATTATTAATAATAATAAAGTTTATTTGTAGCTGTATTACAATTAAACATTTGCTTCTTTGAAAGACCTTAATAAAACTTAATTCGTTGCAGTTAACTAATAACAATTTACTTCTTTTAGTGTATGTTTAAGTCCTTAACTGTTGCATTTAAGATAAACAGTTTTCGTCATCTTATTGCTAATACGAGACATTTTTGGAAAACTGATCGGTTCGAAAAGAATATCAGGAAAGAGTTAGAGAGCATATTTGAACGTACTTTACACATTCAGAAAAGTTTCCTTCGTTTTATGTTTATAATAGTAGCTCTTATAATTGGAAACTTTTACTTTACCAAAGAAGAATTACCAATTGGACCATGGACGATGAAAGATCAAGACGCCTTATTTAAATACGTACTAATTACCCAAGAAATAATTATACCCTACGTTGCCTTTCACGTAGTTGCTTACGAGTCGTTCTTTTTAAGTATTTGCATCAACCTAATGGTGCAGTACAAGATGCTACGTTATTCTCTGCAAAATCTAAACACGTCCATTTCCGATAACAAAATGGGAGACGAAATTTATTTAAAAGTCTTAGTACGCAACATTTGCCACCACAAATTTTTACTGAGGTAATATCACACTGATTTATAATTGGAAATTAATTAAATTAACTTTTAAAGGTTTTCTAATAATTTCAAGGATGCATATTCACCTATAATGTTGGTCGAGTATACTACGGTTGCAGTGGTGTGTTTTGTGGAGATGTACATTGCATTTGAAAGGTATTATACTTTATTAAAATTGATAGGAAAATTTACTAATGAACAGCTTAGTGCAAACGAGTACACAAGGAGTCATTTTAATATCACGTTGATCCTGTAAGTTTTGAAGCATGCAATCTACATGGCAACTCAAAGGTCGCTCGTTTTTAATTTTTTGCAATTTCAAAATACACATCACAGCACCCATCGTGTTACTTATGTAATAATTAGTTGACACATTGATGAAATACCATAGTGAATTCATTAATTAATTCGTAAAAGATTGAAAGGCCGAGGAACTTGATGTGTTGCATACTTAAAAATTTTCGGGCTCGACGTTTAAGCGCCCTACATAAATTTTAATTATAAATGACATTCAACGTCGCAGCAAATTATTTCCATCTCTTCAGCTGACCTTGAGCGTCTGAATATTAAAAACATTAATAAAACAAGTATGTTGAAATTTAGACAATATCCAATTTATTAAAGCTATCGCAGGTATGGCAAATCTGGAATAGTACATTACATCCGAGGAGGGAAATGTTTCATTACAGCCGAGGGCTTATGTATGATCGAGAGGCGAAGCCTCGTGGTCAGACTTAGCGCGAGGCTTTGATGAAACTCCCACCTTGGTATGTATACTATTTTATTCACAATTATTAATCATTGAATTTTAAATTAATCTTATTAATATTTTTTGACAGCTCTATTATAATTTATTTTAGCCTGCTTTATCATATAGATCTATGACAGTGTCGCTAGGCAACCGTACATAGACATTTCCCTACGTGGGTGGGGAGTGTTTTCTGTCACTTTCCAACCAAGAGATTGTCATTACAGTTAGGAATGACGTATTTTCCAACCTCTAAAAGGTTAGGAATCGACATATTACCATAATGATTGTGAATAAAATAAGTTTTTATTCCTTATTCCATTGATAACAATAACATTGTTTCGCAACATGACAATTATTCTTGTTATTACAGTGACAATGTATTAGCGGTATTAAGATATGTGGGTGCACTAATCGCTAGTTCAATACAACTCGCAATTTACTGCGTTCCTTTGAACTATATTACTGACGAGGTAAGACTTCTTAGTTGTAGCTAGATAGGGCACCAGTTGCTAAAATGAAAATTAAATTGCTAAGCTATTAATTTTTATTTTAGCAACTCGTGGAAAAACACTCAAATAGTTATTTATGTATCAAGGGCGTAGGCAAAGAGATTTTAGCCCGCGGCATGAATATTATAACCCTCGGCTAAAGCCTCGGGCTAAAGTCGCTTATTACGCCTGTGGAACATGCAATATCTTTTGCACGGACGGAGATTTTAATTAAATTTTTTGATCTATAATAAAATTTTTCTAATGGCATTTTTAAAAATGTCAAATTGACGCATTCACGGCAAGAATGATTTTATAAAAATTGTTTTGTAACTAAGGTAATCTAATTATTTTTGTGATATTTTAAATTAAGTTGTCGTGGGCGTAAAGTGCGCCCGACGTCTGCAATAATTAACTTTACGCCCTTTTTTGCCGGAGTAAAGTAGTCACTTTCCGTCCGGGAGTGCAAAAAAGAAAGTACAAAGTATAAAGTCATCATTAAAACTTGTAGTATAAATTATAATCTTCTAGGTATTCTGGCTAGAGAACCCACATAACTTTCTTACGACTTGCTTATTTAATGCAATGTGGGTTGCCTAGTCAGCACAAGTAAGTGTTGTGAAATCAACAAGGATTGAGAAACTCTATAAATATGCTTATTAATTTCTTTTTCACTGGTATGGTTGTAGCCTAACGCATTTATTTTAGCATTATAAATTTGATTGTTGTGACATTATTAATTTATTAATTTATATCTCGCAGCTTACGATATAATTAAGCAATGCCTTTATAGGTAAATTTAACATTTACGAAACAACCTTAAGTAAATAAAATTGCGTGTAATTACATAATATATTGAAATTAAGTCCGAATAAAATCAATAGACACTAAAAAATATTGAATCTACCGCTATTTCAAGATTTTTATAAAATTATCTGGACTATAAGAGTACTGTAAATATAGTTTATTTGATTTATACTACAATAAATATCATGACAATGGCATGATTAAAGGTTATGCTAATGTCAGCGTTCCATCGAAATTCATACATAACGACATAACCCTAGTTTTAACCACACGGTGTACTGAGTTCATTTCGCTGCATTCTTGTGAAGTATTATCAGAGTTTTAGAGTTATTTTGTGCTAGTGCTGTATGCTTTTGTTGCCGAAAACGATATTTACATATTTACAATTAAAAATGGCTGTTAATAGTGTTAATACAAGGGGCCATGTAATGGACCCCGTGTTTGGTGCCCCTCGAGACTTTAGTGATAATGTGCTCCCTGCCTACGAAGATATTATAAAATGTTACTTGTGGTTGCGCCATGAATTGAAAAAAGGCTCTAATAAAGAACCTACAGTATTTCAGATCTCCACTATACTTTATGATAAGTTAATAATGATCTGGAAAAATACTTCGATACCCGTGCTTTCCAGCGCGCGTTGTACCACTCTTATTCGTGCATATCACGAGAAATATATGCGGTTATTAAAGCAGCCCAAAGCGAAACTATCTAGCCAACTATACCAGAAAAAACTAGAACAATTTAAGCAACAATCCCGTGAAAAATTATTCGACATTTCAGCGTGTAAAAGTGATTTTCACTGGTGCAAATGCGAAAGATCTAGAAAGGTTCCAAAATTTGAACAGGCATTTCTGTTTGACAAAAGAACATCCAGGAAAATGTTTATTGGTAATATAAATAGATATTGCTGTAACCCAAAAATTACGAAGAGCAGAGAAGAGAAAATTTCAGGATGAAGTCAGAAAGTCTACGTCTACGATGGAAAATAATTCAAAGCTGTCCATTGTTTCGGATTGAAAAAATACAGATGGTTCGATTACTAGCGAAAGTAATGCAGAAAATAGTTCTGAAATTAGTGAACCTCTTACACCAAACTTCTTTGTTCCACAGCCATCAACGTCAAGTGCGAATGAATCTCAATGTGGGGATAAATATTCCAAGAAAGAGGCTTGTGAGCAGATGCGTCTGAAGCTGCCATCTTTGGCCAAGACCTGAGATAGATATGGGGTATCAAATAGGACGGCCGCAACTATAGCCTCAGCTGTTTTGAAGGATGTTGGTTTGATTACTCCAGACAATTCGTCTAAAGTAATTGACAGATGCAAGGTGCAAAGAGAAAGACAGAAATCATGAATGCTGGCCACAAACGAGCAGTTAAATTCATTGGAAATTCGTGGTCTGTATTTCGATGGGAGAAAAGGCAGGACCTTAATTCAACACAATGTGGGAGGCAAATTTTTGGAGGTTCTGTAACTTGACTGTTCTGCCAGTCAATTAGATTTATATAGTCGATAGCATCAAAATCAAGTGTTGGAACCTTAAACTGCCGAACAGATTTAGTTTTCACTTCTCTAGCTTTCAAAATGCGACGCAAACCCAGTCCCCTCACATGTTTTCTGTCATCTGTCAACATTGCAAGTATTATATTCTCAGGGTGTGCAAAGTAAGCGTTTATAGCAATCACAGGATCTACTACCTTTCTCAAATCATTAGTGAGATAGCGGGATAATTTTATTGTCATCCACAAATGACGGGTTCCATCTTTACAGGAAGGTTGAGATTTTATTCTGAACCACATTGGTGCATAAACTCTTAACACGAATTCTACCAAATCTCTGAGCGCAGTGGATGGATTTTCTGTAGATACATATAGCCTAATATTTGCAGCAGTGTGAAGGTTACAAGTGTTATTATTTACTCTGAAAGTAAATTCAAATATTGAATCCTGTCGAGTGAATTTTAACGCAGGTTTTGGGGGAGGATCAAGGAGAGGTTGCAAGGGGGGCGAGGAGATATAAATCAGGACTACAGATAATCAGGTTACATAGGAAATAGTGAAAATTAGTTATAACCTCAACTCTGGGAAATAAGATAAGAAAGTAGCAGCTGGGTAAAGGTCGTCACGCACGAAGCTGTGATAGGCAACACACAGTACAACAAGCGACAAGACGGGTTGCAGATCTGGTCGGAGGCGCGCTGGTCAAAATATTAAAATAAGTGTAACGAGTAAGGTTCTAACTTGGAGCGGCACCGTATTGTAACCTCCGAGCCTTGGGGCGGGGAGCGGTACGGGACGGTTGAGCCGGCCGGAAACTTTGGAGAGAAGCATAATCGAATCGCCTAAACAGCCGAGGGCGAACTCCTGACCAACCGGGTAAATACATTTTTAAGATGAGTGGGACCGAGAATATCGAAAGAATGTTCCACCAAATAGAGGGAACAATGGGTCAAATAAATGGGAAGCTAGATGAAGTAGTAGCAGAATTGAAGCAGATGAAGGCGGAAAATGAGAAGCTTAAGGAAAAGATAAAAACGCAGGACGGGAGAATAGAACATCTAGAGAGAGAGATTACGAAGAAAAATATTCTTGAATCACAGCTTCGTGCGTGACGACCTTTACCCAGCTGCTACTTTCTTATCTTATTTCCCAGAGTTGAGGTTATAACTAATTTTCACTATTTCCTATCTAACCTGATTATCTGTAGTCCTGATTTATATCTCCTCGCCCCCCTTGCAGCCTCTTCTTGATCCTCCCCCAAAACCTGCGTTAAAATTCACTCGACAGGATTCAATATTTGATTTTACTTTCAGAGTAAATAATAACACTTGTAACCTTCACACTGCTGCAAATATTAGGCTATATGTATCTACAGAAAATCCATCCACTGCGCTCAGAGATTTGGTAGAATTCGTGTTAAGAGTTTATGCACCAATGTGGTTCAGAATAAAATCTCAACATTCCTGTAAAGATGGAACCCGTCATTTGTGGATGACAATAAAATTATCCCGCTATCTCACTAATGATTTGAGAAAGGTAGTAGATCCTGTGATTGCTATAAACGCTTACTTTGCACACCCTGAGAATATAATACTTGCAATGTTGACAGATGACAGAAAACATGTGAGGGGACTGGGTTTGCGTCGCATTTTGAAAGCTAGAGAAGTGAAAACTAAATCTGTTCGGCAGTTTAAGGTTCCAACACTTGATTTTGATGCTGTCGACTATATAAATCTAATTGACTGGCAGAACAGTCAAGTTACAGAACCTCCAATGACATCAAACGTATGTATTGAAGATTTGAAGCAATTCATTAACAGTCCTGACACACCCATGGTGGACATTCCGAAATTTCCCTGTCACACTCAGGCAGTGGAGAGATGTGTTAAATTGGTGACAGAAGCAGCAAAATCTGTTATTGGGTCAGCTGCAAGAGAAGGCTCCATTCATGCAAGAATTCAAGGTAGACGTGAAATACCGCAATTTGATTCCAAACAAGGTTTCCATGCCTAAATTAAAATAGACTGTTACATTTATTGTTTCGTTGTAACCTTTATAGTGAATAAATTCTATTTGTTATTATCATTAAATCAAAAAAAAAATGAGAATGCTGCTTTATTTCTACTTAAACTTGTTAGGTGCTGAGGGTGGAGGTGGGTTGGAGGCAGAAGATTCTGTCCAAAAAATACGAAAGAAATTGGGAATGCAGCTTTTTACATACTTAAACTTAGTAGGAGTAGAGCGTTTCGCAATTCAAAATTTATTTTAGTATTTTCTTTTCTACCCATCCTAATCCCCATGACTGAAAAGTTTATGGATGCAGGACGCCCATTGTAAAACTCCCAACTTGAATACACAGTGCGCAGGTACAAGGCGACTACCTATAGTCACTGTATGTTGCATTGTGTATTGCCTACTTACAGAAGTTTTAGTCTGGGGGTTTTAAAATGGGAACACTGTATTTCCTAAACAGGCCACGTCCGTTGCTGAAGGTGTTTACGAATCTGGCTGGAATCTTAAATACACTACTGCTGTGAAAACTGTAATACCGTTCGTAACGCAGAGATCACAAAGAGAAATAATATTTAGAGCAGGAGGATTAGTAACAATGAATTGTCGAACTGTATTAAATGTGAGTAATATAGAATTTCTGAATGGAAGGTTTTTTTAAAGGGTTAATTTGATATTTTAGGTTTTCAGATTTTCGTACTCGTTTTGTACTGTTTTGAGGGCCCTGGGGAATCACTAATTGAGACGAAGTTTACAAACATCATTTTCTGCTTTTTATTGCTGTGGTTTGAATGTCAATAATTGAGGTTATGTTCCTTGATTACCCACTTAGAGACCAAGATTGTATTTCTTCTAAATGCAGAAAAAGTCGCACCTCTGGAAACAAAATTTATTGTTACCTAAACAATAATCTGCTTTAATAAACGCAGTATAGTATAGCATATTCTATGCTATGTATGTGTAGTACAGTAGTAATCCATATTTTTTATGTGTATATACCTAAATATTGTTAAATAACGTGAAAATAAAACATGTTACCTAAGCTAAGATTCTAATAAAGCACCAGCAGCGGCACAATAATACCCTAAAATGCTTTAAAACTGGAAAATTATTATCCACATCTTCTTTAATCTGTGTTGTGGTGTCTCGTTGTGGATAATCTTCTCAGAGGGTTAGATGAAGCAACGATTCGTTATGCCGACGATATAACGATACTGGTCTTCAGTAAATTCGGAGGCGTTAATCTCAACCCTTGTGTAGGGGTTAAACTTTGTAGATGATTAATGCAGAGAGCAGGTTTTATCGGATAATTCGACTAATACGTAACCTAAAAGAATTCTACCTCCATGATAGGATACATTAAAGGTGGAGAATCAAGCTAAATATCTGAAAGTCATTCTTGATAGCAAGTTAACATTTAAATCGCATTTGGAGAGCAGAACGAACAAATCTACTAAAGCGCTATGTTGTTCAAGTATGTAGGGGAAGGTGGGGCAAAACCGCCAACCGAGGCAAAATCGCACACATTTAAATTTTAGTACCAAACAGAGTGCAATCTAGAAATCGGCAACAATGGAGTGAAGAAGACATGAAAAGGGCCATTGCAGTATGAATTGCAGGAAATTCGGGCTACAAAAAAGCTGCATTTGAGTTTAATGTACCTCGTAGCACATTAAGAGATAGAGTGAAAATTGCGAAATCTCAGGGTAGCAGTGCAGAGGAAGCGGCAAAGAAGGGACTTGGAAGTTATAAGACCGTCTTTACGCGTGAACAAGAAAAAGAGTTGATTTCGTACGTGTTGGAAATGGAATCAAAATTGTTTGGCTTTACTTCTCTGGAATTTCGACAAATGACTTACAAACTTGCACAAATAAATAACATTCGAAACCATAATTTTAATAATGTAAAGCAAGAAGCAGGTAAAGACTGGCTACGAGGGTTTATGAAACGCAATCCTGCTATTAGTTTGCGAACACCGGAAGCTACATCAGCCGCCAGAGCAATGGGATTTAATCCGACAGCTGTTAAAAATTTTTTCGGTTGCTTAACAGATCTGTATGATCGATATAAATTTTCCCCAACAAGAATTTACAATTGTGACGAGACCGGAATTAGTACAACTGCTAAAAGTCAGTCAAGAATTATTGCAAAACGGGGTAGAAGACAGATCGGCACGTTATCTTCAGCAGAGCGCGGTCAGAAAGTAATAGCAGAAATTTGTCTTTCGGCTGCCGGTGATTATGTCCCACCTCTACTTATTTTTCCTAGGCAAAGAGCAAAGCAAGAATTAGGAGATGGCGCTCGCCCCGGTACCAAGATTGTCTATCACAGCAGCGGTTGGATGCAGAGCGATATCTTTGCAGAGTGGATGGACCATTTCATAAGTCACACCAAACCAACACCTGAAGACCCCGTTTTGTTAATTTTGGACGGGCATGCTACGCATACCAAAAATTTAGTAGATATTAAGAAAGCTCGCCCAAGTTATTTTGTCTCTGTCTTCCACCGCATTGTAGCTGTGGGTATTCCACGTTGTAAATAAATTACTAATTCTCGATATTTCAATTTAATTACGGAAGTCTGATAAATTTACAAAACCATGACTACATCTATTTTATGTTAGACGAGTTGTCGCCTCAGTACCCCCCTGCTAGTGTAAAAGTTAACCAACTTGTAGTCGGTCCGGGAAGCGAACGTGTCTTCCTGACCTCGTTGAACGGTGGTGCGGTGTTTCAACGCTTGTAGAAGGGTAGTCTTTCGTGGCGCCTGGAACATTCTGGTCCTCGCTGGTATTCTGTGAAATGGATGGGGTGGCATCTGGAATAGTTGCTGAGTCCTCATTCATAATGTAAGCCGACTTAAGGCGATCGATGGAAATCGTAATATCGCGACCTTTTATGTGAATGACGAATGTCTTTTGTGATCGTCGAATCACTTTATAGGGACCATCATATGGCTGCTGTAGCGGCTGCTTTGGGCTGTCATTACGGACGGAGACATAGTCCGTGGTTGATAAGTCCTTAAAAATGAAGGTTTTCTTTTTTCCATGGCGAGAACCTCCAGAGGGTTTCAGGTTTCTCAGGCAGTTTCGAAGCTCCTTCACGAAGTCCGCAGCTTTGTCATCGTCATTCTCAGACTGCGGTGTGCCTAGAAATTCACCAGGAAGACGGAGCGATTGACCATAAACTATGTCAGCCGTTGTGGCTTTGAGATCGTCCTTCCAGGCTGCACGTATACCTAGTAGTACGGTGGAGAGGGCTTCTGTCCAGCGGTTGTTCTGGTGGCACATTATCGCTGCTTTTAACTGGCGGTGGAGTTGTTCCACCCTGCCATTAGCTGCAGGATGGTTGGCTGTTGTTCGAAGATGAGTAGTTCCTAATAAACGATTTAATTGTTTAAAAAGGTGCGACTCAAATTGCCTACCTTGTTGAGTGGCGACCGCCGTGTTGAACGGACGTGTTTCAATAATACTACGAGTGTTCCACTAAAAAAAGTAAAAAGTGTCATGTTAGGCTGGTGAAATAAAAAATCACCTTGCCATTATGGTTTCGGTATGCGGAAACTGTCGGTTAGACGTAAAAAGAACCGATAAATTAATAATATGCGTAGGATGGTGTGAACGATCTTTTCATCAGAAGTGTGCAGATTTAACCGATAATGTGTATGAGTTTATTACTAAATCGAAAAATGTGTTCAGGTGTTGTAATAACTGCAGTGTCATGAAAAATGTAAGCATGAGGAATAATTTGAAAGTAATGAAAAAGACAATGGAGGATTGTTCTGAAGAAATAAAAATTTTAAGTAAGGAATTAAATGCTCAGCAGAAGGCTGTTGTCACGTTAACAGACTAAATAAAAGATAATAATGAGGAAGTTGGAAACAGCCTTAGAAAAGTAGCAGAGAAACAAAATCTGGTACAGGTAACGTATGCAGAAAAAACAAAGATGAAGAAACACGAACCGGTTGTTGTAATCAAACCAAAGAATGGGAATCAAAAAAGTTTAGAAACTATAGAGGAAATTAAGAAAACCATTGATCCCACTACTATCGAAATATCGGGGGTTAAAACTGCAAGTAGAGGTGGAATAATTATCGAATGTAAAAATAAGAATGCGGTAGAAAAACTACATGAGGAAGCTGAAAACAAGTTAGGGGATAAATATGATATTAATATTCCAAAACAGAGAATGCCGCGTGTAAAAATAGTAGGAATGTCTGAAAAATATGAACCCGAATTGATTGAAAGTAAACTCAAGATACAAAATCAATTCCTGGAAAAGGCTAAAATTAAAGTTGTGTATGTCGCTGAAATGAAAAACTTAAGATTCCATAAACACTTTGCGTATGCAGAAATAGATGCCGAAACACTTTGCGTATGCAGAAATAGATGCCGAATCATACAGAAATATGTTGCAGGAAGAAAAAGTTCATATTGGGTGGGACAGATGCAGAGTATATGATGCTGTGAAAGTCACTAGATGTTATAACTGCAACGGTTACAATCACAAAGCACGGGAATGCAGAAGGGAAATAACCTGCCCAAGATGTGCTGGTTCACATAGTTCAAAGGAATGTAAAGCAGAGGAGTCCGAAGTTCAGTGTGTTAATTGTAAATATGCAGTAGAAAAGTTAAAATTAAAAATTGATATTCATCACGGAGCTTGGGATACTACTTGCCCGGTCTATAAAAGGAAATTAGAAATGGAAACTAGCAAAATTGACTTTTTAGATTAAACACCAAGAATAAAGAAGTAGGACAACACCAACTATTTTATTTTAATACGCAGAGTATGTTGGCACATATTGAACAACTGGAAATGTTAATTGAAGAGTATAATCCACCCTTAATTTTGTTAAGTGAAACGTGTGTAACCAGTAAGATAAATCTGTGCGAAACAACTTTAAAAAACTACACCACACTTCGTTGTGATTCACATAGTAGGCAGACAGGGGGTGTTTCAATTATTACGAGTATAAAAAACGGAATTAAGTTTTCGAAAATTTCAAACATGGTGTACGAAAAATACACCTGGATTTTGGCTATCAAAATTACAGGGGGTTTACCACCAGGTATATATTATGTCGTTCTTTATCAGTCACCCAATACTAGTGATAATGATTTTATAAATTTTTTCGAATCTTGGTGTGAGAATTCAATACCGGAACACGAAATGTGTGTTATTACAGGTGACTTCAATATAGATTTGCAAAAAGAGTACACGTATTCAAAAAAACTCAAAAATGTTATAAATGCTTTAGGTATGAAACAAATTGTGAATAGTTTTACGAGAATTACTGCATCATCAAAAACGTTGATTGACCTCGTTATAACAAATTCAAATGCCGAAGTAGATATTGCTGACTTTCGAATTACCGATCATGAAATATTACAAATTAGTTTCAAAGTAACGCAATTGTTAGCAAACAACCAGTATCAGCACAAACTTATTCGCGATATAAGTGCTTATGACAAAGAAATGCTGATTACTAACCTGTCTCAATATAACTGGAGTGAAATGGAAATATTAGAAGTAAATGAAAAGTCATCAGTTTTTGTAAGTCGACTTCAAAGCTCTGTAAACAAATTTATTAAGAATAGAAGTGTAAAGATTAATTTAAACAATCCGTGGTTTACAAATGAAATAAGAAGCCTTAAAAAGGAGCGAGATTTATTATACAAGAAAGCTAAATTTACGGAAAAACAGGGAGATTGAGAAAACTACAGGGCATTTAAAAATCAATATAATAAAATTATAAAATTACGAAAAAATCAATATGTAGAAAATGAAATTGAACAATGCAGGAGCGATCCTAAAGAAAATGTGGACAAAACTCAAAGGTCTAATTAAAAATGAAGGACAAATGTATCCTGACCATATTAAATTTGAAAATGAGGTTTTCACGGAACCTGTAGATATAGCTGAGGCATTTAACAATTACTTTATCGACAGCATAATTGAAATACACGATAGCATAGATAATGTTAATTCAAAATTGGATTTAGGCGTATTCAGTGGAAACCGTGTAAATATGTTTTCTTTTCAAGAAATTGATATGTCGGTCCTTAGAAAAACTATCTCGAAAATGAAAAATAAGTCTAGTAACGATAATATAACATTAAACGTTGTTAAAGATGCGATGCCAGTAGTAGGAGGCGTGCTATTACAAATAATAAACCAATCTTTCAGAACAGGAATCTTCCCAAAGATATGGAAAATTTCAACAGTAACGCCGATTCAAAAAGTCTCTGGTACTAAGAAATGCTGTGAATTTAGACCTATCAACATGTTACTCACACTCGAAAAAATCATCGAACATATAGCTAAAGACCAATTACAAAATTATATAGAAAAAGAAAATCTATTACTACAAGCTCAATCCGATTTTAGAAAAAATCATTCTTGCGGGTCAGCTTAACCCTCGGGTTGACGGGTGGATTCAGAATCACACCATTCGACGGGTTGGGTCTCTCAGACCCAAACTGTGTTTTATTTTTTTCCCCTAATAATACATTGATATGCCCAGTTTCTGGTATGCATTTGTTAACCTGGTCTATTTTGCACTGCTAAGATTAAAAATAGTTATGAAAAAAACATTAACGTGGGAGTTCCCATTTATTTAAAAAAAGTTACATGTAATGCAAGTTTTCAAAAGAAACTATAAATTGAAAAAACGAAAAAGACAATAACAATAACATACAATTATTTGTAAAGTATACGGCTGAATAAGTGAAAAAAAAAATATAAAATGAGTGTACATAAATTTGACATACAAAATATTGAATGCAAAATTGTAGGAAAAAAACTTATACGAATACACGGGTTGGGTCTGACAGGCCCAAAGCCCTTCTGGCAGCCAAACGACAGATGATAAAATTAAGACAAATTAAGGAAAACCTGTCTTTATTAAAGTTAGGAAGGTACCAAAAAGCTAAAGAAATTTAAAAAATTATTTTAGAAAATACAACAAAAAAAAAGATTTGCCTGGGCCTCACAGACCCAGCCCGTCAACCGGAGGGTTAAATATGGTTGTATCAAACTGGAAACAAGAAATGGAAAAAGGGAACAAAATCATTGCTGTGTTTTTAGATTTAAAACGAGCATTTGAAACCATAGATAAAGAAATTCTCGTAGCGAAATTGGAAAAGTACGGAGTTACGGGTTCTGAAAAAATGTGGTTTAAGGACTACTTGCATCAACGGCAACAAATTACTATCTATAATGGAGCAAAATCAAAAACGAAGGCGAAAATCTTGGAATACCCCAAGGATCAATTTTAGGACCATTTCTTTTTATTTTGTATATAAACGACATTAATAGTGCCCTGAAGAATTGCAAATTAAGCCTTTTTGCAGACGATACCTTAATTACAGTGAGTGATCATAACTTGAGTGTAGCCGTTTCTAAAATAAATGAAGACTTAAAAACTATTAAATAAACTAAAATTAAATACCAACAAAACGAAAGCAATGATTATAAACAATAGATCTAATCAAGCAATAGACAGTGTTGTGATCGATGAAATTGCCATTGAATATGTGCCTGAAATAAAATACCACATTTCGAGTATTGTCCTACTATTTTGTTTTTGGCTACTGAAGGAGAAATGCAGCGAATGCAAAAGTTACAAAATAAAGCAATGCGAATAATTTTACGATGTCACAAACGTACCAGAATTGCTGATATGCTAGAAATACTTCAGTGGTTAAACATTAAGCAACGTATTTATCTTCAGGTGTTAGTTTTTATACATAAGTTAATTAATAACAAATTACCAAATTATCTATGTAAATATATAACTTATAATAGAGACATACACGAATACGAAACCAGAACGGTAAATATTTAATTTTGGACTACCATTAACCTCCAAAAGTTTCACATAGAATAGTTTTTTCTATAAATGTTTTAAAATTTATAATGATCTCCCACATGAGACAAAGCAAGTAACTAATATCAATAATTTTAGGAAACTTTGCATGCCGTATATTAAAAATATGTAATTATACTGTAGTTTACGTATTAAGTCAATTAGTTTAACACTTGTATTTATAACTTTATGGTGAATAAAGATCTGCTACTACTACTACTACTATTACTACTACCTTGATCGGTAGTGATCCTTAGTGGTGTTCCAAAACGGGAGATCCAGGTATCATAGAAGGTCCGTGCCACGGTTACGGCTTCTTGATCGTACATAGCGACTGCTTCCGGCCAACGAGTGTATCGATCAACCATCGTAAGGCAATACCTGAATCCTTCGGATGATGACAAGGTTGTTCAGCGGCGCATGTACCGCTGCAGCTTTAGGTAAGAACCTCCTGAAGAAGTTAATCATACCCAAAAACTGACGTATCCCTTTGACGGTGACTGGGCGTGGATAAGCACGGATGGCGTTGACCTTGTCTGGCAGGGGATGAGTACCCAAGGTCTCTTAACTACATAGGTTGCCTAATAACACTCGACCAATCACGCCCTTGTGACGTAGTCCAGTTTCCCAAATAAGCGGGAACTATGAATTGCAGGGTGTTAAGATGGTATGCAAGATTCGATAAAACTTGGATAAAAACACTAACTGGATTATGAAATCGTTGTCGTTTGTAAAACTCAATTTTAAAAATTTATAGTTTATATAATAATAAATAAAGGCATCTGCTATAAATACATTTATTCAGTACATTAATATATTACTTCTGTAAAATTGTCATTGCAACGTTTTTATAAGCTGCTGCAAGACAAACTTTCAGTGTAAAATGTTTTAAATTGATATTAATTTGCATAAATGAAAAACAGTAAAGGTAGATTTGTAACTATGTAGGAGTAATATTTTTATTTGACAATTTTTAGATATTTTCTATGAAATTTCCTCTTTGCTCCTGTAATTTCAGCTCTTTTCAAGTTCAAGTATTTGATTCTTATAAATATTCTTAATTTGGTATATGCAGCCACTAAATCTGGGGGAATTTCAGGAAGTTTTTTAATAATAAAGTTTTGAGTCCGTTTGTTTATCCATCTTCCTTTTTTAATGTCCATTTCTCCACGAAACCTTAAAAACCTCTTCTCCATTTTTTGTACCTGTTCCAGCCATTCTTCTGCTGGTTCAGTTAAACCTCCAAATGATAAATGCTGAAGCCAAGTAGGCATATTTACATTTACCGATTCATAAGTAAAATTTCCCAAATTGGAATACTTTTCTTTAAACTTTTTTGCAATATAACCGGCAATGTAAATTAAACCATCTTTTTCAGCAATTTGTTGGGGTGATGGGGCTGGTGATTCTAAATCTGTGGATAATGGTTCACTACCACTGTCACTATCACTGTCATCAGTATTTGTTTCATTGCAAGAATTTGTTTCTGGTATACCGGAATTTTTTCCTAAAATGATCATCCTTATTCTGTACAGAGCATTAAGAGGCGATGGGTGATCATGCAAACCCCCTCGAGTACGTATCTGAGAAAAGAAATTTTCTAAAGAATCTCGATTTAAGCGATGAGTAACGATATATGAACAGTTAAATTTCTTTTTCATGTCTTCATATAAGAGTTATTGCAAACTGCAACTGCACATCGTTGACCTGGCATGGCAAAATATTTCCTGTAACATGCATATCAAAAAGTGCTAAAGGATTTATAAGATTTTTAAAAATAAGAAGGCATAAATATGTAAATTAAGAAGTGTGGTTTATATTTTTTTATAATCAAATTTCTATTTAGTAATTTGCTTAGTTAAGAAAGGAAAATTTTCTCCATGGAAATGTTTTAAACAGAAGCAAGATTCCTGGTTAAAAATTATTTGGTACTTTCATACACATAGAAAACTACGCTATTTTATATTTTATTGTATTACCATTAATTTCTTGCATTACTTATTTACGTTATAAAAAATTGCTAATTTTCTGAAACTATATTTAAAAATATTATTACATATTGTGTCTTAAAAAAAAAATAAGCAGAACTTACAACTTAGGATAAAAAAAGAATTTACAATGGCTGTTCGGTAAATGCAAACATCAAGTGTGTTACAATAAATTTAAAATCTCAAACCTGTTTAAGAGCACAAGTGTTTAGTTTCTGTAAAGTTCGTAATGTACGAGTTTGACTGAATTTAGTTAATGTTAATAGTATGTATATAGGTATAGTAAGTTTAGCTTATACTTACATTAAAATAGAAAAGAAAAATACTTACCCTGTACACCTATTTCACATAAAATATTTTCACTTAAAAGGAAAATAACTACTGCACTTTACAACACGAACAAATTAAAATGCAAACGAAATCTACGTTGGGGGTAGTAGTATTAGCCAACTTTAAGCGGGAATCGGGAAACTGAACTACGTCACAATGCACTCCGCGCGCCTCAACCCCCTTACCCAGAAGATCGCTTATTGGGCAACCTATGTAGTTAAGAGACCTTGATGAGTACCAACACTTGAAACCAGGTAGCCGAGGAATTTAACTTCGGGCTGTCCGAAAACGCACTTCGCGATATTAATCACAACGCTGTATCTTTTTAAGCGTTGAAACAGAATCTCAAGGTGTTGTAGATGCTCCTCTAGTGACGTTGAAGCTATAAGTATGTCGTCGATGTAGGCGTAGCAGGAATCAAGTGCCTGGAGTACCTCATCGATGAAACGCTGAAATGTTTGCGCTGCGTTTCGTAGTCCAAAGGTCATAAAGGTAAATTCGAAGAGTCCAAACGGTGTCGTAATGGCTGTCTTCGGAATGTCTTCCTCGGCGACAGGAATTTGATTAAAGGC
This sequence comes from Melanotus villosus, assembly GCA_963082815.1. Classification (NCBI taxonomy): domain Eukaryota; kingdom Metazoa; phylum Arthropoda; class Insecta; order Coleoptera; family Elateridae; genus Melanotus; species Melanotus villosus. Next base: position 9,103,212 of record OY720419.1, on the reverse strand, counting down.
ACGGACAAGATCTATTGTGGAGAAGACTGTTTTGCCACATAGTGATTGGGCGAAGTCTTGAATGTGCCTCACAGGATACCTGTCAGGGCAGGTTCTCGCATTGAGGGCACGGTAATCACCCATTCGTCTCCTTTCTTGGGTACCATATGCAATGGCGACGACCACGAGCTCTGGGATGGTCGGGCTATGCCCCATTGTAACATCGCGTCGAATTCCTTTTTAGCAGCCTTTAATTTGTCCGGCGCTAGTCTTCACGGTTTCTGCGCGATGGGTGGTCCAGGTGTCGTGACAATGTGGTGCTTAGTAGAATGGCTGGTGGACTTTGGAGCACCGTCTGGTCGAGTCACCTCCGGGTACCGTTGAATAAGATCGTGAAATGGAGATGACCCCGAAATGGTTTTAATGTTCGGTACTTCACACTCGATCACCTCTCCATGGAAGGTAAACTGAGTTAGTTGGTCCAAAAGCCGATGATGTGTTATATCTATAAGGAGTTCATAGTGCGCCAGGAAGTCGGCACCGATTATAGGCTTGAAGACGTCGGCGACGACGAATCTCCAGGTGAATTGTCGACGTAGCCCCAAGTTGAGCGTTAACGTGATCGTCCCGTCCCGTACGTTGGAATCACACTGCCGTTCGCCGCGAAAAGTTCGTAGTTTGTTTTAACGCGCGGTTTCGGCACTTGCAGATACGGGTATACGCACAGATCGGCACCTGTGTCAACGAGGAACTTTATCTTAGAGTAGGCATCGGTTACAAACAAACGGCGTGAGGTTACCGGACTGGAGTCATTGGCCGCCATCAACGACTGCCCTCGTCGTTTCCCGCGGCGTCAAAAGCGAATTTACATCTCGCGTAACACTTTTTAGCTTGGTTCCCGTGCTTCCAGTGGTACCAGCAGATATCGCTTTTCCTGGATCCGCGGCTTTGAGATCGCGGAGGCGAGTTAGCACGCGAACGCGAGGTTTAACGCGGGCGGTATTGGGGTTGTGTAACTTGCTTTACCTCCAGCAATTCCATTTCTGGAGCACTTTTGACAGGGAGTGCTCAAGGCTGTCTATTCTCGTATTCAGGGACGATTGATGAGATGGTGTACCAGTTGATGATGCTACCTCCACGTTGTTGCCTAGTGGACCATATACTTCTGCTACGGAGTCTGCCATCTCTGCTCTTTTATCGAGCGTGAGATCTTTGTGTGCCGCTAGCATTGCTTGTATGTGTTTCGGTAAGCGACCTAACCACAGGGCCTGCATAACTTCTTCTGGGAAGCTAACTCCTGCAAGGTTACGCAGATGCCGGCGAAATTGACTAGGCTTCCGGTCACCAAGTGGCTCATTTTCTAAGAGACGTCGAGTGTTGCTCTTGAGAAGCTCCCATCCGTTTAATGAGCTCGGATTTGAGGAGCTCGTATGACCTCTCGCTTCTAGGTTTTAGAAGAACGTCACGAACATCCACGGCGTATCGTTGTTCTAGGGCTCCAAGGGTGTGGCCTAATTTTGTGCTGTCTTGCGTAATTCCAGCAGCCTCGAAGCTGCTGTCCAACAGAAGGAACCACAACTCTGGGTCCGCAGGCATGAACGACGGTATTTTAACGGCAATGAGATTCACCGAGGGTATATAATCTGCTTCGGTATTATAGTGCGACATATTTGGAATTCGATAAAAACTTACGGTTTGTCACGGCGGTTTGTCGGGGTCACCAATTTGTGGGTATTCCACGTTGTAAATAAATTACTAATTCTCGATATTTCAATTTAATTACGGAAGTCTGATAAATTTACAGCTTGATTTTCTAAATGACTTATTTATTAAAGGCATTGTCAACTTATGCAACATATTTAGTAAATATCAAAATACGTTAGTTAAAATACTCGTAAAACTACCCGCAGTGGTAGATTTTCGATATCTTTGATAATAACCACAATAAACGGGCAGAAAGAATTCATTTCCCGATGCGTGACGTCACGAGTGTCGCCCTCCTGGGGCTCCTAAACAAACGCCCGCGTTGCTGGGTTACTAGTATTATTAGTCGACTCGGCATCCCGCTCTTACTGGCAAGCGACACTCGTGACGTCATATCTTAAACTTTTAGCTCCCATAATACAGTAACGAATTAAAATTCGGCCGTAAAATTTTGCACAGGTGTAATACTCACTTTACTCAATCAAATTATAAAATAAAAAAAAAAACGACTTTTCATAAGTTGACAATGCCTTTAATTAAACAAAAAAACTCAAAACCTACAAAACCATGACTATTTTATGTTAGACGAGTTGTCGCCACATAGCCATCGAATGCAGCCTCTTGATGTGGCTTTCATGGGTCCATTAAGCAAATATTATAGTGTGGAAATAAAAATGTGGTTGAGGACAAATCCTGGTCGCACTATAACCCAGTATCAGATATCATATGTGAAAGCTGCTACTATGCAGACTGCAATACACGCATTTGAAAAACCTGGAATTTGGCCTTTAAATGAAAATGTATTCTCAGATATTGATTTTGCTCCATCGGAAGTAACAGAACGCGATATTGCAACAACAGACATGGCTCGTATTGCTAGACAAAGTCAAACGACTCCTCCTGAAACCACTTTAAATAGAGTAAATCCTACTGAAACTGAAAATGGAGCGTGTACTCAAGTGGCTGTAAAATTCCTAAAGGCACAAGAAAAGAAACAAACCGCAAAAGAGGTTCAGCTGGTATCCTAATGTCCACTCCATACAAGGACAAACTGGAACAGAATATAAATGCGGCAAAAAAAGAATATTTGTAGTGACTCCCACAAGGAACAGGGAAAACTAAAGCCTTATCGCAAGAAGCAGAAAATTCAGGAATCTCACAGTTCATCTTCTTTTGATGACGATGCCGACAGTGATCCTCTTTGCCTATATTGCAAGAAGCTATATTCAAAATCGAAACCCCATCAAGGATGGGTACAGTGCAGAACATGTTCAAGATGGGCTCACGAATCATGCACATTTTATACCGAGGAAAAGCTGGATCAATTTGTTTGTAAGAAATGTGCAATGTAAATATTTATACAGTGTGGCGATAAAGTAAGGAACAAAATTCATAATTGCGTTATTTAATGTTTTCAAGCAAAACGCTCGGACAGGTCAATTTTATTTTTTAATTAGCCACCTTATGACATAAAAATTTTACTTATGACGTCATGTATTTTTGCACAATGACGTCATCATTGGTTTTTTTAAATGACAACCCAAATTTTTTTCACCCCGGGGATAGGACAGAACCTAGCACCCAATCACTCACGTTGGAGGGTTCCCAGATCTCCTACAGGCTCTACCAACTTCAGGTCGGGTGACTCATCATACCTAGCATCACCTGTAGGGCCCTTCCACGTGGGACAAGAGATCTCTATACTTCTCTCTCTTCTCGATCTCCTTAGATGTGATGTTAGGTTCTGCTGGACAAGAAAGTTCGATGACATACAAACATTTAACATCTAAGCCCAGCAGAACTATATCCGGCTTGGTTGCTTGGAGTTGTCTCGTGGTGGGAAACGAATAATTCCAGTATATACGACATCTGGTATTTTCCACCACGGACTCGATCTCAACGGGGACATACGGTATTACAGGTACATTGTCAATACCGTAAGAGTGCCTTAGATGATAATAGAGCACTCTCAGGGCTGCATTGTTTATTATTATTATTATTATTATTATTATTATTATTATTATTATTATTATTATTATTATTATTATTATTATTATTATTATTATTATTATTATTATTATTGTTAATATTAAAGTCTGTTATACAAGGTGTCCCAAAGTTAGACCAGCAACCTTTGGGTTATAAAGGACACCAAAACAAGCAATTTTTGTTCATAAGCCCATGTCAGCAAATGAGCCATTTTGGCACTAGAGTGAATCAAAGGTAGTAAAAAGCAGGGTCATCATATCAAGCAAGCAGATACAATGTGATTTTTTGAAAACTCAATTGCAGCAGGCCGTATTCTGACTTAATACAGACAGTTCTAAGGTTATTAAGACAGAATACGGCCTGCTGCAATTGAGTTTTTAATAAATCACATTGTACATGATATAAGCAATTTTGATTCCTGAGCCAGGTGTTTGTCACTTTATCACTTTGACAATTGTTGGGAATTTGTAAGCAAGTCGAATAGCTATTGTTCATTATTGACTCACGAGCTAAATATCACAGCGTTTCTTTATTGTGTATCCGCTATTTGAGGAACTGGCCGATATGCATCTTATTTATGGGAAAGCTAGATGTAATGGAAGAGAAGCTGCACGCTTGTATGGGGCGAGCCATCCTCATCGTTGTCACCCTCATCATACAACCTTTGCTTCCATTTATCGCCACCTTTGAGAAACTGGCAATCTGAAGCGCAGTGCTTGTGATGGTCGTCCAACAATAGCACGAACTGCAGTGTTTCAAGAAGAAGTCCTTGACTTTGTGGAGCAATATCCTTCCACAAGTGCACACCACGTGGAGGCTGCCAAGTCGACAGTATGGCGTGTTCTCTATGACCAACTGCTTCACCCTTACCACATCCAGAGAATGCAAGCGGTGGGTCCTGCAGGCTATCATCCAAGACTCGTTTTCTGCCGTTGGTTTTTGGGTGGCCAGTTGGTACAGCCTGACTTTCACAGAAACGTGTTGCTGACGGATAAGGCGTCAGATAATCGTTTGTTTTAACTAAGCACTCGCACTCTTTTTGTGATGACTAATATCAATCATATTGCAATATGATACAGAAGTAAAAAATATTAGTTATCATATATCGAGGGCATCACACCAGACGGGCGTATCAACATAAACGCCACTTTCAGGAAACACGAAAAACGTTTCTTAAATTTGGTAATTGACTTTCTGAAATGAAAACCACTGTAAAAGTTATACATCTAATAATATTAGTGTACCAAGTAGTAACAATAAATTTGACAAAATCATTTATTGCTATATGCATTTAAAGAAAAAAGGATATACGCCATTCTGGTATGTTACTATTTTACCTAAAAGGCGTTGTGCTCTTAAAAATAATAATGCAAAATTTTATTTTTCATTACATTTTATTACATTAATTCGTTTAAAACACACTGAATGCTACATTCTCAAAATAAATTTGAAACACAAAATTTAGTTTCAAAAGTGCATGATATCCAAATTCTCCTATTTGAACATTAAAATTTTTACCTCTTTCCAATTTAAAACTGTATTATCTGTCGCAGTTCAGATATTCGGCATAGACTTCTTTTTCATGGATTTAAAATCGAGAACATCTAAACGTTAAATGATTGAGTATGTATCGAGGTCTCTTCGTTTCGCCAGGTTGATGACATTAAGCCAATCATTGAGACAATAAATTTTTGCATAGTAGCTAGCCTTTTCAATCGTAGCATGGATGGAGTGGTACTCCATGTGAGTATGACCAGGTTCTAAATATTTAATCTCTATAGTTTCCAGGGTGGGATGCGTTTTCCGGGCTTATTGTAACATACACGCCACAATAGAATTTTTATTCTGTCCTGGACAAGAATCTGAATATAAAATTAAATAACCTGTGTGTGGCAATGCTGAAATGAATTGATTCAAACATGTTATAATTTCGTTAAAGCCTCTATTTCCATTGGTTTCGTCCCAAACGAAACAGTGTCCTTGTTTGGTACTGACGTTGAAAATGGTGGTATTGTATTAAACAGGAACATTTCTGTAAATTCTGATTGGCATAATGCATTTTCGCGTTTTGCTTTTCGACCATATTAGTCCACTGGCGGAGGCCGCGTCATCGTTATAAACAAAACTGTTTGTTGTACAAATTCAGAAAAATCTGAATTGGATTGATGTACTGCTGTAGCCTAAAAACTTAGTGAAAATGTTATTTTAATTTGTATTGTCTGACTTCTTTGTATTCATTTTTATGTAAGATAAAACATAATAATAATGAAGAAAAGTCATATTATATTTTTGATTTAATTTGGTACGTAATTTTGAATAATTTAAGGCTCTGTTGTTGATTATGACCTCTGAAACTCTGGGGCCGTCAATAATTAGATTTAACCCTTTCCGTAAATAGTTAATGCTCTACCAACTGGTCCATAGATAAGTGTAAACTATAGTTCAATTTTTTTAGGAATAAATGGCCAAGCAGTAAAATAAATTTAATTGCCTAACGCGAGCCAAGTTCAGTTACACTCTAAACTGAAATTTTAATAATTAATTCTCATATTTAAGTCAGACAATTAATAGGACGTCTTTTAATAAACAAAGACTTAGGTCTTACCAAATTATTATATGTATATAAATACAGAGCAGAAGAGTTTTTTTTTTGTATTCTTTCAAATTTCCTTTTTCCGTTAAGAAAAAAATTATAGTCTTTTTTAGCTAAAGTTGGAATAGTTGTATTTGCTTGAAACAAGTAATAAAATATTAATTTTCGGAAAATGAAAAGTGCTGCTAAATCCATACCACAAATACGTAGAAGCTCTTGTTTCACTACTGATTCATTTTTTCAACACCACCATATTACAAAGAAATCTCATAGTAAATGATAAATTTCTACAACTAACAACCAACCTAGTTTTCAACACATTTAAAACGAATTACCCCTCATTATTTCAAGTTTTCCAATTTAAAATTGATTATCGGTTTAGAGCTTCCTGAAAGTTTATGAAGAATATGGAAGCATTATTCAAAAGTTTTTATTGTAATTACCTAATTGAATAAATACATGTTTCAGTTTAATTGAAGGAAGTCGTTACTTTTCAGGTTCTAGAGTTGTATAAATACAGAACTACTGCTAAGTGTGTGATAGTATTAAATTCTGTTGATTTTATTTATCCAGTTAACGAAGGGGTCACGTTATGTTGAGTTATGGTGCTGATATAAAATATCGTATTTAAGCTTAAAGGCAAACTGAAACTGAAAAAGTAAATAGTTTTTGGAATTTCTGCAAAAAGAAAGCAAACTCAAGAATATTTTCAAATTGAACTGCAAAGTGTACTTCGGCATTGAGTGTATCTTGATTATGGATTTTGTCTGCTCCAACCGGAATATCAGGTGTTTGTCTGCTCATGACAAAAGGCACAAGCTGAAAACAAAAGTAATAATATGGCTTTAAAATCATTTTTTTTCTTGCAGTAAAAAAATACAACTTGTCTAGTTTAATTTTTATCTTTTGGCTAAAACTATCTACTGAAAAACTATTAGTAAACTGATTATGAAATAAAAAAAGGTATCAATAATGAGTTATGAAAAAGCACAAACTAAATTTGAAGCTTTTTCTTCTGAGCCCCTTTCTAAAGCTTTTAGTAATTAGATACATCATCTTTTGCAAAGCAGGTTAGATACTTTTATGAATTCTATTTTCAGGCAATGCAAGACTTCGGAGAAGAAATATTAAAATATCCACTGCGTTTGTTAAAGTTGTGTGGTCAAAATCCTCAACAAAATAAAGCCAGGATTTTTACAGTTGTGACTGCTTATTCCATTTGTGCAACAATAAGTTTAGGATTTCTCATTCTTCAGCTTTTTTATGTCACAGAAAACATGATTGTGGATATTTCTCGAAATTGTGAAGGATTTATTGCTTATGCACAGGTAGTTGTTGCCTTTACTTTATATTATTGAAGAAAATCTGAACCATTTTTAACTATTGAACGAAATTACTTGAGTGCTAATAAAGTTTTCTAAAGTTTGAACTCTATTTAAGCATTTACCAAAAATTGTTCTCTTATTAAGATTACTTAAAGCTTACTATTCATAAACACCAGTAAACCATTACCTGAAAACAAAGGACCAATTAAAAAAAAATAATATGAGCCAAATAATTCCCAAAGAATTACTTTGCCTCTAAAATATCTCTTAAAAATTAGATACTTACTTGCTGATTTTTCTAAGTAGGTCATTGACCTGTACTTTTTCGGATTGCAAGCCTGTTCTTGAGATGTAGAGGCGCTTTTCATCGTTTTGTTGAAATACCTTTTGGTCTTTTCCTATGGGGATTGCTAAGCATGTATATCTTACATATTCTCTCTTACATTCTCTGTACATGCTTTCTTCACTTCTTCCTCCTTTTTCTCCCCCATCTTACATACGCCATTACTACTGTAACCAATATATTCTTAGATATTACATTTCACCGAAGATCAACCAGCCTGCAACAATTTTTATTTCTTGTACCATTAATCCTCAGACCAAACCCCTTCGGTCTAATAGTGCGGTTACTGTTGTTATCGGTTAATCTTCTTCCAGTTATGCTTGATAATATTTTCATTTCTATAATTCTTAATATTTGTTTAGTGTTACGAGTCCTTGTTTCTGTACTATGCGTAACTATGGACCTAATGCAATTCGCATAAATTTTCACTTTGCTGTTTGAAATCTTGTATCCTCATTGCTCTATATAACGTCTTTGAGTGCGTCAAAAATTGAAATTGTTGCCTTGTTAGCTTGTTTCTTGACTTCCTAATGGATAGTGCTATAGCTAATGATTAGAACTCCGAGGTAAAGAAATGATACCACTTGTTCGATTATTTTTTTGTTCGCCACTAATTTACACACGACAGTTAGATTTTGCTTTCTTAACATCTATGTTCATGTTGTAACTTTGTACTGTTAGTTTCTTGTTCTTCTTCTTTTTCTTTCTTATAATTATGCATATCGAACCATATAAGTAGTTTAAATTTATATCTGCATACCCTACGATTTTAATTACTTCCCTTCCAAGTCTGCACCCTTCATCAACAGTTTTAGATTTATATGTAATTTTTCTATTATCAATCATAATAGCAACGGGCTTAAACTATACCTTTGTGGTACGGTTAAAGTCGAAGGCCACTGCTCTCCACTAAATGTATTTGGATGAGGAATTCAATATTGAGTTTGTTGATATATTTTGGCGATTTTGTTTCTGTCAGCTAAATTCGCATTCTTGTTATAGATAGTACAATTTTATCGTCTGCTCATTCATTGGGTGATGTCAGGGTTTGTACATCAATAATTTTTGTTAATAGTACAGCTCGATTGGTTATTATATAATCAGTTGCTGATTGGTGATCTCGTGATTCCCAAGTGTAAAAGTGTTGTGGTTTGAGTTTTCCTTCATTTTTTCTTCACTTTTGGGCTTCTTGTATTGCTCCTGTTCCTATTCGGCCATTCAAGTATCATATTATAACGATTTTATCGTTATTGTTTGATTTATCTACTTCACTTTATGTTTGTCCTACAGCCCTTGTATTTCTTCTTGCGACTTGTTTATCTCCGGTGCGTATATCTATATTATGTACAATTTATCTTTCAGTTATAGCATACATGTCATATATGATTCGTTGCTTCCATTATTACTTCCTGATTTATTCCATTTCACGGCCGTGTAGTGCGACAAGTTCTTCTTGTTATGTTCTTTTTTCCTACTCGTTTATTATGTCGCGCTTGTGTTATCGTAGTAAAGGATGCTCCTTGTGACGAGGTCCTTTTCTGTTTTACACTACTTTGTTTGTTTGATTTTTAATGTATTTGCAATCATCTATGTTGTTGTCGTTATTGCAGAATCATATATTCATATCCTATCGTCGCGTGGTTGGTCATATTAGTGAGGCTGGTTGCCAATACCATACCCATATCCACACATACAATTTTTTACCGTGGGGGGGTTACTAACCTCACCCACAAATCCCCCTGTTTTCTCATCTGGGCTTGGAACCGGAATCGGCAGAGTTAAAAAAATTAGATAAAACAAATTAAGAGGATGTTTCTAAAATGATAAATTTAAATGTTACGAAATGCCGAAGAAATGTTCGACAAAATTGTTGAAAAAGTATAGAAACACAGTAATAATCTATCTTTCCATTTTTACTTGTGAAAACCGTTTGCAGTGTACAAAATCATTAACGCCAAAATCTTTAATAGCCCAAGCAATAGGTAGTTTTACATGGAAAAAATTCAAGGAGTTTTGAAAATTGGCAATTTTACTCAGTTTAGTAACCCGACCAACATACTATATTTGAGACCTTGGCGGGCGTCCGCTGGCTCCGCCATATTGGAAAATGGCGACCAAAATCCAAGTTTTTGACAATATCTCCATTCCAAGACTTCCTATACAGAAAATACCTATTACGTAGATTGTAGAGGAGTAAATTCTCTACAATTTTTGTCTGAAACATTTTTTTTTCAAAATAAATTGTGTTTGAAATAATCGCATTTGAAGGGCAGTGTATTTTTCAAAACTACGTAAATGCTATAGTCTAAGTAAGTCTTAAATGGCGGCTGAACGGGTCCTTGCTTCCTCGCCCTATGCAGCCCCAGACCCAGTTACAGCAAGATATAACGCATGGCAAATTTCACGAGTCAGCGGGACACGGATATGCGTTATATCTTGTAACCAAATCCGAAACTGCATAGGGCGAGGAAACAAAACCCCGTCCAACCGCCATTTAAAACTTACTTACACTATACTTTGTCAGCTGAAATTTTACTCGCTATCGATTTAGTTATTATCAATTGTCACTTTTACTCGTTTCCACACCACCATGAGGTAGAGTAGCCGGCGCGTTTTTTTTTATTTTGGTTTCCCCAGTAGGTCTAATCCACGTCTTTGCTTGGGATTCACCTTTATACCTTCCTCCGTTTCGCAACTCTGGATGGACCGGGTGTGCTCACTGCTCACATCCACTTCGATAGTGTTCGGTTGATTGGCGTCCTCCTCTTCTGTAATTTCTTCTTCAGAATCCTCTTCCTTATCGTTATCGTATGCTGGCAGTGTATTGAGTACCGTTTCGATTTCTTCTACTTCGTCTTCGGAGTCGTTCAAAATTTCAGCAACGTTTTGGCAGGAATTTCCGTTGCAATACATGCAAATGATGGAGCACTTTAAACCAGTTTTTCTGCACCCACATGCCGAGCCGCATCCCTTTTCGCATTGGCAGTACAGGAATTTAAGGAGTACTTCAGGAGCAGGGTCTTCAGTTGTTCTGAATGGAATAAGTCCAGTCTTACTTCTCTTCCATCCCCATTCTTCCGGATTTTTTGAAACACCTTACCAAGTCTGTATTTGATGGTAGGTTCGGAATTAATGCTGGCGTGCTGCTGCTATTGTGGGTGGGAGTGAAGCCAGATTCAACTTACTCTTTGTCGCCGATCGGGCAAAATGTTGGTACCGGAGAGAATCCAAAGATATATTTGTTTGAGAAGCTCCGTAGAGTGTAATTAGGAATTGTTCTCCTGCAGCAGCAATGGTGTCGGGATCTACACTTTCTTACTAGAACACCTGCACAGTCTGATTTAATTCTTTTGAATATGTAAACATCTTCAGGACCTTCTTCTTTCCTTACCGAAGATTGTACACGTCGTGTCGCAACCGGCGAAAGCGTGTAAAAACAACACTAGGTGGTCACCGAATTAGAAACTGTTGTAATTTTCAATATTATCTTTCTTTTAGAACACATTTATTGCTTATATAATGTACACATATTTAATTTCTTTTATTAACTATTACTTTACTGGGAAAGCCAATTAAAATAAAAATGTTGTTATCCCCCCCCCCCCCTATTTATTGATTCTGTCAGATATACTATTTACACATTTTCTCGCTATAGTTTTAGTTTCAGGGTCGTTCTGCCATACATTTAGGATTCTATTCTTAAAATCTGTTAAATTAGCGTTTATAAAACTATAAACTTGACTTTTAACTAAAGCCCAACAACAGTTTTCAATGGCATTCAAATTTGGTGAATTGCCACACAACGGAAAAACTGTGATGCTACGTTAAAAAAACCGTTTGTATAGATTCTGCTGTGAGGCACAAAGGGAATCTTACATAAAGGTGTTAGTACTATTCCGACAGGGGTATTGGAACAGAGTCCAAAGTGTGTTATCATGTTTTTGGTTCATTGTGCCCATAACAAAAAATATTTTGAAAATTTATAATTCGGTGGCCGTCTACTGTATGTTTTCTGCCACTGCTTGTTCAGCCTGCAAACTTTGTGTAGAGTAAACTTGTTCTGCAGTTTTTCCTTTGCCGGGTTTTAGGAAATAAATGTTTGGATTATCTCGCGCCAGTGCTACCAAAAGAACAAGGAGGTCGATGTCTTCTCCCACAATCAGAACAGAATCAAATGATGAGCACATATTGATCGTTGTCCTTACGATCAACGTATCAGCACCTTCTGTTGCCTGATGAACGACGAAACCAGATGCCTTGAATCTCTCCTTGAGCATGGAAACAAACTTTGTGTAGAGTAAACTTGTTCTGCAGTTTTTCCTTTGCCTGGTTTTAGGAAATAAATGTTTGGATTATCTCTCGCCAGTGCTACCAAAAGAACATGTCTTCTCCCACAATCAGAACAGAATCAAATGATGAGCACATATTGATCGTTGCCCTTACGATCAACGTATCAGCACCTTCTGTTGCCTGATGAACGACGAAACCAGGTGCCTTGAATCTCTCCTTGAGCATGAAAACAAGGCGACTCTTGAAGAAGAAATCGAAACGGTACTCAATACACTGCCAGCATACGATAACGATAAGGAAGGGGATTCTGAAGAAGAGATTACAGAAGAGGAGGACGCCACTCAACCAAACACTATCGAAGTAGACGTGAGCACACCTGGTCCATCCAGAGTTGCGAAACAGAGGAAGGTATAAAGGTGAATCCAAAGCAAAAACGTGGAATAGGCCTACTGGGGAAACCACAATAAACAAAACGCGACGGCTACTCTACCTCATGGTGGTGTGGAAACGTGTAAAAATGACAATTGATAATAACTAAATCGATAGCGAGTAAAATTTCGGGTGACAAGGTAGCATTTACGTAGTTGTTAAAAATACACTGCACTTCAAATGCGATTATTTCAAACACAATTTATTTTGGAAAAAAATATTTCAGACAAAAATTGTAGAGAATTTACTTCTCTACAATTTGCGTAATAAGTATTTTCTATGTAGGATGTCTTGGAAGGGAGATAATATCAAAAACTTGGATTTTGGTCGCCATTTTCCAATGTGGCGGAGCCAGCGGACGCCCGCCAAGGTCGCAAATATAGTATGTTGGTCGGGTCACTAAACTGAGTAAAATTGCCAATTTTCAAAACTCCTTGCAATTTTTCCAGGTAAGGCCTGTTTTATCTCCCTGTTGCTGGCTATAACCTTTTTGTATCGTTTTGAGTATGAAAATTGCGGCTTACTAGCCGTTATTGCATAAGAAATCATTTGATTATTTTTTAATTTTACAGCCTCTATTCAAATCGTTAGCACTTGTTTCCAAGCTAAATGACTTTCGTCGAATTATTGCCTATACAAGAAGGTTCTGGAAAACCAACAGATTTGAAAAGAACATACGAAAGGAACTAGAAGACTTATTCGAACGTACCCTTCAGATGCAAAAATATTTTGTTTGCCTAGTATTCACCACGTTGTTGATCGTACTGGTAAATTCTTACTTTAAAAAGGAACTGGTAACTGGAGCATGGGCTATGAGAGACCAACAGAAACTATTTAGACTGTTTCTAACTTCCCAACAAATAATTGTGCCATATATTGTATTACATGTGGCAGCATACGATACGTTCTTTTTAAGTTTGTGTGTTCATCTGATGGTGCAATTTAGGATGTTACGTTATTCTTTGGAAAATCTGAACGCCTCGACTATAGATGATAAAATGAACGATGAGGATTATTTAAAACAGCTAATTTCTTGCATTCAACATCACAAATTTTTATTGAGGTGATGACTTTACTAGCCGCAACATTACATAGATTAGAATTAGTAATTAATTCAAATTTTTACAGATTTTCTAGGAACTTTATGGACGTTTATTCGCCAATGATGCTTGTAGAATATTCTACCACTGCGATCGCGTGTGTTGGAGAAATGTACAGTGCATTTTTGAGGTATGAAGTTTCCTTGTAAAAATTAACAAAGTAATTTTAATTGATACAACCAAACTACGAAGATTTTGAAAATAAGTTTGTTTGCTCATTATATACCGGGTGTCCAAGGGTGACATAGGGGAATGCATTTTATTGGAAAGCACTGGAATATGTATGGATTCAGTGCTCAATGTGTGTCATCGGGTTTAGTTAACGCTAGAAAAAGAAATAGTACTAGCGACTCTCATTGCAACATAAAAGCATTCCATTGTTTATTTTTTATATTTGTCAATTTTGATAGCAATAAAAACGACGTTTGTTAAACTTGCTAGACTTCTGTCAGATGCTGAAGAATCCACTTTACAGATATGAGTATTTAGTATTTACACAACTGCCGAGAAGGTGCAACTTACTAGGTGGGTTTATAGTGGTGGAAGTTACCAAAGCACTTCTGCTTTAGTTGCTGATTTATGGCAGGATCAACCAAATCCCACGCTAATTCCAAGAATAATTGTTGGTTTGTTCGCAAAACCCGGAAGTATCAATAAATAACCCACTAGGTGTGCAAAATCCAAACGATGCAAATGAAATAGATATACTTACAGCCGTCAGCGTTAGACAAATCAAATGAGATACTGGCTTGGCCAAAAGTTATGTTCAGGACGTCCTAAAACATATGTGCCGTTCTTATCAATACACCCAGCATCAACAGATATTTTTTGGAGATGCTGAGAAGAGAGCAAAGTTTCAAGAAACTTCATAAAAAACATTTGCTTTACCCATGAATGTTTATTCACGTGGATGGTAGGTACTATAAATCACCAAATTTATGATTATTGGAGTACAGAAAATCTACATCTTTATGTACCAGCTCAAACTCAGTATCCTAAAAAAGGTAAACGTTTGGGCTGGAACCTTTCAAGACACTACTGTTGGCCCATTTTTCATCCAAGGAGAATTGACTGCCAATAAATACAGTGACATGTTATTAGAACAAATATTGCCAGTTTTAAATGAAATAGCAGAAAAAGATTCTGTTGTATCGTATCGGTACGATCGGCTCCCTGGTCTCCGAATTTGGCCCCAAATGAATATTTCCCGAAACAACGCAGGTTCAACATTGAATCCGTACACATTCGACATCCTTCGCACTCCTTTTTGGTGTTTCCCTATGTTGTGTCTTATCGGGTACATACGGTATATATATATATATACAGGGTGTATGATTGGCGAGTCTCAGCATTGGGATCTTGAAAACTAGTAGCGATACAGATTCGCTTAAATGGGGAAAGAATTTGCTCATGACGAGTGTATTTTAATTCAGTTTTCGTTTCCGGGATGTAACTTATAGCCTACTAGATATTGACTAAAAACTGAAATATGCCAATTTCTAATAACACGAATAACGTTTTTGTTAGTAAACCTCCAAAAATAATTCAAATGCAAAATTTATTTAACTTTTTACGTAGAATACG
This sequence comes from Melanotus villosus, assembly GCA_963082815.1. NCBI lineage: Eukaryota > Metazoa > Arthropoda > Insecta > Coleoptera > Elateridae > Melanotus > Melanotus villosus. Next base: position 9,087,876 of record OY720419.1, on the reverse strand, counting down.
CCTTACATTCATTGTTCTCATAGAATAATATCAACTTTATTTTTTTGAATGGGACGAATAGGTGGCTATGACATTTCCGAGATGATTACTTTTTTCTCTTTCTAGCGATATATGACAAACCATATTTATTTTCGAAAGTACCTGTTGTTTTATATTAGAGGGTGGGTTATCTATTATTGTTTTGAACGCTCTCATAGAGGGGTTTGGCAGTAAAATCCCACGTTTTCAAAGCGTTTTGGCGAGTGGGTGTCCGCTATGGGAAGGTAGGAATTTAGGTATGATACGGGTTTGGATTTCAAATTCCCTTAATATGCAAAGTTATTTCTACATCGGTTTATACTTTATACCAAACTAAACTTTTCTCTAAAATCCTTTTCCTTTACAGCGACAACATAGTTTCATTGTTGCGGTATACTGGTGGATTTTTATCTGTTTTATTGCAACTATCCATCTACTGCATCCCCTTAAATTATATAACAGACGGGGTATGGTCTAACTTTCAAGTATACACGGAGTCATCGAAAGTATGACCTTAATTTTGGCAGTGGATATTTTACACAAAGAAATAGGGCTTTTGCCTACGAGATTTAATCACTTAATTCTAAGTATTGCAGTTAAAGGACTTTCTGTTGAGCAGTTTTATAATTTTGGAAACAGTTACGGTATTAATGCCACCTTAAAATAAACATCGTAGCAAAGCATTTGAGCAAATCCTAAAATGTTCTATAAATTCGAAGTTTTGCAACGAGCTAACATTTGCACTACTTCATTTTTAGCCTTATTGCAGTTAGTTGTAATACATTATTTATATTTTCTACCCGCTTTTATTTGATTTAAAGAGAAACTAATGACATCCAAACTTAAACTTGCGAGTCTTTTAAAAGGATGCTCTTCAACTACTTTTACCTATGCCGGTGTTTAATATTTTTGTGAAAACTATCCCTGCTTTTTAAATAAGGGTAACCCTTTCGATTCGTATGAATATTTTTGAAAATACTAAGGCCATTTGGAAAGGTAAAAATCATTAAAATTTAGAAACTGTGGAAAATATTTTGATTATTTTCTTAAATCGGTCAAAGAGAGTGAAAAGTATTTATTTAGTATTTCACTTATTAAATAACATCTGGAAATTTAGAAAAAATATGGGCTTTAAACGTTCAGAAACATTTATACTATTTTTTAGGTATATAGCTTTATACGATTGAATATTGCAATATTTAAGCTCGTTTTCATTTTTTGTAAGGCTACTTCGGTTGCTCAAGGAATTTACGAAAGTGGTTGGAATTTGAAACACACTTCAGCTGCAAGAACCATAATCCCATTCGTAATTCAAAGGTCACAGAAGGAAATAATTTTCACAGCTGGAGGATTAGTTATTATGAACTGCAGAACTGTGTTAAACGTAAGTGCTGATTCTAATCAGCAAGTTGCGATAATTAATTGGGAATTATATTTTAGGTTCTTAGAATATCTTATTCTTTTTGTACTGTGATGAGGGCCATGGAAAGAAATTAGTGTTACTTTAATCATGTAAATGACAAAATGAAGGTTTGATACTTGTTTCTACACGTAACAACAGTTTACTAAGAAAAGCAGAAGTTGTAGTTCTGTTCAGATCTGAAATTTCTAGCACAGCATTCATTAAAGATAAACAAAAATAAAAGATATTATACCGGGTGTCAATGATACCAGGGACACCCCTATTTTTTAAATTATATTTTAAGATAACAAAATTTAATTTGGTATATACAATATACTCATTAAATGGCATTTTTTGACATAGAAGACAAGTTTCTGTCATTCCCGGTTTTGCCAGAAATACCCTCAATTTTGTTATTTTAAACGGAACACCCTATATATTGTAATGTAACACAAGATTGTCCAAAGTCACTAACAATACGACGTTATTACAAAATGCAAAATACCCTCACGATTGAGTCAAAGATAATTGTAATTACAACGAAATTGCAGTGACTATCTACACAAATTATTAAGAAACTCCACTTATTTACGGTTAGCTCAGCCTTTCGGGTCGATAAAGAGGTTCGATGGTTAATGACATTTATTTAATTGATGTTTATAGATGCTTTATATTATACCGTGTGTTTGACTTAAGGGGCGAGCATAGGGAAATAGCATCGGAAATCGTATATAATATATACGATTCCACATGCTATTTCCATATGTTCGCCCCTTAACTCAAACACCCGGTATAATATATTAACTCAATAATAACAAATGTAAATTTTTATACGCAGATTTATTACAGAAAGTCTTCATTATCTACCATAACTTTCATTTTAATTTTAAGGCAGTGTAAATACTAGTTAGAAATTAAGGTCAATATTCCTCCATATCCTTTAACCAGATTCAAAATCAACTTGATGAATAGCTAGTCACATCACCATCCAGATGAAATATTACGAAGTTTCTTTCAACTCCAATATTTATTTTCGTATTATAGAAGGTTGTCCACAGGCGAACAAATAATAGTTTCCAATTACCAATAAACTTCTTACGATATTACTAATAACCCCCCTTCTTAGCTTACAGAAGGAAAATAACTTCATTTTCCATGAAAGGAAAAGTCACACATTTTCATTTATTATTCCTTCTCCTCTCCAAAATAATGTAACCTCCTTTTCCACAAAAGAAAAGAATCTCACTGATTTATTTATTTCCTCTTGTCTTTCAGTTCCCAAGTTTCCAAAATAATTTTCTTTCAATCAGAAAACTGCTTCAGCCACTTGGTAAGGGTTATTTTAACATTTGGAATGGGTGAAGTTGAATTTTTATAAAAAAATATTTTGTATAGTGACTGATGGCGTTCATCACGTGTGACATAATACAATAATTTTTACCGATTTCATTTACAAATATTTCCATGGAGTACATTAAATTTTGTAAATATGCTCTATTAACTTTGAGCATTGAAAGGTCATTTTCAGCATATAAATTAATTTTTCTGAAAAACGTAGAAATTTCACTCCAGAGAATTTACAAAGGGTGTTAGTAACTTATTGTTTTACTAATTACAACTAATTAATTTTCTCGATGTTAGGTTAAGAGAAAATTATAAAACTTGATCGTATCTAGATTGCTAATTGTAACAAAAATAGCTATTAATATAACAAGAATATTATGCGATTTATAATAGACGAGGACGTTGCTAGGTGACGAGGCGCTAGCCGAGTCAACCACGCAACGTCCGAGTCGGGTTAAATCGCATAATATTCGAGTTATATTTCAAGCTTTATCGTATCATTGGCAACAGTACACAAATAGTATGTAACTAACGAATTATGAAGTTGGAGTTGCTATGCTATTATGTTATGTATAATTACTAATAAAAGTGTAATATAAAGTTGACTTAATAATCAATGATACGATAATAGCTATTAATATAACAAGAATATTATGCGATTTATAATAGACGAGGACGTTGCTAGGTGACGAGGCGCTAGCCGAGTCAACCACGCAACGTCCGAGTCGGGTTAAATCGCATAATATTCGAGTTATATTTCAAGCTTTATCGTATCATTGGCAACAGTACACAAATAGTATGTAACTAACGAATTATGAAGTTGGAGTTGCTATGCTATTATGTTATGTATAATTACTAATAAAAGTGTAATATAAAGTTGACTTAATAATCAATGATACGATAAAATATTTAACCGGTTTATTGTTATAGGTATAACAGAGTATGTAATTCTTTTAAATAGGATAATAAAAGTAGAAAATTTTTACAGTAATTAGTTTGTAGTAACAGTAGTATTTTTTAAACCTATAAATGCTTATTTATGCATATTTGTGCTTACTTCTACATTATTTTGGTGCTTATTTTAAAACTTATATTGCTTATTTTAACTGTTATATATGCTTAAAAAGGCGGTCGTGGCTCAGTTGGTTCAGCGTGCGTCTGAGCATTGAGATGGCGCGGGTTCGATGCCCAGGGTCACATATACACCGAAAATACCCGGCCGCTTCCTTCGGAAGGCAATAGCAAACCACCGAGGTGTATTCTGCCTAGTAAAGTCCTCTCTGGAGTAGAAGTGCAAGCACTTCCGTGGTTCGGAGCGCACGTTAAGCTGTAGGTCTCCTATGCTTTTAGGCTACTTGACACGCACACCACAAGCATAGGCATAGAGAGGATCGACAACACCCTGTAAAGGGTATGCCACTCTAAGAAGGTATGCTTAAAAATTCGCAGTCCATTTATTAGTAATACTCATTTTATCCCTGAATTCAATAAACTTAGTAACAGGTAAGCCTTTTGTCATAACATCTGCTGGTTAATCACTACTAGATACATATTTAGGCTGAACAGGTATATGCTTAGTATAACATTGGCTCATCCCAGATTTAGTTAATAATTTATTTATCAATTTTTTTTGGGATATTCATATTTCCCCATTTTTAGATTCAACATCAACACCCTAAAATTGGAATTTTTCACTGCATGGAAATGTATTGATTTTAAATTTTTCTTTGAATCTAGATTTAAAATATTCCAAATCGTTATAAATCGGACCACATAAAAGCATGTGTTCGCGCTGATGTATCATTTCGCACATAGATGGCGCTTTATGATTAATCCACGGGAGAGAATACATGGCTTTCTTCCCTAGTTATACAAATAACTATTAACTAAAACCCACCTTTAAGGGTGAATATTTTGAAAAGAAATAATAAAAGTAATCTTTGGTTACAAAACTTTGTGTTGTTAGTTTGCAGACATTTACTGTGCTACCTTCGTACAAATCAAATTTACCATTTAGTACTGGAAGTAAAAAATTTTCGTTAAATGCGTTTCGATTATTACTATTATAAATATTGTTTTTTCATAATTTTGGAATTTTCTTTGTAATTGGAGCTCTAATTTGCTGAATCTTTAACAGCATATTTTAAAAAGATATCAAAACAAAATCCAAAGTTGCAGGTTTTGAAAATTGGTAAATAATTATGACTTTTACCTATTGCTTAATGTATTATCCGAACCACAAGAGATGACCCCTGCCGCATCACACGCTGAATTTAGTAACGACAAACACGCGTGTATATTTGTTCACAAACCCCATGCACACGACAAGGATAGCATATCTTTTACCTATTGCTTAATGTATAGGCATTTTGAGTATTTCTTGTCACTTACCAAAAACAAAAATTAACAATTCAACCTAAAGTAAAATTCATTTAAGATTGAAAATATTAAATCTAACAATACTTAAAAAATCTGAAAATTTTCTATTTTTAACGTAAGCGCCCCCTCCTACTTTTGGGTTTGATTTATTTATATAAATTCTTAACAATCTCATCTAAAAATTTAACACGATCACCCCGTTGTGCCCTCAACTGACCTGCGATACGCTTAAATCGATATTTAAAAAAACCAGCACTTTCAAAATATAAACAGAACGAAGTTTCTAAGAATACCCCTTTTCTTTCTGGCCATAAATTCTCCCTTCATCGGACGATTCGGTGACATGTGTCAACTCTTTCGTAGTTGTTCTCAGATTTTCAAATATTAAATTGCCCCATTTCTATTTAACTCCATAAGAAAGTGTTCCAGAAATCCATTGTTCGACGGGTACGCCATAAATGCCCGCTGCGAATGCTCGCCTAAAATTCTAGCCACCTACGGTACGAAAGGATCAGACTATTCTCCCTTAGTGTAGTGGAACTAATTCTGCGCTACAATACATACTTTCGAATAAAAACTTTCTAATTGCCAGGAGCAAATATTCGTTATGTAAATCTAGCTAAGAAAAATCTATCTTAATATCAAACTCCCCTTCTGGCCAATTGCTTCTGTAACTCTGAAAACATCTGCGTGCTATCACGCATCAGCCTCGCGCATCTCGCGGAGAACTGTCCAATTTTTATTCGCGAAGGCATCAACCCGATAAACTCTTTCAAGCTCTAATCAAATAGGTCATATGGGTTGTCTATCGACGCGTCCCGACGCGTCCTGACGCTAGCACAACAATGAGAACTATTTGAAAAATCGGCAATTAGATTTGGGACAGTTAATTGCGAATAACGGAAACACAGAGATTTTGTGTTGTTCTTCCTCCTCCAATCCCACTCGCTAGCCAATGAAAAAGCAGCATCGGAGTTTCGGGGTGTAAATACGTTAGAGAAACTCAAATCGATCTCAATCATCTCCATCATCTTTTAGACATCGTTCTCAGACTTCAAGCTCAATCATCACCCTCAACTTCATCATCGACACCTCGGGGTTCTCTCGACATCTCGGTGCTCGTTGGATCGCCATCACCGCCTTTACCCTTCGCTGGAACCGCCAACGCGGCCAAACGCTGCCTGTTCCAAGCCGTCTCAACGCTGGACCCGCTCGTCACCGCCAAACGCTGCCTGTTCCACGCCATCTCCACGCTGAACCGCTCGTAGCCGCCTACGCCGCTGGAACCACCAACGCCGCCAGACATTTTCTTTATTTTGTTTATTAGTAATAAATAATAATAAATTTCCAGCCTCTTGTCTATTACTGAGCTAGCCAGTTTGAACACTACGCCCGCTAACAAACAGGGCCTAGTTTGTGTCAAATTAATTCACTTACGTCTGTTCGCAAACCACCAACGAATACAGAATTTACATTTCTTTAAATTCAAGATAAGTTAAAAGGCCACTTAAGCTAAGGATGAATTGCTAACTTAACGAATAATTAAAGATATCATTTTTTTGTTGACTAATACGCATGTACCATATAAATTCCAACTTTGATTCGGTTTTGTGCATTTTGATGAATGATTAATTTAACAAAACCGTTAAAGCATGTTAATGCAACCTGCCCTTAATATGATTTTCAAGGCCCATCAAATTTCCGGATGTTAAGGGCTAATTTCTAATTTTGGGCATTTCGTCAGGAATTTCAGGAATTGCAGAAATAATAGACATCCCGACCTAAATATATAAATTTATTTAGGAAGCTCCGGATAACAAAAATAATAGCAATAGGAAGCTTTTCGGCGCTATTAATTAAATTTTGGCGTTTTCGTTGGGGAACATGCCTTGGTTAAAGTTCGTGAAAATTAACAAAGAACTGATTAAGCAAACGTCCGGATTTATTTGTGGTATTCGTACGAGTTTATACTAGTAAATGTCTTATTTTTGGTTTGTACAGACATGATTAGCTTACACAAATTACTGGTTCGTTATAATTAATTATAATTATAATTATAAAAAACCGACCGGCATTTTAGATCTGTACAGCAGCTAATAATACATTAATTTAGTACACAAAATCTAATGGTATTTTGTTTACCTTAAGTACTTGTCAACTCAACCAAATCTTTCATACCACCCACACGTTCGATATTAGACATCTAGCATTCCACTACTGCAAAACGTTAAACTTTATTTTCAAAACTGCGTGATTCACTCATTAATATTATAAATAACCACCAACTGCAGCGTTATATACGTTTTTATATTCTCCACAAATATTGAAAATTATTAACTGTTCTCAACTTTGTATGGTGGTTAACTAAATTAGACGTTATTATTCAATTTAATGACTTTAAATTAGTTTCTGCTTTACAATTTTCTATGTGCTTAGTATTTATGATTAAAGAATTAGTGCCTCTCAAAGTTGTCTTAACTGCTTTTAGGGATAAATACATAAAGATACGTTTCGGTTTATAAAAAGGATAATAGGGCTTTAGACTACTTCTCATACGAGTACTTTAAAATTGAGACACTTTAGTAGAGCTGCATGTCTAATTTAACGCGTAATGCACAGACAAATACTCAGAAGAGTTAAAAATTACATTTAGATGAGGTGGATCACTTTTAAGCAATTAACAGATTGGAAAAATAACGAAATACATTAAACAATTTGGAGAGAAAGGTAGGCATGCCATTTTTTTATTTCTGTAAATCACTGGAAATTCAAACTTCGAAAGCACATAGGGATTTAAATTATTCACTTAGGAATCGACGTAGCATTATTTCAAGTGTTATAAACTTGTTGACTTACATGTGTTTTTTTGCAAAACTGTATGATAAAAACTTGAGTGCAAAATGATTTAGTAAAATCACTGGCTTGAAAGAACGAAGGACCTTGGAATTGGTTTATGGAAAGCATTTTACAAATACAGTTGTGTATTGTTACCTGCATAAAAGTTGCAAGTACCTGTGGTGTATGTTAAAATTATTGCAGAAAAAGCCATTAAGTAATAAATTTAGGTGTTGGCTTTACTCAAAAAATGCTTACTTACAAATTTGTATAAAATTTCCAATGGAAAGTTTCCTTGTTTTAGACCAGCCTTATGCTGAAAATTTGTTAAACTTTCACATACAATTTCATTGGCTTAGACCAACCTTAAACTGTAAACTTTCACCCAAAAATTCATTGCATTAATCAGACTTAAACTATAAACTTTCACACAAAATTTCGTTACTTGAGACCAGACTTAAATTGTAAATTTGTACAGAAAATTAGGCTGATTTCAATCGAGCCTAAACTGTATTCTTTCTGAAAAAGTTTTGTTAATTTAGAACAGGCCCAAACTACACCGGTGTGAAGACAGCAGCCGAAATCTAGCAGCCTTGACTTACGAACATTGCCGAACGGTGCATAGAATTACCAAAAACGGTAGATTAACAGCTAGAGCACTACAGAGATACATCTAAATATAATCTTAATAACTTAATAAGTAACAGAACGTGGCTTTCCTTTACATTTAAGATAATTACAAAAGCAAATAATAACCTATAACACATGCAACTGGAACGAATTTTTGCTAGAAACACCTACTAACATATAGGATTAAGAAAAAATAAAAATTTAACACTTGCCGAACTTAGGACGGGGGGGGGGGGGCACTTGAGATTTAAGCAAATAAATTCAAAAGTTCGCACCGTCAAAACGGCACATGTAACTCGAACGAATTTTTACTAGAAATACCTACTAACATAGAGGATTAGGGAAAAATAAAAATTTAACGCTTGCCGAACTTAGGATGGGGGAACTAGGGACTTAAGCAAATAAATTCACATGCAGCACCCCTGCCTTGGCCCTTTTGTCACCCTGAAACTGGATGTTAATGACTTTCCAATCTTTACTCTACTGAATGCGATTCTAAACAACTCTTGAATTGCTTTTATTGTTGTTATACTAATTGGGGGATTTATCAATCACTTTGAATAGATTTTCGATAGGTATGTTGTCGTATGCCTTAGTGAGGTCAATAAAAGTGAGGTGTATTTCTCTGGCGGTTGCTACTCTTTCTTCTATTATCTGCGTAAAATAGAAAATATTGTCTACTATAGCTCGTCGTGCACGAAATCCTGATTGCTCTTCGGTTTGGTACATTATGTAATCTTTAATAAAAACTTCTGGGGTTTGTTACAACCCACCTTACCACTTATGTTCCTTTTTTTTCACCTTACCAACATCGGGTTAAGCATTAATAATATTTAATGTGAATTAAGAAAAGTTTTTGTAAATACCTGTAAATAGTAATTGATTAATATTCACATCTTAGTGAAAATATCCTGATCCGTATATGAATAAAATTCTTCGTATAATTATTCTGTAAAACTGAATGCTTTGTTTCATCTGGTAAATAAAAGAAGATTATCCTGAAAAGAAATAAATAACAAGTTAGTAAATTTAATTTCAATTGTATTAAACAATACATGCTACAACGATAAAGTGTAAAGACTAAAGTGTATAAAATTCAAATGGCACTTACTTGTAAACGTGAGGATTATTACGATCAAGTTATAAACAACACGAGAGAGCCGTCTATCTTACAGTGGAACTTCTGTCGAATACTTACAGCTGAGTCAAGTTATTCCGATGCACAAGTGCGAATTCAAAGAATAGAAACCAGTCGCTCTACCAAATAGAGCCTAGCTAAGTGAACTTATTTATCTTTATTTTCGTTTGTAATTTTCATTTCTCTTTTGTGATTAATGTCAAAGGTAATTTGTTAAATTTATGAGGAAAACTGATTTTCAAGTATTAAGATTTTCGATTTCTTATTAAGTAATTTCTTTCTTTTGTTGTTATTTGTAATTCAACATTTTTAAACTCAATGGAAGCCATGTTTTAATTCAATAATTATTTTATGTTGTGTTTTACTCAATTCAATTTTTATCTGTATTGTGTGCCGTTATTTTGCAGGAGATCCGTGCCGCTTCATTATATTTGTGTTAATTATAATTCGTATAACTACACACCTGCGCGAATATAATTTTAATTCTTTTATTTTTCAGATATTTCAATATAATTATTTTATTCAAAGCATAACGCTTGGGGTGTTTCTTTGGGGCAAGAATGTGGCAGAAGGTTAATTTCATTTCTAAACTAATAACAGAAATATTATTAATCCTCGGCGTAAAATCACGCCCCTTTTGCAAATTAGTTCGCCGCCTATATGTAAACAAGTGAACTCACTCTTGTTCTAGTAAAGTATCAAATTTCAAAGAAATTTAAAATATACCAAATTACTAGGATTTTAACTCAACCATGGAATTTATTAGTTTTGGAGAGCAAGGATCACTCATGGGAACATTTTGATACCAATCTATTTAGGCAAAACCGTGAGAACGTTTAATCACTGCGGAGACTGCATGCGGATTTCTCAGTATAAATAGGAGTTCAAATTTTACCAAAGCACTCAGTCTTCATTATACAGTTACGCTGTATAGTGGTCTGGAATCTCGATTAGTACGCTGATCGAGTGTATCTACTTACTGTAAAGTATACAGTTAGTTGTATTGCACTTTGTTGCTTCGCATTAACTAGTAGAAATCCTTCATATTAAATACACCGCGGTAAAGCGTTGCTTTCCGATTACGTGAATTAATCCAAGGGGTTACAAGACCGTAATTCCAGTTGGGGGTATCCCTGCGAAATCCAAATTAACCACAACGTAAAAGTAAGAAATTTTAAGATATTTCACGTATTCAAGATTACACTTCATCAAAATTACTTTATGGTTGCCCTGGTGTAGGTGCTGAGCACAATTAATTACGACAAAATGACCATCCTGACTACTGAGATATTATGTCTTAGGCATATTCTCAATCAAAGATAGGGTGAAACGTGAAAAATCCCTTATAATGTACGAGGGTACCTAGTGCCTCGTACATTCTCGTACATGTACTAATTACTAGTTATGCAGAGTGCATATTTATACTCATCAATTAGAGGGAAATGACACCCTCGTCAAAAGATTGGTTGTAATACCACATTTGGCTCCGGCCGCTTAAGATTGATTTTTATATCAGATAACACAACAATTTAATTGGTGCCCAGTTACGTGGGGCATTCTAAAGAAATTTTATTAAATGTAATTACTTAAATCACACAATAATATATCAATATAATTACTGCATTATTCCAGTTTTACGGAATTTCTCCTTTCCAAGCACTTATTGCACTCTCATTCCTCCCTCTTTTACCATTTCGATGAGTATTTCATCCTCTACTGATGCTCTGTTATTTTTGATGTGCTTCAAGGCTTATTCCTTCGGGCGTGATATTTGGCAATTTCTTGGAACCAACGTTAATTATTTTATTCACAATCATTGTAGTAATATGTCGATTCCTAACCTTTTAGAGGTTGGGAAATACGTCATTCCTAACTGTGAAGACACTCTCTTGGGCGGCAAATAACAGAAAACACTTCCCACCCACGGGCGGGAAATGCTTGTGTACGATTTCCTAGCGACACTGTCATAGACCTATATGTTAACGTAGGCTAAAATAAATTATAATAGTGCTGTCAAAAAATATTAATAAAATTAATTTAAAATTTAATGATTAATAATTGTGAATAAAATAGTATACATACTTCGGAGGGACTTTCATCACAGCCACAGTTATACATAAGCCCTCGGCTGTAATAAAATATTTCCCACCTCGGATGTATTTTTCACTACTAGCATTAGAAGATGAATTTCTCTCCTAGTGGTCAATAATTTTTCATTATTGACTCCTGGTTAATAATGAAAACAACTGCTATGCAGGCAGGTGCCTATTGTAAATACGTTTTACGCAAATATCAGTTGAAATTAACTCCTCTCCTTGTTTTCAAGCAAGGCTATTTGATTTTTCTGGGTATATAGAATAGCTATTTAAGGTACAAGCGTATAAAGTGAAATTTTATACAGGAGCTAATTTCCTTGAGTGGACAACGTCTCTTTATTCAAGTGTAACATACAATATTTTTTCCAATTCCTAAATTAAAATCTCTAAGAAACAGTTAATTATTAATTTATTGCGTATTTACATAAATATTAATACTACAGTAGTTGTTAAACAATACCTAACAACCTAAATTTAAAGGCATCATGATTTTTATTCTAAAATAAGTAGTTTATTCACGTTGTCAAGAAAAGTGCGAATAAAATGTTTATATCAACAGTGTCGTCGAGGAAAGTGTGGATAAAATGTTTATAGCAACACTTTATCCACCCTTCACGTTGAAATGTTGCTTTAATAACTGGAGTTGACACATTAAAATGCTACTTTATGTATAGGAATTGGAAAAATAAATATATCCATCTGTCATTTTAATTTTAATTTATGTAAAAATGATTAATTAAATGGAATAAAGGTGCTAGTAGTGAAAAAAATAGGATACAAACCACGGCGGAGAAGACTTTTTCAGTCTCACAACTGCTCGGATGAAAAAAATACCTTCTCTACCTTGGTATATAATATACTATTATTACTATTGATCGAAGCACTCCTTACTTATTGTACTTTTTTATGATACAGATTTGTATAGGTTTTTTCAGTTTCTTCATCATTTTATATTTACTGTTATATACCGTTTTCCATTTTGTAGAAGACATTTTCTTACTTTGTTGTTTTCTATTAATTTTTCTACCTTGTTATTTGTTTCAATTCTTCAAACCTGCCTTTAAAGAAAATAACCAAAACTACATTTTTCAAAACATCTAGTAGGCCTTGACTTTTTTCCATATTTTGAAAACGTCATTTAGTTCGGCTAATAATTCTGTGCTACTTTTCCTATTTGACCGTTTTTCTATCTGCCATAGTTTCCGAGATCCCCATAGTAAAAATTGAAAAAAACTCACCCTGTACACTGTACAAGTAAAACCAATTTTCACATTACTTTATGACCATTGCCGCCTAGCTTAGTATGGAAAATCGTACGTAGCGGTAGCGTTTATAACTAACTTTCTTTACCTTTTTTTTTTGAGAAATTAAGCTTGAATAGTCAACCACCTTCGTTATTATTTATTTAAAGTAGTTTACTGGAAATATTATCATTACACAGGGTAAAAATTGCTTTATCCTTGATCCATGCTCGTGTAGTGGTTATTCTAAGAAACATCGCCCTACAAATGAATAATTAGTTCTATTCTAGTTCAGTCAACGAACGCTCAATAGGGGGGTGTAGAATGCATGGAGGGTGTCACAATTTTTGACTTCGGGGCTTTGTTGGAGTCGTTAGGAGGTAAACATACTAAAAGTCCCCTGACATAGATGATGAGCGGGGTGCAGGGGCGGACCGAGAAGGTCCCTTTTTTTGGTTTTTTGCTTATCTCTTAGCGAACAAGTCATTATATACAAAATAAAATCTGAAAAAATTCCCCACACTTTTGCCTTGTAAGGTTTTTTTCTATCTCCAACCGTTTATGAGATATCCGCTATCAAAAATCGCTAATATTCGAAAAAAATATATAAAATGTTTATACCATTTTGAAGGAAATTTAATTCTATACAACTTCTTTTGTGGGGATTTTTCTGTAAACCGAAGAGATGAGGTGCTAGAGAGAAAAGTTTAACGAAACACGGGAGGCAAAATATTTTCTTTCGAAAATTAGCGATTTTTGATAGCGGGTATCTCATAAACGGTTGGAGATAAAAAAAATCTTAAAAACGCAAAAATGTAGAAAATTTTATTAGCTTTGATTCTGTATATAATGACTTTTTTGCTAAGACGAACCTTCTTCGAGATATGAGCCAAAAACTAAAACAAGAGACCTTCTCAGTCACCCCCTGCACCCCGCTCACTGCCTATGCCTGGGGACTTTTAGAATGTTTACCTCCTAACGATTCCAAACAAAGCCCTGATGTTAAAAATTGTGACACCCTCCATGCATTCTACAAACTCTTTATTGACTGGACTATTCAGCTAATTGTGTTGTGTCCTTTGCATTTTTGAAAATGCAATAATATCGCCTACGCAAATAGCAAATTTTTCTTCGTAGTAGTTTTCCTCCGTTTTACTATGAATAACTTAAACTACATAAAAGACCAAGAATTCATTAACCCCTACAATTTTCTTTATTTAACACCTAGCACACTTTCCTACAAGTTGGTAACAAATTATAGCTCATTAAATCAATTTGTCTTATTTAAATTGATTTATAGGTAGACACGTTTTTTAAACGTGCTCATGAATAAAGAAGTGGCATTATTCGGAGTTGTTAAGGTAATTACCTAAATGCTTAAATATAGGTTTAAGTTTAACACATAATGAGCCACTCTTTGCTAGTTTTAAACTGAAAAATACACAGAAGTTCGGCTGAAACTCAGATAAAGTATGTGGCTGTGTTAGTTTAGATTGTAGTAACATTGTTGCTTGAATCTGAAGAACTACTTTAGACTTATGTAACAGCTTTATCTTAAAATTAAATTTGGAAAGTTGACAATTCTGCTCCTGCTGTAGCTTGTAATACGGCATTTGCAATAAAAGAATATTTGAAGAAAATCCATGTAAAAATTGTTAGTGCCTTTTCATGCCATTTTTATTAGTTTTGATTTAAGGAAGCGTGGTCTACAAGAAATAAACTGAAAACTCAGTATTTTAACAACTTTAAAAGTTAGAACTTTTAATATTATTATTAGGTAATAACATAACATTCTGAATGTTTTTTAAATGTTTCAGTGCTCCTTATGCAACTCTACGCTATTATTATTTTGTCTACAAAACATTATATTTATTATATTATATATTTTTTGTAGACCTTTATATGTAATAATTCTTGTTTTCTTCTTTGCTTATTTTGTTGTTTATTGCGTGAAGTCTTTTTACACATTGCCTTTACAGAAATTAATCTCTTTAGCACTTGATTTTGCAGTTATGTTCTATGATATAATGAGTGTTATATGATTTTAACTCCAACAAGCTATAATTTCTTAAACAAAGTCTTCAAGATATTTCTCAGAGAATCCCTAAATGAACTTAATAGTTTTCAGAAAATGCCAGACGTTGGTGAAGAAGTTTTAAAATATCCATTACGTTTGCTGAAGTGGTGCGGACAAAATCCTCAGCAAAGTAAAATGACACTTTTTACAGTTGTGGCTACGTATTCGATCTTTGCAACAATAAACCTAACTTTGGTATTTCTTCAACTCTTTTACATGAGCGAAAATAAACTCACTGTCATTGTTCAGAGCTGCGAGGCATTTATGGCTTTGGGGCAGGTATTTTGTTTTAAGATTTATTTTTAGCTTCTTTTGCATTACAAATTATCAAGGATTTTCATTTTTGTTTTAATATTTTTAACTTATTTTGTATTAGAAATTATCTAAATCTCCACTGTAATAGTAATTTACGATATAAGTCCGATAAACTAATGTTTACAGTAGCGAGTTGAAATGTTTCGGGACGAGGCGACGGAGGAGCTAAGTCTGGAATGTTGTTACTGCAAAAATTCATCGAAAGTACATCGTGCAATGTTTTATTTCATACTGTGTCGCATTTTTAATTAAAATGTAATAATTTTAATAATTAAGCAAATGATCAAAGATGATCTGGTGACCTTATCTGTTGTAACGATAGCAACGAGATGTTTGTTTAAGACCAGTAATTTTATTATAACCGTAGTAAGGAGATGTTTGCAGTCCAGTAATTTTTTACCGGCCTTGTAATGTAATAGTAGGTATATTACGTACCAAGTTCAGAAAAGTGTATTTCTACTAGACGAGTATTTCAAGTTTGAGTGCGAGCGATAGCGAGTACTTAAATGCCATACGGGTCTAGTCAAATCATTTTTCTGACGCGGCACGTATACTACATTTTCGCATTTAAAAAAAATAGCTATTTGTATTACAAGTGAAGAAAGTATAAGATCGCCTCCCGCAGAAGTTTTTATGTACGAGCAAGCTTTGCTATGTAGTAAAATGGCACTTTAATAGATGATTTTTACCGTTGCGATGTATTAAAGTGTTTCTATGTAGTAAAGTGTTGCTACGTAGTAAAATGTCACTTTCATAGATGATTTTAAATGCATTAATATGGCATATTACTGTATAAAATGCGAAAAAGGTTTATTTACCGGACTAAAATGAGTCCGGGAAATCAGAGAATGTGACACGGTATGAAGTAAAACAAATTAAAGACTCAAAACTATTAGTAGTTTAAAGAACCTTGTACTCATCTGAAATTAAATTTTATATCATGAAACACGCAGCTTCAACAACTTCAAAATTTTGAAAAATAAATCATTTTCTAATGTTTATTAAAAGCTTCCTATCTAATACATTTTATGTCATACTCGTTTCTAAAGCAACGTTTTTCGAACGATTTATAGGACGAAAAGTGACACTTTAAAGTGCTAGTATCATTTTAAAGTCCTAGAACGAAAAGTGTCACTTTTTGTTCTATAAATGCTCGTTGCTAGGAGATATGAATTGTTGCGCCTTAGATTAGTTACTTAAAACTAATGCTGCTACAAATTGCTGGAGATTTCTTTTAATGATTTAACAACTTTAGAAACAGTATGACATAAAATTATGTATGTACCTCAGACGAAAAGTGTCTTTAAGGTATGAGCAAGTTGTTTACGGCCGAGGCGGGTAGCCGAGGCCATAAACAACTTGCTCATACCTTAAAGACTTACTTTTCGTCCTAGATACATAAAATACTATTATAAACCAGGAAAATATTTCATTTACTATTAAAGTTTTATATAAATGCCTTACTCTATTTTTCTTCTTTCAATTATTTCGTATATGAAGTAATAATAATAATAATAATAATAATATCTTTATTTAACTACCTTACATATTAAAATGTTTGTAGCAAGTCAACAATTTAACAAAGTTTAACAAAGATGGTCAGTACTTTAATAACAATTACACAAACATTCTGACAATACATACCTACAATAATAACCTTATCATGCTGGAACATCTTTAAATGAAAAATCGTAGTATTCTTTTACGGAGTAAAAAGAGTTATCCAAAAGTAATTGCTTAATTTTGTTTTTAAATTCCTTTAAATTAAGGACCTTATAAGCTAGTGGTAATTTGTTAAACAACTTGACATCTAAGGAGTTACGTGCAGATTTTTCCCGTTTAAATCGTTTCGTGATAATAAGCTCACGAGAACTGGTTTCATATTTGTGATTAACTGAGTGAGTTCGATAGGAGTCAGTATTCTTAAAAATTGCTAGAAGCGAATGAAAGATATATAGGCAGGGTAGTGTCAAAATTCTAAGCTCTTTAAAATATCTTCGACATGATTCCCAGACGGTAAGGTTAGCCATGGTTCTTATTGCTCTTTTCTGTAATATGAACACTTTATGGGCGTGTGATGAATTGCCCCAAACTATAACACCATATGAGATATGGGAATGAAATAGGGAAAAATAAGACATTTTTAAAACGTCTTTACTTACTGATCTTTTAAGATGTCGTAATAGAAAAAGTTGTGAAGAAAGCTTACGTGTTAAATTCTCAATGTGTGGAAACCAATTCAAATTCGAGTCTACAGTGATTCCAAGTAGTTTGACTTGGTTACTTGAATCAGGCCTATTTTTGTACGAAAATATGACCCTCTGAGTTTTTTCTTGATTTAGTTTCAAGCTATTCGCAGTAAACCAATCCGCAGTCTTACCTTCATTACTATCTAATACATTTAATACATTAGAATACAGTAGAAACTGAATAGTTTTGTGAAAAAGAGTTTCAAACTTAGCCCATGTTGAACACAAAAAAAAAAAAACTTTAAGTGAACCAAATTAATTAATGGGGATTTAGAATTGTCCAGCACATGCATTTTCTTTTAATGTTTGCTCAAGATCTATCTTGTGATCAACAAACTTTTATTCATGGAATAATGGGCTTTAAACACTCTTGAACTTGAACAATTTTTGAAGAAGGTCGTTCGTTAATAATAAAAGCGAATAATGGGTCATAATAATTTACTCGCTTTACTTAATCGGTGGCCTTCCTACCTGTGGTGTAAATAATAACAAATACTTTATCGACGAATCACACATCTACAGCAGCTAAATCTGCTGCAGTTGTTTTATCAATTAACCACTGAAGCAGGAGCACAACGCAGACGTATCAAATAGGAGCACAACGCAGACGTATCAAATGGACCAAAGAAATTAATCAGAACCAATGTGATACGTTGCTAGATAAGAAGTACAAATGTCGATAATCCCATAGAAGAATAATTTTAACAAAATAGTAGAGCTTGACTCAGTCCGTTCTACCATTGAAACTTTCACAAGACGAGAAAATCAAAACACAATAATAATAACAATAATATTAATAAAAAAAATAAACTAACACGTCGCGTCGTTTGCAACAAATTATAAAAATAGTCAATGAAACCATTTCGGAGAAACACTTGGAGGACTGTGAAAGTACTGAATATGTTCAGTTAACTATATACTGTGCAGCCATTGGTACATTGAAGGTTATAGGTATTAAAACTAAACCACAACTAAGCACAAAACCAAAGAAAATCAAAATACCACCTTAGAAAATTCGGCTACAAAACAGAAGTAATGTACTTCGAGCGAAACTTGAGCAGCTAACACAATATAAGAGAGGAATAAGAACCCGTAAACTATTAAATAAAATATTGAAGATCACACTAGAACAACGAAAACCCGCTAAATTGAACGAAATTATAGGTCTGCATAGACAATGCAAAATAGACAATATAACCAAAATAGAAAGCATACTCAAGCTTCAAACTATGAAGGAGGAATTCCTGCAATTAAAGATGTTGCAAAGATTTGGTCAGAAATATGGGAGCAATCAAAAGAACAAGATAGTGAGTCTGCCTAGATAACAGAAGAAAAAGAAGGATCCACAAACATTAATAACATGGAAGAAATGGTTATAACTACAGAGGATTTAAGAGGTACAATTGAAAAGACAAACAGCTGGAAATCCCCAAGAATTGACAGTATTCATAACTTCTGGCTTAAAATGTTTTCAAGTACACACACAGTTTTAGTAAGGTGCTTCAATAAAATGCTTAGTAATAATGAAATTATTCCGCCTTTTCTAATCAATGGCAAAGCTTTCTTGATACATCGAATCCTGCTAAGTATAGACCAATAACGTGCCTTCCAGCAGTATATAAAATACTGACATCTGTCATCACTGATCAAATATATGAGCACCTGAAAGACAACGACATTCTAACTGAAGAGCAGAAAGGATGCTATAGACATTCCAAAGGACACAAAGATCAAAGTATCATCGATGAAATTATTAATAATATTAAAAAAGAGAAACCGAAGTATGTGTTTCATAAATCATCTAAAAGCATTTGATTCAGTGGCGCTCACATGCTTGATAGAAATGCCTAAAATTTACAAAATAGCTCCCAACTTAATAAACCTTCTGCAGCATCTGATGAAACAAGTTTCAACGAGACTTTTTATATCAAACGGAACCCCAACACAAATATCCTGAAAGAAACTGAAGAATCTCCCAAGGAGATTCGCTAAGTTCCTTGTGGTTTTGCATATGTTTAAATCCTTTAAGCCGAATGTTAAATGCCACAGAATATGGATTCACAATGGAAAAAATAACGAGAAACATATTTACAACCATCTACTTTACACGGACGACTTAAAAATATATGCAAAACCAAAGGCACAGATAGACCAACTTTTAGATAAAATAGTAAACTTTAGTACATCAGTAACAATGGACTTTGGTATCGAGAAATGGAAGGCAATACATCTGCATAGATGATCATTAACGAAAGAGGAAGGATATCAGATTAACAACCAGATAATAGAAAACCTAACAGGAGGAGAAAGTTATAAATATTTGGGATTCATTCAGTTGAGGGGTATAAATATAAATCATACTATAATAAAACAAAAACTACAAGAATTTCAAACAAGACTTGAATTAATGTTGTTGGTAAAACCAAAGCAATTAATGAATATGCAGTACCAACACAGAGAAAAATACGAACAACAATGACTAAATACCGAATGCACCACTCAAAATCTGCCATAGAGCAAGTCACGCTACCGCCAACAGAAGAAGGACTGGTAGTAGCGAATTTAAGAAGTCTCAAATAAAAAACCAAGAGAATATTTCTACACCAAAAGTGAAGAACATAAAATTTTTAAAACACTACGTAAATTTGATGAAGAAATAACACCACTAAATCTACGTATACGAGACCAAGGAGTAGTAAAGAATCAGACAATCGAATCTTTGCTGCGATCATTGAAACAGAAAAAACTTCATGCAAAATTGCTAAATTATCTCTACCAGGATTACATCGACAAAAAAGCTTCTAATAACTGACTCAAAAATGGATCGCTGTATGGAAACACCATGGGCTTCATGATGGCTATACAGAGTAGAGTAAATACGTACTTACCGTACATAATAATTATATTCTCAAAGATCAACATACAGACGATAGATGCAGAAGATGTGGGAAAGACAAAGAAACGATTGAACATATAGAATGATGTACAACTCTTGTCAAAATCGACTACATCCAACGACACAACAAAAGCAAAGATTATTCATCTTAATATAGCAAGACAACTAAAGCTCAATACAAACCAAAGTGCCTTACTGTAAGTACAAACCCGCGAATGTATTGGAAAATAATCAATATAAATTATATTGGGACCTATGAATAAAAAAAAGGAGGAAGGACCATAACACCAACAGTATGCAATTTAGATGGTGTATCAGCATGGCGGATTTTAGAAGGTGATATTGCTTGTGTGACGTATTCCGTTGCACTTGTAGCTATGCACCATAATACCTTAGCCTCTTTCCTTTTTCCGTTTATTCGTAAATTGGGACAGAGAAATAAGAACAGATATAAAAGTCCAAGCCAACGGACCTGATATTGTTGTTTATAACAAATCGACCAAGGATGTTGACTTATTTGATGTAGCAGTCTCACTGAATAACAATTTGTAAACTACCTATGCACAAAGATAAATAAATACATCGAATTGTCGATAGAGGTGAAACCAATATGGGAAATAGACACGATGACCATAGAACCAATAATAATATCTGCCACTGGCATTGTATCTACTTGTTTGGTGAAGCAAATGGAGAAATTA
Source organism: Melanotus villosus (assembly GCA_963082815.1). Lineage (NCBI taxonomy): Eukaryota > Metazoa > Arthropoda > Insecta > Coleoptera > Elateridae > Melanotus > Melanotus villosus. Next base: position 9,066,555 of record OY720419.1, on the reverse strand, counting down.
CAAATGCAGCATTTAGTGTCACAAATGTAAAAGTCTGTAATTTTTGATACCTGCCGCATAGCTAGAAGGTTCCTCAACAATGAATAATTCCTACATAGAAGAACTTGACTGAATCGGTTCAATGTGTAAACAACACCAACAATATAACCGTTATATACACGAGAAACCAAGACTGTAACTTGCTGCGCAAGCTTTCTGTACAACCCTTACCGTACCCTATTTCTTTCAATACTTTTAAAAATGAGATATAAATTTCCCAGTTTTATGAAAAAATCAACCCAGCATCAAATTCAAAATCTTAATAAATTAGATTTAAAGGAATCGAACAACAGGGAAGAATTCTGGGTCCAAGCTTGTTCACCTTATATATTAACGATCTGCTTTTAGCAAACCGTCCGGGTGAAATATTGGCTTACGCTGACGATACTGTAATTGTATATAAGGCGAAAGATTGGAAGGAATTAAAACTTATAGAAAAAGATTTAGTGCAAATAAAACTTTGGCTAGATTCTAGTTCATTGTTAATGAACACAAAAAAGACGAAATTTGTAACTTCTGCTTCGTACAAAAAATATATTCCCAATTATTGTCAAATAATCCTTCAACAATGTCAGACAAAAATTTTCTTCTGACGTAGTTGATATCGATATGGGAGTGCCCCAAGGAACAGTCTTGGGCCCCGTTCTTTTTATTCTTTACATCAATGATATTGACTCTGTATCACGTATTTCCCATTTTACAACTTATGCCGACGATACAACGCTTGTAATTTCAGACCAATGTAATCTAACATTAGAATCTAAATGTAACGATCTTCTTAGTGATTTATTCAAATGGTATAGTGAAAATACAATCTTTATTAATGCTGACAAAACGTCATACATTAGATTTCACAACAGAAATAATCATTGCAATAAAGTAAACGTACAAATTAATGGTAAAATTATATCTAACAGTCAATATGTCAAATTTTTGGGTCTTTATATTGACGACTGTCTTACTTGGAAATGTCACTGTGAACATCTCGTCTCTAAATTAAATTCTATTTTCTACATGATTAAAAATTTAAGTACGGTTTTAACTAAGAAGCAATTAATTAACCCTTTGTGTCTCTACGGGACTTGTAAGTCCCAGCGAGTTTCTTACCGGTTATTTTCACTACTAAAGGAGGTAACGTAATAGAGTCTTGACGAGACTTCAGAGTACACCCTACTGTACTGGTGAAATAAGGCTGAATATCTGCAGACTCCAGATGTCTGGTTTAGGACAATGATATCACACCAACCGCATGGCGTTTTATGCAGTTGTTCGAAGTGCTTCTTTGAGTTCGTTTTGTGTGCTCCTAAATTAGATTGTGAATCTGGATTTGGTGAAATTATCAATAATACAGTTTTAAGATTGAGAAAAAACATAGTGAATTGCTACTTGTTATATAGTAATTAATTTTACGGGCTGATAAGCCCAGTCAGGTCTGAAGACATCTATAGGTAAGTAGTAAGGAACGATTAACACAAATTTTATTGAAAGTAACAGTTTTTTTTTCTTGATGCTATTATAATAGACGCAAAAAAACAAGAACCATGAATAATATTTTTTTAAACGATGAAGAACTATTAGCAGCTGTTGATCACGCAGTATATGAACTGAAGGAGTTTCGTTTGGACAATAATTTTCAAACCGACGAGGAAGAGAGTTCAGATGAAGAAGATGCAGTTCCAGATCAGAACTCCGAAATTTATCAAGTTGAACAATCAGGTACACCTGAAGGAAGTAACATGCAAATAGTACGAAACGATAATGGTGAAGAGGAAGATTATGTAGCCGAATCGGATGCAGATCTAAATACAACTACAACGAAAAAGCAGGGAAAGAAAGAAGTAGACAGAAAGTAGAAAAAGACAAATGCAGTTTTGACAATTCCTGCATATTTTTTACCCGAAGGTCCTATAGAAGCCCATTTCTTGCAGTGTCAAACTTATACAGATTACTTCTTAACAATGTTTGGTTCATCAATCATCTCTGACATTTTATACCAAAGCAATCTATATGCGACACGAAGGAACAAAATTCTGAATCTCAAAGAATACGAACTCTTTGTTTTTATAGGTATAAATTTCTTTATGGGATACCATAAATTACCAAGCTATAAAAACTACTGGAGTTTAGCGGAAGACTTGGGTATTGAAATAATAGAAAGGTGTATGCCTCGAAATAGATTCCAACAGATATTGTCATTTTTACATCTGAATGACAACTCAACAATACCTGCAGATAATAAAGACAAAATATACAAAATCCGGCCCTTTGTAAAGTCGCTGAATAACCAATTTCATTTGTTGTCCAATAGCTATCGAGAGCTTTCAGTAGATGAAAGCGTTATTTTATTCAAGGGGCGATCAGCGGTTAAACAATATAACCCGATGAAACCGATAAAACGGGGGTATAAGTTGTGGTGTATCGCAGATCTAACGTGTTATATAAATAAATTCGAAATATATCAAGGGAAAGATGAAGTAACTGAAGAAAAATTTAGTTCCTATGGACTTGGAGAACGGGTTGTTCTGTCATTAACAGAAAGCTACTGGGGACAATACCGAAAAATATATTTCGAGAACTATTTTACGTCTGTTGATCTGCTCGAAAGACTAGAAACGGAAAAAACCTTAGCCTGCGGAACTATCAGAAATACTAGACGTGGCCTTCCAAAAAATCTTATTCCCGACAAAGTTATGAAAAGGGGTGATATAGATTATAGGGTTTCCCACTTGGACTTAACGTTTTTCAAGTGGTTTGATAACAGAGTAGTTCGTCTGCTATCAAGTTTCCATGGAACTGAGGAGACCACAGTCAAAAGACTGCAGAAGGATGGAACCTCGAACGCCGTTAACTGTCCCGGCATAATTCCAGATTATAATCGCTACATGGGCGGTGTTGACCACGCTGGCAGATTACGTCAGGCATATTGCGTTGATAGGCGCTCAAAGAAATGGTGGCATAGACTTTTTTTTGGTATTCTGGATGTAATTTTTGTTAACAGCTATGTGGTTTATAAAAATCTGAATCCGGAGGAAACTATATCTTTGTTAGATTTCCGACATGGGGTTAGTAGGGGTCTAATAAACTCATCTGTGGTTACAAGCTCCACAAATAAACGTCTACTATCAAACCGTTCCTCTTCATCTTCTCCGTGTAGTTCTAGAGGTAGTCTTGGGCCGTCGTCAAAACGGAGAAAATATAATTACAGCGTACCCAATGATGTAAGATTAGGAAACCGAGGTGCTCATTGGCCAATTTTCACTACGGAACGAAAAAGATGTGAGCAGTGTTCGTCATTAGCAATAGAGTCTCGTCCTCACTCCAAGTGCATGGCATGTGGGGTATATTTATGTATTAATGAAAAAAAAAACTGTTTTGCCATGTACCATGATATTTCGCAATGAAACTTTCAATCTTTGCCTAGTAATACATTTTCTCTATGTAAAAACCCAATTCAACAAAATGCCTTTTCAGCCTTGACGGGACTAGAAAGTCCCACACCCGGATCTTTTAGCCTGGGGGTGGGGGAAATTTAAAAAAAATTAATTTAAGCTAGTGAGTAGTCTTTGTTTATTCTATTTTAAAATATGCGTTTTTTTCTCTCTTCTCTTTGCAAAAGTGTAATTACTATGTTTTGAACTAAATAAAAATTTATTATTGTTATTATTATTATTAATTAATATTTATTTTTCAGTGCATCCTGAAATCATTAACTGCAGCATATAAGTTAAACAATTTTCGACGAATAATTGGCGATACCAAACAATTTTGGAAAACCAACAGATTCGAAGGAAAGGAAAGGAAAGAACTGGAATACATATTCGAGCGGACTTTACAAATGGAAAAAAGTTTTACTCGCTTAGTGGTGGGAACAGCAGTGATTGTAGCTTCAAATTTTTACATAACCAAGGAATTACCAGTTGGACCATGGATCATGAAGAATCACAACACTTTATTTAAATACGTCTTAATTACCCAAGAAATATTGTTGCCGTACGTTGGATTACATATGGCGGCGTACGAATCGTATTTTTTGAGTATTTGTATTCATCTCATAGTACAATTTAGGATGTTACGTTATTCTTTAGAAAATCTAAATACACCTGTTTCCGACGAAGAAATAGATGATGAGGAATATCTGAAAAAGTTGATTTGTTACATTCGGCATCACCAATTTTTATTGAGGTAATAGGTTTACTTACATTCATAACACAGCGCTAATTAAATAAATTTAATTAAAGGTTTTCTAAAAATTTCAAGAATGCCTATTCGCCAATTATGTTCGTTGAATATACCAGCATTGCACTCGGTTGTTTTGTGGAAATGTACATCGTATTTGAAGGGTTAGTACACTATTAAAATCAAAGGGTAGACGAGAATAATGAACAAAATCACATCTAAACAAAGGCGAAAATACTGCGGTCATTGTGGGAACAGTGAATTACATTTTATTCAGTGCTATACATATAACTTCCTAAATACAGATTACAAACTTAAATGTGTACTATGCTGTGGTCTGTGATATTTAGCTTAAGGCATCCCTCTCTAATCTATTAAGATTTTAGAGCAATAGATTTTTTCTTAAAAAGTGGGTAATGATTAATGATACACTGTGTACGCAATGAGTCGCAGCAAAGTACATGGAGAATCACAAGGTTTATGTAAGGAAACACAATAATATTCATTTAAATATTGCTTATAATCATTGTGACATCAGTTTACCTTATCTATGGCAAATCACAGAAAATTATAATTTGTATTTGTAATTTTCAAATAGCTTAGTACCCCTGTCAGATACATACCAGACTTTTATGAATTACAGGAACAAATTTGTCACCTTACTAAGTAAATTAACAAAATATATTATATGAAAACAAAATGTCAGCTATTTGACCATAATTTAACTTATTGGTAATAAAAATTTGTCGTTCTCCTTGATATAGGATAAATCAAAAATATTTGGCTTTTACGTAAGAAACTCACGCAATACTTGAAAAAAGGTAAGACAAAAAAGTAAGTGAATGGTCACCGGTATCAAACAGTTGGCTAAGTAAACGAGATATATTACCAATATAGGTCGTCAAAAATCTATTAAAGAGCAGCAGAGAACAATATTATAGAAAAGAAAAGACGACAATGGCTACGATTATGGGCAATGATAATAATTAAACAAAGAGATTAACAAAACGTCTTCCGCGTTGGGACCGTGTCATTGTTGAGACAGGAGAACTCAACGTTTCGCCCACGCTTTTAAGGGCTTCTTTAGGAGGAAAAGGGGAGCACTAAAAGAGCACGGTAACTTAACGTGTCTAACACGCCAGAGGTGAAACTCTTTTAGCAAGAGTTAAAAGGGTAACGGTAACTCAACTTGTCAACGAAGCTAGAGGCGAAACTCTGCAGAAGAGTTTAGCCTCTGAGCCACCTTTAGACTCGCCTTCCAACACCTGCAACCACCTACACATTATCAAAATGTTAATTGAAAAACCAACAGAATATAACCTTCCACTGTATGAGAAGAAGCGAAGAAGAAAGAAAACGAGGTATATTCCCATAAAAAAGGAGGTAGGAAACGGGATATCTCGCAAGTCATTTACTTAGTTTTGGAAAACATCTTTAAAGTACTAAAATGTGAGAGGAAAGGGATGAACGTAAATGGAAACAATCTGAAATATTCGACATAATGCTCTTAGCCAACAACTATAAAGATGCGTTACAACAATTGCCCTAGGACTAAAAATGAACCAGAACAAAACGAAAATTATGATATATATACAAGAAGGAGAAAGGAATATGTCGGTGAAAAATGAAATAATAGAAAAGGTCAATAGATACCCGGAAGGAAAATCAAACTTTGGAGATTAGTAGGAGAATAAGGATCAGCTGGGATACGTTTGATAGACTAGGCTGAATTTTTAAAAATAAAGCATTCCTCAACATATGAGAACGTAGATATATTAAAAAAAAAGGTTCACAGAATAGCTACAACTCAGAGAGCTATAGAACGAGCAGTGGTCAGAATAAGTTTTAAAGACCGACGAACGAAAAAATACAACAAATCATGACCAGGAACGCTACTAACAAGCTCTCTAGGTAACAAAGGCTGGATTGTCTAGCAATAACAAGGGCGATGACCACTGTGTCAACTGCAGCCATGGAAACACTGTTATACTTACCTCCGCTACCATTAAGTAACGGAATGGTAGACGCTTGTAGCTGCATATACAATTAAATACTGGTGTATACGGGAGGGATACCTGGAAAAAAGAAACCATAGCAGAATCTTTGAAACTGTAAACAGCTATGCTATTTTAAATAAATACTCTAATAAAATCAGCACTGTTTTTGACTTTAGGCTTGATATTTCTCAGTGAAGGCGGGAGTAAAAAGCACAAGAGCAGCACGATCAGTTGGCCTCCATCTAGTATGGACCCAAAACATTAAAAGCTTCCGGGGCTGGAATTTATGAAGCATTTAGAAATGCTTAAACGTTTCTACCTATTCAAACATATTGCTACGGAAAGGCTATGGAAATATAATACCTCGCTAATGTAGCCAATCTGTAGGATATAAACACTAGAGAGTACACTAAGCCGATGAGCCCAAATGCAGTTGGCAATAAACCACACGCAATGTGACTAGTATTCATAATAATAATAATAATAATTATTATTATTACATGAGCAGTAGATGGAAGAAGATAATAAATACTCGTAAATACCGGCCTTGATATGGGAGAAGAAGGTGCGGAAGACCACAAACGCGCTGCGTAGGCCACAAAGAACAGAAAAGAACAGGAACAGCTAGAATACAAGAGGCTAAGGAAAGAGAGGAAGAGGGATGATTTTTTAAAACTTTTTGTTTTCCAAAAATTCATTTGTGCAAAAAACAGATTTATTTTGTCCTGGCCGCGGTTACATGGGTCTAAATCGCTATCTTTCGTTAAAAACATTCTTCAGTCATACCGTAGCAACTCATGCAGTACGCAATGGAGCACCGTCATGCAAATACTACATGTATGGTCGAGGAGTAAAAGGTAGTTTATGCAATGCTTTATTCAGTAAATGCAAAAAAATTCGAGAACCGGTTAGATGACCACCACAAATCCCAATAATTTAAAGACAATTCCCGCTGAAATCTGCCTTTTCAAATATCTTGTATAGATTTTTCACTACCCCAAGTAATTCTATAGGTTAGAAATGTATTTCTGAAGGTTTAGCAATGTAATAACGTAAGTACAGCTAAAATGAAATAAAAACCTTCATTTATAATTTTGCTATTAATTCCACAATATATTCATAACTATTTATACCTCAATCTCAATACAAAAATAAATTAACAATCCCATTGGTGCAGGAAACTAAGCTAAAACATGCATGCAAATATGTAGGAGAGGTAACAAACAGTGTATAAATGATAAACACGAATAACAATACAATTCCAGTTCCTGATTTCGTTTATTACAGCGTTAGAATGCTTCCGTTGTTCAGGTGTATTGCAGGACTTCTCAGTGCATTTCTACAACTCTCAATCTACTGTGTGCCTTTGAATTATATTACAGACGAGGTAAGACATCATTGCTACATACAGGGAATTTTTCTTTTTAGTATACATATCCCGTATGTATACTTTTAAAATAAACGCACCATATAGGCAACCAACTATACACTAAACTTTAAATTATAATTTTTTAATAAACAAAAATAGCATTCTGTGGCAAAAATAATCTTATTTTATTTCTTATTTAACTTAATGTCAACAAATTAGTATTAAAGTATTTTATTGCGTATTTTTTACAACCATGTACATCAAAGACGAAAAAGTTGAAATTGCTATGTGGTATCAGAATGGTAACAGCTTAAGGACTGTGAGAGACTTATTTTCAACAAAATATCCAGAAAGGCCTATTCCTTGCATTAGAACTATACAAAACATTATTAGAAAATTTAAATCGGAAAGCTGCGTAATAAATTCTCATAAAACAGGACGTAAAATTAATCACATATTAACTGAAGAAATGAAATTAAATATTCTCTGCTTCGTTGAACAAAATCCCATAGTATCACTACGAGAAATAGCTGCATATTTTGATGTTTCCAAAAGCTCAGTTTTTAAAACACTGAAAGAATTTAAATATAAATCATACAAATTCTCCAACCACCAGTAACTATTTGATGAAGACAGAAAAAAGAACAACCTTTTGTGAAACTTTGTTTAATTTACTCAAAGGACATGAATACATTTTAAATAATATGGTTCCTAGTTGTGTGTACGAAATGGTTCATTTAAATTTAATTGTGCGAATAACACTTTAGATCAAAAATTGTGAATAAATTGATTCAAATAAATTGTAATTAGTTGCCTCGACTTACCTTAATATTTGGTGGTGGTTGTAGGATAAACACATGGGTTGAGACGAAACTGCGTAAGCGAAATTGCGCGTGTATTATCGATCACGAACTATTTAGGAATGAGAATGAGCTCTGGTATTTAGGAACCAGGAAGGGTTGTTTTTGAACGGAAGTTAAGGGAAGGGTTGAACATCAAGGCAACCAAATATATAAAAATAAAAATACACTAGTTGTTGGTCCCTCTAGTGAGTAAACTTATATACAACTAAAATTATTGGCTAATTGTGCTAATAAAAAATAATTATAAATATAATCAAACTATGAATAATAAAATTAGGGATAATCTAACATACCGCCCACCAAAATGCATAGTATTTTGATTATTGGTTGGGTAGCGGACATAACTTAACAAAGGGACGCTTGATTACGCCTTGACATGTTTTAATTGTCGCGACCCGAGCAATTCCTTTTCCGTCTGGATGTAATTGCATCACGCGACCTAAGCGCCAGCGCATTGGGGGGGATAATTCATCTCTTATTAATACCATCACCCCTTCGTTTAGAGGCGAAGAGGTTGAGGTCCATTTTGCCCGTTGTTGTAGGGTATGAAGATATTCATGTTGCCACCTCTGCCAAAAATGTTGATGCATTTGTTGCAACAATTGCCAACGACTTAATCTATTTAAGGGCGTTTGCGTGTAATCTGGGTCAGGGATGCAGGTTAACGGCGCTAAAGTTAAATAATGTCCCGGGGTTAAGACCTCCAGATCATTGGGATCTGAACTTAATGGGCAAAGCGGCCGAGAATTCAGTACTGCTTCTATTTGGATTAGAACAGTCAAAAATTCCTCATAAGTAAGAAGTTGTCCTCCAACCACGCGGTTTAAATGGGTTTTGACTGACTTAATGCCAGCTTCCCAGATGCCACCAAAGTGGGGTGCAGAGGGGGGATTGAATTTCCAAGCAATATTTTCTTGGTCAGCGGCGTTTCGGAAGTATTCAGTAAGAATGCGGGCTGCTCCAACGAAATTAGTTCCACAGTCGGACATAATTACGCTACAGCGACCCCGACGAGCTATGAACCGGCGTAGTCCGGCAAGAAAGGCATTGGTGGAGAGTTCGGATACAAGTTCCAAATGTAGCGCTTTGGTCGACAGACAGACAAATAGGCAAATCCAAGCCTTATATGTTTTAGCTCCACGAGCTCTACGCGTCGTGATGGCATAAGGACCACCAAAATCGACGCCTACAGAAGTAAATGCGCGTACCTGTTGAACTCTTACGGCAGGCAAATCACCCATAGGTGGTTGTAATGGTTGCGGGTTTGAGCGGAAGCACTTGTAACAATTGGATAGACATCGGCGAATTGCACGATGTGCAGACAGAATCCAAAAATTTTGTTGCAATAAGTATTGCAGGGTTTTACACCCAGGATGAAGATGCTTTTGGTGGGTGTGTTCGATAATCAATACCGTCAATCGATGCGATTGCGGAAGAAGTGCGGGGTGTTTCTCTTCAAAGGACAATTGTGAGTTACATAAGCGACCACCCACCCTAAGGACTTCCTGGTTATCCAAAAAGGGATTTAATTTTCGAAGTGGTTTTGAAACACACTTCTTTTGTTTTAATTTAGTTATATCGCTATGAAATGCTTTCTCTTGAACATATCTGACTAATGTGGAAAGGGCACCTTGTAAGTCAGTAGCCGTAAGGGCACCGAAAATGGAATCACGCGGGTTTCTTAAATTGCGAACGAAGCGGCAGCAATAGGCAATGACTCGTAATATTTTATCTAAAGAGGAGTGCCTTTCGAGCAAATTGTCCCATGTCTCTAACAGCGGTTGCGCGACGAATACATTAATATTCCTCTCCTCAATTGCAATAGCGTCCTGACACTCGGAGAAACTTATTTGTCCCATGGGCCATAATTCGGAAGAAGACTTGAGCCACAATGGGCCCGCCCACCATAAAGGGTGTTGGATCAGGTCTTGAGGCAGTAACCCTCTGGAAGCGCAATCCGCGGGATTGTCTTCGGAACGTACATGGCGCCAACACGAAGGTGATACGCGTTCTTGGATGTGACTAACCCTGTTGGAAACAAAAGTTTTCCATCTATGTGGAGATGCACGTAGCCACGCCAGAACTATTGTTGAGTCGGTCCATGCAAAAATTTGCGAAATTTGATCAACATAAATTGCGGTAACCGAGCTAATCAAATTGGAAAGTAAATGTGCCCCACACAATTCCAACTGTGGAAGCGAGCGTTTCTTTAAGGGTGCAACTTTAGTTTTTGCGGTTACTAGTTTGACTGAAATTTCGGAATTGGCAATCACGCGAAAATAAATGACAGCTGCGTACCCGGCTTCTGAGGAATCGCAGAACCCGTGTAACTCAATCCTTGAATAATTTTGCGACAGCAGATACCTATCAATGTGGATATTGCTAATGCAGGAAAGTTGTTCGCGATAGCGGTTCCAGCGATCTATAATATCCTCAGGTGGCGTAGCATCCCAGTCTAAGCCTAAGCACCAAAGATGTTGGATGAGGCGTTTACAAAGAAATGTTAAGGGTGCGAGAAATCCCAATGGATCAAAAACTCTCGCAATTTCCGACAGAATTTGGCGTTTTGTGCAAGCCTGCCTAATCGAATCAACCTTAAATGAAAATGCATCTTGGGAATGAAACCATTGCAAACCTAGTATTTTGATGGTTGAATTTGAATCGATGTCAAACGAAAGGCCATCTTGACACAAGCCCGTATCTAAGCCTGATAACAATTCGGGTTTATTGCTTGCCCATTTACGGAGTAAAAAACCGCCTCTGTTTAATAAATTAATTAATTGGATCTGCAAGTCCTGGGCTTCCGATAACGAATTGCAACCTGAAACCACATCGTCGACGTATACGTCTTGTTTTAAAACCTCCGACGCTTTGGGGAAATTTTGTTGTTCATCTTGCGCTAATTGGTGCAGAGTTCTGATTGCTAAAAATGGAGCGGCAGAAACCCCATACGTCACGGTGTTTAAAACATATTCTTGAACCGGATCGTCCAAGGAAAATCGCCAAAGAATTCTCTGATAGTCGCGGCATGTGGGTGAAACCATAATCTGACGATACATCTGTTTGATGTCAGCGATTAGTACGATAGCGTGCGACCTAAACTTTAGTAACACATCTACAATGTTGGGCAATAACTTTGGTCCCGAATATAAGCAGTCATTAAGTGACTGTGCGTTGAAATCTCTTGCAGAAGCGTCAAAAACAACCCGAAGCTTTGTGGTACTGCTGTCGGGTTTAATTACGCAATGGTGAGGAATATAAAATGATTCGGCCGAGCCTGAAGGAGGCGCGAGTGACATATGACCGCTGTCCAGATAATCCTTCATGAACTCCACGTAAGTCTTGCGAAGGGGTTCATTGCGAGATAGACGGCCTTCTAACAGGTGAAGACGACGTAGTGCAACAGCCCGTGACCTTAAGAATTGAGGATTCGGCGTTTTAAATGGTAATGCGACCGAGTACCGGCCATCAGAATCTCGTTTAACATGCGATGAGTAATGTCCTTCGCATGCAACATCCTCTTGCGAAGGTGGAATTTGACATGAGATTTCCTCAAGTTCCCAAAATCTTTTTAATGTCGAGTCTAAATGCTGCTCGGACAGCGAACTGAAAAACGAATTTACCTTAATTTGGCTGGTTGCGTTTGCCTGACCGGATAAGATCCAACCGAAAACGGTGTTCATTGCCGCTGGCGTATTATCAGGACCTGTCACTAACCCGGGGCGTAATAATTGTGCAAATATATCTGCGCCAAGGAGAAGATCTACCTTACTGGGTATATTAAACTGCGGATCTGCTAATCTTAAACCCTTGATATGGAACCAGGGCGAAGCATCAATCTCAGTGGCGGGAATACTGCGTGAAATACAAGGGATAACATGTGCATCAATTATATGACATGGTTGAACTTCATCGTGGGGATATATACAACAGCTGACGGTGCCTGACGATGCAAAGGCCGAAGATGAGCCTATGCCCTGAACCTGAATTTTATGTGAATTTTTGATCCGCAGGCCTAAGCGATTGCTCAAAGTAGAGGTTATAAAGCTACCTTCACTACCACTGTCGAGAATAGCTCTTATCGTGTGAGGTTGACCAAAAACGTCGCGAATATCTACTAGTGCCGTAGATAACAGAACAATTTTGTTAGCTGTGGAACTAACCAAGGCTGTGACCGCAGATGTTGGAGTATTAGTTGATGTGGAAGGTTCTGATTGAACAGGTGTAACAAAAATATTGGGGGTTGCGGGTGTTTCAAAATGTAATAGCGTATGATGACTTTTGTCACATTTACGACAGCGCGAATTAGATTTGCAAGTGCGTACGTTGTGGAATGCACTAAGGCAATTAACGCACAACCTTTTTACTTTTATTAATTCGAAGCGTTGTTGCGGTGATTTCCCTAACAATTCATTGCACAAATAGGTTAGATGGGATTTGTGGCATATAAAGCATTTATCATTAGCCACGTCATTTGATGTCGCATGTAAGGCGTATTTGGACTCCTTTGAGGGCCTAAAACGGTTAACAGTAAATTGTGCAGGTTTAAGTGTGGCATTGGCAACAGTATCAAGAACCCTACACTGACTTTCAATGAAGGTTTCCAAATTCTTAAAAGCCGGGACTCCCTGCTTTAACTCGCGAATTTCAGACTCGAACAACCTACGCGTATTGGAATCAAGTTTGTCCAATAAAAGATTAACTAATATGAAGTCCTCGAGTGAATTATCAATCTTTAATGCCCGTAATGCAGCCAAACTTTCTCTAAAGTTATCGAATAAATTTCGTAGTCCCTTTAGCGATTCTTCCTTTAATTGGGGCAGAGAATATAGTTTATGCCAATAATGAGTCGCTAATCTTCTTTTGTCGTCATACCTATCTATTAGCGTTTGATAAGCTATTGGATAATTATCATCCGACAACTCCAGGGATTTTATCAAATTTAATGGCTCGCCAGAAAGACAACTGACCAGATATTGGTATTTTTCAATATTCGTCAATGAAGTGACGTTATGAATTACTGTATTGAACAGTTGAATAAAAGGTGGCCACTGCTCTAAGCTGCCATCAAAATTGCGAAGATTAATTTTCGGTAAGCGAACATTAGAGTGAAAGTTTGAGGTTTGGGATTTTGATACATTTGCGAGAGGAGCGGGTGGAATTAATTGTTCGAAAATTGTCGCTATTTCAAAATAAATTGTATCGACCTCGCTTCTAACCATATCTTCTGCCTCAAAATCGGGATCTTCCTGGTTAGATAAAAGGGAAATGACGTGCTCATGGGAAGCTTCTACTTTAGAATAAGTGTCATCCACGTGTTCATAACGTTTTTTGAAAAGCGTAATAAGCGAGGGCTGATTTTGCGCAAGTTTAGCTACTTCTAAAGTTTCTTGCAATTTATTAATTAACGATTTGCGTAGTGCACAAGCTTCTACATATTTTGCGTTTGTTTTAGGGGCCATGTTAATAATGAAACTGAAAGGACTAAACACCGTTATTTACCCTGTAAGGGAAGAACAGGTAGCGGTTCGGGTCAACAACCCCGACTCGGAGATGTTGTTCAGGTATCTAGCGTGGAGGCGATAAATCGACGAACACGAGGTTGAATAAAAATCTCGTAATATCTTTGTTAATAATTATCAATCAATATTAAAAATACGTTAAAAATGTAACTAATGAATTGGCGTATGCGAAACAGTCAAGCGTAATCGAAGGCGACCACGAGGTTTTCTTAAAAATGCAGTTATGCGCGAATACGAAAAACCAAAGGGATGTGATTATTAAATACTAAGCTAAATCAAGTCGAAAAACTACAAGCATGCTTTATAATCTAAAGAATTATTATTACTGGTATTAAATCTGACGTCGAAGGACCAACAAATGTGTGTACGAAATGGTTCATTTAAATTTAATTGTGCGAATAACACTTTAGATCAAAAATTGTGAATAAATTGATTCAAATAAATTGTAATTAGTTGCCTCGACTTACCTTAATATTTGGTGGTGGTTGTAGGATAAACACATGGGTTGAGACGAAACTGCGTAAGCGAAATTGCGCGTGTATTATCGATCACGAACTATTTAGGAATGAGAATGAGCTCTGGTATTTAGGAACCAGGAAGGGTTGTTTTTGAACGGAAGTTAAGGGAAGGGTTGAACATCAAGGCAACCAAATATATAAAAATAAAAATACACTAGTTGTTGGTCCCTCTAGTGAGTAAACTTATATACAACTAAAATTATTGGCTAATTGTGCTAATAAAAAATAATTATAAATATAATCAAACTATGAATAATAAAATTAGGGATAATCTAACACTAGTGATGAAGGAATTTTCACAGTAAATGTAAAAGTCAATTCGCAAAATTTCCGGTGTATATTCTATTCCTCATTTATCCATTTTATCTTGACAATCCCATTCCTTAGATATTGGTCCCGCACTAACCACCATTTACAACACTTTACTCACACTCAATACCCTGGGAAAGTTAATGTATGGCTTGGAATAGTTGAAAATAGGCTTATCGGTCCATATTTTATTGACGGGAATCTCAATACAGCTGTTAATGAAGGATATCGTTCCGGCAATAGAAAACTTAAACATCGATGACCCATGGTTTCAAATGGACGGAGCCCCTCTGCATTCCACAAATCCTATTAGAAACTTTTTAAACGACAGGTTTCCAGGACGCTGGATTGGAAAATTCGGTCCCGTACTGTGGCCACCCCGGTCTGCCGATTTGTCACCCAACGACTTCTTTGCTTGGGGCTACCTAAAGTCAAAAATTTATACAAATGTTCCAATACAAAGTATTGATGAATTAAGAGATCGCATACGTACCGAATGAATCGGTTAAATCCGGATTATCTCGCGAATGCTGTGCGTGCTTTTTGAGACCGCTCAGGTTACTGTTTAGAAGTACAAGGTGGCCAAAAAATTAGTCTTTAACTGTTGCCGTTTTTATTTTCACTTTTGTTTTGACTTGTTTATTTTATGTTTAAGAATAATCGTTGAATTAAAATTAT
The DNA here is from genome assembly GCA_963082815.1 of Melanotus villosus. Lineage (NCBI taxonomy): Eukaryota > Metazoa > Arthropoda > Insecta > Coleoptera > Elateridae > Melanotus > Melanotus villosus. The sequence goes on along the minus strand of OY720419.1, from coordinate 9,051,084 downwards.
TTTGATACTTATTCTAATAATTTTGATTTATTTACAAACTTAACCTTTACACACCACAAAAAATAAAAACTAATCTCCCTAAATTTCTCGTTTAGTGGTTTAGTGTATAGTTGGTTGCCTATCTGGCGCGTTTATTTTAAAAGTATACACAGGGGATATGACATGTATACTAAAAAGAAAATTCCCTGTATACTCGTATATTGTGTTGATTTTTCTTTGCAACTCATTTATTCTGAATTGGCAGCTCAGACTACTTTCATGGGTTTACCACGAACGAAAATATGTGTTGCCTAACCAAAATAAGCACGAAATTTTAGAATTAAATGCGCACAGTGTGTACATCTGTACATTTTTAATAATTTTATAATTGTACTCAAAAATAAACAAAGACGTTTAAATTAAAACCATTACAGAATAAAATAAAAATCAAAACCACTCGCAAATGCTTTTAAATCATTTTCCAAACAGGCCATGTCCGTTGCTGAAGGAATTTACAAATCTGGTTGGAACTCCAAGCACGCCTCGGCCGTGAAAACCTTAATTCCGTTTGTAATACAAAAATCTCAACAAGAAATTGTCTTCACAGCTGGAGGGTTGATAATAATGAACTGCAGCACTGTATTAAACGTGAGTAATATTTCTAAACCTAGATAACATTAATTACTTTATTGTTTCAGGTATTTAAAATTTCATATTCGTTTTGTACAGTTTTGAGGACCCTAGGAAGTCACTACTAATGATTAAACTGTTACGAGAAGATTTAAATTATTGTTTAGCTGCACATTTAAAATTTGTTTAATTTTAAAGGTCGAAGGAAATTACTATTAGATTAAGATGTGAAATTGTTAGACAAGTTTATTAATCTGGACCGGCAAATACCACAGAATTGTGTTAATATTAAAAGTGCTTAATTCGAATATTAATATTTAAACAAGAACATTGTTTTCATAAATGCAGAATAACTACAGATAAAAATCTATTTTATTCTGTTCATCTGTTCAAGTTTTTGTCATTTTTCACTGTTAGTAAACTATGTTAAATTCGTTAAATTCTGTGAACTTTGTTAAATCATGTCCAAATAATAGTATATTATGCAATGAGCATTTAATGAATACGAGTGTCTTAATAGCCATTAAATGCGAGTTGCATACACTATTTTTTTGACGACCAGTTATAATAATGAAAAAATAGGCACCTTCTAAAAAGCTGCTACCTAACCCTATTTTCGACAACTTTGCTGCTATTGGTTATTTCAGTTAAGGAACATCAACAACTCGCATAACTATGGTTACCAAATAACATACTTTGCTGCTATTGGTTGTAAACTTGTATCTTAATGAAAAATCTGTATCTTAATGAATATCATTAAAGTACCTACAGGTAGTAAATGTTTAATAAATCAATTAAAGTATGGGAGTAGAAAAAAGATGTTAAACTAAATAAAATTACAATAAAAATGTAAAACAGAGGAAGCAGGTACTGGAAGGAGCAAGGACAGTCCCCACAATGCCTTACAATAGACAAATTGTCATTCATACCTGAGGACGGCTGCAGTAATTATCTTAAATGATAATATCTAACCTATTGGTCAATATTTTAAGCAGGTTTGATTTGACCAAGCTGGTCGTCTACTTTAAGTCATTCCTAAGCTACGTCGTAATCTAAAATTATTATTATTATTATACTCATTATTCCCTAACGGGGCATAGGGTTGTGCTTAAATATTACACATCACATAACTAACAAGTTGCACACATAACAAGAAAAAATATAGGATGTCATTTAAAAAAAAAATTGATGACGTTATAACTTTTAAAACAAATGAAAGTTAAATCAGAAAATATCTTTTTCGAATGCGCTGTAATTTTCATCGAAACACGTCTTTTAAATTTCGTCTCTATCACAAAGATTAAGGGAGTTGCCGAATTTATACCTTACTTAATTTCCACCCAAGTATACTAGGTAAGTAGAGTTATTAATTCTATACAAACTGTTTCCACTGCTCTTTATCTTGAGCCAATAGCGGTAACTATATCGTAGTTTTTTCTGTTTCCTCCTATGTTGTTCTTTACCATGATGTGCCGGATATCTCTCTAGCTCATTTTCCCTGCGAGCACCATTCCAGGGCTGTATGACTGACAGCATCAGCTATAGGTTTTCTTAAAATATGGCCCCGCCATCTATACTTTCCTCGCCTTATTTCAGGGTTTATGTCTTCCTGACCGGTCCTCTCCATAACACCGCGTTTGGTATACGTTTTGGCCACCAGATCTTTAATATAATGGGTGATTCACATAAGACGTGCCCCTTAACAACTGGAATAGGCAACCCAAGTCACAAATTCAGAAATAACGTTAATCTGAATTAGATTGCTTGCTTCAGAATGGCAATACGTAGTTAAATATCATGTCAAGGTTATATTTAATAATAATAATAAAAATAATAATAATAATAATAATAATGATCATTATTGGGCGCTTACTTACATTTATTATAACTTAAAAGGTAATAACGCAATAAGATAAAATAACAATAAGTTTTAGCAACCAATCCCATGACGCGGTTCAGAAATAATGAAAATTTCTGTTCTTCCACCTAAAGCATGAGTAAATAGAGCAAGAAAAATAGAGTATAAAAAATGCTTAAACCTAACCTAGCCTAAATTCGACTAAAGATGAGTAAAACAAAATATCTTTCCCACTTGTTATATTAAATAGAAAATTGCATAACCAGGTTTCACCTCACAGAGGCATTATCAAATGCTACAATATAATACAAAGTTCCGTCAACTTAATCAGAGCTTAAATCTAAAGCAATCTTACCTAATGACACCACAAAAATTAATAAGTGGCGGAATCAACCATCTAACCTTGAGCGTCATAGACTTCTATAAAAAACTAAAAAACCGCGATTAAAGATGATTGAGACCGACACTGAGATCAAGGACCATCTTGGAACATCAAAAACGTTCAAAAATTCGAAGCAAAATTAAAATTGAAATCATGAAACAAGCTGGAACAAAACACCAAGGTCAAACTAATAAAGGTAACGAAAACCAACCAAATCAGAGCTAAAGGCTACTTACTCGGAAAGAAAACATTAAAGAACAAAAACTAGATAACAAATCTTAATCTAAACTATTATAAACTACATAATTATGTAGTTAATAGTATATTAAGTAATCTTAAAAGAATAGAAAAACAGATTAATTAAAAATTAAGGAAAGTGATTAAATAAAAACATTACAGTGATTAAGATAGTAGAAAGTTTAAATAAAGACTTACCTAATCAAGAGTGAACGAAGAATCAACAGGTTGTTTGAGGGCAGTTCGTCATTTCAGTAATAACGAAGCAAGAAAACGTCTGCGCACAACTTTATTTTCGTAAGGAGGACAAAGCGCGAAATCCGAATAAGTTAAGTTTTAATTTAATTTTTTTTTACCAACTATCAGATTTGACGTTGTTTAGTATCCACGAATTTGAGTTATTTATGTTTGTAAAAGTGGAATTTAATGATATTTGTTTTGATAAAATTTCAACATTAATGATGATGCAATTTTCAAAATTTAACAATAAGAATAATTCCCATTAATTATTAATTGCAAAGTAGTATTGAAGTATTTTTTTTATATCTTTTTGTGTGTTTTGTTTACAGAAAGCGTTTAAAATGTTAGGTTTGTTCTAATATTTTATTTCACGTATATTTAAATACACATTTAGTCACACTTCTAAAACCCTGAGATAAACGTAATAAAAATTAGCTTACACAATAATAATTATTTTACTGTGATCATTTAGATATCACAACATTTTTGGCTATCCCAATATGGGCATTTCAGACATAATTTAAAGTAAGTGTAATCGGTTTGAATACACAACAATATGTTTCATGACCTGTTACAATTTTGGATATAATTTGGTGGCCACCATTATTTAACTGTTTCAAAGTCTGTTGATAAATCCGTACGCGCTCCGCTTTCTGAATATCCGTAAGCTGATGTGGTGCAAATCGACCTACAACCTTTTTTAAATGTAAGTGTTCATGTAGTATAGTTCTCACTGATGATCTAATCTTGAGACGAGACTCTATCATTGCATTAGTAATTCGGTTGTCTTCATCGACATTTTTTTTAACAGCGGTAATATTTGCTTCAGTAACAGCTGTGAAGGGAGGTCCTGCTCTTTTTCGGTGGGTAACAGATTTACAACCACGTTGAAATTCTTTGTACCATCTATAAATTGTAGCCAACGAAAGAGCGAGATCACTAAAAGCCAATTTCAAACCTTATTCGCACTCATAACCCCTCAAGCCTCATAAAATATCATAATGCGATACTTCTCTAGGTGATCTTAATTCCACTTTTTCGACAATTTCAATCGTTTCTAAAATGAATACTACTTACCTGATTTCGACAAACACATTCACATTTGACAGATAAACAAATGCGCCATTTAATAAAAATTGTTTTCTTTACCATAGGTACCTAGATTTTCCAATTATTGTAGCTTGGCCCTCGTATATCAAAAATCCAAAGTAAGGCAAACAATAATATACTCCAACCTAATGGATTTAAAGGGTATTCTAACTCCAAACCAGTAATAGTTAACAATTAGAAAATTCATCGGTTTATACCTTCACGTGAATAATAAATAATCGACAATTATATCCAACCTCTTTGGCATTCATATGGACTTCCTAGAATTATTTCCGTAAATCTACGAAGAGAAAGTAGGATTTTCAAAACGTTAAGGTTTACTGAAGATCATCAATCTACAGAAGTGCAACAGCGAAAGTCAGACTACACGAAGACCCACTACGCTTCTCTATACAAAAAAGAATACGACAAGGCGATATCATATCGTCCAAACTATTTAACTTGACACTGGAAGGTATCTTCAAAGAATTAAACTGCGGAAACAAAGGAATCAGTATGAACGAAGAAGAAAATCTGAAGACAATGCTGACTGAATTAGAGGAAAAATCAAGAACAGTAGGCTTAAAAATGAACAGAGAGAAAACGAAAACCATGTGTACACAAGATCCAAACATAAACATAGCCGGAATACAAATTCAGAATGTAGAAGAATACATATATCTAGGTCAGACGATTTCACTATCAAAAGAAAACAGAACAAGTGACATAGAAAGAAGAAGAAGATTGGGATGGGTGGCTTTCGGAAGACTGGCAAAAAATCTTAAAAATCGTAAAATACCACAACGGCTTCGGACCAAAGTATATGATCAATGTGTCCCCACTGGGATGACGTGCGGTGCTCAAACATGGACAATCACAAAACAAACAATACATAAATTAAGAACTACTCAGAGAGCCATGGAAAGGGCAATGATAGGGGTGTCAAGAAATTACAGATATAATAGAAAAAAATGACAAAACTAAAATGGGATTACGCAGGACACGTGGCAAGACAAAAAGACGAAAGGTGGAACACAAAGATCTTACACTGGAGGCCATGGATGGGTAGAATAAGCAGGGGAAGACCAATAACTAGATGGTACGACGCTATCAAGAAGGTAGCAGGGCTGGCTTGGATACGAGTTGCGCAAAATAGAGAAGAATCGATAAACCTGAGGCGCAATAAAAAGGGCTAAAGAAAAAAAAGAAGAAGAAGAAGAAGAAGAAAAAGAAGAAGAAGAAGAAGAAGAAGAAGAAGAGGAAGAAGAAGAAGAAGAAGAAAAAGAAGAAGAAGAACAAGAAGAAGAAGAAGAAGAAGAAAAAGGTTTACTAAGATACATACAGGTTTATATTATAACCATTTCTTATACAAAGATTGTCTAATATTTAGAGAATTAAAGTACTAATTCAAATAACAAGGATTATCTTTAGATTAAATCAGAATATCGTGGTATTCTTTCCTTTTGCCATGTTATTCCATAAATTTTCACTGACACCTGTTGATCACTAGACAAACTGTTGTTGTAAGTGCCGAATACAAAAGATCGAAGCATGAAGGGTTTTTAAGGATAGTGTTTAGATGGAGCACAGATCGTCCCAACCTAGTGCAGCCGCATAAAGAGAAATGTAATTTAATTTTCTTTGAAGCCTTTGGATAGTTTATTTGATAGGTGAATCATATTTTTATAATTGTTGACCAATTCAAACAGCATTAGATTCGTTCTATTTTTTAATTGGGTTCCAAATTTTCTAGTAATTTTTTAACAATATCTAAGCTTGAAGAAAGAGCTTATTTGAGAAAGGACAATTATCAATTTCGGATGGTTTAATTTAATATTTATAGGAAGGTCACTTGATATGATCAAATTACAGTTGTCATAATAAAGTGGCAGCTCTTTACTTTTTAGTGGACAAGCTGTTAATATTTACTGTCAATTAAAACGAGCAATGGTATCGAAGGTTAGCTCAAAAAAGGTATTACTCTCCAAAGCCTTCCAGTTGCAGGATCCCAAAGAAATCTAGTTACAAAAAGTCTTAAGTGAATTTGCGGAAAATTCGGATTAAAATTCGTGACTCCAGTTGCCTTAGAAGTAATTTGGAGACTCCCAAAAACAAATTTTACGATAAAACTTTCCCATTGTAAAATATACAGACCATACCAAGCATAATTTGGTGTCAGATTCAGAGATTGAAGAAAACCGAAGATAAAATAAAGGAAGGAAATTGAAAGAACGAAAGACTGTAAAGTAGATAAGGGACAATGCAGGTTTAGAACTAGCAGAGGAGTACAAGTCCTAATCTTCAGGAGATCACGTAGTGACGGTTTCGATGTCGGTTGAGGGAATCATAGCCACATTTTGCATGCCTAAACAGGAGAGGCATAGACGAAGACCTGATCAGAGATGCGTAAATTATATAAGAACCAGAACTGAGAAATCCAGCAGCTTCCAAACCAGTATTGGCCTGAGTCAAGGATATATTCTGAGACCACTACTTTGGTGTAGTCTTAGATGATGTTATAAAAAAAGTGCAAAGAACTTATATGACCCAAATAGTTGGTTTCTGGAATATTCAAGGGATGCAATTATCTGAAATTGCCTAGGCGAAAGGTATGGCTAACATAGGGACAACAGAATAACAACTGAAACTTAACGGTATATACTAACGAGATGAAGAAAGAAATACGATTATAAACAAAGCAGAAACTCTGGCCATGGTTATAAGTGTCAAGAAAATCCGTATTACATCAAAACCCTGGAGGTAGAACAATTTAAATACCTTGGAATGTAGATACGAGAGATTGCGAAAATCGACGAAGAAATAAATCAGATAAATTAGAGAGCTGGTGCTGTCTCAAGACTATTTCATCCTTCTTCTTCCTCTTAGTGCCGAAGCCTAGCTCAACGGCCTGTCATTAACTCTGTGAGCCTTCCTTGCATCGGTTACCAGCTAACCTTACCCGTCGAAGCAGGTGGAGAAGATCGACCCGCAGTGTTGAGAGGTTAACGGTTATTATTAAAGGTGTTAGTGTGATAACCGGTACCGCCGACTTAACGTGCCCTCCGAAGCACAGAGAAGCGCACGATCTTTTATAATTTACGGCGGGAATAGCGTCGGTATCAGGAATTGACCAAACCCGAGATGCCTATGTGGCTAGCCGCTCCTCAATAGAAGATTTTTTCAAGTAATTAAAACGAAAATCATGGGGGAAAAAGAAATTCCCAAAAGAATGAGGGTGGCATTTCACAAAAAGTTAGCGGAATGACTAATAGCAAACACGAGCGAATCATGGAATACAATAGAAAACGAAAAGATGAAAAGCAGTAGCCCGAAAATGAGATTCCTGAGGGAACGACCAGGAGGGATAGAATTGGGAACTAGAATTTTAGAAAAACACTAAAAATCGAATCCAAATGTAATAAAACTAATTAAGATGGTTAGAGGAAGAGGAAATGCCGAATGGTATATACGAAGCAGGAAGTACTAACAGGAGAAAAATGAGTAAACCCAAAAGAACTTGGCGGAAAGTAAAATCATCAGCTAAACAAAGAGAGGCGGAGTATAAGAAAGTACAAGTTGTCATGAAGAACAGAAGGGAAATATGGGGCAACCCCCCACCCCAGGGCTAGACGTTGTACATGCAGTCTTACACTGAAAGATTAAACGTTTAAGTAAGTAAGTAAGTAAGTATGAAACAAACTATTAATATTGTGGTTTTCAACTGCGATGGAAAGCTAAACGCCTCTCTGCATTAAAATTTTACAATCATATGTCGTTTTTATCACAGATTTCTATCCCTACCTAGAGTTACAACTTTAGCTGTTCTAGCAGGTCCACTATCCGTAAAGTTGGCATAATAAAACCGCGTAATTGGCATGTTCGACGCCAAGTAGCATATATCTCTTGAAAATGTATTGTCATGCTTGGTGCTGTTTGATTTAAATCAACAACAGTTTTTCTTGGTTTGACATTTTTAAATGAAATTAATTCCTTTTCTTGGGTATGTTTTCAATAAAGATACGTAATACAATTAATAATTTACCATACATACTTTTTAGCCATATTTGATGTAACCATTATATTGGAATTGTCCATTTCGCTTTAAAGATGACCGGCCTACCTCACTACGGGAAGCAGTGGCAATTATCCGAGTTCTAAATCTAGGTAGAGATACTAATATTTAATTTTTATTAAACTTTGATGTGGATAATTCTTAGCCTGTTTAATTTTGGGGAGACTTCATTCACCATACCTTATTTACTATGTAGGCAACAGTATTAACAATGACAATGTTGAAGTTACCAAGTGATGAATAGGTTTTAAAATTACTGTAAATTAATGTTCTTTTCTACATTAAAGTGGTTTACTCGAGGCACTCTTCTACACTCCGTCCTTCGATTCTTGCTGTTGCATTAGTTACCCTAAACAGCTTCGCCCCTAAAATTTTACTAAGGAACTATCAACAAATATTAATTCCAGTCACCCAATTGCTTGTCCATTAGTCAGTATGCTTACTACTTTTTGGGTTTTTCGAAGACCAAATATATTGTGTGCATAAGTTCAAAACCTTTTTTCTTTCAGTATTGCTATCCTCCATTTCATTATCAGAACTCTTTTTACGTAACAACTACTTAGTTCATACAAATTGATAACAAATTACGTCGTATTATATCAATTTGTCCTCTTTAAATTAATTATCCCTTTACGATTTTCTGAAGGTGCTTATGAATAAAGAAGTGGTGTTCTTCAAAGTTGTTATGATAACTACTTAAATGGATAAATATAGGTTTAAGTTTAACAAATAATGAGTCATTATTTTTTGGTTTTAAACTGAAACAGAATGATATAAAAGTTCAGCTGATTCTGAGATAAGTATTTCACTGTGTTAGTTGGTGTTAGTGGCTTTGTGATATGAAGTGAAACTCTAACTTGGTCGTATGCAGCACTTTCATCTTAGAATTAAAATTAAACAAATTATTTTCAATTTTTTCCTGAAGAAAACCAGGACAGCATTGGGCATTTTAATTCAAAGATGTTTAGCAAAAACAACAGTGTAAATATTATCACTACCAATTTCCCACCACTTTTTTAAAATTTTAACATGGTTTTGAAGGTGTTTGGAATGGACTTAACTAAAAAAAACAAAAAACTTAGAATGTTATACTATACAGACCTGTTCTAGGATTCTGATAAACTATTGTTAGTCTGAAAATTAAAACTTTAAATATTTACTACGCAACATTTTGAAATTTTTTTACAAATTTTAGAGCCTCCCACTTTGTTCTTTGTGAAGCTCGGTTAAGTATTTACTATAAAATATCAGTAATTCTTTTTATGCATTAACTTTAAGCTTTGAAAACTATTTGTATGAGTAATATTATCCACGACCACTTTTATAATCATCGGATAAATTTAATTTTTAGTTATATAGATATCTGAAAGTTAAATAATTTATAGCCCTAAATATTAATTTCACAAGCCACAGAAACATCTAATAAGTCTTATAACTACATATACATAAAAAAAAAACATTGATTATTCTTAATATAAGATGTATTAACTAATTTGAGGAAAATCCTAAATCAAATTAATGTTTTCCAGAAAATGGAAGACATTGGTGAAGAACTTTTGAACTTTCCACTGCGTTTAATGAAATGGTGCGGACAAAATCCTCAGCAAAATAAATTTATGCTTTTTACAGTCGTTGCTATGTATGCTACCCTTGCAACAACAAATCTAGGATTGGTTTTTCTTCAACTCTTTTACATGAGGGAAAATAAACTCACTGTGGTTGTTCAGAGCTGTGAGGCATTTATGGCACTGGGACAGGTATTTTGTATTTGTAACTCCTTTACGTTTAAAATGGTTTTAAAATTTTATTTTTGTTAAACAAATTAAATACTTAAAACTAGATTACTTAAAGTGTATTAAATGAGACTGTATCATCAACAAACAAATTAAGATTATTACTAACAAGGTTCTTCTTTCAAAAATGTTTAGGTTGTCAAAGCCCCCTATTTCATCAGCAAAAATTTCAAGTGATTACGAGACATTAACTCAAAACTAAAGGCTTAAGTCTTGAACAAAGATTGCTTAATAGAAAGATAGAGAAAATTTTAATATTTCAATCTTTCTGCACTTATTCGAGTATTTTATTATTATTGGCCTTTAATAATGTAAATTATACATAACTCTGGTACAATTAATATTTTACAATAAATTTTCAAAATAAACAAATAATCATAAATATACATTTCCCTAGGCTTGGGTGAAGGCCTCCTCAAAACTTTTCCATACTTCTCTAGATTGTTGTCGAGTTGTTTCCCACAAACTACCTTATTACATCGCTCCATCTTTTTCTAGGATGTCATCGGCTTCTTTTAGTTACTTTTAGCCCTAAATTTTATGAGGGTCAGACTGTTAGGAATTTCCGATCACGTGTTAATGAACATCTTTCTTTACTTAATCCTGATTTACTAGAGATTCCTAATTCTAAGTTACTAAGATCCCCTTTTTCTTTACACCTAGTCTCCTCTTTACACGACTTTAATCCTTATTTACATACAAAAATTTTACATTTTGAGAACAAAGGTCTTAATCTTAACATTTTGGAAATCTTGGAAATCTTGGAAATTCGGAAGTATTGTAAGAATAGTTATGACAATTGCTTGAATGAATTGAATTATGGTACAAGTAATTTCAATGTATTGGATATCATGTTACACTAGTTTGTAATTCTGCTTTTTGAAATTTTTTGAATTTTGCGCCTTTGGTAATTTTTAGTTTTAATAATAATTTTTCCTCTTCCTTTTTGTTGGCACTGTGTAGGCGCCATTCATTTAATCTCGGCGTGTATCACCTGTTGCTCTAAGATTTAATTCTCTAATTACGTAGTTTACATTTATATTTATTATCATAATTTGTGCTTTTTCTTTCCTAGTAAGTATTAATTTAAGTTCAACTGTGTTGGTTTTGGTTTTTATCACTTTTACTAGTTTGACCTCGTGTTTTGCTTTCAGCTTGTGTTATGATTCCACAGAAATTTTCCATTGAATTTTGTTCCTTTTGAGGGTTACAAGATGATTGGACCATTAACCCAGTAACGGTCAGGCATCTTTAATCTTGGACTTCTAGTTTTTTATAGTAGTCCAAGACCTTCTAGGCTAGATGTCTGACCCCGTTACTTTTTAATTTTTGTTGTTTGCTGGTAAGATTGCGATAGATCTAAGCTCTGTTTAAGTTGTAGTAACTGTAGATTATTTTAGCATTTGATAATGCCACTGTGAGACGAAACCTGGTTATGAAACATTATTCTTAATATATCAAGTGGGAAAGACATTTTGTTTTACTCATCTTCATTCGTCATTTAACCCACTATAAGTATCCGATATGGATGGTCTCAATACATTGGTTTGTCCCGGAAAGTAGTGATATGGCCTCTTTTTATTTTGCCATCTATTTTTCTTAGGAATCTCATCTCAATGCCTTCGACTCTGCTTCGATGCTTTTTCACTGTTGTCCTTGCTTCACAGCCGTAGGTGAGTATTGGTGTTACAACTTTTTTAAATACTTCCACTTTGGTTTTCTTTGGTATTTCCAATTTTCCTAACAGAGTGGTCTTTATGAAGTTGAAGAGTCTTCCTGTAGCTCCTACTCTTTCGTTAATCTCATCGTCTAGTTTTCCGTTTTCCTTAATCCATACTCCTAGGTATTTCAACTTCTCTACTTGTTCTATGTATATGCCATGTTTCTTCTATTACCATTCTTTTAGTTTTTTCTATATTGTTCTTGGATGTAACTATTACTCCAAACCGCGTATACTATGAGTGGTTGTAACATTGACTTATGGATTAACAAAGTTCACTTAATACGCAAGTAAGACTTGCTGTTTTAAGCAGCGGATATAATAATGAGAGTCTCGCATAACATTAGCCGATATTTTTTATTAATATGGATTTTCCATTCAAATCTGGTGTCCAGATATACCACATTTTAGTATTTGACTGTCGTATGCCTTGCATTCCATTCAATCATATTTTGGTTTAGTCTTACGCTTTGAAGGTTCTTACTTTGCTTCGAGTGAATTCTTTAACCTGGTTTTTTGCTGCATTGATATTAACTTTCCACTTGTCGAAACATGTACGTATTATAAGCATTTAGTACGCTTTGTAGGCAGTTGACTGCTGTCAAAAGATGTTCATTTTGGGTACTCGCTGTGAATATCTGCAAACATTGCCAAGATAGAGCTATTTGTGGTTTGTAGATCATGGGCATAGCAGTTAAACAGAGTTGGTCCGGGTCCCTGCGGTACTTCCGCTTTTATTACCTTTTTGGAGGACATAGTTGCCTTCACGCGAACAGTGAATGTTCTCCTTGTAGTTAATACATTAAGTTATGACGTCAATGAGATAGTATGGGAGTCCTAGTTTAATGATTTTATAGCGAAATCCATCGTGTCATACCCTATCAAAGGCATTTTGAAGGTCAATGACGCAACTAACAGTATACACCTTGTTCTCGGAACCTCTTTCGATTATCTCCGTAATTTTTAATACCTGTTTCTGTTTTTAACCAAATTGAAAATATGGTATAATGTTTTTCCCATCCAGTTCGAATTTTATGAAATGGCAGTATAATAGCATGTTTCCAGGTTTCCACCAATAATAACAAAGTATGAGGCATGCATTAAAAGTTGTTTCCAAGAACGCTAATTGCTTTATTGTAACTTAGTTCAATCTGGTGTTCATTATTAACCCTGGTCCAAGAGATTTTTTGTTCTTTCTTAATTTCTGTTGATGACTTGGTACAAACTCTTTCAGATTCTGACTAATGAAGTCATTGATAGTTTCACTCGCTTCTTGCAAATGGCCGTAAGCAATGTCTGTATCATTTGGTGTAAGGACTTGTTCGAGCACATTGGCTTTTTCTTCATCAGCGACACATGGGATGTTGTTGTCTATTAAGAGATGTATAATGTTTGGTTGTTGTATTAGTTTCTTCGTGGCTGTTGTCATTATGCACCTTACCAATCTATGATGAGAGTAAGATGCAGTTTCTAATATTACCGTCTTGATTGTCTGGAAGTATAAACTCTATTTCGTTTTTATACTCTCCAATTGGGTACATCCAAGTCTATCTTCTTCCAGCCCGTCTCTTGCTAACTGTGTTCATTATATATAGTTTACGCATATTACAAGATTTATTAGTCGTTCACTTCTTTGGTTCCTTTTTTCATTGTCAAATATACCTAATGTCCTCTTCTTTTATTGGTTTGCCTATTTTCGCGTTGAAAGCTCCTATTATAATGGTATATTTTTAACATCTTCTAAGGTTCCTTCTAGTGCGTTGTAGAAATGATTTACTTCGTCTTCATCTGCAGCTTAGGTTGGGGCGTAGACTTATATTACTGCCATTAAATCTCTGACATTTAACTTTGACATTTATTAGTGAGGCTACTCTACCGGCGTAACTTGCAAATTCTTTTATGTTTTGTTTTTCTCAGCTTTGATCCAGAAACTAACTCCAATATTTCCTTTCTTCTGGCAGTTGTAGTAAAGTATGTGCCCACCTGCCCACTTCTCCTTTAAAGAATGGCTTGATCTTCTCTTTTTACTTCAGTGAGGGTTATTACGTCACAACTGGTTTGTTGTTTTAATTCTACAGTTCCTTCTTCTGACTTTAATGTTTTCACGTTTAATTTTCATATTTTACTTCTTATTTTTGTTGGATTTTTATCTGAAACTTAGTTGCTATTAATAAAAGATCTGAGTTGCTTATAAAATTACTTAAGGTCAACATTTCAGTGCATTTTTACGCAGAAACTTGGGCTGGCTTAAATTAGGATTTAAGCAAAACTCCCTCTGAAATTTCAACCTCTTATTTATGTATTCTTTTAATCAAAAGGAAGCATTAAATTGTTAGAATAAATTTATTGTTTGGGTTTAACTTGACTTACTATGTACTACTTAAACAATCTTTGAATTCACTAGAAATTGTGAACTTTGTAGTAAAATAACTCGGACCCTACCTCCTATTAAAATCGAAAAATTATTAAAATCCATTAAAAGTGCAGCTAATTAATTAATGTTTATGTTTTAGTGCATGTTTAAGTCAGTAACTGTTGCATTTAAAATAAACAGTTTTCGACAAATCATCGTCGGTACCAAACAATTCTGGAAAACGAACAGATTCGAAGACAATGTACGAAACGAATTAGAAAGCATATTTGAACGAACTTTACAGATGGAAAAAATCTTTTCTCGCATCGTACTATCAACAGCAGTAATTGTTATTGCAAATTTTTATATTACAACAGACTTACCAGTTGGGCCATGGATCATGACTGACCACAGTGCATTATTTAAATATTTAGTAATCACACAGGCAATAATGTTGCCTTACGTAGCACTACATATGGCAGCGAATGAGTCATTCTTTTTGAGTATTTGTGTTCATCTCATGGTGCAATTTAAGATGTTACGTTATTCTTTGGAAAACCTAAACACGCCTGTTTCTGATAATAAAACGGATAATGAAGATTATTTAAAGAAGTTGATTTGCTACATTCGACATCACAAATTTTTGCTGAGGTAACAAATCTTACTTAGTTAATAGCGTTACGATAATCGCTAATTAAATTAATTTATTTGAAGGTTTTCTAAGCATTTCAAGGATGCCTATTCGCCGATAATGTTCGTTGAATATACCACCATTGCAGTCGGGTGTTTTGTGGAAATGTATATCGCGTTTGAAAGGTATAGTATATGAGTAAAGTGTAAGTGTAAGGGCACGCGAGAATAATGACCAAGTCACATTTAAACAAATGTGATTTTTGCGCTTTTCAGTTGACGTTGGGGAAACTATTTTTCCATTAATTTAACAAGAAATTTGACACTCAAATAATTATGTAAATTATGTTTCTGTTTTAAATAACATGATTTTTAAATTTAAGGGATAACCTTTTAAGAATGCTTAAACTTAAACGAAAAATTAAGCTACGGTTCCTCGGCATCATTTAATATTTATTATTCCTAATAATCGAATTTTTATTCAAAGCAAGCTTATTTACTTAAAAATAAGACAAATTTTGGCTAATATCAAAGAGCATACTGCTCTTTGCTAATATTCATGTCTTTGGATAAGGCTTGGCTATGGAAACTGTAAGCGGGAACTATACAGGGACTTTTTTTAGTATACATATTCCCTATGTATGGTATTAAAAAAACGTGTCAAAAGTCCTATATGTAGACAACCAACCATATTTATTTTGTATGTTGTCTAAGATACGTTGCATAGTCTTTGTAATAGTTTCCGGATTAGCATGAGAAGTCAGAGGGCTTACGTCACTGTTGGTAGATCGGCTGTATATAGGTATAAAGTGGGGCCTTAAACGTTTCCTTGCGGTGCTCCAGATGTTATAGGACGTAAGCTATCTTACTGTTGCACTAGGAAATGCCTTTCAGTTAAATACCTCTTCTTCTTCTTCTTCTTCTTCTTCCTCTTATGGCCGAAGCCTAGGCTAACGGCTAGTTATTAAACTCATAATCATAAGTATGAGTTCTGCGAGTGCTCTTCGTACGTATGCTGGGCGGGAGACTAACCTTACCTATCGAAATATAAGAAAAAGATCGACCCACAGCGTTGTGAGGTTAACGATTATATCAAAGCTGTTAGTATAATAACCGGGACCGCCGAAGCATGAAGAAGCGTGCTACCTTCCATAAATTTCGGCGGCAATACCTACGTGAGAGAACGAGACTTTAATAATTCACAATACAGATGTGATTAGTTTTTCTTAATTTAGTAGCATAACCCGTCATACCAGACTATATTAAACGCTTTACTTGTGTCAAGGGAGACAGTGCGACAGTACCACACTTTTTTTGTCATTATTGATTTACTGGACCATTCGATGGGATTGTTCTAGTGTTCCTTGGTTGTTTCGAAAGCCACCACTCGATGAACTTGTTCTACTGGTTTATGGTTGTTTCCGACGCCAAACTAATGGTATGGAATTAGTTGTCTTTCCTCTATCACTGTTTTCAGCCCTTTTTGCATTATTTTTTTGAAAACCTTTGAAGGAATCGGAAGTTGGTCTATATGTCGTTAATGTCTTTACCAGGCTTGGGAAACCTAGTTATTTGAGCTACCTTCCAGGAAGTTAGATAATATCCTGATCTTAGCGATGCATTAAATATGTGCACTATACACATATTTTATTCATTTATCTAGTAGTTCTTGTAACAGGTTACTATTGATTAGGTCGAAACCAGGTGCCTTTTTGTGATTTGTCTGTTTTTTTAATAGCTAGTACCCTCAACTTTTGTATATGTTATTCTTTTACTTCGTTTAGATTCTCTTGAGTTATGTTTGTCGAATACTTTTTAAGATGTTCAGCAAATGTAATTATTAATCTTCATTATTTTTAGCCAAGTTTCGTTTCCTTTGATTGGTGGAAGATGCTGTTGTGGTATTTTTTTTGTCCCTCTCCACACCGAATAATCTGTTGCTTCAGTGGCTGATAAACCATTTGATACTCTTTTACGTCTTGATTCTTTAAATTCAGCAGTTTTAAAGGTTCTTACAGCCTTGTTAAACCTTTTCTCGTCTACTTGTAAGTTGCCATCGTTCTTTTAGTTTTTTTTTCTCAGACATTTTTTTTACTACAGTGGGACAGCCTTGCTTTTTCTGTAATGCACCGTGGTAACTAACCAAGCTGTAGTTTGAATCGTTTTGGTCACCATTTCAACAGCTTCATCTATCTCCTCTAGGGTTTTGAGCGAGATTTTAAGATTGAGAATTTCGTCTCCTTTTTCTTTATACATATAGTTCTTCTATTGCAAAGGAAAGGTTTATTAGTTATACCCATGCCCTATGCTGTATATTAGAGTACATGGTGACTATCACCCGTGAATAGTCCGAAGAAAGGTCGATACTTTGGTGTTCTTGTTTTTAACCTCTTTTACGTCACCTAAATCCTTTTTGAGTCAGTAGGTCAACATGCCGAGGTCTTGATTCTGGGCACGTTTTTAATAGAACACAATCCCGCCGTTTTTTGAGGTCTTTCGTCCATCTCATAAGTGGCCTTCCCCGTGTTCGTTTATTCAGCCAAAATCTGTACTGTTGGATAATGGTACTCCATCTTTTATCGGTTTGTCTGGCATCACGTCCGACATAGCACCACTTTAGCTGGTAATGGGTTTACTGCGGTGGTCATTTTTGTTTGTCGTTTAATATAGAGTCTTTCTATCCTTCAGTGTTTGGTTTAGCATACTTCTTGCATACTTCTTTCCATTGTCCTTTCCATCGAAGTTTCGCTTTGTGTGAGTGCATGTCTAAAAGCCGTAGAACATAACAGGCAGAACATATTTATTAGCGCGGTAGTTTTTCGTTTTTGAATATACATTTTTATTTTCCGAACGCTACACAGGGTAGTCTAGTAATTTCGACATTCTAGTGCTCCGTATTAGATTAAAAATTGTACAAGATATAGGAAGGTATTCACTGACTGCCTTCACAGTGTGGACTTGGTGTTTGTCATGATTTTTGTTTTAGCAGTGTTTATTTTTAAACCGATTTTTTTCGATGCTACTTCTTTCTTTTCTGGAAGTGGCGTGCCCTTTACAGGGTGATGCTGATCTTCTCTCTGCGATGTGAATGTCGAGTAGCCTACAGACATAGGGCGCCTACAGCTAAACGTGCGCTCCGATCCACGTAAGTGCTTGCTACTCCAAAGAAGACTTACTACACAGAAATGCCTCAGTGATTTGCCATAGCCTTTCGGGTGTGTATGTGGTGCTGGGAAACGACCCCGCACTATGTCAGAGCTTAACCGCAAGCTGAACCAATTGAGCCACGACCATGACGATGCTTCTGCAAACCGTATAAACATTGTTTATAATTCTTCATAGCCGTTTGAAATTAATTTGATATTATATGCGAACTTAAGATGGTTTAGTTTCTTTGTATTTATGTTGATTCCCATTTCACACTTCAAAGAGTTAAATACGGGTTTAAGAGTAGTAAGTAAATTAGGTATTCTATTGATTGGATTGATGTGTTTTTGCAGATTTATGATCACATGTGTCTGTTTATACGTATTAAATATTAAATTTTGTATAGCTGATCCATTCTAGTATTGTTTATAGTCTGCTGTAGTGCGCATATCGCCATTGCATTAAAAGCCTTTCGGTAGTCGAGACAGGCCAAGTATAGGGGAATGGGGAATGTGATATTCGTTTTCTTTTATTACCAGCATCTGTATTGTTAAGAGATGAACTGATGTGCTGAACGCTTTGCGAATACCTGCTTATTTGTTATAGTTTAAATAAATGATCTTTATTAATTTCCGAGCACCATCCGAAGCAATTACACATTTTTTCAGAAGCTTAACCAGGTTTAAAGTTCAAATAATCTAAATGTTGAACTTTCAACTCAAAACGAAACCATGGCTTCCCCTTATCCAAAACTATTTAGAATGGCTTATATTTCGGTTAGCACAATAATTAAGCACGAATGACAAAACAACTTCGATGCCTACAATTATGTTTTTTATTACAGCGATAGCATATTTATCCTATTAAAGAATATAGGAACAGTTTGTACTGCTTTATTACAACTCTCAATCTACTGCGTTCCTTTAAATTATATCACAGACGAGGTAAGACTTCATTGCTGTAATAAGTATACGGAGTGTTTGGAGTCGCTGTAAGCTTGTCGACCTTGCCTTCAAACTCTTGTCTGACTAGGCAACACAGAATACCTCTGTATGTTTACTCATCAATCGTAATGTACATTGCCTGGCCAATCAAGGGATTACAGAGTAAAATGTTTGCACTGCAGGCGTTTCTAATATTTTTCTAATAACGTTCAAAAAATTTTAATATATTTATCAAGAAATCTTTGCCGCTAGAAATGGCAAAGAAAAATTATTAAAAAACAGAAATACCTAATAATAAATAAATAATAATGATATATGTTTTAATAACTTTCCAAACAGGCTACATCAGTTGCTCAGGGAATTTTTGAATCTGGTTGGAATCTCAAACACGCCTCGTCTCTAAAAACTTTAATATCGTTTGTAATTCAGCGATCGCAACAAGAAATCACATTCACAGCTGGAGGACTAGTAACAATGAATTGCAGAACTGTGATAAACGTGAGTAATATTGCCTAATAAATAGTGTTTATCAAAAGTTAATTAAATATTGCAGGTTTTCAGAATATCGTATTCGTTTTGTACTGTTTTGAGAGCCCTGGGGAGTCACGATTGATGATAACATTAACATTAAAATGATTAAAAATGGTTTATTGTTTTGACTACACGTTTATAGTTAACATTGGTGATTAAAGATTGAAAAGGCTTACTATTATTTCCAGTCTATGTCAATACATTTCTTGTAAGAAAGTGAAAACCCCATCAAAATATTAGAAAAGCAAGGTATAATTTAGATCCAGATTCGATGTAATGTATTAAAATGTAATTTACTGAATATAACTGTCAAACCTGCATTTTCATTAGAGTGTAAATAATGATAATTAACATAAAATAATAAATGTTACGTGAATATGTCCATTGGTTGGCGTTTTCTTTTTTTGTCATATACTTTGCCTCCAAGAAAGAGAATCGCTACTCTTAAACCGAGGTAGCTCTCAGAAACACGCCACCGACTGCCAGTGGGAAGGTCGGGGTTCTTATAGTAAGTTATAAAATAAATGGGCGCCAATCAGTTCCCAGCGTGCCTTGCAGAAAAGGAGGAACCGTAACTGAGAACCAGTTCCCTGAAATACTCCAAAATACAATATATCCAAATAAGAGTACTTTCAGATCGTTCAGATATTTAATAGAATGAATTAGTAAATTAACAAATATGTATATAATAGATAACCAAATAAATGTTTAAATAACAAATAGACGCAGTAATTTATGGATCTAGCAGAATTGAACAATATTGAATGTAAACAAATTTTTAAGCATGAAAGGTAAAAGTAGTAAGGCGCAATAATTACTGAAACTTGAATTAAGGGATTAGATTAATTCACGTTACCCTAGGTTGAGTTATAGTAAAGATTCGACTAAAAGCTAAATGAATCCACAGCAAGTTAAAGTTTTAGCGCGTATAATTGAACCACCGATAAAAGAAATTATGTCACAAGAATCAAGATGTTTCAAGCAAACTTAAGGGATCGCTACACGAACCGGGCCTATCTCATCCGCTTTCCTAAAATCGCGCACAATAAGTTCATGCCAAGAATTGAATACTTAATTGCTACGCAATTAGCAGTTACACAAATCCTTACGTCACCCTAAAAACTCTGAGTTAACGGCAGCTCAATGTGCCTTGATATTAACAAGAAATTCGATGAATATAATACAAAAGTTTAAATAATTTCAAATGCATTATTACAGTAGAAATTTAATTTACTACTATTAAATTTTACAACTGACTTAAAGTAATGATTTTCCTATTATTCGTTAAACATATAACCTATAATTTCTGTTTGACAAACAAAACGATATTTAGAAGGTTAAAACAGCTTAGCAGTTGCCGCCATGTTCCTAGCCGAAATGTGAAGTTACACGCCCCCATTCGAAAGTGTAACTTTCTATCTTGGTAACGCTATTGAAAGCGAAAATAAATAGAACAGTATTGTTACCATAGTAACGTTGACAACAAGCCACCTTATTAATCACTGAATCATTTTATTTTATTATAATTTCATCTTTTACGGTGGTTGAATGTCGAGGGGAGAATGAAAAGTTTAATACATTACACGCTACGAAAGCCCTTCAGGTGCTCGGAGTATTTAAAGCTTCGGCCATTCAAAAACACCTCATACCGAAAAGTTCGCAGCTTGTAATGTAAATAACTATTACCACAACTTGTCATTCTCGTTTGTTACTTGTGTGCAACGTTGGATATAGCAAAACGCTGTTAGTCAGTACCATAAGCGGATTTGTTCACTTTTCATATTAAACGATCGATGCTCTGTTAGGAGTGTCGAAAACTGGCCAAAAGCAAAAATTGATAAAAATGGTTTTTCATTCTCATACCTTCAATTTAAAAATGTTTCGTATTTTTATGCTCACTACAAATTTGAAAAACAGCCGTGAATCGAATTTTCATTTCTACAATGTTCATTCAATAATAATTTATAAATGTTCCATAGTTTGTGCTCACTGAAAAATCAAAAACACACTTAGTGCATGGTGTAGGGGGTTAGTTGTAAGTCTAACTCAGGATTTTCGGGATGATAAACCCCCCCCCCCCCGCTTGGCCACCAACTTTAATTGAAAGATTAATTAGTTTATCGGCTATATCTCTGTATCCGTGAGGCTTCCAAAAATTTTGTAGAAAACTTTCTTGTACAAAATCGCATTCTCCATAATTATTATTAAAAACTGTTTTACGTAGCATTAATAATAAAAAAGTTAAAGGCTCCTAATTTTGTGTCTTTTCCGGCTTATAACTTTCTTATTATTAATCCTATATTAAAATATTGTTAATAATTATTGTAGATTATATAAATCTATGCCAAAAAGGTACGCTCAAACTTTTTGTAAGATTAGCGACTACAGAGATATAGCCGAAAAATGAATTAACCTTTCTTCTCAAGATGGCTGCCGAATGGAGGGGGTTACCGCTTCGAAAACTCTAGTTTAGACTCACCACTCGCCCTTCTACACACCGATAAAAAATCGCTGCCTACCCAAAATGCAAAGTTGAATTACCATAAAACCGATTTTTCATTAAGCGTACATTAAGAAATAATCTAAATACATAGTTTGAAGTTTGTGTATACTAAGCATTTAAAAATCAGCAGTGAATTAAATTTTTCACTTAAACCATCGAAGTAATTTTCCATTTCAAGAATATTCATTTGATAATTTAAAATGTTTCGTAGTTTTTTGTTCAGTAAAAATTTGAAAAGTAAAGTCATGCTGGTATTGGGACGAACCGCCACACCAGTGTGGGTCTCACCTTCTTGTAAATTAGAATTTTGAAGTAGACTGTTAACTATGAAATTTATTAGTTTTGGACGAGTGCCAGCTCCACATCCATGGGAACGTTTGACGACAACCCATTTATTAAATTTGTTAGTTTTGGACAAGTGCTAGATGCACATAATAGTCCAGTTAAAATAGACATAACAGTTCGGAGTTGATTTTTTGTGCGGGCCTTAATATTATAGTTCTAAAGGAAACATCAAAAGTCCCCAAAAAGTTTTACGCGGGGTCTAAGTCATGAAAACGGTGTTTTGCGAATATCTCGTTAACGGTTACTTTTATTGTAAAAATACTTATTACCGAATATATAGCTCATATAACTTCCCAGAAAAAATCTTTAATTACTTTTTTTCATAGGAGTAACCATTATCGAGATATTTTCTATTCCTCGAAAGCTTAAGTCAACCTTTTAACACGGACATTATAGGCAGTCAAACTAACGACCTAGTTAGACATGTTCGTTTGTAATGGTTTTATTAAAACTTCTAATAACAGAATCACAGTCCTGTTTAGAATTTAACTGTACTTCGGCATTTAATTTACTTTAAAACTGAAAAGTTCATTATTGATTTAAGTTTAAACTCATATTTTATTCATGTTAGCTAGTTATCTTGACGACTTTGTAAAGAGTTACACTTATATTCATAACTTGTCTGCGATAATTATAAATCGATACACATTTTTTTCAAAAGGTACTCATGAATAAGGAAGTAGCATTTTTCAAAGTTGTTAGGATAATTGCATAAATGGATGAATATAGGTTTAATCTTAAACTGATAACGAGCCATCGTTTTCCTGGTTTTTGACTTAAACAAATACGCAGGTTGAGTTAGAACGAAGGTAAGTAACTAGATTGTTACTAGTAATTTTTATAAAATTTTGTTTTACCAAAAATTGCGGCTAATTCAATCTTAAACGCTATTTCCGCACATCAGGAATACTCCTGAAAATAAGTATATATTTTTTATTTTAGGTGTTTCATTTTTCCAATGAAAAATAGGTGCTACAACTAGCATTTAGAAAATATTTCAGATATTGTTTACATAATACTTAAAACAAAATATTTTCCAGAAAATGAAAGACATTGATGAAGAGCTGATAAAGTATGCCTTACGTTTGCTAAACTGGTGCGGACAAAATTATCAACAGAGAAAACTGATGATCTTTACGGTCGTGGCAACCTACTCGACTTTTGCAACAATAAATCTAGCTTTGGTTTTTCTGCAGCTCTTTTACATGAGGGAAAATAAACTCACTGTAGTTGTGCAGAACTGCGAGACTTTTATGGAATTGGGGCAGGTATTTTGTATTTGTAACTTCTTTTTTTCATTTCTGTGAAACAAATTAAAGACTCAAAATTAGAGTTTTTAAATACACGCACTCTCCTTCAATGTTTACTCAAGTGTTAAGCTTTTAGTTTCGTGTTAATGTCTTGTGACCACCTGCAATAAAATTTTATTCGTAAAGCAGGGGTCTTTAGCAACTTTTGAAGAAGTTGCCTTCGTTAGTGTTAACATTTACTGTATATTTATTTGCGAAGCTTTTTAATTTAATATATTTCATAGAGCAAAAGAAATCAATTATAGTTCAAACCTTCAGTACTCACTGTATTTTATTCTTTTAATTTTTTATAAAATAAAATATAAATTAAATACTACTATAAAAAGGAGCTTGAAGATCAGCCCCATATTCAATTCAAAAATTGATGAAATCGAATTTAAAGGAATAGAATTAACTAATATTTATGTTTCAGTGTATATTTAAATCATTAACAGTGGCATTTAAGTTAAACAATTTTCGACAAATAATTGACGACACCAAACAATTCTGGAATGCTAATAGCTTTGAGGAAAATGCTCGCAAAGAAGTAAAAGACATATTCGAACGTACCTTACGAATGAAAACAATCTTTTTCCGCTTAGTGGTTAGAATAGCAGTAATCATATCTGCAAATTTTTACATAAATAACGAACTACCAGTTGAACCATGGACCATGAAAGATCACAACACATTGTTTAAATACGTGTTAATTACACAGGAAATATTGTTGCCTTACGTCGGATTACATATGACGGCGCACGAGTCGTATTTTTTGAGTATTTGTATTCATCTCATAGTACAATTTAGGATGTTACGTTATTCTTTCAAAAATCTAAATAGGTACGCCTGTTTCCGACGAGAAAATAGATGATGAAGAATATCTGAAAAGGTTGATTTGTTACATTCGGCACCACCAATTTCTATTGAGGTAATAGATTTACTTGCATAGGGTATCGTAGATCGCTAATTAAATAAATTTAATTGAAGGTTTCCTAAAAACTTCAAGGAAGACTATTTGCCAATAATGTTGGCTGGATTTACCGGCATTGCACTCGCGTGTCTTGTGGAAGTGTACATCGTATTTGAAGGGTTAGTATTGATATGGTATTTGATTTGGATGCTTTGATTAGACATTATATTATTTGTAATTTATTAAAGAAAGCTATTTTTTCCAAAGATTATTAATGCAGATTTTATTTTAAAAAATTGTATCTAACATAAATTTTAAGCAGCTAGATTAAATTTAAGTTGTTAATGTAAATATAGTTGTTATAGTGAAAAACATTTTATATAAAGCATCTTGGGTACAGAGAAAAACAATTTAATAAATAAGAAATATTTTTGCATTCAAAGGGGCACGAACCAAATAGGTTTGCTCATCACAAAGTAGGTAGTAAATATAAACCGATTATTTAACTTGAAATAGTGTTAACGATCATTAGAATCATTTATTCATTCGAAAGAAAGTGAATTTGAAGCAGAAGCAATTTAAAACTGAATTTGAAGCAGAAGCAAATTGGATTTTAGGGGTACAATAGAAATTATTTGGAAAAGAAGAGGACTTGAAACAAAATCTGGAACCGTTGTAGATAGTGAGTGTAACACCATAATTTTAAGATAGGTTTAAGCAGGGTTGATAAGGTGAAAAACTAAATAAAAAGATCTGCATTAAAAATTGGAGTGAAATTTTACTTTTGCTAAAATTAATTTTGAATACAATAACAACAACAAAGAACCTTCTTAACGACCAGTGAGGTGAGATCTCAGGAATTCAATTAAATTGAAAGAGCAAAGTATTTTTTAAAAATTGTCAATTCAACTTGAGGTGTTTTAACATGTTTGTTGCCTAAACAAAGGTCAGTACAGTATATTATGAAAATTGAAGGTTGTACGAGAGCAATGACCAAAGTCTACATTTAAACAAATAACAGAAAGCAAAAGTTTTTATTTTACAATTTTCCGATTAAT
Source organism: Melanotus villosus (assembly GCA_963082815.1). Classification (NCBI taxonomy): domain Eukaryota; kingdom Metazoa; phylum Arthropoda; class Insecta; order Coleoptera; family Elateridae; genus Melanotus; species Melanotus villosus. Next base: position 9,025,374 of record OY720419.1, on the reverse strand, counting down.
ATTATAACATTTTGGTTGCAATTCCTGATGCTAAAATTCCTTTTTTGGTTATGTAAAAATTACAAAAACTACGTTTTCGTCCATTTGAAGGATTTATTAGAACCGTGTAAAATGCCATTAAAACAATATTTTTAGAACTCAAGTTTTAAGTAAAATGTAGCTGCAACTAAATGTTACAAATTAAACGTTCTAAGAACAGAGAGTTGTAGTTGCAGGATATTTTATTAAATGGTTGACTAAATTGTGACAATTCTGTGGGCAACGAAAGTCTAAATACTCTAAATGTTTAAAATACTGACACAAAAATAAAACAAAAACACTACTCATCAGAGTTTTCAAAATAAACAACTGATTGTTGGTTAAAGCTAGTAATTTTGTTTTATACTTACTAATCATAACAACCGATCAATAAAAATACCAATTAGGGTAGGCTGTGAAATTGAATTATTTTGAATTGGTACATCCACAGAATGACATTTTATAACGTTTGTAATTTGACATTTTTATTGTAAACAAAGTTTATAACCTTAAATTCATGTCAGAAATGTCATTCTGTGGATGTGGCTAAAGTACCAATTCAAAATAATACAATTTCACAGCCTAACCTAATTGGTTTTTTTATTGATCTGTTGTTATATTGACTTAATTTTAATTTATATCTCTAATCAATTAAGGAAAGGTGAAGGTATCGGTACTATCATACCGCAAAGTAGTATGACCGGCAACATGGAGAGTTAAGACCTCTTGCCTGGTTCTCATACCTCGGTTGTTTCGCACGCTATACATACGGGGTGATTTGGTAAGCACCACTCCTTCAACAACCGCCTAACTTCTCTACTCAAACACTGTGACTCTAAGACCGTCCACGCTAATCAATTAAATGTATGTATTGAGATGATATTGGTGATATAATTTTAATGTTAATGTTGAGTTCAATACAATTGTTTATTAATCGTTAATATAAGCATTGCTTCCCTTTTCTTCCCCTTTGGTTAAGAAAGAAAAAAATGAGGAAAAGAGGGAGGCCTTTGCCCTACATAGGGATGTTGCAGGCTGATAATACTTAATAATAATAATGATTTTATGTTAATGCAGATTTAACTTCATTATTAGAAATGTACATAATTTATTGTTAAAAAAGACCAATGTAGCTAGATATAGGGTTGGACACTTTGGGCATTGAAGAAAAGCCAATATTTGCAGTTGTCCGGTAACAGAAAGGAGTTTTCTTATTGGAATAGAATTATATGAGAACCGGAGTTATAAGAAAACAAAAGTGAGGCGGATATTAAATAAAGATAGTATGGAAGAAAAATAAGTTGTTTCTTCAAGAAAAATAAGGAATTAATTTAAAATTCCCACAAATTTTGTGAATGACAATTATTAAATAATTGTTAAATAAGTTACTTTCGTTGAGGTAAACAAATAATTGATAATTCTGGGAATTCTTCTAATTAAGAAGAATTCGCAATTCTAGAGACTTGTTAAAATATTTAATTATTGTAAGTGTTTTTGGATGGAGTTTCATGCTGGAAACTTGATATTGGTAGAATTGGACGTCATATGAGAATTTGGAATTGAATGTTTATTCTTTAAATTAATTGGAATGATTTTGGGCAGTTGTGGGGTAACAGTGAGTTAATATTTGAATTTGATAGGATTAGGGAGGATAGAAATTTTAGGTAAGACCTTTGTAATAAGTCTGCATTTTAAATTTGCGTAATTTAGTAATGAATAATTATTAATCTAGAATATAAAGACTATAACAATTTAAATATAAATAAAAAATAAATTAAGAAATCTTCACGACGACCCTCAATTAACATTAATACATGCAACTTACATTTTATATATATACTAAAAATAATAAATTTTAGTGGGACAGTTTTGACAAAATTTCAATCATAGCAATAAGTTTTGCATGTATTATCCATAACCTCTTATACCTTCATACTGCACCATGTGTACAGTGTAATGTGTATGTATGTGTAAGAGCTTGTTACTCCAACTCCTAGGTCTGTATTCGGAGCAGAGTGCCGTTAATTAGGTACCCAGCGACGAATGGTCGGATGCAAACACAACGCTGGCCTGACGCTCTATTGCTGCGCCACCCTGGTTACTAAGTAAACTGATCAATTAAATAAATTATTAATTTTCTCTAAAACATAACATAACATAATTTATTGCAATTTGTTATATAATATACAACAATAAACAATATGGTTGATAGATATAGGCGTTGACATAGGGTTTTATCCAGTGATAGACTCCTTTAAACTTTTAAATATATGCAGGGTACTTTATGAATATTAGAAAATAATGAAGATTTAGCTAAAACCACAACTACTATTTGAGGAGCTCATTTTCAAAGTGCAACAAGTCCAATTCTGCAAAATTTCAAGTAAAGATGGCGTTGCACTCTCAAGGTAATTGTCTATGCTTCTGTAGAAGTTTGGCTTTCAAAACGACACCAGTCCTTTGAAAATTTATACAGCTTTTAGCATATCTTTTGCCAAATCGAAACAAGTCCACCTATTTGTACTTTTCAAACCGTAATAAGTTCACATTTTCGTTTCAAAATGACACAAGTCCAAGTTTCGTTTCAAAACGAAACGAGTCCGTCCTACGCTGTAGCTGCAGCTGCACAAACTTAGCGCAAAGCAATTTAACTTGTTGATGAAAGAAGAGCAGGACAATGTGGTTACATACTGCTTTGACCTCCAGCAGGTTCTGAATATCCCAAAACTTCCCATTCAAGAAACGTTTTACTCCCTTCAAATTGCTTTCTATTGTTTTTGTGTCGTTGACAAAACATGCCAAAAATCCAAACTTCTACGTCTGGACCGAAGATGTTAGTGGCCGTCAATCTTACGAAATTGGATCAGCTGTGTTACACTTTCTTAGAAATTAAAAATTCAATGGATCAGTAACGAAAATTCGTTTATTTTGCGATGGATGTGGCGGGCAAAATAAGAACAGCCATATGCTACATATCCTGATGTACTGGCTTCACAATGAATCCCCAAATTACGTTACGGATATTCAGTTAATATTTCCCATTAGAGGCTATTCTTATTTATCTGCAGACCGTGTGTTCGGACGAGTGCAGAAAGAATTACGTCGAAACGATCGAATTATTCTTCCCTCAGATTACTTTAATATTTACAAGAAATTTGGAAACGTTTATGAATTGAGAAAAGATTGGGTAGTTTACGACCTGAAAGACCTACTTTCTGTGCTTTGCAAATACGAAGTAACTATAGTAGCTCAGGTATTTTATCGAAGTGAAGACCTTCAAAAAAACCTAGAACTCTTCTGAAAAGGGGGAAACTTTGACAAATACAGCTCTGAAGCCAGTTACAGAAAAGCATAAAATATCACCTGATAAAGGCAAAGCAGTAAACAACGTTCTGATAGCTGCGTTTGGAAAAGAGTGACGCCTTGACGAAAAACTTAAATGGTATTATGAGGTGTTGATTCGTGACTTTCAAACAGCTGAAGATGTTGACAGGGAACACGCCGAACTAGAACAAAATTATTGTGATTGCGTCCAAGAAGAACCGGAGTTAAAAACCTAGCATAATACATTTTCATTTTGTGTTTATAATCTTTTGTGTTAAAGATAAAATCAATAAAGTTATTTTTTGGTTCCTAGAGTATACATTTCTTGTTCAAAACGTAACCAGTCCCAGTTGCATTTTCATAATGAAACAAGTCCGAACTAATATTGCTCACAAAATTCGAAAACGTTGTTTTTGATTTACAGAAAAGCGCTCCTACGCAGATGTACTATCAAACATTATATACAAAAATTTTTGTATCAACCAGCTTCCGAGAAATTGGGAAATTAGTTTTTATGCTCTAATCAAAAAGTTAAAAATTGGACTTGTTGCACTTTGAAAATGAGCTCCTCATTTACACTATTTTCACCTTTTATTTTGGTTGTAATTTAGTTCATTAACTCCTAGTTGGTAGATCAAGGGGGTCAAACCTCTTTTTACTCGGGATTCTTAGAATGTTTGGGTGAATTTCCAGGGAGTCGATCTCTTATTTGATCAAGGGAATTTTGAGGTCCCGATTGGACACATAAAACCGTGCATTTAAGTTCTCCCGGAGTACTTTTGATTTCAATCGTTGTATTTGTTTACTATTGGCGTCAGTCATTGAGCCCCAGAGTTGTGTACCATAACTCCATATTGGTTTCAAAATTGATTTCTAGAAGAAGCTTTTTCCCCAGTGCTGGGTGTGAGTTACGGCCCATTAGCCAATACAGCTTGGCATATGGGAGCTCTATGTTAGTTTTTTGTCTAGGTGAGGTCTTGGATATTTAACCTCTTTCTTTTGCGGGAGAAGAGTACTACACAACGACACTGATGGGCATGTCTCTCTTCGAAAGGTGAAGGTTGCATATGTTAGCTTTAAACTGTTTGCTATAATTCGGCGTTTCTTGAGCTAGCAATCGATTTGGGCAAGATGATTTTGCAGGTATTGGGATGCTAGGTTGGGTTTCTGGTGAGATACCATTATAGCAGTGTCATCTGCATATATAAATAATAGGCAGAGAACTGGCCAAAGAACACTTCCCGATGCTACACCCGATTTAATGGGAACAACTGATGAGTGTTCTTCTACGTATTTCACCAGGAAATGCGTGTTTGTTAGGTACGATATTAGTACTTTGCAGTATTTATATAACAAACCGTCATGCCATACCTTGTCGAAGGGTTGAGAAATGTCAATAAAGGCAGCTGAACAATATCTGTTACATTCAAGGTGATTTTTAATTTTTCTAGCTATCCTATGTATCTTTTCTGTTGTTGTATGTTGTTGGCCAAAGCCAAATTGATACTTACGTAATAAATTCTTTTCATTTATAATAGGTCACGTTTGATCAGCCTCTACACCTGAAAGCCCGCGATATAATTTCTAATTGCGATCAAGAGTCACCTTCAAGCAATGTCTTCGTGAGACTTGGCAGATTCTATTTATTGATGTCCTTCATACGATCAATTTGATACAGTTGAACTATTATTTATGCACAGAATTCCTTCGAAAAAATGTTGGCAGGGCATGCGTATATTCGTGACATCAGAGCTCGTATCATAACTCATCTTGCGTTGGCACACAGCTTCTTAGAAACAACCGAATTCACTGTGGAAGAACATCATACTATGGAATTAATACTTAACAATATCGACCGGTCAATAATTCTCACGGTAGAAGAGGATGATGTTTACAATATTGTCTTTAAAAAATTCAAAAGCTTTCTGGTTGTTGAGGACAGTGGATCAACGGCAAAACTCTGGGTACAATACTTCTGATGGAAACCATACAAAAAGGCCACCTTACGTACTTTCATGCGAGCGGTCTCTTTTTCTATGCAAAATCTTGTGATCTATATCTACAAATATGCTCTACTTGGAAGAAAAAATGGACCCATTGAAGATGACAATTTTATACGCAAAGGATTTCAACTTCAGGCGGATTTGGAATTTGGTCCGACATTAATGAGACCCATACAGAGTCTTACCCTTGGACGCGGATTGACTGATAGTGTTTTGACCATGTGGATATTAGGGATGGTGTATTTGCACAATGTATGTGATGAGATTGACAAATTAAGAGGAATATCCATAGCAACAACAGAGCAGCACGTGGACATAAAGAGTTCGCGGATTATTCCTGACAATGAAGATTTGAAAAACAGATTGAATGGTTCTCCTTGCATCCTCCTTTTCCAAAAACGGATAAAGTTGATGTCTATCAGTACTGGCGTTGTTAGAACTGAAAATACTAATTGTTACATGTAGAGGGTGGTCTTCTTGGAATTTCAAAAATAGTCGGCAACAACTTCAATTCTGTGAAATTTAAATCAAAAAATTAAATTATTCCCTTAGCGGCTACAAGCAGCCGTATCAAAGTCAATGACAATGTGGTTCCCGTTGATCCACAAATCTTATTTCAGAGATTGTATATCACCAAGTAATCACACAAAGAATCGTAGGAATATGTTCAGTATGAGCTCGCTTCATATACTCTGTCACTGTTTTGCGAGGAATAAATTCGTAAAGGCCCAAAATGTTACTCTTTTAAAGCTTTCTTGCCTATTATAGATGACATTCAAGGTCGAGTCGTATAGTATCAAAACAAATCTTTTGCGTCGGTCTGTACCAATTGTATCCAGTATGTATAGAGGCGTTATAGCAGCAATGCTATCGTTGTTTGACGGGTATACAAGTGACCCAGCAAACAAGGGCACCAAGAGCACAGAAAGATTTCGACGATAAAGAAAGCTAAATTGCAACAGTTTTACAAGAAAAATTTTTATCTAACGAAACTAATAAATTCCATTTGATTTCCATATTATAGAAAAAATCGATGAATCCAACATAGTAGTGATGCAGGCCGTAGAAGATGCTAATTCATTACTTATCAATACATCAATCAATATGTCTTCATCACATGATTCTGTCTGTTTTCGTTGTAGGGTAAGATATAGATCTTCTAGTTCTTTTTTCAGCGATGGTGAGACATTATAAAAGTGTGTATTTGAAAAACACGGCAAAAGGAAAACGGTGGAAGCAATTCTCTCCTCGAAGCCTATACTATAAGAATATAGTAGGGGACAATATCTTATTCATGTACGCAAGGTGTGAGTCGTTCGTTGAACGAATCAACAAGTATTCAAGTATGAAAATCCAAATCGTGAAGGCCTCTGCCGGTGAAAAATTGTTAACCACACTCTACAGCTATTTTGGTGAGATCACTTGAGACGCTCTTGCGAAATTCGTTACAAAAAGTATATTTAACTAAGAGTCCCGATCACCTACAAGCAATGCCGCACAATGCCATTCGCTTCTAACCTACCACCAGCACCGGCGCGAGGCGGGTTCAACCCGGACCCGCGCTTTGGACAGCCCGCGCTTTATAATTCCGTAATTTTGATGACGTAATTAAAGACTTTGCAACGAAAACACCCAGAAAAATTATTTAATAATACTCTATGATCCTGTAATGTGTTGTCACGTGGTTTTGCAATTCCGTGTTATTTTGGGAAGTTTTGAGTTATTTTAAATTTTTGGTAAAAATTATTTAGTACGGCTCTGTTTTTTAATTTTGATCCCGTGTTAATTATGTTATTCCTTGATGCAGTTTAATTCCATTTTAGTCTGTAGGGCATCCAAGGTTACGCCAACTCAGCGCGTTCTGCTTGCAGATCTACGAATTCTTCAAGGCATTTCAGTATGTTTCGTCTTTGCAAAAGTTTCCTTTGTCAAAAATCCCAAGGTGACCCAATTCACGCGTATTTCAACGAGACATGATCTCATATTATTCCAGTTGATACAGTTTCACGTGATACGGTTCGGGGAATCACCTGTACGCCAGGCCATGTCAGCTGACTTGTTTCAGCGTCCTTTCGATTCTTCTACAGCCCACTACTTTAGTACATGACAACATCTCGATCATGTCGGACACGTCTTTTAAGATGTGGTGCGAGTTTACCGTTTCCAATTGGGTCCTTAAATTACACCGGAAAGGCCTCTATTATCGGTAACCTTCGTGGAAAGTTACAATTTACGACTTGATCGGATTCACCAAAAGAGTGCCGTATACTTCCACTGCACCTACTTTTTTCCGTTTTTGTTCAACTTCAGATTCAAGCTTTAACTTGGTAGCCGACTCCTGGTTGATCTAGTTGTCCAGTGGTATTGTTGAAGGCTTTGTGAATTCCGGCTTGGGCGGATCTAACATTCACATTGTAAAGTTTGAAGGCCACTGGCAAGCAGTTGACTAATTTGGTTTATTAATTTTTGTGATTACTCATGGATAGGCATTAGTTAAGTTTATTGTTAATAATTCAAGTACTTCGAGGATCTTTTCTATCGTCAAATTCGTTCAACAAGTGTTAAGTCTTCAACCAGTGTGTTACGGTTTGTTTTAGTGATATCATTATAGAAACTTTGCGAATTGTCGTGGCATCTTTACATATTTCTTCTTGCATGTGTGTAATCTTTGTGTCATATGTTTTGAATAATACTTTTACGTTCATTAAATTTTATTGGCAATTCATTCCTGCCTTTTTATTTGTGTTTATTGTGTTTACTTTAAAGATATTTGTGTATAGCTTTGTGAGCCTATCTACAAGTAGCAGTTTGTTCAGTAAGTAAGTAATTTTCAATTAAGCAAGGTAGGTCATATCTTGCAGTAGGGAGCAGCAACAACCCTTTTCCGAGCTCTATGGGAATCTTCTGTGGTGGGTTCCTTTTAGATCTTAGGGTGACACACCACAGTGGCGATCAACATTTTCATCCCTATTACGACTACCCTTAATTGAAGGATTTTACCGTTTCGAACCTCCCTTCTCCACTGTTTTGCTAGCCGCGCGGTTGAGGAACTTTACCATCCCCCTATAATGTCGTAGTGCGAGTTTGGCAAGTGACAGTGTTTATAATTAATAATTTATTTAGAAGTGTTTTTTTGGTCCCGCATAAGTTTTGAACCTGGTCCCGTAAAAGTTTACGCCGACCCTGCCTACCACCAACTTCAATTATGGCGCGGCAGATCAAAATATACATAGGAATGGCGATGGAAATGCAGTAAAATTGTCTTTACTATAAAAGACCCAGCACCTGAAGTTCTACTGGAATTCATTTCATGCAAATGAAAAATGGATGTGGTTGAGCATGCGGATGTGTTCTACTAGATATGTCTTTTGTAATGGAGTAGGTATCGTATAAAAACGTCCCAGAAGTACTTTAAGGCTCTGATGATAAAGACAAGGAGTTTTCGGAAATAAATCATTTTCTCGCCATCGAAATGAGAGATAATGAATATGAGACTGAGGAAAAAGAAGAGAATCTTTAGGACGAACTAATCGATCCCGATCCACGGGTTTGGAGATTGAAAAGATTAAAACACGGATCTATTCCTTGAGACAGTGCATTGTGGATTAGGCCTACTGCGGAAACCACATTAAAATACTCTAACTCCATGGTGGTGCGGAAAACGGTAAGAAACAAAAACATATTTATTATTGCTTTTTATCTGGAGAATTAAGATCAGTTATGCAGAGTTCAATGCACATTATACTTACTAAATATAAAGGCAATACAGAATCGGTCTTTGCTAATAACGTCCCACTTACACATGTGAAAGAACTAAAATACTTGGCCACGCATCTAGACTAAGGGCTGACGTGGAGAAGTCACGTCTGGAAAAATCAGAAATCAAGTTTCAAGATCAACACGTATTATTGGTTGTTAAGTCTTAAATCCGAGCTACCACTTTCAAATAAGCTGCATCTAATGCATATTACAAATAATAACAAACATCTCCAAAAAAAAGTTAAAATTTTCAAAACAAAATAAAACAAGCTTTATCATTTATCACCAAACACGAAATTTAGGAATTTTCCTTTGAACTTGTTATGTTGCTAAACTTTTTTAACATCCTATTTAATATGCTTTCGTTGTATCCATTTCTTCCCACTGCAAAAATTACAGTTAGTTAAAAATAAAAGCAGTTTGGGCAAAAATTGCCAAGTATTATGAAAATTTAATTTTCAACGTCTAAGCAGTTTTCTTTTAATTTGTTATTCCATAACTGAATTTTCATAGAAGAAGCGTTGACCATTTCACTTAAATCAAATAGGTAAATTTGTATTATTTCCCTGAAGTTGAAGATTAAGTCAATTAAGTTTTTCGAATACCTACTAAGTAGGATAGCTTCATTAGAAAAAAACTTGTCGTAGAATTCTTCTGCATGCCTGTGACTCTCGTCGCTTAAGAATATTCATTTCTCAGTTCATACCGCGTGACAACGATCTGGATGAAGAATAAAACAACAATAATATATGTTCAGCTCCCATATTTTCACAAAGAGCAGCGAAAATCGTTGATTTCGGCGGTCTGGTTTTTATATAGTTAATTAACTACATCAGTAACTACTGTGAAAACAATATTTAGCCCTGGTCTTAGCGATTTTGATACTAAAGCCTTCCGATCAATCATACAGTGTGTCCAGACTACTCCTGGAAGTTCCTTCTTCACAAGTGCTTGTAAATTGTTATATTTTTCAGACATGGCTTGAGCTCCATTGGTGCATTAATTTGTAATTCTGAACAACTCGATAGCAGTTGCTTTTCTTTCTATAGGTTTGCAAAATAGTAAGGCTTCAACTAGTGCAGCTCCCTGACAGAATCTGATATAGCAAATCAAATGGGAATGGCCACTGCTGTCCGTTGCTTCATCAAGTTGTATGGCAAATAATTTTCCAACTAACTCAGAATCAAGCTGTTGCTGAATATCCACAGAGATATCGTTAATTCTTCGGTAAATTGTATCGTGTGACAGAGGAATATGCTTAAGTCGTTTAGCGTAGCTTTCACTAAACATTGTTTCTGGCGTGTCTATGCCAGTTAATAGAATGAAATCAACCAAGTATTCAAGGAGGAAAAAATCCAGATCGTGAAAGCATCTGCTGGCGAAAAATTCTTGGCCATACCCTACAGCGATTTTGGTGATAACATCACTTGAAACACCCTCGCGAAATTCGTTACAAAAAGAAAATTTAACTTAGTATCCCTATCATCTACATGCAATGCTACACAATACCATTCGCTTTTGCCCTTCAATTATGGTGCGACAGAATAAAATATGTAGTAGAATGGGGATGGAAATGCAGTAAAATTGGCCTTGCTATGAAAGACCCAGCTCCGGAAGTTCTATTGAAATTCATTTCATGCAAAAGGAAAAAGGATGTGGTTGAGTATGCGCATGTGCTCTGCCGTATATGTGTTTTGTAATGGAGTATCGTATAAAAAAAGCCCCTGAAGTACTTTCAGCCTCTGATGATGAAGACGAGGAAACTTCTGAAATCAATCACTTTCTCACCATCGAAATGGGAGATGATGAATATGGGACTGAGGGAAAAGGAGAATCCCTAGGACGTACTAATCGATTCCGATCAACTGGATCCTGGAGATTGTAAAGATTAAAACACTGATCTTCTATTTCTTCTTTCAGTGCATTGTGTATTAGGCCTAGTGGGGAAACCACACTAAAAATAGCCTTCCTTTTACTCTAACTCCATGGGTGGTGCCGAAAACAGAGAAAAAACAAAAACATAGTTAGTAACTAACTTCAATTTCCAGAGAAAAGTTAAATATTCTGACAAATTTTTTATCTCGGAAACCATTAGTCCACAAAGACTGGACAGTTACTACCACACTTCTTCGATTGCATCTACACCAGGGCTGTCCAACATGAGGCCCGCGGGCCTCAAAAAAATATATAAATATGCTTTAAAAACAAAAATATATACAAGCGAGTCATTCCTACACCAACGATGAAATGATGAAATAAAATAACACATACATAGGCTATGTGACGCCACTGACGCTGGATAGAACGCCGCAACGAAGTTACTGGAACATTGGAGATTTCGCTAGGCCGCTTTCGAACATTCGAATAGGCATGCGCGCGTATATAAGAAGGTTGAGTTAAGCGGGACGAGCAGAGTTAATAGTTAATAGTGTGGCAGTGGAATACAGACTCATAGACAGAAAAACATTGAATACGGTTCGCGAAGTTAATTGTTACGGTCAAGTGTTTATTTGTTTATAATTGTAGTTATTTTGTTCTGGTGTGCGGTAGGCAGCAACTCAATTTAAGGTTCTTAAGTGAAATATGTCTTCGCAGAAAAGAAAAATTTCAAACGAACATCGAGTTTATAATGACCGTTGGGAATCAGACTATTTAATCACAAACAACAATAATAATCTGCAGTGCATTGTTTGTATGCAAGTACTATCAGTTCCCAAAGAATATAATATGGAACGAAATTACACTACGTTACATGAGAAAACGTTTCAGCAGTATACAGGCGAGTCTAGAAATGCTATCATTACGGATAATAAATGCAGTATTGCCGCTTCTTACGAAGTAGCGCTGGAAATTCCCAAAGCGAAAAAACCTTTTAGTGCTGGAGTTATTATTAAGAATTGTGCAATGAAAATGGCAAAACAATTCAATGAAACAAAAATTCCCCAAAAATTCGAAACAGTCACAGTGTCGTATCAAACAATTGCAAGACGTGTAGAGCACATTAATCAATATGTATCAAAAAAATTGCACGACACAATTGAAAAATGTAAATATTTTTCACTCTGCCTAGACGAAATCACTGACCTATCCGACATCAGCCAACTTGTAATTTTTGTTCGAACTATTCAAGAGGACTTCAGTGTAGCAGAGGAGATGCTAGATCTTGGATCATGTAGGGGAATCCATGGTACCACCAAGGGTACGGATATTTTTGAAGCTGTAAATAAGGTGGTATCTGACTATGGGGATTCGATAAATGTTCCTGTATTGTTACTGACGGAGCCAGAGCTATGATAGGAACTGAAATTGGATTTGCAGGACTCTTAAAACGAAACAATATCAACTGTCCTGTGATACACTGCGCTGTTCACCAAGGCCCTATGTGGAAAGTCCTTACGTCAATCGAATGTCATGAAAGTGGTTGTTAAAATAACTAATATTATAAGAGGGGGCAATCGTGCTTTGACTCACAGAAAGTTTCGTGATTTCTTGGTAGAAGTAGATGCTACATATGGGGACTTGTTACTTCACACCGATATTCGTTGGTTAAGCGCCGGAAACTGTTTGCAACGTTTCTTCTCTCTATGAAAGGAGATTCTCATTTTCCTTAAAAATGACGTGAAGTCCGACACTACGGAAATGGAAAATCAAATGGTAGATGCAAAATTTCTCTCTGCATTTTTAACAGACCTGACATCTCATCTTAAGGAATTAAATTTGAAGCTACAAGGAAAGCAGCAGAATATTGCCAATTTATATGGTCACATAAGAGGATTTCAAAACAAAATTAAGCTTTTCAAGTCTTCACTAGAAAAACATGATTTTTCATTTTTTCCAAGCTGTAAAGAGCACTTTGAAGAAATGAAGGATTTTGAGAAAGTTTCATATTTAACTCATATAAAATATATTGACACAATTGCAGAAGAATTCGAAAACCGATTTAGCGACTTTAAGAAAATCGAACGAGAAATTTCAGTTTTTACTCAGCCACTTACAATTTCTGTTGAGAACGTAAGCAGAGCAGACCTTCAACTGGAATTGTGTGATTTGCAGTCAGATCCTTTTTACCAGGGAAGAGCCGAAATAGGATTGGACTTTTTTAAGTTACTCCCAGGAGAACGTTACCCCAACTTGCGAAACTCAGGCCGTATAACGGGCTCAATGCTGGGAAGCACGTATATTTGCGAAAGCAGCTGTTCCAACATGAAATTTATAAAGTCAAAATATAGGTGTTCCCTCTCTGATAACTCACTTACTCAGTTGCTTCGTTTGTCTACAACAAATATTAATGTTAATATTGATACACTGGTTAGTGAAAACCAACGTCCCCAAACTTCCCACTAGCTTTTTTTGTATATTTGTTATTATTTTTTAATAAATAAAAATAATTATACAAACAAACACGTTTTTTGTACCTATTACAAATCACTGATAAAGTTGCATACGAAGTATTTTATGATGCGGTCCTCACAACGGCAAATTTATTTACAGTGGCACTTGGGCCACTTGAAGTTGGACAGCCCTGATCTACACGAAGAGAAAAGGGTCAAAAACTGGGAATTAGGATCAATGATGTAAAGTCCATTCACATTTCACTTACTAAATGCAAAGGCAATACGCAATCGGTCTTTGTTAATAACGTGCAAATTACACAGGTGAAAGAAGTAAAATACTTGAGTACGCATCTAGACCAACGATCGACGTGGAGAAGTCACGTCTGGAAAAAGCGGGAACGGTTGGGTTTCGAGTTCATTAAGCATTATTGCTTGTAAAAGCTTAACTCCGAGCTATCACTTTCAAATAAGCTGCATGTAATATAGATTGTAAACAGTAACAGACACTTTAAAAGAAAAGTTAAAATTCTGAAAAGAAAATAAAACAATAAATACCCACCTTTAACATTTATCACTCAAGCACGAAATTTGGGAATTTTTGTTTGAACTTGTTATGTTGCTAAACTTTTTTAACATCTTATTTAATATGTTTTTGTTGTACCCATTTCTTCCCACTGCAAACATTACAATTAAAAATAAAAACAGTTTAGACCAAAATTATTCAGTATTATGATAATTTAATTTCCAAAACTGTCCAGATACGAAAATATCCGAGATTCAAGTGCGAACCCGAGAAAATCAAATTTTAAGTTCAGATTCGCAGAGTTAAGTTCCCCATTTTATTGCTGAAAAATATGGGCGTTCTTCATGTTAGTAATTAAATTTCTCTCTCAGAAATCAATGATATAATTAGTCACATTTTAGAATTTATCCTTCTACGCACTTAATTTCCTTTTCAAACCAAACAATAATCAACAAGAACTACAGATGATAAACTTCAATAAAGTTTCTGACAAGTTGATAACAAATTATGTCTTATTATCTAAATTTCTTCACTTAGAATTGATTATAGGTTTACAGTTTTCTGAAAGCGTTCATGAATAAAATAAAGACGTATCACTTTTCAGAGTTATTAAGGTAGTTAGGCATCTAATTTGATACATATAGGTCACAGTTTAAACAGTAATTTCCTGGATTTAAACTTACATACACATCTACGTTCTGCCGAAATGAAGGTAAGTGGTTATGTAAGTTGCGCTTTACAAAATTGACTGATGAAATTTAAACTTTACTTTCTTTATTGGCACTGAGTTAAAAAGCAGAATTTGTAGGTTTTTATATCTAAAGAAAGCAACAGGTGTTCATTTCAAATAATAAAAGATATGCATTGGAGCAATCTCTGAATACCTTGTTGCTGCCTACTATAAATTTTCCTGAACACGTTTGAATGAGGTTCAAACAAAAACGAAAACTATGCATGTATAAAGGGGTGGAAGCCCTTTGTGTTCAGCAAAATTCTAGTTGGGTAGTGCCGATGGTCATAGCAGTCGATCGATGGACGTTGTAATAAATAGATAAACAAAGCGGGCTTTAAACTATCTTCATATTTTTCAGAAAATGGAAGACTATGGTGAAGAAATTTTAAAGTATCCATTACGACTGCTAAAATGGTGCGGACAGAATCCCCAGAAAAATAAATTAATCATTTTCACAGTCGTGACTGTGTTTTCGATATTTGCAACAATAAATCTATTTTTAGTCATACTTCAGCTTGTCTATGTTACCGAAAATAAGATGATTGTCATTGTTCAGAGCTGCGAAGCATTTATGGGTTTAGGACAGGTATTTTCTTTTACATTAAAAATGGTATTAATTTATCTTGTAGTCAATATTAGAAACTCAGAAACTTAGAGTTTAAGATGTAAGTGCTTTCTTTTTAAAAATTAAGTTCTTGTAATGCCCAAATGCCCAAAATGTGCCCAACTTCCAAATACTTCCTGAACCTTCTAAATTTTGGTTGCTCTAGGGTATTAACCCCTACGCCTTTTAAGTGTTACGGATAAACTATTAGAACAACTCATTAATAAAAGGTTACTTTTGGAATTAGAAATAAAAGATGGTATGTCTGAAAACCTGTATGGATTCAGACAAAAGCCATGCCATAAAAAGAGTACAGGAGAAGTAGAGGAAGCACCTGTGACGTGAAGAATGCCTTCAACTCGGCTGCTGGGGAAGGGATTATAAAAGAACTGCATAATAAACAGATATCGCGATATTGATTAGGATGATAGGTAGCCATCTCGAAGATAGAGAAATCTTAGTAGGAGAAAGTGTTAAAATGGATATGACGTGTGGTGTCCCACAGGGTTAGGTGCTGAGGCTGACCCTGTGGAATGTATACTACGACTCGGTGTTAAAAGAAGATATGTCAGATGGAGCCACTTTAGTGGCGATGCAGATGACCTAACCCTGGTGATGTGCGGCGACACTATTCACGAAATAGTAAGGGATATAGAGATGGTTAGTGAAAGTATAGAAGCGCGGATGGAGAGAAAGGGCCTACAGATAGCAACCCATAAGACTGAGATGATAATTCTGGCAGATAAATGTACCCTGACAACAGTCAAAGCCAAGATAGGGGACAAAGAAATAATAAGCCAAAAATATCCGAATTACCTGGACACAATTATGGGTAAAAATACGAATATGGGGAACCATATTGACTATGTTACCAAAAAGACGGAGCAGTCAGTGGCAGCCTTGATCCGACTGCTAGGGAACCTAAGGGGCCCAGCACGAAGAGCAGAGTACCTACTTCTCAGTTCTGTGGCGTATGCGATTATCTTATATGGGGCACTAGTCTGGAGCCAATGCTTACAAGCAGACAAACATAAAAGAAAGCTGGAAAGTGTGCAACGCAAATAGCAATCAGAATTGCAAGAGCATACCATACTGTTGCAACAAAGGCGGTCCAAGTAATAGCTGGGATAATACTCATACACTTGTTAGTTATGAAACCAACATACATACATACTTGGATAAAGCACAACGGTAAGAAAAAAGGTAGCTAGAGAAGAAAATTTAGTGCATCGCGTTGCCAAGAAGAATGGGGCCAAGAAAAATAAACCAGCATGTTGATGAAGACCCTCATTTTACAAGTAAAACCTTGACTGGAAAGAAATCATGTACTATCTGACCCAATTCTTGTCAGGAAATGTAATTGTAGCGAATGTTTCTACTACGGCGAACAGCGGGACACGGCTAGGCACACGGTCCTTGACTGTATGGGGTAGTACGATGTCAGAAGTGAATCCTACCAAAAACGTTGGGAAGTAACGGTAGATAACAAACATAATACCGAACATGTTTGAAGAAATTAACAGAAATGGAGAGAATGCTAAACACCATTCTGGAAACAAAAGGAAAACATGAAAGGAAAGGAAAGATGGAGGCTAACCAATAAATAATAGTATGGTAAAAGACTAAGCAGGAAAGTGGGCGAAGAAACAAGGAACAACGATAAGAATAAAGTAAAGGCCAGAGCTGTACTTAGTGTACTTGTATGAAGCAATACCATGTGGTAATCGCGTCTTGTACGCAGGCATAAAGTTTGCGGTTTTTTAGTCGGTAGGCGCCTGGGATCCCTTCCCAGGTAAATCCGACGCGTTTGGGAGAAATCCCCAGATGACTTTTGAAGACTATTTCTCCATTCCTTACACGAGAAAAATGGTATTAACTTCGTTCTGACACACACGTGTTGTTAATGGTCCCCCCCCACAAAAAAAAAAAAAAACGATTCAAATGTGGATTCCTTGAAGCCCAAGCTACTGGACCATGGTTATGATTAGTTCATTTCTCTGGGAATTCGTGGCCCAACTACTGTTTTATTTGAATGCTCCATAAATGTTTTTTCTTAAAGCCAATTTGTAGCACATTTTGTAGGGATCTGTAGTGCTAAAAAAACATTAAAAATATATGGTACGTCATCTAAACCTATTGTAAGTAATTTTAATTATATGTACGTCAACATTAAACCGAATATGGTTGCTGGTTTGACAAAGTAATAGTATTAAAAGACTGTCATATTCAGATCTTATTTAAATTTTAGTTAAAGTTTAAGTAAAATTATACCAAAACTATTAGCTATCTGTTAATATAACCAGATGGGGTGTCATCAATTCATCATCATTTATTTTTATTTTTTGATTCTTAAGAAGTAAACGATAATTTGTTTAAACTCCTTGAAGTTTAATTTATATAAACATAATATATTTTTGTTCTTTTAGTGTGTAAAGGATAATCAAATTCGAAAAAAAGTATCAAATACATTTAGCTAATTTTTTATTTTACTTTTATTTGCATTTTATGAAATATAAGAATTTTAGTATATATTTTCAAAATGTTAGAGGTCTCAGAACCAAAACAAATATTTTTCTTAGTAATCTTCTGGCTGAAAATTTTGATTGCGTTATTTTAAATGAAACAGGTCTTGATTCTGATGTGCACAGTTCTGAATTATTTGATCAACGTTATAATGTTTTCAGAAGTGATCGAAATAAATTAATTACTGGTAAAGTTAAGGGTGGGGGTGTTCTGATTGCAATTAAATGTCATTACGTGTCTCATATAGTTTCAGAACACAACTCTCTTGAGGCGCTGGCCGTTAAAGTGTACATTTCTGGAAAATCCTTTATTATCAGTACTGCATACATTGTGCCCAAATCGCCAATAAGTAAATATCTTGAGTATTTTAATTTTATTGAAAATATTCAAAACATTTTCGATCATGAAATTATAATTGCAGGCGACTTTAATCTTCCGTGCATTGCAGGCGCTGAATATGATCTTACAGGTGGTAATCTGATGACAAATAGACTTCAAGAATTCCTAAATCACTTTAATTTAAAATTATTCAATAACATTAGAAACGTTGGTAATAAAACTTTAGATCTTGTAATGGGAACGTTAGATTTGAATGTTACCCAGCACGTTGACCCTCTAGTAGCAATAGATGTTTATCATCCTGCGTTATGTATTACAACCAAATTATTAATAAATAACACCCAAAATTTGCAACATAAAAATTTAACTAACCAATACAATTTTACAAAAGCTAACTATGAAAATCTGTATAATTTACTAAAAAATGCAAATTGGAATAGTATTAATGCAATCGAAGATGTCAATGAAGCTGTAGATACTTTTTACAATATCTTTTATAATATATTAAATGAATGAGTTCCCAAATTCAAATTTAAATTTTCCGGCAAAAGAAAAAAATATCCAATTTGGTTCACGAAGGACATTATATCGAATATTAAATTAAAACATTTTCACCATAAACGTAAAAATTTATCCGAGTACCACCTGCAGGAGTTTAAGAGGATAAGGCGAGACGTTAAGCTCAAAATTACTCAAGCTCATGCAGAATATCTAAACAGTGTATAAAGCAGTGTTTGCAATAATATTAATGAATTCTGGAATTACGTTAACAATAATAAAAAAGATAACATAACTTCAGAAACGTACTATTTTCGTAACCAAGCCATTGCCAAACAAGAGACTGCAGATACATTTGCACAATACTTCAGTTCTGTGTACTCAGACGGATCAAATTATGATGTTAATGGGATTATTGAGGAGATTGAGCGGCTGGATGTGGGAATTCTTGCAGTTGCCGAATTTACAGTTGAAGAGGTTGGCGCAACTTTAAAGAAATTAAAACCTAAAAGATCATCTGGACCTGATAGTATACCTTCTTTCATATTTAAAGCTTGTTGGGAGATACTCCAATATCCACTAACGATTCTATTTAATAAAAGTCTCAAATCTAATACTTTTCCTGACAAATTTAAATTGGCTAAAATTACACCTATACATAAATCTGGCAATAAATCTGATGTAGAAAGCTATAGACCTATATCAGTTTTATCGGCTCCAGCAAAAATATTTGAAAAACTACTGTATTATAGATTTTTTTGTCATATTAAGCACAAGACAGTTCCCCATCAGCATGGCTTTTTTGAAGGCAGATCTGTCGAAACTAATTTAATTACATTTGTGGACTTTGTAACTAGAATTTTGGATAGGGGGGGTCAAGTAGACACAGTTTATACCGATTTCGCAAAGGCCTTTGATAAAGTTAATCATGATATTTTGCTCAAGAAATTATTTAATTGCGGGATCTCTAACAATTTATTATTTTTATTTAAGTCATATTTAAGCGGTAGATATCAGTCTGTCAACTTTTTAGGCTATAATTCTAATTATTTTTTAACAACATCGGGGGTGCCTCAAGGCAGTAATTTGGGACCACTGTTGTTTCTAGTTTTCATAAATGACTTACATGCGTGTTTAAAATATTCTCACGGTTTATTATTTGCTGATGATTTAAAATTTTTTAAAGAAATTAATAGTTCTGATGATGTCGATAACTTCCAAAAAGATATAAATTACATAACTGCCTGGAGTGTTAAAAATAAATTACATTTTAATACAAGTAAATGTAAATATATGACATATACTTTGAGTAAATCTGAAATTGCATCCGAGTATGCTATGAATGGGATTAAATTAGTTAGGGAGTTCCAAATTAAGGACCTGGGGATTATATTTCTCCCAACACTTAGTTGGGGAAAACATATTGACTATTGCCGTAAATGCGTCGTTGAGAAATTTAGGCTTCTTAATGCGATGCACGTTCAGTTTTAAAAACACAAAGCCTCTAAAAATACTTTATAATTCACTTGTTCGTACAAAACTGGAATACGGGTCAATGATATGGAACTCTCAAATTAAAAAATATCAAAATCAAATTGAAACTGTTCAAAATAAATTTCTTAAACTTCTTTATATAAAGAAATATCATCGTTATCCTGAAAACAGTTCATTTCGGCATATTCAGGTGGAATTTCGGATATTCAGGTTGTGTCATCGTCGTGAAATAGCAGATATCTTATTTATCTTTAAGCTTATAAACAATAGAATAGATTGTCCTAATCTGCTGCCTTTAGTAGGTCTATATGTCCCAGCCTATAGGACAAGACCACGTGAGGTACTATTTGTTCCACCTTTTCGTACAAACATAAGAGTAAATTCGCCAATTGTGAGAATGCTTACGTGTGCCAATCGCGTGCTCTCTGAGAATGATGATATTAATATCTTTAATACACGTTTTATTCATTTTAAGAAACAAATTACAAAAATATACCTAACCAAATATTTATCCTAATATTAATATTTAAACTAAGTTGGTACTTTGTTCGGATTTGGTTGTCTTCTTCAGTTTGTTGTTAGTAATATTGTTTGTTTTATTATTATTTGCAATTCGCTATAGCACTTATTATGTTTATTTATTACTCCTATATTATATCTATAAGTATGTAGGAATAATGGCATTTGTAATTGGGCCTGTGCCCGTTAATGCCAGTACATTAAATAAATAAATAAATAAATAAACATTAAATAAAGCGCATAAGGATTTATGTCGGTCCATTGCTGCGTAATATAATATCAAATATTCCATTTGGAGTGATTATCTATTTATTTCTTGTTTTCTAAGCAGCCATGTGCAGAATTTTGCTCTTCCATGACAGTCCTTTGATAATAATTGCTGAACCCCTTGGCCATAATATGAGTGCAAATAATTTTTCATAGGATTGACATTAGATGTTTTTGTATTGATCCAGAAGCTTTAGTCCGGTTCATTTTCAACTGACTGTATTTGTGGTTTAGTAAATATGTGGCTAGAATAGCCGACGTGGACGGCCTTAATTAGTTCACTGATTGGACGCAGCTCTTTCATGTTCTCCCAACCACCGATTTAGCCGTCATGTAGCTTTAACACGTATAACGTTCGGGATCTGTAGATGCCGCTGCTTTACCACGACTTTCACCTAAAATCAGATGTATATTTGTACTCCATAACTAGAGCACCGAAGAAGATGTATGTGAATATAGAAGCTAGAGTAAAAATAGGAAAAATTTTAAATTAGAAATGGGCTTAAACAGCTTTTTCCAACAGCCCTTAAAATATATTTAGAGCAAGCCTTGGAAACATGGAAAAAGAAGTGTTAAAATGTGGGGATACCTTTAAATAACAACAACGTATATATGCCGTATGTTTGGCGAATGATCATATAATCAAATTCCACTGGCACAAATTTATGAAGACCACGCAAACTAAGAGAAGAGTACAGGAAATCGAATTTGGAAGTTAATACAGATAAAACGGAAAACATAATGGGTGGATTACAGCAAGACTTATTCTCGGAAGATGGCTAACAAATCAAACATATCAAAGAATACAAATATGTAGGGAAGCATTTAACAAGAGACGGCACCTTACACAAAGCTATCCGACTCAGGAGCATGCCAGCCCGTAACGCCATTTCTCAATTGGACAGCATTCTATGAGATGACAAAATCTCAAAGAACAACAAAAGGTTAATTTATAATACGATCATTAAGACCACAGCAACTTACAGCTCGGAAGTGTGGCTATTAAAAGCGCACTGAAAAAATTTTAAGGGCAGAAGGGATGGATTTCTGGAGACGAGCGGCCGGAATTTATGGGAATTAATCACACAACCGTAGAAAATATACTGATCAAACAAGTAGTGTGGTACAGTCACGTCCAAGGAATGACCGAAGAGAAACGTTCAATGCAAGTTTAGCGTGGACACCCTAAGGTAAAAGGTAAAATGGGGAATCAAGGAGAAGTTCGAAAGAGGGGATATATAAAGCAGAACGATTCCAGCAAACACAATGGTAATTTAAGCGTAGCAAACGAACATAGTAAATGGGACGAATATATGGTAGGTTATCGCCTGTTCCTAATTCAATTAGAAAATACGAAAACTTAAAGGGATAGTCTAGAAACCACAAGATATCATTTAGGATTTCTTGTGCGAAGCACAAGTAGGGAGGCAAACCCGGAGTATGACAGGCACAGCTACAAAGAATTTATTTATTGTGTTGATTAAACTACACCCGAAAATCGTAATTTCATAGAAATATCTTTCCTCAAACGAACTAGCATACAACCCAAGATCATCACATATTTACTAACCCTTCGTCTAATAAATTAACATTAAATTGATGAAACACTATACTTATTGCTCCTTTTCAATGCAGAGTCGTAGGATATTATCAATCTTTTAAGATGCCCCTGTACAGGGTGTTCATTTTAAAAAGTGAACGCCTACCTGCTTCTGAATAGGCAGCACACATTGCATTCCAAAGATCACTTCTGTGTTTGACGAATTTCAAAAGTATTATGCAACACAGTAGCCTTTGAATTCTTTTAATTACATAATATAAAAGTCAAGTGTATTACTACAGGGTCTTCGCCTATTTGGATATCGTTGGTGGTACAATATCGCCGCAGCATCGTAATTCTTATGACATTCGCCTAAAAGAAGTAACACGTCTGTTCGTTCTGAATCGTTGAACATTTTGACTTTTTAGCGATTTGCGATTTTGACACTGACATAAAGTAGGTTTATTTAAGACTACTATGTTGCTAACGTTTTTGAAATTTATTATACTACACACTACAGAGTTATCTCTGGAATGCAGTGTGTGTTGCCTATTCAGAAGCTGGTAGGCGGTCACTTTTAAAATGAACACCCGTATAATAAAATATGGTATTAAACTAATTTCTTCTTTTGTGAAGGCAGTTTACCTGATTTCGAAAATTTGAGGTAAGGGAGGGTTAAATGGGACTAACAAACTTATTGCTTAGAGCAGTTAGTACTTCCCAATTTTTTTATTTGGACCAAAATTTTAATATGAATTTTTGTTGTTTCCTTCCATCTCCCTGCGGTTTTATTTATCTATACTAGAAATTTCAGAAAGAATTGTACCTATTTGTTGTTTCAACATATTGATTTTCCTTTCATATAAACTTTACTCGCCCCCACCCGCTTAGACATATAACTAGCTTACATTTTACGTTGCTGAAAGATTTTGATTGAAACATTTTTTTAGGAAGGTGTCAACCTTCGTTTTGTATTAAATTTATATTAAGAGACTTTAAAATCCCATCCTGAATTAATAATATTAAAACGTAACTAACTGGCTAATATTTATTGTTTTAGTGTATGTTTAAATCAGTAACTGTTGCAATGAAGGCAAACAATTTTCGACAATTCGTCGACGATACCAAACAATTCTGGAAAACCAACAGGCTCGGACAAAACAAACGAAGAGACCTAGATAACATCTTTGAGCGTACTTTACATATGCAAAAAATTTTTTTTCGTATAATGTGTGTCATCTCAGTGATGGTACTTGCAAACTTTTATATTACGAAGCAATTGCCAATTGGACCATGGACCATGAAAGATCACGAAGCGTTATTTACATATGTACTAATTACCCAACACGTAATTTTTCCATACGTTGCATTACATATGGCAGCCTATGAATCGTTCTTTTTAAGTATATGCATTCATCTCATAGTACAATTTAAGATGTTGCGTTATTCTTTCGAAAGTCTAAACGCGTCTATTGCTGATAGTAAAATTGGCGACGAACATTATGTGAAAACGTTGATTTGTTATATACGGCATCACGAATTTTTACTAAGGTAAGAGATTTACTGACATAATATAGTACTAAATTACGCTCACCAATTAAACTAATTTTTTGAAGGTTCTCTAACAGTTTCAAGGAAGCGTATTCGCTGATAATGCTCGTGGAATATTCTACTATTGCAATAGCAAGTTTTGTGCAAATATACACCGTATTTGAAAGGTATAACATTTTACTGATATTATCCTGGCGATTCAGATACGACGTGGCCAATAACGATTGAAATTCGAAACCCAACTTACAAATGCATAAATAATGTTAATCTGTATTAGTATAAACAGAGGTGATGTTTTTCAAAATGACAATACATAATTAAATCGCATGTCAGGCTATAACTAGGAAATTAATAAAAATATTATCAGGAACAAATTTATATCAATTGCTAGTACTGTTGTACTACCCAGGAAACTTACAAAACGATAAAACATAAAACAATTTGGTATACAAATACTTTAATAAAAATTTATTTTCCGAACTAGAAATGTTTCGCCATCACTTTTAACTTTTGAAACACGTGTTGGGTTGCATTTGAAGATATTAAGGGGTTGGTCTTATGTGAATCACCGAATACAATGTGCCCATTTTAAATCGCGATTCCTTACTGGCTCTAACTAAGCAACTCAGATTGCATACCAAAAATCAAACATTTACGAGGAATTTTGAAAAGCCTAGATAATTACTAAAAACAAAACAGTACAATAGATTTCAAAGAATTGAATAAAGTACAGTATGACCAGAAATATACAGTACTGAATTAAAGAAAATATATTGCTTAACTATAAACATTAAAAAAAAATAACAAAAATGACAAAGTTAAGGTCTATTATAAAAGCAAATAATATGTTCTATATGCCCACCATTCTGTTGGACGCATAACCCAAGGCGGTCTTGGAGGTTTCGTACCATGTTTTGAAATGTAGGTTGCTATAAAGTTCTCAATGCCGGAATTGTGGTGGGTAGATCGTTTTGAAAAACTGCTGTTTTCATCATGCCCCAGATGTATGCATCGGGGTGAGTAAGATCCGGGCTATGTGAAGGATAATTAAAGTCTGCTTTTCGGGAAATTACTCACTAAAATTATCCCTAATCATTCTCAACGATTGACCAGCGGTGTGACTCGTCGCACCATCTTGCTGAAACCACTGTCTACGCCGCAACAGGTTTCTTGCTCAAAATGAGATCCAATCCACTTAATGCTGGGTCCATTATTTCTACCAAACTCGTATGAGCGATTATATGCTTCACATATGAAATTTTTTTCTTCGGTTGTAAGCATCTTGTTCACAGATAATGTTGTATAATCTGACAGCTAACACGTTAATGTGTGTTTAAAATAAGTTTGACGTCAATGTCACTTCCATGGAAACTCAGATTAGAGTTACAATTTCGGTACTGTATATTTACGGTCATAGTGTAGTACGGAATCAGATCAGAGAAGACCTTAAAATACATCAATAAAAAATATAGTAGAACCAAATCATAGTCTCAAAGGAATGAAAGTGAGACTGGGCAACAAGAAAGTAGTGATGCTGAAAGACCAAGATATAGAAGAAAGAGATACATCCAAGATAATAAAAGTAACTGAAAAATAACAGAACCCACTACGAAGATCAATGGAAACTGTATCAAGAAAAGTAATAAATGTTAGCTCAGAGGACATGCCAGATGCCAGGTTTACGAGCGAAGAAAGAGCCATAAAAGAAACAAAAAAAGAAGAACGAAGTAAAGTTACAGAACACATAAAAATTCTGTGCAGTAAGTGCCTAGATAGATACCAGGGGTACGGGCATGACCTTCCTGCGATCAACGCCTCACCCAAGAGATTCTGTGAGTTCCGGGCCCTCTTTTTCCTCTAAGTTTTCCTTGTAAGATCAACTGCAGGAGATGGTACTTGTCATTCCTCATAATGTGGCCAAAATTGATAGTTTGCGTTCTTTTATTGTTTCCATTAGTTCTAGTCTTTTGTTCATGCGTTCTAGCATGGTATCGTTTGTAACATGGTGTACCCACAAAACGCGAAGCATTCCTCAATAACACCACATCTCGAAGGCGTTTAATCTCTTAGTGGTTGCTTTTGAAAAGGTCCACCCCATATAACAGAACCCTAAACACTGAGCATCTTAACATTCGCATTCTGATTTTAATACTGAGGTTAATGTGGCATAATATTTTTTTGAGGCCGATGAAAGCTGGTTTTGCTTTCTTTATTTGTATGATGATTTCTTTAGAATGTTCCCATTTTTCATTCAGGCTGCACCCCAAATACGTGAAACTTCCACCTCTTTCACCTCCTTAGAATTTGATTATTAATATAGATGTTGGCTCTTAATTGTGGGTCCTTGCTTACTATCATAATTTTTGTATTTGAAACGTTTAAACGCATTCCATAATCCTCGCACGTGTCGGCTATCCGATTTATTAATCGCTGCAGTCCTTCCACAGTGTCTGATATCACTATGGTACCATCTGCATGCCTCAAGTTGTTTATCATTTGTCCGTTGACAACAATGCCATCCTCAGACTCAGCTAAGGCGTCCACAAACATTTGTTCCGAGTAAGTGTTAAAAGAGCTGAGGATAACACACATCCTTGTCTTACCCCTCTCTGGATATCAAGTTCTTCAGATCGTACGCTGTCTATCTGGATTTCAGCCTTCTGTTGCCAGTGCAGGTGTGAGATGATACATATTATGTCTTCTTGCCTCATTTCTGATTTTTGTAGTATTTGCAACATTTTGTCGTGTTTGACCTAGTCAAAGGCCTTCTTGAGGTCGATAAAATATAAGAAGGCGTCACAGTTAACATCACGTGCCCTTTTGATGAGAACCTAAAAGGTATCTCTCTTGTCCCTAATCCCCTTCTGAAGCCAAACTGCGTTTCGCTTGCAGTATTTCCGAGTACTGGATAGATTCTTTCATGAATGACATACAAGAAGATTTTTAAGATATGGCTCATCAAACTGATTGTTCGGAATCATTCGCATCTTCTAGCATTTGCCTTTTTAGGTAGTGGTATAAAGGTGGATAAAAGCCAATCATGCGGTATTTTACCTGTTAGATATATCTCGTTACATAAGTATACTATAATATCGATATGTTGGTCTTGTAATCATTTCAAAAGCTTTCCTCGTATTTTATCTGACCCTGGAAGCAGCTTATTGTCTTTTACTCTTTTGATGACTTTTATAACTTTATCTTTGGTAATATTTCTTCAATTTCTGCTTGCGTTCTGCTTTCTTCATAAATGAGACTCTTGTACATATTCCTTCCACCTACATACTTCTTATTTTCTATATCCCAAATGATGGTTTTTCCTTGACGGTCTAAAATTATTCCACTGTATTTTGGTTCGAATATACTAGCAGCTTGTATGATTCCTTTATGCAAATTGAAGAGGTTATGTTGTTGTTCTAGAGCTTCAATTTCTTTGCAGTGTTATGTCAGCCATTCCTCTTTAGTGATTTTTATCTTCTATTTAATGATTTTGTTTATGTGTTTATATTTTGTGTTATTTCTATTCTTATGTTATCTTCTTTCCTCCATTAGGTCTAAGATTTCTTGTATCATCCATTCATTCTTAATTTTCTTATATGTCATAATTAGATGCTCCGTTGTTGTGTTGTTAATTGCAGTTTTGATAGCCGTCCATTTATATTCTAAGGTTACAAGAGGAACACTTGTCACGTTTGAGAATTTTTCGTTAATAGTTGTCCCGATCTGTTCTAGTGTATTTTCACCTTTCATGTTGTTCATATTTATTCTTCTGGTGCTAGTAGATCTCTTAATTCTGTTTAGTCGTAGCCTTCCGGTACTTAGTAGCAAGTTGTAGTCCGAATGTATATCGGCTCCTGGGTAAGTCTTGGCCACTTTAATGATGTTTCGGTAGCGTTTGTTAACGAGGATATAATCTCACTTATACAATAATTTCGCTGGCTTACGACCTTGGAGGCCCTGTAGTCTAGATGTACTGCTTCTCTACTGCCGGATCTTGTGTTCCGTACATCATGATCAGGGAAATTTTCTCTTTGATCTGTCATAGGTCATTACAATTGTACTAGACATGCTTGTAAAGCATATATAGTTACATGCAGTGGTTTCTCATTGCCTTCTGCATTCTCATGCCGTTGACCACTTCTGGTTCTTCCCCATTTGGGGTCGGTTTCTCAATCCATGGGCAAGGTAGTTCCCTAACCTTAGTCCGTTCTTCCATCCTCAATGGAGGGGCTGTTAACAGTATTATGGGGGATCGCCTATACCGGCGATCACTCGGTGGGCTTATTGCAGAGGTGTATGCCCTCTGGGCGGTGGGGTCGCCACTTCCCTACGCCTATGGGTGGTTACCTACTCAATATACCAGTTAAAATTTGGCATCCTTTATACAGATGGTGGGAAAAGTTCATACACCAAAGCTTCATACACAGTTTCAGTTCCTAATTAGAAATGTATGAAGGGTGCCTACTTTATTTAGTCCGGCTTTAAAGGTGATAGATGGGTGACACATTTTGCTTCCCACTTTATTACAGAGTAGTGTGTTGCCTTTGTTTGAACCTTCGGGCGAAAACGCATGCTTGGGCCCACATCGAAAGTGATGTTAGTGTAACAGTTTTTAATATGACAAATTAATTACTTCGGAAGTGAATAACAATCTTTATACTGATAAAGTTAAAAATCTTCAACTTCACGCCTAGAACGCACCATGGCATCTGCTTGAAAGTTGCGTTAATTCCGAAAATTGTGTACTATTACATTACGATTAACATTTATTTGAAAATTAGAAAATGTTATCGACTTACAACGAAAATATACTGAAAGAATAAATCTGTCAAGAGAAAACCAAGAAAGCTTAACGTTTTCCTGCGAATGACGCGTTGTCATTACAGTTAAAAACATGCGTAGATGTAGACGCCACTTTAGTATGTAAATCATTTTAAAACACGGATTTTTTCTTTCACAAAAAGACTTGCTAAAAAAAATCTAAAACAGCACACACGGTATAATAAAACATGAAATATTAAAGTTTCCTTGCAGTGTTTCAAAGTAACTTTTGTTATTACAGCAGAAGCACATTTCTATTATTAAGGCATACTGGAGTACTTATTACTGGATTACTACAACTATCAATCTACTGCGTTCCTTTAAATTACATCACAGATGAGGTAAGACTTTAGTCCTCAGATACCTAGTTCCCGCTATATCTTACAACACCTTATTTATTCTGTGTGGGCAACCAGCATTGCTTCCAGAGGTTTTACTAACGAGTTGCAAGATGTGTTGTCTATTCAGAGTTGCCAAGCGATTACAAAACATCTAAACTATACTCGTTGCATGCAATACCAAATACTTTGGAAACCTTTAAATTGTCAAATGCATATGTTTTGACATTCGCGCCTTTTACTTTTGCAACGCTATTAAACCATCGAACTCACTGCTTATATTTAATCCTTTAATGATATAGTCTTCCCTTTAGTAATTTAGTAATTTCCAGTATTTGAGTGCTATACTGATACAGGTGTATTTTATAAGAGAAGGTAGCAAAGCACCTGTTTCTGAGTATACACTACTGTCAAGGAAAACTAGAACAACCTGTTAAATCCAGCAACCATGGGTATCAATCATTTTGTTAAATAAATATAAATTTTGCTGGTCTGGATGGTGTCCAAGCCGGGGAGATTTTTAATGTGAAAAATTCCTGAAAATATTCCATCTCTTCCAGGGGTGGAAATCTCATGGGTTCGGAAAGTTTCAAGTCTGATAGTTAAATAACGATAGCAGTTAACAGTATATAAACAAATAGGATTTTTAGTGTATCATGTCATTTCCATATAATTTATTGCTGAAAGTATTGACGAATCTGCACATCTAAATAAATTTGGTTCTATCTTTCTATGGTACTATGGTACTATGGTACCATTAGTAATACATATTGATCTGTAATTTCGGTAGATACAAATATTTTCATGACATTCTGTACAATGTTAACCTAAAATTAAGTTACAAAATTTCTTGCTCAAAATAATATTTTCTCTCGGACTTTTCTCAACTCACTGCCAAAATTCAGTTTAATTTCCTATTTGGGAAAGCAATATTGATGTATACCTATTATAAATTCGCATTTTATTTGAGCAGATAAATTTAGATACTTTGGTTACTAATACCGATATGTGACCATAATAAGACACATGTGTAGTGACACAAAACTAAACACGTTACAACTAGTTACAGTTAGAGAATATACAACGTCCCGCCTGTCTGAGTATAGCAGGAACAATGAGCACATGTCCACTGCAGCGATCGAAACCGTGTTAGTTTAATAACCTGAGAGGTCACTTTGAAATACTAAATCTAGCAAACGGCCTACACCATAACAAATTTTATGCCGATAAAATACAAATTTGACCAACCCTACAGAGTGAACATATTAAATGGTACACGGATGGTTCAAAGAAAAAGGAAGGTTGCCGCATTTCTGAACACCTGGGCCCCAAAGCTACTATCTTCCAAGCTGAGGTTTATGCTATAAACCTATGCACAAAAATAAACCTGAAATGATATAAAGGTGCAACAACTGATATTCTCACAGACAGTCCAGCAGCAATAAAGACTTTTAAAGACTATCCTTGTAAATCCAAACTTGTCTGGGACTGCCTAGGCAACCTCAAGCAACTGGAAAACAAAAACCATGTTACCTTATGGTGGGTTCCAAGGCAAGAGGGTATACCAGGAAATGAAACCGCTGACGAACTCGCAAAACAAGGAGCAAAGAGGCCTTTTATTGGACCTGAACCCTGCTGTGAAAAACAAAAATATCACATTAAGGACGAGGTCAGGCTATGGGAGGAACAAGAGAAATCCTCGTACTGGGAAAATATACCAGAACAACGACAAGCAAAACAGTTTATAGCTGTCTCGCAGACGAAAGCAGAAATGGCTTTGTCTCTCAGCAAGAAGGATTTAAAGGCCATCACTGGCCT
Source organism: Melanotus villosus (assembly GCA_963082815.1). Classification (NCBI taxonomy): domain Eukaryota; kingdom Metazoa; phylum Arthropoda; class Insecta; order Coleoptera; family Elateridae; genus Melanotus; species Melanotus villosus. Next base: position 8,994,371 of record OY720419.1, on the reverse strand, counting down.
TTTTACAGGCCATATTTCAGTAGAATACCATCCTTTTAAGATTGACAAGACTGAGGACCAAATCTGCCGACTTTGTAATGAGGCTGTGGAAGCGGCGAAATACCTTCTATGTGAATGTGAAGTTGCCTGTCGTCGCAGACAAAAATATTTTCCGGAAGGCAAGCATAACACCTACTGAAAAAAGGGAGTTAAAACCCAGAGATATCTTAAGGTTTATAAATATACTACAACTTCTCTAAATTATGTTAGGGCTCACAAGTTACAAAAGAACCATCAGGGGTCGAAATGACGGAAGGCAAGCAATAGGCCAGCGCCCTCAACTCTAAGGTATAATAATATAATAACAAATTAATATCGAACGTGAATCAATAATTTGATAAAGCGAATCGAAACACCAAATAATGCAATGGCATATTACATCACCATGGCTAAAAAGGTTAAGGTTAACCATCACATAACAAAAATGGTCGCCTTTGGGAAGGTTAAAAACTATTTGTACCATGAAAATGCAAAATCGCAAATCAGTTTCTGACATCAATTTGTGCTTATCTAAGTTCCACTTGCTTTAAATTTAAGTCAATGTAAAAAGTCTAAAGAGAAAAAATTTGGTTCAATATGAAGACTCAGTACTAACTATGAAATAATGAATTAATTAAGAAGAGATTTAATTACGTTCCAAATTAGGTTTCAGGACTATATTGGAAGGCGTCGTACTTGTTTATAAAGAGAAAAAGTTAACTAATTTACTAAGTACTTCCAGGAATGCCAAATCTCGAAAGGCAGCCAACCATTAATGGTTTAGTATCCGTGAGATGACGTTCACTTTATTGTAAAATTATAAAAAAAAATGTAAAAAATGAAAAATTTTAATAGATAGATATATTTGTTTTTAGTTAGGTAATAATCACTAAGGATTCAAAATAACCTCTATAAGTCTGAAATATAAAATGAACTTTTTCTTGCCCCGGAAAACTTGCTTTGGACAAAATAGGAGATTTTATTGAGGTATTGTAACGGTTTTAAAACGTTTATTTAAAACTTCGGTTCGTGATGTGAATTTATTAACAAATATTATTAAAATTATTCAACAACCAAGAAACACGAAATAACAACTTAAACACTAGGAACACGAACTAATATTAAAACTAATACAAAACACTAATATTAACCCGTAACACTAATTAATTTATTTGTACAGTTTGTTTATTTATAACTATTCACGTATATTTATATTAACTTCACCGACGCACGTATTCGACCGTTTTGTAGGCTGAATTAGACTGCCCGTGTTCGTTTGGTCGCGCATTATACAGGGTGTCTCTAAAAGGTCTGTACAAAACGATAGCACAAATTCCCGAGGCTAAAATATGAGGATCTAGCCCAATTTACCTTAGTCCAAAAGTTGATAGTTTCCGAAATACAGGGTGCCAAAGTTAATATTTTTTAAAACTTTTTTGTAAATATTTATCTTAATAATAGCATGATTTGCACGAAATTTGGTACTTAGGGGTTTTTTAGGATGAGAAATCGAGATCTGATCACAGTTTCGATGCACATTGCAGAGGGCGCCACCAGCACCACTTCGCCTACATCTAAAGCTTCATAACTTGCTTTTCGGTGGATGACGCACATGGTCCCACACGTGTGCTGACGCATCTGGTTACAGAATAATAATGGCTTACTGCTCGAATAAATGTTAAGTGATTCAATTTGAAGTCATCCTCAGACACTCATTGAATAAAAAATCGTGTTTTAGCTTGGTTCAGGAAATGTCAACAAAACACAAAAGAAATAATAATCCTTGCCATTACTGTTGTTCTCAGTTACGCCACGACTATTCTATTCGATGGGTCACTAAATAGGATCGTTTGATATTTTGCTAGATCCCATTGATATAACTTTCCATTCAACAAAACTATATAACAACAAAGTCTCGGTCGTGGCTCAATTGGTTCAGCGTGCGGTTGACCACCGAGACAAAGATTGTCCCGAGTTCGATACTCAGGGCCACACATCCAAGCACATCCGTGGTTCGGAAACCACGTTAAGCTGTAGGTTCCCTTTAGTCTGTAGGCTATTTCAAACGCACACTACAGATATATAGAAAGAAGACCGGCTACGCCCTCTAAAGGGCGCGCCACTTCGAGAAGAAGAATATAACAAGTGAAAGTACCACGGTTGGTTGCACAATACTTTTGTTAAGTTGTTTACTGATTTTTTCCACATAAATTTAGATTTGCATACGGTTTTATTCACCTTGTCGTATGATGAATTTGAAGTTTTTAAATGATGTTTATGTAACCTGTTTATAGAACTATGTTCCTCCTACTGTAATATATACTCTTTCATTGTGAGATAATGCAAATATTTTCCATACAGGCAACATCGGTTGCTGATGGAATTTTTGAATCTGGTTGGCATCTTAAACATATATCAACTGTCAAAACCATAATTCCGTTTGTGATTCAGAGATCCCAAAAAGAAATAGTATTTACAGCTGGAGGATTAATAATAATGAACTGCAGAACTGTAATAAACGTGAGTAATATATCCAATAAAAAAGCTTTGAGAATAAGATATGTTAATATTTTAGGTTTTTAAAATTGCTTATTCTTGCTGTACTGTAATGAGGGCCCTTGGAAATCACTAAAGATAGACTACTTAATTTTGTTATAATTTTAAAGGCTAAAAAAGATTACTGTTCCACATATGAAGTTTTTGTCAGAAGGGATATTCTTAGGTAGCAGAACATCATCGAAAAGCAACAGAATGAACATCAAATGTGTTACAAAACTACACTTTTATAATGTGGAATATATTATATCATGCCTGGAATATTATTATTGTATGTATGAATACTGATAACTAACAAGAAATAAAAAAACCCTCCATAGTAAATATTAAAAAAATATATTTTATAAATTACTGTTATCTAAGTTGATTCATACATATATTTTTTAGACTTGTGCAGAAGATGTATTTTTTTTTTTAAATCATATTTATTCAGCACGTTCCATTACAAAGTAATACTACATGCTTTATATACATTCCTACAGTTTGTGATTTACTTATTACTACATCTTATATTATATTATTGCATGAACTGTTTTTTATACTATATTGCCTATTATCTATTATAAACTATACTATATTACATCTTTATGCGAGTGATTTGAATACAGTTATGACTCGCAGGAACAAAGTCAATTTCTTAAATTATCAAAGTTAATATCTTTGGCAAATTCTATGAATGAATTCAAATTTTTTTGTACCAATTCATCTTTTCTAACTGGCCAGTTTCCTACGTTAGTCATAAGAGAATGTCTTTGTTGAATTAGCATGTCACAATCGTAAATCAAATGATGTACTGTTTGGTCACCTTGCATGCACGTACATATTGGACTATCTACTATCTTATACTTATGTAAATAGCTGTTTATTCTTCCATGACCACTTAATAGAACCGTTAAATTTGTACAGTCTGGTAACTTAATTTGTAGTCTCTGTTTCACAGACGGAAAGAATTCCTTAGTTATTGCACCTTTTGTTGTATTTGCCCATTCCATTTGCCACTTCACTATATTCTTTTCTTTCAACTCACGAATAATAACACTTTTAGGGATTTTTTGAAAACAAATCTCACTATTTTCTTCAGCTGCTTCCTTTGCTAATCTGTCGGCCGTTTCGTTGCCCAGTAATCCTTCATGGGCCTTAACCCACCCAAAATAGATCTTCCATTTTTTTTGTTCCATCCTCTTAATTTGTTTTCTTATCTGTTCGATTAAATTTCCGTGATTATTTACATTCTTCAATGACTCTAAAGTGATCCTACTATCTGTATATATTGCCACCCTTTTCTCTGTTGTTTCATCTACCTCTTCTAGTTTCTCTAAAGCTTTCAATATGGCTATTTGTTCCGCCTGATTATTTGAACATTTAGCTCCCAATTTAAATTTTAATTGACATATTAATTCGTCGTTGTTGTAGATGGCGATTCCTGATCCAACCTTATCTTCTCGTTTGCTTCCATCTGTATATACTTGTACTTCGAATTGTTCTTGTTCGACATCTCGTATTTTAATGTTATCTGCTGGATGGTTCCAGTTGGCAGCTTTAAGTGGAGCATCGTATTCATAATTATTATCTTTTCCTTTTCTTGTGATTTCAAAAATAGTCGATATTTCCTCAATTTTTGATACTATCGGAGTTATTCCTGATAGAATGCATGCTGCTTCGTATGATATCGTTCTGAATGCTTTAATGATTTTAATATTTATCATTCTTTGTACTCTACGCATTTTGTTTTGATTGTATTTACGAAGAAGAGCCGGTTTCCATATTGCCGCCCATATGATAACAATGGTACTATTGCACCTTTATATATAGTTTTAAGCGCTTCAGATTTCAATCCCCATTTAATTTTTGCCGATCTTGCCAACATATAAATTAATTGAAGACATTTTTGTGTAACATATTCAATATGTTTATTGAAGTTCATTTGACTATCTAAGTAAATTCCCAAGTACTTTAAGCATTCCACTTGTTCCAGCTCTTGATTATTTAGGTAAATATTTATTTTCGCGTTTCTGGATGACCTCTTCCTGCTAATTAACATAACTTTCGATTTTTCTACGCTAAATTCCATCTTATTGTTTTTTGCCCACTTCGTTATTTTGTACATTGCTTCATTTGAATAAATTTCTGCTTCGGTGGCACATCTTCCTCTTGTAAGAATAATCAAATCATCAGCAAATGCAATAGCTGTGGTATTTTTGCTAAATTCTATATCCAGACATGAATTATATTGAATGATCCATAAACCAGGGCCACAGCATGACCCTTGAGGGCAGCCTCTACTTATTTCTTTAACCATTTTTTCTCCATTAACTTCTATTTCCGCTCTTCTATTTCTGAAGTAGTTTTCCAGCAGATAAAATAAGTTTTTGGGGCACTCGAATTTTTTAAGCTGCATTAGAATACCTGGCCACCATGCAGCATTAAACGCTCCTTTTACATCTAAACTGACCAAAACAGTATCTTTCTTTTCTTTGTAGCTTTTTTCAACAAATCTTTTAAGATGTATGTATTTGTCAATAAGCACCAAAGGAAATATTACACCGTATGAATGTCTTCCCCATTAAAAGTTGTATGCTTCTGCTTCTTCATTTATTTTAGACCCCAAAGTATATTTTTCTTCGCGCTTTTCTTGTTCACGAGGTTTCCCAACCCGCCATCCATCTTTTTTGGGGTCCTCCTGGCTCGCGTTACCCCTTTAGTTTTAAATCGCTTACTAATTTGATAATTCTATCATCATGGTGTCTTTATTAGAATGAATTCGACGACTTCCACGGTCGGTGTTAGTGTTAACAGAACGACTTCCGGGTTGAAACCGTGTCATGTTTGAGACAAAAGTACTCAACGTTTGCCCATATTCTTAAGGGCCTTCTTCAGGAGAGGGGGGCACTAAAAAAGCACGGTAACGCAACGTGTCAACTACGCCAGAGACAAAACTCTTGTAGCAAGAGAAAGAAGGGAACGGCAACTTAACTTGTCAACCAAGCCAGAGGCGAAACCCATCTGAGGAAAAACAGAAAAGGCAGTGAATTTATACCGACGTTGCTCGGTCAAGCGTGACGGACGAAGACGATGATTGGTTAGTAGTGACAAGGGCGGAGCTAGTAGGTATTACGGAACCCCATATGTCTGATATGTGATAACCAGTGTCACGATTCAAGTTGTTAGGGGTCTTGATGATTTCAATGGTGTCGCGGATTTTTCCATTGAAAAAATAAGGGGCACTGGCGATGATAGAGGTTTTTTCGAACAAGATCTTATGACCAGTTTCGTGATGATGTTCAGCAATAGCTGAGTATGAGATGATACCAGATTTCAAGTAACGTTTGTGTTCACAAATACATGTGTGTACTGAGCGACCAGTTTCTCCAATGTACACTAAACCACAAGAACATGGAATACTGTAGACGCCTCTTGATGACAAGGGTAGAGGTTTATCTTTTACTAAAGGGAGTATTTGTGACACTTTTGGAGGAGATATAAAGACGGTTTTGATGTTATGTTTTTTGAGAATCGTACCTATGCGATCAGTAACTTGGTGAATGTAGGGCAAGAACGCAGTAGCCTGGGGTGTACAGGTGTTTTGTGGACTTCTAGGGCGCGAGGGGTGTAATTGTTTGTCGATGACTTTCCTAACCTCCTTTTTGTTATATCCATTCTTGACGAGACTGTCTTGGAGCTGAGTTAACTCGACTTGGAGACTGTCGGGCTGAGACACTGTGATTGCACGATGAACGAGGAAATTGATTACGGAGAGTTTTGTGTCGGCGGATGATGTGAATTGGCATGAAGATACCTATCTGTGTGTGTGGGTTTACGATAAACTGAGTGTGCAAGATGACCACGCGGTTTACGGGTCACCAGGACGTCGAGGAAAGGGAGAGGACCGTTCGATTCTATTTCCATGGTGAACTTGATATTAGGGTGCTGATTGTTAAGATGTTCTAGAAAGGAAGCAAGGTTATGTCTTCCATGAGGCCAGATGATAAAAGTGTCATCTACGTAACGGAACCAGACCTTGGGTTTTAAATCAAAGGATTCCAGAGCTATTGACTCAAGAGATTCCATAAAGATGTTTGCAATCACCGGAGAAAGGGGAGAACCCATAGCAGCGCCTGTTACTTGCTTATAGAATCGGTTGTTAAACAGAAAGTATGTGGAGGAAAGGCACTTTTCAACGAGAACGGCTAAACTAGCAGGTTTGTCGTCTTGAACTAGTAACTGTTCGATGATAGCTACTGAATCAGAGATGTGGACCTTAGTGAACAGAGACGTAACGTCAAAGCTGACAAGCAGGTCATTTGGGTCTACGGTGAGATTGTCGATGAGGTTTACAAAGTGGGAAGAATTCATGTTCATTCAGTGTCATTAGTATGGGCGTACAGTCGTTAAAGTAGTACTTTATCTACCCTTGATGTTAAAGTGCTACTTTATCTACTCAAATTAATAGATAAAATAGCACTTTAATTGTTGCTATAGAAAAAACTAATTTAAAGAGCTAAGAAAAATATTTAAAAAAGAATTGTCCTATCCAACGTAAGTAATAGTGTGCGGGGTTACAGTACAATATATGTATATTGGCCTGTCTTGCATTTTTATATGAAACATGAATATTTCATAATATAACTTTTCCTATTTCTTAGCATTTTTTTAAATATACAAGAAGGATTTAGGATAAGTTTTTTAAAAGGTTGTTTTAAATGAAGTTTGTAGAGATTTGTAATCCTTTGTTAATACTAAATGGTACCTGTCAATTAGAAGATTAAGATATTGTAATTCTTTAGATGGGTTAACAAACAAGAATTAAAAGTACATTTATTATAGCTATTTCAAATACCAACCACCAGTGTTTATTTATGAATATCCTGGATCTATCGGTGTGTTGGTTGAGGAAACAAATAATTTTAGTTTTTATTTTAAGTTTTGGATGTTCATTTGTCAAGTGGCAACATTGTAGTGAATCAGTGTTACTTTAAAAATTCCAAAAATTGTTTCTTGGATAAAATATTATCCAAAACTTGTTGCTTGGTACACCCTCTGGAACATCACTAAAAATTTATTTTCATTCATTTTTTTAATTCGTACCCAGCAGATCTTAATTATTCACTTACAAACATTACTATCTGTCACTTAGAGTTTATTTAAATAAGTACCTAATTGGTAACTACGGCCGTAGTTACTATTGTCCTAATAAATAGTACCTAATATAATTTTGAAGCTTTATATGTTTAAATGCATATATTATGCCAATCAGCATTGTGGTACCCTCCTACACAAGAAGAACTACGGAATGGCGTAATCGACTAAAATGTGCCAAATATCAATACGGGAATCCATTGCCCTAAAAAACAACAAACAGAAGATTTATATAAGGCTTTGATTTTATTCAATACAGAGTAATCCAGTTTTTAAGGAATTCTTGGGAAAATATTGTCCTCATCAAACCACCCCTAGAAAAAGATATGTATTAGGAGTGCTATATAGAAATCATGCAAATTTTCAAAAAGTAAAAAATCCTTATAGTACAGGGTGACATATAGGAAACGGACGTTTTTAGAAAGGCTAGTACACAGCTGTAAGTGTTTTTAGAGAGTTGCAGTTGGCAACATTCGCTTCAAACTGGCCTACCATTTTACTTACAATGGAGCGCTGGACGATACAGCATCGCGTTTTCACGTACGATACATTTGTTTTAAACAGTGAGTCTGTCATTGCAACACAGCGAATATTTCGTCGCCATTTTAATATCGGTCGGAATGGCGCAGTTCCAAGCCGCGATGGGTTAAAAGTTACAGATTAACAGGAAACATTGCCAAGAAAAAGCCGCCAGGCCGTGAAAGAGTTGCGAGGACACCAGAAAATATCGCCAGAGTGAGAGAAGCAATCATTAGGAGCACATTAGGCACAGACTTGAAGTGTGCATCCAACAGGACGGCCGCCACTTAAGTGACATAATTTTTCATAAATAACTATGTCACATGAAATGGTAGATTGTAATCTTTCATTTTGTACAATAAAATAAATTTTCTCGTCAAAAACAACTGAGATAGTTTTATTTGAAAAACGTCCGTTTCCTATATGTCACCCTGTATAAGTAGCTAAACTCGATCGGTTCTGGGTCTGTATTTCCACACCTCTCAGGTCTCAGCTCTTGGTGTCGGGTGTCGGTAATGGTATAGGGTGTTTAAAACTGTTCTTGATGAAACTATTAACTCACCGTGTCCTTGATTTTCCTTTAATCCCAAAGAAACCGCCTAGCGAAGTCGGCTAAGCTCTGTCTGTCTAGAAGGGCAATTTGCCATTTTGTTTAAAATATCTCAACTGCTAGAAGCAACGATCCAATATAGAATACAATAAGGCTGTTTGGTAGGTAATAGTCAATCAACATAAATCCGCTATGGGGCGCTAGCTGTACTAATTATATCAATTTACTACACAGTAATACCATTACTCTTGTATTTAAAAGCTGATAGATTAGTAAAAAGCAATTGATAACAACATCTTTTTTATAAAGAAACTACGATCCCCACAGTACTCCTCCTTTAATGACTAGCTACCTGAGTCATGAAACATGATGAGACGTTGACGTATGAGTACCTGCATATATTTCAAGTGGCTGAACATTTGTGTCTATATCTATATTATTTCGGGGTTCGGAAGAAACGCCAGTTTAAGCCTTTCTGTAGAGATATTTACTTCTTTGCCATTTACTCGCACTATGAATAATCGGCCAATTATTCGAGCAGAGCCTTGATGAGGTCCTGTGTATGGATGTTCGATCATTTCGGACAAAATATGACTACAACTGTAAATATCTTTATGTACGAATATACTTGATTTATTATGGTGAGTTGCAGGCGTTGGACGAAGCTTTTTTATGTCGTCGCAAAAATATTCTTTAAATATTTCCGTATTGTTATACCGTACAACAATTCGGCCACTGAACATTTAATATCTTCTTTATAGTTGGTGCGTAAGCCTAGCAATACTATTGGAAGAAGTGCAAAATAATCCGTATAGTATTTTCATGGAATTTGAGTGCAGTTTTGAGAGAGCGATGCCATCTCCCTATCAAACCATCAATGGTAGGATGATGGGGAGAAGTGCGATTTCCTTTACATCCAATGACTTTCGCTAGAGATTGAAATAGCATAGGTATACTCGAATTGAGAATTTTGATCAGTAATGATTTAACATGGTGCCCCAAAACGAGGGACTCAGTGGTTATAAAATACAGCAGAAACGCTGTCTGCTCAGAAATCCTTCATAAGAACTTCTGGCCACCTAGTGAATATATCAGTACCACCGTGAGACAATAAGTACACCCTTGAGATCGTTAAGGCGGGCTAACAATATCTAGATGCACCTGCTGGAAAAGTATGTCGAAAACAATCATTTTCTCTAATTCGTTCTTTGTATAACAGTGGATTTTAGATTTTTGACAAGGAATACAAGTTTTCAGCCACTTCGGAATGTCACGACGTTTATTTGGCTAAACAAATTTCTCTCCAATAAGCTGCCAAGTTCAACGTCCGCCAGGATGAGAAAGATGTTGAACCATAACAAAAAATTGTTTCCAAAGTATCCAAGGTTCATAAGGGCAGATAGTTTCCGTGGAAGTCTCACAATATAGAGTTTTTCTATCCACAAGATATAGCAGAATTTTAAAAGAAGTACTATTGGAGCGCAAACTTTTGTGTAAAATTCCTCATCCTCCTGTTGGGCATCGATAAGTTCATCAGTAGTAACTAAAACAGACATCGCGTGGCATATAATCAGCAACAGTATTTTATTCACCGTGGACATTTTGCATTGTAAACTGGGAAATATAGTTTAAATGACTCAACTGTCTAGGACAAGCTTTATCGGAACGTTGAGAAAATGTATAAGGAGCATGGCCTGTTTTGACAGCAAATTCCAATTTTATATGTTCAAGAATATCGCATGCAGTTTGGAGATTTATGCTATATTACGAATATGTTTTACTCGAACGTTTTAAATTATTTATTCTACTTTAAAAATAGTTTGATTTAAGTAATTTCTGCTAGAAATCGTGTTTTCTCATTTATTTAGGTGTAATTTTAAAAATACTCAAACTTGTAAATTATATCATACTAAATCTAAACAAACAGCATATTTAAATTCAGCACACTCCATCCGTATTTTAAATATTGTAAACAAAGGCTTAACCGTAAACAACGCACCATAATGGCGTCCGCAGTGGAGTGCAGTTCAAATCCCGTATCGTGTAAACGCTGTAAAAGTAAACTAGCAAACGGGATTAAATGTATCAGTTGTGATAATTACTTCCACCCTAGCTGTGCAAAGCTATGGTCTAACATAAAGACTTTCGAAGACGGCTCCTTTAGTTGTTATTACAATCAAAGTGGTATAAATAGTGCAAACTACAAAATCGACGTTGCTTATTATAATAATATAGCAGAAGGCTTGGAAAGTATTGGGAAAAAGGTAGATGCTGATACTTTTTCATACATTATTAAACAAAAAGATATATTAATAGTAGAGCTGCATGATAAAATTAAGCTATTATATGAACATATTGGCGTCTTAAATACCTGCTTGAGACAGAAACAAACAAATCCAGACCAAATTGAAAAGGCGGATGAGGAATTCCTCCAAGCTACTGATTCCTTATCAACTAACATTAATAGTCATGCACCAAATAAGATTAGATCAAGTAAAGGTACAACAGGTAAAATTTTTACCAATAATGCAGGTGAAACTGGAGACATAAATAATATTTGTAAATTTAACAAGGACGACACGCACAAAAAGGAAGTTGTTACGTCTAAACATTTATCAGCTGCACTCCATAACTTAGAAACTCAACAAAAGGTTGACGATATAATTAATTTAGCCAAGAACGATTCATTACCTAATACCAATATTATAAACAAAAACAATGATTGGCAAAGGTCAATCATAAAAAAAATCGTAAGCAAAGGGCACAGTAAATTATGAGTAATCAAGCACCTACTCAATCATCAATTCTAAAAGCTGTCCCAAAAACTTCACATCTCTAGACTGGCTCCAAGTACGTCGGAAGGCGATATCGTTAATTATTTGAAAGAGAAATCTTTTTCTAAGAATAATTTTAAGTGCGAAAAACCAAATTCGAAATTTCCACCCATTACTCCTCATTTAAGTTGGAAATTGACGAAGCATTATTACCTGAAATTATGAAACCAGAAATTTGGCCAAATGGTGTAACAATAAATAATTTTTTTCGTTGGAGAGCCCAAACGATAGTAAACAGCTAAAGAAACTGGATGAAGAAAATTTAAGAAATTTTCGTATTCTAAACCTAAATATTCGTAGTATCCGTTCAAAAATTAACGTTTTCGAAATATTTTTGAACGAATTGGGTTATCCAAACGTTTTGTGTTTAAGTGAGACTTGGCTTTCTGTTGACGAGGTGCTTGTTCTAGCGCTAGATAAATACAAGAATGCAAATTATTATTGTAGAAGTGACGCTCGGGGTGGAGGAGTAGGCATATTAGTTAAAAACAATTTAAATTTTAATAAAATTGCTTTAGATATAGCAAAGGATTTTGCTTTCGAAGCTACTTGTATTCGTGTAAATCTAAATTCGTATTGTGTTAACATCTGTTGTATTTATAGATCACCAAGGCTAAATGATGAGTACTTTTTAGCGTCCTTAGAGAAGGTTTTAATCAAAGTGAATAATTCTAAAGGGCTTAAATATATTTCTGGGGATTATAATTATAATTTCTTAAATTCTGATAAAAAGGCAATAGATGTTGTTCATCTATTTTCATCATATGGTATCACCAATGTGCTTTCGAATATTCTCACTCTCAAGGAAATACAAATTCCTTAATTGATAATGTGTTTTCAAATTTTAATAAAGTAAATCTAAAAGTTGATACTATTACCACGGCTTTTTCTGATCATAGAGCGGAAATAGTAAAATGCAACTTTAAATCAGAAGTTTGTGGTGATGCAAATATGATGGAAGTGCGTAAATTTAATACACACAATATTACGTATTTCAAGCAGCTATTATCAGTAGAGACATGGAATGAAGTTTATTCTGAAGAAAACATACCTGATAAATTTGACAAATTCTTGAACAAATTCTATGTTCTTTTTAACGTAGCTTTTCCCTTAGTAAAGGGTCGACATCGTTCTAAGAAAAACAAAAATTGGATAACAGCAGACCTGATTGCAGAAGGTCGTTTATTAAGAGATGTATAATCTTATTAAAAACTCAAACAATTCAAACATAAAACTCAGTTACAATAATTTAAAGAAGCGTCATTTAGTTAATATTAATAACGCCAAAAGAAACTATTTTGATGGAGTAATTGCAAATTCTAACAATAAAGTAAAATGTGCTTGGGGAATTATTAATCAGAACATAACCCACTCCAAGAACAACCCTATACCAAAAATGATGATTACTAAGGACAACGTAGAAATTAGAGATTCTCAAAAAATTTGTTATGAATTTAACGATTACTTTAGCAGTTCCGTTCAATCATTAACCGCAAATTCTAGTTTTGATGCTTCGTCTGCTACACTGAATAAAACAAATTTTAATTCTATTTATCTTTCACCAGTAACTGACTCAGAGACAATAGAAATAATTAAATCTCTGCCAAATAAAGGTTCAGCTGGAATCGATGAAGTTCCCCATTCCGTTTTAAAAGCCATTGCAGAGGAAGTGGCTCAACCACTAACATACTTAATGAATATTTCCTTTGCTCATGGATACTTTCCTCAACAGTTTAAGCTTGCATTAATAATTCCCATTTTTAAAGCAAAGAGTCCCACAGAATTTCAAAACTATAAGCCAGTAGCCCTTCTACCGACTTTTTCAAAGGTTTTTGAGAAATCATTTTTCTACCGTCTAAAGAACTTTTTTAAATTTCGATTATTAACAAACAGGCAATTTGGCTTCACTGCTGGAAAAAGCACCCAAGATGCTTTACTATCCTTTTGTGATAAAGTACTACAAAGTTTCAATGACAAACTAAAACCCGTGGGCATATTTTTTGATTTTACTAAAGCATTTGATGTAGTGAATCATAAATTACTTCTCCATAAACTTGACAATTACGGAATCAGAGGTCAGGCGTTAGCTTGGGTCGCTTCTTATTTATCGGATAGAACTCAGGCGGTTCGTATATTACCTAATGGACAAAAATTTACATCTAATGCCATCAACATGGAATCGGGGTTGCCACAGGGCAGCATTCTTGGCCCGTTTTTCTTTTTAACTTTCATTAATGATATTATAGAATATCTTAACGAGTATTTTCTTACTTTATTCGCAGATGATACATCCGCGTTGATAACTGCTGACAATTTTGATATTTTACGTCTTCGAGCAAATAACTGCAATAAAATTATGTTAGACTGGTGCGTGAGAAATGGCCTCATCCTTAACTCTAACAAAACCAAGTTTTGGCAATTTTCTCCAAAAAGCGTTTTGCCAGACCGAAGCCTAATGATACGGCCAAATAGTTGTTTGAGTTTACATCGTCAAACTAACATCAAATTTTTAGGGTTATTTTTAAATGAAAATTTAACTTGGAAAGAGCAAGTAAATCACATAGTCAAAGCTCTTTCTAGTAGGAATTACGTAGTTTTACAGTTAAGATCTTCAGTTTCGATAAAAAGCCTATTAATGTATTACTGGGGCTGCATAAATTCAATATTATCGTATGGTCTTCTGTGCTGGGGAAATTGTACTCAGGTGAATAAAATATTTATAGCCCAAAAAAGAATAATTAGATCGATGTTCCGACTAAAATATAACGAATCATGTCGCTATTATTTTAAAAAATACGAACTATTCACGTTACACAGTTTATACATTTATCAGTGTCTCTGTTACGTTAAAAAAAATATTTTTTCTACAACCACCATGGAAAGTGGGATTTTCAGACTTCGTCTCCATAGATACGAGTATTGAAAATGAGTGTTTGCCGAACAAGTGAAAATTAGCGTGCGGAAAGTTTACTTTCCGCACGCAAATCTGGATTAATCTGGATTTGCGTGCGGAAAGTAAACTTTCCACACTCAAATTTTGATTTGCGTGCGGAAAGTAAACTTTCCACACGCTAATTTGTTTACTTTCCGCACGCAAATCAAAATGTCATAAATGACATTTGATGAATGTCAGATTTGATTTTGCAGAAATATTTAAATTTTTTGTGGTTGTAGAAAAAATAGTGTGTAATACATGTGTTGAAAGCTTGTATTTGCCACACTCATGTGACTGCAGCACTCACTAGCGTTCGTGCTGCAAACTTCACATTCGTGTGGCAAACGCAAGCTTTCAACACTTGTATTACAAATTACTATTAAATTTTACTAAATGCTATGAGATAAGTCATTACACAACCAGACAAGCCAACAACATCTATAGACCTTATAATAGGCTCGAGCAGACTCACAGAGGACCTGTAGCAACAGCCACTAAAATGTACAATCATTTGCCAGGGAGATTGAAAGTTATTAAAAACCTTAGTACTTTCAAAAGGGCCGTTTTTATTCCTTGCTAGAATTCTATGAATGCAACGATGTATAGGAGTATGTTGTAGAAGTAGTAAGTTTTTGTATTTTGTATCTTTGTTATTTTATAATAACCTTGACAATTCCGATGCTATCTGTAGCCTATGGATGTATTTAAAATTAAATTAAATTAAATATTTTTAAAATTTAAATGTCGCGTGTAATATTTAAATGTAAACAAAAAAACATTCAAAATGTAAACGAACACCATATTATTTTAAATACGTGAACAAAGATTTAACCTTAAAATTTTCTAACCTCGCCGCGCGCGCGGTGGTGGGGATGTTGGGGGTGAATATAGCCAAGGTTGAATAAAAGTTACCATATTTACCAACTGTATAACCAACCTTACAACACTAAAATCACTAGATTTACTGCTCTGAAGTTGGCTGCTGGGTATGCAACCAGCCATGCAATGGCCTTGAACGCTAAAATAAACCTTCATAAGAAATAACATGGGATTTTGCGCCAGAACCGGCATAGCTTATCTACTATTAGGTGGCCAGACACTATTTCGAATGAAGAACTATGGAAGTGAATAATGCAAGCGGGTATCAATACAGAAAAAAAAAGAAAATATGAATGACTAGGGCGGTTTATTTCTAGTTTTAGTTTACTTTCTCTCTTTTTCCACTGTATTTCTGTTGGATGTCGTATTTTCATTCGTCGTGTATTTGGTTTTCTTAAAATTTATTTCTAATCCTGCCTTCTTTGCTCCCGTATACATGTCCGTTCAGTTCTTCTAGTTCTACTTCGATTTGCGCAAAAAGGGCAAGGTAAGTTGTACAATTTTCATCTTTTATATTCGGACCTTTGTGTTCCCACGTTAGTTCTTCAAATATAACCTCTAAAATTAAAGTAAATAGCTTTGGCGAGATTATATGCCTTGTGTTACAACCTTGTGTATTTACGGTTTATTATTATTATTTTTATTTGTTAAATCCTGTAGTCTGTAAGGTGGCTTCATTGCATAATACCGGGTGATCCAGAAAAAAACGAATTAGAGCAGGCCGTGTCTTAGTTACCAAAGTTGGTATCCCATGATTCGCCTACTGTGAGCGTAAGCAGATACACTATTGACCATTGAAGAGGTTACGCTAACTGTTAAAATCATGCAACAATATTATTGTCCGTGTTTTAAATAATAGTAAGTAATTGCCTGTCAGTAGGTAGTCTAAATAAATAAATAAATAATTTTACTTTATTTAATAACCATAAATGTAATTACGTCCACTAATCCTTTTATTTATTAGGTTACACACATTCTTAAAATGTCAAATTTATTTTTCAAGTAAGAAATCAGATTACCATTGATATGAAATTTAAAAAAATGTGAAGCAATGTTACCAACCTTAACAGCTTAATCAGTGCCTGCTCTAATTCCTTTTTTTATGGATCGGCCGGTATGTATTTTTGATCATCCGAGCGTTCCTTTCTAAAGTCCGCAAACGCTGTCCATTACTGTATTTTAGACTCTGAGGTCTTTTCTATTAGAATTCATACTGAATATAATTGTAGTGTCCTGGTGTACAGAAGTTGTTCCTAAGGTCCGCTTGTTACTTGAAGTGGACATAACTCGAATTACAGTCAATTAGATATAATTCTCACAAATAACTTATAAACTTGTTAGAAAAGGCTAATTAGCTGGTACTTTTTCAAGTCTTTAGCGTCCCCTTTTTTTAATATCAGGGCCGATAATGTGTTTCCCAATATTTCAGTTGAATACACACTTACTACTTACTAAACAGTTTCTGAAGTATTTTTATTATTTTTATCTTCTTTTAACATTTCAGGTATTATATCATTTTTCTCGGCAGTTTTTCGTAGTTTTTGACATCTCCTCCGAATTAACATTTGTCGTTCTTTTTATATTCCAGTAAATTAACGTGAATTACTAGATTACTACTTCAACATGCGCGGCTAAAAAATTAAATAAATTATGAATAGATACAGCTGAATTGTTAAAAGAAACAAGCATTTCAGTTAGCTACTAGAAAACGCAATAAAAAGTGCAGAAATAAATTCAACAATTATTTTTTAAGTGACATACACCAGTCAGTTTCGTAACCGCTGTTATCGATATTTCACCGATTTGTATACCAAATTTGGTTCATTTAAGAAGCGCTGGCGTTTGCGTGAACTTTCTATTTGTGTCTTACTTGCCTTAGGAAATTTATTAAAACTGCAAGGTTGGCAGTGACTGATTCAGAAGAAAACGAGTCGATTATGTGAAGGCAAAATAAGTTCATAGTAGTAAAATTGGGATTATTTTCTCTCTATTTTTTATGCTTTAGTAATGTATACTTTTGATAAAAAATTCTACACAAGATTGCGCCTAGAAATTAACAATTTTACCTTAAAATAGGAATTCGTACTCTTGAAGATGGATCATCTGTAGAACCAAGGTTTGTTTTTATTATTGCAAAACTTTTGGGCTTCTTATACATAAAGTTCAATACTCCAAGCACTTGCCTAGTCCTTTATTTTAATTCCGGAAAAATAATGAAATCGGTAAAATTTTCAATTTGTAATGCTCAACTTCCGGTACTGACGCCCTTTTCTAAACTTACATTACTCAAGTATCATAAATAGATAAACTACTACAATTTTTCCATAATTAACAACCAGCTTCGCTTCTAACGAGTTAAAAACAGATTATCTTTCATTATGTCAATTTATCCTTTTTAAATTAACTATCAGTTTAGGGCTTCCTGAAGGTGCTTATGAATAAAGAAGTATCTTTTCAAACTTACGATAATTACTTAAATGGATAAGTATAGGTTTTAGTCTAGCCAATAATGAGTCAGTGTTTTCGTGGTTTTTAAATTCACCTATATAAAGAATTTTAGGTAAATTTGTGGTTAAGTACGTGACGTTGATATTGATATTATTTCCAAAACAGAAACAGAGCCTCTTAGGTTAACATGTACAGTAGGTACATCCACAGTATTATATTGCGGTTAAATTAAACTAAACTTGCAATACAACAATAGATTTTAACACGACTTCTCCTAGAAAATTGAACAATAAAAAAATAAATTACAAAATAATTAAGAGGATAGAAACCAGTAAACGTAAAATCCCCGTAAATATTTGGGTATGTATTAATCGAATCCAAGAACAAAAGCTCATCATTAAGATTCAAACAGCCAAATCTCGACTGAAATCTTCAAAGATTAAGACATACTTTCAAAATCACAACTTGAAACCTAAGGTTCGCCCTTCAAGCTTTCGAATCGAGCCTGTGTTTCGATTTCAAACTTAAACTCTTTAATTTGCAATGAAAATCAATCCAAATATTTAAGGTATAATTTAAATCCTTGATTTCGGGCTCTGTTTTCAATTAAAATCCTATTATTTCTAACCTATTTAGGTCGCTTGAAGAACGCAAGGTTCAAAATTCAAACTTGAATGGAATTTTTAATTTTCCAAATTGAAATGGTTTAAATTTGAGATTTACAAGCAAATGATGTATGTCTGGGACTTGGTTCGGGGGATGAAATTCTAATTCTTAATTAAAATCGGTTCTGGTCCTAATATTTATGAAAAAAATTAGAATCAGGATTCAAATTTAGAGTTTTGTTTCTGTAGTTTTTTTATTATCCAGGAATATCGACGATGCTTTCTACTAATTTTCATTTATTTACTTGTGTGTTTATCTTTTTCCTTTTTTTTATTTACTTATTTATTTAATTCATTTACTTTTAAAATATGTTGTAACAAATTCATACTTTGTTATTAATATCCCATCAAGATGGCATTAAAAGCCACTCTATGTAAATGGATTTCCCTCTTATTTGCCCTTTGGAAGGTTTTTAAAAATTAGTATATTTTTCTGATGCACTTTTGATATGTTTAAAATACATTAAACATTTTTTTAGGCAATGGAAGATATCGGTGAGAGTATTTTAAAATATCCTCTGCGTTTGCTAAGGTGGTGTGGACAAAGTCCTCAACAAAATAAAGCAATGCTCTTTACTGTTGTTACAGTTTATTCGATTTTTGCTGTAACTACTTTAGTTTTGATGATTCTTCAATTACTATATGCTACAGAAAATAAGATCATCGTGCTCGTGCAAATTTGCGAAGCATTTGTAGCCTATGGCCAGGTAGGTAACTAACTACTTATATTAAGTTTTTTTTCAGGGAATCGCAGATAAATAGTAAGCACATGCTTCGCAAGAAACTATAAACAAATCTCGAATGAAATTACAACGATTATAAAATTAATAGTTACTTCTGAACTAATCAACTTTGTCCAACACCAACTTTGAGGATTATTTAATAAAAAAAATGGTAGTTTCGAAATGTCTGGTATGGTTATTTATTTTGCTAATTATAATATGAAAATTGCACAACGAGGTCGAAGACCGAGTGCTCAGTGGTGTCATCACACCAAGTATTAAAATAATGACTTAGTCCTTCGTGTAACACACATAACTTCATTGTGACTTAATTTTCAAGGAGTAAAAACGCGTTGTAAACCGCTCTGTGTGATCGTGTTTATCAAGTATGATAAAAGACGCAACAATAAACAATAAATAGTAAAATTTCACAAATAACCAGGACTCGTGCGATAAATGTGTGCCCTGCCTGCGCTGCAGTGCTCTTCTCTGAAATGTAAAACAAACAACTTCCCGGTAAGATAGCAACATTATTCATTCATTCAGTAGTACAAATACGAAAGTATGCACCTGAAACAACACCATGGATAATTTTAAAGTAATTCAACGACCTCCAACTATAACTGAATCTTTGTTGCATCAGAAAAATCAGATTCTCATTCAATAGAATTGATTAAAACTCAAAATGAGTTAAATCTGTGGAAGGCGTCGCAAAAGCTTTAGCTACGGAGTAATATAAACCAGCTGAATTAAGAGATCCAACGCCCCGAAAACCCGAGGACTGAAACCAGCAAATAAGCAGGAAATAAAGAATAAAACGGGTTATTTCACGAAAAAGAATTGGCGAAAGAAACTAGTACAGAAAAAAGTACAAAAAACGGAAAGTATCTACCACACTTGAATCTTTCACACTACAACAAGCAATGTCCACAAGACAAAAATCAAAGAAACTAGCTGGAAAAAAGCTCCCATCAGCACCGCCAATAAACGAAGTATATCTAAATAAATACGATAAATTACTAATTTCGTTACAAACAGCATAACTTAGTTATAAAATCACAATTAAGAATAATGTAATATTCCAGACCAATGTAGTCAATGAAGTATATCATCGACGACTCATTCAGGCGTTACGAAAAAATAATAAAGAATACTCCAGAAACGAAGAGAAACATTGACGGGGTCAATACTGTTAAAAAGTTAAAAAAAAGAACGAAAATATTTCTACCAAAAACCCACTACCATTTTTTAGGCTAACATTTGATAAATCTGCAGATATATTGGTGAGTCTGAACTTGTTCCAGGCTTTAATATTGAGTATATTTATAAGAGAAGGCTTTGCAATAATTTTTTTGGCTGAGTATTCTTTTTATAAGAAAACAGTTAAAATTGAGCCTTTACGCAAGCGGTCTGACCTGATTCCCAATGCAAAAAGTGTCAATCCTATGGTCACACCGTAGGGTTTTGCAGTAGAAAAATTCGCAGATGAACACAAGTACTGAATGCAAGGTGAAGAAACTGGAAAAAGCAAAATGCGTCAACTGCAGCGAAGCTCATCCTACAGACTATAGAGGATGACTAGCTGCAAAAGAATTACAAAAACGAAAATAAAGCATTTGCTGGAAGTTGGAGCAAAAGAAGAATGTTGAACACAAATTGCAACAGCAAAAAAAATAATTCTAAATTTTCCGCCTCTACCAAAGGAAGACTCAATACTACAACCAAGAACAAGTGGAGATATTCATGCCAAAGCAACAACGAGTAAAGTATAAGACATACAGAAAGTCGAATTTACCCAAATGTTGCAAGCAATACTGGACAAGCTCAATAAACGAGGCGAAACAACTAAAACAATCTCAGACAAATGAATAACTAAACTTGAAGGCTGCAATAAGCTAGTTGCCAACAAGAAGAAATAAAAATGACTTCATTTATTATTCGCTTGGAATGCTAATGGAATTCAACAAGTTCATGAGCTACTCAGAAACTTTATGAGACTAAAAAACAGAAATATGTATGTTTGATTCATATCAGAAACACATTTCACGAAAACTATCTAAAAATAAAAGGATATAAAACGTATCACATGGCTCACACAGGTAACACAGCAAGGGGAAGAATGGCGGTAACAGTTAAGGAAAACTTTAAACCCCACGAACCAGATAATTATCAAATACGTGAGATCCAAGGAAAAGGAAAACCAAGAACTTTACAGGGACCACAATCCACTGCTCTCCTAGATATCGGCTGGACAAAGAAGAATATCTTAGATTCTTCCAGGCGTTAGGAGGACATTTTGTAATTGTAGGTGACTGTAACGCAAAAAATACCGATTGAAGATGCAGACCATACTCCGCCAAAGATAATCATCATTCATCATTCAATATACTTCTTTGTACTGAAGTATCACCTAACTACATCGATATAGAGGACAGATATGATCTGTCATCTGACCATTCGCCAATCATTTTAAAGCAAGCGATACAGACCATCACTGACAAATAAGAATACGGACTAGGATGGATTTGGAAAATAGCTTCATCAGATAATTTAAATACATGTTTTAAATCAGCTGAACAGCTCGACAACAAAGTAGAGCAATTTTTCGTTCATCTGCAATAGCCACTATGGAACAATACTCCCACTTGAAATAGGAAAGCGTCTGGTATCGATTGCCCAAGAAAACATACCGACACTAACCAATGAAGACATAATTAGTGCCGACTAACTTTGTAACACCTGCGGAAGTTGCAAATGAAATAACCAAGAATATTAGTGCAAACAAAACCTGGATTTGACCTTATTACTCGACAAGTTCTGAAGGAACATCCAAGAAACGGAATCGTTAAACTGATCTACCCAATGCAGCGTCTTTTAGCTAAGATACGTACCGATGCAGTGAAAGGTGGCGGAGTTATTATGATTCTAAAAGCTAGTAAGCCACCAAATGAAGACACATCATACCACCCAATCTCGTTGTTACCAACGATTTCAAAATTATTTGAGAAGTTAGCTATTAAGCCACTCAAACCTACATATTATCGGGGAAAAGAATCTGATTCCAAACCACCAGGTCTGCAGAGTCACAAATATAATTGAACGATCATTAGAAGAAAAGAGGAATTGCTCAGTATTAGGCCTAGATATTTCCCAAGCTTTTGACGGAGTTTGGCACCACAGGGACAGGTATATAAAATAGAAAAGAGCTTACCCAACTTTTGAAATTCTGAATCTACAATTGACTCTTCAAAGTAAAACACGAAGACAGCTCCTCTGATTTAAAGAAATATATGCAGGAGTTCCCCAAGGGAGTGTGTTTGGACGAGTGCTGTATCTCCTTTATACGAACGATATATCAAACATGGATGAAGTCATCATTGCCACATTTACTGGCGACGAGTTTCAACTCAGAGCATTGCGAGGTTATCGTTTGGTCATGTGAAGTAGACGAACGTATAAGCATTTATTATGGACAGAAAAGAGATTGGTGCCGTGATAAAATTTTATCTTTTGAAGAGGGAAACGGCTACCAAAATAAAAATTAAGTTAGAACGTGTCTTTGGCCAGTCTTCCCCTTCAATGAATTTCAGACCATACATTAGTGAATTGCTGACTTTAAACGTGGTTGAACGAGTACCAAAGATGAACCACATAGCGGGAGCCCAAGTGATGTGAGCACTTCGGATATGGTGACTAAAATCCACAAAACAGTTTTGAGCGACCGAAGATCAGCGATTGAAGATCAGGGACAGACATGGTTGAAATCTCAACTGAACGAGTTCATAATATTTTACATGAACATTTGGACAAGCAAAAGTTTTGTGCGCGATGGATGGGCGCCGCATCTGTTGACTTTAGAGTAACAGCGTGTTGGAATGGAAATTTCGTCTACATACTTGGAGCGTTTCGAGTGTAACCACAATGACTTTTTCCACCGGTCCGTGACCATCGATGAAACGTGGCTCCACTACTACATGCCGGAGTCAAAACAACAATGGACAGCCAAAGGGGAACCTTCTCCAAGGAAGGAGAAAACAATTGCGTCTACCGGCAAGGTCATGGCATCGGGTTTCTGGGATTCACAGGGTGTATTAACCACTTGGAAAAAGGAAAGACATCCACTGGGGGGTACTACGCAGGTTTGTTACAAAATTTGAGGGAAGAAATCAAGAGACCGCACCTTCCCAGAAAAATCCTCCTTCATCCGAACAATATACCAGTTCACACGTTAACGGTTCCCATAGCTAAAGTCCATAACTCAAGTTCAAATTGTTGGATCATCCGCCGTACTCAGCAGAATTAGCCCCGGCTGACATCCATTTGTTCCCAAAGCTCAAAATATTGCTGGGATGACAATGATTTTCCGACAAGAATGAAGTGATGCGCAGTTATTTTGCTACCCAGAAAAAAACATCTTATAAAAATGGTATAATGGCTTTGCAGCATCGTTTGGCAAAATTTGTCTAACTCAAAGCTTAATTAATTCATGCACATATTCTTTGTCATTTATCTTTTCTAAACGACTCACGTATAACCACACTACTAATAAATATTGTTTTAGTGCATGTTTAAATCATTAACTCTTGTAACTAAGCTGGAAAGCTTTGGGCAACTCATTGGCGATACCAAAAAATTCTGGAAAACTAACAGAATTGAAGATTTGAACACCCGAAGGAAATTCGAAAACATATATCAACGAACCCTACAAATGCAAAAGGTTTTCTATCGACTAATATGTTCCGCTATACTCCTGGAACTGGCAACTTCTTACGTTAAAAATGAACTGCTAGCTGGTCCATGGACCATGAAAAACCAACAGAAATTGTTTAAAATCGTATTAACCAGCCAACAATTAAGTTTTATATATTTTGGGTTACACATAATGGCCTATGAATCATTCTTTATAAGTTTGTGTATTCATCTCGTGGTGCAATTCAAGATGTTAAGGCATTCTTTCCAAAATTTAAACACGGCCATTTCTAATGGTAAAATGGACCAAAAGGATTATTTAAAAAAACTGGTTTGTTATATTCGACATCACAAGTTTTTACTAAGGTAATTGGTTTATTAAGTTACGGTGTTTGATTAATCAGGATTAATATTTAAAGGTTCTCTAAAACATTCAAGGAGGCGTATTCACCGATAATGCTCGTTGAATATTCTACAATTGCAATCTTGTGTTTTGTAGAAATGTATATCGTATTTTTAAGGTAAAAATTTTCGTATTATTACTAATAAAATTAAATCCTGGAATGGCGACCAATTCTAAAGGAACTTTACTAAACCATGAATACCACAAAAAAATTTGAAAGAACTTTCTGTTTCGGCATTAAAATGGCATTACTCTAGCACGCATTTTGATGCTAAAATGAGCTTAATTCTTAAACGATTTTTGGTAATATTTTGTTTTCAAAAATTGGCGATACTGTATCAAATAATACATAAAATACCTATAGGCAACATTCATTGCTAAGCAACAAAAACGTCAAATATCAAACTTCTGTTAACTGTCAAGCAAAAATCGCTATTAGCAACCTACTATTTTACCAAAATTTCCCCAAATGAAAATTGTCAAGTATTTTTACAAAAATAAGCATGAATAAATAATGTAAATGGAAGCCGAAACAGAGAAAGTAGTATAAAATACTCGTTACAGAAGGCAGTTCCAGCACTCGTCCTGTCGGCCACTCTCCAAATTTCGTACTCATGCGCGAAAAGATTGCCTTCTGTAACGTGTGTTATAATATACTATACTGATATGGAAGCATGGGCTAGAGAATGATACCTAGAGACAGGGAGGTAGGCAGACTGTAATAATTATAGAGATATTGCACTGCTAAGCGTAGTATCCAAAGTACTCGTATGTGAAAGAATATGAGAAAGGAGACTAAAGAAAGTGATCGAGCTACAACTGGAAGAGGAACAGGGCGGATTTAGAAGCGGAGAAAATATTCACCATTAAAAAATTGATAGCACGAGCAAGCAGAGCAAGACGAAAAATCTTCATGGCCTTTATAGTTTTTGAGAAGCCGTTCGACAGAGTGCCAAAGAAGAAAGAAACTCCTAACAAAAGAAATGTAAATGAAAAGCTTGTAAGTGGTGTAATGAGTTTATACAACAAAACTAGGAACTATACTAGAACAACCAACTCTCAATCAGAAGAATTTGTAGTGGAAGAAGTACTAAAACAAGGAGAAATCCAGTACTATTCAGTGTAATTATAGACGATGTTACAAAAGAACTAGAATCAGAAACCGACAAGCTATATATAGGGCATAGAAAATTAACACCTGAATGGGCTGAAGTGTGTACATTTGCGGATAACCTAGTGATGCTGGTAAAAATCAAAAATGAATTAAGATCAAATTTGCAGATATGGAATAAAGCATTCATTAAGAAAAATCTAAAAATAAGGACAGGAACACACTAGCACTAACATCCAAATAAATGGAAAAGGACTGAAACAGCTCGAAGTATTTAAGTATCTAAGGGTGTATATAAACCATTACAACAGCCAGGAAGCAGATATTACAGCAAGATTGGACAATACACGTATCCAACATGCTAAAACATACCTTCATCAAGAACAATGAAGTATCCAACAACACAAAAATAAACGTGTGCAAATCTGTATTTGTTCCAATACTAACCTTCGGATGTGATAGCTGGGCACCCCGAAATAAAATCAAGAATAAAATACAGAGCATGGAAATGAAGTACTTCCGAGATACATAAGGAATAACGAGACTGGATAGAATCAGAAATTATACAGTCAAGGAAGAATTAGGAGCAGAACCAATAATAGAAAGAATCGAAACGAACCAGTTTGTTAAGGTCGTATGAATACTTGGTGTGGATGGAGCGATCCGAAGCAGACCTGGTAAGGAAATATGGAAATCGGGAATACTGGAAAGGAAGAAGAGATGAAGACCAATCGGAGTTCCATGTATAGCGTTTAATAACTTTATTGTCTGGTAGCGTTAATTCATGGTCAACCAAAATAAAGAATAATGCAAGAATTTTGTAAATCCCCATGTCCTCTAGAGTAATCACAGGTCCAATAATAATAATAATAATTTAATCAATAAAATTTCTTTAAAAATACTTTTCATGGTTCATTAGCGTTCCACTGGTATAAACAAATGTTTAAGTACAAAAACCAACCCCTCCATACGTAAACCCAATCTAAACTAATTTTTAATTGTTTTTTTCTTTCTGCCCCAGTGACAACGTGTTTTCACTGCTAAGATACGGTATTGGACTTTGCGCTGCTTTGTTGCAGCTTTCCATTTACTGCATTCCTCTAAATTACATTACAGATGAGGTATGGTTTTACTGAATATTTTAAGGATATTTGAAAATATTTTAAAATTTTTAAAATTTGCTAGAAAAGGCCAAGTTAACCTTTTATAAGAATAAATATTAAAAAGTGTTGCAGTTTATTACCTTTTAATAACATCAGTGTGTTAAAGAATCGACAAAAAACAAGAGGAGACCTCTTAAAAAAGCAAAACTTATTGATTAATTGTAATGTTTTTTTTATAAAAGGGTAATCAGAAAATGTCCAGTAAAATTTTTCTAAAAGCCAGAATAACTAATCCAAGATAGAGTTAAAGGGACGTCTTCCTGGTTGGTACGGTGTCAGTGTTGATACAGAAGAACTCAGCGTTTTGCCCATTTTCTTAAGGGGCTTCATCAGGACGAAAAAGGAGCACCAAAAGAGCTTAAGGTGTGAACCACGCCAGAGGCGAAACTCTTTTAGCAAGAGGAGGTAGAAGCGATAGTCCAGCATGAGAGTGAGGAAAACCATAAATAATGTAGCGCAAGTAATGTTAGGGCACGGTAACTCAACTTGTAAACCAAGCTAGATGCGAAACCTTTCTGAAGAGAAATAGAAGAAAGTAGTAGCTATCATCGAACAGTTACTAGTTAAGGCAAACTTACAAGTTTAGCCATTTTCGTTGAAAAGCACCTTTGGTTCCACATCCACATATTTCCTTTTTAACAACCAATTCTGCAAGCTACTAACGGGCGCCGTTCTTTCACCGGTGGTTGCAAGCATCGTTTGATTTAAAACTCAAGGTTTGGTTCCGTTATGTAGATGACACTTATCTGGCCACATGGAATACGTCACCTCACCCCAACCTCTAACATCCTGATATCGAGTTCACTATTGAAATAGAATCAAACCGTTCTCTCACCTTCCTCGACGTCCTGGTAACCCGCAAACAAAGTAGTCATCTTGCACACCCAATTTACTGTAAACCTACACACCTTCATGTCAATTCACATCACCATCCGACACAAAAGCTCCCTACAATCAAATCTCTCGTTCATCGTGTTATCACAGTGTCTCACCCCGATGGTCTTCATATCTAGATAGCCCATATTCAAGACAATCTCACGAAGAATGCGCGCAACAAAAGGGACGTTAGGAAATTCATCGAAAAGCAGTTACATCCCGCACACTCTGGAAGTTTTCAGAACAAGTGTTTCTCCAGGCTATTGCATTCTTGCCCTACATTCGCCAAGTTACGGATCAACTTTAAACCCCCACCAAAAGTGTCACAGATATTCCCTTCAGTGAAAGATAAGCCTCAACTCCTGACATAATGAGGCATCTACAGCATCCCTTGTTCTTGTGGTTTAGTATACATTGGAGAAACTGGTCAGCCAGTACACAGACGTACATATCTGTGAACACAAACGTTGCTTGAAATCAGGTTTTTTCTCACATTCGGCGTATGCTGAACTTCATCACGACATGGGCCATACAATTTTGTTTGAAAAATGTCGATCATTGCTAATTCTCCTAATTTTTTCAACGGCAAAATTCGAGAGGGTATTGAAATTATCAAGACCCCAAACAACTTGAGTACTGACACTGACATCATATATCGGACATATGGAAGTCTGTCATCGCTACTGGCTCCGCCCCATCCACTCCTGACAACTCGTCATCTTCGTCCGATACGCTTAACCGGTTACAGTTACTTTCTTCTGTTCTGTTCTTGTTCAGAAAGGTTTCGCTTCTGGCTTGGTTTACAAGTTAAGATACCGTAGCATTCTTCCTCTTGCTAAAAGAATCACGCCTTTAGCGTGACTCACACGTTGAGTTACCGTGCTCTTTTAGTGTCCCCCTTTCCTTCCTGGTGAACCCCTTAAGAAAACGGGCGAAACTTTGATATTTTCTGTCTCAACATTGACGAGATCCCAACACGGAAAACGTTCTTTTAACACAGACATTGACCATGGAGTCTTCGAATTCAAACCAGGAGAGAGCACCAAAGAAAACAAAAAGTAAAACATGTAACCTCAGTTTACGTTTTTGTAATCAGGCTACTTCAGTTGCTCAAGGGATTTACGAATCTGGTTGGCATCTTAAACGCAACTCCCTTGCAAAAACTCTAATTCCGTTTGTAATTCAAAAATCGCACCAAGAAATTATATTCACAGCCGGTGGATTAGTAATAATGAACTGCAGGACCGTAATAAATGTAAGTCACTTATTTATTTCAGAAAAAAGAGTGTTGTTTATATTAATTTAATATTTAGGTTTTTAGAATTTCGTACTCCTTTTGTACTGTTTTGAGGGCTTTGGAAAAGAACTAGGGACGCGTGAAATATTTAAATATTATTGTTTCTTTCGAGGCCTTTTGTTTTACAAATATTTGAGTCATCCCTGGACTTTAAAGGAAAAAAATAAAACTAGTATCTACTTTCTTCAGACTTCATTAGAGTGTTGCTACATAAACAATAAAATAACAAAAGTCAGTTGATAAACCTGTAAGAGACTAAACTGAAAAAAGCAGAAATTACCTGCCGAGACGCAACTAAATGAAATCTTAGTTTAATTGTTTGTCCTTAACATTAAGTGGTTGGCATTTTATACTTCATTCATAGCACTTGCATTATTTGGAAATAATAAATACCATTGCTACGTTCACGTACATTTAAAATATTAATCCAGAAGGCTAATTACAAAGAAGCAGAAGACGAATAATTTTATGATTGTACTCCAAATACGACAACTTATTTCCTAATACTAAATTGTTGTTGGTTAGAACATAATGCATTATTAAGGAATTTAGTGAATATTGTATGTAACTTCTCATTTTAAGTATATTGTAACAAAGGCGAGTATTAAAATATTAACCAAACCTTAAGGTGCATTCAAGTTGTTAAATTAACTTATACACGAGTGTTGATGTGACGTCATTCAGTTACTAAGGTCGTTAACTGAATAGACGCACACGTGCGGCGTATCGAGTTACAGCGGTTAAGTATGCTAGGAAAATCACGTAGTAATGAAACCCGATACTCGCTACGTGCTTTAATGCAGTTTTGACAATACCCACGCGTAAGATAAGGTACTAAATATTGTAAGAGGGGGTTCGATTTACTGTATAAAAGCGGAACTGAAATGCATCAGAGCATGGTCTTTATCCTGCCATCATCCAAGCAGCACCCACAGTAAATCGACACCTTTCAAGATGTGACTACACGTAAGATTGTTTTATATTAACTTAAACTACTATTCTGGACTTGTAAAATAGGAGTATTTGTGTTAAATTATTTAAACTCATTCAACGGACTTAGAATATTTGTGTAATTTGTTTAAATTCATTTCATGTACTTAGGCCCGGTTTTTCAATCGATGGTTAACTCTAACTAAAAGTTTATAACTATAGAAATAATTGTTGCAATAATGGTAACCGTGACTTTTAACCTTTAGTTAGAGTTAACCATCGATTG
This sequence comes from Melanotus villosus, assembly GCA_963082815.1. NCBI lineage: Eukaryota > Metazoa > Arthropoda > Insecta > Coleoptera > Elateridae > Melanotus > Melanotus villosus. The sequence continues at coordinate 8,964,354 of OY720419.1, read as the reverse complement.
AAAAACCGGGCCTTAGTCGTTTTAAATGTGATTGAGACTTGGTAGGATTTTCTATAACTTTTTAATATAATCAGAACTTAGAATAATTTATGTGTGTGCATTTTGCATCCGGACTTGTAAGAATTTATATCGATGAACTTTGAACTGGGACTTGGAAATATTTAGATTGTGTTGTAAAAACTGAAAGAACCAATGTTAAATACATGATTTGTTAGTTGAATTAGACTTTCATTCAATACCACTCGCACAGCTAAGCAAACACCAAGTAACGGAGTGGGGTCAAAGCCTCTACCATCAGTATTTAATTAACTTATTTTATTTAGCTTATTATATTATACAGCCCCAACTCACTACGTTACAATATTATCACTAACTGATTGTAGAATTATTGATCAACAGGAAAATAAAAAAAAAATGGTAAATTTTGCAGAAGTAAAATATTGGCATCGACATACAAATATGAGCATAAATATGTACTAAAACTACCAATCCTGAAATATACAAAATAATTTACTTCAGGTATAACCCATAAAATCAAACAGATCAAATTTAAGACTTACTTTCTTCGATACTTGCTTTGTGAGATTTGGAGTTGTGAATCCCTCGTTTCTCTTTTTTTTACTTTTTCTGTTTTGGTATACGCAAATTAGTTGGGCCTTTTATAATATCTTGCTCCTTATCGCTGGTGGTTTGTCTGGTCCTGTAATTCCATCAGATCACCATTTTAATATTTTAGGTTCCTTGCAGTCTAGTATTCCACATAAATACGCAAACCAAAGTATTGTTATCAATTTCACCCCATTTGTATATTTTAGTTTATGTTTTCTGATTTTTCCCTCTCTTAAATTAGGTTGTATACATCAAGAGCCCTGGCTGCTTGAGGGTTAATAAATATTCATAGCGAATTTAGCTTATTTTAAAATTAAATTTAAAAAAGGTGCTTTATTCTCACTAATTACTTGTTTTTTAACTTCTCCATTTTTCTTTTTTTAAATTTGAGGAAAAGTGTTCAAAGACAGCCAATATGCTTGAAACTGAATTTTTAACCCTTGCGTATTCAAATTGTTCAGTTACCGCTCGTTTTTAAATATAATAATACGTCACAAATAGGAAAAATTGTAAAACTTCGATGTTTCATCAAATTAATTTACATAATATCCAACAAGCTGAAGGCAAATTATATCTCGTCGTTCCAGCTTCTACTCTTTTATTATCGGTTCACATTTTTTAAGAGCACTTATGAATAAGTGAGGTTTTTGAAAGTTGTTACGATAACTAGTTCTTTAAATGGATAATAATAGGTTTAAATTTAATCGATAAAGGGTTATTTCCCTGATGTTAAACCTATAAAAATGCAGAAGTAAACGTTATTGAGCTCTTTGTAAGTTTGTTAGCAACAAAGAAGGATTAGAATAGTTTACATTGATGCAACGTCATAGATGAACTGCAGATTTTAGCGAAAAATTCAAGAACTCTCAATACAGTTTTATAAGAATACGCAAAATATCCTATAAAAATTTCTTGAATAAATATGAAAACATGTAAAGAAACTGCATGCACTTATGCACTACTCTCATAGATTTGGCCGCATGTAGTTTAAATGGATCGTAAAGTTATAAAGCTAGCAATCGCAAGTTCTGTTACTTACTAAAATAGCTTTTCATTCGTCAATTAACTGGTAGGTGTTCCTAATCGGATATTCACAAATTTGTTAAATTTATGGGAATTACAAAAATTTCTTTACTCTAACTGCTTTAAGTTAGATTAACAATAGCAATAAACACATTAAAAATGCTACTGTAATGCCAAAAATTGTAAAAAATGCAATTTGTTTTACTATACCGACGAATACCTCCTTCAAAATCTTTATCTTGCCTAAAACGATTAACAGCAAATGGTTTATAGCAATTTAAGAAATAATTAAATGATTTTCATCTTCCGGTATCCCCTTTCGGCCCTTTCGAATTAAACTGAAGAGAAAAAAGTCGGTGGCTATGAAGTGTTATCGTAGAAAAATGTAACGGGGAATTGTTTGTCATTTAATGGGACATTTGTCAGGCTTAAGTTCGTTTATTAGTTAGTTATGTTAGTCGGTTGTTTAAACTCACCGTTAACCTCTTGTCTTACGTAAGGGCTGTACAGAAAGCGGAGGAACACAAACAGCGCAGTGCGACGTGCGACCCTTTACAGCTCCAGTGGCGGCGCATTCGCCAACGCCATCATAAAACAAACATTACAATTACTGCTCTGCAAAGCTTACCACTTTAAAGGTGTACTCACCGGGGGTCCACGGCCCCCTCGTTTCGGTGCGCCCCTAACTGGATACAGGATTGCACCTACTACGACTTCCAAGGGCTTCCATCTACTTCTATTCCCGGGCTAGCCCTTGGTTCGCATCTTGCGGAGCTCTATCACATAGCTCCTCCACTTCTTCCTACACCCGGAGTCACACAGCATCGGGTGTAGTTAATACCAAAGAGTCGATGGGGTACACACTTTGTGCAACAGTCTCTCCGGAAAGACTCTGTACCCTAATCGCAAAATCTGCCTAGAACCACCCCTGGGATTTTGGCGGCTACTGCCAATTACAACCAAATGCAGCTAACACGAGAGCTTACAACCAACCAGTACCTCTTTGTAAATGATCTTTCCTGTAAGCTAATCCTTTGATTAGACATGCACAACATGCAACACAAGTAACATGCACTAAGACAGAGGTACCACTTGTTATCACACTCTAAATATTGTTATGTCACTGCTAAACGTATTCAACTGTCACCGACGCCGTCCCCAGCGATACCCTACTTAAAAACAACCCCTCTCGACTATTCGCGCGCTCACCCGCCACTCCCCTCTTATATACTTAAGTCTGCATATTTGTTTGTGTTTAGGTCAACCCTTGGGATAATTTATGGCTTTCGTCTGGGAAATAGTAAACTAGGGCATTTCTGAATTTCAGTTTTTATTAAGAGCTAACATAATATAAATGTAATTACTAAAATGCACATTGAAGAACTCAGTGTCTAACAGAAGTGATCTTTATTTCTAGCCAAGGTTAGAAATAATCGCATCAGAGAAGAACTGATTTTGCTTAAACTTTTTCAAACAATAAGTACTTATTTGCATGTTTTGCTTTTTCTATGACTGTTTAGAGAATAAATGTGTACTTCCCTAAAAATGTAATTCCTAATATTTTAAGAATTAATTTCAACGGAAGGTTCAAATTCTTCTATAATATACAGATTGTTCACAGGTTGTCTGATTTGATATGACATGCTGATGACTATATTCCAATGATTTTGGTAGAACACATTAATCAAGGTTACTGGTTTATTAAGGTGGTAGTGGCTCAGATGGTTCAGCGTACGTCTGACCACTGAGATGGCCTAGGTTTGATTTCCAGGGTCACATATACACTGAAAATACCCGGCCGCTTCCCTCGGAAGTAGTGATGGGTCGCTCATGAGCGAGTCGTTCAAATTGAACGACTCACCGTACTGTGCGGTGCGGATACGACTCTTTTCTAGTGAGCGATTCGTTCATCGTTCATTTCAGCTCACCACAGAGAATGACCGAATTGTTTTCGTACGTGTTGCGTGCATAATTCGGGGTACAAAGAGAAGTAAACATCTGCATTTATTATTAGTGCTCGTAGGTTTGATTAAAAAGTACCATGAGATCGAAAAAAAGATGATTCTGAGCAGGCCTTGACTAGTACAACACGATTGGCTACACTGGTTCTAGAATGCCTATGAATTATAAGGTGACAGTGACATTTCAAATGTAAGTCAGTTTTGCAATCTTGTTTCCAGAATTATTTAAGTTTATCGTTGTAATACTAGTGAAGGATCACATTTTGAGCACCTTCTCTAACATGTATTCATCTTAGTTTTCAGTTTGTTCCCTAAATAAATACTGTTTTGTGTTTTAATTTATTTGACATTTATTAACCTCTAACCTACTGCCACATTTTGAAATCAGTCTTGCCAATCGTGTTGTACTAGTCAAGGCCTGCTCAGAATCATCTTTTTTTCGATCTCATGGTATGTAAATAGTAAACTATGACCTAACGAAATTAATTTCCGTCAATGGTATTTGCTTTTTAAGCAAACAGATCCTCTCCTTAATTAATTAATTTAAATAACTAACCCAACTAACCGAACTGAACTAATCTTTAGGAATTCAAAATTTAAAAGGCTTCTTTAGAAATCTAAACCTAAAAATAAAGCTAGTATAAATTAAGACACAAGTGGTGGTGGTTATTTATTACTAGAAATATTAGGGTACGAGTTTTCAAGCATAATTGAAGGAAAAAGAAATCATATTATTTAAAATATTACAGCTTAGAAAATAATAGAGCTGATGTGTAGCTGTACGATAGGAAACTCGAATTATATAACAGCATTTTTTTTAAATTTTAACTTTCCTATAAATAAAAGTAAATGCTTTTAAATAATAATTTAATTATGTGTTTTACGGTGTATTTTAAAAATCAAAGGTAAGACACGCGTAGCATTTTTTAATGAGATCATAAATTGTTAGATATCTGTTTTCGCATGACATCATGACTCTTAAACTGTTTGTTTCCCGTGTATAACGCACAGTACCGTATATATTCCCTATAAGCACAATACGGCTCTATAGTTCAATTAAACGAATCGTATGCTGTGTAAGTGGTATGTGTAACGGCACAGTGCCGTTTATATTTGCTAAAAGTACAATACGACTACGACGACTCGCACGGCTCACATGACTCCCACAACTCTCTAGCTCAATTGAACGAGTCGCTCTGAACGACTCACCAAACTGTAATTGAACGACTTACCCATCACTACTCGGAAGGCAATGGCAAACCACAGAGGTGTATTCTGCGTAGTAAAGTCATCTCTGGAGTAGAAGTGCAAACACTTCCGTGGTTCGGAGCCAACGTTAGGCTGTAGGTCCCCTATGTCTGTAGCCTACGTAAGAAATTGAAAACTTTTAAAATGAAAATCAATAAAACATATTTCTGCAAACCTTAAACAAAATTAAATTTGAAATAAATAAAAGAATATTTTAAATACCTAAATTTTTGCTTTTAATGTCTTACTAGTAGTATTTAGGACTTACTGCAAAATTGCACAAAAATTGTACAAAAATGTTGCGAGTTCAGATTACAATTATCTAAAAGCTGAGGAATATGATTTTTTAGGGATTATTGAAATTTCTATCTTATTTATTTCACAAACACACTTAGTTTGCCATATAGTCACTTTAATCAAGAAAACCGATTTTCGCGAATGGCGTCTCGATAACGGAGGCTACTCTAAGGAAGTCTTGGTTTACGTAAAATAAAAGGAACAATCTGCTGATAGTACAAAGCAGCATGTAATAATGTTCTTCATTTTATTCTAAACAGTTAAGTTTAAAAAACCTCGAAGAGGTTTCTTAAAAAGAAAGGCCTCCCAACTCCCCTCTGAACAATTTCCAACTCATGCGACGTTGAAAATTGTTCAGGCCTTTTCCTTACCACAACCAGTTTAAATATAATTTTATAATGAACAGCCTTTATGATATAAAATGTTACCTCATTATGCGGAATCAAAAAGGATACATACGGAAAACCGGCGAAAAGGTGATTAATTAAACTGAAATCATTGAATATGATAATTATTAAACTAAAATCTAACATAGAACAATAGGTAACGTGTAAACCAGTTGGCTGAAATTAAACATTTCAAATCAACCCTGAATAATTATTAATTTGAAAGAGGATAATAATTTTAAGAATATTTATACTTCACCCTATGAGCTAAAAGAGAACAAGGAGTAATGTTAGAAAAACTCCCCGAAATTGAGCTGAAAATAAGAACTTAGTGCTGAAAAGAAAGTGTGACAATACTGACTGAAAGTAATAAATTAATGCTGAAATTTTAAAACCCACTATTATACATACTATTTACTTGCCATTTGTATTCACTTACCGTTTGTTTGTCTACTTACAGCATTATAGAACATTGTCGCGCAAGTATACATAAATATTAACTACACTCCCGATAAATGTTGGAATTAAAACCGTTTAGAACAGAAATATTTACCCGAAAGTTAATGCACGAATACGAAAGTAATTGTAATGTAAGACTGATTTTAGAAAATGAATGGTTCAAGAATAGTTTGTGTTTCAAAGTGCCTAACGTAATCCCTACAATTATCCCTATGGCAAAAAAAGAATACATATGACTCACTGCGGTGTAGTTTTCCTCCTAGGAACTGCCATCCCTCGAAGATGGGACCTACCTGAAACAACAGAAAAAGGTTTTTTAAGTAACGATAGCTTGGCAGTAATTTCAAATTATTAAAAAAAGAATTAATTTGTCTGTAAGCCCAAAAATGTAAAACTAGAACTATCAAATCAAATAACGACAAATAAATTTTAAAAAGTAATTGACGCCATCACCTACCTTTATTACGAATTTCCTGTAGCAGATTAAGTGCAGAAACCATATGATGATCCGAAAACCGTAACCGACACTCCCGAGAACACCAAAATTTAAGATGCCCGAAGTTAAATAATTACTTTTTATAACACTGCACTGTACAAACACTGGTTGTACCCAAGGTGTTTGGGTAGTATAATTTTGTTACGATACTTATTCACTCAAATTTATCTACGATAACGAAAACTAGATGAATTTAACAAACACACTTAGTTTGCCATATAGTCACTTTAATCAAGAAAACCGATTTTCGCGAATGGCGTTTCGATAACGGAGGCTACTCTAAGGAAGTCTTGGTTTACGTAAAATAAAAGGAACAATCTGCTGATAGTACAAAGCAGCATGTAATAATGTTCTTCATTTTATTCTAACCAGTTAAGTTTAAAAAACCTTGAAGAGGTTTCTTAAAAAGAAAGGCCTCCCAACTCCCCTCTGAACAATTTCCAACTCATGCGACGTTGAAAATTGTTCAGGCCTTTTCCTTACCACAACCATTTTAAATACAATTTTATAATGAACAACCTTTATGATATAAAATGTTACCTCATTATGCGGACTCAAAAAGGATTCATACGGAAAACTGCCGAAAAGGTGATTAATTAACCTGAAATCATTGAATATGAGAATTATTAAAATAAAATCGAACATCAAACAATATACATAGGTAACGTGTAAACCAGTTGGCTGAAATTAAACATTTCCAATCAACCCTGAATAATTATTAATTTGAAAGAGGATAATAATTTTAAGAATATCTATACTTCACCGTTTGAGCTAAGAGTGAACAAGGAGTAATGTTAGAAAAACTCCCTGAAATTGAGCTGAAAATAAGAACTTAGTGCTGAAACGAAAGTGTGATAGTACTGACTGAAAGTAATAAATGAATGCTGAAATTTTAAAACCCGCTATTATACATACTATTTACTTGCCATTTGTATTCACTTACCGTTTGTTTGTCTACTTACAGCATTATACCACATTGTCGCGCAACTATACACAAATAAAAACTACACTCCCGATAAATGTTGGAATTAAAACCGTTTAGAACAGAAATATTTACCCGAAAGTTAATTCACGAATACGAAAGTAATTGTAATGTAAGATTGATTTTAGAAAATGAATGGTTCAAGAATAGTTTGTGTTTGAAAGTGCCTAAGGTAATCCCTACAATAGGCTACTTGCATAATTTTTAGATTTGGTTGTAATCTCTTTAAAAAATATTGTTTTATTATGGTTCTAAATATTTCTGCCAATTAATTGTTATTAACTTAGTTATAAACAAAAGAAATTTAAATCAGAATTAGACCGCTTAAAACACATTCACGCAAGCGCGGCTTGTTGACGTCATCTTATAGTGGGTGGGGCCGAGAGGTTCCGTCGTCTGCATTTATTACTCATTTACCTGCATCAGCTGTTCCATTTTGTCAGTTGTTGGTGTTGTGCGAACTAAAAAATAAATGTCAACTTCTCGGCCCTAAGTCCCACCCACTATAAGATGACGTCAGCATGTTGCGCATGTCCGAATGTGTTTTACCTGCTCATTAAATATTTAAATTTATAGGCATTTTGATTTTAATTATACGCGGTGTATGTGACCTTTTTTGATATAAAAAAAAATTCTTTAGACTTATTTTAAATGTATGTTTCATATTTTACGGTAATTAGCAAAATTCTTTTGCATGCAAGTAGCCTATTATCCCTATGGCAAAAAAAGAATAAATATGACTCACTGCGGTGTAGTTTTCATCCTAGGAACTGCCATCCCTCGAAGATGGGACCTACCTGAAACAACAGAAAATAGTTATTTATGTACCAAGAGTCGTAGGTGCAGTTGTTTGGGCGAGAATGCAAAGGGCCGAGGTGTTGCAAGCATTGGAGACCAAAAATTGCACTGTACTACTCGAGGTGCATATGAGATTTTTCGTCAAACCTTATACATCATTTTAAAATAAGTAAAATTAAGTATTTTTCATTTTTTATGCATAGCTGCCATACCAATAATTAATAAAGGTTGCTGTGATTTAGATTAGGTATCTTTGACAACAAAATAAAATAAAACATATATATTTCAAAAAAATTTCAAACGCGTGTGTCAGTTGAATTTGTGCACAATTTGTGATTCTAAAAACATGTCCCAAGAAATAGAGGGGACTGCAAATGCAGCATCCCACAATTTATTACCGGTTAAATCGCAAAAACGGTATATGGGAACATACAGGGTGATTCATAAGGTATGGTCCAAACTTAAGGGTGTGATTGGTGATTTTAAAATAATGAAAAAATGCCAATAAACCCATGTATTATGTCCAACCGTTATCTAGTTACAGAGGTTTTCTTTGTTTTTATCTGTGTTCTGCCAAATCACGTTAACTAGGAAATAAGTAAAACAAATGTTAATTTCTTATGGCGGAAGACGTTTCAAGCTTGAATTGGCGTAGTTTCAGTGGTCGAAGTGGGATGGGGGGGGGGGGTTGCGGGGGGATGGCATCCCCCTAGTTTGTTAAAAAAATTAAGCCGTTCCCCTACATTGAAAATAAAGTTAAACCATCCCCCTACTTTAAACAAAAAATAAGGCATCCCAGTGTTAAACTACGGGGTTTCATCCTTTAAATATGATTTTTAAAATTAACTATTTAGTAGGTAGCCGGTATGTAAGTAACTATAAACTTTACTTATTGTATTTATACAGATTGTAAATAGAAATAAACCATGAAACAACAAAAAAATTCTTCAAAATATATGATTCATTGTTTGGGTTTGGGCACCGCGCGGCTCCCGTGTTTATTTATTTATTTTTTCTAACACTAATATCTTATACTGTTTCTATGGTGCATAAGAGCTCACTTGTTATGTTTCCTTTAAAATACGCTTTCTCTATAAAATACGCCGTCAATGACAACGTATTTTATAGGCCTTTAAATACGTCGTTGCCTAGCAATCTTCGCATTTTGTGTATTTTGACACGTCTCAAATAATAATTTATTAAAATTTCTAATAATATATTAGTGACAGAAAATGTCTGATATTAGTGTTAGAAAAAATCTTGAAGATAACTCGTGTTTTATAGTTTAAAAATCCCGGTCTATCAAATCATCGGCTCACTTCGTTCGCTCGGATTTGAACTACGACCTTGATTTTTAAACCTTCTATAAAACACTTGTTGTCTTAATAGCTATTAAAATACCCACAGACAACAGCTATTCATTGCTGATAAAGACACTCTTATCAATCTGCGTGTATTAAAAACTAAAAAATATTGGAGTATGTGGAATCAAGTATTATTAGATTCTTAAGTGAGGTTTTAATTAACCAAATTAAAAAACTGGTTTATTTTTTGTCTTTGTAGCATCGCCATTTTATTTTCCTAAAGTGATAAACTATCTCACACACGTAAATAGGTGGGGGGAGGCACTAAATATTGGAAAATCTAGCATCCCCCTTGCAAAGTTTTCCCACTTCGACCACTGCGTAGTTTTCTATAAATGTGGTAATGATGGTGCCATTTTCTGAACGTGATTATGCAGAAATGCATTTTGTGTATGGTTATTGCAGCGGAAATGCCCGTGCAGCTGTGGTATAATGTGGGAGAAGGTATCCTCACCGGAGACAGTCTGGCCACCGAATATTTGAACGATTGCACCGAAATTTGTGTGAAACAGGTAGGGTTAGACCACCTCATCAATCATGTCGGAAGAAATAACATGTACAATAATGATGGCATTATTGAAACAGTCGACCAAAACCCATCGACGAATACTAGAAGAATTTTTAGGCAATTAAATATTCCCAAGTCGTCAGTTTGGCGTACACTACGTACAAACGGTTTATATCCCTACCACATACAACATGTAAAAAATCTACACGATGGTGATAATCTGAGACGCCTAGAATTTTGTCAATGGTTATTAAATGCTACTGCAAACAATCCAGAATTTTTAAGTCAAATTCTTTGGACGGATGAATTGCAGTTCACACGAAATGGTATCAACAACTGGCATAATATGCATAACTGGGATTGCGAAAATCATCATTCTACATGGATTACTGCGTTTCAAGACCATTTCAGTGTTAACGTTTGGGCCGGTATTATAGGCGATCATGTCATTGGACCTTATGCATTACCACATCGGTTTAATGCTGCCATGTATTTAGACTTCTTAGATAATGCCTTGCCGGAATTATTAGAAGATGTGCATCTTGATGTGCGAAGATCCATGTGGTACCAGCATGACGGGACACCGTTGCACAATTCACATCAGGTAAGGGATCGGCTAAATAATCGCTTTCCACAGCGCTGGTTTGAAAGGGGCCGTCCAGTACTATTGCCGGCTCGTTCGCCTGCATTACTCCACTAGATTTTTACTTGTGGGGTGCATTAAAAGAAAAAGTTTATGCAACGGAAATTCAGGGCGGAGACCATTTAATTAATAGAATAAACGAAGCTGTTGAAGATATTCGAAGACATCCTCAACAGTTGAGAAATGTTTGAGATTCACTGTGTCGGCGTTGCCAACTTTGTATACAAGTACAAGGTGGACATTTTGAACATTTATTGTGATACTTTTTAATTTTTCTTGTAATTGTATACGTTCTTTATTAATAATAAATTACCGTAAATGCTGTTATAACTAGAAAACAAATGTGAATCGGACATGAGTTTATTGGCATTTTTTACTTATTTTAACGTCACCAATCACACCCTTCAGTTTGGACCATACCTTTTGAATCACCCTGTATAACATTTTCAAAAATTGGTGCCATGAGAAGAAATCAGACGTGATTACAGAAAAACTGCTGCTGGCGTATTTCTTAAATAGATCTACAAAATTAAAATCTCCAAGCAGTTTATGGAGCGAATACTCAATGTTAAAAAGTACCATTTTTATCAATGATAATGAAGATATTTCCAAATATCCAAAACTAAAAGCGTTTCTAAAGCGTAAAAATGATGGCTATAAACCCAAAAAGAGTAGTATATTAATTTAGTCGAGACGATATGAACAAATTCCTTATTGAAGCGCCTGACATTACACATTTGTTAATGAAGGTACAGTTACAGAATATTTCATTTAGCTCAGTTGTTAAGGTATATTGAAGTTATTTATCTGTTCTAGGTCGTTATGATAATGGGAATTTCTGGGGCCTGTAGAAAAGGCGAATTATGTAAGATGACAACTGATAATGTTGAATATAAAAATTCTGTAATAATAGTAACAATATCAGATACTAAAAATGGAGTGCAACGTACATTTGCGATCATTAACCGAGAAGAAAAGCGCATAAATTTTGTTGATTTAATTAGGAAATATATAAGTTGCAGGCCAAGAAATAGTGAAAATCGGCGATTATTTCTGAAATATTGTTTAGGAAAATGTGTGTATCAACCAGTAGATAAAAACACATTTGCAAAAATTCCTGCTCTAATAGCAGAATTTTTAAAACTGAAAAATCCTGAAACTTATACTGGGCACTCGTTTAGAAGAACGTCAGCAACTTTTTTGGCTGATACGGGAATTGACGTTCTTGGTTTAAAGAGGCACGGTGGATGGAAATCCACAACAGTGGCAGAAAGTTATGTTGCAGATTCAATGAATTAGAAATCGCCAGTAGCATTTTATATAATCAGAATAGGTATGAAGAATCTGCATCCACATCTTCAACTTCAGTCATGCAATTTGATAATGAAGACGAACTGAAAGATAGCCGCGTAATTGTTCCTAGCACCAAAGAAAATCAAGAACATATACAAATTGAAAATGTTGATATTACCGAAAATATAAACTTAGATTCAAAAAAGGAACTTAATTCTCTTGTTCAAGTTTCTAACTGTTCTAATTGTTCATTTACATTTAATATAAATAAGTTGTAATTAATGTAATGTAGATAAAATGTTTGTAAATAAAGGTGTTTTGTAGACAATTTACTTTTTTGCCCTAGGAACTTAATGAAGAATATTACAACCCGCTGCCCATGGTAACCAGTAGTTGAATGTAAACTGTCACTTACCGTCAACAAAACAATGACACAGTGACATATTTTCGCAGTAGGTTTGACGAAAAGGTTTTTTCTCACTACCACCTTGGTAAATTGACATTTCATTGTCAAAAAGTCGACAAAAATGGAAACTAAAACATTTAGTTGAACAAAAACAGACTGTATCTAAGGGCAAAAAAGACGATTTACCGCGCCAGGTCATTTTCCGCGCATGGTACCCCATAACGCTACACCATAACGGATATAAAAAAAATAAATAGTTATAATGGAGAATACGTGCTTATTTATTAATATTAAAACTAATTTTACAATTGGAACAACGTTGAATGTTAAATGAAGGTGTATTTACAAAATGTTTGATTTCATTCTTTTCGTTACTGAAAACAGAAATTGCGTTTATGTGTTTGTTTGTACCATAGCAACAGCGCCGTTAAACTGTCATAAATATAAACGTCACAATTTTTGTTAAATTATTAATGAATTTTATTTTGTGGTAGTGAGAAAAACGTAATGCGCAACGCGTAGGTAAGTTTCTTTTTTATCCTCGGTGGCTTTATGGACCTCAGCTGCGCTTCGGTCCACAAATTACCACCTCGGATAAAAAAGTTCACTTACCATAACTTGGAGCGCAAATAACTATTTAAGTAACCATAGCTTGGCAGTAATTTCCATGATTTTGGATTTCAAATTATTAAAAAAAAAATTAATTTGTGTTTAAGCTCAAAAATGTAAAACTAGAACTATCAGATCAAATAATAACAAATAAATTTTAAAAATTAACTGACGCCATCACCTACCTTTATTACGAATTTCCTGGAGCAGGTTAAGTGCAGAAACCATATAAAGATCTGAAAACCGTAACCGACACTCCCGAGAACACAGAAATTTAAGATGCCCGAAGTTAAATAATTACTTTTTATAACACTGTACTGTACAAACACTGGTTGTACCCAAGGTGTTTGGGTAGTATAATTTTGTTACGATACTTATTCACTCAAATTTATCTACGATAACGAGAACTAGATGAATTTAACAAACACACTTAGTTTGCCATATAGTCACTTTAATCAAGAAAACCGATTTTCGCGAATGGCGTTTCGATAACGGAGGCTACTGTAAGGAAGTCTTGGTTTAAGTAAAATAAAATAAACAATCTGCTGAAAGTACAAAGCAGCATGTAATAATGTTCTTCATTTTATTCTAAACAGTTAAGTTTAAAAAACCTTGAAGAGGTTTCTTAAAAAGAAAGGCCTCCCAACTCCCCTCTGAACAATTTCCAACTCATGCGACGTTGAAAATTGTTCAGGCCTTTTCCTTACCACAACCAGTTTAAATATAATTTTATAATGAACATTTATGATATAAAATGTTAGCTCATTATGCGGACTCAAAAAGGATACATACGGAAAACTGCCAAAAAGATGATCAATTAAACTGAAATCATTGAATATGATAATTATTAAACTAAAATCTAACATCAAACAACAGGTAACGTGTAAACCAGTTGGCTGAAATTAAACATTTCAAATCAACCTGAATAATTATTTAATTATTAATTTGAAAGGGGATAATAATTTTAAGAATATTTATACTTCACCGTTTGAGCTAAAAGAGAACAAGGAGTAACGTTAGAAAAACTCCCCGAAATTGAGCTGAAAATCAGAACTTAGTGCTGAAGAGAAAGTGTGATAATACTGACTGAAAGTAATTAATTAATGCTGAAATTTTAAGACCCACTATTATACATACTATTTACTTGCCATTTGTATTCACTTACCGTTTGTTGGTCTACTTACAGCATTATACAACATTGTCGCGCAAGTATACACAAATATTAACTACACTCCCGATAAATGTTGGAATTAAAACCGTTTAGAACAGAAATATTTACCCGAAAGTTAATTCACGAACACGAAAGTAATTGTAATGTAAGATTGATTTTAGAAAATGAATGGTTCAAGAATAGTTTGTGTTTCAAAGTGCCTAACGTAATCCCTACAATTATCCCTAAGGCAAAAAAATAATAAATATGACTCACTGCGGTGTAGTTTTCATCCTAGGAACTGCCATCCCTCGAAGATGGGACCTACCTGAAACAACGGAAAAAGGTTTTTTAAGTAATCATAGCTTGGCAGTAATTTCCATGATTTTGGATTTCAAATTATTAAAAAAAAATTAATTTGTATTTAAGCTCAAAAACGTAAAACTAGAACTATCAGATCAAATAATAACAAATAAATTTTAAAAATTAACTGACGCCATCACCTACCTTTATTACGAATTTCCTGGAGCAGGTTAAGTGCAGAAACCATATGAAGATCTGAAAACCGTAACCGACACTCCCGAGAACACAGAAATTTAAGATGCCCGAAGTTAAATAATTACTTTTTATAACACTGTACTGTACAAACACTGGTTGTACCCAAGGTGTTTGGGTAGTATAATTTTGTTACGATACTTATTCACTCAAATTTATCTACGATAACGAGAACTAGATGAATTTAACAAACACACTTAGTTTGCCATATAGTCACTTTAATCAAGAAAACCGATTTTCGCGAATGGCGTTTCGATAACGGAGGCTACTGTAAGGAAGTCTTGGTTTAAGTAAAATAAAATAAACAATCTGCTGAAAGTACAAAGCAACATGTAATAATGTTCTTCATTTTATTCTAAACAGTTAAGTTTAAAAAACCTTGAAGAGGTTTCGGAAAAAGAAAGGCCTCCCAACTCCCCCTCTGAACAATTTCCAACTCATGCGACGTTGAAAATTGTTCAGGCCTTTTCCTTACCACAACCAGTTTAAATATAATTTTATAATGAACATTTATGATATAAAATGTTAGCTCATTATGCGGACTCAAAAAGGATGCATACGGAAAACTGCCAAAAAGATGATCAATTAAACTGAAATCATTGAATATGATAATTATTAAACTAAAATCTAACATCAAACAACAGGTAACGTGTAAACCAGTTGGCTGAAATTAAACATTTCAAATCAACCTGAATAATTATTTAATTATTAATTTGAAAGGGGATAATAATTTTAAGAATATTTATACTTCACCGTTTGAGCTAAAAGAGAACAAGGAGTAACGTTAGAAAAACTCCCCGAAATTGAGCTGAAAATCAGAACTTAGTGCTGAAGAGAAAGTGTGATAATACTGACTGAAAGTAATTAATTAATGCTGAAATTTTAAGACCCACTATTATACATACTATTTACTTGCCATTTGTATTCACTTACCGTTTGTTGGTCTACTTACAGCATTATACAACATTGTCGCGCAAGTATACACAAATATTAACTACACTCCCGATAAATGTTGGAATTAAAACCGTTTAGAACAGAAATATTTACCCGAAAGTTAATTCACGAACACGAAAGTAATTGTAATGTAAGATTGATTTTAGAAAATGAATGGTTCAAGAATAGTTTGTGTTTCAAAGTGCCTAACGTAATCCCTACAATTATCCCTAAGGCAAAAAAAGAATAAATATGACTCACTGCGGTGTAGTTTTCATCCTAGGAACTGCCATCCCTCGAAGATGGGACCTACCTGAAACAACAGAAAAAGGTTTTTTAAGTAATCATAGCTTGGCAGTAATTTCCATGATTTTGGATTTCAAATTATTAAAAAAAAATTAATTTGTATTTAAGCTCAAAAATGTAAAACTAGAACTATCAGATCAAATAAATTTTAAAAATTAACTGACACCATCACCTACCTTTATTACGAATTTCCTGCAGCAGGTTAAGTGCAGAAACCATATGAAGATGTGAAACCCCGAATCGACACTCTCGATAACACAGAAATTTAAGTTCCCCGAAGTTAAATAATTACTTTTTATAGCACGACACTGTAAAAGCACTGGTTGTACCCAAGGTGTTTGGGTAATAAACATTTCGGTACGTTACTGTTACACAGAATTTTACTTCCAACGACGCATACTTTTTAAATTTGACAAACACACTTAGTTTGCCATAACTTCACTACAACAAAAGGTCCGATTTCCGCGGATGTCGCAGCGATAACGAACTGCTAAGGAAAAATTTCATTAAAACTGTTTTGATGAACTAAGTAATTACTAATTTGCTTTTTGTAACAATGGGTAAATTAGATACTTCAATTTAATATTCTCTGTGTGTTATTTGTGGCATAACATTTTTTACTAAGCTTTCTGTCCTGCGGACATCCTCTTCGATCTTTGGCTCTAGAAACGCAGAAATTGAAGAGACACCCCGGACAAAAAAGCCATTTGAAAATAAAGTTAATCGTTCATTACATCGACAGTTATATTAATTATTGAATATTTGACCAATGTCAAAAGATTTCAAATTTAAAAGTGCACATAAAATATTATCCAAAATACCTGCTTTAATGTTTATAAATTAAGAAAAGTATATTTTCTAATGAAAAGCACGCTAAATTAGACAAAAATGTCATTAAAGTAAGTATTAACGATATCTAAAAAAATTGCCAACAACACATCGTAATTTGATAATAGTTATTTACGATTTAAGAGTGATATAGACATTATTAACACACGTACTGTGAAGAATTGCAGAGAACGTGATTTCCGGACTTGCCACGGCAAAATTTGGAGCTAGAATGAATTGTCAGTTTCATTACCACTAGTGTGGTAATAATTTCATTGTGGCACTCATTGGGATGACAACACTATTACATTTCTAAAATGAGTGTGATATGATATAACTTATCCCACGGTGATAGATAAAAAATAATACTACTGGCTTCACTTACCACTAGCTTACTTGTAAAAAAACTAACAAAAACGAGAAGCTCTTATTTAATTAATTAATTATGGACGATTTAACAATTTAAAAATATGCATCTTCTCGTTAAAAGAATTTTTCAAATATTGAATTAAAATACCAACTGTTTTATGTGTGATTGAAAATGCTATAGAAATTTGTAATAATCAATATCTATACGAAGTACCTGCCACGACCTACTTTGGTAGATAAGCGAACAGGCAGTTGTTAATCTTCAATGCAAAAAAAATTACATCGTTTTTAAGGAATTTAAATAGTTTTTAATTTGCATTGACTGCAGGTTATTTATCGTGAATCTTTCTTTCTAAGCAGTTAAGTTTAAAAAACCTTGAAGAGGTTTCTTAAAAAGAAAGGCCTCCCAACTCCCCTCTGAACAATTTCCAACTCATGCGACGTTGAAAATTGTTCAGGCCTTTTCCTTACCACAACCAGTTTAAATATAATTTTATAATGAACAACCTTTATGATATAAAATGTTACCTCATTATGCAGACTCAAAAAGGATACATACGGCAAACTGCCGAAAAGGTGACTAATTAAACTGAAATCATTGAATATGATAATTATTAAACTAAAATCTAACATCAAACAATAGGTAACGTGTAAACCAGTTGGCTGAAATTAAACATTTCAAATCAACCCTGAATAATTATTAATTTGAAAGAGGATAATAATTTTAAGAATATTTATACTTCGCCGTTTGAGCTAAAAGAGAACAAGGAGTAATATTAGAAAAACTCCCCGAAATTGACCTGAAAATAAGAACTTAGTGCTGAAAAGAAAGTGTGATAATACTGACTGAAAGTAATAAATTAATGCTGATATTTTAAAACCCACTATTATACATACTATTTACTTGCCATTTGTATTCACTTACCGTTTGTTTGTCTACTTACAGCATTATAAAACATTGTCGGGCAAGTATACACAAATATTAACCACACCCCCGATAAATGTTGGAATTAAAACCGTTTAGAACAGAAATATTTACCCGAAAGTTAATTCACGAATACGAAAGTAATTGTAATGTTTTAGAATTTTAGAAAATGAATGATTCAAGAATAGTTTGTGTTTGAAAGTGCCCAACGTAATCCCTACAATTATCCCTATGGCAAAAAAAGAATAAATATGACTCACTGCGGTGTAGTTTTCATCCTAGGAACTGCCATCCCTCGAAGATGGGACCTACCTGAAACAACAGAAAAAGGTTTTTTAAGTAACCACAGCTTGGCAGTAATTTCTATGATTTTAGATTTCAAATTATTTAAAAAGAAATTAATTTGTGTTTCAGCTCAAAAATGTAAAACTAGAACTATCAGATCAAATAATAACAAATAAATTTTAAAAATTAACTGACGCCATCACCTACCTTTATTACGAATTTCCTGTAGCGGGTTAAGTGCAGAAACCATATGAAGATGTGAAACCCCGAACCGACACTCCTGATAACACAGAAATTTAAGATCCCCGAAGTTAAATAATTACTTTTTATAGCACGGCACTGTAAAAACACTGGTTGTACCCAAGGTGTTTGGGTATTAAAAATTTCGGTACTTTACTGTTACACAGAATTTTACTTCTAACGACGCATACTTCTTAAATTTGACAAACACACTTAGTTTGCCATAATTTCACTACAACAAAAGGTACGATTTCCGCGGATGTTGCAGCGATAACGAACTGCTAAAAACTAACAATAATTAATTATGGACGATTTAACAAGTTAAAAATATGCAACTTCTCGTTAAAAGAACTTTTCAAATACTGAATTAAAATACCAACTGTCTTATGTGTGATTGAAAATGCTACAGAAATTGTAATAATCAATATCTATTTGAGTACCTGCTCCGACCTGCTTTGGTAGATAAGCGAACAGGCAGTTGTTAATCTTCAATGCAAAAAAATTACTTCGTTTACGACCTGCTTCGGTAGATAAGCGAACAGGCAGTTGTTAAGCTTCAATGCAAAAAAATTACTTCGTTTTTAAGGAATTTAAATAGTTTGTAATTTGCATTGACTGCAGGTTATTTATCTTGAATCTTTCTTTCTAAATTAAGATAAAATATTTGGCGAAGGAAATTTTCAGTCTTATAAACTACAAATCGTTTACCGCTGTGAATTAAATTAAAATACACAACATTTTGGAAAACTAGCAACATTTGTTTTAGGAATGACACTTTGGTAAAGATCTTGCTTCCGAAATTACAATTTGCTAAGTGCTAAGCTTTAACTAGTTGAATTCAATTTGTTTGATGGGATGTATTAAGATTTAAATAAAACTATTTGAATTAAATAAGGCTACGTAATAACAATTTCTTAAACTTTTTTACACCAAAACGCGTATCTAGCTTGTTTTAAAAAATTAGGCCGTTTTGTGGTCTATTATACAAAACTTTAATTTATCACTTTACTCATTTACAAAATACCTACGACCTAACACTACACTAGAAGAATAGAACCTTAAAACTGATTAAAAATCGGAATATTATTCAAGAGCCTATTTACGCATCACCTGTTTTTATCCAATATGTGCGACATGTGTGATGATAATTTCCGGAATACAGATCTGCCATATAATTACTTACTTCTTTAACTTTCCTTACAAATAATCTTTATCGAAATATTAATCATTTGTCTACTTTGAAAACGTGTATTACATTTAAATTTAAAAATTTATCAACAAAACTCTTGCTATAATAGCAATCAAAACGAAACAAATTGTAATCTACAAGCAGGCCTCATTACGTCATTACTTTACGAGGACAAATGTATTTTTTGTTTTACTTACCCTTTTACTTTCATTTGAATAATTTTATATCTTAACTTATAAGTTTGTAATACGAAACCATTAACAGCAAAGGCAAATTTACTAACAAAAAAATTGAAATTAATGTTAAGTGAACGTTGCGAAATTCTAGAATTATTTAGCATGCTAAACAAGCTAATTATTGCTTAAAATTAAGTAAAACAAAGGAAAAAACTAACCTTCGTCCGATTTGATATCAAGTTCTTCACTGGAAGAAGCGTCAATCGTAATACGTCTGAAACGTCCTAAATCCCTTAAATATTATCCTCCTTTTCGGAATCTGCCACTGCCCCTTCGACCTGGATGTCTTTTTTGGCATCGTAAAATTAAAAATCACAATCACAGCACGTATGTGAAACCGATGTTCACCCAACGGGTACAAATAACGAAGTGAGTAATCTGGTGTTATAACACATCATCGTCGATATATTCTTATCTTTTTGCTTTAAATGTTGTACCAACGAGTGTGAATCAATGATACTAAATTGTGTAATTATCGAGGAAGAAAAGCGAAGGAAAATTGCTTCAATGTAACTAACGCACATAACTATTAAGTGACTGGTAAAGTCCCCTGATGACATCTCGCCACAGTTAATTGATTAATTAATTAATTACAACAAAAGTATCAAGATTTACTGATCTTCCCCGCTTCTGAAACGTTAAAGATTATAAATTAAGGGGTTCTGAAATGACTCGTGTTACGGAAAAACTCATATTTTATCGGGGGAACTGCAGGAAATCTTTAAAATAAAATACTGCAGCGAACTCGGTTTATTACTTATATTAATGGTTATTAAAGTTGTTTTAAAAGAGTATTTTCAAAGAATATTTTACGAGAGTACTTCAGAAAAACAATTCAGTAAAATATTTCAGAAGAATGTTTCGGAAAGATACTCCAAAAGAATATTTCTGAAAAATACTTTGAAAGGATGTTTCAGAAAAGCATTTTCAAAGAATATATTAGAAGAATATGTACTTCAAAAAATAATCCAGAAAAATATTTCAGAAGAACCTTTCAGAAAGATACCCCAAAAGGACGTTTCAAAAGGGTATTTTCCAAGAATATTTTAGAAGAATACTTCAGAAGGATGTTTCAGAAGAATGTATGTATGTATGGCTTGACACCCCAAGTCGGGGTTTCGCCGCTTCTTAGAAGCTTTCTAGATCTTTTGAGGTGGATCAGTCCCTGTCCGGTCTTCATTCAATTTGTTTGCTTATTTTTTCCCATAGTTTTCTGTCTCTAACTTTCTCATCTATATTTTCGATTCCTATGTTTCGTAGGTCTTGTTTTACTTCATCCAGCCATCTCAACTTTGGTCTTCCTTTTTTTCTCTTTCCAGCTGGTATCCAATTCATTATTATGTTTGTCATTTCTTGCTGTTCTGTTCTCATCACATGTCCAAGCCATTTGACCCTCTGTTGCTTTATTTTCTTTATGATATCTTCTTCTAACTCCTGTGCTATCTCATGGTTCATTCTTATTCTGTACTCATTTTCTGTGACCTTGATTGGTCCCAGTATTGTTCTGTAAATTCTTCTTTCCATAGTTCTTAATTTTTCTTCTTCTTTCTTGGTCATTGTCATAACTTCCGCCCCATACATTGCTACTGGTCTTATTAATGTGTTATAAATTCTTAATTTGTTTTTCTTAGAAATAATTTTATTTTTTAATAACTTCTTATTGGCGTAAAATGCTCTGTTAGTTGCTACTATTTTGTCTCTTATTTCAGCTTCTATGCCCCCATCTCTAGATATCATGACTCCCAGGTATTTGAACTTATCGACTTCTTGATACTCCTGATTGCCTATTTTTATTTTTCCTGTTCCATCTTTCTTCCCCATTCTCATAATTTTTGTTTTGTCCTTATTTATTCTTAGTCCAATTTTCTGTCCCTCCGTTATTATTTCTTCTAACATATTAATTAGTATGTCTCTTCTCTTTGACATTAATACCACGTCATCCGAGTATGCTAGTCAGAAGAATACTTTCGAAAAATATTTTAGAAGAAAATATTTCCAAAAAATATTTCAAAAGAATATTTTCGAAAAAAATTTTAGAACAATATTACAGAAGAATAATTGAGGAGAATATTTGAAAAGAATATTTTTGAATAATAAATATTTCTGGAAAACACTTCACTTCAAAAGGATGTTAGAGAGGAATATTTTCCAAGAATATTGTAGGCCAATAACGTGATTGTCCATGTAAATAGGGCGTTGTTGACAATTAATGCTTCAAGTGTGGTTTTTACAACAATGTCCGGGCCACGTCGCTAGTGCCCACTAAAGAGCGGGCGGTGATGATAGTATAGAAAGTTAGGCTATGTTTTTTGTTTATTTTATGAGTGTCCTCGTGCTGCCCGTGTATTTCATCTAATGATCAGCTTAGGCCGTTATAAAATACTAAAAATACCATGGATCTCAGTGAAATGCAGAGTCGATTTACTGAATGTTACGGTCAATGTGGTAAATCCGGTCAGTGTTAACAATGGCCGGTCAATGTGGATAATGTACTTTTATTTTTTTTTAACTGTTCTTCCTCTACCTCTAACCTTCAATAAACACCTCTACTGTTTTGGCAGAGGCATTTATTGGAGGTTAGAGGTAGAGGAAGAGCAGTTTTTTAATTGCTATACCAAGTATTAGCATTTCATTACTGATTTAATACATTCACATGTAACATTTCCATGCCATCAACTTTGTCCAGTTGCTTTTGGCCAACATCGTTAGCGACTGGACAAGGATGTAAATACTAAAATTAGATGAAAATTTTTATAACATTGCCCAACCTTAACGGGCCATCTTGTCAATGCCCGGGCAGCAGCGATAATGCCCAGGAACATTGGACATCTACATCAATGCCCGGGCAATGCTGTTAATGCCCGCTTTACATCTTTGTCCGTAACACATACATCTTTTGTTCGTTTGTTTTGCAAGCGTTTAAGTTTCAACGAACTAAATGTTAATTCACATTTCTTATGCCACGACACTTTATATTTTCGGAAAAAACGTTCTACACCGCCTCCTTCATCAAATGTTATTAAATCAATGTTTGCAGGTAAAGCACCTAATTCCTTAAATTGCAGTAAATTTGCTGCAAGACCCTCATAACCTTTTCCTTTTCTCACTGCAGGGCACAATAATGGAAGCTTAGCTTTCGATTGGCACAAAATACAAAGGTTAAAGTTTAGTGACATATTTTGACACTAAATAGTACAGAAAGGTATTAACACCTTATAAACACGCTCGAACCGGCATATACTACGGTACTGACCGTAAGAAGTGATTCATTACGAAGACACGTGCGTTGCAGATGCACATGCACTTTGAATCTCTAAAAAAATAATTGCTGATAATTTCTAAACGGTGTACGCTAAGATTACATTTTTTTTTTTAATTTAATAGTCACAGTTGTCGCTATAAATTGTGTTCAGACTGTTCCCGTATGTATGTATTGGCTTTTAAATAAAACCAGCATATCTATAACTCGCCGCTAAGAATTTTACAATAAATTCGTTTTTTAAAATAGTAATCTTTGCATTTTACAAAAATTAAAATTTTATAGCATTTTATGATGTGTTAGGATTATACGTGCATAAACAGAATTCAAAAATATTTTCAAATAAGGCCACAATTAATTAAAATCTGAGACGCTCCGCCTTACCACTTGGAGGGTGGGAGGTGTTCGGAATTGGCGGGGATTTCAAAATGGATCTGACGCTTATTTTGCTTAGTACATGATATACTAGCATTACTGAAAATTGCATGCTTGTATACATTTTTGCAGAATCGGTGCACTTAGCTCCTGTACTACTCTAAGAACTGATTTATGTCTCACAATGTTACATTGTTCTCTTCTAATCCTATGTCTCCTGCGGTTGCGCCATATACGGATGTATAATGTGCAGGGCTGTATTTCAATCTTTTAACACATAGAGTAACATTTTACATTTTTTTTTTATAGTTTTTGCTAGTCCAGCACGTAGTGCTGTTACATAACAGAGCTCAACTACATTTTTAACAGTGATTTTCACTATGCACTATTTACATTGTTAAAAGTTTGACTCGTCAAACTTTTAACACTACACGGGATATTTCATCAAAAAATATTTAGGGCGCTACCTAATTAGTAAGATGTGTAAAAATTTTACTCCCTCTACAAACGATAAACTCAACAATTAAAATTCTTAACGTTTTATCAATTATTCTATATTGTGCTATAGGTATATACAAAAGGTTTTAATATGTACCAATTTTATAATAAATCCACTGACGAAGAAAATAAATTTAGACACGTCTGGTTTAAATAAAAAGCTATAAATAGAAGTAATAAATACTTGTTATTTATTCCTTCGATAAAACAATATAGTAAAACGTATATAGTCCCTATACTCATTTAACAACATTGGGACAATATAGTAAAACGTATATAGCTTCTATAACAATTTAACAACATTGGAACAATATAGTTAAATGTATATAGCCTCTACATTGATTTACCGACATTGCAACAATATAGTAAAACGTATATAGCTTCTATAACAATTTAACAACATTGGGACAATATAGTAAAACACATGTAGCCTCTATGTGGATTTAACAACATTGGGACAATATTGAAAATCTAATATCGGTTCCATATTGACCGGCCGATATTGAAACAATATTGCAAAATGTTAACATTCGCTGATTGGGCCGATACAGTAAAACAATATAGGGCCAATAGAGAACAACATTGCGCCCACATTGGAGCAATATAGTTGTTCTACTTGGGTTTACATTGTTAAAAGTTTGACTCGTCAAACTTTTAACACTACACGGGATATTTCATCAAAAAATATTTAGGGCGCTACCTAATTAGTAAGATGTGTAAAAATTTTACTCCCTCTACAAACGATAAACTCAACAATTAAAATTCTTAACGTTTTATCAATTATTCTATATTGTGCGATAGGTATATACAAAAGGTTTTAATATGTACCAATTTTATAACAAATCCACTGACGAAGAAAATAAATTTAGACACGTCTGGTTTAAATAAAAAGCTATAAATAGAAGTAATAAAGACTTGTAATTTATTCCTTCGATAAACGACTAATTAATATCTTCCACATCTGCATAGATAATGATATTCCGGAACAGCAATTCTTAACAAGTGGTAGTCGTAAGGCGGGTGTCCGTACCCGAGTAGGTGTTTTGGCTGCGAATCTCCTGAAAAAGAACGATATAAATAACAAAGGGCGTAGGCACCGAATAGGACCCTCTCGTAGTATTAAAAGCGTTAAGGATAATTGCAGGAGCCTCACGAGATTTTTGAGATCCAGAATTAGCTCTCGTGCAATTAAAAGGGTTAAGGAATTGCAGGTGCCTATTGATAAAATCCCAAAGTAGCACGCATACATATGAAAATGGGTTAAGGAATTGCAGGTGCCTATTGATAAGATCCCAGAGTAGCACTCCTACAATTTAAAAGGGAATTTCTTTGCTCCTGTGATCAAATGTATTGATACCATAATTTTGGACAACCCACAAATAGAAAGGGTTCCTTTTATCAAATCAAATTGAACTTCAAACTGAAGTTTAGCCGTGATTGGCTGACAGGTTTTGTATTAAAACCAGCATAACATTAAGTTTCCCATAGAAATAAATTCTTTCATATTTCTGCCGTGATTTATAGCTACATATGTTTCGTAACCTGAGATTCCCAAAATCTGGCACTGCGCTGCGCTAACACGATTAAGCACCAATAACTTAGCTAGGATTAAGAAACTTCCCTTTCGGACACCGTCCCTACAAATAAGTGGCCTGAAAAATAATTAGAAATGCCTGCAAAGGAAACATAAATTACAAAGCCAACGTTCGTTTCAGTTTACGGATTATATATTTCTTAACTAATCTAAATAATTCCTATACTACATATTACAAGTGTTTGCACATGTGGCATCATAAAGTAAAAAATATAGCAATTAGCCTGTTTGTCTTTATTACCGGAAATTTAGTTTCTGAACTTGCTCACCCTTACAGTATGTTACATGTTGACTTGTGGTATATTACTATAGCTACGTGGTTTATTCAGAATTTACAGATATTAGAATTTTCGCGACTAATGACGATATTCACTATCACTGTCACTGTGTAATAGCTCTATGGGTAATTTATGTTTTAGTATGGTGTACAGTGATCGTTGACCTAGATTATAATAAACCGCACCTTCGCACTGATTGAGTTTATCGTAAAAGTATTTAGCTGCATTCTTTATGTACTGTTGTATGGTAGGAGTATCGGTTTCACAATGCAGTTGAGAGTTTCTTATACAGGGTGTTTCTTAATAACATGCTAATATTTAAGGAGGTTATTCTTGGGTCCATTTTGAGAAAAAAACTTCATATGAACATATGTCCTAAAGCTCTTAACTTTTAAACTACAGGGTGCTAAAGTTTTAAGAAAAAAATCTTTCTTTTATGATAACTTTGGTATGACCCTAGATATTTTTGTGAAACGTAGTACGCATCTTCTATGCATCAAAAGGCATTTTCTGCTGTACAACATAATTTTATAATGTTACCGTTTAAAAAGTATTCTCTTAAATAAATTTTTGTTTGAAGTTACATAAATTATTATTTTTTCTAGTAAGTGGTCTAGCGAGACGCAAATGAATGAATTTTATTTTTTTATGTGAAAACCGTACGTCAAACGAAAAAAATCAAGAGACCAGATTTGCTTAGAAAGGAATGAGGATTTCAAAAATAATTTTTACTTTAAGAAAAAGCAGTGGCGTATCACTTTTCTCTTTAAAATGATTCAGTGCAAATCCCGCACGAACGCCACTGGCAAGAATAAAAAATTATGTTGTACAGCAGAAAATGCCTTTTGATGCATAGAAGATGCGTACTACGTTTCACAAAAATATCTAGGGTCATACCAAAGTTATCATAAAAAAAAGATTTTTTTCTTAAAACTTTAGCACCCTGTAGCGCAAAAGTTAAGACCTTTAGGACATATGTTCATATGAAGTTTTTTCTCAAAATGGACCCAAGAATAACCTCCTTAAATATTAGCATGTTATTAAGAAACACCCTGTATACCAGTCGGCCTTTGTTATAATGCGTAACACCTTATTTTGCAGAACTTGCAGTTTATTTATATTTGTTTTAGAGGTGGTACTCCAAACGCTGCACCCATAAGTGATGATAGGTCGTATTACTGATTTATAAATAAGGGTGCCACACTCTATTTTAAGGGGGGATTTCTTATTAATAATCGGGTATAGAATTCCAAGCCTGGCATATACTTCAGTTAACTTTTTATTTATTTGGAGACTGCACGTTAGCCTTCTGTCTAGGGGTATTCCAAGATATTTTACAGCTCTGTCTTTTTCGTTCCACTGTATCGGGATCTTGTTTATTACTATAATATAATAATTTATTAGGGTGGCCAATAACAAATGTCGTTTTTTATAGAGTTCTGTCTTTCTCTTTTACTCACGCTTGAAAAACATTAAATGTACTATTGTTATGCACCATTAGAAACTAGTCAAGTAGGCGATAGCAGAAAGACGAGTTGAGGTCTGCAATCGGCTGCTTTCAAATCCTTGGCACAGACGTTTTAAACGGATCGTTACTTGCGACGAAAAATTGATATATTTTAATAATCCTTACGTAGAAAATCAATGGATTATTATCGGGCAACCTGTGTTACCTGTCCCAAAACGAGAAAAGTTTCAGGCAAAGGTCATGTTGTGTGTATGGTAGAATTTTCAAGGCATTATTCACTTTGAGTTGGTTCCTGATGAAAGAGCCATTGATGCCAACCTTTATAGTCAGCAGTTGGACAGGATGCATGATGCTCTACGTCGGCGTTACCCTGTATTGGTAAATAGGGGCCGCGCAATTCTGCAGCAAGATAATGCCAGACCCCATACTGCTATTGAAACTCGGCAGAAAAAGGATTGGTAGTTTTAGTACATATTTACGTGCATATTTGTATGCCAACATTTTACTAAATATAATTTTTACATCTTTCATTGCATTTTTGAAAATTTCCTTCTGCAAATTTTACAATTTTCTTTTTATTTTCCTGTTGTTTATCAATATTTCTACAATCAGTTAGTGATAATACTACATAATAAAAGGAGAAGTTACAGACATTATTCACTAAATTCTATAACAATGTTGTATGCAACTAACAACACTTTATTATTAGTAAATAAGTCTTCGTATTCGGAGTACATAAGCATAATAATTTTTTTCACCTTCTGCTTCTTTATAATTAGCTTTCTGAATAAACATTTTATGTAACAATGGTATTTATAATTTACAAATAATGCAAGTGCTATGAATGAAGTATAACATGCCAACCACAGATTCTTCTTAATAACTCGCTTTTGCTATCTAAATCAATCTTGGACTTTATGTCAAAAAATGAAACTAAGATATCAGTTAGTTACGTTTCAGGAGGCGATTTCTGCCTTCTTCAGTTTAGTCTCTTACTTGCTTATTACCTTTTATCATTTTAAGTTGTTGTTCACATAGCAGAAAACGAATGAAGCCTGACGAAAGTAGAAATCACCTGGTGGAAAGTTTTATATTTTTACCTCAAAGTGCAAGTATGAGTTAAAATATTTACAGAAGGTGTCACGGCTTGTGAGATTTTGTGTGAATTAAGTGTAACACATCCCTGTTGTTCGAAGTTTAAGCCCGCCTGAAGTTGCAGAATCCGCGCGAATAATGCCAGATCGGCATATTTTTGTTGTTAACAAATATTTCGGGAAAATCTCAAATATAATGACCAAATTTGGCTTTACGAAAAAGGACAGAAACAACTCAGAGTTTAGCTAGCTTTCCGACCTGTTGATCGTGCAAGACTTCCTTCCGGGCCTTTGGTAGAAAATCCAGCTTGTCAGCCTCTCGTTCTCGTTTAGTTTTGCGAAACTATTTTATTACTATTTTTAGAGCGGGTTTTATCTTACCGAGAAAATATAAGTACCCTGTGAAAGTTTCGTTGAAGTTTAGTGTTTGTTGGCGTACCGTTTCACATGGTTCCGTTTTGGAACCTACCAGTTCAAGGACATCCCGTTTATCTTCGCACCTGCTTCCGGGAAAGGACACCATCTCCCTTTCTTAATCGACCGCTGCTATCTCTCCCTGGGATTCGAAGCCCACCAATTGCTTCCACTGGACTACCCTCAACAAGCCCTCCTCCAGGTAACGATATTTCAGCCTATCCCTTTTACTTACTGGTTGTAATTGCACTAGCTTCAGACCTAATTAATATCGTATACTACCGATTATTCGTAGACAGGCATCAGTTAATTTTGTCGGTAATGTCGGTACTTAAGTACATCAAGCATCCTTCTTTTTGTTTACTCCCTTCGGGCGAAGTGCTGAAATCTTCAATCAGTGCGTATTGCTTTTTGCTTTAGTGTTAACGATTCAGAAACAGTGCGAACGCTCACGATGATTACCCACTTTTCTATGTTGCATGTTGAAATCATTTGTAATCACATTTTTTTTATTAGCTCCATTATTATACAATCTGTCCTTGTAGGGGGCAATAAGTATTATATGTGTTTAAAAGTAACATGGCAGTGTTAATTTCCTTACAAAAGTCTTGCGGAGGAGGGATCCAGCGATCCCTCTCCATACATGTTCTTAACTAAACAAGTACATTAAGAGATTTGACATAACAGAGTAGTATACAGTATTACTCAAAACCAGTCGGCAGGTCAGAGGGTTTAAATTTTTTAGTCTTCTTGGTACGTCTTCTTCGAGCATTAAAGTATGAACAAGTTCATTAGGATGAGCACTCAGTCTGTTTTTGTACTTTTTTGAATAGTTTTGAATTTCACTGACGGAACACACAGATCACTCAGTATAACTCTATTGGGCACATACCACGGGGCGTTAACGATCACACGAAGCACTTTATTCTGAAAGCGTTGCATGATCTCCACGTTGAACTTGCTTGCTGTTCCCCATAGTGATATTACGTCCAAATGGGCTTGAGGGCGGCTTTATAAACTAGTAGTTTATTATTCAGTGACAGTTTAGAGCTTCTTCCAATTAGCCAGCAGAGTTTGCTAAGTTTGAGTCCCAATTGTTTACGCTTGGAGAAAATATGCGCTCTCCAAGTCAGTTTACGGTCGAGATGTAGTCCAAAGTACTTAACTGATTCGGTGTGTTTCAGTTGCTGGCCATTGAGAGACACTGATGGACAGTTTCGCCTTTTCATGGTGAAAGTTATATGGTGGGATTTGCATTCATTAACTTGGATTCTCCAGAGTTTGAGCCATTGCTGGGTTTTGTTTAGTTGTGCTTGTAAATACCTAGACGCAGCTCCAGGTTGCATATGAAATGCTATAGTCTAAGTAAGTTTTAAATGGCGGTTGAACGGGTTTTTGTTTTCTCGGTCTATGCAGTTTCAGATTTAGTTACAAGATATAACGCATATCCGTGTCTCGCTCTGACTCGTAAAATTTCCCATGCGTTATATCTTGTTGTAACTAAATCTGAAACTGCATAGGGCGAGAAAACAAAAACCCGTTCAACCGTCATTTAAAACTTACTTAGACTATAACACTGCCATATCGTCGGCGACGGTAGCTGTTGTGGTTCACCGCGATGTTGGAAAGTCAGCTGTGCACAACAAATAAAGTAAAGGGCCTAAGACACTGCCTTGAGGGACTCCAGAGTGTATCGCGTAGAGATCGGTAGTTTCATCTTTACATTTAATGGAGAACTAACTATCTATCGGTCAGGTGTGACTTGATGATGACGTATATTTGTTGGGGGAAGAATTTTTTAAACTTGTAGCATAATCCTTGATGCCAAACCTTATCCAATGCTAGCAACAAGTCTAAGAATGCTCCGGAGCAGAATCTGCCGCCTTCAAGATCGCGGAATATTTTGCTAACTAGCCGGTGAACTTGTTCGATTGTTTCGTGTTAGGTTCGGAAAACAAATTGATAGTTTGGAATCATCTTTTGTTCGTCCAATATAGGCTTAATTCTCAACAGTATCAATTTTTCAAGAATTTTCGATGTATGGGAAGAAGACTAACTATATGATGTAATTTCTCCAGGAGGTTTTCCTGGATTGGGGATCACAAATATCTGGGCTATTTTCCACAGCCTTGGGAAGTGGCTTATTCTTAGAATAGCATTATATATTTTTGTAAGATAGCGGGTCGCTTTCGCAGGTAATTGTTTGAGAAGTTCTACGGTTATTATATCATATCCTGGAGCATTTACTGCATTGGTTTTATAATCTATTACTCCTAGTACTTCTTTCACCGAATCGGATTTTTAGCTTAAGTTTTATCATTGCCATACATTTTTATTGCGATTACGGGAGCCTAACTGTTAACTATGTTTGCCGTAGCTTGAATAAATGTGGCATCACTCAATCCTCCTTTTCACATAACCTAAAATAACTAGAACTTATGAATTTATTTTGTGTCATGTTTTGAATATTTATTTCTTTACATTCATTAAATCTCACTATTAATTCACTATTGACTCTTATTTATATCTTGTGTTTACTGTAATAATTGTGTACAGCCTTGTAAGCCTGCCTACCAGTAACCGAGTGTTTTCATTCAGTAAGTAAGGGTAAGTAACATCCAGCAGTAGGGTTTAGCCAGCCCAACCCCCTACGAGCCCAGAGGAATCATCTGCAGCACGTTCCTTGAGACCAACTTGGGTGATTTCCGCAGTGGCGCCCATTTTTCTTCCCGATTACGACCCCCCTAAAGGGTTTAGCGTTTTGAACCCGCCTTTTTCGATTGCTTGTTAGCCGCGAGCCACAGGACTTCGACGTCCCCTATAAGTCAGTAAGTATAAGTGCGGAATTAGCACGTGACAAAGGAAACAATAATATTTAAATATTTCACTCATCCCTAATTATTTTCCAAAGCCCTCAAAACAGAAGAACTATGAAATTCTCAAAACCTAAAATTAATATATACAACTATTTTCTCTGAAATAATAACTTACATTTATTATTACTATCCTGCAGTTCATTGTTACTAATCCACCGATTGTGAATATAGTAATCTCTTGTTTCGATTTTTGAATTACAAACGGAATTAGAGTTTTTGCAAAGGGATTGTGTGTGAAATGCCCAACAGATTCGTGAATCCCTTGAGTAACTGATGTAACCGACTTAAAAAACAATAAGATTAAATGTTTTACTTTTTGTTAAATTATTTGTCTTTAGTGCTCTGTTCTGGTTTGAATTCAAAGACTCCAAAAATATCTGTAAATTTCTCGCGATTTTTGGAACTCAGTATTTTAACCTGTTTCCAAATTTACCGACTTTTGAACGTTTTTCAATCATTCAGGACGGTAGAAGCCTTGTTCTCCTTTCTATCTTAAATTAGGTTAAATTCAGAAGTTCATGAAGGCACATAAATGATGACGTTAGTTTTTTTTTCGTTTGTTTATCGTAGATTTGGTTTAATTTGCAATCATGAAAAATCTAATACTTCTACTTCAACTGAACTTTATGTTTTTTTGGGAGGTTGTAATAGCCTTCTTGCAGGCAAATCAAATAATTAAATATATTAAAATTACTTTCTTGGAGCATTAGAACCAGTTATTTAAAATATGGTTAACAAAAAATGTCTTCAATTTTTACATTTGCTAGAAGCTTGAAGTAAGCTTGAAAATTTTCCTCAAGTTGAAGCACGCGGAAAATTTAGTATTTTAACCCCTTGCTAAGTTTGTTTTGCCACGTTGTCGATTTTCTGTAAAAAAGACCCTTTAACTAGTGTTTCAAATATACATTGCAAACGTAACCTTCAATCATTTTTGTTCCACGTCGTCTTGTACCCACCAATTATAAACTTTTTCAATTTCCTATTTAATTTACAGCTGACACCGTTTTTCAGAAGTTGCTAACAAATTACCTCTCATTATACCAATTTATTTTAGCTTAAAGAAGTGATAAGTTGACGGCTTCCTGAAATGCTTTTGAATAATTAACGAAGGCTTTTAAAATTAATTGGAGATGTGTACGTCTGGTTTAGTCTATGTTTGAATCTAACGATAATCAGTCCATTATTCTTGGGCATAAAACCCAACACTTTAGTAAGAACAGGCTTTAGTAAAGGGTATGGAATTATAATTAAAGTAATTAATAATCATTTTAGATGAACCCTTTCTGCGCTTCTTAAGTAATTGAAAAAACACTGTTGAAGAAGTATTTATTCAAACATAAGTAACAGTTTTAAAATAAAGATTGAAAAGCATAGCTTGCTGCGGTTGTTAGGTGAGTATAAGAAAATCAGTGCATCGAAAAAGGTTTCTAAAATTGTATTAAACCAGTTGTCCTTTCTTTGAAGTACCAATAAGCTGTGGTCTAAGTACGTAAAGTCGCAAATATAATTAATTTTAATACAACATTTAAAAGCTTACAGAACACCTTTTACTATAATAACTTAACTTTTAACCCAGTCAATTACTTGAAAGGATTTTAAGAACTGATTTTAATTAATTTGTCATTTATAATAATTTTACAAAACTTCTACTGGCAAAAGCGTAGCTGAAGAAAATTATTTTCTCAGCAATATTCGTTGATCTTCACCAACATTTAACCTTCACATATCATTCTTAATTTTAGGTTATAAATAAATATCATCAACATGGAGGATTTCGGCAAAGAAATCTTAAACTATCCTCTACGTTTGCTTAAATGGGGCGGACTGAGTCCACTACAAAATAAAAAAATATTTTTTACAGTTATCACGTTGAACTCTACTTATACCTCCGCTCTTTTACTTTTGGTGATAATTCAGTTATTTTACGTGACTGAAAATAAAGTTATTGTCATTGTACAGACCTGCGAGGCATTTGGAGCATTTGGACAGGTATTTATTTGTTTCTAAGTTTTCCACATTAATTGATTTTATTTTTTTTCAACTTGCAATAAAATGACTGCTTGTTCGAAGTGGGACATTTTTATTCTGCAATTAAAAATAATTCGAAGAACAGTTATACCTATTTAAAACAGTGTAATATTTAGTTATAGCTTATACTTAGAGTTTACGGAATCCCTGTGGTACAAAGAAGAACAGAAGGGTTTCTTATGTTTATAGTAGCAACCTGAACCTAACAATCGCTGAAGTTAAACTTAAAACGTAGGTTTTACCTTTTTCTATGTCGAATGCCATGTAGGCGTTAAATATAGCGATCAAAGGCCATTTCTGAACGATTATAAAATATTTAAACCACGTCGATGTACAAACTAAAAGAAAAGTACCTAGATTAAATCGTGTTTTCTGAGCTTAGTTTTGATTATCTTTTACCTGGTAAATGTGATTTATGCTATGGTTTCCTGTTACATTTTGTATGCTTGGCTTTTGCAATAAAAATCTGCCCTTTAAACTCCACTAAAATCTATTGCTTTATAATATTTTCATCTTTATTTTACTTAATACAGTATACATTTTCTTGGAACGCTATTCTGACCTTAACAACTCGCCACTTGCCTTTTTGTGCCATTCTGTCAATGGAAAATGCGTAGACTATACTTCATTTACTCAGAATATTACTAGTGCAACGAGAAGGGACTGAGTCGAGAACCTGGAAGATGGCAAACAAATAAATTAAGCCCGACTAAGTAGAACAGCTACAAACAAGATAACGGAATCAAAATTGTAAATTAACATACAAGAGAGTTACGTTGAAGCAAAAGAAATCAAAACTCAAACTCACAAAAAAGAAAGTCAGAGATAACAAAGCGGAACAAACGAAAATTTTACCCTCAATTATCGAATAGGAGGGTAAAAGAGAAAGGAAGAAAGATACATTAATTTGTAAAGTGCCTTAAATGCCCTATTCATAACATTTATACTTTTGCAGCCAATATATTTTCTTTAAATTTTAGGACAAGCTTTGTTTGGTCGCATCTACGCCAAGCTGCTTTTTTGGATTTAGGTAAATTAGGTCGAAATGCTTTAATTCTGTCATAAAAATTTCCTGTAGAAGCAATTTAGAGACAGATTTTAAAAATTAATGAAAATATTAACTACAGACTGTTCAAGGAAGAATCTCCATTTCTCCCTTTTGTTGTAGCTTGAAGAATAATAAACGTTCTGGGCAAACTTTTAATATGATATGTACTTCAGTTCATTGCAAATAACAACCAGTTTATTTTAGTTTTGTCGGTGTAACTGCAATATCTTTGATTAAATCCTCTTTAGAATTAGCCTTATGCGCGCTGCAACGAAAAAGGCAATTTAATGCTAATGTTAACTGTTTCCAGGGAAAATGCACTGAAATCCAGAATCTATATAATTACAAGAGTAGTGGAAACAAAGTCTGTAGACTACTTCACAAACGGCATGTTAACTTCCGATGAAGAAAAACTGTAACTTTGACAAATATTCCCACAAATACAACAAAAAGAATTTAAAACCTACGTATGGAGCATCGTGGTAGATGTTGATGTACCTTGAATCATAGAAAAGAGGGAGAAAAGGAGTATAAGCATTTCAAAGATGAATATTAGAAGTATTATATGTGTTGGCATGATACCACCAAAGCTTTCCTTGATGAGATTTTTGCTTCGCAAAAATCATAAACCTATCACATCTTGCGTGGCGAAACAGAAAATGCTGTGCCGGTAGATTATTTGGCTTACAAAATTCTCTATCAGGGTAGGGCAAAAGTCCTTTGGATTTAGCAAAATTCCAGTGGAAGAGTTCTAAATAGCAACATCAGTTGATGCAAGTTCAGATACATGGCACCCATGGCCTTGTGTTTCGCTTAACGTTGTGGCATGCGTCGGTTATTTACAAACAAAAGAATTTTACATGAGGTTAAAATAATTCTCAGTTTCTGGAGAACAAATCCAAAAAGAACAGGGCACCTGGACCATATCTGTAGACAAAACAACTTTTTTTTAACAAAAATGAAAAGCTAGGGTATAAACGCCAAATTATATTGCAATAATTAGGAAGTAGTACAGGCATTTGGTCTCGGGAATAAACGAAAACAACCATCAAATACAAGAAATAAGAACACTATTGACGATAACTGGAGTTGCCTTAGCCAGAATGTTATGCAACCTAAATGTAGAGATCGTTTTAACTATATACTAATACCTTTCTAATCTTTATGAAGGGCATATGTTAAAAATCAAGGTAAGAAAAACAATAAACGAATGAAGAGGTCCTAGTATTGAAAGAGT
This sequence comes from Melanotus villosus, assembly GCA_963082815.1. NCBI lineage: Eukaryota > Metazoa > Arthropoda > Insecta > Coleoptera > Elateridae > Melanotus > Melanotus villosus. The sequence goes on along the minus strand of OY720419.1, from coordinate 8,928,087 downwards.
TCGTAAGTACAGACATTTGTTCCTAGTTATCAAGGAGAACAACCATGAAACACGAGAAGCAAGAACATCGATGGAGGTGGTGGAGCTGCTTTTGATAAAATGTAATGCAATCTAAATATAAAGATCTGAATTGGCTTTGTGTAATGTTGTCTTTCCAATCTTTCTATTTCTAATGGTGGACAATTAAAGAAAAACAAAATCCATGCCTTTAAATTATGGTTTTATGTTGAAAATATCGAGGTAGAAAAAGAAAACAAAGGAAGAAGTACCGGTACACAGGAAAAAATATTAGGATAGAGTATGACGACATACAACACGTGAACATGGTTTAATTGCTCCACCATAGGTTTACTCAACGTAGCAGTGCCAAAAATTCAATTCACTGTTGGGATAGGCAATCTTCGTTAGGAGAAAGCAATCAAAGAAGAAGTTGAATTCCGGAGGAGTAATCGAAAGGCCAGGGCTTGCTTATGTAAAGCAAGTTCTAAACGATGTCAGGCATACATTAAAAAAGCATAACACTGACGAACGGAAGAGAGTACAATAGACAGACAATCGAATGAGTCGACAGTAACACGAAAAATGACCAAAAAATAGATAAGCATATAAAAAAAGCAAAGAGACAAAAAAATCGACAGACAAAGAAACGTTAGACATACAAAGAAAAAGATTAAGAGAGAAAACGAGAGAAGCTAAAGAAAAACGTGATCATCTGAAAACATAAAAAGTTATTTATTTCAAATTCTTCTTAAAATTTTTAGAGAAGGTAGGTACCTCCCCTACCTGATAATTACCGAAAAACGTGAATCTATAATCAATAATTCAAACAAATACTTTTGAATTATTTAATGAAGGTTGTTTTGAAGGTTTTATTTTTTTAGGAAGTAATAATTGTTGTTTTAATTTCTAATTAATTCTAACTTGTTAATGTAATGCTTGATGAATTTTTCAGTGCTTGTTTAAGTCACTTGTAGTGGCATTCAAAAGGAAAAAATTTCGCCAACTCATTGCTGATACCGAAAAATTTTGGAAAACTGAGAGATTCGACAAGCATATCCGTGAAGAATTGGAAAAAATCTTCAAACGTACACTACAAGTACAACATTTTTTCCTACGTGCAATATACACTACTATATTTCTCATGATGGCGAATATTTATTTTACAAAACAGTTACCTGTAGGTGCATGGACTCTGAAAAATCAGGATAAATTATATAGGATTTTCTTAATCGCAGAAGAAATAATTATGCCATATAGTGCGATAATCATTGTTGCATATGATTGCTTTTATTTGAGTATGTGCGTTCATCTCTCTGTGCAATTTCGAATGCTTCGGTATTCTCTCCAAAATCAACGGAAGTACAAATCCGATTCCTATACCAAAAGGGATGATAAGGAGTACCTAAAAACGCTCACTTCCTGTATTAAACACCACCAATTTCTGTTAAGGTAAGATAATATAAAAATGTTCGAACAAAATTGCTACAGTACCTTTTTTAAAGGTTCTCTACAAACCTGAAGGACGCATATTCGCAAATACTGCTCGTTGAATATTCTACCAGTGCAGGAGTGATTTTCGTCGAACTATACACTTCACTTAGAAGGTAACATTTAGCTGTAGCGTTGTATTCAGGGTAGACAAGTAAATTCCCTATTCCATTGCTATCTGCAGAAGCTATCTTTGTAGAAGAGGGAATTAGGTGCTGGTAATATTACTAAGCTTGATAGTTTTGTGAAGATTTATTCTGATGCGTAGTTTAAGTCGGCTTAAATTATGTCTTAAATCAATGCACAGTAAGGCTTAAGCCCTTAAGTAGCTCACATAGGCAAATCATTTGGTATAAAATTATTTAAATAATACATTTGCTTTGGATGTCATTCTATTTCTTTGTTTAAGGAAAACTGACAGCCCTTAAGCCCAACATTTAGGCCAGCTTAAACTAAGAACTGTTTAAGCCTGCACCGAGGTATCGGACTTTAACATGCAAATACTTCACTAAACAACTATTAGCTCATAAAACACTTAAATCTTTAATTAACTAGTTATTTGTTACAGTCAAGACATATTTTCATTCATAAGATATGGCGTTGGACTTATATGTATCTTATCTCAGCTGACGTTTTACTGCATCCCTTTAAATTATATTACGGACGAGGTAAGTAAAATTTCGTGTTTATTCCAAGCGCTTAGAACAATTACACATTAATTATTGTTTACACAAACCTGGGGACTGGCGCCCCAGCTCTGAATCAATTTTTGAAAGCTGAAGGCCGTCACCTAAAGAAGAAGACTATATTTACAAAGCAAGGAACGAGAATTGAAAATTGAAACCATACAACCATACAAGATAGATCCATCAATTAACTCCCATGACCTCCAGCTTATCCTTATCACAGCCAATACCAATTCAATAAACTAAATTAACAAGAACATATTTATTTGTGGCCCATATTTGAGTCTCAACATTGCTACTTCCTTAGGGAGGTAAATTCACATTTACTTCTCTAACATCTTGATCACCAACATAGAAATGGAAAATCAATCTCCTTTTTAATATGACATCACTTCAAATTGACAAAGGCTGGCATTTTATAGTGGAGGCGAAGACGATCTCGACTTTTAGGGTGGTAGAGACTTGCAGTTGAGGAGTTGTGCAGATATGCCACTGTTCGTCTGCACATGCAATCATACAAGTGCATAATTATTACAAACCTATTATTTAATTTTTATTACCAAAATTTGAATTGTATAGGTACCTCAATTATATATTTTCAACAGGCTACCTCAGTTGCTCAAGGAATTTACGAATCCGGTTGGAATTTCAAACAAACTTCTGCAATAAAAACCATAATTCCTTTAGTAATCCAAAGATCACAGAAAGAAATTATATTTTCAGCAGGTGGTTTAATAGATATGAATTGCAGGACCGTATTAAACGTAAGTTGCAGATCTTTGATCAGAACAATGAACATTGTCGCCTAATAAAATATAAATTTTAGGTTTTAAGAATCTCATATTCTTTGTGCACCGTGATGAGAGCCATGGATAGTGATACTTAGTATTCATCTTTAATACAGTGTTATATTGTCATGTCGAATTAAAGTAGTAACAATTTCAATATTCATATATGTAGCACCTGATCATTAAATAAACCAGTTATATTACTATGTAATTAAACATTACTTTAGATTCAATCCATCGAATTCATCAACCAACGCCCTTAAAAGGCTTAGGATTTCCTTTAAGAAGGATTCTTTTACACTAAAGAAGGGAAAATGGCTAAGGCAATTTTTCAAATATAAAAACAAAGGTTACTTAACGAATTGTCAGATTTTTGCCTTCTTCTTAGGGTGGAATACCCTTACAAGGTGTTGTAGCATATATAGCATATGTCATATGTCTGTGGGGTGTGTGTGTGTGTGGCAAGTTGCCTACAGACATAGGGAACCTACAGCTTAAGGTGGGCACCGAACCACTTCTACTCTAAAAGAAGTCTTCCTAGGCAAAATACCTCGGTGATTTTCTATTGCATTCCAAGCGAAGCGGTCGGGTGTTTTCGGTGTACGTGTGTGTGGCCCTGGGAATCGACGAATCAAGCCATCTCGGTGGTCAGACGCACTCTGAACCAACTGAACCACGACCGCAAGCAGATACCCAAGATCCGAAAAAATTAAAATATTTTTCGTTCCGATGTGTCAAACTCACAGCCTAGGTTTTTCATAAGCTTATAAATACAGACCTCTTATAAACTTTCCATGGAAGTTTGAACAACACATTTAAGCTACGTTTTCCTAGACACGACTCCAACGATGATCGTTCCACGATAGTCGCTCAGCGATCATCGCAAAGCACTACTCTTCCGAGTTTGTATGTTACCATTTTCCTAAGCACGATCATCGTTACAGTCGTTAACGTCGATCGTTTAGCGAGTATAGCCGCCTGCTCGGGGAGGAGTCATAATCGTAGTCGTTGACGATTCTTTGTGAGTTCTATACGTGTTGTGTACGTTTGTTGCATTGAAAAATGTCTTCTCAAAGTCAAAATTGAAAACTACATTTTTCGGCTGAAGAGGACGATGAGCTCAAAGTTAACACAAATTTCTCCTTAGGACTAATTGGGTCGAGATTCCTATTGCATGCTGTTTTCTTGATGTCTCCTTCAATTAAACCCAAAATAAAATCAAACTGCGAAATCTGAAATATTCTCGAAACTTTTCAGCGACTTCCCTCAAATGATTTTTGATGAGTTGTAAAAAACAACCTTCATTATTTCTTGTTTGGAATATTTGATGCACTCCTTTTCTGGAAGAAGGAAGTATTGCGAAGTATTACTCGGCAATATCATCCTCATCTTCTTCCACTAGTAAATACGCAAGAAAAAGTTTCTTCTTCAAGCTCATCATAAATAAATACACACCAAAACAAGCAATAAACTGTTGCAATAGCAATAAAAAATGTTTGTAGGAAAACACCTTTGCGTTTTGTGCCAGCGATGATCGCTAAGAGATAATCGCTGAGCGATCATCGCTCACTAATAGATGCGTCTAGGAAAACGTAGCTTTTAGAAGTATTTTTATGAATTTTCGAATGCCGAGTAAAATATGGAATTACGAGTAATTGCAATGAAAAGCTATTTCAGGCAGTAAGTAATCCATTAATTAGAAATTAATTACTTCTTCGAACTTCTTTTCAAGTGATTACAAAACAATAACGGTTTTTATTTATTTATTTATTTATTTATTATTATTAAGATATGTTTTATCACTTAAATATCAAAAGAATTGCAAGCACTGTAATCAGGTTCGTAGCTTTTCAATAATCTGTATGCGTACTAATCCGAGTTCTTATTAAGCGAACTATTTTCACCAGAAAATAAATGAGTTTAACTATGTTGTCTATTATTGGTGTAGGCCACGTCCAAGTATCTGCAAATAAGAGCTCTAATTAGTCGTTTATTTTATTTTTTTTACGTTGTTACCTCACATTTATGCAATCAAGTAAAAGTTAATAAGTAGTTCTAAAATCAATCGAAGTGCATTATTTATAAAAAAAAATTACATTCAATGTATGCACAGTTGTTGATGTTCTAAAACATACAGGGTGCCCATTTTAAACCGTGACGCCTTTGGAGGTTGGAATAGGCAACCCATTTTACTACTGAAATGTGACTATGAACTTAAAATTTTGATTAAATGTTTTTGTGTGCATTAGTTAGCTTGGAATTTTAGCATCAAAAACGTCAAAAAAATGTTTTCTGCTTCAGAGTGCACAGACATGCTCCTGATACTCGGGGAATGCCAAAGAAATGCTGACACTGCCGTTACACTTTATGCTCGTCGATATCCAAATCGAAGACATCCGAGCCGTAATGTTTTTCGACGGCTGGAATATAATTTGAGGGAAACAGGGACGTTTAAAAAGCCTCGTGTAAGAATTCGACGGGTTACTGACGAAAATACGGAAGTTGCTCTAATAGAAATAGTTACACATGATCCTCACGTAAGCCAAAGAAGTCTTTCCCAAACCCACCATATCAGCTAAGGTTATGTGTACAACATTTTGAAAGCGAATGCCCATCATCCCTATCACTGTATACCAGTCCAGCACCTATCACCAAATGACTTTCCTTTGCGTTTACAGTGCTTTTGTGTGAAATCAGTTAAACTCGAACCCAAATTTTGTAAGTCACACATTTACAAATAATGATTGTTTTAACAGACATAATTCACAGTATTATTCACAAGCCAACCCTCACTTGTTCCAAGAATCACATTTCCAGTGCGTATTTAAAGTTAATGTTTGGTGCAGTATTGTAGGAGATCATGTTATTGACCCACGCTTCTTTAATTGAAACTTGACTGGTGCAATGTATCTTGATTTCCTAATTAACATTTTACCTCAGCTATTGGAAGAAGTTCCACTAAATATCAGACGAACAATGTGGTTTCAAAATGATGGAGCACCTCCTCATTTTCACAGGGATGTTAGAAATTACTTTACAAGAACTTTTGGACACCGAAAGAATTATTGCCTCATGCCGCTCAGTTACTCCTGAAACATATTGAGTAAAGTTAGAAAAAATTTCCTCCGTAGAATTAACTTGTGTGAGCAAAATAACGGAATGCACTTTAAACACCTGTTGTACATTTAATACCTATTTATATTATAATATTGTATGTAGTTTATCGTTTAATACATCTTTCTAACAATTTGGACAGTTTAGATTAGTCGCATGACTTGCTACTTTGATCTTTCAATATTATATTGAAAACGTAAAACACAGAGTGGTTTCTGAACTGATTGATGGGTTGCCTATTCCTAGATCTTCAGGGGTCACGCTTTAAAATGGGAACCCTGTATTTATAAATAGAAAAAACCAAAATATTGACTTCCGGTATTTAGTTTGAAATTATTTTTAAATTTACATCAGAATACTTCATAAAAGCATGTAGAATGTTTGCACATTGAACATGAATTATGATTCTACTCGCGCCTCTCTCCAAGACCATAATAGTCCAGTCAAATGGTCGAAATAAACAGGCAAACTTTGCGTTTTGGGTAGGCAGCTATTTTTTTTTATCGTTGTGTAGAGGGGTCAGCGATGAGTCTAAATCAGGGTAACATTCTCGACTACAGAGGTATATCCAAAAAACGAATTAACCCTTCTTTTCAAGATGGCGGCCAAATGGAGGGGGTTGCCACCCCGAAAACTCTGATTTAGATTCACCACTGATCTCTCTACACACCGATAAAAAAAATTGCTGCCTACCCAAAATGCAAAGCTAAATTACCATTTGACTGGACTATAAGTGTAGTTTCCTCCTCTTTCCGCCAGCTGCCGCCACTATTCCAAAGCAAAAAAAAGCCTCACGCATTACAACACACCACTATGAACAACTCATTCTCTTTCTTAGCGCTGATGCAGAGCCACGTGTGTTTTAGAATTACCTATTTTATTTTTGTGGATGTTGTGACCGTTAAAGAACAAAGTAACGTATTAAGTGATGGGGGGCAATAAAAGACGAAGAATGGAGCGAAGCACTTCGTCGGAGGAGGACGATGGCAGGTTATCAAAATTTTTAAAACGGCTAGACAATCGACTGAATAAATTAGAAGGCCGGAGCCACAAGGCGCCGCAAAGGAATCGCACACCTGCTAGCCCGAGTTCGGGGTCTCAAACAGATGTTTCTGACTCGTCTATCTCAGGTACTGTTTAGTTGAAATTTTTTCTGTTTTTAGAGGCGTAGAATACAACACGTGGATGCATAGTTGCACGTATGTGCAATATAGCATCCCAGGTTCCAAGCTCTATTTATTTAACAATCGTCAGATTGATGAATTACGTGTGGAACAGGTGGTTGTTCTTACGGCGAATGTAGATGTGTATCAACAAAAAATTTATTATGTATATGATATACCGTGGGTTTGAACTGTGTGGTTCTATAATTCCCAACCTTAGCAAGTAAACAAGGGAAACTATCAAGGCAGGCAGAAGTTCCAGTATCAATCACAGTGCCAGTCGCAGTTCCATCACCGGCGACAAAATACAAAAACAATGAGGCAGACAGACAGGAAGTCGACCTCCAATCACGAGTTGAGGAAATATCGTCATTAAATGTTTGGAAAGAGATAACGTCAGATCCAACCATTTTTTCTTGGTTGAAAGGGTATAAACCTGAGTTTCGTATGAAACCCAAGCAGCATGTCTCACCAAAAGAACCAGTGTGGTCCGTAACAGAACTCCGGCATGTAAAAAGTTCGGTAAATTACCTACTAAAAATTGGAGCTGTTAGTGAATGTTTTCCTTGCAAAAACCAATACGTTTCCAGAACGTTTTTAGTTCCTAAGCCGGATGGTAGTTTTAGAATGATTTTAAATCTATAATCCTTAAATAAATTCATAAAATGTCCATTTTAAATTAGAGGACCAGAAAACCGTGTCAAAATTGATAACAAGAGACTGTTTCTTAAGTAAATTAGATTTGAGGGATGCTTATACCGGGTGTCTCAGGTAAGACGCACCATAGGGAAACACCAATGTATTTTTTCAGAAAGGATCAGCGATACCTTTGGAATATATATGGATTGAGTGTTCAACGTATGTTATTGGATTTAGTTAACGCTAGAAAGAGATAGAAATACTGGAGGCGTCTGTCATTGCGACAGGCGATTATTTAATTGTTTATTTTTTATATTTTTTGTCAATTTTGACAGCACCTAAAACTTTCATTTACAATAAAAATACGCAAAATGCGTAATTTTTTAAATCGCCGTTTCTGCATTCTGCATATTTTAAATTGAATTCGCCTTATTACAACAGAACGCATAAAGAAAACGTAAGTAAATTCTATAAACATGGAATTGTATTCAATTCTGTCAAAAGAAAGCAAATTATCATCAGTCAGGTACCGAATGAACTTAAAAATGTAATGAAAATAAGAATTTGTCTAGTCAACTGTACTAAAATCTCTGTCAGAAGTTATTAATGCAACTTACAAATGTTAATGGTTCATGTAGGTGCAAGAAAAATGTAACAATTATACGTTTACGGAAATAGTGATTTTAGTAAATATGTAAAGTATTATGGCATTATAAATAAATTTTTTAAACTATGCTTTTTGTTTTAGTATAATAATAATAATGATCTATAATTATTGTGCTTCATTGCATTTTAGATTTAGATTCTTTAGTAACTAATAACTTTAACAATTTGACATTTTGTCGCTGTCAAAATTGACAAATATAAAAAATAAACAATGAAATAATCGCCTGTTGCAATGACAGACGCCTTCAGTATTTCTATCTCTTTCTAGCGTTAACTAAATACAATAACATACGTTGAGCACTGAATCCATACATATTCCAAAGGCATCGCTGATCCTTTCTGAAAAAATACATTGGTGTTTCCCTATGGTGCGTCTTACCTGAGACACCCGGTATATCTCGTTAACGGTTAGTTTTATTGTAAAAATAGTTATTACCGAATTTATAGCTTATACAATTTTCCATAAGGGAGGTTTAATTACTTTTTTTCATAGGAGTGACCATTATCGATATATTGCGATATCAATAATTGAAACTGTCATCTTTTTGAATAAATGCATTCCTTTCCACACCACCTTCGAGGTAGAGTACTCGGCGCATTTTTTTGTAATGTGGTATCCCTAGTAGGCCTAATCCACGATGTTTCTAATGAAACAAGATATTAGTCTTGTTCATATTTCGTTTCTCTTCCTCTGGCTGCTGTATTTCCACAGGATGCGCCAAAAAACAGGATGAATCAAATATACATCTTCAACAATACTTGTTCTTGCATGAGACTGCTCTATGGCTGTATCGATTATTATAACAGCAGCGCCATTTTCTGCTCGTGTTACACAGATATTATCATCTATGAATTTTTCGCACAACATTGAAATAAATCGATTCTTGTTGAAGATTGGGGATGGGCATGGAAAAACAACGTTTTGGAGCCAATTCAAACCCTGATCCCACCTGTTCCAGACATACTGCTGAACACTACTTTTTGCAATTGCAGTAAGGGCTGTAATTATAATTGTAGTTGCAGAAAAGTAGGTTTATGTAATTACTGTTGACAATTCCACTCATAATCTGTCATCCAGTGAATTTATATTTTGGTGAATTGAACCAATCACAATCGAATTATACTGGTAATTTCACCACTAGTGAAATTTCCGCGGAAATTTTACGACTAGCAGCGTTGCTTAGAGACAACGTCTGTCAAAATTTTTTGAGTGACAAGTATTTCGGTAATTTCATTATAATTCGAGGAATTGTCATTCCAAATACCATTCGTGACTAGAATTTTACAGGCAATTTTTGCTGTCACGACCACTCTTGCTTGTTGCTTTAGAAAATCGTCAGTCGTGCTGGTCGCAACAAGCAGTCGCGTTCATGACGGCAAAAAAATTGCCGGTAAAATTCTAGTCACTTGTGGTATTACTTCTGATTATTCCACTCATCCAATCAAATCACAGTATTTTGGTGAATTGAACCAATCACAATCGAATTAAATCGAAAATACCACTACCTACTAGTGAAATTTTCTAGAAAATTTTGCGACTAGCAGCGTTGCTTAGAGACAACGTCTGTCAAAATTTTTTGAGTGACAAGTATTTCAGTAATTTCATTATAATTCGAGGAATTATCATTCCGAATACCATTCGTGACTAGAATTTTACAGGAAATTTTTGCCGTCACAAACACTCTTGCTTGTTGCTTTGGAAAATCGTAACTCGTGCTGTCGCACTCGTTACGATTTTCGTCGCAACAAGCAGTCGTGTTCATGACGGCAAAAAAATTTCCGGTAAAATTCTAGTCACTTATGGTATTACTTCTGACAATTAGCTCCAATACATTAAAAAAATCATTGTGCAGCAAATATGTTACGTCTTTGGTACAATACAAAACTAAGAGAAATTAACTGAAAATCAAGAGAAACTAACTGAGATTTAAGAGAAAATTAAAATACATTTCCCATTAGGTAGATCATAAATTATGGATGTTAATTTAAAAATTTTAAATGTGCGATGATTTTATATACAAGGTTTTCAGACCTTGAATTCTATACAAAACTAAATTAAAAAAATTAAGCATAGGTAATTCAAAAATAACCTTCATCTAGGAAAGTTTCCACGGTTAACGTTTTAAAAATATTACACCAAATGATTAAACTTTCACTTTGCAGGGTTGATAATTAGGTACACTTCATACACAAAACCTGTTAATGTCACTGCAATACATTAACAATTGAAAAGAAATTCCACAGAAAAAGTCATGTCCTTAGTACAATTTAAGTCTTAAATGGAAAGTTATTGCAAAAATTTCTGCTAAAAGTTATTAAGAAAATCATAGCATTTTTGCCATTAGATTGGATTATTAAAAGTGTGCTGCAATACGGCAGAGTTTATAAAAGAAGTTTAAAATACACAGGTACCTACGTACATGTCCAAATTAAAAAACTAGTAATATTTTAAAATTAAGGCAAAGAAAATAAAATGAAGTATCTGCACTCTTCTTAGGGAGTTAGAATCATTAAAATTCCATTGCCGCAAACTAAATATTCCAGGACAATTGCCTTCAATGCGTTAAGCTTACGTACGATAATTAAAAAGAATTTAAATGAAAAACTAATTAAGTCATTTAATATTTAATTGCCTAAATATTTTAATAAAAATTTTAAAAATCCTTCTGTACTTCAAACAAAATACAGATTACATTTCAGGAGAAATTTAAGGAAAATAAGACAGCCGGTTTGAAACATCCTAAAGGTGTAAGCTCAGTACGGGACTTATTTTTACTTTGATTTTATAACATCATAACAGTTATTAAGCTTTAATTCACTGTTAATTAGTTAATGCTTTGTGTATTGAAAAATTACATTATTCAAGGCAGAAATACGGGTATTTATTTTAGGTATTACAAAATGTTAAACGGTAAACGGTTTATAACAAACATCATTTGGCAATGAAGTTTGTTATAAAATTACGTATCTCCGCTAGGTATGACAATTTTATACGAAAAAACTTTCTTGGTATGATCGTAACATAACACTAACTAAAATCGAACCCAAACAGGACGTCATTTGTTGTATAAAGCAGCAGGTTCATCTGAATGTTTTGTATTTGATTTGTTATCGATTTATAAAATACCATTGCACCTCTCTATACATATGTACATTGAGGAAAGTTTAAAATTTGATTTGTACACAGTTTGTTCAACAGGTAAACCGCAAAGTATAAAAGTAAACCTTAGTAGAGCTTGTACAGTAAGTTATTTAATCAACTTTGTGCTAATCTTCTCCTACGACTGCAAATTCTAAATTAAATTTAAAAGGGAAGAGAATGGCAGTTAATGTAAAAATTATTAAATTTAACCGGTAAGTAAAATCATAGCAATTTCAAATCCTTTTTTCCTAGGTAACAACTCTAAATTCAATTCCAACTTATTACCACAATCTCAATTGTGTGTGTTTTTATAATGAAGATGGCAAAATAATTTTGTCTGAATTCACAGATTAAAATTGTTAAATTATAAAATTATTGAGAAGTCTCGTGGGTAAACATATCCATGTCTTCAACTATTCGCCAAAAGATAATTTTTTACAATTATTTAGAAAATGTCATCCATTTAGCTTAGTATTAGGTTTCGTATTTACCTAAACAAAAGGCCTTTCTTTTAATTTTATTATACAAGGCTAATTATGAAATAAATAATGACTAAAATACTGTTTCCGCGGGCTTCTACAAAAATCACAAGTACAAAAGGGCCAATAAATTACTGTGGAATATTGAACCTGTTTTTAATAAATTAAAGATACACGGAGAAGATGAATCTTTGGTTATTCCATTACGTTATTGTAAAACGGTTTCTATAATTTGAGAATAAATTTAATTAAGTCTAAAAGCTAAGCGTCGCCTACAACACCATTTTTTAATAAGAAGACTTCCCTCTAATAATTACATAACCTTTAAAGAATTAAAATTGTTGTATTAACCCTCAACGTATTTACTTTATATTAACTGACTATGACCTGCAGTACCAAATCAAAGTAACAATAGGTATGTGAGGGAATCAATGCAATTGGTAATTAAAAGGCAGCTTTTGGAACGCATGTTCGTGAAACCTATATGCAGCATATTCTAGATGTTTAGCCATTGAAATATGATATTGCTTACAAAGCACAAAATGACATTCCTGCACTTTCTCTGTTTGAGTAATAAAAATTTTGCGGTATTTTGTGAGTCTCATTAGTATATTAACGATAACCTTTTATAATAACATTAATTACTATGACACTATTATGCCTAATGTTAGTAATTTAGGCTTAAGTAATATCATTTGAAAATATTTACCTACAAAATGTGTTACAGAAAATAACCAAGATAAAGCTTTCTTGAATACTGAAAAAGGGCATTTGTTCCTTAGGGCCCTGAAATATAATTGGGTTGAAATGAGAAATGCACATACAATACTAGTTATTAGGTCTATGTGGCATCATTCCCATGCTTGTTTTTTTATTCTGTTTATTATTTTTCCAACCTAAGATTCAATTTACCGAAACACTATACAAATATCATTTGCTCACCTAGAAAACCCACTGGCGATCAACACATTGCACTATTCATGGCTAGTATTTTATACTAAGTAGATTCAAAATTTTAAGCATTTTTTAATTTAACATCACTCTCAACTATTCACTCCTATTTCATTACTTTTATTCATATTAAAATGGGTTTCAGGAAACATATTTTCGAATGCTCCGAAATCGCACGGTCCAAAATTGCACCGTATCAAGACTTATTCTTTAGTTATGTAGCAATATCTTCAGCACCGGAAATACTTTTAATGACTTGTAAGAAATTATCCATATAGCAAATATAGCTTGACATATTGTTCCGAGCAATAAAATTATGTGCATTGCTATTTTTCAGGAGGAAACAATATTTTCTATAAAAAAGGACAGCGTTTATTGTTAAGTAATAAGATACCTTCAGCCAAGCACTAACTTAACAATATTGAATGCCACTACATTAAGAAAAAATTAACGTTAATATAGTTTGAAAATGAATGCAGCAAATGGCAACAATTAAAAATACTGAAATATTTAGAAACCCAGAAACCAATTGTTTATTGTATAAAAGAACATATTTTCAGCAACACACTGAAAATTAACAAACATTTGCCTTTTAAACAGTTTGGTTTAATCTCAGTCTATTAATTATTATTCATAACCTTACAGAAATTCCAGCTACAGAATATGTTGTTGTTATTATTTAAGGCGAGACTGTTAGTTTGTCAGTTTTAATATATACTCTAAGATTTACTTTTATAACAATTTCAAAGGTACCTTGAGTTTAGTGTTTTTAGAAAACTACTTTTCGTAATAATAATAAATTTCACAAAAAAGGAAGAGAACTTTGTGTATGTACGGTTTCTTTCTACGAAACAATTGCAGAATATACATATACAGCGTCACCGTTAAAGTCCGCATCATATGGGAATTTTTTTTATTATTTAGTTTACGCAAATTTAGATTTCATGAACAGTTTTTGCTTGGAAAATAATACAAAATGACGTTGACGATTTTTTTTAACGATCGTCTATACCTGTCAAATTCCACATATTTTCAAAAAAATTACAAAAAGTTAGGTTATTTTTCCAAATTTCGAAAAATGTTAAATGAAAAAGTTGTTTTAGACCCACCTACCAAATGTGAACAAATTTGGACAACCTTGATATTTTTCACGTTTTCTTAACATAACAATTTTTTGGATCATTCGAATTTATTAAAATCCGAAAAGACCCGTAAAGATGTAATACACTAATCTGCCAAAGGGTATTTTTTCTGTTCGAAAATGTTTCTAATTGGATTTTTTCCAAAAAATCCAAATATGCTAACTGAATTATGTCATACTTGATGCAAAGTTGCTCTAGTTTCAACATTTCACAGGGAAATTAGCTTTATTCATTTTTATCACGGTACAAAAAGGCATTTTAGCTCAAAAATGTCATAAACCAAAATTCTCAAATCCATTTGCCAATTAATAGATAATAGACCTCCAGTTAATTAAATTAATTTAGCAAGAACTGGCTATTAATCGGCAAATGGATTTCAGAATTTTGGTTTATGACATTTTTGACCTGAAATGCCCTTTTGTACTGTGATAAAAATGAATAAAGCGAATTTTGTTGTGAAATGTTGAAACCAGAGCAACTTTGCATTAAGTATGACATAATTCAGTTAGCATATTTGGAATTTTTTTGAAAAAATCCAATTAGAAACATTTTTAAACAGAAAAAATACCCTTTGCCAGATTAGTGCATTACATCTTTAGTGATCTTTTCGGATTTTAATAAATTCGAATGAGCCAACAAATTTTTATGTTAAGAAAACGAGAAAAATATCAAGGTTGTCCAAATTTGTTCAAATTTGGTAGGTGGATATAAAAGTGAAAAAGAAACAACTTTTTCATTTAACATTTTTCGAAATTTTGTAAAATAACCTAACTTTTTCTAATTTTTTTGAAAATCTGTCGAATTTGACAGGTATAGCCGATCGATAAAAAAAATCGTCAACGTCATTTTGCATTATTTTCCAAGCAAAAACTGTTCATGAAATCTAAATTTGCCTAAACTAAATAATAAAAAAAAATCCCATATGATGCGGACTTTAACGGTGACGCTGTATATGCAAACCCAATTTTAGAAATAATCTCAAAAACGACAAAAGTAAAAAAAGCAACTTTTCCTGGTAATAATAGTAAACAATCAGTACATTTGGAATTTTCTATCATTGTTGTTGTTTTCTCATTACGCAAGAAAGTTAATGAGCTTTTGATAAGTTAACTAATGGGTTAAACCCTTGATATTTCAAATTAGCAAGAATCATTAAGACCCTTAATTTGTCATTAGCTTAGTCCTATTCATACATTAATGACTTCCCTTTCCCTACCTTGTCCCTATAAATTTGGAAAAAAAATCCTTGTAATTCAGTTTCGAATTTGAATTAATTGCGATCGAACTTGTATTCCAACCTTCTTTCAAAGCAGCTGCTGGTGGATATTTAAATTATTTTTGTGGTAAGTTAAAAACTTTGAATATTTTTTCAGACATTGAATCTTTCTGCAACTCATTTACAAATATACAATCTCTAGGGAAAACGTTTTTCGATGTTAACTCAAAATTCATTACTATTAAAAGTGTGCGACTTCCCAGAACAATAAATTTTGTTTATATGGACGAAGTGCCGTTTGAAGGAAAAAATGAATAAATTTCAAACTATAGCTTACTTATAAATGTTCTAAATTCCAACGATTTACAATTTATTTTTGTTAAATTCTTTTAGCTAATTTAATTCGTCGTTTAATTAGTTTAAGACGACTTTGCTTCATTTCAACTAAAACGTTTTATTTGACAGATGGATACCAGCAATATGTATTTCATCTGCTCCGTGTGCCATGAAATGCTGGAGCCACCCATATACACGTGTACATCCGGCCACCGAATATGCGGGAGATGTGTAACAAGTTGTTGTTGCTTAACTTGTGGAATCCCGGTCCAAAGGAATACAATAGTGGAGAGAACTATTAACCAAGCAACTATGTCGTGTAACAATTTCGGGGCAGGTTGTCCCTATAAAGGATCCGCGTCGATGATAAGGGATCACGATTGTTTATATACATAGAATGATCAGTTGTACCCTAAAAATAAGTACGACATGTAATTGGATCGGTCAAGTTGCAAACTTGGCCGATCACTTAAGCCGCTACCACAGCAATAGCTAAAGGTAATTAGAAAATTGAGATTTTTTAATTTAACAAGTGAATAATCAATCTTCTCTTTTGTAGGCGATTGAAGCGTTAGGCGGAAACTTGGAAAGCCCAGGTGTCTTTTGTTCTATTTCTTTTTTGCTTTGTTTTATAAAACATTATAGGTGTTCATTCTACCTGAATGTTTTCCTTGTGTGAATGTTGTGTAAATGGTTCATGTTTTTAAAGTTATGTAAATATATTGGAATGTTTTGTAAATACTATGTATTGTATTCATGAAAACACATATGTGTGGATTTAATAAAATTAGTCTATGTAGTAATTTGATTTTCATTTAATATTCCTATATTGCTTTAATAAATAAATAAATTAACAGATAATGTTCATATTCAAATAAAAGGTACTACCCAGAAAGAAAAAACTAAATATTTGGTCCAATTCAAATTTGAGCGATCATATTCTACAAAAAATGGCCTTTGCATTACGATAACTTGAGTCTCACAGCAATTAGAAAAGTTACTTTATATTATACTCGAAAAGTGATCTATAATTTGTAACTGCTAAAACATATTTCAAGTGTAGTTTTTGATGTTGCGTTTTGTCTTTAAATCATTAGGTTTGGGTAAATAAGGAGAGCAAAATGATGTCGTAGGTACATAACAGTGACCGGCAAAAAGTACGCAACATATGGGAAATTTTTTTATTATTAGAATATCGAGAAAAATTTTATGGGGTTCTGCATATCCGATAACCTAAAAATCGAATTTGAGGTATATCACGTGACGGCGGGTATGGCGGCAAATTAAAAAAAATCACTATGAAGTCGTAAAAAGTGGGGTTAGATGAAAAAATATCGAAGAAAATTATTAGAAAAAGTTGTTTAGAATTTAACGTTAGGCCCATGTGTAAAATTTCAAATATTATTTATTTAAAAAAATTGAAAATCCAATTTTTTGTTAATATTCATTTATTAATTTACAAATACCCAATTTTTTCCTTTTAAATAACTTGATTGAAGTGGAAACTATGTATATGGATACCAATGGAAGAACTTTCTCGTTTTTCCACAATTGATAGGCCTAAATCTAAAAAACAGGTTTTCGCTAGGACGCTCGCTGTTGCAATGGTTTGTATCTAACAGCTGTATAACATTTTTACGAATATTTTTATGACAGAACACTTACAAAATCTAAATTTTGTTGGTTGCGGTCAAAGTTCATCAATTTATAAAATAAAGAAAAATAAAATAGCCAATAAACTAAAAACCACCTTTATGTAATTTTCTTTTTCCTTTTCTTTCTATGATATTTCAGGGAGATGTATTCACGGTTAGCGATAAAACTTAATTATTAGAGAAAAAATTGATCTTTTCTAAGTGCTCTAGCATTACCATATTTCTAAAATTTTTGTACAGCTGTTAGATACAAACCATTGCAACAGAGAGCGTTCTAGCGGAAACCTGTTTATTAGATTTATTCCTGTCAATTATGGAAAAAAAAACAAGAAAGTTATTCCATTGTTATTCAAGTACATAGGTTTCACTTCAATCAGGCTACTTAAAATGGAAAAATGGGTATTTGTAATTTAAGAAAAAAATAATTGCGAAAAATTGCGATTTTTAATTTTTTTAAATAAATACTTGAAATTTTGCACATGGGCCTAAAATTAAATTCTACACAATTTTTTCTAATAATTTTCTTCGATATTTTGTTATCTAACCCCAGTTTTTCCGACGTCATAGTGATTTTTTTAAATTTGCCGCCACACCAGCGGTCACGTGACATACCTCAAATTCGATTTTTAGGTTATCGGACATGCAGAACCCATCCTCCATAAAAGTTTTTTCGATACTCTAATAATAAAAATTTTTCCCATATGTTGCGAACTTTTTTCCGGTCACTGTATAAAGTATTTCATACCTCAGAATTAGTATCTTATGTTAGTCAAGAAAAAGTGTTACCACCCAACACAGAATTATTTTTTAATTTTAGTAAAGCAAATTTTCTTGATATGTGTGAATTTTTTAGTTGTACTACTTGGGATTTTCTTAATAATTGTGTTAATGTGAATGAAGCTGTTGATTTATTTTATGAAGTGGTATATGATATTTTTAATAAAACTGTCCCTAAAAAACAAGCAAATCTAAGAGAAAATATCCCTGCTGGTTTACACCTGAAATAATACATACAATAAAACAAAAAAGTAGATTCAAGAAAATTTAAAAAACCCAAACTATGATACACAATTTAAACGCATGAGATCACTTGCCAAACGTAGAATCAACCTTGCATATACTAACTTTATTAGAAACTCTGAATTAAATATTAAATGTGATCCTAAAAGTTTTTGGGCCTATTTTAGTTAAAAAACCAAAAATCTGGTCTACCAGCACCGATGTTTTTTCTATATAAAGCTCTAATGTCAAATGAAACTGCATGCGGGGGAGACTTTTTTAGTAATAATTACATGCCCAAATCAAACTTCTTGGAGGACACAGAAATTCCAGAAAATTCTGTCAACAGTAATATTGTTTTAAATCATATTACCAATAATGAAATTCAAGCTGCCATTAGTAAATTAAAAAACTCCAAATCAATTGGTCCTGGTAATGTTCCAAGTTATGTTGTAAAAGGTTGTGCTGAATTTTTTTTTAAACCATTAAACATTATATTTAATTTAACCCCTTTGGATTAACGACCGATTTTACAGACAAATTAAAACAATAAAAAACTTTGATACAAGTTTTATTCGTGACGTTTCGATCTTGGTTTTAGATCCTTATCAAACTATAACAATAATTAAAAATTAGTCAAGAAGTAAAAACTAAAAAGGAGTTGTAATAGTAAAAAATTTAAAAATGAAATAATTACCTGTGAGTTAGAAACAACCAAAAAGATTATTGATAAATTTGCTAGTAAACACTTTGGGCCATATTCATAACAAGTGTTTAAAGTTAGATGTTACTAATTACTATAGCAACATATATTAATTATATTGGTTTAATATCTACTAAACCCCTACTAACTTTAAATACTGTTTATGTTTACAAAAATCAAAAGACTCGAGCACCAAAAACTTTATTGCAAACACATGTTGAAATTTAGGATGGTTGGTTAAAACTGAAGTAGAACTTGAAAAGAACAAGATATTAACTAACTAAGGACAGAAAGGGCCCAACCCACATTTTAATTTATCTCCTGGAACGAAACATATACACTAAAAAAGGTTACAAGGACAGAAAATTTTTATTTATTATTCTAAATTAATGATAGCAACAGGATTAAGTTTTTGTGTATTAGTATGGTTGTTAAGTGTTAATTTATTAGATTTAATGTGAAGCATCTCAGAAATTAGTCTTTTAGAAAGATTAGTTTCAGAATCTAAAATTTGTATATTATCCCATTGCATATCATGAGACTGTACCATGCGGTGTAAAGAAATAACATTAGGAAAATTATTAGAAATATTTTTCTGATGTTCCTTTATTCTAGTACGTAAATTCCTCTTAGAGGACAACATATTTAATTTAAGTCTGGCAACCAATACTTTTCCTGAAAAATGGAAAATTGCTAAAATATGCCCCATCCACAAATCTGGCAAAACTAATCATATTGAAAATTTTCGTCCCATTTCAATTCTCTCTGTGTATTCTATGGTTTTTGAATCTATAATCAATGAAAACTTATACCGCCAAGATTCGAATCAGATCTCCTTAAATCAGCATGGATTTGTCACAAAGCGCTCCACACAAACCAGTTTAACAATATTCACGCAATTTGTGTCAGATACATTGCAAAGTGGAAATCAAGTTGATGTCATCTATACTGATTTTCGGAAAGCCTTTGATCAAGCTGATCATAGCCTTTTATTACGTAAGCTTGTCGGTATGGGTGGGCATCGGAATTTTGGTAACTTTATTGAATCTTACTTGTCACACCGAAAAAAATTCATTCACTGTAATAATTCTTGCTCAGAGTACCTTTTTGCCACATCTGGGATTCCGCAGGGGCCCGTTTTAGGTCCATTGTTATTTGTAATCTTTATAAATGATATCTCTCTTTCTATAAAATTTTCTCAATTCTTATTGTATGCTGACGACTTAAAAATTTTTAAAATGATTAGCAATTTCGATGACTTTGAAATTTTATTCCTATTCTTGAATTAGGTGTTTTGTCACCTGTGAATAAAGGCATGTTATTATTTTATTAAGTAAAGCTACTATATTGTAGTATTCGGAAAGCAACTTCCATGTCTTTCATTATGTTTGCTCTCAAACTTTGGAAGAAGGATTATTGGAACTAATACACTGCTCAAAATAAAATAGGGGTCACTTATATTTTGAATTATATGTTGTTAAGGAAAGATCAGATGATGATGACGTCGATAGTGGTCATAGACTCATTTGTCTAGTAGGCTAGTAGAGTGTCGTGTTATTTTCATTTGTTTTACTGCAAATTGTGTTGAATGTCAGTCCAACGACAATAATTTAAGTGTTCTGTTGTAGTGCGATTATTGTGTATTTGCTATTTTAAGAAACAATTACACTATGGAAAATCCTAATGAAGTTGGCCATCATTAAGAAAGACATTTAAATGCCAATGAACGAACCCGTTTTTTATAGGAAGGCCGATCCCAGCGGTATATCGCCAATATCGTTGATACAACGCAGTATGTGGTACCTAGGCTGCTTAAAAGGCATATTAATAGAGCGAATGTTGTTAGAATCGTGCCATCTAAGAAAAACAACAGTTGAGTAGGATCTATTTATTCGTATTCAAGTGCTTCGGAACCGTACATCAACTGCGTGTGTTGTTCAGAAAGATCTTCTATGAACCACTGGAACACTTATTAGTGGTCAGGCAATACGGAATAGACTCCACGAAACTCAAATGACATCTTGCATTCTATCTTTGTTGTGCTACTCATATTGTTTATGTCTTCCTTGTTGCACTCATTAATTTTTGTATGTTTATACTGGTTTTCGGACAATCTGTATACCTGCTGCAATGGTAGAAACTAAAGCATATTAGGGTGGTTCCGTAATGATTTGGGGCTGTATCATAATGCATAGCAAAACTGACTTTACCATTGTACGTAATGGTAGTCTGACGGCACAACGATACATAAACGAGATACTGTATACTCAACTCAGATACGTTATTTTGAATAAGATGTGGACCAAGAATTTGTGTTTATACATGACAATTCTCATC
Source organism: Melanotus villosus (assembly GCA_963082815.1). Lineage (NCBI taxonomy): Eukaryota > Metazoa > Arthropoda > Insecta > Coleoptera > Elateridae > Melanotus > Melanotus villosus. The sequence goes on along the minus strand of OY720419.1, from coordinate 8,906,583 downwards.
CGCATGCTGCCAATGTTGTGCAAAATTATCTTCGAAACCATCAAATTCAAACGCTACCTTGGCCTGGGATCAAGTAGGGGTTAAAACCCGACTAAATCCAGCAATAACAATTCAAGAGTTGAAAATTGCCCTTATACAGGGTGCCCCAAAAGGTATAGTAATAAATTTATGGTCTTGTTAATTATGGTTTTGTGATTCTAAAATTCAAATAAACTTATGTTCTATTATCAACGGTTACTGAGTTTTGGACCATCTTGAACAGCTAACTAATGTTAGGAAGTCCATGATGCCATGATGCCGTTGTGAAATGTGTATACTAGAACAAGGAAATAATTTTGAACAATTACTCTAAGGTCTGTGGCATTTTAAAAGTGTTAATGATAAGTTAATTTATAAAATTTGTGAGTCTAATATCCGCAATCTTTGTACTTAGAAACCTGATTTCTAGCACGTCAAATGAAGTAGTACTCGCTGCTTATCATGCTTTGTTCATGTCTGTAGCCACTTATGGCATTTTGTTGTCAGGCCACTCCCCACACGCTTGCAGAATATTTAAACTGCAAAGAAAAGCAGTGAGGGTGTTAACCAATGCAGGTTTTAGAGACGATATAAGACATAAGTTCGTTGAACTGCGCTTAGTTGCATTACCATGTATTTTTATTTTTCAATGTGCTACACCAGCACTAGGTGAAGGATATCAATTGTTATCCGGAGGTGATAACACTAAATAAACCCGCTACTCTGTTGCGTGGGCGTGAGGTTCCTAAAAGAAAATAGTAGTGCTCACTAAATAGCTAAACTAACGATGTTCCTTGGGCGCCAGTCCTTACTTATAACGTAAACAGCTTCAGTCCGGACCTACTGAAGAATAGACCTCCAAAAGTCAATTGACTTGACAATAAAACGCAAGACTCGGTAATTAACGAATAGGATATATATTAACTCATAAGCAAAACACATACACAAAATTGAAATTGAAAATTAATAATTAAGTTATTAATTCAAAGGACAAATAAAGAAATTAGTAAGATCGTAAACAAACTAAGTTTAAATGTTAAATTTCTAATGAGATCTAATTAAACACAAAAAAAAACTATGAGGAATGTTCAACGCCAATCATGTAACCAAACGAAAGATAAATAAAATAATGTAAGGTTTAAATAAACCCAAATCGTAATTAAACGTACGTAGACTCTCGGAGGGTTCGCAAGGATAATCCTTAACTTAACTTAATAACTAACGCACACGAAGAAAAATGAGCTCAGTTTAATCGTTGGCGCAGCTAAAAAAAAAAACATAATAACACAAGTAAATAATAATAATAATCTTGCAAAACCTGTCAGTACCAAAAATTCAATTACGATATAATATATTAAAAAGAAATAATCGTTGAACCACGAAATTTGAATATTCCTTTTACAAAATCAAGATACAATTTAAACTCCCGTTGCTGTGACTGCAACCACAGTATTAAATATTCGCACTCTGGAGTACGATTTACTAAATGACGATTGAAAGTTTTACTAACACTTTAAATAACAATGCAAACTACAATTTCTGTAAATATTTCTGTTAAACGATTTCAATTAAATTACTAACAAAAATTAAATCTCAAAATTCAATCTACTAAATGTTTAAACGTCTAAATTTAACTAAATAACATAAGATAACCTCCAAATCAAATCTTAAGTTTATCTGACCTTCAACCTCTAAATGTGGGGCGTAAAACGTAAAGATAACGAACTTGAACTCAGGAAAATTCCAGGCTAATAAACGTATCTTCTAAATCACAGGGTAGAATAATTTCTTCGGATTAATTACGAATTCCTCAAAATCGTGGTGTTGAACTAACAGGTGTTTTCTACCAACAAACACGTGCTGCACGAAAAACCAGCACCAACCACAAAACTAAAGCGTACAAGAACGTACGCTAAGGAGAAGAAGGGCCAAAGTTTTTAAATGCCCTTCGAAAAGCTTCTACAAAATGGTCGTTTGACGGTTTAAAAATCCCAATGAAGGTAATGAAGAATGCTTACAATCCAAAACGACTACCGTTCTAAATTCACTAAAGGCCCAATAGGCAAACTAAAAGCATCTCCAATTATGTCAAACCTCGGATTATCCAACCAAATCTTGGATAATTAAATACTAAGACCAAAGTTGACATCCATCCACGACCGATGTTGAACGCAGAAGCAAGCAAAACTAACGAACTGCCAACATAATTCTCTGACGAACCAACCTAAAATTTCTAAAATTCCCTATGATTAAAACCCACTAAGTGAATACCAAATAAGAAGAGAAGCGCCTATGACGTATGCAACTATACAATCCTGACGGAATTGGGAAAGTCTAAATAAAAGAATAACCAGATCAATATAAATCCAATAATTTAACTAAATACGAAAGCGAGCGATTCCTACCGTAACAAATGTCTAATGTATATAAAATCCCATATCGATAAGTACACAACACAATCGAATATACATAGTTATGACACCAGAAACAAGGATCACTTAATGGTGAGTTTCACAAGAACATCTAAAGCCCGTAATGCTCTCAACTACTATGCAGTGAAGTTCTAATAAACTCCCTATTGCCATTTCCAACTTGCCTATCAAAAGCTATGAAACAAAGGCAAAAGACCTGTTAAAGAAAAATGCTTTTTATAGTTACCAGGAATACCTAGGGGTGTACATTATTGACTGCAAATGATATGTTGTAGTGCGATCCATGTATTATTGTCTGATTTTACATTATAATATGTACTAGTACCTATAGTTTGACGATGTAAAAGATCTTTGTATCTTAAAGCATCAAATAAATTTTGATTCTGATTTAATAAAATAAATAAATTTATCCATAACAGTTTATTTGAATTTTAGAATCAAAAAACCATAATTAACAAGCCCATAAATTTATGACTGTACCTTTTGGGACACCCTGTATAGGAATGGCAACGGATTCCCCAAGAAGCAGTTCTGCGACTCATCCGGAGTATGCCTTGTCGGTGTAATACCAGAAGAGATGGTAATACATCATATTTACTAAAATGTAAATCATCAAGACTATTTTTAGTTTCTTTAAATAAAAAAAAATCAAAAGACTTGGGCGTCATTTCGATTTTTGACGTTGTTTAATTTATAAGGCTTCAAAGGCGGCATATTTTTAGATATTTATTAAATAAAATATATATCATGTACGCACATGTTCAAGCAGGATGGATAAAACACGCATTCCGAAGAAGGAAATGAAGTGGATCCCCTGAGAGCGCAGGAAGCGGGGAGGGCCGAGAAATAGCTATAGAAAAGGAATAGAAGAAATAATGAAAGAGCAGGGTATAGAGGCAGGATGTAGAGGCAGGATATAGAGGAAGGAGAGTAGAGAGATAGAGAAAGATGGAAGAAATTATTGGGAGTCGGAAGGCGATCGACGCCTAAAAACAGGGAGGAAAAGGGTGATTCTAAACTACGTATTCTAGTAAAACCTTTACTGTTATCCAAGTTATAAAGCAATATGTGTGCTCTGAAGTTAATGGTATTTATAGTGTAAGAAAGAATTCTATCAAATTTGAACCGAATTCCATTACTAAGTCTCAAAATTATAGGACAAAATAACAATGGAAGTAGATTTGACGAAATTAGCAGCAGGTTAATAGGGCCTTCTGTCTTTCCATATTTGAACAGCAAAACATTATCAACTCTCTTCCACTGCCTTGATGGGCATCAGTTTCGTATTATGGCATTAACAGGTTTTTACATTTTAGTTTTACCTTTGGAATTTCTGTAAATCGATTTGAAATTAATAGGTCCTACCATGTTATATATTTTAAGATCTACTGGTCTTTCTAGTTGATTAAGTAAATCTGGAAGTGTCTGAAGTTAGACATTTCCCCTCTTTTTTTCTCAGATACAGGAAAATGATGTGTGAACACTTCAGCCTTTTGCTTTAACGTTTTTTACCCATTCTGCATTTTCATCGGAGGGAACGGAGCCTTGATTTAAAACTATGATCTTCATTGTTTGGGTTATTATAACGCCAGATATGTTTCCAGTCTACAATCCTGCTGTAGTACTCGTATTTTATAAATATCCCTTTAGGGCCGACCCTTGCGGAAACAATTACACGCCTTAAAATAGTCACTCTCAAACAAATGAGGTCAGTTGGCGAAGAAAATTAAGAATCTGTGCTATGTCCAAATGTGAGGCAATCTGAAAGGAGAAATTTTTATATGAATATGGAAAATTTAATCAGTCAAAAACTCATTTACCGGTTCGCTTAACATTTAACTCGTCTTCTTTGTTTAGAAAAATAATAGCCGACAGCGATCGATATCTTGTAATCTATAAGGTTTCTTTCGACACGCCATATACGAAAGTTTTTTTTATTATCAATCGCTTTATGATAGTGTTTCAGATAATAAATACCTTAGATGTAGTAAATTCGTTTTAATACGCTGTAACTAACAGTTAGCGTACATTCCAACAACTTGATAGGAAATTATGCCGTTTTATCTCAAATTATCCTCTGAAACTACGCATCGGTTTACAATTTTCCAGGACTAATTATGAGCAAAGATGTAACGGTTTTCAAAGTTGTTAGGATAACTACCTGCGTGAATAAAATATGAGTTTAATCGATAATCAATTTTTAGTTTTTAAAGTAAAATAAATGCAGAAATGTAGTAATTCCAAGTAAGAATGTGACTTGATGTTTTTGTAAAATTGAAATGAAAAAATGAAAATGAATCTGTAATTTGAATGCATGTAGCGCCGTATTTATGCTAAATATTAAACGTAATTGTTAATTTTTCTCTGTTAGTTATACGTCAAAAGAAATTTTAAATGAAAGTATTCGGAATAATAAAAACCGTAGTTCTGTCGTAGTTCTTTAAGGCCTTATTGAATAAGTATGGTTTGAATTTCAATAAAAAAAGGCCTGCTCACACTTTGAAAATAATTTTTGTTATTCAGTGTTTTTTACGGCTATTTCCAGTTTAGCAGTGCTATTCATGGCAGGGTGAGTTTATACTGTTCACATGTACGTCACTAAGGAGGTTATATTCCTCTTGTCACTAATTTTACACTGGAAAATTTCTGGTTAGTATGGAGCGCCTAGTAAAGTCCTCTCTGGAGTAGAAGTGCAACCACTTCCGTGGTTCAGAGCCCACGTTAAGCTGTAGGTCCGCTTTGTCTGTAGGTTACTTGACACGTACACCACAGGCATAATATGGAGAGAGGATCGGCAACGCCCTGTAAACGGTACGCCACTCAAAGAAGAGGATGGAGCGCGCATCACTTATTGCATCCGTTAACGTCACTAAAACCACTCACACTCACTCACTCACTCACTCACTTCCTGGTGCAACAGGCCGCAAGGGCCTTGGACCTCCCATTTTGTTTTTCTTTTATCTCTCGTTTTATGGGTCGCGAAAGTCATTCGCATCCAACCCTCCTAGGACCTGTCCTGGTAGGAATCGTTTTCTCTCCATCTGTATGGTTAGTGCTGTACGGTTGCACTCGTACCCTTACTGTTTACTTCTTGCTCCTCCTCCAGAGATTTGGCTTCTCTTATAATTTTTTTCTATTTCCTACGGTTTCTTGCGTTTTCGCACCATCTTGTAACGCCCAACCTTTTGAAATCGTCCTGCACTTCTTCCTGCCCCCGAAGTCGTGAATAATCCTTACATATCTTTATTTTATCTCCATTGATCAGTTCAAAAATTTTTTGTAGTTGTACTATTTTCTCCATAAAGCTACTAGTAGGTTTATAAAGTCCTCCTTCCGATAATTGATTAGCCCAAGTCCAAGATGTGTCATTGTTGTATGCAGTTGGATACCCTACTCATAAAAAAGCGAATTAAAGATAAATCCACATACAACTATCTTTCAGTTTATCCCTTACCTAACGAATAATCATTAAACTTATTTCTTAACTTAAATGCTATGTATCCAGCTATAGTTTCCAATCCATCATATTGTAGTTCAGTTAAGTTAGTAGTACCTGTGTCTACATCATTGTGAGCTTCTTTCTTATTTACCAAGATATTTAAAAAATTTGCAGTCAGGGTGTTTTCTGATGGAGGAGGATTACATGATGCATGGGATTGCCTTCTTGAAGGTATATTAATACCAAATGGCATTTTCGTTAGTGCATTTGAGTTTTCTGGTTCTACATTTACAGCATTCGAGAGAATTATAGATTCATTACGCCCTAGTAAAGTTTTTCGCAGTCTTTATTTAAATTCAAGAGCTTTTGGATGATCATGTAATCCACCTGCTGCTCTCATTATACTAAAAAAGCCTTCTAAATGATCTTGATTAAGTCTGTATGTCAGTATATATGTTATTCCGTAATCTTGCTTAAGATCTGAATACAAATTTCTTAATGACTCTATACTCATCAAAATACCTTTTTGAAATGGCAACTTAGTCTTCCATTTACCTAAACGCATATTGTTTACTAACGTACTCATCTCATTCAAAACTGCGTCTTGGCTTTCCTAACAAATCCCGTAAGCTTTAATTCTCTCTCTACTGTCATTTTCGGCAACTAGAACATTGAATACATCGAACTAGTCGTTCACAATTTTTAACATATCGGCACACTCCATCCAACGTTCACATTGTGCTAAACCTAATGTTCCAAATCTAGCAAGAGCACATGAATTTGTGTGGGAGAATAACTGTGTGGCCAATTTCACTTTTTGACGTTCAGCCTTTTTTTGTGACAAATGATTCACCGTCAGCTAATGAGCTATGTTTAAGTCGGATTTTGAAGTATGGTTAAATAGCTCATGCAGTGGATTTGCATTAATTTACCATCTGATCAGAAATAAGAAAGCCACTGTCCAAAAAATGATTTCGCAATAATTTCATCAAATTAATGTGGAGCATCACCAAAAACATGTATTCGTTTGTGTGTAACTGAAATTTCAAACCAAGGCTTAGCTTCATTGATACCCTACTCATTCCAAAATCCGCGGTTACCTCCACCTAAATCAGTTACTAGACCTACAACTTTATAATTTATATTTTCCAAACTCTCGATTATCTCGAAGACAATGTCCTTTGACAGTTTGCAGTCATAGCTGTAAAATAATTAGTATAACATTTTTAAATTATAACATCTCATAAGTCGTTACTTGTAATAGAGTGGTTGTTTCCAATTACCAAAAAGGCCTCTCGCCATAAAAACTTGCGCATAATTCGCAGGAGCCATGGTACTGTCTTTCTTTTTATCATACTCATAACTTTGTTGAATTTTCATTTCATCAGCTGATATTATGCACACTTTCTGTAAATCAGTAAGGTTTGCATGTTTCATTAGCTTCAAAACAGTTTCCAATATTCCTGGTTCCATTACTACCTTTGCAACCCACTTTCTCAAAGTCGACAAAGCGGGAAGAGGATGGCCTTTTTTTAATAACCAACGATAAGCACGCAGACCTGCTGCATACAAAGCAATAGCACTAGAAATATCTTCCACGCCCCAAGTTATTCTCTTATTCTCATTTTGTAATTTTTTTAATTGACCAGGGCTGAATATTTTTTTAACGGATTCAAGCAAAGCATCGTATTTGTTTGTTTCTGTCCTTAAAATTTTAATTTCATTTTCGTATTTCGCTATTGTATTTTTCAACTCTAAAATTTCATTACTTTGTGTGTTTAATTCTAGGTCTTCGTCTTTTGATATTGAACTGAAATTTTTTTGATTTAATTAAGTGTAATTGAAATCAAGTACGGTAAGATTAACTAAATACATATTTAATTCGATTTGACTGGTATGATTTTGTTCCAAATGAGGTGGTTCGGAAGACAAATCTGTATGCGCTGTTTCAGACTGGGAACAGAATTGCGTTAAAGTTCGTTTTAATAGTCGTTTGCTTCTGTCTGTCGATGGACAACTGGTTTTATCTTTGGGCACATTTAGCGAAGGAACTACATCCGGCTTCAACCTCCTTTTTGTCAAATTATCCGAATCCATAATGTCGTATCTTTTTAAGTAATCGTTCATTTTATATTAAGGCCTGCTCACTTTATTTAGCCAAGACGCAATTTAGAAAGGATGATGGCGCCATTTGTGGGGAACTATACATTTTAAAGGGAAAAATGTATAGTTCACCTGGAATGGCGCCATCGTCCTTTCTAAATTGCGTCTTAGCTAAATAAAGTGGTCAGGCCTTAATATGCAATATTTAATTTAGCTGGCCTTGGATTTAATAGTGAACTTGAGTTATCGAACATTTTTATTTTTTATAGCGCACATTTGATTAAAATAGCGACCATCATTTAGTGTGCAAATTATATACTTTATATTGCGATTTTTAAAACAATAAAAGGAATTTTCTAATATTATATCCAGCAATTTTTATATTTTTATCGAGCATTTAGTACTTTTTTAGTCTGCAAAATGTATTAAATTACCCAATGTTTATTACTACCCTTATATTTTTTCGCTTAGCAAGTAGTTTAAAAGAACAAGAAAATATTATTTGCAAAGTATGAATTATTTTGTGACAGTTTTTGTGGTAACTATGCGTCATAATACTTGTCAACGTCAAAAATCAATATAATAACAGTGGTAACAATGACAACGGTAAACTTACAGTTCTGTTATCTGTTCATTATTTTCCTAGGAACGTACGTGACACTATTAAGTTCCGCCGTCAAGGGTAACTAGAGCCCGAATGTTATCAGCCACTTACAGTCACTGTTGCCATGAATGTAATTAAGGCTTGATTACTTTGCTGGTAGCGAAAAAAACAAGTTTTCGTATTCGGCGTACTTAGGCATAATAACTTTATTCCTCTTCTGCTTCTTTATAACTAGTATTCTATATAAACATTTTATGTGCGAACCTAACAATGGCATTTATAATTTAGGAATAATGCAAGTGCTATGAATGACGTATAACATGCGAACCGCAGAGTCTTCTTAATAACAAGCTTTTGCTATCTAAATCAATATTGGACTTTAAGTCAAAAAATGAAACTAAGATATCAGTTAGCTACGTTTCAGGAGACGATTTCTGCCTTCTTCAGTTTGGTCTCTTACTTGTTTAGTTATCACCTTTTGTCATTTTAAATTGTTGTTCGCATAGCAGAAAACGAATGAAGCCTGATGAAAATAGAAATCACCTGGTGGAAAGTTTTATATTTTTACCTTAAAGTCCAAGTATGGGTTAAAATATTTACAGAAGGTGTCACGACTTTTGAGATTTTGTGTGAATCAAGTGTAATACATCCCTGTTGTTCGAAGTTTAAGCCGGCCTAAATTTGCAGAATCCACGCGAATAATGCCAGATCGGCATATTTTTGTTGTTGACAAATATTTCGGGGAAATCCCAAATATAATGACCAAATTTGGCTTTACGAAAAAGAATAGAAACAACTCAGAGTTTAGCTAGCTTTCCGAACTGTCGATCGTGCAAGACTTCGTTCCGGGCCTTTGGTAGAAAATCCAGCTTGTCTGCCTCTCGTTCTCGTTTAGTTTTGGGAAACTATTTTATTGCTATTTTTAGAGAGGGTTTTATCTTACCGGGAAAATTTAAGTTCCGTGTGAAAGTTTCGTTGAAGTTTAGTGTTTGTTGGTGTACCGTTTCACATGGTTTCGTTTTGGATTAAAGAACCTACCAGTTCAAGGACATCCCGTTTATCTTCGCATCTGCTTCCGGGAAAGGACACCATCACCCTTTCTTAATTGACCGCTGCTATCTCTCACTGGGATTCGAAGCCCACCAATTGCTTCCTTTGGACTTCCCTCATCAAGCCCTCCTCCAGGTAACGATATTTCAGGCTACCCCTTTTACTTACCGGTTGTGATTGCACAAGCTTCAGACCTAATTAATATCGTATACTATTGATTATTCGTAGACAGGCATGAGCTAATATTGTCGGTAATGTCGGTACTTAAGTACATCAAGCATCTTTTTGTTTAATCCCTTCGGGCGAAGTGCTGAAATCTTCAATCAGTGCGTATTGCTTTTTGCTTTAGTGTTAACGATTCAGAAACAGTGCGAACGCTCACGATGATTACCCACTTTTCTATGTTGCATGTTGAAATCGTTTGTAATCAGATTTTTTTTATTAGCACCAATATTATACAATCTGCCCTTGTAGAGGGCAATAAGTATCACATGTGTTTAAAAGTAACATGGCAGTGTTCATTTCCTTACAAAAGTCTTGCGGAGGAGGGATCCAGCGATCCCTCTCCATACATGTTCTTAACTAAACAAGTACATTAAGAGATTAGACATAACAGAGTAGTATACAGTATTACTCAAAACCAGTCGGCAGGTCTGAAGGTTTAAATTTTTTAGTCTTCTTGGTTCGTCTTCTTCGAGCATTAAAGTATGAACGAGTTCATTAGGATGAGCACTCAGTCTGTTTTTGTACTTTTTTGAATAGTTTTGAATTTCACTGACGGAGCACACAGATTACTCAGTATAACTCTATTGGGCACATACCACGGGGCGTTAACGATCACACGAAGCACTTTATTCTGGAAGCGTTGCATGATCTCCACGTTGAACTAGCTTGTTGTTCCCCATAGTGATATTACGTCCAAATGAACTTGAGGGCGACTTTATAAACTAGTAGTTTATTTTTCGGTCACAGTTTAGAGCTTCTTCCAATTAGCCAGTAGAGTTTGCTAAGTTTGAGTGCCAATTGCTTACGCTTGAGGAAAACATGCGCTCTTCAAGTCAGTTTACGGTCAAGATGTAGTTCAAGGTACTTAACATATTCGGTGTGTTTCAGTTGCTGGCCATTGAGAAACACCGATGGACTTAGACTATAACACTGCCATATCGTCGGCGAAGGTAGCTGCTGTGGTTCACCCCGATGTTGGAAAGTCAACTGTGCACAACAAATAAAGTAAAGGGCCTAAGACACTGCCTTGAGGGACTCCGGAGTGTATCGGGTAGAGATCGGTAGTTTCATCTTTACATTTAATGGAGAACTAACTGTCTATCAGCCAGATATGCCTTGATGATGACGTATATTTATTGGGGGAGGAATTTTTTAAACTTGTAGCATAATCCTTGATGCCAAACCTTATCAAATGCTAGCAAGGAGTATAAGAATGCTGCGGAGCAGAATCTGTCGCCTTCAAGATCGCGGAATATTTTGCTAACTAGCCGGTGAACTTGTTCGATCGTTTCGTGTTAGTTTCGGAAAACAAATTGATAGTTTGGAATCATCTTTTGTTCGTCCAATATAGGCTTAATTCTCAACAGTATCAATTTTTCAGGAATTTTCGATGTATGGGAAGAAGACTAACTATATGACTTAATTTCTCCAGGGGGTTTCCCTGGCCTGGGGATCACAACTATCTGGGCTATTTTCCAGAGCCTTGGGAAGTGGCCTATTCTTAGAATAGGATTATATAATTATTTGTGTAAGATAGCGGGTCGCTTTCGCAGATAATTGTTTGCGAAGTTCTACGGTTATTGTATCATATCCCGGAGCTTTTCCTGCATCGGTTTTATAATCTATTACTACTAGTACTTCTTTCACCGAATCAGATTTTTCGCTTAAGTTTTATATTGCGATACATTTGTATTGCGATTACGGGAGCCTAACTGTTAACTATATTTGCCGTAGCTTAATTAAATGTGGCATCCCTCAATCCTCCTTTTCACATAACCTAACATAGAACTTATGAATTTATTTTGTGTCATGATTTGAATATTTATTTACACTCATTAAATCTCATTGTTAATTCACTATTGCCTTTTATTTGTATCTGGTGTTTATTATAATAATTGTGTACAGCCCTGTGAGCCTGCCTACCAGTAACCCAGTGTTTTCTTTCAGCAAGTAAGGCTAAGTAATATCCAGCAGTAGGGTGCAGCCAGCCCAACCCCCTTCGAGACCAGAGGAGCAATCTGCGGTACGTTCCTTGAGACTAACTTGGGTGATTTTGGCAGTGGCGCCCATTTTGCTTCCTGATTAGCGATTTAGCGTTTTGAACTTCCCTTTTTCGACTGCTTGTTAGCCGCGAGCCACAGGACTTCGACGTCCCCTATAAGTAAGTTGTTGTAGAGCAGAATTAGCACGTGGCATGTATTACTATCCTGCAGTTCATTGTTACTAATCCACCGGTTGTGAATATAGTAATCTCTTGTTTCGATTTTTGAATTACAAACGGGATTAGAGTTTTTGCAAAGGGATTGCGTTTGAAATGCCCACCGGATTCGTGAATCCCTTGAGTAACTGTTGTAACCGGGTTAAAAAAGAATAAGGTTAAATGTTTTACTTTTTATTAAATTATTTTTCTTTAGTGCTCTGTTCTGGTTTGAATTCAAAAACTCCAGAAATATCTGTAAATTTCTCTCGATTTTTGGAACTCAGTATTTTAGCCTGTTTCCAAATTCACCGACTTTTGAAAGTTTTTCAATAATCCAGGGCGGTAGAAGCCTTGTTCTTCTTTCTATCTTAAATTAGGCCAAATTCAGAAATTCATGAAGGCACATAAATAATGACGTAAGTTGATTATTTCGTTTGTTTATCCTAGATTTGGTTTAATTTTCAATCATGAAAAAGCTAATAAACACCTCAACTGAACTTTATCTTTTATTTGAGAGGTTGTAATAGCATTCTTGCAGGTAAAAGAAATAAAATTAAAATTACTTTTTTGGAGCATTAGAACCAGTTATTTAAAATATCGTTAACAAAAAATTTCTTCAATTTTCACAGTTTGTTAGAAGCTTGAAGTAAGCTTGAAAATTTCCCTCAAGTTGAAGCACGCGGAAAATCTAGCATTCTAACCCCTTGCTAAGTTTGTTTTGCCACGTTGTCGATTTTCTGTAAAAGAGACCCTTTAACTAGTGTTTCAAATATACGTTGCAAACATCAATCATCAATCATTTTTGTTCCACTTCGTCTTGTACCCACCAATTATAAACTTTTTCAATTTCCTATTTAATTAACAGCTGACACAGTTTTTCAGAAGTTCCTAACAAATTACCTCTCATTATACCAATTTATTTTAGTTTAAAGAAGTGATAAGTTAACGGTTTCCTGAAATGCTTTTGAATAAATAACGAAGGCTTTTAAAATTAATTGGAGATGTGTACGTTTGGTTTAGTCTATGTTTGAATCCAACGATAATCAGTCCTTTATTCTTGGGCATAAAACCCAACACTTTAGCAAGAACAGGCTTTAGCAAAGGGTATGGAATAATAATTAAAGTAATTAATAATCGTTTTAGATGAACCCTTTCTGGCCCTTCTTAAGTAATTAGAAAAAGCAGTATTAAAGAAGTATTTATTCAAACATAAGTAACAGTTTTAAAATAAGGATTGAAAAGCATAGCTTGCTGCGGTTGATAGGTGAGTATAACAAAATCAGTGCATCCATAAAGGTTTCTAAAATTGTATTAAACCAGTTGTCCTTTATTTAAGAACTTTGAAGTACCTATAAGCTGTGGTCTAAGTACGTAAAGTCGTAAATAGAATTAATTTTAATACAACATTCAAAAGCTTACAGAACACCTTTTACTATACCTAATAACTTGACTTTTAACCCAGTCAATTACTTGAAAGGATTTTAAGGACTGATTTTAATTAATTAATTTCTCATTTATAATAATTTTACAAAACTTCTACTGGCAAAAGCGTAGCTGAAGAAGATTATTTTCTCAGCAATATTCGTTGATCTTCACCAACATTTAACTTTCACATAACATTCTTAATTTTAGATTATAAATATCATCAACATGGAGGATTTCGGCAAAGAAATCTTAAACTATCCTCTACGTTTGCTTAAATGGGGCGGACTGAGTCCACTACAAAATAGAAAAATATTTTTTACAGTTATCACGTTGAACTCTATTTATACCTCCGCTCTTTTACTCTTGGTGATAATTCAGTTGTTTTACCTGTCTGAAAATAAAGTTATTGTCATTGTACAGACCTGCGAGGCATTTGCAGCATTTGGACAGGTATTTATTTGTTTCTAAGTTTTCCACATTAATTTATTTTATTGCTTTTCAACTTGCAATAAAATGCCTGTTCGAAGTTAGACATTTTTATTCTGCAATTAAAAATAATTCGAAGAACAGTTATACCTATTTAAAACTACGTAATAGTTATAGCTTATACTTAGAGATTACGAAATCCCTGTGGTACAAAGAAGAACAGAAGGGTTTCTTATGTTTATAGTAGCAACCTGAACCTAACAATTGCTGAAGTTAAACTTAAAACTTAGGTTTTACCTTTTTCTATGTCGAATGCCATATAGGCGTTAAATATAGCGATCAAATGCCATTTCTGAACGATTCTAAAATATTTAAACCACGTCGATGTACAAACTAAAAGAAAAAATAACTAGATTAAATCATATTTTCTGAGTTTAGTTTTGATTATCGTTTACCTGGTAAATGTTGTTTATGCTATGGTTTCCTGTTACATTGTGTATGCTTGGTTTTTGCAAAAAAATCTGCCCTTTAAACTCCACTAAAATCTATTGATTTATAATATTTTCACCTTTATTTTACTTAATACGATATACATTTTCTTGGAACGCTATTCTGGCCTTAACAACTCGCCACTTGCCTTTTTGTGCAATTCTGTCAATGGAAAAAAAGCAGACTATACTTCATTTACGCAGAATATTACTAGTGCAACGAGAATGGACTGAGTCGAGAACCTGAAAGATGACAAAAAAATAAGTTAAGCCCGACTAGAATATGCAACAAACAAGGTAACGGAATCAAAATTGTAAATAAACAATGAAGAATCGTTACACAATATTGTAATGGGGTGAATTAACATACAAGAGAATTACGTTGAAGCAAAAGAAATCAAAACTCAAACTCACAAAAAAGAAAGTCAGAGATAACAAAGCGGAACAAAAGAAAATTTTGCCCTCAATTATCGAATAGGAGGGTAAAAGAGAAAGGAAGAAAGATACATTAATTTCTAAAGTGCCTTAAATGCCCTATTCATAAAATGTATACTTTTGGAGCCAATATATTTTCTTTAAATTTTAGGACAAGCTTTGTTTGGCCGCATCTACGCCAAGCTGCATCTTTGGATTTAGGTAACTCAGGTCGAAATACTTTAATTTTTGTCTGAAAAATGTCGTGTAGAAGATTGTTGATATAATTTAGCGACAGATTATAAAAAGTAATAAAAATAAAATAATAATAATAAATAATACAGACTGTTCAAGGAAGAATCTCCATTTTTCTCTTTTGTTGTAACTGGAAGAATAACAAGCGTTTTGAGTAAACTTTTAATAGAAAATGTACCTCAGTGCATTGCAAGTAACAACCAGTTTATTTTAGTTTTGTCGGGGTGACTGCAATATCTTTGATTAAATCCTCTTTAGAATTAGTCCTATGACCGCTGCAACAAAGAAAGCAATTTAATGCTAATGCTAACTGTTTCCATTGAAAATGCACTGAAATGCAGAATATGTATAATTACAAGAGTAGTGGAAACAATGTCTATGTCTATAGAATACTTTACATGCTCACCCCAGTGATATGGAGGGAAGACGCGCTCTGCAAAGGGAATGCCAACTTCCGAAAAAGAAAAACTTCCACAAATACAACCAAAAGATTTTAAAACCTACGTATTATGGATCATCGATGTAGATGTTGATGTACCTTGTATCATAGAAAACAGGAGAAAGGCAGTATAAGTTTTTCAAAAATGAATATTAGAAGTATTATGCATTATACCACCAAAGATTTCGTTGGTGAGATTTTTGATACGGAAAAATTTAAAAACTATCACATCTTGCGTCGCCAAACAGCCGGTAGATTATTTGGCTTACAAAATTCTCTATCAGGGTAGGGCAAAAGTCCTTTGGATTTAGCAAAATTCCAGTGGAAGAGTTCTAAATAGCAACATCAGTCGATGCAAGTCCAGATAAATGGCACCCATAGCCGTGTATTTCGCTCAAAGATGTGGCATGAGTCGGTTATTTAACAAACAAAAGAATTTTACATCGGGTTAAAAGAATTCCCAGATTTTTGAGAACAAATGCAAAAATAATAGGGCACCTAGACCATATCTGTAGACACAACAACTTTTTTTTAACAAATATGAAAAGCTAGGGTATAAACGCCAAATTACATTGCAAGAATTAGGAAGTACAGGCATTTGGTCTCGGGAATAAACGAAAACAACCATCAAATACAAGAAATAAGAACACTATTGACGATAACTGGAGTTGCCTTAGCCAGAATGTTATGCAACCTAAATGTAGAGACCGTTTTAACTATATACTAATACCTTTCTAATCTTTATGAAGGGTAAAGAAGCAAAGACAAAATACAACCTTTTTAACTGTGAGTTTATTGACATATGTTAAAAAATCAAGGTAAGAAAATCAATAAACAAATGAAGAAGTCCTAGTATTAAAAGAATTCGTAAGTACAGATATTTGTTCCTAGTTATCAATGAGAACAACCATGAAACACGAGAAATAAGAACATCGATGGAGGTGGTGGAGCTGCTTTTGACAAAATGTAATGCAATCTAAATATAAAGATCTGAATTGGCTTTGTGTAATGTTGTCTTTCCAATCCTTCTATTTCTAATGGTGGACAATAAAAGAAAAACAAAATCCGTGCCTTTAAATTATGGTTTTATGTTGAAAATATCGAGGTAGAAAAAGATAATAAAGGAAGAAGTACCGGTAGACTCGAATAAGGAACCATACTGAATTAACACAAACAAAAAACGATAACTGGAATATTTCGACCACGTCATGAGAGGTATAAGTTTAGTATAAATGTACCGGCACTTGCACTCCGCAAGACAATTGCACAATCGCCTATGGTATTATGGTATAGTATGCTGCAATTAATTGCACAGGAAAAAAGATTAGGAAAGAGTATGAAGACATACAACACATGAACATGGTTTAATTGCTCCCCCATAGGTTTACTCAACGTAGCAGTGCCAAAAATTCAATTTACTGTTGGGATAGGCAATCTTCGTTAGGAGAAAGCAATCAAAGAAGAAGTTCAATTCCGGAGGAGTAATCGAAAGGCCAGGGCTTGCTTATGTAAAGCAAGATCTAAACGATGTCAGGCATACATTAGAAAAGCATAACACTGACGAGCGGGAGAGAGTACAGTAGACAGACAAACGAATGAATCGACAGTAACACGAAAAATGACCAAAAGATAGACAAGCATATAAAAAAAGCAAAGAGACAATTCGTCAGACAAAGAAACGTTAGACATACAAAGAAAAAGATTAAGAGAGAAAACGAGAGAAACTAAAGAACAACGTGATCATCTGAAAACATAAAAAGTAATTTATTTCAAATTCTTGTTAAAATTTTTAGGGAAGGTACCTACCTCCTCTACCTGATAATTACCGGAAAACGTGAATCTATAATCAATAATTGAAACAAATACTTTTGAATTATACATATAATGAAGGTTGTTTTGAAGGTTCTAATTTTTTAGGAAGTAATAATTGTTGTTTTAATTTCTAATTAATTCTAACTTGTTAATGTAATGCTTGATGAATTTTTCAGTGCTTGTTTAAGTCACTTGTAATGGCATTCAAAAGGAAAAAATTTCGCCAACTCATTGCCGATACCGAAAAATTTTGGAAAACTGATAGATTCGACAAGCATATCCGCGAAGAATTGGAAAACATCTTCAAACGTACACTACAAGCACAACATTTTTTCCTACGTGCAATATACGTTGCTGTATTTCTCATTATGGCGAATATTTATTTTACAAAACAGTTGCCTATAGGTGCATGGACTCTGAAAAATCAGGATAAATTATATAGGATTTTCTTAATCGCAGAAGAAATAATTATGCCATATTATAGTGCGATACTCGTTGTTGCGTATGATTGTTTTTATTTGAGCATGTGCGTTCATCTCTCTGTGCAATTTCGAATGCTTCGGTATTCTCTCCAAAATCAACGGAAGTACCAATCCGATTCCTATACCAAAAGGGATGATAAGGAGTACCTAAACACGCTCATTTCCTGTATTAAACACCACCAATTTCTGTTAAGGTAAGAAAATATAAAAATGTTCGAACAAAAATGCTACCGTACCTTTTTTAAAGGTTCTCTACAAACCTGAAGGACGCATATTCGCCAATACTGCTCGTTGAATATTCTACCAGTGCAGGAGTGATTTTCGCCGAACTATACACTTCATTTAGAAGGTAACATTTAGCTGTAGGGTTGTATTCAGCGTAGACAAGTAAATTCCCTATTCCATTGCTATCTGCAGAAGCTGTATTCGTAGAAGAGGGAGTTAGGTGCTGGTAATATTACTAAGCTTGATAGTTTTGTGAAGATTTATTCTGATGCTTAGTTTAAGCCGGCTCAAATTATGTCTTAAATCAATGCACAGTAAGGCTTAAGCCCTTAAGTAGCTCACAAAGGCAAATCATTTGGTATAAAATTACTTAAATAATACATTTGCTTTGGATATCATTCTATTTCTTTGTATAAGGAAAACTGACAGCCCTTAAGCCCAACATTTAGGCCAGCTTAAGCTAAGAACTGTTTAAGCCTGCACCGAGGTATCGGACTTTAATATGCAAATACTTCATTAAACAACTATTAGCTCCTAAAACACTTAAATCTTTAATTAACTAGTTATTTGTTACAGCCAAGACATATTTACATTCATAAGATATGGTGTTGGACTTATATGTATCTTATCTCAGCTGTCGTTATACTGCATCCCTTTAAATTATATTGCGGACGAGGTAAGTAAAATTTCGTGTGTATTCCAAGGGCTTAGAACAATTACACATTAATTATTGTTTACACAAACCTGGGGACTGCCGCCCACAGCTCTGAATCTATTTTTGAAACCTGAAGGCCGTCACGTAAAGAAGAAGACTTTATTTACAAGGCAAGGGACGAGAATTGAAAATTGAAACCATACAATCATACAAGACAGATCCATCACTTAACTCCCATGACCTCCAGTTTATCCTTATCACAGCCAATACCAATTCAATAAAATAAATTAACAAGAACATACTTATTTGTGGCCCATATTTGAGTCTCAACATTGCTACTTCCTTAGGGAGGTAAATTCACATTTACTTCTCTAACATCTTGATCACCAACATAGAAATGGAAAATCAACCTCCTTTTTAATATGACCTCATTTCAAATTGACAAAGGTTGGCGTTTTATAGTGGAGGCGAAGACGATTTCGACTTTTAGGGTGGCAGAGACCTGCAGTTGAGGAGTTGTGCAGATATGCCACTATTCGTCTGCACATGCAATCATACAAATGCATAATTATTAAAAACCTATTATTTAATTTTCATTACCAAAATTTGAATTGTATAGGTACCTCAATTATATGTTTTCAACAGGCTACCTCAGTTACTCAAGGAATTTACGAATCCGGTTGGAATTTCAAACAAACTTCTGCAATAAAAACAATAATTCCTTTAGTAATCCAAAGATCACAGAAAGAAATTATATTTTCAGCAGGTGGTTTAATAGATATGAATTGCAGGACGGTATTGAACGTAAGTTGCAGATCTTTGATCAGAACAATGAAGATTGTCCCATAATAAAATATTAATTTTAGGTTTTAAGAATCTCATATTCTTTGTGCACCGTGATGAGAGCCATGGATACTATGGATAGTCATAATTAGTATTCATCTTTAATACGGTGTTATATTGACATGTCGAATTAAAGTAGTAACAATTTCAATATTCATACAGGTAGCACCTGATCATTAAATAAACCAGTTATATTAGTATGTAGTTAAACATTACTTTAGATTCGATCCATCGAATTCATCAACCAACGCCCTTAAAAGGCTTAGGAAGGATTTCCTTTAAGAAGGATGGTTTGACACTAAAGAAGGGAAAATGACTAAGACAATTTTTCAAATCTAAAAACAAAGGTTACTTAACGTATTGTCAGATTTTTTCCTTCTTCTTAGGGTGGAATACCCTTACAAGGTGTTGTAGCATATATAGCATATGCCATATGTCTGTGGGGTGTGTGTGTGTGTCAAGTGGCCTACAGACATAGGGAACCTCAGCTTAAGGTGGGCTCCGAACGACTTCTACTCTAAAAGAAGTCTTTCTAGGCAAAATACCTCGGTGATTTTCCATTGCCTTCCAAGCGAAGCGGTAGTGTGTTTTCGGTGTACGTGTGTGTGGCCCTGGGAATCGACGAATCGAGCCATCTCAGTGGTCAGACGCACTCTGAATCAACTGAACCACGACCACAAGCAGATACCCAAGATCCGAAAAAATTAAAATATTATTCGTTCCGATGTGTCAAACTCACAGCCTAGGTTTTTCATAAGCTTATAATTACAAACCTCTTAGAAACTTTCCATGGAAATTTGAACAACACATTTAGAAGTATTTTTATGAATTTTCGAATGCGGAGTAAAATATGGAATTACGAGTAATTGCAATGAAAAGTATTTCATGCAGTAAGGTCAGATGGGGTAAGAGCACTCACTTTTTGGGAAATTGATATTCCGTTCTACATACAACTAACAATAGAGATTCAATTCAAATTCTAAAAATAGTCAGTGAAAGACTGATACTTAGACAAACTGTAATTGCCTCGACAGGGACGTAAATAATATAACGCCTTGATGAGCAATTTTTTTTTAAACAGTGTCAAGGTGTGCACTTGTCCCTTGAAAAGGGGGTAAGTGCACTTTTCGCTAGAGATTCCGTATAGTTATAACATGCGATCGAAAAAATTTCACCTCAAGTGGGCTATGAAACATGAAAACACAAAATTAGGCATGTCGACTTTTAAGTCATACAAATGTCGGCTGTTGTTTTATAGGTTATGTGAGGTGTGTGAGGTTATGTCACTAATTCTATTAAACACAGAATTCAAATCTGCCACCAAGAAAATGGAGATCACATAACTTACCTACTTTAAAATAATTTTCCGTTAATCACATTTTTCTGTTCAATTTTTATTTAGTAATTTTAGTTTTTAGAATAATTTAATCTGCTCTAATTTTTACCAGTTAGGCGTGGTTTTAGATTTAGTAGCTCTAATGGCTTAAGTTGTATGACCTTAGCAAAGACACGATTTATATTTTTCATGGCAAACTTTGAGGTGAAATTTTTTCGATCTCACGTTAGATACAATAAAATGACGGGAAAGAGCAACATATTAGAGGGTTTGCTGTATTTTACCATAGTGCTCATATTTTTGTAAGGATAAAATTAATATATATATAATATTTTTAATTACACCAGTTGATAATCCTACTACAAGAGCTTGCATTATTGTTCAAAAAAATAAATTTTATTATTCTTTCTAAAAATAGACAACAAAACTTATATTTTCTCTGTTAAAGGGAAACTAAAACAATACAAATAAATTTAATATAGGTTTTCTATGGCATCAAAGTTGATTGGAAAAACGACTCTGCCTCGTCTGTCCACAGTTGGCTTGTCTAAAATTCTGACAATGTACTCACTAGCAACGATGTCTACATCTTCTTGTTGAGGCCAAACAAAAGCTTTCTTGCGACGTCTTGTAAATTTTATTATCCAATCATCATCTTCTTTACCAGTGATTTGCCCAACGTAGTGATTTATTGACTTGTAGGTAGCATATTGCACTAGCACCCATTTTTCTACCTCTAATATACAATCTTCTGCTGCTTCATCGGCTTCCTCAGGATCGAAGTTATCTTCAGAGTCCACATAATCAACTGGTATATCAGAATCGCTGGATTCAGAAGTAGTCTTTCTAACCATTGATTTAGAATTATTTTTCATAACCTTTGATTTACCTTCTGCAGCCTGAATTCTTAACTGAGCTTCTTCTGAGGTTAAAATTACTGAACCAGGTGCAAGGCGCTTTCGCGTAGCTTTGGGTGGTTGCTTTGTTTGTTTTACCATATTCAAGAGTAACATCTCAAATTATACATTTGATCTTGGTGTTTCACAAGTTCCCTCTGTAGCTTGACTACTAGATGCTGAATTGGATTCTCGCTTCTGATGACTGCTTGTATCCGATGAAGTTGGTTCTGGTTGCAAAGCGGCTTTTTCTGGCTGATTGGCGGCGTTTTCGAGCTGATGGTGTTGTTCTCCACAACGTTTCATGGTATCGGGGCAAAATTTTTCTTCCGGAATGACAGATGGATTGTAGGGGAAAATCCCACCTTTTTTGAAACCATTTCGCACAACTTCGTAATTTAGTTCTTGCCGAGTTCTTTGAACCATGATAGAAAATTTGCATTTTAGAAATCTTGACTCCCACATTGTGCCTTTGCCAGGTTACTACTTTAGCATCCCACTTGTCCTTTAAAGGCTTGAATACAGCAAGGTCGAGTGGTTGGAGTAGATGTGAAGTATGTGGTGGGAGTTTCAAGATAGTTAGTTGCTCCCTAATAGCCAAATTGATTACGTCGTGGGTTACATAGGTACTATGCCCATCGTATATCAGTAACACAGGCCACTCTGGCCCCATGGCTGGTATTAATGACTTTTCAAGATAATTGTAAAAATCCTCGGCCTCCATCCACCCATTTTTCGTGGCTGCGTGTGTAGTTCCAGGAAATATGGCCTGTTCTGGTATCCATGAACTCCAGAGATTTTTTGCTTGGTAGACTATGAGTGGTGGGGCTTTTTGCCCCGATGCACTAACAGCTGCCAATATGGTCGTATTGTCCCTACCAGAACTACTCACTGTTCTAGAAGACTTTTTACCAACCCCGCCAACAACTTTCGTTTTTGTTGGATCTAGACATAGACTTGTTTCGTCTAGATTCCAAATTCGACTAGGTTGATTACTCAAATTGCTATCATCTAAGGTGCGTTTTAGGAGTTCAAAATATTGATATATGACAAAAGGGTCTGTCATATTTTTGCGTGCATATTCTACGTTTTGTGGTTTTTTAATAGATAGTCCATGACGCTTCTTAAAACTAAGAAACCAGTCTTCGCCAGGTTTACTGTTTTTGAAAGGAGTTGTAATTTTATTCGCGTCAACATATTCACACACAACATTTAAAACTTCTTGCCTACTTAACCCAAACCCCCATTTCTCCATTTTTTTCAAACTGTTCGCCAGAATGGTTTCATGTTCCAACGGAATTGCATTTGGTCTTCCGTAGGTAGAGCTTTTTTCTCCGCGCCTCCCCTTGTGATGATCTCTAATTGTAGACAGTCGAATGTTATAAGTAAGGGCTGCCCGTTTTGGTGTCAACAATTTTTGATTAATTTCAGAAAGTGCCCTCTTAAGTGTTTCTTGACTGTAACTGCTTCCACGCTTAGTTTTTCTAATATAGTTTCGAACTATTTCCGAAAAAAAAAATAGCCGAGGTAAGTGCACACCAATCTGTGTACAGAAAATGGTGTCTTCAACTAAATGCCAGTAAGTGCGAAGCAAAGCTTTTCACGCTAAGGCGACTTATTTAATAACCCACCAAAATTAGAAATTAATCGACAAGAGGTAGAATGGAACCCATCAGATCAGGCAGTAAAATACCTAGGAATTCACATGGACCGAAAACTAACATGGAAGATACATATTAACAAAAAACTAAACGAGGCTTATGTTCGACTTACTAAATTATATGCAATCATAAACCGAAAAAGACTTAAGATAAAATGTGGGTGCTTAGTATATTCATCCATAGTGCGACCAATATTAACATATGGTGGAGTTGTATGGGGTGCAACATCAAAAACTAACTTAAAAAGAGTGCAAGTTTTTCAAAACAAAGTTCTGAGAATAATTACTAGTGCTCCGTGGTTTGTCCGAAACTCCCAAATACACGGTGAACTGAACATACCAACAATTCACAGTTTTTGGAAACTTGGCGAGGAACTTTCACGACAAACTGGCTCAGTGCCCAGGCGCTACACATTACAACATTGGCAACAGATACACGCACAAAAGACTAAAGCGTAAATTACCTCAAGATGTGGTACTTTCTTCTCCTGAAACCAGTGATATGGACAATTAATCTTTAATAGTTATGAATTACACATTATAACAATAATAAGATAGGTTTACTAAAACATGTACCACTTTTAGAGGAGGAGCTTTTGAGCCGTCCTCTATGTTTTCAGTTTTGACACTATTGTAACTAAGTTATGTATAGCGCATAATCCGCTGAGCTAACTACAAATTCAAATTTAAAAAAAAAATCTTTTAATATAAGCAGCTTCTTGGTGTCACTCGAACATATCTTGCCTGTTCCAAAAACAACACAAATTAAAAGAGCTACGCGGTAGAGAGGTAAAACAGCAATTATCACTTCGTCGCCATACCAAAAAGAGCTAGAAGCTACACAAGTTAATGCAACTCAAGTAAAAATGAAAGTCGATTTTAGTGCAAAGTCTGAAAAGAAATGGAAATCAAAGAAGATAGTAAAACGCCAGAAGAATAACACATCATCCGATGAAGAGGAAGATGCGCAATGTTTGTACTGCCATTATTTTTATTCACAATCTACAGAAGGCTGGATTCAGTGCTCAATTTGTAAATTATGGGCACATTGCTCGTGTGCTGGGGTTGTGGATGAGGATGAAGAAGCAATTTTTATTTGTGAACAGTGTAAACTGTGATTAATATAAAAATGAACACTTATTTTCTAAAAATGTTAGAAGTGTTCTTTGTTTAGGATTTTTTGATAAGTTCTGTTCATTTCTTTTTGGTAACTTTTAATTTTTGGTACACCAAAATGTTATATTTTTAAAAATGACCATTTATTTTTTTTTTAATTTAGCCATACGTATTTCATGTTTTTATTTTTTTAGATATGAGTTCCTTCCATTACTTTTAGTTAATATTAATATATTATTAAATATTAAGATTACAAATATTGGATTTTTGGTACTGGTCCGTTTTGCTTGCTTTAATGTACCATTTTTCCTTCAAGTGCGGGTAAAACGGACCATTAGAATTTTTTATATTTTTGTTATTTAATAGAAAGTTATGTATAGTCTTATTCTGTTTAATAAATTTTTATAAAAGACAAACTGTTAGGCAATTGCTGCACGTTTTTCGCTTTTACATAAAGTTATTTTTTAGAGAAAAATTATTTGATTTTTTTAAAGATGCTATTTTGCCTTCACTTCCCCTACATAAATCAAAAAATTATGAAGCAATTAACAACATCCCGTTACGATAAGCAGAGAACTATACTGACAATTGGCTCAAATAACTTAAAGAAAGTCATTTGAATTGCGCAGAAAATATGATACGTTTTTGGTACAAAATAAAACTAAGAGAACCTAACTGAAAATCAAGAGAAACTAACTGAGACTTAAGAAAAAATTAAAATACATTTCCCATTAGGTATGGATCTTGATTTTGAAATTTTAGATGTCGTGATGATTTTATATACAAGGCTGTCGGACCTTAAATTCTATTCAAAATTAAATTAAAACAATTAAACATAATTCAAAAATAACCTTTCCCTTCTATGAAACTTTCCACGGTTAACGTTTTAAAAATATTACACGAAACCTAACACTTTCACCTTGCAGGGTTGATAATTAGGTACACTTCTTACATAAAACTTGTTAATGTCACTGCATTACAATAGCGAAACATTACATTAACAATTGACAAGAATTTCCACAGAAAACGTCATGTCCTTAGTACAGATTAGGTCTTAAATGAAAAGTTATTGCAACAATTTCTAGTAGAAATTACTAAGAAAATCATATCATTTTTGATATTAGATTGAATTATTTAAATGTGTGCTGCAATACGCGAGAGTTTTTGAAAAAAGTATAAAATACATATGTGCATGTCCAGATGTCCACTTAAAAAAAACTAGGAATATTTTAAAATTAAGGCAAAGAAAATAATAGTAGATTATTCTAGAAGTAAAGAAGAGTGGTCGTTTTTTAGCAAGCGGAAAATTTTTGATTCACGGGCGTTAGCGAGAGAATTAAAATTTCGACGAGCTAGAAAACCATTTTCTTACGCGTTGAATACGCCATTTTTTGAATACTTAATGGAAAAGTTCGAATGAAACTAATTTTCTAGACAAATTTGTTAAATTTAACAAGTTTATGTATGTACGACAACATTGCAACGCTTTAAAACAACTGCAACACGTGCATAGTAACAAGTAAACAAACAAAATAATTGCCAAGAGAAAATGGGTGTGTATTACTGTATTGCTAAGGAGTAAAGTGTTACTAATAAGTAAAGTGTTGTTTGTTAACGATTAAAGTGTTGCTAACGATCTACTATTTTCTACATATTAAAATGTACGCTTTCCATTAAGTACCTACACAAAAAAATTAAGTATCTGAACTTTTCTTAGGGAGTTAGATCCATTAACATTCCATTACCGAAAACAAAACATTTCAGAACAATTGCCTTCAATGCATTAAGCTTACGCACGATAATTAAAAAGAATTTAAATGAAAAACGAATTAAGTCATTTAATTGCCTGAATATTTTAATGGACATTTTAAAAATCCATTAACTTTACAATGCGAAATATATGCGGAGAATAAGGCAGATTCAAAAGGCTGCTTATACAAATTCCAAAATTATAACAATATTACCATTTAATCAAAAATCCACAATCAATAAGGCTACAAATAAAAATTGATATTCACTTTTGATTCCTAAAGCTGCAAAATGTAAATACTTTCTTAGATAACATTTATTAATTATAATAATAATTGGTACTATAATTAGAATCTTCGATACTTCCATCTTAAGTAAGGAGAATAGAAAGAATTTCCACAAAAAAAATGTCAGGTTCTTAGAAAAAATCAAGCGACTTAATTTAAGTATATTTTACGAGAATTCTCGAAGGAAGAATGAAACAAAAGCACAAATTCAAAAAGTACGAAAATGGAAATATGATAATTATATTTAATTAAATATAATAACTAGGATCAATACAATTTACCTATATAATATACCTCGTAGAATATTAAAGATATAAAAATACAGCGATATCATGCGGCGTTGCATACGACTTGATTTTGAATATGTTTGATATTGTCATTCTCCCCGGAAGCAATTAAAGTTTGAACACCTTATCGTGGCACTAAACAGTAGGACTTTCAGTTAAAAAATTAAATAAGAAATTCTTACAGACCTAAATATAAAGAAAGTCGAATCAATATAAAACAAATCGTGTTCATTCAAAGATTCAAAAAATAACCTCTGCTTTCTTCTGGAGGGTCGATAAATTGTAAAGAGAATGTCGATCAGCTGGAAGTCATTGCTACTATAAACAACGAATTATACTGACAATTAACTCCAATATAATAAACTTAACTTTTGTATTGAAAAGAAGTTGCACAGAAAATATGTTATTTTGTACAAAACAAACTTAAAAGAAGCAAACCAACTGAAATTTAAGAAAAAATTAAAATACATTTTCCATGAAATATTAATATGGTTTTTTAAATGTGTGTTTTAAATGTGGGGATGATAAATTCAAAAATCCGACACAACACAAGGTACGATATTTCTTCGACATTTCTTACATTCACCACTTATTCTAGTATAGTTATTTCGACGGTTTAGTTCTAGAAATTAGATATGAGAAATGGGATTATAATAACAGTTAAATTTTTAAAAATTAAATGCAAGTATAAAATAACTAAAATATTCCCAGTTAGGAAAGTTTCCACCGTTAAAATATTAAAAATATTAAATAAAATTATTGCACCTTCACTTGTAGGGCTGATAATTACGTATACTTCCTAAATAAAGCTTATTAATGCCCTGCATTACAATGACGAAAACATAATAACAATTGGAAATAATTTTCACAGAATACATACGTCATATTCTTAGTATAGAATAAGCCTTAAATGGAAAGATTGCAAGAATTTCTACTAAAAATTTCTAATATAATCAAAGCCTTTTTCCCTTAAGTTTATTGAAAAGGCTTACGACATTCCATTGCAATACAAGAGAATTTATCAAAAAAGTTTAGAAAACATATCAAAATTAAACATTTTTTTAAATTAACGTCAGAAACGTAACTGAAGTACATATCTGCACTCTTCTTAGAGGGTTAGTAAATACAAATAAGATTCATTAACATTTCATTACCGCAAACAAAATATTCTAGCGACAATTACTTCGACTATTAAGCTTATCTAAGGCAATTAAAACGAATTTAAATGGAAAACCGATTAACTCACTTATTTGCTTGAATAGGTACTTTACATTAGAGAGGAAATGTAAGCAAAATACGACAAGCGATCTTAAAGGGTGTAATATGCATATTTATGGTACTCTTAGTTTGATTTAAACTTCGACTGACTCTTAGAAATGTTTTGTGTATCGCAAAATTAATTATTCATGACTGAAATATTTATTTTAGATACTACAAACACTTTAAAACAGACATCACTTGATAAGAAAGTAATTAAAAAGTTTACATTATGTTTGGTAATTTTGGAGATAAAAGCTTCTTGGTACCATCATTATACGACACTATGTAACCTAAATCGAACCCAAAGAGGACATCTTTTGTTGTGTAAAGGAGCAAAGATTAATTTGAATGTATTTGATTTCTAATGAATTTATAAAATACCATTGCGCCTCTCTATACAATATACATACATTAGGGAAAGTTTAAAATTTTAGATATCCAAACAGTTTGTTGGCTAGATAAACCGAAAGGTAAAAGATAGGTACTCCTCATTCAGTCAAGTAAACCTTGGCGGAATTTGTACAGAAAGTACCCGTTCCGAGTCTTTATTTAATAAATTTTGTGGTACCCAATCCTCTTCCACGACTGCAGTTTCTAAGTTAATTTTAAAAGAAAGCACAATGGCAGTAAGGTAAGTAAAATCATAGCAATTTCAATGCTCTTTGTCTTAAATTTAATATAAACTCCAAATTCAACTGTGAATTATTAAAGCTGCCAGAATTTTTTTCCGATTTTGTTCTGAAGGTGGCAAAATAATTGTGTCTAAAGCTACAGATAAATTGTTTTCATTATTAAAATTTACATAAAAGTCTTTGGAGTTAATTAATTAATTTTATTGACGATTACAAAAGCCTAACCTAGATTTAAAATGTAAGATGAAGTAAACTTCAGCGGACTTTCTAAGGATATCATATTCATCAAAATCCTATGAACAGTCAAAATAATCTTGAAACTTCAATGTGGTTTCTGTTATGTTTTTAAAAATGATTGTAAAAATCTCATGCGTATAATGTATTGTTAAGTTTTGTATTTACTTAAAAAAAGGATCTTTTCTACCTTCTTTATTATACGAAGGTAATATTAACATTAGCTATAAGGCATGTATAAAAGTCAGAAGTATAAAAGGATTAGAAATTCATTAAAAAGTAAAGAAGTATGTGCTGTACATTATGGCAACTATTATAAGAAATACATAAATACTGTTAGTTCTTTGATAAACAAATTTTTTAGTTGAATCACAATTCTTCGGCTGATTTAGTTCTTTCAATGTTTTTATATTAATAAAAGGAGATTTAAAAATTAATGAAAATCCGCAAAATCGTTGAGGCTATTTTGTGAATTACAATATACAGTGTTTTTCTTTTGCTTTTCCTCTTTTGTCAATTGCGTTTCCCTGTTTAGCAAATGACTTTCCAGATTATGAAACGTCAAAGCTATGTTGCAAATGACATTCCCTATTTGTCAAATCTCTTTCCGTTTTTGGATAATGCTTTTCCCAGTTTTTTTTTTATTACATACCTACTTTTTAAAAAAAGTGGGAAAAGCATTATCTAAAAACGGAAAGAGATTTGACAAATAGGGAATGTCATTTGCAACATAACTTTGACGTTTCATAATCTGGAAAGTCATTTGCTAAACAGGGAAACGCAATTGACAAAAGAGGAAAAGCAAAAGAAAAACACTGTAAGTTAGCTTTTGAGCACAGTCAAAAATTACTTAACTTTTGTTTAAATGTTTTGAGATGAATTTGATGTTCTATACTTTTTTGTGGGTATTTCGTCGTGAGTTTCTTAAAACTATTGCAGTAAACTAAATAGAACGTTATTTTATATAAAAGCGAATATAGACTTGTTTCTAAAAGATTACGTAATTATATTTACAGTTTTATTTGTTTAATTTTTAATTTTCAGGAACATAATTACGAGATACCTACTAAAGAAAATTATAAAATATTTGTGAATCTTTAAAACAAAAGTAAATTGTCCTATTGCTTATAAAACCCAAATAAA
The DNA here is from genome assembly GCA_963082815.1 of Melanotus villosus. Classification (NCBI taxonomy): domain Eukaryota; kingdom Metazoa; phylum Arthropoda; class Insecta; order Coleoptera; family Elateridae; genus Melanotus; species Melanotus villosus. The sequence continues at coordinate 8,876,448 of OY720419.1, read as the reverse complement.
ATATTTTCACTTTCCCTGGCTGAGTAATAATTAATAATTATATTGGGGCATTGTAAAGAACCCATTAGCATTAAAGATAAATCTTTATACCGACAATAATACTAGAAGAGAATGTTATTACTAATTTTTGCTGCAGTAATATTATTTAAAAGTATTTACCTGTACAACATGTGATCTCAACAGAAAATAACGAATGTAAATGATTTGCATAACCCTCTTGAAAGGTTAAAAAAAGCAACATTTGGTTACTAAAATTAAAATGTAGTTAATCGAAAAATCCACATAAAACACTATTTGTTAGTTTAATACTGCATCATTTCCAAGAACCTTTATTGTTTATTTTTGTTGTTAGTTGTTCCAACTAACTAAATTCGACAACACGCTACTTCCTGACATTGCAGGGCCAGCATTATAACATATCCCAAATAGTAAAGCATTCCTTAATGTCAAGTAGAAATCATCAGATAACTCACTAAAGCTAAAAAAGTAAAAAAATCCTAACTATGTCCCGCTGTTTAGTTTTTAGCTAATTTTATTCAAAATAAGCGCGTCTCAAAAAAATTAAAATATACCTACACGTATATTTTCGCTAAATATGTAATCCCTTTTCTCACCTTTTCAACTGCTGAAACACTTTTGAACGTATGAACCACCATGCTATTTGTTTTCTATATATTATTTATAATATAAATTGTTTATAAACAACAAGCGGTATTCCTAAGAAGTCTTTAAAATTATAATTTACTCCAGAACTGGTTAGACGTTGTTGGAAATCCAGTTTTGTGTTATAACCAAACCCCTAATTAAATACTTAGTTATTATTTCGTAAAATCCTATTATTTTTTAGCTATCAACAGCTACAACAACTCAAATAGGTATACAAGCAATATAGCAATAACTTGGTGTGCAGTGTAAAATACATCCTTGAAAATCTATTTCTTCAGAAATGACTAGGTACAAAAGACAGTTTCCAATGTTAAGTTTTCACACACATTTTCAGTAGCTTTAGTCAACGAACAATATTAATACTGAATTTCACTTCATTCTGGTAGAACTATGTAAATATAATTTCAAAATTAATCTAGCAAATGCCACTTAAAAACACCGAAACCATAGAAAGCCAGTAACCAAACTATACAAAATACAACAAATTAAAATTAAAATAAAAAAATAATAAAAAAGCAATTCCTTGATGAATTGCCGATAAAAATTAAGTATGTAAGATAGCTACGATAGCACACATATACAAATACGTCGTACGTTACAAAAATCTCCAACAAATTAGAGAATTATGAAAATTATTTTTGCCCTTCTGTTATTTTTAAGTGAATCTGGAAAATTATTTTTCATCACAGAGTATTTTCGAAAAATCGGTATTACGCTTCAAACTGAAAAAAATAATGATAACTGACACGGAATTATCTTCCAAAATAAATGCAGAAGGAAGGCCTTTCATAATTAAATGAAAAAGAAAAACTGCTTGTACAAACAGCAGTTTCGGGATTAAAAATTCGAGATTAATTTCGGTGCGTTTTGCTAAGAAACAACTGCTGAATTTACGCAAATCCAATCAAATCAAAATACAATAACCTTGTAAATGGCAAAGATTAAAAAACAAGCAAAGTTTTTCTTGTAAGACCAATAAATACTTAATCCGAACATTGGGAATTTTTCTACGATTGTTATTGTTTTAGTATTACGCAAGAAAGTTAATGCGTTTTAGCTATGACTTTGTTAATGGGTTAAACCCTTAGTAATTCAAATTAGCGAAAACCATTAAGAACCTTAATTTGCCATTAGCTTGGTCCTACTAATAATGACTTCCCTACCTTGTTACTATAAATTTGGGGAAAAAATTCTTTTATTTCAGTGTCAAATTTGAACTGATTGCGTTCAAACGTATATTTCATAAACTACGGAAAAATTTGTTTTCAAGCCTGAACATTCAGCTTCTCCTGGATATTTGCATTATTTTTGTGGTAAGTTAAAAATTTTAAATATTTTTAAACACTTTAATTGTTTTATTTGGATTTTAACGATTTTGAATCTGTAGGAAAAGCTTTTTTTTGGTATTGACTCAAACAATTTTATTAGTGTGACAAATGTGTGCGATTTCCTAGAACAATAAATTTTGGTTATATGGACGAAGTGCCATTTGGAAGGAAAACTCATAACTTTCATACTGTTTTTCATTTATAAAATTTTGGTAAATGTTTATCATTAAAACAATAACTGTAGCTAACATAATGTTCAACTAAACTCCAACCGATTACAATCTTTATTAGATAATTTTGTTTAAATTAATTCGGCTTATAATAAATTTAAAATGATTTTTCTTTATTTTAACAATAATACTTTGTTTAACAGATGGATGCCTATACGTCATCTTTTTTGCGTGTGGTGAGGTACTAGAACCACCCGATACACCTGCACGTCGGGTTATATGTAACGACCCTTTTAAGTATTTAAACTTTGGAAATTATTGCATAGATCTCACTTCTTCAACTGTTTCGTCAAGTTAACAATACTACTACCACATCGTTACTTTATTCAGGAGGGTAAGTTTGCTTTATTTATTTTATTTATAATCAATTATTACCTGCATGCATCTGTGAGCAGTAATAAATAATAGTTTTAATAACGTAGGATATCTTCACTATATCTGTTTTAATTTTTAGATGGACTTCAGAACTAAAAGTTTAAACAATTTTTTCCAAAAAAATTTCAAACATTTCATGAAATGTGTCAACCGGTGTGGTGGTGAAAAACTGGTAATCTTCGTCATCTATCATCAACCTGAAGAGATAGCAGGCGGGATGTACGACGAGGAGATAACCACGAGGTACGAGGTTGATTTACCGACAGTAAGAGGGGACTTAAACACTTTTTATAAAGAAAAAGTGATCGATTTAATAAAGCGGAGTATGAATTTACAGGGATATGATGATGTAAATTATATAACTTTCAAAAAATTTAAAAAAAGCTGTAATAAAAAATAAATAAAATAAACAAAATAAAAGTTATATATAATTTTGTAAGTCTTTTTTTTATGTACTCAGTCTACAACTAACAGTGGTACAATAAACATAGAACACCAATTTCAACACCCATTTTCTGCAATTGTTGCAGGACCTTCAGGGAGTGGAAAATCATTCTTTGTGTTAAATTTCTTAAAAAATATGAGTAAAATTTGCAACGTTAAATTGGAAAAAGTAACTTGGTTTTATGATGAATGGCAACCTTTGTATAAATAATTAAATGAAATGGTTGAATTTCAACAAGGGTTACCAACTATGGGCCAGTTTGATGGAATTCAACCAAATTTAGTAATTATAGATGATTTGATGAGAGAAGTAAATGTTGTCGATATATTTACTAAAGGTTGCCACCACAGAAATTTAAGTGTATTTTTCATAACACAAAATATATTTCACCAAGGCAGAGGCCAAAGAGATATTTCACTCAATTCGCATTATATAATATATTTTAAAAACCCCAGAGACCGAGCACAAATACATCATTTAGCAAGGCAGATATCGCCTTCAAATCCTAAATTTCTCCAAGAAGCATATCAGGATGCAACTTCTAAACCTTATGGTTATCTACTCCTTGATTTAAAACAGTCGACACCTGACGAGCTTAGATTTAGAACATCTATATTTAAAGAAGATGGTTCATGTTATGTATACATACCAAAGAAGAGATATAAATACGGTGATACCGATAAATTTAAAATCATTAATGGATGATGTCTCACTTAGTAATTAAAAACTCCGAGCTACTTAGAGCTCTAGCAAAGCTTGGGTCTAAGGAACGAACAGCTCTCTTAAAAACTGTAAGCGATAAAGAAATTCATTGTATTTGTGAATGTGCTTATAATACTTTAAAAGGAAAAGTTCCTTTAAGTATTAATCAGAAAAGACGCCTCTCCCTGCGCATTCATTATCAAAGAAAAGAAAATTATTAATTCAGAAAGGTGGTGCACTACTACCATTAATTCTTGGACCGTTGATCAGTGGAATTTTGGGAAGTTTGTTTAAGTGATTTTTTAATGAAGATGGAATATGCCAAGAAGATGATGATTGTACCTCCAGAATTTATGCAGCGTTTATCAGCTTCTGAAAATACACAGCCGAAAACATTAATGCAGTTAGACGAGGATATGCATAAAGTTCTTAGTTCAAAATTGTCTGACCATGATAAGTGGGTTCACTATAATCAAGTGTTACAAAGATACTTACATTTTACGGATCAGAATCGTAAACCTATCAACGTACCTTTAGAAGTCAAACAAGAATCGTTACAGCGTTCAGACATACTAGCTACATTACCTGATTTGTACAAGAAAAAAGCAGAGAATCTAATCAACATTTTAAATTCAACGGGTTCAATTGATTGGGATAATAACGGAATAGTTTCTATAAAAGGTTAAATTATACCATCTTCAAATATTATTGATTTAATAAATGACGTACTCAGACCCCGTAAAAATACTAGTCCATCGGGTTGGCAACAGTTCGCATCGTTTATGAAAGAGATCAATGTCCCTCATGAATTAATAGGTAATCTTAGGCGGCGTGATTTTTCAATTTATAAACAGTATGTATCACCACAACTCTTAAAACCAGAAGTAAAACCCGAAGGTTACGACACAGGTTCAGAAGATCAGTTAAATCAAATTTCAACAATTGAAGAACACATTCAGAAAACACCTGTTAGCGTACGTAGTAAAAATCATAAAACTTTAAACGAAAAATCACGTTCTGCTAAATCTTTGAACTGGGAACAACTTAAACTTTAAATACGAGATGGTTGATTTGAGTAGTCTTTATTACGATCCTTCTAAACCAGTTGGATATTCAGGTGCTAGTTCATTAATAGATTTTGTAAAACATAAAGTTTCTCGAACGAATGTTGAAGACTGGTTAAAGAAACAGAATGCTTACACCATTCACAAGTCTAATAGAAAACGATTTCCAAGAAATAAGTATATTGTAAGTAACATGTTTGAACTATGGCAAGCGGATCTTTGTGACATGAGAACTTTGACTAAATACAACGATGAAAATAATTATATTTTAACAGCAATAGATGTCTTCAGTAAAATGGCTTCGGTTAAACCTTTAAAATCGAGAAGTGCAAATCCAGTAATAACTGCATTTAAAGAAATATTTAACGAATGTGGTACGACTCCTTTAAAAATTCAAACTGACAAAGGTAAAGAATTTGTAGCAACGACCGTGCAGAAATTTCTTAAAGAACAAGACATTAATTTCTTTATTACAAATAATCCTGATGTAAAAGCTGCCGTAGTTGAAAGATTCAACAGAACACTTAAAACAGGAATGTGGAGATACTTCACTTATTCAAACTTGTACAGATACATTGATGTATTACAAGATTTAGTTTCGTCGTATAATAATAGATATCACTCTAGCATTAAAATGAGGCCAAGTAGTGTAAACGAACAAAATGTATTGGAAGTGTGGAATAACCTTTATCGTAAAGGATTAGGATTACAAAGAAAACCTAAATTTAAAGTTAATCAACATGTTAGAATTAGCAGAACAAAACATATATTCGAAAAAGGTTATGAAACAAATTGGTCTGAAGAGGTTTTTAAAATTTACGAAACTGTACGGAGAAAACCACCCATATACAGAATGGTTGACTTAAACGACGAAATTATTGAAGGAACTTTTTACGAAGAGGAACTACAACCTGTAACATTGGAAAAAGACACAGTATTTAAAATCGATAAAGTTTTAGATGAAAAAGGCCGAGGTAAATCGAAATATTATTTAGTAAAGTGGTTAGGTTACAGCGATAAATTTAATAGTTGGATACCTGCTTCGGAACTTAAACGTTTGTGAGTTTTATTTAATTCTCTCGAGTAACAAATCAAAAACATATTCCTTAACAACAACACAACTTGTTATACAATTACGCAAGTTCTCAAGATAGATATAACGATAGAAACCGTCACATCGATGTCATTTAAGTTATAAACTTTGAGTTTGAAACTACATCTCAAGAAAATTACTTAATAATGGATTGTCCTTGTCAACAATATTACGCACAACAGGCCGGTGGTGGTGTCGGAGCCATTTACCGAGGAACTCCTTACCAACGCGGACACGAAATTGGTTCATTTCTGGGTGGTATATTCCGCAGCAACCTTCCTCTTTTTAAAACAGGTGCAAAAGCTGTTGGACAAGAAGTATTGAGAAGTGGAAGTAGTTTTTTGAACGACATAGCAGATAATCGTTCTGCTAAAGAATCTTTTCACAACAGAGTGCAGGATATTCATTATGGGCACATGAACGCAAGGGTTGGCAATGGCGTTATCAACGGTATAAAACAAAAATATAACGAAGAGGTACAAAATGAGAATGGAGATAGATTGATACAATTATGCACGCAAAATGAGCTCCGAATAAATAACACCTTTTATCCACACAAACTCCAATACAAATATACGTGGATGAACACCAGAGGACAACAGTCAACAATTGATTACATACTTACGAATAGAAGCATACACCCTAAGTATATACTGGACGTTAGAGCATTAGGGTCTGCAAACTTGGGCACAGACCATAGTCTAGTGCTTTGTAAGTACCGAACCATAGTAACCCTGAAAAAAAGAAAGGAACCAAAATATATTAAAAAACTTAATATTGAATCAATAGAAAATGATAGCACCCAGTTTCTATACCAACAGAGATTAAAAGAGAGAATTGCCAAGAATCCAGTTACAGTTAGTGATGATGTTGAACAATCATGGGATAAGTTATGTACAAATATAAGGAAAGGCGCAGAGGAAGCTCTAGGTATCAGAAAAGTAAATATAAACAACAGACGTAACACCAAGCCCTGGTTCACTGAAGAAATCAAAACACTAGCTACAGAAAAGCGACAGGCATATTTAAAATTTAGATGTAATAAGATACCAGAAGAACGTAATGCATACATACAGAAGAGAAATCAAGTAAATGAAAGAATTCGAGAAATAAAAAAGGAGTTTTGGGAAAAATTCTCCAAGGATATGGAATATGATTTATATGGCGGACAAAAAAGGTATGGAACATGCTACGAAACAGAAAAAAGCCAATCAACGAATACGTAGAAATAAAAAGTATAACACCTGAGCAATGGACCGACCACTTCAAAAATCTATACAAGACTCACCCTACAAATGTAGAAGAAGAAGTTATATTGAACAATAACGACGAGATGGATGATCCAGTTGAAATTACTGAAGATGAAATAGCATCAGCGATTAAAAAATTAAAAAATCGAAAATCCCCCGGTCTCGACCAAATCAGAAACGAAATGATCAAGTACGGAGGAGACGCACTTACCCCCCAATTAACTATCTTTTATAACAAAATATTTGACACAGGGACTATACAAAACCAATGGCGCTCGAGCATAACCATCCCAATTTTCAAGAAAGGATCGAAAATCAATCCTCAAAATTATAGAGGTATATGTCTACTAAGCAGCATTCTGAAATTATTAACAAAAATAATATCAGAAAAAGTAGTTTCGAAATTAAAAGTGAGTGAGGGACAGCAAGGCTTTCGCCAAAGAGATCAACTATAGATGCTATATACATTCTACGCCAGCTTATAGAAAAATCCATCGAATACGATAAACCAATATATCTTTGTTTTATTGACCTAACGCAAGCATTTGATCGGGTCAAACTAGAGGATCCTCTTAACATATTAGAGCAAAACCATATCCAGTCAAAAATAATTAAAGTTATTAAAGAACTAAACTATAACTGTGTTACCAGGATAAAAACAATGGGAAAATTAACTGACGAGGTACCAGTTTCCTCTGGAATAAGACAAGGGGACAGTCTAAGTCCTACGTTGTTTAATATTGTCATGGACAAAATTATTGAAAGTGTGAAAACGGTCAACGCCGGATTTAGAATAGGAAACAAGATCTTAAAAATAATTTGTTACGCTGACGATGCCGTAATCATGGCAGAAAATGAAGACGATTTGCAACGTCTCCTATTCAAATTCAAGACAACATCTGAAAAATTTAACATGGAAATATCTACCAGAAAAACGCAGTCAATGACAATATCTAAAGAACCGTTGCGCTGTAAACTAGCAATAGACGACCAAATAATCACTCAGGTGATGAATTTCAATTATCTCGGCATACAGATATCCAGCAGTAGAGATATTAAACAAGAAATACGGGCCCAAGCCACGAAAGCATCATCCGTGTCAGGGTGCTTGCGAGATATTGTGTGGAGGAACAAATTTATGACAACTGAGAACAAGACACGCATATACAAATCGTGTGTCAGGCCAATTTTGACCTATGCCGCAGAAACACAGGCTGAAACCTCTAAAACAAAACAAATAATACGAAGCACGGAAATGAAAACCCTGCGCAGCATAGCTGAATTATTCACTGCTGCCAGAGGAATATCGTCTATTAGCTCAACAAAAGTATTCGTTAAAAACTGCAAAAAGTTTTCTCCGCGTAGCCGTGCTGATAAAAAACAGGTCCAATTAAGTATATTGGTTCCTCAATATCCCAGCCCATACGTTTACACTAAAACGATGTTGATAGTTTCTAACATATGGTTGGTGTTGATTTTCAAGGCTATAATAATATTCGTTGTGTTGATTGAACATACCGTCTCTACTGAAATTGCTTTCGTCTATCCAAATCACCCTAGATGTAAAGTTTCGAGCAGCTTTGTTTTGTGCAAGTAACCGCTTGCAAAAGTTAATTTGCCTGTTGTTATCTTCTGGTAGTAAAGAATGGACCTTGGTGTAGTGGAATGGGTGGTATCCCCCATCATTAATAATAGTCCACGTTAATCTTCTATCTAAACCCTATTCATGTGCTACACCTCTAGTACTCCTCGTTGGATTTCCTTCTATTAGGTCTAGCACAGCCTCTTCTATTTCTGGGGTACGCATAGCTCTTGGACGGCCACGATCAATATTTTGCACTGGTACAAAGTTTCCATTCTGCCTCGCCCGTTGGTCTAATCTTCTAATGACATTTAGATCAGGATGTCTTCTTAGAGGGTATTGTTGTTCATAATGTCTAGCAGCTGCAGTCGCATTGCAATTACAGCGGCCTAATGCTAAATACATATCGGCGTATTCATTGAATTGGTACATTTTCAGGATGAAAATAATTCAAAAAAATTTGACAAAAATGTCAAATACTGAATAAATATAGCTATTAAGACAACAAGTGTTTTATAGAAGTTTTAAAAATCGAGGTCGTAGTTCAAATCCGAGCGAACGAAGTGAGCCGAGGATTTGATAGACCGAGATTTTTAAACTATTAAAACACGAGTTGTCTTCACGATTTTTTCTAACACTAATATGAGACATTTTCTTTCACTAATATATTACTAGAAATTTTGACAAATTATTATTTGAGGCGCGTCATAATACATAAAATGCGAAGATTGCTAGGCAACGACGTATTTAAAGGCCTATAAAATACGTTGTCATTGACAACGTATTTTATAGAGAAAGCGTATTTTAAAGGAAACATAACAAGTGAGCTCTTATGCACAATAAAACAGTATAAGATATTAGTGTTAGAAAAAAAATATTAAAGCACGTAGGTGTGTGTTAAAATGCCTCAAAATGCCTGTGCAAAATCGTCGTCTGCGATGTTCCTGTCACTGTTGCCAAATGGATTTAGCTATTGTTGCTCAAAATTTTTAACATTTTTGAATTAATAATTTTCCAATTTTTTTTCGGCGACGGCCTAAATTATTTACAACGTTCATCATTTACGTAATTAACTTTCAAAATAAAGGTATAACTTTTGTTAATATAAAATAATAAGTAAGTTAAAAACTCAACTTTGGACCTCCACATTTTGAAGAATATGCTACATATATTTTTTTTACTATTTTTTTTCCATACTCAAGAAGTATCCGTAAACAACGCACCATGGAGTGAATACGCTATTTTTTCAGCACCCTGTATAAATTACACAGACAGTCGAAAATTCCTAACATGTTTGTTTAAATACTTTGGAACGAGTTTGGTGTTTTGTTGGCATTTCGCCATCAGTTTCTCAAAACTGTTGCAGTAAAGTAAAAATTCCTTGTTTGTTATTTGGTATGACAACGAAGATAGACTTGTCTCCAAACGATTACGTTATGCTGTTTACCGTTTTATTTGTTTAATTTTTAATTCTCAATAACTATTAGCGAGATACCAAAGACAAATATAAAATATTTCTAATTTTTTTAATTGCAAATAATATTATTTACAAAGAACAACTGAAATATTTGCACTTTCCCTGGCTAAGTAACGAAAATATAGGATCATTTAATAGTTATTTAAGCTACAAGGAATGTAAGGACGTATTAACATTTGAGGTAGGCGAATACGAACCGAGGCGAAGCCGAGGCTCGTGGACTTCCGAAAATGTAATAGTCCATACATTCCGTGCTGCTTATTATATTTTTTCGCTTAGCAAGTAGTTTAAAAGAGCAAGAAAATATTATTTGCAAAGTATGAATTATTTTGTGACAGTTTTTGTGGTAACTATGCGTCCTATCATACTTGGCAACGTCAAAACTCAATATAATAACAGTGGTAACAATGACAACGGTAAACTTACAGTTCTATTATCTGTTCATTATTTTCCTAGGAACGTAAGTGACACTATATATATTAAGTTCCGCCGTCAAGGGTAACTAGAGCCCGCATGTTATTAACCACTTACAGTCACTGTTGCCATGGATGTAATTAAGGCTTGCTTACTTTGCTGGTACCGAAAAAAATAAGTTTTTAGCCACCTCTGTTCGAAAGTGACATTTTCCATACCTTGTCAAATGAATTTTTGACATCGAAAGTAGACGTTTGTCACCCGGCAGTTAGCACCGGGAGGCAAAGTACTTTGCCTCCCGTTGCCATTAGAAACGGGTGGCAAAATGAGTAAACATGTTTTTTTCACTACTAGTATTAGAAGATGTCATTATTGACCTTATTTTCGAGCCCAGAAGATGATTTTCTCTCCTAGTGGTCAATAATTTTTTATTATTGACTACTGGTTAATAATAGAAACAATAAATTGCTCTGCGCTCAGGTGCCTATTTTAAATATGTTTTACCCAAATGTCAATTGAAATTAACCTCTCCCCTTGTTTTCAAGCAAGGCTATTTGATTTTTGTGGATATTTAGAAATAAATATACGCATCTGTCATTTTATTTTTTATTTATGTAAAAATGATTAATTAAAAGGAATAAAGGTGCTAGTAGTGAAAAAAATAGTATATAAACCACGGTAGAGAAGACTTTTCTCAGCCTCACAACTTATTTCTCTCCATGCTTCGCATGTCGGGAAATAATACTGCTCGGCTGAGAAAATGTCTTCTCTACCTTGGTCATAATATACTATTACGATTGATATTAATGGTACAGTCACCATGGAAACATATACTCAAGCTATCTACGAGTTTTTTTTAAATGAAACCGAGTTTTGTAGTAAAATGTCTTATTTTTAGTTGTCAACATTAATAATTTCAGGTTCGTTTAGTGAAGGTGGCCAAAAAATCATATGTATTACTCTGGGGGAAAGTGTTATCGTCTCCCTTAGATTATATTTCTGCCTTCGCTCGCTATCGCACGCTCGTGCATAAAAACCATCTGCGGAAGGCAATCTTACACTTTCCTCCCTAGTAATACAAATAGCTATTTTGTATTCGGCGTACATAGGCATTATAATTTTATTCCTCTATTCCTCTTCTGCTTCTTTATAACTAGTATTCTATATCAACATTTTATGTGTGAACCTAACAATGGCATTTATAATTTAGGAATAATGCAAGTGCGATGAATGACGTATAACATGCGAACCACAGAGTCTTCTTAATAACAAGGTTTTGCTATCTAAATCAATATTGGACTTTAAGTCAAAAATTGAAACTAAGATATCAGTTAGCTACGTTTCAGGAGGCGATTTCTGCCTTCTTCAGTTTAGTCTCTTACTTGTTTTAGTTATCACCTTTTGTCATTTTAAATTGTTGTTCACATAGCAGAAAACGACTGAAGCCCGATTAAAATAGAAATCACCTGGTGGAAAGTTTTATATTTTTACCTTAAAGTCCAAGTATGGGTTAAAATATTTACAGAAGGTGTCACGGCTTTTGAGGTTTTATGTGAATTCAGTGTAACACGTCCCTGTTCTTCGAAGAATAGAAACAACTCAGAGTTTAGCTAGCTTTAGTGTTAACGATTCAGAAACAGTGCGAACGCTCACGATGATTACCCACTTTTCTATGTTGCATGTTGAAATCATTTGTAATCAGATTTTTTTTATTAGCTCCATTATTATACAATCTGCCCTTGTAGGGCATAACAGAGTAGTATACAGTATTACTCAAAACCAGTCGGCAGATCAGAAGGTTTAAATTTTTAGTCTTCTTGGTTCGTCTTCTTCGAGCATTAAAGTATGAACAAGTTCATTAGGTTGAGCACTCACAGTCTGTTTTTGTAATTTTTTGAATAGTTTTGAATTTCACTGACGGAACACACAGATCACTCAGTATAACTCTATTGGGCACATACCACGGGGCGTTAACGATCACACGAAGCACTTTATTCTGGAATCGTTGCATGATCTCCACGTTGAACTTGCTTGTTGTTCCCCACAGTGATATTACGTCCAAATGGGCCTGAGGGCGACTTTATTAACTAGTAGTTTATTATTCAGTGACAGTTTAGAGCTTCTTCTAATTAGCCAGTAGAGTTTGATAAGATTGAGTCCCAATTGTTTACGCTTGGAGAAAATATGCGCTCTCCAAGTCAGTTTACGGTCGAGATGTAGTCCAAGGTACTTAACAGATTCGGTGTATTTCAGTTGCTGGCCATTGAGAGACACTGATAGACAGTTTCGCCTTTTCATGGTGAAAGTTATATGGTGGGATTTGCATTCATTAACTTGGATTCTCCAGAGTTTGAGCCATTGCTGGGTTTTGTTTAGTTGTGCTTGTAAATACCTAGACGCAGCTCCAGGTTGCATATGAGTTGCTATAGTCTAAGTAAGTTTTAAATGGCGGTTGAACGGGTTTTTGTTTCCTCGCCCTATGCAGTTTCAGATTTAGTTACAACAAGATATAACGCATATCCGTGTCCCGCTCTGACACGTAAAATTTGCCATGCGCTATATCTTGTTGTAACTAAATCTGAAACTGCATAGGACAAGGAAACAAAACCCGTTCAACCGCCATTTAAAACTTACTTAGACTATAACACTGCTATATCGTCGGCGAAGGTAGCTGTTGTGGTTCGCCGCGATGTTGGAAAGTCAGCTGTGCACAACAAATAAAGTAAAGGGAATAAGACACTGCCTTGAGGGACTCCAGAGTGTATCGGGTAGAGATCGGTAGTTTCATCTTTACATTTAATGGAGAACTAACTGTCTATCGGTCAGGTATGACTTGATGATGACGTATATTTGTTGGGGAAAGAATTTTTTAAACTTGTAGCATAATCCTTGATGCCAAATCTTATCCAATGCTAGCAAGAAGTCTTAGAATGCTGCGGAGCAGAATCTGCCGCCTTCAAGATCGCGGAATATTTTGCTAACTAGCCGGTGAACTTGTTCGATTGTTTCGTGTTAGTTTCGGAAAACAAATTGATAGTTTGGAAACATCCTTTGTTCGTCCAATATAGGCTTAATTCTCAACAGTATCAATTTTTCAAGAATTTTCGATGAATGGGAAGAAGACTAACTGTATGACGTAATTTCTCCAGGGGGTTTTCCTGGCCTGGGGATCACAACTATCTGGGCTATTTTCCACAGCCTTGGGAAGTGGCCTATTCTTAGAATAGGATTATATATTTGTGTAAGATAGCGGGTCGCTTTCGCAGGTAATTGTTTGCGAAGTCCTGCCGTTATTATATCATATCCTGGAGCTCTTCCTACATTGGTTTTATAATCTATTACTACTAGTACTTCCTTCATCGAATTGGATTTTTAGCTTAAGTTTTATCATTGCCATGCATTTGTATTGCGATTACGGGAGGCTAACTGTTAATTATATTTGCCGTAGCTTGATTAAATGTGTCATCCCTCAATCCTCCTTTTCACATAACCTAACATAGAACTTATGAATTTGTTTTGAATATTTCTTTACATTCATTAAATCTCATTGTTAATTCACTATTGCCTTTTATTTGTATCTTGTTGTTTACTGTAATAATTGTGTACAGCCCTGTGAGCCTGCCTACCAGTAACCCAGTATTTTCTATCTGTAAGTAAGGGTAAGTAACATCCAGCAGTAGGGTGCAGCCAGCCCAACCCCCTTCGAGCCCAGAGGAACCATCTGCAGTACGTTCCTTGAGACCAGCTTGGGTGGTTTCCGCAGTGACGCCGCGATTACGACCCCCCCCCCCTCATCTGAAGGGTTTAGAGTTTTTAATCCGCCTTTTTCGATTGCTAGTTAGCCGCGAGCCACAGGACTTCGACGTCCCTTATAAGTAAGTTGTCGTAGTGCGGAATTAGCACGTTACAAAGGAAACAATGATATTTAAATATTTCACTCATCCCTAATTATTTTCCAAAGCCCTCAAAACAGAAGGACTATGAAATGCTAAAAACCTAAAATTAATATACAGTGTGTCCCAAATTCAATCCAAACCATTAGGATCTCGGAAACTATAAAAGCTACAAAGTTGGTTAAATAGGGAAAGTTTTAGGAATTTTAATGCTCAATTCATATCCGTTGAGAAATCACAGCCAACTCTGACTGTTTTCGAGATATCTTGAAAAAACCGAAATTTGGAGTTTTTTCTGTTTTCCAAATATCTCGGAAAGTATTAAGTTATTAGTTTCAAAACTTGTACATTTTGAACACACTTTTTACGGAGAATCGGGTGGTACCATATTTTTATATTTATGACGCTTTGTCTCTATTCAATGAATAACCACTTTTGATTTTTATACGGACGCCAAATTGAATTTTGTCGTAACCAAACTCAGCTCCTTTTTCTCTTTTCAACGATGTGGCACACGTACGGGGTTTTTGAAGAAGGGCGGGAATAAAATACATTTTTTTGTCATGGCCTACTACGCGAATAAAGAAAAAATGTATTTTGATCCCGCTCTTCTTCAAAAAAACTGTACGTGTGACACATCATTGAAAAGAGAAAAAAGAGCTGAGTTTAGTTACGACAAAATTCAGTATGGCGTCCATATGAAAATCAAAAGTAGTTGTTCATAGAATAGAAACAAACCGTCATAAATATAAGCATATGGTACCACCCGATTCTCCGTAAAAAAGTGCCTTCACAATGTACAAGTCTTGAAACTAATAACTTAATACTTTCCGCCATATTTTGGAAAATAGAAAACTCCAAATTTCGGTTTTTTCAATATATCTCGAAAACGATCAAAGCTAGCTGTGATTTCTCAACGGATATGAAATGGGCATTAAAATTCCTAAAACTTTCCTTATTTAACCAACTTTGTAGCTTTTATAGTTTCCGAGATCCTAATGATGGGGATTGAATTTGGGACAGACTGTATACAACTTTTTTCTCTGAAATAATAACTTACATTTATTATTACTATCCTGCAGTTCATTGTTACTAATCCACCGGTTGTGAATATAGTAATCTCTTGTTTCGATTTTTGAATTACAAACGGAATTAGAGTTTTTGCAAAGGGATTGTGTGTGAAATGCCCAACAGATGCGTGAATCCCTTGAGTAACTGATGCAACCGGCTTAAAAATTAAATGATTAAATGTTTTACTTTTTGTTAAATTATTTTTCTTTAGTGCTCTGTTCTGGTTTGAATTCAAAGACTCCAAAAATATCTGTAAATTTCTCTCAATTCCAAATTCACCGACTTTTGAAAGTTTTTCAATAATCCAGGACGGTAGAAGCCCTGTTCTTCGTTCTGTCTTGAATTAATTAGGTTAAATTTAGAAGTTCATGAAGGCAAATAAATGATGACGTTAGTTGATTTTTTCGTTTGTTTATCGTAGATTTGGTTTAATTTGCAATCATGAAAAATCTAATAAACACTTCAACTGAACTTTATCTTTTTTTTGAGAGGTTGTAATAGCATTCTTGCAGGTAAATTAAATAAAATTAAAATTACTTTTCTGGAGCATTAAAACCAGTTATTCAAAATATCGTTAACAAAAAATTTCTTCAATTTTTACAATTTGTTAGAAGCTTGAAGTAAGCTTGAAAATTTTCCTCAAGTTGAAGCACGCGGAAAATTTAGTATTCTAACCCCTTGCTAAGTTTGTCTTGCCACGTTGTCGATTTTCTGTAAAAAAGACCCTTTAACTAGTGTTTCAATTTACATTGCAAACGTAATAACCTTTAATCATTTTTGTTGCACGACGTCTTGTAGGTACCCACCAATTATAAACTTTTTCAATTCCCTATATAATTAACAGCTAACACAGTAGTTTTTTAGAAGTTGCTAACCAATTACCCCTCATTATACCAATTGAGTTTAGTTTAAGGAAGTGATAAGTTAACGGCTTCCTGAAATGCTTTTGAATAAATAACGAAGGCTTTTAAAATTAATTGCAGATGTGTACGTCTGGTTTAGTCTATGTTTGAGTCTAACGATAATCAGTCCTTTATTCTTGGGCATAAAACCCAATACTTTAGTAAGAACAAGCTTTAGTAAAGGGTATGGAATAAGAATTAAAGTAACTAATAATCGTTTTAGATGAACCCTTTCTGCGCTTCTTAAGTAATTAGAAAAAGCAGTGTTAAAGAAGTATTTATTCAAACATAAGTAACAGTTTTAAAATAAGGATTGAAAAGCATAGCTTGCTGCGGTTGTTAGGTAAGTATAACAAAATCAGTGCATCGAAAAAGGTTTCTAAAATTGTATTAAACCAGTTGTCCTTTCTTTAAGAACTTTGAAGTACCTATAAGCTGTGGTCTAAGTACGTAAAGTCGTAAATAGAATTAATTTTAATACAACATTTAAAAGCTTACAGAACACCTTTTACTATAATAACTTGACTTTTAACCCAGTCAATTACTTGAAAGGATTTTAAGAACTGATTTTAATTAATTTGTCATTTATAATAATTTTACAAAACTTCTACTGGCAAAAGAAGATTATTTTCTCAGCAATATTCGTTGATCTTCACCAACATTTAACCTTCACATAACATTCTTAATTTTAGATTATAAATAAATATCATCAACATGGAGGATTTCGGCAAAGAAATCTTAAACTATCCTCTACGTTTGCTTAAATGGGGCGGACAAAGTCCACTACAAAATAAAAAAATATTTTTTACAGTTATCACGTTGCAGTCTGTTTATACCTCCGCTCTTTTACTTTTGGTGATAATTCAGTTGTTTTACATGACTGAAAATAAAGTTATTGTCATTGTACAGACCTGCGAGGTATTTGGAGCATTTGGACAGGTATTTATTTGTTTCTAAGTTTTCCACATTTTATTTCTTTTGAACTTGCAATAAAATGACTGCCTGTTCGAAGTTGGACATTTTTATTCTGCAATTAATCTAATTCGAAGAACAGTTATACCTATTTAAAACTGTGTAATAGTTATAGCTTATACTTAGAGTTTACGGAATCCCTGTGGTACAAAGAAGAACAGAAGGGTTTCTTGTGTTTATAGTAGCAACGTAACAATCGCTTAAGTTAAACTTAAAACGCAGGTTTTATGTTCTTCTTTGTCGGAGGTGATATAGGCGTTAAATATAGCGATCAAAGGCCATTTCTGAACCATTCCAAAATATTTAAACCAGGTCGATGTACAAACTAAAAGAAAAAGTAAATTAAATCAAGTTTTCTGAGCTTAGTTTTGATTATCTTTTACCTGGGAAATGTGTTTTATGCAATGGTTTCCTATTACATTTTGTAGGTTTTTTCAATAAAAGTCTGCCCTTTAAACTCGACTAAAATCTATTTATTTATAATATTTAATACAATATAAATTTTCTTGGAACGCTATTCCGGCCTTAATAACTCGCCACCTGCCTTTTTGTGCCATTCCATCAATGGAAAATGCATAGACTGTACCTAATTTACTAATAATATTATCAGTGCAACAAGAAGGGGCTGAGTCGAGAACCTGAAGGATGGCAAAAAAATAAGTTAAGCCCGACTAGAACAGCTATAAATAAGGTAACGGAATCAAAATTGTAAATAAAAAGTGAATAATCATTACACAATATTGTAATGGAGTGGATTAACATTCAAGAGAGTTACGTTGAAACAAAAGAAATCAAAACTCAAACTCACAAAAAAGAAAAAGAAATCCAGAGATAACAAAGCGGAACGAAAGAAAATTTTACCCTCAATTATCGAATAGGAAGGTGAAAGAGAAAGGAAGAAAGGCACATTAATTTGTAAAGTGCCTTAAATGCCCTATTCATAACATTTATACTTTTGGAGCCAATACAGGGTCCTGCAGCTCACCTCCCGCCTTATGTAGCTCATTTATTAATAGACATAGAATTTTTATATATCGCAGACGTTGTCTGTACCCGAGGGCGCATTTCAGGAAAATATTTTTGATTATACAGGATGTTCTCAAAAAGTGTGACGTCATTATGATATATTTTTTTAGATTAGACGCCCCATATTTTTTTGCATATTTGGGTTCCTCTTGTGGTTACCTACATACTCCTAAAATTTGGTTGAAATCGGTTCAGCGATTTCAAAAAAAAAAAAAAAAATAGATAAAAAACTGTTTTGCACTACTGATTTTAAAACTTGATAAAAGATACAAATAGGGCCTCGTTAATAAAATTAAAAGAGGTACCTATTAAGTAAGGTAATATCAGTTTCGCTAACCTAGTTTGGTTGATCCGAATTATACAGGGTGTCCAAAATGTAGTGTCAAACTCTTCAAATTTTAAAGCAAGTTATTTGCCTTATTTTCAATTGGAGCCCCTGTATATTTTTATGTCATTCGATGCTAAATTAAAAAATAAACATTTTTACTAAATACAACCCTATCAAAATTCCGAACACATTAAAAGTTATTCGGCGAAAACTCGTTTTGGTAACAAACTATTCCAATAGTAATTTCAATGAAAAAAGGTGGCATTGAAAAACAATTTATTGATATCATATGTTTTTTCACGTTTCATACACTAATGTATTACATTAGTACACTAAAAATCGTGAAGTAATGGGTCACTTTACAGTATAGCAACCATTACTGCATAGCAACGTCAGGTTTCATTAAAATGCAATTTGACAGCTTCTCGGGCAGCATTTAAAATATCTTCTGAATGGTTTTCCAAGTTATTTTCGTCACTCAAGTCCATTTCGGAATTAGATTTCCAAAAAAAATTATTTATTTGTTTGAATTGAATTCTGTTATGTCAAAAACAGTTCCTGTCAGATTACTATGTTATCGAGAATTCGCCTACTTTTTTCAGTGTTTTTATTAATTTTATGCAGAATGTATCTCAATAAATTTAGATAACTTTTTATGTGAGAATATAAAATGCGAAAAAATAGTATGGCATTTAAGTACTCGCTATCGCTCGTACTCAAACCTGCCATACTCGTCTAGTAAAAATCCACTTTTCTGCACTTGGCACGTAATTTACTATTGTAATTACAAAATTGTGTCAAAATCCGTTAATGTTAATAGGCATTAATTGGAATAGTTTGTTACCAAAACGAGTTTTCGCCGAATAACTTTTAATGTGTTAGGAATTTTGATAGGGTTGTATTTAGAAAAAATGTTTATTTTTTAATTTAGCATCGAATGACATAAAAATATACAGGGGCTCCAATTGAAAATAAGGCAAATAAATTGCTTTAAAATTTGAAGAGTTTGACACTACATTTTGGACACCCTGTATAATTTGGATCAACCAAACTAGGTTAACGAAACTGATATTACCTTACTTAATAGGTACCTCTTTTAGTTTTATTAACGAGGCACTATTTGTATCTTTTATCAAGTTTTAAAAGTTAGTAGTGCAAAACAGTTTTTTATCTATTTTTTTTTTTTTTTTGAAATCGCTGAACCGATTTCAACCAAATTTTAGGGGTATGTAGGTAACCACAAGAGGAACCCAAATATGCAAAAAAATATCGGGCGTGTAATCTAAAAAAATATATCATAATGACGTCACACTTTTTGAGAACATCCTGTATAATCAAAAATATTTTCCTGAAATGCGCCCTCGGGTACAGACAACGTCTGCGATATATAAAAATTCTATGTCTATTAATAAATGAGCTACATAAGACGGGAGGTGAGCTGCAGGACCCTGTATATTATTTTCTTTACATTTTAGGACAAGCTTTGTTTGGCCGCATCTACGCCAAGCTGTATCTTAGGATTTAGGTAAATTAGATCGAAATACCTTAATTTTTGTCAGAAAAATGTCCTGTAGAAGTTTGTTGATATAATTTAGCGACAGATTTAAAAAAAAAATAAATATATAAAATAATAATAATAAATAATACGGCCTGTTCAAATCTCCATTTTTCTCTTTTGTTGTAACTGGAAGAATAACAAGCGTTTTGAGTAAACTTTTAATAGAAAATGTACTTCAGTGGAAGTAACAACCAGTTTATTTTAGTTTTGTCGGGGTGACTGCAATATCTTTGATTAAATCCTCTTTAGAATTAGCCCTATGACCGCTGCAACAAAGAAAGCAATTTAATGCTAATGTTAACTGTTTCCATGGAAAATGCACTGAAATGCAGAATCTATATAATTACGAGAGTAGTGGAAACAATGTCTATGTCTATAGCCTACTTTACATGCACACCCCAGTGATATGGAGGGAAGACGCGCTCTGCAAAGGGAATGCCAACCTCCGAAAAAGAAAAACTTCCACAAATATTGCCACAAATACAACCAAAAGATTTTAAAGCCTACGGATGGATCATTGATGTAGATGTTGATGTACCTTGGATCATAGAAAACAGTAGCCAGGCAGTATAAGTATTTCGAAGATGAATATTAGAAGTATTATGCATTATACCACCAAAGATTTCGTTGGTGAGATTTTTGATACAGAAAAATGTAAAACTGTCACATCTTCCGTGGCCAAACAGCAAATGCTGTGCCGGTAGATTATTTGGCTTACAAAATTCTTTATCAGGGTAGGACAAAAGTCCTTTGGATTTAGCAAAATTCCAGTGGAAGAGTTCCAAATAGCAACATCAGTCGATGCAAGTCCAGATAAATGGCACACATAGCTCAAAGATGTAGCATGAGTCGGTTATTTAACAAACAAAAGAATTTTAGATGGGGTTAAAAGAATTCCCAGATTTTGGAGAACAAATGCAAAAATAATAGGACACCTAGACCATATCTGTATACAAAACTACGTTGTTTTAACAAATATGAAAAGCTAGGGTGTAAACGCCAAATTATATTGCAAGAATTAGGAAGTGCAGGCATTTGGTCTCGGGAATAAACGAAAACAACCATCAAATACAAGAAAAAAGAACACTATTGACGATAACTGGAGTTGCCTTAGCCAGAATGTTATGCAACCTAAATGTAGAGATCGTTTTAACTATATACTAATACCTTTCTAATCTTTATGAAGGGCAAAGAAGCAAAGACAAAATTCAAGCATTTAAACTGTGAGTTTATTCACATATGTTAAAAATCAAGGTAAGAAAAACAATAAACAAATAAAGAAGTCCTAGTATTGGAAGAGTTCGTAAGTACAGATATTTGTTCCTAGTTATCAAGGAGAACAACCATGAAACACGAGAAACAAGAACATCGATGGAGGTGGTGAAGCTGCTTTTGACAAAATGTAATGCAATCTAAATATAAAGATCTGAATTGACTTTGTGTAATGTTGTCTTTCCAATCCTTCTATTTCTAATGGTGGACAATAAAAGAAAAACAAAATCTATGCCTTTAAATTATGGTTTTATGTTGAAAATATCGAAGTAGAAAAGAAAATAAAGGAGGAAGTACCGGTACACTCGAACAAGGAACCATGCCGAATTAACACAAACAAAAAACGATAACTGGAATATTTCGACCAGGTCATGAGAGGTTTGGAATAAATGTACCGGCACTTGCACTCCACAAGACAATTGCACAATCGTCTATGGTATTATGGTTTAGTATGCTGCAATTAATGGCACAGGAAAAAAGATTAGGAAAGACACATGAACATGGTTTAATTGCTCCGCCATAGGTTTATTCAACGTAGCAGTGCCAAAAATTCAACTTACTGTTGGGATAGGCAATCTTCGTTAGGAGAAAGCAATCAAAGAAGAAGTTGAATTCCGGAAAAGTAATCGAAAGGCCAGGGCTTGCTTATGTAAAGCAAGTTTTAAACGATGTCAAGCATACATTAGAAAAGCATTAGACTGACGATCGGGAGAGAGTACAGTAGACAGACTAACGAATGACCCGACAGTAACAGGCAAAAATGACCAAAAAAATACATAAGCATATAAAAAAAGCAAACAGACAAATCGGCAGACAAATAAACGTTAGACATACAAAGAAAAAGATTAAGAGAGAAAACGAGAGAAACTAAAGAAAAACGTGATCATCTGAAAACATAAAAAGTAGAGAAGGTACCTCCTCTACCTGATAATTACCGAAAAACGTGAATCTGTAATCAACAATTCAAACAAATACTTTTGTATTATTTAATGAAGGTTGTTTTGAAGGTTTTAATTTTTTAGGAAGTAATAATTGTTGTTTTAATTTCTAATTAATTCTAACTTGTTAATGTAATGCTTGATGAATTTTTCAGAGCTTGTTTAAGTCACTTGTAGTGGCATTCAAAAGGAAGCAGTTTCGCCAACTCATTGCCGATACCGAAAAATTTTGGAAAACTAACAGATTCGACAAACATATCCGTGAAGAATTGGAAAACATCTTTAAACGTACACTGCAAGCGCAACATTTCTTCCTACGTGCAATATGCGCTGTTGCCTTTCTCATGATGGCGAATAATTATTTTACAAATCAGTTACCTGTAGGCGCATGGACTTTGAAGGATCAAGATAAATTATATACAATTTTCTTAATCGCAGAAGAAATAATTGTGCCATATAGTGCGATACTCGTTGTTGCGTATGATTGTTTTTATTTGAGTATGTGCGTTCATCTCTCTGTGCAATTTCGAATGCTTCGGTATTCTCTCCAAAATCAACGGAAGTACCAATCTGATTCCTATACCAAAAGTGATGATAAGGAGTACCTAAAAACGCTCACTTCCTGTATTATACACCACCAATTTCTGTTAAGGTAAGCTAATATAAAAATGTTCGAACAAAACTGCTACAGTACCTTTTTTAAAGGTTCTCTACAAACCTGAAGGACGCATATTCGCAAACACTGCTCGTTGAATATTCTGCCAGTGCAGGAGTGATTTTCGTCGAACTATACACTTCATTTAGAAGGTAACATTTAGATGTAGCGTTGTATTCAGCGTAGACTAGTAAATTTCCTATTCCATTGCTATCTGCAGAAGCTATCTTCGTAGAAGAGGGAATTAGGTGCTGGTAATATTACTAAGCTTGATAGTTTTGTGAAGATTTATTCTGATGATTAGTTTAAGCTGGCTCAAATTATGTCTTAAATTAATGCACAGTAAGGCTTGAGCCATTAAGTAGCTCACATAGGCAAATCATTTGGTATAAAATTACTTAAATAATACATTTGCTTTGGATGTCATTCTATTTCATTGTTTAAGGAAAACTGACAGCCCTTAAGCCCAACATTTAGGCCAGCTTAAACTAAGAACTGTTTAAGCCTGCACCGAGGTATCGGACTTCAATAAGCAAATACTTCACTAAACAACTATTAGCTCCTAAAACACTTAAATCTTTAACTAACTAGTTATTTGTTACAGTCAAGACATATTTTCATTCATAAGATGTGGTGTTGCACTTATATGTATCATATCTCAGCTGTCGTTTTACTGCATCCCTTTAAATTATATTACGGACGAGGTAAGTAAAATTTCGTGTGTATTCCTAGGGCTTAGAACAATTACACATTAGTTATTGTTTACACAAACCTGGGGACTGGCGCCCCCAACTCTGAATCTATTTATGAAAGCTGAAGGCCGTCACCTAAAGAAGAAGACTTTATTTACAAGGCAGAGGACGAGAATTGAAAATTGAAACCATACAACCATACAAGACAGATCCATCACTTAACTCCCATGACCTCCATTTTATCCTTATCACAGCCAATACTAATTCAATAAAATAAATTAATAAGAACATACTTTTTTGTGGCCCATATTTGAGTCTCAACATTGCTACTTCCTTAGGGAGATAAATTCACATTTACTTTTCTAACATCTTGATCACCAACATAGAAATGGAAAATCAATCTCCTTTTTAATATAACACCATTTCAAATTGACAAAGGCTGGCGGTTTATAGTGGAGGCAAAGACGATTTCGACTTTTAGGGTGGTAGAGACTTGCAGTTGAGGAGTTGTGCAGATATGCCACTATTCGTCTGCATATGCAATCATACAAATGCATAATTATTACAAACCTATTATTTAATTTTCATTGCCTAAATTTGAATTGTATACCTACCTAAATTATATATTTTCAACAGGCTACCTCAGTTGCTCAAGGAATTTACGAATCCGGTTGGAATTTCAAACAAACTTCTGCAATAAAAACAATAATTCCTTTAGTAATCCAAAGATCGCAGAAAGAAATTATATTTTCAGCAGGTGGTTTAATAGATATGAATTGCAGGACAGTATTGAACGTAAGTTGCAGATCTTTGATCAGAACAATGAAGATTGTCCCATAATAAAATATTAATTTTAGGTTTTAAGAATCTCATATTCTTTGTGCACCGTGATGAGAGCCATGGATACTATGGATATTCATAATTAGTATTCATCTTTAACACGGTGTTATATTGACATGTTGAATTAAAGTAGTAACAATTTCAATATTCATACATGTAGGACCTGATCCTTAAATAAGCCAGTTATATTACTATGTAATTAAACATTACTTTAGATTCAATCCATCGAATTCATCAACCAACGCCCTTAAAAGGCTTAGGAAGGATTTCCTTTAGGAAGGATGGTTTGACACTAAAGAAGGGAAAATGGCTAAGACAATTTTTGAAATATAAAAAAAGGGGTTCTTATCGTACTGTCGGATTTTTTCCTTCTTCTTAGTGTGGAATACCCTTACAAGGTGTTGTATCATATACAGCATATGTCATATATCTGTGGGGTGTGTGTGCGTGTGTCAAGTGGTCTACAAACATAGGGAACCTACAGCATAAGGTGGGCTCCGAACCACTTCTACTCTAAAAGAAGTCTTCCTAGCAGTGTTGCCAACCTTTTGAACTCAACATTCCGTAGATATCACTAAAAAATTCATAAAAATCCGTAGGCGTCAATTTCAAATCTGTAGAAAAATCTTTAATTTTGGCTATAAAGTACAACAGTCTTAAATTGTTGATAATAAAATTTTTACAGTACCAATAATGCCTTTATTTATTTAAGACTCGTGTGTCCTGCCCCATAAAAAGGTATAAGAGGCTAAAAAAGAGAAAGAAAGCTTAATATAATGCAAATATCTTGCTTTAAAACTACATATAATTTACTAGAGTACCTACTTAAACATGTCTTCAATTATTGTAGCCCTAAAATCAAATTTCCCGAATGAATTCTTATAGTTTTATACGTAGTATCGAACTGTAAATCTATAAATACCACGCTACAAAAGAAACCTAAATTTATTACTCAAAAATTCAATGTAGGTACCTACCTACTACCTAGTGCGTTTCTATACTCTCTGTACCACGCGCCCTGTACTTCCGTAGCCCCGCATTTTCTATCCTTGTGGCGAATTCTTGTCTTGTCTTTATACTCCATGGCTACTATCTACCACCATCATCTTAATAAAGTTATAGTCACTACAAGAGCCTATTCCTACCCATTATATTTTAATTTTAGGCATGAAGATCGGGCATCTTATATGACAAAAGTTACTGATTACTTATGTTACAGACAAAGGTACGATATTTCTTCGACATTTCTTACATTCACCACTTATTCTGGTATAGTTATTACGTCGTTTAATTCTAGAAATTAAATATTAGAAATGGGATTATAATAAGAGTTACATTTTTAAAAATTAAGTGCAAGTCAAAAATAACTAAAATATTCCCAGCTAGGAAAGCCTCCACCGTTAAAATATTAAAAATATTAAATAAAATTATAGCACTTTTACTTGTAGGGTTGATAATTACGTATACTTCTTACGTAAAGCTTATTAATGACCTACATTACAATGATGAAAACATAATAACAATTAGAAAGAATTTTCACAGAATACTTACGTCATGTTCTTAGTACAGACTAAGTCTTAACTGGAAAGATTGCAAGAATATCTACTAAAAATTGCTAATAAAATCAAAGCACTTTTGCCATTAGATTATTGAAAAAGCTTACTGCAATATAAGAGAATTTACGAAAAAAGTTTAGAGAACATGTCCAAATTAAACATTTTGTTAAATTAAGGCCAGAAACGTAAACTAAAGTCTCTCCCTAGAGGGTTAGTAAATGCAAATAAGATTCATTAACATTTCATTACCGCAAACAAAATAGTGCTGCAGATAGGTGAAATAATTGTGCCTTTAATGATAGAAGCATACAATTTGGGGCACATTTACTACATATATGAAGATTTAATTTTGGATATGAGGCCATCTCAGATCTCGCCTATTGCAGTAATGGCGGACATTCAAAATGGCGGCTTCTGAATATTTTTTATATGCTGCTTTTAAATGTTATTTAATGATGTTAAATGACAGTTATTAAAGCAATGGCGAGTAGTTGTTGTTTTGTGCATGTAGTTTGCTATTTTTAATAATACAGGGTGTCCCAACCATCTGGGATTTTTCGATAGCGTCTTTATTATTATAATTATGTCAAAATATTATTAAGAAAAGTTGTAGGGTTTGATGTTCTACATATTATAAAATTATTTTCATATATATAGGGTGTTTCGTAAACATGTGACGATATAAAGTTGTGTTTTTTTAAATGGAACACCCCATATTTTTTTAGATATTTGGATTCTCTCTTCAATGACGGTTGCAACGATATAACATTATATGGTCCTAGGTCGATCAGTCCCTCTGGAATTACCATCTGGATGTTGAAATAGGGATATTCCTGTACCATGGAAAGAATCATGAGCTGTAGTAGAACTTGGATTGTGGTCAATATTATCAACCGCACTAGTTGTGAAAAGGCCTCCTTTTAACTGAAGAGGAACGACAGCACTTTCCATGTGATACAGATGACATATTTCATTTCCAAGTTCTGATGAAATGTCTAGCACTCGGTCATATGATATGCTTAATCCGAGCTCGTGAAGATCTTCAACTAGTTCACGCTTGCGCGTTTTTGTATGAATTAAAATACCTAAGTATATAGGCAAAGGTGTTTCCCGTCCTCTATTGTGCTTGTAGACTGTTCCAGAATGACACTCCCGACGTCTCACCAAACTGTTATACATTAGTAACTGTGCAACAGTAAGGATAGGCTGTGGTATTTTTGAAACACTTGCCTGTGCTTTAATATTTGGACCATTCGTAACCATAGCAACCAGTGCTAACAGAGATGCTGGTACGGAGTCTTCCTGACAGGTTTTTCCAAATGATCCATTGAAGAGGTTGTTTATTTTAAAGATGTCTCTTCTAACTATATTTGCTGCTTTAGCAAGATGAATAGCGTCACTATCTGCATCGTATTCACAAGCTTTCTTCAGAGCTAATCCAATCCCATTTAACATCACATCTCGACCTTGCTTATGTGCTTCCATGTCAGGAAAGTATGCAAGTACTCTGTTTTTTAGTTTTGTGGAATGTATGCGCCCTGATAGATCACTACCTAGTTGTTTCATTCTCATGCTGTACAGTTTGCATAGATCAGCAAGTTTAAATATGGGTGCGATTTCATTGTCACTACGAACATCTTCGATGTATGATATAAATTCAGCAAATGCAATACCATGGTTAGTTTGTTCTATTTCAGTTTCTTGTGTGTTTTTTTTATCTCTTGCTCTGTTATATAATGATACGAGGCATTGAACATGATACATGGCATTTAATGCAATAAGATCACCGCCACTCAGTTTCGCAAGCAGAGGCCTGTCCTCCAGTTTAAGGGCACAGTGACGAACACGAGCATCTAGGCCGAATGTAGATGCAGTACATAATGAACTTCCTGCTTCGGCAGGCTGTTCACAAAAAGAAAACAAATTGCTTTTGAATTCACTAAACTATTCCTTACAACATTCTGGCGGGTGAATTTCGTAGAACTATTTGCAATATTCGCAGGTTCTATCTTCCTTTTCTGAGCTCTTTGAAGTTTTGTTTTATTGAACTTCAATCTGCATGATTCGTGAAAGCGAGCTTTATGTCGTACCAATGTTGCTTCGACACCTCCTGCATCATCGAGACGTGCCAGATTTATTGTCCATGGCAAACACCCTGCATTACTAAACCCCACAAGTAAATCAGAAATTGTCTTATAACCAGTTCCCTTTTCTTCACGTTTACTGTCTGCTGGACACCGAAGAACCTCAGACTTGTCTTCTTGACAGATAAAACACTTGTTCCACTCTGTTTCTTTGAATTGTCCAGATGTATCAGTATTGAACGGATTCATCAGCTTATGCACTACATCCATGTTTTTATCTTACTTTAATCCGAAATAATTGGGACCCAGGGTGGTTCGGATAATCAAACAAATGCTAACTTTCAAAAAGAAAACGCCGCCTTAAATTTAAATATTAATTTATTGTGCATAAATACAGTAGGCTACCTTTTTTTAATAAAAAGGAACATTTTTAAGTTGGAAAATAGGAAACACGACTTTTTCTTAGTACATTCATACAATTTGCAAAATTAAAATACTTTAATGCGTTTAATTTTAACGGTTTGGATAATTGACGGTTCGGACGATTGACGTTCGGAAAATCGACGCTCTACTTATGTTAATATAATGATGACATGCATACATATTTATAGCATCAAGTCATGTAAAATCACATATAATAGGCTATTTACATTATCAAATAACAATAAAAAAGGAGCACATAAAATATAATATTCAGAGGCCGCCATTTTGAATGTCCGCCATTACTGCAATAGGCGAAATCTGAGATGGCCTCATATCCAAAATTAAACCTTTATATATTTAGTACATGTGCCCCAAGTTGAATGCTTCTATCATTAAAGGCACAATTCTTACAATTATTTCACC
Source organism: Melanotus villosus (assembly GCA_963082815.1). NCBI lineage: Eukaryota > Metazoa > Arthropoda > Insecta > Coleoptera > Elateridae > Melanotus > Melanotus villosus. The sequence goes on along the minus strand of OY720419.1, from coordinate 8,847,189 downwards.
TATCTGCTGCACTAAAATATTTTAACCACAATTACTTTTACTATTAAGCTTACCTATCTAAGTCAATTAATAGTTATTTATTATACATGCGGATTAAATTAATGTTTAATGAGCGGTACGTTTAAACGCGCGAGCGGCGATAGCCGCAAGCGCGTTAATACCGCGAGTTAATACATTAATTTTAATCCGCAAGTGTAATACAACTGTTTATTCAATTTTGCAGTAATAAACTTTTTCTAATGTAAATGTAAGATTTTTATAAATGCTAAAAGCTTAAAATGTCACTAATCCCTTGTAGTTATCGAGTTGCCAAGTGTGAGTTGTTTTGATGCGTTGTCATGGATTGAACTGTTTACGGGAAAAAAATTCGAACGTAAATTGTGAATGACAGCGAATTCTTTGTAACAAAGTTTATTATAAACTGTATTATTCTGTGTATCTACAAGGTGAGAATTGTAATGGAGAATGAAAATACGATTATGGAGCAATTGCTCCCTAAAAAATCGAAACAAACGTACAAAAAAATTTATCAAAAATTTAGCTCCTGGAAAATAGAAAAAGGTGCAATGGAAGTTACTGAAGCTCTCGTTTTAAATTATATTGTCGAACATTCCAAGAGCTTGAAGCCATCTTCGCTCTGGAGTTATTGCTCCATGCTAAAAGCCTGCCTCATTATTTTTGAGAACGTGGATATTGGAAAGTAAGTAGAAAAAAGTGTGTTTCTATAGATCAAACTGTAAATATTTATATTACTTTTATAGATTCTCTAAAGTGAAAGCGCTATTGAAACAAAATTCAAAAGGGTTTAGGAGCAAAAAATCTAAAGTACTGAACCGTGATGATATGTTAAGATTTTTCAGTGAGGCACCGGACGAAATTTTTCTACTGGTTAAGGTAAGTTAATTTTTTAAATGAAAACGTAACAAATGAAAAAATGTCTTCGTTCGTTGTAGACAATACTTGTCATGGGTATAGCTGGTGGATGCCGCATTGGCGAACTCGTAAACATGAAAATCGACGATGTGGATGATCGAGGAAATGTTTTGGTTGTAACTCTACCAGACACAAAAACTAGCAAACCTCGCGTGTTCACTATAATTAATGAAGTAGCCATAAATGCTGTCGATATCTACAGAACCTACGTAAAATTACGACCTCAAGCGGTGACCCATAGACGCCTTTTTTTAAATTATCAACATGGCAAATGTACTGTCCAGCCGGTAGGAGAGAACAAAATACGTAAAATGCCTAGCGTCATTGCGACCTTTTTGGGTCTTGCTGAGCCTGCGTTGTATACAGGTCATGCTTTTCGAAGGAGCTCCGCCTCGCTTTTGGTGGATGGAGGTGCGAATCTTCTTGAACTTAAGAGACATGGCGGATGGAGTTCAAGTACAGTCGCTGAAAATTATATCGAAGACTCTATTACGAAGAAGATAGAGACCTGCGAAAAGATTTTTGGAAAACAAAATTTTTCTTTGATACCTGTAGAGAAACCTAGTACCGCAGTTGATGTTTCAGAGGAAAAAACTCCTGTTCTGATTGATGATGCAGTTCATTTGCATAAAGTTGTGAATAACGAATTAGTTAGTGCTACAAGAAATATAACTTTTGAAACTGGTAGTGTTCAAAATTGCAACCTTTTTTTTATCGGCGAACCGTTGAAGGACCTGGCTTCCTTAATGAGGAAATAATATGTAGTTACTTTTGTTTTCGTTTTGTTAATTTATTGTAATGTACTTATGTATAATTTTTTGATAAATTATTGATTTATTTTGATTGACATTTATTTGACATTTTTAAAGCGCTAGCGGAATAAAAATTTTAAATCGCTAGCGGAATAAAAATTTTAAACGATTGTTTATAAAACATCAACTTTTATGGGCAGGCCAGAAACAAATAAACGTCAGTTTATACGGCAAAATTGAATAAAAAGAATTTATTCAATTTTGCCGTATAAACTGACGTTTAATTGTTTCTGGCCTGCCCATAAAAGTTGATGTTTTATAAACAATCGTTTAAAATTTTTATTCCGCTAGCGATTTAAAATTTTTATTCCGCTAGCGCTTTAAAAATGTCAAATCGCTTTAAAAATGTCAAGTAAATGTCAAAATTGAATAAACAGTTGTATTACACTTGCGGATTAAATTAATGTATTAACTCGCGGTATTAACGCGCTTGCGGCTACCGCCGCTCGCGCGTGTAAACGTACCGCTCATTAAACATTAATTTAATCCGCATGTATAATAAATAACTATTAAATGTAAAACGGATTAACTCATTTATTTGATTGAATAGGCACTTTACATTAAAAGCAAAATGTAAGCAAAATACGCGAAGCGAACTTAAATATCTTAAAGGGTGTAATCTGCATATGGTACGTATTTTTAGTTTGATTTCAACTTTAACTTACCCTTAAAAATGTTTTGTGTATCGCGAAATTAATTATTCATGACTGAAATATTTATTTTAGATACTACAAACACTTTAAAACAGGCAACACTTGATAAAAAAAGTAATTAAAAAGTTTACATTATGTTTGCTAATTTTGTAGAATTTGTAGAATTTTCTTGGTGCCATCATTATAGGATTTTTGTTGTATAAAGGAGCAAAGATTCATTTGAATATTTTGTATTTGATTTCTAATAAATTTATAAAAACCATTGCACCTCTCGATACATTATACCTACATACATTAAGAAAAGTTTAAAATTTTAAATTTCCAAATAGTTTGTTGAATAGATAGATAAGCCCGAAAGTAATAGATACTCCTCATTCAATCAAGTAAACCTTGGCAGTACGTGTACTGAAAGTACGCATGCCGAACTTTTATCCAATAAATTTTGCTGTAATCCTCTTCTACGACTACAGTTTCTAAGTTGAATTTAAAAGAAAACACAATGGCAGTAAGGTAAGTTAAATCATAGCAATTTCAAAGCCTTTTTTCGTAGATAACACCTTCAAATCAATTGTAAATAATTATTAAAACAGTCAGAATTGTTTTGTGATTTTATTCTGAAGGTGGCAAAATAATTACTTGCAGATAAACCCTTTTAATTATTAAAATTTACTGGGAAATCTTTGGAGTTATTTTATGAATTACAAAACCCTGGAATATTCGTTAAAGCCCTTTGGACTGTCAAAGTAATTTTGAAACCACCATGTGGTTTTTGCTATACTTTTAAAAATTATTGTAAAAATGGCATCCGTATAGTTTACTCTTACGTTTTGCATTTACTTAAAAAAAAGTAGCTTTCCTACCTTCTTCATTACTCGGGAATAATTAATATTAACTAAAAGGCTAGTATAAAAGTCAGAAGTATAAAATGGTTGATTATTCAGTACATAGTAAAGAAGTATGTACTGCACATTATCGAAAATTTTTGACAAACAAATTTTTGATTTGAATCTCAATTGGCCTACATTTTCGGCATTTTGTAATATTTTTATTTTCTAACTGTTTTGGTACTTTCAAAGATTTTATATTAATAATAGGATATTTTAAAGTTAATGAAAATCCGCGCAATCGCTAACGATATTTTGTGATCTATAGTAGGTATAGATTAAATTTTGAGCACAGTCGAAATTTACTACATTTTTGTTTACATATTTTGTCGGTATTTCGTCATGAGTTTTCCAAACTGTTACAGTAGAATATTTACCTAAACAAAAAGCTTTTCTTTTAATTTTATTATATAAGGCTAATTATGAAATAAATAATGACTAAAATACTGTTTCCGCGGACTTCTACAAAAATCACAAGTACAAAAGGGCCAATAACTTATTGTGGAATATTGAACCTGTTTTTAATAAGGAAACTTTCCTCTAATAATTTAATAACCATTAAAAAATTGGAAATCACAAAAAGAAATAGAGACAAGTTGTTGGCGACCGAAATGGACTATTTAAGACGAAGCTGTGGAATCGTGGAGTGAGTAGGCTGGAACATATCACAAACGAAGAGATTAGAAGAAGAATGGAAATAGAAGTACCAGTAATGGAAGAGATAGAGAGAAAGAGATTAATTTGGTATGGACATATGAGACGTATGCAACCCCACAGGTGGCCACGAAAGATATGGAAATGGAATCCACCGGAGAGAAAAAAAAAGAGGTCGCCCACCTAGAACGTGGAACGATGATGTAAGAGAGGCAATGGAGAAGCGAGAATTAGCAGAGGACCTATGGGAAGATAGGGACCTATGGCATATAGGATGCGAGACACGGCCAGTCTAGGCTGTACAAACTCGCTATATATACCGGGTGTCAACGAAACCTGGGGCACACCCAAAATTTTTTTATTTTTAAAGATATCAGAATGCAATTTGGTACATGTATTATACTCCTTAATTTGTTGACAAAGGAAACAAGTTACTACCACTTCCGGTTTCGCCGGAATTGACATCAACTTTGTTATTTTAAATGGAACACCCTGTATATTTATACATTTTTGGGATCTTCATTCAATTTTATGTATGGTAGTATCGAGTTCGAAACATTTTGATGACAACGTAAATTTTTGCAGAAATTAATCTAGAGTGCCGTGACTTACGTAAAATGAAAGTCAAGGTGCCCCAACACTCGAGACAAATTTTTTTAGAACTTTAACTATTTTAGTTGCTGTATTAGAATGACCTAAAGTTGGCAAAAATGCTTTTTCGAGAATAACTCTATTTTTTCAAATGGCACTAGGGTGGGACACTAGAATATTAAAAACGAGCGTTTTTCAAGGATTTTATTGATACCAATAACGCGGGATTTATATGATAGTTTAATTCGGAATAACTCAAAACACCGTATTTTGGACATTTAAATCTAGACACTGGGTTTCAAACCAAGTGAAACAAATGAAATGTACAAAAAAAGTGATAGACTTTCTACAGTTGAAGTGCTAAAATAGTTTGTTTTGAGTGTCGTAGCACCCTGACTTCCATTTTACGTAGGTCATGGCATCCTAGATTAATAAATAAACTCTTCTGCAAGTATTTCCTTTATCATCAAAATGTTTAAAACTTGATATAGCATATGTAGAATGAAATGGAAATTCCAAAAACGTGTAAATATACAGGGTGTTCTATTTAAAATAACAAAATTGAGGGTAATTACGGCGAAACCGGAAGTGACAGAAACGAGTTTCCTATGTCAACAAATGCAATTTAAAGAGTATATTACATATACCAAATTTCATTTTGATATCTTTAAAAATAAAAAATTTATGGGGGTACCCCAGGTTTCGTTGACACCCGGTATATATAAAAAATTCAAATTGTTGCTTTAGCCCTCAACGTATTTACTTTATATTAACCCACTATGACCTGCAGTACCAAATCAAAGTAACAACATGTGAAGAAATCAATACAATTGGTAATAATCTAATAATTAAAAGTCAGCTTTTTGAATTCATGTTCGTGAAACTTATATGCAGCATATTCTAGATCTTAGCCATTGAACTAATAAAATAAATTCATTTTTTTATTTCCCGATTTACTTATCTTTAAACGATTAATGGGTTTTAGAGGTAACTAGTAACAAAATATTCCCAGAAGCTTACTACATTTTTAATTCATTTTGGACTACTTTGTTAACTAAGTTTTTTCGAAAATATTACAAATCTATTCAGTTTATTAGAGAGTTAGAGACCATTCTACTATTTTGGAATTTTTTGTGTCGACTTGAAGAACTTATGATAACTATAATCCCTATCTATGGCCTCCTTGTCTATCTTGTTTGAAAACGGCAACAACCTCGTCTTCTAAACGTCTTCTTATTCTTTTACTTCTTTAATTTTCAGAAACTGGTGGCGAAATGCCCACAAAAAAGTTTTAAATATTTCTGAGTTACAAAAGAAATATAATATTATTTACAAAGCACAAAATTAAACCCCTGCACTTTCCCTATTTGAGTAATAAAAATGTTCAATTATTTTGAGAATCTCATTAGTATATTAACGATAATCTTTTACAATAATGATAATGTCATTATGCCTAATGTTAGTAATTTAGGTAAGTAATCATTTAAAAATATTTAGCTATAAAAGTTGTTGCAGACAATAACCAAGATAAAGCTTTCTTGAAAACTAAAGAAAATGCAAAACACGCCGTTTTGTTACTTAGGGCCCTGAAACATAATTGAGTGGAAATGCACATAAAATACTAGTTATTTGTTCTATGGGGCATCACTTCCATGATTCTTTTTATTCTGTTTATTGTTTTTCGAACCTAAAATTCAATTGACCAAACATCGCTGACCTAAAAGACCTACTGGCGATCAACACATTGCATGGCTAGTATTTTAAACTAGCTTCTAAATATTAAGCATTTCTCAACTTAACACAACTACCAATAATTATACACCCCCATTTCACTACTTTTATTCATATTAAAATCTGTTCCGCGAAACATATTTTCGAATATTCCGAAATCGCACGGAACAAAACTTCACGGTAGGTACCAAGAAAAGAACCGATACAACTTAAATTTAAAATGATATCTGCACCTGTTAACCGCTGTTAAACTTAAGTCAGTTTTTGAATCTTGTCATTTTTCTAATTAAATAGTAAAAAACTAGTATTCGTTAGTTAGCAATACTTTCCGCACCGGAAATACCTTTAATGAATTGGAAGAAATTATCCATGTAGGAAATATAACTTAACATATTATTTGGAGCAATAAAATTATGTGCATTGCTATTTTTCAGGCGGAAACATTTTTTTCCAAATTTTCCATGTAAAAGGGCAGTTTTCATTTTTAATTAAAAACATACCTTCAGTCCTGGACTAACTTAACAATATTGAAAGCCATTACATTCAGATAAAATTAATGTTAATATAGTTTGATTCCAGCAAATGGCAAAAATTGAAAACACTCAAACCCTTAGAAATCCAGGAGCCAATTGTTTATTGTATAAAAGAACAAATTTACAGCAACCCACGGAAAATTTAACGCACGTTGGCTTTTTACACCGTTTGGTTAAATCTCAGTCTGTTAATTATTATTCATAGCCTTACACAAATTCCAGTTACAGATTATGTTGTTGTTATTAGTTAAGTTAAGACTGTTAGTTTGTCAGTTTTAATATACACTCTAAGACTTACTTTTATAACAATTTCAAAGCTACCTTGAGTTTAGTGTTTTTAGAAAACAACTTTTCATAATAATAATAAATTTCACAAAAAAGAAAAAGAACTTTGTGTATAAACGGTTTCTTTCTACGAAACAATTGCAGAATGTATGCAATCCCAATTTTAGAAATCATCTCAAAAATGAAAAAACTAAAAAAAGCAACTTTTCCTGGTAATAACAGTAAACAACCAGTACATTTGGAATTTTTCATCATTGTTGTTGTTTTCGCATTACCCAATAAAGTTAATCAGCTTTTGCTAAGTTAGCTAATGGGTTAAACCCTTGGTATTTCAAATTAGCAAGAATCATTAAGACCCTTAATTTACCATTAGCTTAGTCCTATTCACACATTAATGACTTCCCTTTCCCTACCTTGTCCCTATAAATTTGGAAAGAAAAATCCTTGTAATTCAGTTTCGAATTTGAATTAATTGCGATCGAACTTGTGTCCCAACCTTCTTTCAAAGCAGCTGCTGGTGGATATTTAAATTATTTTTGTGGTAAGTTAAAAACTTTGAATATTTTTTCGGACATTGAATCTTTCTGCAACTCATTTACAAATATACAATCTCTAGGGAAAACGTTTTTCGATGTTAACTCAAAATTTATTACTATTAAAAGTGTGCGACTTCCCAGAACAATAAATTTTGTTTATATGGACGAAGTGCCGTTTGGAAGGAAAAATTAATAAATTTCAAACTATAGCTTACTTACAAATGTTCTGACTAAATTCAAACCATTTACAATTTTTGTTAATTACTTTTAGCTAATTTAATTCGTCGTTTATTAGTTTAAGACGACTTTGCTCTATTTCAACTAAAAACATTTTATTTGACAGATGGATACCAGCAATATGTATTTCATCTGCTCAGTGTGCCATAGAATGCTAGAACCACCCATATACACGTGTACATCCGGCCACCGAATATGCGGGAGATGTGTAACAAGTTGTTGTTGCTTAACTTGTGGAATCCCGGTCCAAAGGAATCAAATAGTGGAGAGAACTATTAACCAAGCAACCATGTCCTGTAACAATTTCGGGGCAGGTTGTCCCTATAAAGGATCCGCGTCAATGATAAGGGATCATGATTGTTTATATAGAATGATCAGTTGTACGCTAAAAATAAGTACGACATGTAATTGGATCGGTCAAGTTGCAAACTTGGCCGATCACTTAAGCCGCTACCACAGCAATAGCTAAAGGTAATTAGAAAATTGAGATTTTTGAATTTAATAAGTGAATAATCAATCTTCTCTTTTGTAGGCAATTGAAGCGTTAGGCGGAAAAGGTTTTGTTTTATTTCTTTTTTGCTTTGTTTTATAAAACATTATAGGTGTTAATTCTGGGGTCTCGGTGGGCGGGTGGTGGCTCCGCTTACCCGCAGAGGCCACGGTGAAATCGGTCTGCTCGGGCTGTGGGTTCGACTCGCGGCCCGTGCAAGTCGGTTTCACTTAGTATAAGTTAGTATATAAGTTGCATGTATGTAGTATGTAAGGTAGTATGTAAGGGATGCCCGTACCCCCTGAAGTAATGCGAAAAGCGGTTCCGGGGGGTTCGGTAGTATGCATGAATGGAAAAAAAAGTGTTCATTCCACCTGAATGTTTTGGTTATTTAGTATACTAATAAAATTAGTCTATGTATTAATTTGATTTTTATTTAATATTCGTCGAGTCAATGAAGGTTTTTACTTCTAAACCCACTAAAACAGAACCGATTTTGATGATTTTTTTTTTAAATTGTTTGTTATATTAAATTATTCAAAATCAGAAACATTTCAGCTGGCGCTATCAAGTATTTATATTGTTTAAACAATTTTAAAAAAAGTTATTAAAAAATTTTTTTCTTCGATGGAATTTTAACTAGAAGTGACTAATTTTGAAAATTTAGTATAATAAATAATTTTTGAATAAAAAAGTTTCAAAATTTCCATTTAAAAATGTTAATATTCAATCAGTCGGATGCAAGAAGATAATATACAAATATATTGACATATGTATATTGTCAACTAAAAAAATTCAATACTTTTATAAGAATATGTAAACACGCACAAGAAATCGACCTTTTGTATCACAGGTAGATGAATTCAAAGTCAAACTCCTGATGTTTCACCATGATTTTCGGAGTGAACGCGTGAGTTTTGAGGTTATTAATCTGTTAAAATAACTTTTGAACACTAAATATTGAAAATATTAGTGAAAATTGTTGAAGAGAACTTAATTATTGATTAAAATTTAGAAAAAAGTGCAAAGAGACAAGTAAAAATACGATGGAAAAGGTAATTATATGTCATTTATTCTTGGTTTGTATTGAAAATAATTGGATTATATTTGCGTTTAAGTTTGTTCATGCATTTTGAAGAATCGAGTTATTATTCTTATTATTATGTTACATTTATATTACATTATTACAGTTATTATGATACATTTATATGCTGTAAAATCACATTTTTTTGTAATTTTGATCATTACAGCAAAATCGCTTGCGTTGCATATAAGTTAAAAAATGTTTCCCGTTTAATAAATAATTACTCCATCTTAACTAAATTTTGATTGCTTATTTGGGATGTATTGATCTAACGATTCTAAAAATTTTAGCCCTTTAAGTGTAATATTTTTAATTTTACAGTACTTTTTTCACTGAATTTTGCGCGCGTCAAGCTCGTCGTTAAGATTATTTGCAAAAACAATTTGTGTTAAATTATTCTTTGGATATAATAAAATCTTTTTAAATTATTAGAAATATATTTCCTGTCTTACAGCTATTTCCCTTTGAATTTGATCCTCATATTTAAAATCATACGTGTTAAAAACATCTTCCAAAATTCTTTTATATGTTACAGGAACAACAACAAGATACTGTAGACTCTACAGTTAATTTTTATTGCATTTGCAAAGAACAAGAGAGTGCAGATACACAAATTACACAAAGTTTTTTCAAAAATTTCAAATTTGGAATTCAATTCTTGCATCCGAATGATTGAATAATTAACATTTTTCAATGGAAATTTTGAAACTTTTTAATTCAAAAATTATTTTTTAAACTAAATTTTCAAAATTAGTCACTTATACTTTGTTAAAATTTCATCGAAAAAAAATTGTCAAAATTTTTTAAAAAATTATTTAAACAATATAAATAATTAATAGCGCCAGCTGAAATGTTTCTGATTTTGAATAATTTAGTATAACAAACGTTTTAAAAAAAAATCATCAAAATCGGTTCTGTTTTTGCGGATTTAGAAGTTTTGACGATTTTTCCGCTTTATTGACTGGACTATATGATATTTTTAATAAAACTGTCCCTAAAAAACAAGCAAATCTAAGAGAAAATATCCCTGCTGGTTTACACCTGAAATAATACATACAATAAAACAAAAAAGTAGATTCAAGAAAATTTAAAAACACAAACTATGATACACAATTTAAACGCATGAGATCACTTGCCAAACGTAGAATCAACCTTGCATATATTAACTTTATTAGAAACTCTGAATTAAATATTAAATGTGATCCTAAAAGTTTTTGGGCCTATTTTAGTTGAAAAACCAAGAATCTGGTCTACCAGCACCGAGGTTTTTTCTAGATAAAGCTCTAATGTCAAATGAAACTGTATGCGGGGGATTTAAAGACTTTTTTAGTAATAGTAATAATTACATGCCCAAATCAAACTTCTTGGAGGACACAGAAATTCCAGAAAATTCTGTCAACAGTAATATTGTTTTAAATCATATTACCAATAATGAAATTCAAGCTGCCATTAGTAAATTAAAAAACTCCAAATCGATTGGTCCTGATAATGTTCCAAGTTATGTTGTAAAAGGTTGTGCTCAATTTTTTCTTAAACCATTAAACATTATATTTAATTTAAGTGTGGCAACCAATACTTTTCCTGGAAAATGGAAAATTGCTAAAATACGCCCCATCCATAAATCTGTCAAAACTAATCATATTGAAAATTATCGTCCCGTTTCAATTCTTTCTGTGTATTCTAAGGTTTTTGAATCTATAATTCATGAAAACTTATACCGTCAAGTTTCGAATCAGATCTCCTTAAATCAGCATGGATTTGTCACAAAGCGCTCCACACAAACCAGTTTAACAATATTTACGCAATTTGTGTCAGATACATTGCAAAGTGGAAATCAAGTTGATGTCATCTATACTGATTTTTGGAAACCCTTTGATAAAGTTGATCATAGCCTTTTATTACGTAAGCCTGTCGGTATGGGTGGGCATCGGAATTTTGTTAACTTTATTGAATCTTACTTGTCACACCGAAAACAATTCATTCATTGTAATAATTCTTGCTCAGAGTACTTTTTTGCCACATCTGGGGTTCCGCAGGGGTCCGTTTTAGGTCCATTGTTATTTGTAATCTTTATAAATGATATCTCTCTTTCTATAAAATTTTCTCAATTCTTATTGTATGCTGACGACTTAAAATTTTTTAAAATGATTAGCAATTTCGATGACTTTGAAAAATTACAAGAAGATTTAAAATCAATTTCGGATTGGTCTTTAAACAACAATTTATTCTTCAACACAGGTAGGGTCAATCGGGGTAATGGGAAACGACTTTTGCAAAGTTAATTTTGAGTTTACGTAGCAGGACTATTAAAAGGAAATAAAAATTGATTGTTGGTATATGTTCACCTCTGTCCCTGATCTGCTAAAATAAATTGTAAAAAGTGATTCCCCCCGAAAAGGTTATTAAAAAAAAATTTTTTTTCGTCGTTTCCAATTAACCCATTCGCGTTTCCATTTCCCCTAGATTTTTGGGGGAAATGAAAACGATTCGTCACTTCATACTTAATATGTATTCATACGGAGATGGGGTTAAAGAAAACGTTCTGCTGCATTTTGTGAACACAAAGCTTCTTTCAGTTTTATTTTATTTTTACTAATAAGCGAATAGAAACATTTTGTAGCAGAAGGTTCGATTTGTCAGGGTTAGGATAGTCACCAAATGGATTAAAATTCAACAAAAAGTTTATTTAAAGAAAATAGGAAACATATAGAAACGGCATTTTAATGACAGACTAAGCTTAGTTAAACATCTTAAAATAAAAAGAAACAGGTTATTAAATATAAAAGAACTGAAAACATATTCTTAATAACCATTACGTACTAATCACTTCTAACAAATTAAGATTTCTTTAAACCTGTTAAAATTTAACAGTTTTCGACAAATGAAAAAATGAGTATATATATAATATTTCATCCGAAGAACTTGATAATCTCTTCTTCTTTGGTTTCTTTTTTAATGGCTTTTCATTAACAATTTTGGTTTTCTTCTTGACTATCTTCTTTGGTTGTTTCATCTTCTTTTCCTCAGCTTCCCTTAGGCGTGCAATTACTTCCTCAGTTGTTAAGACTTCTCCGTATTGGAGCTGCCTTAGAAGAGGTGTTGGTTTCTTCAGGAAACGCGTTTTCAATTGCCCCAGATTTGCGTTTTCATTTGCCCCAAGCAAACGTTTTTATTGGGGCAAATGAAAACAGCCAACTATTCCCGCCACATTCATTTGAGCGGCCTAACTAACTAGCACCATGCAATTACAACATTTGTTCATCAGAATGTGGGTTCCGCTAGGGCAAAAAATAAATTTGGACAGACAAACAAAATATCTCCCTAGGAATATCGGAAATGGCTGTTAAATAATTCTGAGGTGAAAAATGTAATTAAACTTACCTTGATATCAAGCGTGCGTTTACACTTTATAAATGCGTTGGAGTAACTAACGTATCACTAAATATGCATACTGCTAACTACAAGGGAAAAAGCGCGGTTTTTTAAATATATTCGGATCATGTTTTCATTTACCCCTAGTTTCCCATTACCCTGATTGACCCTAAATGCTTTACTATGAGTTACTCTAGAAAATGTTTTGATCTTAATTTTATTTATTATTTAAATTCACGTGCAATCAAAAGAGTCTTTAACTCCAAAGATCTCGGAGTTTTATTCGATACCAAACTATCTTTCAATGATCATATTGATAAATTAGTCATTGAAATAAAAAACTTAGCTTTATTTTTAGAAATACTCAAAATTTTACGAACTCCGATGCGTTATCAAACCTATTTACCAGTTTGGTTCGAACCAAACTGGAATACTTCACTGTTATCTGGAATCCTATTTATCGTTACTAAACCTTAAAAATTGAGAATATTAAAAAAAAAATCCTCAAATACTTGAACTATCGTATAAATAGGCCTGCCTTCAATTTTGCTAACAATTTCACTAACACTTGAGGATTTACTCTCGAGCCTTAACTGGACTACCCTAGGAACTAGAAGACTGCTTCTTAACATAATGTTTTTTTATAAAATTATCAATAACCTTACTTGTACTCCAGAGCTACTCTATAAAATATGTTTTAGAATTCCTTCTATTAATACACGTAATAATATAATGTTTACATTTAGAAATCCTAGAACTAATTATCATTTTAGCAGCCCTCTTATATTAATGTGTCACTTATTTAATAGCTACTGTACAGATATTGATTTATTTCACCTTAGTTCAAATCAGTTTCGAACTGCTTTGTTAAATCGCCTCTCAGACATTACTATGTAATTATCTGTTTATGTATTTTATTCCTATTCTTGAATTGGGTGCTTTGTCACCTGTGAATAAAGGCATGTTATTATTATATTAAGTAAAGCTACTATATTATAGTATTCAGAAAGCAACTTCCATGTCTTTAATTATGTTTGCTAGCAAAGTTAGGAAGAAAGATTATTGGAACAAATACATTGCTCAAAATAAAATAGGGGTCACTTATATTTTGAAATATATGTTGTTAATGAAAGATCAGATGTTGATGACGTCGATAGTGGTCATAGACTCATTTGTCTAGTAGGCTAGTAGGGTGCTGTGTTATTTTCATTTGTTTTACTGCAAATTCAGTTGAATGTCAGTCCAACGACAATAATTTAAGTGTACTGTTGTAGTGCGATTATTGTGTATTTGCTATTTTAAGAAACAATTACACCATGGAAAATCGTAATGAAGTTGCCCATCATTTAGAAAGACATTTAAATGCCAATGAACGAATTCGTTTTTTACAGGAAGGCCGATCCCAGCGGTATATCACCATTATCGTTGGTACAACGCAATCTGTGGTATCTAGACTGCTTAAGAGGCATATTGATACAGGGAATGTTGTTAGAAGACAATGATCGGGCCGTCTAAGAAAAACAACAGTTAAATAGGATCGATTTATTCATATTCAACTGCTTCGGAACCTTACATCAACTGCGCGTGTTGTTCAGAGAGATCTTCTGCGACCAGTGGCTCGCAGAAGATCTCTCTGAACAACACCTATTAGTGATTAGACAATACGGAATAGACTCCACGAAGCTCAAATGACATCTAGAAAATCTGTGAAAGTACCTCGATTATTAGTTCGTCGCCGACAAGCAAGGCTGCAGTTTGCTAGAGAACACCAGCATTGGCAGTTACAGCAGTGGCACCGTGTAATGTTTTCTGGCTAATGAAGATTCACTGTATCGCGTCCTAATGAACGTACCCGAGTTTTGAGACGACCTGTGGAACGATATATACCTGCTAGAATGGTAGGAACTAAAGCATATGAGGATGGTTCCGTAATGATTTGGGGCGGTATGATAATGCATAGCAAAACTGACTTTACCATTGTACGTAATGGTAGTCTGACGGCACAACGAGATACTGTATACTCAACTCAGGTACGTTATTTTGAACAAGATGTAGACCAAGAATTTGTGTTTATACATGACAATTCTCATCCGCATGCTGACAATGTTGGGCAAAATTATCTTCGAAACCATCAAATTCAAACGCTACCTTGGCCTGGGATCAACTAGGGGTTAAAACCCGACTAAATCCACCAATAACAATTCAAGAGTTGGAAATTGCCCTTATACAGGGTGTCCCAAAAGGTATAGTCATAAATTTATGGGCTTGTTAATTATGGTTTTGTGATTCTAAAATTCAAATAAACTTATGTTCTATTATCAACGGTTACCGAGCTTTGGACAATCCAGAACAGCTAACTAATGTTAGGAGGTCCATGATTCGCTGTTGTGAAATGTGTACCTATACTAGAACAAGGAAATCATTTTGAACAATTACTCTAAGGTCTGTGGCATTTTAAAAGTGTTAATGTTAAGTTAATTTACAAAATTTGTAAGTCTAATAAAATAAATAAATTTATCCATAACTCGGTAACTGTTGATAATAGAACATACGTTTATATGAATTTTAGAATCAAAATACCATAATTAACAAGCCCATACATTTATGACTGTACCTTTTGGGACACCCTGTATAGGAATGGCAACGAATTCCCCAAGAAGCAGTTCTGCGACTCATCCGGAGTATGCCTCGTCGGTGTAATGCCAGAAGAGGTGGTAATACATCATATTTATTAAAATGTAAATCATCAAGACCGTTTTTAGTTTCTTTAAATAAAAAAAAAATCAAAAGACTTAGTCGTCATTTCGATTTTTGACGTTGTTTAATTTATAAGGCTTCACACGCGGCATAGTTTTAGATATTTATTAAATAAAATATATATCATGTACGCACATGTTCAAGCAGGATGGATAAAACACGCATTCCGAAGAAAGAAATAAAGTGGATCCCCTGAGAGGGCAGGAAGCGGGGAAGGCTGAGAAATAGCTATAGAAAAGGAATAGAAGAAATAATGAAAGAGCAGGTATAGAGGAAGGAGAGTGGAGAGATAGAGAAAGATGGAAGAAATTATTGGGAGCCGGAATTCGATCGACGCCTAAAAACCGGGAGGAAAAGGGTGATCCTAAACTACGTATTCTAGTAAAACCTTTACTGTAATCCAAGTTATAAAGTAATATGTGTGCTCTGATGTTAATGGTATTTATAGTGTAAGAAAGAATTCTATCACTGAATTTCATTACTAAGTCTCAAAATTATAGGACAAAATAGCAACGGAAGTAGATTTGACGAAATTAGCAGCAGGTTAATAGGGCTTTCTGTCTTTCCATATTTGAACAGCAAAACATTATCAGATCTCTTCCGCTGCCTTGATGGGCATCAGTTTCGTATTATGGCATTATAGTCCAGTTAAATAAGCATTTCACTTCGGAAAAATTCAAAGTGAGCTGAATTTTTTTGTACACCTTTATTTAGTCTTTTTGACCTTGAGCTTCTTGAGTTATTGGGCTTAAAAGGTGCGGAAAATGGGTTTTTCGCTTATATCTTCTTTTCTATTGACTTTAGGTATAGAATAGCCTACAGAGAAAATGAAGGGTATAAAATTCTGTACAAAGAAGTACTCTTGTGGTTTTTGCGTGGGACCAACCGTTTTCCCGTAATGTGATGTTAAACGTCTGAGTCAAGGTTAACGAAGTACCCCATTCCACACCACCTTTGAGGTTGAGTACAAGGCGCGTTTTTTTTACATGGTATCCACTGTCTCAGCCGGTCCAAATATTCATAATACTTAATAAAAAAAAGTCAATATGCATGCACGATTTGGTCACCGCATACGCAGTATCTTCAGCATCACCTTGAGAAGGTACAAAATAAATTTATTAAATACTTACACTACAAGGAATTTGGCATTTGTCCTGAATTTGAATCTTATCAACCCATTAGGGATTACTTCAATATAAAAACTTTACAATACCGACGAACTTCACATGTTATTATCTTTTCTTTTAAAATCCTAAATTATCTTATAGACTGTCCTTATCTACTCTCCCAACTCGCCTTTAGAGTGCCTCCACACGGTATTCGACCTACCTTTTCTTTTCATGTCCCATTTGCAAGAACAAACGTACGTCTCTATTCACCTATTGTTAATCTGTGTTCAACTATGAACACCCATTGTCGTCATTTAGATTTATTTGGATCTTCCTTAAATCAGTTAAAGATACAACTAAAGGATCTAAAATTATAGTTCTCGCGCCCATGCATTGTGATGGTGCCGCCATGTACAACATGATTAATTACAATTTCTTTTTTTTTTCTTGTCTAGTTTTAGTTTAGCTTGTAATTAGAGATAAGAGCAATATCTATGTTTTATGTTTATAAGAAACATGTAATTAGGCTTTGCCTGTTTGTTTCTTAATAATAATAATAATAATAATAATAAATAAATATAGAGTTACATTAAGCTTCTTCATCCTCATCTTCTTCTCCTTCCATATCGCATTGTTCCAGGTAATCCTTAGAAAGATTTTCTAATTATTGACTCTCTTCTTTTTCTCTATCAAATCCTGTTTCCACGATATCTTCGATGGCATTAGCATTTAAACACGATTATCCAGTCAAATAAGATTTTATAGCCTTCAATTTATCTGTAGACTATTCTATACCTAAAGTCAATAGAAAAGAAGATATACGCGAAAAACCAATTTTTCGCACATTTTAAGCCCTATAACTCATGAAGCTCAAGGTCCATTTGATATATTGTTTTCCGACGACCACTATGAAAAATGACTCATTTCACACGGTTTACTAGTATTGAAAATAACAAATTTCGCATAGAAACGAAACCGTGTGAAATTCCCGTGTGCAAAACTTTGCACACGCTAAACCACACAAAGCAGTCGGCGGGCGACGTCAAAAGTCGTAATTTGTTAAAAAATAAATATTTAAAACGTCAAAGTGTTGCAAGTGTGGTGCTGGTTCAAATTTTTTTAAATGAAAAATTGGAAAAATGGTCTTCGGAAAAGTATAGTGTAAAACACGTGCTGAAAGGATATTTCACTTTTCAGCACTAGTTATACAATATACTATTAAAAACACTAAATAAAGGTGTACACAAAAATTCAGCTGACTTTGAATTTTTCCGAAGTTTTGCCACATAATTGTCTAATTTGACTGGACTATTAACAGGTTTTTACATTTTAGTTTTACCTTTGGAATTTCTGTAAATCATTTTGAAATTAATAGGTCCTACCATGTTGTATTTTTTAGGATCTACTGGCCTCTCTGATTGATTAAGTAAATATGGAAGTATCTGAAGTTAGACATCTCCCCTCTTTTTTTCTCAGATACAGGATAAATGATGTGTGAACACTTCAGCCATTTGCTTTAACGTTTTTTACCCATTCTGCATTTTCATCGGAGGGAGCGGGGCCTTGATTTAAAACTATGATCTTCATTTTTTGGGTTATTATAACGCCAGATATGCTTCCAGTCTACAATCCTGCTGTAGTAATCGTATTATCCCTTTAGGGCCGACCCTTGCGGAAACAATTACACGCCTTAAAATATTCACTCTCAAACAGATGAGGTCAGTTGGCGTAGAAAATTAAGAATCTGTGCTATGTCCAAATGTGAGGAAATCTGAAAGGAGAAATTTTTATATGAATATGGAAAATTTAATCAGTCAAAAACTCATTTACCGGTTCGCTTAACATTTAACTCGTCTTCTTTGTTTAGAAAAATAATAGCCGACAGCGATCGACATCTTGTAATCTATAAGGTTTCTTTCGACACGCCCATTACTAAAGTTTTTTTATTATCAATCGCTTTCTGATAGTGTTTCAGATAATAAATACCTTAGATGTAGTAAATTCGTTTTAATACGCTCTAACTAACAGTTAGCGTACATTCCAACAACTTGATAAGAAATTATGCCGTTTTATCTCAAATTATCCTCTGAAATTACACATCGGTTTACAATTTTCCAGGACTAATTATGAGCAAAGATGTAACGGTTTTCAAAGTTGTTAGGATAACTACCTGAGTGAATAAAATATGAGTTTAATCGATAATCAACGTTTTAGTTTTTAAAGTAAATTAAATGCAGAAATGTAGTAATTCCATGTAAGAATGTGACTTGATGTTTTTGTAAAATTGAAATGAAAAAATGAAAATGAATCTGTAATATGAATGCACGTAGCGCCGTATTTATGCTAAAAATTAAACGTAATTGTTAATTTTTCTCTGTTAGTTATACGTCAAAAGAAATTTTAAATGAAAGTATTCGGAATAATAAAAAACGTAGTTCTGTCGTAGTTCTTTAAGGCCTTATTGAATAGGTATGGTTTGAATTTCAATAGAAAAAGGCCTGCTCTCACTTTGAAAATAATTTTGGTCTTCAGTTTTTTGTTTACGGCTATTTCCAGTTTAGCGGTGCTATTCATGGCAGGGTGAGTTTATACTGTTCACATGTACGTCACTAAGGAGGTTATATTCCTCTTGTCACTAATTTTACACTGGAAATTTTCTGGTTAGTATGAAGCCCATAGTAAAGTCCTCTCTGGAGTAGAAGTGCAAGCACTTCCGTGGTTCGGAGCCCACGTTAAGCTGTAGGTCCGCTTTGTCTGTAAACTACTTGACACGTACACCACAGGCATAATATGGAGAGGGGATCGGCAACGCCCTGTAAACGGTACGCCACATAAAGAAGAGGATGGAGCGCGCATCACTTATTGCATCCGTTAACATCACTAAAACCACTCACACTCACTCACTCACTCACTCACTTCATGGTGCAACAGGCCGCAAGGGCCTTGAAAATCCCATTTCTGTTATCTCCCGTTTTGTGGACCGCGAAAGTCATTCGCGTCCAACCCTCCTAGGACCTGTCCTGGGAGGAGTCGTTTTCTCTCCATCTGTATGGTTAGTGCTGTACGGTTGCACTGGTACCCTTACTGTTTACATCTTACTCCTCTTCCAGAGATTTAGCTTCTCTTATAATTTTTTTCCATTTCCTACGGTTTCTTGTGTTTTCCCTCCATCTTGTAACGCCCAACCTTTTCAAATCGTCCTGCACTTCTTCCTGCCACCTAAGTCTTGGTCGTCCTCTGCTTCTTGTATCTTCTAGGTTTCGGTTTAGGATTTTTTTAACTCTTCTGGAGATCTCCATCTATTCGAAGTGTGCAAGCCAGCTTATCTGTTTACTTCTGATCTCAGCGGATAGACTTGCTTCCTAATCTCATGCTTTCAATTCTCGGTTCGTTCTCGTTTACCGGGCCGCAGATTTTTCTTAGGATTTTTCTTTTCCACGTATATAGCTTCCTCGCATCTTTTTTTGTCAGGCACCAGGTTTCCGCTGCCTTCGTCATTGATAGTATCTTTGAATTAAAACACGTTTTAACCCGAAATAGCCGCTACAATTCACCCAGATACTTGAACTTCTTTCATACCGATTTATCGTTACATCTGTAATATTACCGTATCGAGATAGCTCTCTTGCAGTTACCATATACTTTGTCTTTTTGGTATTGATTTATAGCCCTTTAGTCGCTACCGCTTCTTTTATGTACGAGCCTACTTCCTTCAGATCTTGTGGTGCGCTGCTTATGATATCCATATCATCTGCATACCCCAATACTGTACTTTTCCTATTGCATAGCGTTCCGCCAGGATTTACAGGTAGTCTTCGTATTGCACTGTATAAAACGAAATTGAATAGTATGGATGACATGGCACCTCCTTGCTTTAATCCGCAGTATATCCCAAAATCATTCGAGAGCTGGCCTTGAATTCGTGAAGCTCTGGTGTTTCTTATTAGTTTTCTCGGTACTTTTAATTCATCTAGCTCGTTGTACAGTTGCTTCTTGAGTATAGAGTCATAGGCTTTAAGCAAATCTATAAATAGGTTAGGTGGTGAAGTTCAATGTTTTATTCTCTAAATTTTTCAAGTATTTGCCTGATTTACAACATCTGATCGGTTGTTGCTCAACCTCTCCTGAAACCATACTAGTAGTAGCAACTGTTGCTTCCATCCACATGTTCAACTTTTTTCCACTGGTTTGCTTAGTATTTTATAGCCCACGTTAAGTAGCGTTATCCCCCTATAGTTGTCAGATACCATCCTATCGCGAGTTTTATGGATTGGGCATATTATTGCCATACTCCATTGTCTAAGCATGACTTCCTTTTCCCATATATCTTTGACAATTCTATACATAGTGGCCCACTGAAAACAGTAAACGCAAGTGGTGCCCACTTAAAATCATCAATTTAAATGCTGACAAACTCACAAAGTACTTGCTTATTACAAACAACTTCTTAAATGAAGTGTTTTTGTTTGCTACCTTCAACTGTTTAAGCATCCTAGATCAAACTTTAAATGTAATTTTTTCTGAAATTAATGATGGGATTTGAAAAATATAAAGACTGTTTAAAATAGAATCGAAATGCCTTTAGAATTGTGTAATGTTTGACACCCCTTACTATTTAAAATTTTTGGGGTGCAATTCACCCTCATCTTAGGGTTGAAGTTGTGTAAATAATACTAATCAATTCAGATGTCCGCCTTGATACTAAAATTGACGTGTTCGAGCGTTTTTCGCAAAATTGATGTTAAGTGGCCAAAACTTGCATTTACTGTTTTCAGTGGGTCACCCTGTATATTTTCTCCGTTATCTTTGATCCTCCATATTTTACCAGTTCTGTTGCTATTTGGTCTTCTCCTGGGGCTGTATGATATTTTTGCGTTTTCAGTACAGTTACCACTTACTTTCTCGTAGGTGGGTCTACTCTATCTTCTACTCCCCGATATTCCCATAATTCTTCTGTCTCTTCTTCTCTATTTTCTTGGTTTAATAGTTTGTTAAAATATTCTTGCCATCTTGATAGGATTTCTGCCTTGCTCCCTATTAACATTCCTTCTTCATCTTTACCCAGTTGGATTCTTGGCTGGGAACCTTTTCTTTGTTGTTTTACCTATTTTTAGAACTTTCTAATGTTGTTTTTGGCACCATTTCCTTCTATTTCTTCTAGTATTTCCTGTTCATGCTTTCTATCGTTTCCCGACATATTGCGGTTGCTATTCTTATTTTTTCTTTGAAATTTTAGATCGTTTCTTCTGTTGCGCCTTTTAGCATTTTTATCCTTACCACATTTCGGTTCCTGATCGTCTGTTCACATTCCCCATCAAACCATTTATTTCGTTTTTCCTTTTTTCTGAAGCCCTCTACTTGTTTCGCCGTTTCCAAGAATACATTTTTTATAGCGTTCCAATTTTTTTCAATGTCTTGTTGTTTAACATGGATCTCGTGTTGTTTTTGTTGACCTTGTTCTTGTAACTTCTTTTATGTCATACTGGTTTCTAAAGCAACGTTTTTCGAACGATTTATATAACAAAAAGTAAAAATTTAAAGTCCTAAAACTTTAAAGTATCATTTTAAGGTCCTAGGACTTTAAAGTGTCACTTTTTGTTCTTTTGTTCTATAAATGGTAGTTGCTAGGAGATCCGAACAGTTGTGCCTTAGACGACTTACTTAAAATTAATACTGCTACAAATTGCTGGAGACTTCTTTTAATAATTTAACAACTTTAGAAACCAGTATGACATAAAATTATGTATGTACCTCAGACGAAAAGTGTCTTTAAGGTACTCGCAAGTAACAAGCAACAACTTACTCATATACTCATACCTTAAAGACTTGCTTTTCGTCCTAGATACATAAAATACTATTCTATACCTTTGATATACTTACATACTCGTGTTCTTTGATAACTTCTCGGTATTAAATGGCCCATTGTTAACCCCGTTCTATTCTCTTTCTTGACTAATTCTTTGCCTTACCTTCGCTACTACTAAAAACTGACCTGAGTCACAGACCGCTCACATGTAGCTCGTTACATCTAGAATCCTGCTTTTGTATCTTGTATCCACTGCACCGGATAATAGAATTATTCCTATCACTGTTTAAACTGTCTGCTGGTAACTTTCTTTTCAATGTATGGTGTATATGTCTTCTTTCTATATTGCAGTGAACTCCGCCACTGCACAGGTTGATATTATGCTAAAATTTCTTAGTTGTTCGACTTAAGAACTCTTAAATAATTGTGAGTTTCTAACGTACGTCTCAGCTTTCGCGATCATTTGCAATACCTTGTTTTGTGGAACTTCTAGTTTATGTAGATTAGTTTTTGATGTAGAGCATTGTGCATGGGAGATCCGTAGGATGTAATCGGTCTAATTACGGATGTGTATATTACGATTCCACATTTTAGTTTAAGTGATGACTCATGGCTTTTTTGCTTACTATTGAGTAAAGCATACTTAGTCTGGCATATGCGTCCGAAAGTTTTCTGTTTATATGACAGCTCCATAATATGTATGTTACTCTTCTGCCGAGATAAATACCGAGGTATCGCACAGCACTATGTTTAGGATGCCATTGTATTGGAGTATTATTTATGATTACCTTTGGAGGGCCAGCTGGTCGGCTCCATTTGATGAAACCATTTTTAACTGTCGTCAGCATATATAGCCCCAGAAACTCCTAATGCTGACCATTGGGAGTTTCTGGGGTATTTGACATAAATATTTTGAATAACACTGGGCCCAGATCCTTGAGAAACGCCAGCAGTAATGTGTCGAGTCGAGAAATTGTGTGAATTGAATCGTACTTGAAGGGTACTTTCAGTAAGGAATGATCTGATAATACGCAGAAGGTATGAGGGTGTGTTTATTGGCTGCCGTTTTATATATTAGTCCATTACTCCAGACTCGATCAAAGGCTTGTGCCACGTCTAAAAAGATCACCAGGGTATGCATTTTGTTTTCGTTGCCTTCTTCAATTTTTCTG
Source organism: Melanotus villosus (assembly GCA_963082815.1). NCBI lineage: Eukaryota > Metazoa > Arthropoda > Insecta > Coleoptera > Elateridae > Melanotus > Melanotus villosus. The sequence goes on along the minus strand of OY720419.1, from coordinate 8,823,550 downwards.
TGATCCTTAAAATCTGATGATTGGTCAAGTGTGAGGTTTTAAAGCCAAATTGGTATCGTGGGAGGATATGGTTTTGATTGAGGAACTGGTTTAAATGAGTTTCTCAAGAAGGTTGGACACAGTGTCGAGTAGACTGATGGGTAGAATAGATTTCGATGTGATAATATCTATAATACTCTTTTTACCATCCTACCGACTGCGCCAGTTAATTTTAAGTGAATATAAAATTCGTTTTTAAAAAAATCGTTTATTTATTCACTGAACAGTTAATACAAGCGTTGCTTTATACAGAACGTGATTAAAAGTTACGTCCTCATGCTAATCCAAGCCTTATAAACTTTTATACAAAAATTTAAGTATTATCAAATTTAAGTGTAACTTGCAGAAGGACTTGTTTCAGAAACAGTGTAGTTGTTGATTGCTGTAAACGCTATTAATTGTCTGAATGACACATTTTTATTTTTTTTTTCCTTTTTTATTAATACATTTAACATTTAATAATATCAGTCATCACAGAATTTTAGGTTAAGTTAGGATTAGGTACTTATTCTTTTTTTATAATTGTTCTATTTAATCAAGGTTTAGCTGGAAGAACAGAATATTGTTATTTCTGAACCTCGCCTTGGGATTGGTAGCCGCCTTTATTAGTTTTATTTTTAGTTGTAATATTACAGTTACTTGACAAATATTGTCTTTTTTTGTTAACTTTGGTCGTGCAATCAATAAAGATTATTATTATTATTATTATAACAAACCGCAGATGTTTTGTTATCAAGTGTAACCTAAAGACGTAACTTGCATGTGTTTCTAAGCGATTTTTCTATTTTTCAGGCAGTCACTAATAACGTTTATGCTACGTATTATTTTATTAGAGAAACGACGCGGGTCAAATCCTCAACAACACAAAATTAAGCTTTTTCAATTGAAGTGCTACAGTAAATATGTTACAATAAATTTAAAATTGGTGATTCCGTGGTTCTACAACTATTCAGTGCTAGTGCAAATATGGTGATGGTTTTTACTAAATGTGGAGGAGATTTCACACCTCAATCTTAGGTAGGCATTTTCTTTTTCCTTTTTTTAGCTGTAAATTACTTATGTATTAGTGTAGCTAATAATAACAAAACAAAACTTAAAATTAGGTTTTTTAAGGCCCTTACTGTTAAGGATATGTATATGTGCCAAATATTCATTTGTATTTTTTAGAAATGCATTTAGTGCATGCCAAATTGTAACCTGAGAAACACAGAAGGCTGCAGCAGCTGGTAATCTTATTGATACCCAGAAGTAACATTTGTTCCAAAAATTTCGCCTTTATTATAAGACACTTTATTTCAGCCGTTTTATTTTAAATTAATTGATTCATGAAATGAAATTATTTGGATATGACTTTAATTACAGTCATGGCTAAGATTCGAAGACTTGTGGGACACCCTTTACAAATAGACTTACCAATTAAATTATTGAAACAAGGCTTCAGTTTTAAGTACACCATTGTAAAGTGCATCATCAGGCCTTTATAGTTTACTCAATCAACTTTGACTGAAGGTATTACTAAAGGATTTAAAATGTATGGGTTTTTGACTCAAGAATGTTGAAATCCCAGGAAGATTGAAACAAACAACCATGCTTTACAACGCATTGTTATCTAAGTTCTTGTTAAGAGCAATGGACCTTGAATACTCACTTTAAAATTTCATTCGTTACTCGTTTAAAAATAATTAATCGGTATATTGAACAGTAAAGAACAAATCATAAAGTTTTCAAAATTTCAGTTTAATTAATAATGAATTCTCTACAACAATTTTCCACTTAGCATAATTATAAGTCTGCATCTTCAAAAAGTAATTTTAAATAAATAATCATTTACTTGGATAGTTATAAAGGCCAATTCTTACAATAAATACCTATAAATACAGGTTTAAGCTAAAAAAAAAAATACGAGCTGCTGTCTCTATTAGACCAAGTATTATTTAATATTTAACATACTGAAGCACAGTGAGATATTTTTAGTTTCAGTTTTAACGCATTTGGTTTAAACATTTGAGCATTAGGGCTAAACGAAGAAGCAAAAGAGTAAGAACTTTTTAAATGTCATTTAAGGCTTACAATTTTCCAAAATAAATACTTTTGAATTTAACTAATTTCTGCTTTTGTTTGGTGCTCTCAAACTTCATTGCTGAGTTTCTACGTTACACAGCTGATAATTCCTGATAAAGAAAAAATTCTAGTAAACACGTGTCGTACATCGCTTTGTCAAAGAGGTACAGGAACTTGAAAGTTAGGACAATATTGCATTATTTGGAATCGATTATGTTATTTAACCCTCATAATACCATGGGGTCACTGGAGACCCCATACGCTCTTTGGAGGGGTATATCTTTGGAACGCTTTTAGCTAAAATTTTTAAAAAAATTGACTTTGTGCATGGAAGTAGGTTATGTGCTTTGGCAAGGTATAATCTTTGTAACGTGTGCCATTTTCGAGAAAATTAAATAAGTTACACGTAATACCGCTGGGGTCACCGGTGCCCTATATGCTAAGCATGCTGCATTAATTTGTGAATGTTGTTTTACGCTACTTATGAAGTCCAAACTTATATTTTTGGTTGCTCGTCACTTACTAGGGCTGCGGGGGTTCCCCTGGTTCCTTAGTTACATCTGCTTTTACCTCGGTGCCTCCCTTATTTCTGTGCGCGTATTGGGAACTCGGCACCCTTGTAATTTGAATGTAGAGATTCCTTTAGTTTCTTACTGATGTTTGTTTTTATCTCGGTGTTTCCCCTTTTCCTTTCTGTCTGTTGGGAATTCAGTAAATTCGGAGTTTGAGTGTTATTCTCAATCATTTGGTAATCATGGCCGGAGGAAGTTCAGTACGCATAGGTAAAAGTCGATTTCACTTTGCATTCAGAATACGACTCCGAAAACGTATCTGACGTAGACTCTGGCCTTCGTGAGGAAAACGATCAGCAACACAGCTATTACCTGTAACTAATCAACTTTTACTTAATTTTTTTTATCTTACTACATATCTTTTTGGAACTCTGTGTATATCAATTGTTATCTTCTCTACTACTTCATCTATCTTCGTATCTTGAAGTGTTAATTAGTTTAACTTCCCCTCTTCGATATGTTTCTTAATTTATGGACAAAACAGCGTTGGGAATATATTCTTGGTCAGTATTTTTTTCCGTTCTATTTTTGTATAAATTTGTTATCACGCACCAACTTATGGTCGCTTCCAGTATGGAATTAATTCAGTACAGAGATATCTTTGCATATGTTTTTATTATTAGAAAAAATGAGGTCTATTTCATTCTTCACTGAGCCGTCTGGGTTACGCCGTGCCCATTTCCTTGGGTCCTTTTTTTAAGAAAGTATTTAGGCAGAACAGTTATACATTGTCAAGATAATTTACTAAAATATTTCCTCTTTCATTTCCGTTTCCATATCTTTTTTAATCATTTTTTGTACATTCCTTCTAACTTCTCTATATTCTTTGGTCCCATATTTACCTGATCTAATGTATAGCGTTCGGTTTTTTCTATTTTCAGTTTAGTTGCCCTTGTTATTTCGCTAGCCTTAGATTGGGTCCTATTTGCGATTTTGGTTGACGTTTTCGTTATTGCAGTAGTCAGATAATTTATTTAAATTTTCCTTCAAATGTTCTATATTTTCTGTTGCTTGCTTTCTTTCAATGTTTAAGGGTCTCCTTTTTTCCATTTTTTTCTCTTGTTCCTCGTTTCATTAAATTTCAGTATACTACAACTAGTTTTTCCGTGTTGATAAGCTGAATGATTTTACGTGTCTCGTGTTATTTAGTGAAGCCTTGCATATTGTGGTAAAAAGTATAAAGTCGAGGATACGTTTAAAAACCTGTCGTTCCTAACTGCTTTTCTTTACCTTTTGTTTTCGGGAATCAACAAATAGAGAATAAAAGGTGTATTGCAATTCCAAAAAAAAATAATAAATGAAAGAATACCCTTTTTCCGTCGAAAAAGCAATTAAAGAGATTATCAAAGTTATAAAAGTTTATAAATATTTATTTTCACGCAAATTTTTTGTTTTTATAATTATGTATTTTTTTGTCATTTCAGGAAGCTAAAATTGATGTCGCAAAGTGAATAACAGATTTCAATAAAAGTAAAACAAAAATTCAGCGCAAAAATTGGAGAAAACTATGAAAGGCAAGCAGGATACTCTCTGCAAAAATTCACTCTCATGTCTGAAGGTTCTTGGATTGTATACAGAAAAGAAATCAAAGCAAGTTATGATGTTTGCACTGCTACACGGTATGGTAATAGTATTCATACTGATTATGGGTATCCTGCAATTTTTTTACGTTAAACAAACATTGGACTTCATTGATAACGTCGTGGTTGTTGGTGCCTTTCTTCAGGTAATTTTTGGGAATTTAAAACTTACACCTAATCAGCAAGTGATTTATATTTTATCAAAAATCAGTTTTTATTTATAATTTTTGCATTTTCTACTTACAGTGTTTTGTAAAACTCATTTGTACCGCTTTTCAACAAGAAAAGTTAATCAAAATGATGCAAGTAATTAAAGGTTTTTGGAAAATAGAAACAAGCCCTGATGAAATTAAAATAAAACTCAACGCAATGGCAACCAGGGCGGTACATATACAAACAATTTTCCTTTTTACTATTACACTAGCTCTACTATGGACTATAACGACTGCCTTTAAAAATAATACTCTGCCACTTGGAGTTTGGAAAATGGAAGGATTCGATTTTTTATTCAAATTAACAAAATTGTGTCAAGCAATCTGGTTTCCAGTGATAGGAATTTTAACTACAGCCATGGAAAATTTATTTCTAGCGTTTTCAATTCACGCTGTAATTCAATTCAAATTATTGAGTTACTATTTGGAAAAGTTAAGCGTGTCTGAAATCGTTTCTGAAAAGACCGAAAGGAAGTTTTATGCAAAGATTTTGAGGTATGTTCAGTACCATGTTTCTTTGCTTAGGTAAGACCCAAAATGAGGGTGGTAGTTGTAATCTAATTAGTTACGAATTTCAGTTTTGTACAGTCGATACAAGATTATTTTTCCAAGATTCTGTTCACTGAATACTTAACCCTTAGTCCTTTGGTATGTGCAGAAATGTATGCCGTTCTTGAAGGGTAAATATTAAAATAGCTTATTCTTAAACACTAAATAGTATTCAAAACAAACACAACAGTTTACAAATAAAAACAGTCTTATACATACAATTGCAGTTTAAATAAATGCAAAATATACATTTTTTTATTGCTCAGTTTTACTAGGCAATTCTCGATTATAATAATTGTGTTTGTGAAATATGTTTTCCACTTTATGTAATTATAAAGTAAGCGAAGAATTATTTGCTATGTGTGTTTTGGAACTTTACAAGCCATATCGTGCATTAAATCGTATGGTCGAACACTTAACCTCACGTTTAATACGTTTAGTCTGACATTTGCTTCAAATAGTACACAAGGTATTTACTTATGGCAATTTCTTCCCGAATAAAATGAAAATAAAGGAAATATTGAGTTGCAAAAGAAGATTATACCAAGTGAGGAAGACAAGTTGTCCGGAATCCCACACCAACAAAACGGTCAGCCTCAGCCTCACAGATTCTGGATGAGGTTGAAGCTCGATCAATAAAAACACAGAAAAACCAAAAGTAAATGTTGCCAAGATAACATAAAATTACACATAGGAATATGCAACATGCAAGAACTAAAGTCACTAGACATATTAGGAATATCGGATGCTCATAGGAAAGGCGAACAATGCTTAAAACTGCAGTCCGGAAATATATTATACTACAAGAGAAACGAAAACACACCTGGTAGTATAGGATTTCTAATCAACAAAAGGGTGACACCGTATGTTTTAGAATACGGAAATACCTCGGATAGAGTGACGCAATTGATTCTGCAAATAAACAAAAGATGTAAACTCAAAATTATTCTGGTGTATGCCACCATGCTATTCTTCGAGGAAGAAATAGTAGACTTTTATGAAAACATAACAACTGCCTTGGAAATGCATAATACTAAAATGAATGACTATCGTTAAAGTTGGACATAAAAAAGAAAAAAGTGAAAACAAGGTAAAAAACTATGGACATGATACTCGAAACGAAGGAGGTGAGAAGTTGCTGAAATACTTAGCAAAAACTATGTACCATGAACATCTTCATTGAAAAGAAACGCCAAAGAAAGTAGAAATGGTTAGCACCCAATGGTATATCAACGAATCAGATAGAGTATACATTGTCAATTAACAAGGAAACCTTTCACGATGTTATGGTGCAAAAGACTTTTGTACAGGAAGTGAATATCGTATACGTATTAATAGAAAAATAGAAAGATTTAAAAACATAAAGAAACATGGATTAATTGATACATATATCTTCTTCTTTCCCTTTGAAATCTTTTCCCTAGAGCGTAGGACTCTCGATCTATTTCCATAATTACTTTCGGTCGACGGCCATTCTTCTTAATAAATAATGGTTGTTTATCCCCCTTTTCTCCGCCATTCTACTAATTCCCTCTTCCACAGTATTCTACACCTTTCTTGCTTTCTTCTACCTCTTGCTCTTGCTGATCCATATATAACGTGTGTGTAGTGTGTATGTGTGAGGTCATCAGCTTTTAGAGCTGGTTGGTCACAGCCTTAAGCTGTTTTTACTAGGAAAATGTTTTCTCTGCAGTGGTTTCCCGTTGGCTGCTGAAGAGTTTGTGAACGTGCATTAAGTGTGTGTCTTTTTACTATCTGAAGGCGACCACTCCGCAGACCGAATCTTTAATTGTAACCAAATGATTAAATGGCTTCAATCGCTCAAGTAGGTACCGACCTCGAACAGTAGGAAATTCTTTGTAGCCCAGCGCTTATCACTGCGCTAACGAGCTTCCCATCAGGTGTATAAAGGTGTATAAAGAAAGTAAAATTCTTTGATATTTAAGGGGGAAACATCATCTACGGATAACAACATTAAACATTAATAAGTTGAATATAGTTCATCTATATACATTTTTCTTAAATTTGCCGGAGCTCCACCTATTATGTTGCAGAGAACTTCGGTGTCTACTTCTTTAAACTTCTTTTTATTCTACAAATTGACTGAATTTCTGAAATTGCTTAAAAGCCATCTTGATACACATATTCATCGAACATTCCCCAAAAATGATGGGCATTCGGTATGTTCAGTGGATTACATTCTTTTAAAACAGAATTAATGTTTTTTGTATATAGCCAATCCTGGAATTTCCTTGCATAATGGCAGCTAGTAACGTCATTCCAAATCAAAATTCTGTAATATAATAAACTTCATCAGTTTTGGTAGACATTCCTTTATATACACGTGTTGAAACACTTCTGTATTTGACAATGCAAGGAGATGACGCACCAAGATCAGGTATAGAAATCGAAACGAAAACTCCTGTTTCGAACTTTAATTTTGACGTTGAGCGAACAGTTTACTTTATTTTCAGTATAATAACCACAATCTCCCTACATAATAAAGTGCGACGCTGTAAAATATTTTTCAGCTTTCAAAATCAGTGCCGTTGTGTACGTGTAGGACCTTGTTCATCTACCTCTTAGGGCCTATATTCGGAGGAGGGCGTTGTTAAATAGGTTCCCTACGACAAATAATTACCAGGGCTCGATATCGACCTCCAGAATGCAGGAAAATTCTACCCATCGGGAGATTCGAACCAAGGACTAACGTGACGATAGCCTGACGCTCTACCATTGCGCCACCCTGGCATCTCAACAAGTTTTATTCACGTTTTCTGTAATTCAACTCTTCTTTGATAAGATGACTTGCAATTGTGGCGTGTGAAACTCTAAATTTCTTCGCAACCTTTCTAAGAGATTACCCATTAGTCTATCACATTTTCGAGCATTTTCTGCTGAGTTACTTTTGCAAAAATGCCTTATACTAAGTTAATCGTGATTAAGAATTAGAAACACGGTTAGTAGATACCATTCATAAAATAGTGACGAACTCCGTGCTATAAGCAGGATTAACCAATAAAAAGAGAAAGAAAGCGAAGAGACACGGAACTGAACAAAACCTTACGTAGAAGAGTAAAGGACGGCCTCAGAAAATACAAGGAACAAAGAGTGATAGGCAACAATAACAGCGGTAGGACGTCTCTTACTCCAACATCGGGAAAATCACAAATACATTATCTGAAGAATTAAACATCTAACAAATCAAAAGACAAGATGACAGTAGCTGAAGATACAGAAACATACAGAACAATTTATACGAATCAAAACAACATCAACGAAATAACGAGACTAAACAACACCTCAGGACGTTTACCAGAAATACATGAATCTTCTTCTTCTTTATCCTTATTGAGTCCATTTTTGAACATAGGCCTCTTTCATGGTGTTCCATTTATTTCGATCCTGGGCAGCTCTTATCCAATGTAGGCCAACCGTCTTCTTGATATGGTCTGTATATCTTGCTTGTGGTCGTCCCCTTTCTCTGTGTCCATGGTCTCCATTGTAAAATGACGTTGTTCCATCTTTTGTCTTCCAAACGTGCCACATGTCCAGCATAGCTCCATTTTAACTAGGATATTTCCTATGCTATTCTTTCACTTTCGTGACTGTACGTATTCATTTATTCGTTTTTCAATCTTTCAGAGATATTTAAGCATTTGCATTTCCATAGTGACACGTAGTTTTTCCATATTTAATTTTGTGATGGTCCAAGTTTGTGCTCCATATGTGAGAACCGGTAGCACACATTGGTTGAATAATCTAGATCTTAAGTTAATCGGGATTTTCTTATTTTTGAGTAGGTACGTGTGAGAGACTTCCGAAAGCTGCCCACCCCAGCCTCCTCCTTCTTAGTATTTCATTGGATTGATTTTGCTTGCTTAGCATGATTTCATTAGCTAAATACATAGATATATCGATCAACATTTTCTATTACGTTATTGAATATTTTCATTTGTGGGTGTGTATGGCACATTTCTTTTGTTTTTTGGTAGTTCATTTCAAGGCCTATCTTTATTAATTCTCGTGCTAGGCCTTGCAGCATTTGTCCAAGGTACTCTATGTTAATCTGTTATCTTATTATGACAACATCGTCAGCGTACCTAAGGTTGTTGAGTCTTTGTCCATTAATAACTATTCCTTTGTCGTTCCAATCCATTTTTCTGAAAACATCTTTCAGAGCCAGCGTGAACAGCTTCAGGGAAATCGTATCTCCTTGTCTTATTCCCCTTTCGATTTTTATGGGTTTCGTGTCTTCGTGCATTTTTGTGTGTTAGGAGCTGTGTGTAACGGTTACCAATTATTGCGTTGCTAAGTGCCTTTTCTATGGCCCAATGTTCTATAGAATCAAATGCCTTTCGAAAATCGACGAAAGCAAGAAAAATATCTAAGTTGTACTATCTAAATTTTTTTAGAGTAGGAGTCTTGTCGTTAGCTGGTGGTCACTATTTAGTACTATAATCTTTACGAAATCCGGCCTGCTAGATCGGTTGATAGTTATCTAGTTTGTTCGTTAACCTATTTGTTAGAATTTTGCTAAAAAGCTCGTACACCTGTGTTTTGTAAGTATTTCTTCTCCACCTTCTTTGATCATTTCTAGTAATATTTCGTCTTCTCCCGGGGCTTTATTATTTTTCATTTTACGTAAGGCCAGCTTTACTTCCTCTGTGTCAATTTCAGGTATGTCTTCGGATCCTACGTTTATGACTTTAGAGCTCTTTTGTTTTTCTCTATGCTCCTCTTCTTCTGCTACTTTTGTGTTGTAAAGATCTTTATAACACTTTTCGATTATTTCAATTATTTTATCTCTCTCTCTCGTTTCTTCGCCCTCATCGTTTTTGAGTTGAATCATCTACTGTCTTTCTTGTTTTCTTCTTAGGCTTCTCATGTTTCTGTTTTCTTCTATTATTTTTTCTATTTTGATTTCATAATGCCTTTTTATGTCTTCTATAATTAGCTTCCTCGCTTCCTTAGGGGCTCGTTTTGATTCTACATATCGTCCTTCCCTGAATGGTGTTCCTCTCTCTTCTATTTTCTGTTTTGACATAGTTTATCGGGTTTGACGTTGGTTCCTGTGGCTACCTTTTCGGCTGCTGTTTTTAGGATTGTTGTCAGCGTTTCATTCATTTCATCTAAGTTATTCGTTTTTTCTATATTTTCTGTACTTTTTCTTTGAATTTCGGCTCTGCGTGATATTCCATCCCTTCTCAATTGATGTCTGTCTATGTTGTGGGTGCCGTTTTGCCTTCTTTCAAACTGTTCGTATATCTTTATAAATGATCTTACCATCCTGTGGTCGCTGCCGATATTGAATGAATCGACTACACAGACGTCTTTAATAATTTGTTTTTTATTGGTTAATATGTAGTCTACTTACCATTTTTTGTGTTACTATTTCTGCTAATCCAGGTTCATTTTCGCTGTTTCTTTTTATAGAAGAATGAGTTCATTGAATATAACTTTGCCGGTCATATATTCCAGTAGCGTATCTCCGCGCGCATTCCTTTCATAACTGAATTGTCCTAGATATTCTTCAACGTTATCTTTTCTTTTTCCCAACTTTGCATTGAAATCGCCCATCACAATATTATAAATATGTAGGTACTCTTATCCCTATCCATGGCTGCGGTCACTTCTTCATAGAGTACGCCGATGTGGGGGCGTAGCATTGAATTATTTTCATTTTGCTTTTTGACGAAATTTTTAGGGTTATTGCTGCGACTCTATCCGATTCTGTTTCATATTTGATGTTATTTGGAGCTACTTTTTTATAAATTATGAAGCCAACTCCCCATTGACTTTCATTTTCTGGTCCTTTAAAGTAAAAAGTATGTCCTGATTCTAAGATGCTGCAGTTCTCTCCTCTTTTTCTGATTTCTGAGATATCAACAATATCCCACTTTATCTTTGTTAGTTCGTTTCGTAGGTCACACATTTGTTTTTCGCTCAGGAGTGTTCTTACATTTACCGTTGCTATTGCTAGTTTTGTAATCCTTTGACAGCCTGCCTTCATCCGGTGATTCTTAGGACCCCTGATTTGCTCTCTTTGCCCACCGCTGTCTTGGCTGGTAGAGGGCAAACCGCCGAGAACTAGGGGCCTTCTTAATTGGTTTTCTTCTATGAAAGGGTTTTGGCATTAAAACACCACGCTTGCCAGGCGGGCTGGTGAGTGCTTAGGTCAGCCGGTCATTGTGGGTCAGACGCTGTTTGTAGCCGTTCACTCTGGGTATTTCATTTTCCCGGTACCACCCATATCTGGGAGGCTTACCCCTATCCGCCATCCGGGGAAGCGCCCGATGGGGGACCAGCAGCCCCACACGGTAATACAAGAATACATGTAGAATAATAAATTCACTAAATAAAACTCTTGGAAAAGACCTAGTGTTAACAGAAATGCTAACGGAAGGGAAGGAAATTATTTTATAAATTTCAAGAATTGCTTACAGGAAGGCTACGTACCTCAAGACTGAACTGCTAAACTCAATGCTATAGAACTAGCAGGATTTCTCAAAGGGTTCAGCAGATCAGACCATCCCTTAACAACAAGGTTGCTTGTAACAAAGCAACAATATCGCATTGCCTTATATGTATGTCGACTATTTATATAGCGTATGCCAATTAATTGTCCTTGATTTCTTGCCCTTTGACTCTGGAAAGGGCCAGTCAGTTTTCTTCACTTTCTGTAGAGAAATCTGTAGCCAAATGATCATGCAGTGATAGTTTGGCTGCCAGTAGGGTTATTTCTTTTGCGCTATCCAGGGTGGACGTGTAGCCTAGCTTTTGCTACGGACGCTCTAGCTTTGCACCCCTTTGTGTGTCAACTACGAAAAGGATTTTGATACGGAGGAGTTATGAGCAGTAGAGCAGCCCCTAAGCAACACTAAAACAGATTATCAATATATTTATTTAAAACATAAGGAGGATTAATGCCTTCTAAGTCACTTTTTACACGCTATACGTACGGGGTGGTGTGGTAAGAACCACGCCTTTAACAACGGCCTACCTTCTCTGCTCCACCACTGTTATTCGGTTTCCAATTATTTTAACTGGCGGGATAGGCCAACCGTCGAGCACCAGACTCAGATTTGGCTCTATATTCAAAAACAACAAACTACTGTAGTATGTTAAAACAAGAGGGTTTAACCAATGCGTTCCACCTATTATGTCTTACGGCTTTTAGGCATGGACTTTCCGAAAGCAAAACATCGATTCAAAGAATCAAAGGGCAATGAAAAGAAATATGCTACTAAATACTAAAGGATAAAAAGAGATATGTATGGATAAGGCAATAAACAAATGTGATCGATGCAACAAAACTCATCGGAAAGCTAAAATGCAGGATATGTTGCCTAACAAACAGATGAAAGGTGGAAAACCATTATCCGACAGCGGACGCATTGGCTGGGTAAATGAACACGGGGAAGACTACAGATGATATCGACGGACCACCTCAAGATTGATTCATTGTGTTGGATAAGAAATGCCCAAAACCTAGAGCAATGTCGACAATAGGCTAAAAAGAAGAAGGTTGATAACATAAGGTTATTATTCTCATTTAGTACTAAAATATATTCAAAAAGTTAAGTTGAGTAGGTACTAATATAAAACTAATAACTTTCCATTGTCAATAATTTGGAAGATTGGTCAAATTAAAAATATGTGAGGTTAAGTATTCGGCCAAAGCACGCCAAGCTTATTGCCAATGATTTTTCATTGGAACGCCCTTACCTTAAATGAATTAGTTTAATATTTATCGACACTCTCAGTAAACGTATGGAAGATGTAGCACAAAACCTAGTGCTATTTTCAGCTCTGGTTCTTCAGCTTATGTTTTACTGTTTTACTGCTGAATTAGTATCTTCTGAGGTAAGTGCATTAAAATTCGACTTTTGGGAACTACAATTTAGTAAGAATATTTTTAGGCACTGTCTATCCCCAATGCAATATATAATTCCGACTGGTATTCAAAGCATTTTCCACGTCTTTTAACCCCTATGTTGCTCATAATTCAAAGATCGCAGCGACAAATCGTTTTTACAGCAGCAGGACTCGCTAAAATGAATTTGCGGACTTCTTTACTTGTAGGTATTTTCGAATTAATGTTATTTTCAGTTTTATTCGAATCATTCTGAAAACAAAGTTGACTACTTTCGATTTTTTAGGTGGTGAGGGTATCATATTCAGCCTGTGCTGTACTAAGAGGATTAAAAAACATGCAATAATTATGAGCTGCATTGTATTTGTTGGAAAATCATTCTAACCTGCACTTAAGTATAATATTACGTATAACGTAAATGAACGAAGTAATACCTACTTCTTCTTATTATTTAAATGCTATGTCCTTTAAGGACGTTGACGAGAGGACCAAAGCTGTGGCAAATTAAAACCTATTAAGTATCACGCTGTTACCTCGCAATTACATGGCAAAATGTAACTACCCTAAGGCATGATTTTAAATTTGTAACTATTTCCTAGGTGGACAGCGAAACATTAATGAAGACCGATTGCATTTTTTACCCAAAGAAAATTATAGAAGAAAATAAAAGCACTGATATGCTACCAAAATTTCTATATCAAATCTAATAAATTAGCTTTGCATACTAATCAAAACAATAATCCTCAAAGAACCCCACCAAACACGAACGAAGATCTCAACATTTTCAGCTACCTGCGGAAGAAGACTATGGAAGCTAAAAATGTAGGCTTAAATTATCCCACAATGTTGTAATATATAAATCAAAATGTTTGCACCACAATGTACAGTTCATTTATAACAAAATAATTCAGAACCATTTACGATCTCAGAACATTATGTAATAGATTTACCGAGTGTTTTTCTTCACGTGTATAAAAATGCCGTACAATTGACGTATATTATAGGTATAAAAGAAAAATAGTTGCACAAGGAATTAAAATTGTACAAAATTGAAATGTTGAAGTACGTTTAGAATGTATGAACACCGCAATTAAATGTAGAACTGAAAAATTGTTTTTTTCTATATGTTTATTACCTGATATACAGGGTATGTATAAATTGGCGAAAGAACTACACGTGGCGATGTTGGTCATAAAATTCTGAGTCGAACATCTTCATACCAAAATGTTGGACAAAGCTTCCTCTGTCCTCAGGAACCATTTTAAAGGAACGTGCATTTGACAACATTGGATCCACACACCACAGGTGTTTTGTTATAGCACGGTAACTAAGGATGTCCGTTACATCGCATTAATCCGTGAATGTTGCCATATATATTTTTTGCAATAATAAGTTAACGCAGAAATGTTTAAAACACGCCTTTGCGACTGAAAAACAACACCTATGAGAAAATAATGTTTACAATTAATTATTCGTTCTTCTAATTTGCAGCTCTTTCTATCAACAGATAATGAATTAAAATACTTATTAAAAGACTTCATTTTCAAACTTTGGAGATCCCGTGCATATCCAGGAAGCATGTTATAATATTTTGGTATTAAGATTTTCGACTCGGAATTTTATGACCAACATCGCCACGTGTAGTTCTTTCGCCAATATATACACACCCTGTATATTTTATGATAAATCATACAGCTATGGTATGTTATTTTCTGGCTGGCTGAATATGAAAATATACCAAAATTACTTTTTGATGCGTTTCATATTTAGCTATGAATTATACAAAAGTACTTGCACCAAGCTAGAGAAAAGTGCACTAAAAGTAAGCCACACAACAGTGGTAAAAGCATACTGCTCTGAGAATACCATGGCATCCAGTAATAAAGTCTCTAAAAAAATAAACATAGATGGTATTCAAATTTGTTGTTGGTGTTAGTTTGTCTTTCAGGTCGAGTCTTTGTCATTGTTATCGTCACCAACAACCATTCACCACATAACATAGGCGTTACATAAAAACAAAATTATTAATAAATACATGAATAGTATTTAACTATTCCGATAGGATTGATTTTTTTATCCACCGTCTCTGGTCTAGATCCATCGTATTTTCTGTTAACAGGAAGACAGGAACACCCCAGGAAGGACTTGGTTCTTCACCAGGTACGACCAGCTTGGTTAGGCAGAAGCTTTGCGTTGCGCTATATCTAGTCTGTAAGCTAAAGTGCCCACATCTCCTTTTCATACCTTTTAAATTAACAGGAGTGCTGGAATAGTATTTTATGTATCTAGGACGAAAAGTAAGTGTAGCCGAGGCCGTAATTACTTGCGAGTACCTTAAAGACACTTTTCGTCTGAGGTACATACATAATTTTATGTCATACTGTTTCTAAAGTTGTTAAATTATTAAAAGAAATCTCCAGCAATTTGTAGCAGTATTAGTTTTAAGTAGCTAATCTACGGTTATAGAACGAAAAGTGACACTTTTCGTTCTAGGACTTTAAAATGATACTAGCACTTTAAAGTGTCACTTTTTGTTCTATAAATCGTCCAAAAAACGTTGCTTTAGAAACGAGTATGACATAAAAACAATTTCTTTACACTTTTACGAGTATATTTACCTTATTTTGGTTGAAGTTTCAGAAAAAATGTTACTAAAATTAATGTCAAAATTGTTTCTTCTCAGGACGTTCTTTTCAATAATATACGTGCAGATTCTATAATAAATAAAACTAGAAATATCAGGAGAATCGAAAAGAAATAGCATTAATCATAATACCAACAACTTAAATTCCTTAGGCGACGTGTAGGATATTATTTGCAAAGTTAGATTATCAGTTCCTAAAGAACTCTCATGCCCATACAAAATCCAAAAGCTATAGAATTTTTATACAGGGTGTCCCAAAACTCTCACTAAAGCGTCAGCTAAACTTTTTCTGAAAGATGAACTCAAAACTGCAAAAACAAATTGTCCTGCGCAGCTTAGTTTTCTTGTACGGTGTGGTTAAAGTTGTTATCTCAAACACCAAATTATAAGGAACTATAAAGAAAACTTAACGATAACGCATATTTTATCAATAGAAAATACATTTAAAATAAAATTATTGACTATAATTTTCTTTTAACTATTCGTATTTCGTTTGTGAAATGGTGTTAAAAGATAAGAAATTTTGTTAAAATTAAAAGTAAACTTGACACAATGCATATTTTGGTGACCTGATACAAACAAAAAATAAAAATGGAAATACTTACTTACTTACTTACTTAATTACTTACTTACTTACTTACTTACTTACTTACTTACTTACTTACTTACTTACTTACTTACTTACTTACTTACTTACTTACTTACTTACTTACTTACTTACTTACTTACTTACTTACTTACTTACTTACTTACTTACTTACTTACTTACTTACTTACTTACTTACTTACTTACTTACTTACTTACTTACTTACTTACTTACTTACTTACTTACTTACTTACTTACTTACTTACTTACTTACTTACTCACTCACTCACTCACTCACTCACTTACTTACTTACTTACTTACTTACTTACTTACTTACTTACTTACTTACTTACTTACTTACTTACTTACTTAATTACTTTATGGGTCTTAACCTCTTCCACAATTCTATTCCACTGCTTCCTATTCTCTGTCTTATTCCTCCAATTTGTGATTTTCATATCCTTCAGTGAACTTCAGATCCTGTTACACGGCGTCCCACCATCTATCGTATGGTCTGCCGCCCCTTGTCCTGCCATATCCCGGGTTCCGCTCCATTGTATCGTTGACGATTTGAATAGTTTTCAGTCGCGTCAGGTGGCCTAGCCATCGGAGTCTTTACGATTTAATAAACTGCACTATACAGGGTGTTTCTTAATAACATGCCCATATTTGAGGAGGTTATTCCTGGGTCCATTTTGAGAAAAAAACTTCATATGAACATATGTCCTAAAGCTCTTAACTTTTGAACTACATTGTGCTAAAGTTTTGAGAAAAAAATGTTTTTTTTTATGATAACTTTGGTATGACCCTAGATATTTTTGTGAAACGTAGTACGCATCTTCTATGCACCAAAAGGCATTTTCTGCTGTACAACATAATTTTTTATTCTTACCAGTAGCGTTCGTGCGGGATTTGCACTGAATCATTTTAAAGAGAAAAGTGATACGCCACTGCTTTTTCGTAAACTAAAAATTATTTTTGAAATCATTCTTTTCTGAGCTAATTTGGTCTCTTGATTTTTTTTTCGTTTGACGTACGGTTTTCGCATAAAAAAATAAAATTCATTCATTTGCATCTCGCTAGACCACTTACGAGAAAAAACAATTTATGTAACTTTAAACAAAAATTTATTTAAGAGAATAATTTTTAAACGCTAAAATTATAAAATTATGGTAATCTAAATACATTTTGGAATGCTAACACAAAATTACCGTGAACGCACAAAGAAATAAATTAAATCAGATGTTGAAAATGTGAACCTCTTGCAAATATGCATGCCTCTGCTCTTTTTGTCATGGACTCACGTACTCTTTGGAAAATGCCGGGACTGTTTCTAATAGTTTCGCAAGAAACTATAATACGATTTCTTAACTGCTCTTCAGTATGAATAGGTGTGCTGTAAACCAATGTTTTAAGATGACCCCACAGGAAATAATCTAAACTATTGAGGTCCGGGGACCTAGGTGGCCATGCCTGTGGTCCTTCGCGACCTATCCAGCGATTATTGTAATTTTGGTTTAAATATTCGCGCGCCAGAGCACTGAAGTGCGCTGGCGCCCCGTCGCGCATAAACCTCAGTCGATTTCTTACTAAAATTGGGACATTGTCCATCAAAGCTGGCAATTCTTGTTCGAGAAACTGCCGGTAATTATGCCCATTCAACCTCGCATGAACAAAATAGGGTCCAATTAAATAATCACCGCATATCCCAGCCCACGCGTTAACGGAAAACTGCTCCTGGTGACGGGATTCCAAGATTGAATGTGGGTTTTCTTCGGCCCAAAAATGATTGTCGTGAAAGTTTTGGATGGCGTTTCTTGAAAAATTGGCTTCATCGGTGAATAAAATTTCAGTATCAAATAATGGATTTTCATACACTTTTTGAAGAAACCATTGGCAAAAGTTCATCCGTAATGGAAAGTCACGAGGGAGTAGCGCCTGAACCCGTTGGATATGGCAGGGATATAATAAAAAGTCATGGAGAATTTTCCAAACAAGAATATGTGAGATATTCAAATTGTTCCCAATTTTTCGTGTACTTAATCCGGGATCTTCCTCAATTGAATTCAAAACCGCTACCTCAATTTCTGGTGTTCTTACAGTACGTTGTACTCCTTTTAGATGATTGTCTGGTTCAAAACTTCCCTTTTCGCACAACCTTCTAAGAATGTTTGAAAATGTTCGTGCATCCGGAATATTTCTATTTGGAAAGCGGTCTTCATACAACCGCCTGGCTTCCAGTGCGTTACCATCAGCACGCCCATACGTGTAATGGATATCTGCAAACTCAGAATTCGTAAAATGGACCATGTTTTTTTAATAATACTGTTAATTTTGATGACTTAAATACGTGACAACTAGACTAGGTAGACAACTGTCAAAACTGTTTATGTTTACAAAACAAAATCTGCTTCTTACCTACTAGATACGTTTTTAATCCTTGATAATACCCAATTACATAGCAACGTGCAAATGAATGAATTTTATTTTTTTTATGCGAAAACCGTACGTCAAACGAAACAAAATCAAGAGTCCAGATTTGCTCAGAAAGGAATGAGGATTTTACTTTAAGAAAAAACAGTGGCGTATCACTTTTCTCTTTAAAATGATTCAGTGCATATCCCGCACGAACGCCACTGGCAAGAATAAAAAATTATGTTGTACAGCAGAAAATGCCTTTTGATGCATAGAAGATGCGTACTACGTTTCGCAAAAATATTTAGGGTCATACCAAAGTTATCATAAAAAAATTTTTTTTTTCTTAAAACTTTAGCACCCTGTAGTTCAAAAGTTAAGACCTTTAGGACATACAGTGTGTCCCCGGATGGAGTTGACAATAGGTATGATGGACCAAAAATTTTCGAATTGGATTTTCATATTTTGGGATTAATCCCTGCTCGGTCTGAAACTTATTTTTAATTTACTTTCGATTTTTTTAAATCAAGTAGGCCTTTACAGTTGAGCAAAAACTCTTTTCGTTTCAGGTAAAGTACTGTTTCCGTTCACAGTACGCCAATGTGTTACTAAGAAAAGTTTCTCAGAATGAAAAGTTATGGCGTTATGCAAATTTTCAGCACGATCGGCCTACTTTGATAAAATTCATTATTTGTCCATTTCGTTTCAGGTAAAGTACTGTTTCCGTTCACAGTACGCCAGTGTGTTACTAAGAAAAGTTGTTCAGAATGAAAAGTTATTAACTTTTAATGAAGAATGACTTTTCGTCGTAAAATTAATAATTAAGATTTTTCTCCTATTGTCAATTTCTATTATCAAAGTAGGCCGATCGTTCTGAAAATTTGCATAACGCCATAATTTGTCATTCTGAACAACTTTTCTAAGTAACACATTGGCGTACTGTGAACGGAAACAGTACTTTACCTGAAACGAAATTGACAAATAATGAATTTTATCAAAGTAGGTCGATCGTTCTGAAAATCTGCATAACGCCATAACTTTTCATTCTGAACAACTTTTCTTAGTAACACATTGGCGTACTGTGAACGGAAAATGTACTTTACCTGCAACGAAAAGAGTTTTTGCTCAACTGTAAAGGCCTACTCGATTTAAAAAAATCGAAAGTAAACTAAAAATAAGTTTCAGACCGAGCAGGGATTAATCCCAAAATATGAAAATCCAATTCGAAAATTTTTGGTCCATCATACCTATTGTCAACTCCATCCGGGGACACACTGTATGTTCATATAAAGTTTTTTTCTAAAAATGGACCCAAGAATAACGTCCTTAAATATTAGCATGTTATTAAGAAACACCCTGTATTGGCATCTGTAATCAGATCCTCGAACTCGTAGTTCATTCTTCTTCTTCATGTTCCGTCCATCTCTTCAATTCAGCCATAAATCCTCCTCAACAGTTTTCTCTTCATGCATTTTAACTTATTTTGCTGGCCTATCTTTAACGTCCATGTCTCGCATGCATATGTTATGGTCGAATTGTTGTCATTTAATTCTGAGTTTAGTAGCTCTGGATAGAACGTTGGAGTACATTGGCTTCTTATGCATGTAATAACCATACTATTTTTTTAGTTTATTTGAATTCCCAGATATATAAATTCCTTCACCTCCTCAAATTCGTACTTATCGACCTGCAAGGGTTTTGATTCATTTTCGCGTTTTGACAGTCGCATGTATTTAGTTGTATTCCGTTTATTAGCAGCCCTATTTCGGGTGTCGCATCTTGTAGTTTCCATAAAGTATCTATCATACCTTGATTGCTCCAGCTGATTATGACTAGGTCATCCGCATATTATGCATTTATTTGCACACTTTTTGATTTTATTGATCCTTTAATGTTAATTTTTCTGACTGTTTTTTCTATTAATAGATTAAATATTAAGGATGATAGGCAGTCATCTTGCTTTACTCCCAAATTAAAATCGAATGGTTCTGTATATTCATTCTGTATTCGTACTACTGCCTTTGTGCTCTTTAGTGTCGTGTTGGTTAATCTGATCAGCTTGCTGGGTATTTCCATTTCTCTCATGCATTCGGTAATTTTGCTTCTTTTGATGCTATCGAATTCCTGGTGAAAATCTATAAATGGGTCGTAGAGTTCAATATTGCACTCGTAGCATTTTCCATAAATTTGTCGCAACACGAATATAGAGTCGACTATAGAACGATTGGGCCTGAATCCGTTTTGGTAGTCTCCAATTAGCTTTTCGGGATACTTAACCATTCGATTATACAACACACATGACAGGATTTTGTATTGTACACTCAAAAAGAAAACACCGCGATAGTTATTGCATACCCCTCGTTCACCTTTTTTGAATATGGGTACTATTACGCTCGAGTTCCACTCCTCTGTATTCTTTCTTCCTTCCATATGATTTTTATAAGATGATGTAGTTGTTTATGCAAAGCTGCGCCTCCATGTTTAATTAATTACCTGCTATTCCGCTATACCTTCCAACACTTGAAGCTGTGAAACTGAGAGTAAAAATAAACAATGTCAATATTACTATAAATTGCATTTACAGGTCTCCGGACGCTTGCAGTACGTTTTTTGCAAATAATTTGGAAAAACTGCTTCAGTTAAATAGTCATCATGATCAAGATTACATATTTTTCTGCGGCGACTTTAATTATAACTTTCTAGACGTTCATAAATCTGCAGATATTGTACAACTTTTTCAGAGTTACGGTTATGACAAATGTTTTAACGAGTACTCGCGTGTTCAGGGTGATACAGTCACGCTATTGGATAACATTTTTACAAACGTGGACATCGACGAAATCGAAACTAACACAATAGAAAACACCCTATCTGATCATTATGCTCAACAGGTTAATTTTCATTTATGTACCTTACCGAAAAAAGAAGGAAAGGTATACAAACGCATTTTTTCGAACGATAACATGCGGATTTTTACACAGTTACTTTCTAAAGAGAACTGGAAAGTAGTTTTTGCTGAACCAAATCATGCATCCAAATTCGATTTATTTTACAACACCTTTGTAAGTATCTTCAATATGGCTTTTCCACTTAGATACGTGCAATCTAAGAAATGCAAAATTCATACACCGTGGATTACAAAGGAGTTAGTTAACGAGGGTCGGTTTTTGAGAGACATATATCGTGCTTTTAGGAGTACAAACGATGCCGAGGTACGACTGAGGTACAATATTCTTAAGAAACGGCACGAAAGTAACATTAGGGAGGCAAAAAAGGCATACTACGAAAGCAAAATCTTAAATTCTGATAACATATCTAAGACTGCTTGGAACGTAATCAAAAATAATTTTAATTTCAATAATAGAAATCGTAAGATTCCCAATACTATTTTTTTATAACGGGCTTAAACTAGAAGACAAACAAATTCAGGCTAACACTTTTAACAATTATTTCGTTGAATCTGCTAATAATTTAATAAAGAGTTTTCCTTCGAGTAATACTTCAAATAGTACCCTGAAATATTCAAATAAGGAATCTATTTTTTTACTTCCTATGACTACTTCTGAAGTCGTGAAAACAATCTTTTCAGTTTCCAAACGAAAATCTTGTGGTACTGACCAGATTCCTGGTGACTTATTAAAATACGGTGCCAATTTATTATCCGTTCCTTTGACTCACTTAATAAATACGTCGTTCGAAAATGGTTATTTCCCTGCCCAACTTAAAACCGCTGTCATAGTCCCAGTGTTTAAGAAAAAAGACCCGTCAGAAATATCAAACTACAGGCCGATTGCGTTACTGTCCATTTTTTCTAAGGTTTTCGAAGCTGCTTTCAAAGATAGACTACTAACGTTTTTGCGCAAGCACGATATTATATCAGCTAGACAATTTGGTTACTGTGCTGGACGTTCCACCCAGGATGCAGTTTTATCTTTTTATGAAAAAGTCCTAAACTCTTTCAATGAAAAACTCTTGTCAGTTGGTATCTATTACGACTTATCACGTGCCTTCGACACGATAAATCACGAACTGTTGTTAGACAAAATGCACGCGTACGGTATTAGGGGTCCAGCACAGGAATGGCTAAGATCCTACCTTGTCGATAGAGATCAATTTGTGCGATTAAGTGATGATGGTAAAGTTTTTGTTTCTAACAAAGTAAATGTAACTTCGGGTGTGCCTCAGGGTAGCATCCTAGGCCCCCTACTGTTCATCTTATTCATCAATGATCTGCCCAACTTTATAGCTGATACTCAAGTGACATTATATGCTGATGACACTTCCGCAATTGTTACTGCAGCTAATTTTGGCATTCTAAGTAAAGCCGCTGAACTCTGTATACAGAACATGTCGTTATGGTGCCAATCTAACAAATTAGTTCTTAATTCCGAAAAAACCGATCTACTGCTATTCTCTCCAGTTTGTACAACAAAAACTACAAGTGTTCTTATAAGAACCGACAAAAAATCACTACCGCAAAATTCATGTGTTAAGTTCCTTGGACTATACATTGATGACAGATTGTCATGGGAAACTCATGTTACCAATCTCTGTAGTCAGTTAGCAAAGAAAAATTACTGTATTTTACAGTTAAGAAATTTCGTTGGTTTAAATATTCTTAAGATGTTTTATTACAGTTCTATACACTCCCATATATCGTACGGGATTTTATGCTGGGGCCACAGCAGCTTTGTACATAAAATTTTGGTACAGCAAAAACGCATTCTGAGAACCATGTTAAATTTATCTTATAATAGCAGCTGCCGTGTACACTTTATAAAACACGAAATACTAACTGTGATCTCTGTATATATCCTCGAATCAGTTTGTTACGTTCGAAAAAATTTAAATAGTTTTGTCACTTGTGGCGAAATTAACAAATACATTACAAGATCAGCTAACAAGTTGTTTGTACCGCCCTGTAGACTCTCGCAAGTCGCGAAATCCACGTTTGTACTTGCCATAAAACTGTACAACAAGCTACCGGAACCTATTAAAGAATCTGACAGCCCTATCCAATTTAGAAACTCTGTGAAAGTCTACTTAAAAAAGAGATGTTTTTATTCTTTAGACGAATATTTCAGTTCGGTAATGGAGATCTAACTTTCACAGGTCAAATAAAAAAAAAAATAAAAATAAATAAATGAGGTTGCACATAATAATTGTTTTACTTATTCGTTGTTTGTATTCTGTATTTTGTATCGTGTATCTTAGTTATACTATACGTTGACTTTTTCCAATACTATGTATTAGTCATAAGGAAATAAATTATTATTATTATTATTATTATTATTATTCCTCATTCTGCGTTAAGTGATGCTCCTGTATCTCATTTATTTCATCCTCGTCTTCTTCCTTCTCCGAATTTAATAGGTTGTTGAAGTGCTCAGCCCATCTATTCAATACTTCACTTTTCTCGAAAAGCTGCGCCCCGTTTTCATCCTTACAGCCCCACAGTATCATTTTTGTATTGGTATTCTGATTCTTGACTTCTCTGTAAAATTTTTTGCTCTTTTGTATCTGTGGTGGTCTTCTAGTTCTTGTATCATGCAATTATAATATTCCCTCTTCTTTTTTCTACGCATTTTGCTCGCTTGTGTTCTGAGATTTTCATATGTTACCTTATTTTCTTCTGTTACCTGTAACAAGAGTATTTGTCTTGCTTTATTTTTTTTGTGTGATAATCTCCCTGCATTCACCACCAAACCAGTCATTTCCTTTTCTATTTCTTTTCTCCTTTCCTATCACTTTTGCAGCAGCCTCCTGTATGTTACTTCTTATCTTCTGCCATTCTTCTTGTATGTTCTCTTTCATATTTTTTTTTCACATTCCATTTTATTACTTCTTGTTGCATTGTGCTTGTGTTTATTTCTATGGTTTGTTTCAGTCAGTGCTTAGAATATAAAACTAACAGGAATGAGGCTAGACAGAACATACGTGAGACCAAGATAGATGATGCAAATGGCGGCTGACGGTTTCTGGTATGCCAGTGGCGTACCTTTTAGAATGAATAAGGGATACGTAAACCTTTGAATATAAACTATTCGAAGACGTAAACTGGCAAAAAATATAATAAAATTATGAATGAACAAAAATTGGAAGCTGCAAGAAATAAAATATTATAATACTGACGGTTAAAACATTTTTTTAAATATATATTTTGCAAAGTGCTAATCTATATAAAATACGTATGTGACACCTATGATATTCACTCGTGACCTTTCTTTGAAATTATAACATCGAATTGTTCTTAAATATTATTCGTAATGAACGTAGTTACATTAAATGAAGATAAATACTTACTTATGGAAAGTTATTCCTAAATTTGTATTTGTCCTTGTTGGAGAGAAAGCACAAACAGCACAAATAACCTATTATTTGTCAGCTGTCAGTCTCAAAACTATGACTACAATTACTACAAATGGATTATCAAAATGGCGACTTCCATCGCACTTTTTGTATAGCTACTAAAGCGATATCCTCATTCCTGTTAATTTTATATTCAAAGAGTTAGTATATAGTCGTTAGTTTTATTTTTGCAATGACCATAAAATGATCCGAGTCGCAGTTCGGCCCGCGCCTCGGTACGAACGTACGTCTTGTATTATTCCTGCTGCTCGCTATTTATTTATCAGAACATGGTCAATTTGGTTTGTTTCTTTATTTGTCGGTAGTATCCATGTCCGTTTGTATATGCGCTTGTGTTCAAAACAGGTACTGGAAATAAAAATTCAAAATTCTTATGTCAAATTTTGACTGTCAGTTGTGGCATCAGAAGATTTATTCCAGACTGTAATGTCACTTGCGTATGATTTGCTTCAACTATAATTTGTCTTTGTACCATGGAGTATGTGGCATATGAATATGCAAACATGTTATGGATTTTACGAAACTGTCAAGGAAATTTTAATGAAGCTGCAAGGGTGTACGCCATACGGTTTTTCAACAGAAGGCATCCCTCTCAGGCAGATGGAAGACTAAGAGAAACTGGAACCATTATTCCAGCTCATGATATGAACGGAGGTCGACCAAGAAGATGAAAACCCAACTTAGAGGAAACCGTTTTACAAATAGTAGCTGAAAATCCAGAAACTAGTATACGAAGTATTTCTAGCAATTCGGGTGTTTCTAAAACTAGTGTACATAGAATTTTAAAAGATGATAGACGGTATCCTTACCACAAAACAAAAGTTCAGAATTTATTGTAGGAAGACCATCCACATCGATTTACTTTTTGCGAGTGGTTGTTAGAAGCCGATAGAAGAAATCATTTGTTTATAAGCAATGTGTTATGGACTGACGAAGCTACATTTACAAGAAACAGCATCTTTAACTGTCACAACGAACATGTTTGGGCCCATGAAAATCCTCCTACAAGGTACGGTTTTTAGTAAATGTATGGGTAGGAATACTTGGAGACAGGCTGATTGATCCTTTTATACTTCCTGAAAGGCTAAATGCAGAAAATTAGTTAGAATTTTTAAATGATAACCTTTTGGGTTTACCGATTTATGCTAGCATTTCTCTACCTTCTAGATTGAATAATACGTAAAGCAAATAAATTTATTAGATTGATATCTCGGCCCTTAGCCTACTAATTTATTTAAATTTGTCACTTCCAAACGGCCTTCTTGTTAAGTAAATTTATTAAAGAAACCTAACAGTGTTGTCAAATTTAATTTTCTTTTAATGCTTCGTATAAGGAAACTAGACACTGTCGAGGGATTGTGTTGATAGTTTTAGAGTTCTCATGCGAAGCCGAAGTCTGCTACCTGATGCTTTAGTGGAAGTTTCGGGTCACCCTGTATAAATATCAAAAATCAAAATTTTGGTTTCTCATTTAGAAAAGCTTCTCTCAAATTATGCTTGCCCCCTTATTGAAACTCAACGTTTTCAGCTTTACTGAGCTTTAATAAAACTCTGTCAGTAATGTCTTCCAACTGAAAATTTAACCTAAAGAAACATTTTATATCATCCTAAATAATAAGTTCCACAAGTTTATCAATTTTACTCTACTAAGAACTGACGCAAGTTGTTAACTTCTTATTATCCAAATTGCTTTAATTTAAATTAATTATTAGTTCGCGCCTTTCTAAAGTAGTTATGAATAAAAAAAGTGGCATCTTTCAAAGTAGTTACGAAAATTAGGAACTTTTAAAAATAATTATAGGTTTAAGTTCAAGGAAGGAATCTTCTCTTCAAGCTTTAAACTGAAACAAATTCATATTGGGAGACCAGAGTAGGTATGTGAATGTGGGTCTGCGGTGGTTTCGTTAACAGCACACATTTGTATTTCTTTCATTTTTGGAACTGTAAGTGGAGTACTAAATTTTTATTTTTTAAAAATCACTGAACGTTAGTTTTGTTATTTTTTAACACATGAATCTGGAAAATGAGTTTTGGAAATATTTTAGTAACATCCAAGGAGATCCATAAGAAGAGTTTAAGCTAAATAAAGCAGAATCTATTTCTTGTTCAAATTTAAATTTCAACAAACAACAAGTATAATTCTTAAAATTTCAGTTGCTTCTAAGCATTCCTGCTTTCTTTAAACGGTAAAATGAGGTAGAAAGTAATTTTGACTTTTCAAAATAAATGTATAAAGCTATTTCCTTTTGAAATTCGAGAAATAAATTCAGGATAAGGATAATGTAACTTTCCTGTTGTTTTTTTTTTAAGGTTTGATGTTGACATTTCAAAATTTGATTTTTCGAAAAAAATGTTTGTGATATTAGTTTGAGGAATTCGAAAATTGTTACCAGTATTATGACAGGATTCTTCAAGGAAAATTCAAAGATTAAAATAAAAATTTCTGAAACTAATTCGGCTTTCCAGGTTTGATGTTCGCATTTCAAAGTTTGAGTTTTTGAAAATAAATGTTTTTGAAATTAATTTAAAGCATGTGAAAATTGTTACTGGGATATGTCAGGATTTTTTCAGGAAAGATCAAGCATTAAATAAAAATTTCTAAAAGAAATTCAAGCTATGTTTCTATTTTTTTCTATCTGTTTTTAGATCAAAAACCCAACCTAATGGTGGACTTTGGCGAAGAAATCTTAAAGTACCCTCTAAGTTTACTAAAGTGGTGTGGACAAAGCCCACAACAAAACAGACTAACATTCTTTATAAGTGTGGCTTTGTTTTCTGTTCTTGCAGCGAGCAATTTGGGCTTGGCTCTTCTTCAGCTTTTCCACGTTGATGGAGATAACCTCATTGTTATAGTCCAAAGCTGCGAAATATTTGTGGCATTTGGTCAGGTAAACATTTTTTAAATTTTCGAGAAAAATTATTACACAATTTTGGCTTATAGAACTAGAAAAAAAAAACTTAAACATGGTTAAACCAAGCAACGTTAGACTAACCATAAAGGGAAATATTTGGCCTTTTTCTTCAATTTTGTTTGTAAAATTTTTAAAAAGTTGGACCCTAATTAATAGGCAAAAGGACAAAAGATTTTGAATATTCCCCAGTGGGTTCTCATTTCCAAAATAAAATAAACGGCTCATTTTTTATTTTTTAGTGCATGTTTAAATCCCTAACAGTCGCAATCAAACTTAAAGACTTCCGGCAACTCATCGACGATACTAAGAAATTCTGGAAAACCAATAGATTTGAAAAGAGCATGCAAGAAGAACTCGAAAATACATTTAAACGTACCTTAAACCTGGAGAAAAACTTTCTCCGTGTAGTATTTAGCGGAGTCTCGCTCGTAATGGTTAATTTTTACTTTACCAAGCAATTACCAATTGGACCATGGACTATGAAAAAACACGATGGGTTATTTAGATATGCATTAACAACCCAAGAAATCCTTTCCATATACGTTGCACTGCATGTTTCAGCATACGAGGCTTTCTTTCTGAGCATGTGCATTCATCTAACGGTGCAGTTTAAAATGCTGCGTTATTCTTTGGAAAATTTAAATAAGCCCGAAGTTGATGACCAAGAATATTTATCTGCGATGGTTTCCTATATTCAGCATCATGAGTTTCTGTTAAGGTAACCCAAAATCGAAATGGCGATAAATAATCCAAAAAATAAGAATTAATTTTTCAAGGTTTTCCAAAAACCTAAAGGAGGCCTATTCACCAATAATGCTCGTCGAGTATTTTACTGTGGCTGGGATGTGTTTTGTAGAACTGTATATTTCCTTCAAAAGGTATGCTTTAAATGAAGCTTGAGATTAAAACTGCATTGCGATGTTGAAACAAAATAATTGTTGGTTTGAGACCAGAAGATTTTAGAATATAAAAGTGGTTCTATAGGTACTTAGATTACCTAACTAATAGAGTAACCACGTGCTGTTAATGGTTACTCGCGCTAAGGTTTGTAGATGCAAAAAATGCCTGTGAAAATTTGGCAAGTGGAGCAATGAAATGTTCAAAATTCAAAAATGACTGCTCTTACAGAGACGACTTGATTTTTCTAGGTTTCCATCCATCAACATTTACCCACACTATTCATATGCGGGTGGAGCATCGAAAGTGTCTTTTACACAATAAAATGGACTGTCATTCAGTATTTTTACAATATTATAGAACAGCCGTAAAAGTTTTATTGTATGAATGGGACTCTCCGCATTCCCTTCGCATACGAGCAGAATATGTAAACATAAACAGCACGTGACAACTCCATTGGTTCTTTAATCTAAGTATAGAGTAGATTTTAATTTTAATTTCAGCAAAGATTCGAATTGCTGTTTTTGTTATCTTTGAAACCATCATATATCACCAACATTAGTCCCAAACATCTCAAGTACAAAAAACTGTCAAGAAAATGAATGCATGTACCTAAGTCAAGAAATGTTTCCATTTAGTTCATTTCTCATTACTTTAGTTACATCGTCATCAAATCGAAATGCCAGTTTAACAGCCTTTGAAAACTCTAAGGCTAGTCTGTAAGATGCTTCCTTGGAGGGCCTTAGCTTCTCTGATGACGTGATGACTGTTCATCTGTGTCTGTCTTCTGCCATACATGTCCAGTTATGTCTTTTCATAGTTTTAAGTATCACATTATCCTCCATCTAAATCGCGGGTGTCTTCTTGTTATTTGTCCACCTAGCTTTTGTGTAAAGGCATTTCTAGCAGTTCTTGTATAGGGCACACTCCAGACATGTCCTAACCATCGTATTCTTTGTTGTTTCATCTTCATGATTCTTCTGTGGAACCATTCTGAACGCTTCTAATCTTCTCTTTTCTGCTTTTTCAATGGTCCTTGCCTCGCATTAATATAGTGCCACGCTCCAGATATATGTTTTTATAAATTGTTTTCTGCTTGCTATTGAGATGTTGTTTGATGTCAGTAGGTTCTTCTTGTCGCAGAAGGCTTTCTTAGACTGCAGGATTCTACATTTTATGTCCTGTATACTCCGTCCATAGCGGATTATTGTATTGCCTAGGTAAAGAAAATGGTCTACTTCTTCTGCAATTGTGTTTTCTATCGTTATATTAAATGTACTTGTGTTTTAGTTTTGTTTATTTCCATTTTGTAGTTGTCTAGTAGTATTCTTTCCATTTCATTAAGTGATAGTTCTAGGTCTTCTCCGTTATCTGTAATAAGTGCGATGTCATCCACGTATTTTAACATGTCGCTCTCTTTTCCTTGCATCTTCACCCCAACATCTACCGTATCTTCTTAGTTCCTCTAGTGCTCATTGTATGCATATATTAAGCAGCGGCGGTGAGAAGGCACATCCTTGTCGGACCCCGTTCTTATTTTCTCTACTTGCTGGTATTCGCCGACTTGTATAACTGCTGTTTGATTTTATATGTGTTATAGACTACTCTTCTGTCTTTGTATTTAATTCCAATTTCTTTTAGTATATTGAACATTTTAGACTACATTCTATATACAGATACATTATAGGCTTATGTTTTTGCTATTATCATTTTTTCGTCGATCAATCTAAGCGCAAGAATAGCCTCTCTGGTCCTTGTACTTTTTCTGAACCCAAACTGATCTTCTGTTAGGTACTCCTCAATTCGGTTATCTATTCTTCGCTGTATAATTTTTATGAGTATTTTAGATGCATGAGTCGTGAGGCTTATAATAATTGTCTTATAGTTTTCACCACACTTCTTTGATGACATTTTTTTTGATATAGTCACTATCACATTTTTTGAGGAGTCTCTTGATATTGTTCCAGTATCGTATATGTCGCATAGTAAGTGGTACAATTTGTCGGGGGTTGTTTTCCGTCAGTTCCTTGATAATTTTAGCACTAATTAAATCAATTCGGGGAGATTTATTCGCTTCACCGCCTTTTCGAATTCAGCTCTCATGGTTGAGTCACCCATTTCTTCTCTGCCAATTGTTTCTTGCTCTTCTGATAGCATTTCTTTCCATCTGTTTGCTATTTCTTCGTTTCCTATTAGTACTTCACCATTTTTATCTTTAATTCCGTGCATGTGAGGTTTTCGGTGCTGTATGCTTTATATAATATTCCTTCTTGGATATCTTTTTGCACGTTTTTACAGTTCCCTCTCCTTGTTGAGTAAGTTACAAGTACAAATTCTTTTGAGATTTAGGGTTTTGGGTTTTAAAATATCTTTTGGCCTAGTATTTCGTTTGCAGCTATTCCTATAGATTGCTTTAGTGTAGCCCGTCTTTTTCTGGCACCCTTGTTCTCAATTTATTCTTGTACTCTATCTCTGAGCGTTCTTGCTATTTCGTGGTCCTTTAATTTCTCTATCTCCCACACGTTTTTTCCAGTTTTTCTATCTTCTAAAAATTTACTCTACACTTCATCAATCGCTGTCGATATCTGCGCCAGGGTAAGCTTTACAGCCTTTTATCTGACTCCTGTACCTTCATTTAGTTAGGATATAGTCTGTTTGGTACGTTGCTCTGTCGCCTGAAGATTTCCATGTATATCTCCTTCGAGCGTAACGGAAAAATATTGTGGTGACTACAACCAGGCTATTGTCTGCACAAAACTCAAGTAGTCAGTCTCCTCTATGATTTATCCTGTCTAGACCGTATTTCCCATCTATGCCTGCACCTATAATTGCATTCCAGTCTCCTATTATGATTACATAGGTTATCACCTGCTTTTGTACTTTTAATTAATGTATTTATTTTTTCCTGCATTTTCTCCACTTCTTCGTCGGTATGATCTGTTGTAGGCACATGCACTGTACTTGTATAATAACTATGTCTGCGGATTTTGCAGCTATTTTGAACACAATAATTCTTTCATTTTGTTGTATGTAGCCAGTCACCCTTCTACCAATATTTTTGTTTATTATTACCCCAACTCCTGCGTTTCCGTCAGGAGTGGCGCCTATGATTAATGCCATCTGATTTCGGATAAGCCTAATCTTTCGATTTCTGCTATTTCCATTTCTATTTTTACATTTTATAGTCTACCACATCTCGATAAGGATCTTTTCTTCGGTGGCTCTTCTAAAATTATCCCCGCTCGGAGATCCGACTCAGGGACTATTTTACCTCCGGATTTGAATTTAACCACAGAAGACGTATTCATCATTAAATATAAAGGTATGCTATTTTTCTTGGGAGAATACTTTCCGATGGTGTGGTCTCCCTTTGCCTTCCGCATGATCTTACTTTATTTCTGTTTTTGTGTGTATGCGAAAGCATTTCCTCCTTCGCATTTCTGGTATCTGTGGGTATACCGGCAGTACTCGGTCGTTAGCGCCTCGTTTGTAGTAAATAGGGTGCACCGCGTAAAGGTAAGGTTGTCTTTTAAGTGGCAGAGGCTGTGTTTTAGCGCATTACCACTCCTTACACTCCTTTTTAATAACTTGTCTAACCCAAATATATGCATCTGTTACCCGCCATAATTCTGTAATATAGCTCACTGGTTATGTCGTTGTTTTTATAGATTGTTTGTTCCTAAATATTTAAATTCCGAAACCTTTTCAAAATGTTTTCTCCTATTGTCATTTTCCTTTCTCTCGGGGCACCTTCACAGTTTGTTTTATATTCGTTGATGTTCAGACCGGTTGGTTTTATAGATTACTCTAGTAATACGAACGTGCATTTTATATCTCCCTCCCGACGTCCTACTATTCCATGTCAACCACATATGCAAAGATTTTGAGCACCTCTGTTATACAGTGTACCTCCAGGATTTATGTTTATTTTCCTCAGGATATTTTCTAGTACTAAATAGGTTAAACATTGTAGGTGATAGTACGTCACCTTGTCTCACGCCCCGTTTTACTTCAAAAGCACAAGAGGACTTGCTTCTTATTCTACACTTAAGTATATCAAGGGTCAAATAGTAGCTTTTATAAGCGGATTAATTTATTGGGCATTTGAAAATCTCTACTTTATGCTGTCCATAATTCACATACAATTGGCTAATCAAACTCCCAGCATGTTTCCGTCTTGTGGCGAGAATTTGGTCTATCGTATTTGCCCGGTTAGTTGTTCTGCGATTCTTGGTTAATAACGTGTATCAACTCCTTGCATGTAGTGTTTAGCAGGCATATGCCTTTATAATTATCACATATCGGCGTATCTCATTTTTTGTAAATAGGACATATTCCTATTTTCCACTCTTGAGGTATTAATTTTCCGACAAATAGTAAGTACCTATATTGTTTTAACCAGTTCCTCGCCTACTAATTTCAGCTATTCTCCGGTCTGTCATCGTTATCGGATCCTGTCGGCTTTGTTCTTTTTCAACTTTTGGATGGCCCCTTCCATTTCTGCCGTCGCTTATTCTTCTATCTATGTTTCATGTTCTTCCTCTTCTTTGATGGCCTTTAATTCGACGTCTACACCATTCTCTTCTCCTATTTTTGTTATCTTTTGTTCTAGTTTGTTTATAATTTTTGCCTGAAATTGAATAATATATTCCTCCTCAGCTAATTTGCCTAGGTTCCACTGCAGTGTGTTTTCTGCTTTATTCACATAAGTTCTTGATATTCTTTGCTTTTGCGTAAACCAAGAAGTGGCCAAGGGAGCAATCTGCTCTTCTTTTGTTTCGTACGTCTAATAGGCTTGTAGCATGTCTATTAATACATTATCAATTTGGTTGATAGCTGTACCACGTGGGAGCTCCGTGTATCTTTGTGTACTTCTTCATGTAGGAAGAGTGTTCCCCTAATTCTTAGTCCATTGGTCACAGCAAAGTCGAGTTCTACGTATTATCGTTACATTGTTCATGCAGGCTATGTTTGCCTATAGTTGGTCTCGGTGATTTCTTTCTGCCGACCTTGGCATTTCAATCATCAAGGACGATTTTGTATCGTTTTTTCTAAATCTGCATAAGATCAATCTTTATCTCTTTCTTCGTCATCTTCCGTTAACGCGTAAACACATATCAGTGTTATGTTATAAAAGTCTATTACTTTATGTAGGATTTTGTTATTTACTATGAACCATGTCCCGTATTGATGCTTGCCTGCCTTGTACCCGGTATACATGAGCGTACGGGTTTTCACCTTAAGTATATCCTTTCTTGGCCATTTGATTTCTTGTAAGGCTATCACCTCAAGCTTTTATACACTTCTTCTGCGACATTAACAAGGGTACCGGGTTTTTATAAGCTTTGGACATTCCACCTGCCGAGATTCCGCTCCACTTTTCATTCCTGAGGTCGACCCGCTTAATCCAATCAGCCTTCCGAAGCTGTTGTCTTTGTTTCGTGACAATTTCTGTTTTTTACAATATGCTGTCACCGACCAATACTACATTAACCTTCCTCCTTTACCTGAACTTGGGACCAGCAGGATGCCGCAAGCCGCAATACAACTGTCACATTTTGGTTGAAATCATGAGCTACATTACTACCGTCAAATCAACAGTATGTATTTTCTAAATATTGTCTGCAACGATTGTCTTGGCTTTTAAAGGTCGATGAAATAATATGGAAAACTAAAAATGTTACCTACCTACCTCTACATGGAAAGCGTGTTGCAGACTACTCTGACAGTTTTGAAGGGCGTTATTTTATAACAACTGGTTGATTAACTTTTGCAAATAATACAGGCTTCGTTTTGTTACAGCGAAGATACTTTTTCCCGGTTAAGGTATATTTCTCTCTACATTTGCGCCTTACTTCAGCTTTCAATATATTGCATTCCATTAAATTACATATCAGATCAGGTAAGACTATATTTCTTTCTTTGTTTTTTAAAGTATTAACTTTTGTCGTAAGGTGTTATATACTTGTACCTTTTATTTTTTCTCGGATCAAATATTTTCGAAAAGTAGAATTTCAAAACAGTTATTTCTTTTAAGCAAGATTTTTTTCAATTAATTTTGACTCTTTATGAAATTTTAAGTACCAATATACAAATATTAGTTAGTGTTAGTATTATTTTTATTATCTGTTGTTAGACAAATACTTTGTATTTTGTTCCTTTTGTGTCAGGTTTATTAGTCTTCATCTTTCAATTTTGTTTTTCTTATAAAACAAAAAATAAATAAACACGCATGGCAAACAGATTTTAGATTTCCATATTCTTTAATATGCAGGATGTCATCGCTAGTGCGACCCTAATTTTAAGAAGGCATACTTTAGGTTTGCACTGATGCACTGATGCTTTTACCTTTATTTTACATAAACATAAAACAAAAGTCCGAGGTATACAGCTCCAAGCTCAAAAAACTATTAATTTCACAAGGAGTACAAAAATAAAAAAAAACAAGACATATAAAAAATGCAGCAAAAACGCAGCATCAGAGAGACTGAAGAAGAACACCAACAGCGCAGAAGAGAAGAAAAAGGTGCACAAAGTGAAGGAAAAGGTCTATTGCGATGAACAACTAGCAGAGATAGAACAACTCAATAATCCGAATAAAAATCGAAAATGTTATCGAAAAGTAAGCCAGACGAAAGACAAATTTAAGAAGAGGAATTTATATGTGTGGAGATACAGATGGAAACATTATCGGTAACAGATAGACAGTCTTGGACAGATGGGTAGAGCGTGCTGAAACGCTCCTTACCTCAGGGATGAATGGAAATGGAGAAGAAGGGGATGAAACTACAAAGGAACAAGAAGAAGAAGATATAAAATATGAAAGCGAAGAAAACAATGAAGCTTCGCCAATAGAAGAAGTTAAAGCAGCAATAAAAAAACAAAAGCATTACGAATCGCCAGCTAGTGACAATCAGCATGCAGGGCTGTTCAAAAAGAGCGGCCAGGAACTAGAGAAGCATATCCATGAACTAATTGTAAAACTCTTGAAAAAAAAACTACAGCATTGGAGAAATTGAACCTTGGAATCATATGCCCTCTACAGAGAAAAGGAGATCAACTATGCTCTTCGAATTATAGGGGAATAACCTTGCTTAAAAAAGCATGTAAAATCTTTGCCAATATCTCGTATATATGTACTATCACGTGCAAAAGTAATGACACGCCTAAGATTTGTTATTGTATGATAAACAGCCTTTCAGCAGTCGATGAGCAATTTTCTTATTCTAACTTGTTAATCCTACCTACAAGGTCTTATGGTTATGCCCAAGTTACTCATCGACTGCTGCAAGGCTGTTTATCATACAATAACAAATCCTAGGCGTGTCATTACTTTTGCACGTGATAGTACGTCTACAACCGTATGCAGAAAATGTAGTAGGCAAATATCAGAGTGGCCTTAGATGAGTGAAATTCATAGTAGATCAAATGTCCACATTGAGGTAATTGTATAACATCATTCAAGGCTTGAACTATGCAAGGACATTAGCAAATAAAGAGTATAATACCGAAGCAGCAATACGAAGAAGAATCACACTGGCTAGCAGATGCTACTACGGACTCCAAGCATATATAAATTGTCACTGTATATCCCGAAACATTAAGCTTTAAAACGCTTATAAGGCCGGTGTTATGGTATGGGTCAGAAGCCTGGCCACATAGTAAACAACAAGAGGTTGCTAGGTTGTTTTAAAAGAAAAAACCAAAGGAAGATATATGGTCCGATCCATGACAACAACAAAGGCGCAGAAGATACAATCACGCGGTATACTACTTGTACAAGGACACTGACATCATCAACACCATCAAGATTTGACGACTTCGATAGATATAGCATACTACTGTAAAATTGAAAACCGATTTCTCGATTAAGGGAATAATAATAATTCCCATAGGCAGAAGACCAGTAAGATACCGACAAACAAGATATTTAGATGCTCTGGAGAAGAACCTTAGAACGAAGGGGAGGAGAAAGCATGAAACCGATCCGAATTGAGACGAACTCTAGATCTTTCCAAGGTCTATAATGGATAGTAGGGCAAAATTATGACGGTGATAAGTTGTCAGTGTACTTTGATAATACGTACAGTTGCCTATTAAAGTAATCGGGAAAACCCCAAATAGGTTCTATGAGTTTACAGGTCTGCAGTTGCCAGAACCTTGCACTGAAGTTCAAAATGGGTATTTTGAAAACCTTGTATGGTTTACACTAACTTTTTAGCCTTATTACATTCTTCTTCTTCTTCTTCTTCTGCGTCGTAGTTCGACTCCAAACGTTGTGACCTTCAAATACTCTGTGCAGTCAATGTTCGCCATGGCTCTCTATCTTCTGCTTTCATCATTGCTTCAGGGACTGTTATGTTTGTCATTGCTGTTATTTGGTCGATAAATCTGTTTGGGGATCTCCTGCGCCTTCTCTTGCCGTCGACCTTGTCTTGATTAACAATTTTTCCAGTCCGCTCTTTCTGACCACGTCCCCAAAGAATTTTAGTGCATGTCTTTGTATGGTTGATAGGAACCTTTTATTAGTGTTGATGTTAAGTTCCCGTGGAATTGATACGTTGGTTCGGTAAGCAGTGTGTGAAATTCTTATCATTTTTCTGTAGCAGGTGATTTCAAAGGCTTCTATCTTTTTGCGGCCGCCGGCATTCATATTAATGACCTTAATATTCTAAGCTTAGCGTTCTTAGTTATCTCGCAGTGCTTCCAAATTTTAATTAGTTTTGCTAGTGCTGTTTTTGCCATTCCTATTCGTCTTCTAATTTTCTTTTCACTCCTATTATTGTAGCAAATCAGTGCTCCGAGATGTATAACCTCATTTTTAATTGGAATATCGTTCATGAGGATTAGTGGCAGTAGGACCTTTGCTCTGTCGATTATCATTAGATACTTATTACTATTACATTACCTGTAATAAATATACCGGGTGTCAACGAAACCTGGGGCACCTCCATAATTTTTTTATTTTTTAAGGTATCTAAATGAAATTTGATATATGTAATATACTCTTTAAATGGCGTTTGCTGACATAGAAAGCAAGTTTCGGTCACTTCCGGTTTCGGCGGAATTGGCATCAACTTTGATATTTTAAATGAAACACCCTGTATGTTTATACATTTTTGGAATCTCCATTCAATTTTACGTATGGTAGTATCAAGTTTGAAACATTTTGATGACAAAATAACTACTTACAGAAGAGTTTATTTATTAATCTAAGCTGCCATGACCTTCGTAAAATGGAAGTCAGGGTGCTACGACACTCAAAACAAATTATTTTAGCACTTCAACTGTAATAAGTCTGTCTTTTTTTTGTGCATTTCATTTGTTTCACTTGTTTTTAAACCCAGTATCTAGATTTAAATGTCCAAAATATGGTTTTTTTGAACGCAGAGTGTTATTCCGAATTACATTTTCATATTAATCCCGTGTTATTGGTATCAATAAAATCCTTGAAAAACGCTCGTTTTTAATATCCTAGTGTCCCACCCTAGTGCCATTTGAAAAAATAGAGTTATTCTCGAAAAAGCATTTTTGCCAACTTTAGGCCATTCTAATACAGCAACTAAAATAGTTAAAGTTCTAAAACAATTTGTCTCGAGTGTTGGGGCATCTTGACTTTCATTTGGCGTTAGTCATGGCACTCTAGATTAATTTCTGCAAACATTTACTTTGTCATCAAAATGTTTCGAACTTGATACTACCATACGTAAAATTGAATGGAGATTCCAAAAATGTATAAATATACAGGGTGTTCCATTTAAAATAACAAAGTTGTAGTCAATTCCGGTGAAACCGGAAGTGACAGAAACTTGTTTCCTATGTCAACAAATGCCATTCAAAGAGTATATTAAACATACCAAATTCCATTTAGATATCTTAAAAAATAAAAAAATTATGAGGGTGCCCCAGGTTTCGTTGACACCCTGTATACGCTCAAAACAAATTAACGGGCTACTATTAAAATCACCTCTATTATGCGCTGAACTCTGGATTTGGTATTGGATATGACGCATACTCATTGAATCAAGTCCTGGTAGCACAGAATATCTTTTCCTACGTAACCATGTCTTACAGTTCTGACCATTTCTAGGTTGTACTTTTTTGTGACTGAAATTTAAAACCCTATTAAGTTTTAATAGTGATTTTCTCATTGCTGAAGAAGTGTATTTTCTTCTTACCTTTGTTTAAAAAAATGATTTCTTCTTCTTCTATTTCTTCTTCTTCTTCTTCTTCTTGTTCTTCTTCTTCTGCTTCTTCTTCTTCTTTTTCTTATTCTTTTCCTTATTCTTCTTGTTCGTCTTGTAGTTCTCATTTAACTTATACCTTACGGCGTTGGATCCTCCGTCCAATTCCGATAAGCGTTTCTCGTTCTTGCCATTGCCTTAATTTCCTGTATAGTTTTTCCTCTTTTTCTTGTCGCCTCCTTGATGTTGTATATCCATGTGATTCTTTCTTTTCCTCTTCTCGCTTCGGTTCTCATATCATGTTTGTTTGGGGCATCAATCTTATGCCATAAAAATTATGGGTCCCTACCATCTCAGTTATGTTTTTCTTCTATTAGCAGCATCTGTTCCAACTCGTCCCTTATACTATAGTTTCTAATTCTGTCTCTTCTGTTTTCTGCAGCACTCTTCATAAGTATTTCATTTCAGATGCGGTGCTTTTTGATCTTTGTTTGTCTGTTAGGGCACAAGATTATGATCCATATAACAATGTGGGAGTATGCTTGTCTTATATGTATAGGTATATTTAAGCTTTCGTGCTTATTTTTTTTTCACTTAGTATGGATTGGTAGTAAGTTTTATTTTCTTTAGTTATTCTGTTTCTTACTTCCTCATCTATTTTCCCATTCTTGTTAACTGGGTTCCTAGATATTTATATTTATCCACGTGCTGTTGTTGTGTTCCTTCTATTTCTATGACTGTTTGTTTCCTGACGTAGAGTAACTTCCTCTTGTTTATGTGTTATGTCACCCCTGTCTCTTCTAGGTTTATTCTTCAAACATTTACATTGTGTGGGAGTTTTTGAGTGTTCTCTCCAATGATCAGAATGTCATCCGCATACATCAGTTCCTTGGTCGTTACTGGATTTAGATTATTGTATCCTATTTTTATTTGTCGAGGTTCTGCTTTACATGTTTTTAGTATCACGTCCACGTATTTTCTAAAAAGTAGCGAGCATATCGCCCTGTTTTGCCTCTTTTCCTGTTCTGAATGTGCGTGATTTGTGCCTATTGAGTTGCACCATGCCTTTGACGTTTTTGTAGATGCTCTTGATTATTTTTGTTAGTTTCTGGTCTATTTTCCGCTCTACTAAGACTGCCCATATTTGTTTTCTTGGCACTTGATCAAATGCTGCGTTTTGTTTCAGGAAACCTATGAAGGTGGCTTTTTTCTGCTTAGTGTTTTTCCTATGATTGTTCGTATAGTGCAAATATGGTCTTGAGTTTGTCTTCCTGGGCGGAACGCAGCTTGTTCATCTTCCAATTCGATAATTGTCACAGTTTATGGTTTCTCTCTTCTTGTATATGAGTATTATGATGTCTTGTTCCCACTCTTCGGGTATACATTTCGTTGTACAGACTTGTTAGAATATCCTTTTTAGCCAATTGATGAATGATTGTTCTTCTTTTTTGTACAACTCAGGGGTAATTATGTCTTGCTCTACCGCCTTTTCACTTCGTGTACTTCTGAGAACTTCATTTGCCTCTTCTTCTTTCATGTTAGTTGTGTTTTCGTCTTGTTCATGTCTTTGCGAATTATACATTTTCAAGGAATAAAAATATATTTTCCTTGTTTTCGTCGATCTGTTTTTAGTAAAATCTAAGTTACACTTTTGATGACGTCCTGCACATGCGTGTATTTTAACAAACTTACCAAACTAAAAATTTTAAAAAACCGTATTAGGAAGAGGGAATAACTGAAGCATGCACTTTCTAAAATTTAGTCAACAAAAACTGGCATCATTTCAGAAGTTGTTAAACATTAATCTCCTTGCAGGCCACGGCGGTTGCACAAGGAATTTACGAATCCGGCTGGAATTTTCGTCATACTTCACCTATAAAAACAATGGTCCCTTTGGTGATTCAAAGATCACAAAGGGAAATAATATTCACAGCTGGTGGTTTAATAGACATGAACTGCAGAACTATTTTGAATGTAAGTTGGTGAATATGGGAAATGTGAACTTAATTTTCTAAAGACTGTTAAATTTCAGGTCTGCAGGATTTCATATTCCTTCTGCACTGTACTGCGGGCTTTTGAAAATCTCTAATGTTGTATGTAATTTTGTATTCTAAAATTCATTCAATTACACATTTTATAAAAATCACTATTTCCAGACATTCTTTTAATGATAATTATTATTAAAACCAAGTGGGATGCGGGTTTTCTTGGCGGCCTCGGTTGTGTGCAGAAATCGTAAAGTTAACTTGTAAACTAAAAGTCTCGGGTTTGATCCTGGGCGAATTCAATTGAGATTTGTTTAATGGACGGGATCCAGGCCTGCGGGTGCCAAGTATCTCAAAAATTAAACCCATTACAACTAGTGCGTTTCATTATTTTTTAACATTGCTTGTGTTAGGAGTCCGAGACCTAATTTTATATTTTATTTTTACCGTTTTACAACAACTGATAAATAAATTAAATACTTAAAATTAAGTCGTGGAATAACAAAAACTTTCTAATAAGTTGAAATTGTGGCGTGTTCATGTATGGGTTAACGAGTTTAGTTTCAAAGTGGTTTAAAATGTTGTTAATAAATATAACATAAATAAAATAGTAGTGTTAAAGATTTAAAATTAATTTTTAAAAAACAATGGTCAGAAACCCTTTCAAGATGAAGTTTTTTAATGTAGAGAATTTTCAAGATTAATACAAATTTATAAACTTTAAAAAATAGCAGGATCAGAGTGGATCTTTAAATTTTATTTAAAATTCGCAATATTAATGTTTTGGATCTGTAACGCAGTAAGATTCAAGTGAATTTTGCAGAACTTATAAAAAAAAATTTAGGATCGGAATTTGAGTCAATTAAAAGTTGCTACAAATGTTAATTAAGTAAATCAAACTAAAATATAAATACAGAAAATTTGGGATATATCAAAACTAATTTTGGTGCTGTTTTTGCATACTCCTTGGCGATAATCTTACGTCTTGTTTATTTAGATTGATGACCAAGTACGTTTGTCTCTGCTGAAGGATTTACATAGCCGTTTCAGTTTGCCTAAAGCGAAGTTTTGAGAAAGTAGACCAAGCAGCCTCCCTATGGCGCCATAGATAAAACAATTTAACAAGTTGACATTTGACGCTTTGGAATTTTGGTTATTAAATAATAGTATATTATAGACCAAGGTAGAGAAGACATTTTTCTCAGCCGAGCAGTATTAAGTTGTGAGGCTGAGGAAAGTCTTCTCTACCGTGGTTTATATACTATTTTTTTCACTACTAGCACCTTTATTCCTTTTTTCTAACACTAATATCTTATACTGTTTCTATGGTGCATAAGAGCTCACTTGTTATGTTTCCTTTAAAATACGCTTTCTCTATAAAATACGCCGTCAATGACAACATATTTTATAGGCCTTTAAATACGTCGTTGCCTAGCAATCTTCGCATTTTGTGTATTATAACACGTCTCAAATAATAATTTATTAAAATTTCTAATAATATATTAGTGAAAGAAAATGTCTGATATTAGTGTTGGAAAAAATCTTGAAGATAACTCGTGTTTTATAGTTTAAAAATCTCGGTCTATCAAATCCTCGGCTCACTTCGTTCGCTCGGATTTGAACTACGACCTTGATTTTTAAACCTTCTATAAAACACTTGTTGTCTTAATAGCTATTAATTAATCATTTTTACATAAAAAATGACAGATGCGTATATTTATTTCTAAATATCCACAAAAATCAAATTGCCTTGCTTGAAAACAAGGGGAGAGGTTAATTTCAATTGACATTTGGGTAAAACATATTTAAAATAGGCACCTGAGCGCATAGCAATTGTTTTTATTATTAACCAGTAGTCAATAATAAAAAATTATTGACCACTAGGAGAGAAATTCATCTTCTGGACCCGAAAATAAGGTCAATAATGACATCTTCTAATACTAGTAGTGAAAAAATTATTTTATTTACATACATTTTGAAAATAAATAAAAGTTGTTTGATTTTGATTATTTGTATTATACGTTAATAAATAGCAGGAAGGATAGAAACAAACTAGTGGTTCGGCTTGTATAGTAGTTACGTATCTACCAGGAGAGGGAGCTGAGTGCATCACTCATCAACAATTTTATCAAGTCGAATTAGAACGATCATTAATTAAGCGAAGCGCAAATTCAATACCAGTTGCCAGTTGGGCATGTTAAATTTGAAAAAAACTGTAACTACTTTCTACAATATACAC
This sequence comes from Melanotus villosus, assembly GCA_963082815.1. NCBI lineage: Eukaryota > Metazoa > Arthropoda > Insecta > Coleoptera > Elateridae > Melanotus > Melanotus villosus. The sequence goes on along the minus strand of OY720419.1, from coordinate 8,780,428 downwards.
TAAATCGCGAAAACAAAGATTGTTGTATACATTTCTTCATGTTAGAAGTTTACCATCAAAAAACATGCAGATTTTTGGAATTTACAGTTAATTTGTTAACTGATGGTAACAATACCATTTTAAAATCTGAATCTTAAAAAGCAGGATGCTTTAGACAGGTACATTTTCCCGATCTTCCCTATTTAAAACTTATTTTATATAGTCTTTACACTCACAGTTTTGTTTTATCTTCCTTTGAACTTTACTGATTCCACACTTAATTCATTATTCATAACACATACATCAGCTACGTTATATCCAATTCCAATTGATTTTGTTTTCAATTCCAATTTACATACTTTATCTTCAATTCCAATTTACTTTGTCTTCAATTCCAATTCAGCTTTGTAGTAGGTATAATGATTTATTTGTAATTTATTTTATTTAACTTCAATCCTTCTTTATTTGTTGTATTGAAATGTAAATATAAGTATTTAAACTTCAATTCGTATTAAACTTTTCAATAATTTGCTACGAAAAAAAAGAGAGGTAGCTCCCGGGAACACGGCCGACTGCCAGTGGGAAGGTCAGGGTTCTTATAATAATAATTATTATTATTACAAGCTATACATTTCCGGGGAAACTGTATTTGCTTCTTAGCTCTGTTGATCCATTTGCTGTGGTGGATAAGACCACATTTTCTGTTTGTGTTCTATATTTTCCTACAGGTCTTGGTGCGTTTTAGCCTGGTTTACTATCTTCTTCCATTCTTTTCTATCCTTAATCCGGCTTTTCCAGTTTTGTACCTTCATTGTTCTTATATCCTTTTCAGTTTGATCTTTCCATCTTGCTTTTGGCCTTCCTCTCGGTCTTCCTTCTGCTGGGCTCCATTCTGTTATTATTCTTACCGGTTCTTTATTGTCCTTCCTATATACATGACCATACCATCGTATTCTTTGTGATTTGAAAATCCTAACTATATTTTCTTCTTTTAGCAGAGTATCTATTTCATGATTCATCAATTGTCTTATTTCATCTTCTTCTATCGTTTTTGGGCCCATTATTATTCTTACAATTCTCCTTTCGAATATTTTAAGTTGTTCTTCTTCTTTCTGCGTTAGATTTGCCGTTTCCGCTGCGTATGTTACGATGGGTCTGATGATTATCTTATAGATTCTTATTTTTGTGTTGTTGCTTAGTGTCTTATTCCTCAGCAGCTGTTTATTGGCATAGAAAGCTTTGTATCCTGCCTGTATTCTCTCTTTAATATTTATTCTTTCACCTCTTCTATGTATTGATATTCCTATATACTTAAATGTCTCTACTTCTTCAAAATTATACTGACTGGTTCTTAATTCTGTGAATATTTCTTTCTTTTGTCTACTACAGTGCATGTACTTTGTTTTCTTTTCATTAATTGATAATCCTTTTTCTTTCGCTTTTTCTTGTATTATTGTAAATGCATCTTCTAGATCCCTTCGGCTCCTTGCTACAATTGCTACGTCATCAGCGTATACTATAATCTGTGCGGATTTCACGTTGATTATTCCATTACTGTTCACCTTTTTAATTATGTCATCCAATGATGTTATAAATAGTAATGCTGACAAGGCGTCCCCTTGTCGTACTCCTAGATTTACGTCAAAACTGTCTGAATTATTCTGCCCTACGATGACCGTTGCTCTTGACTTTTCCATTGTCATTCTGACCAATTTTATCAGCTTTTGAGGTGTTGCTATTAGTTCTAGGTCTTGCATTATCTTTGTCCTACTCAGTTGATCAAATGCTTGCTTGAAATCTATGAATAATATATGAATATCTATGTCATATTCATAGCATTTCTCTGTAATTTGCTTCATTATGTGCAATGCATCGATTGTGGATTTACCTTTCCTGAAGCCTAACTGATAATCTCCGATCACTGTATCTGTATGTTGTGTTAATCTTTCTTTTAACAGCGTTGTTAAAATTTTATATGTGACATTTAACAACGTTATCCCTCTATAATTTATACATTTTGTTAAGTCGCCTTGTTTGGGAATGGGCATTATCATTTCAATTGTCCAGTCCTGTGGCATTTTTTCCTCGTTCCAAATTTTAACTATTAGATTGTGTATTTTTTTATGCAGTTCTATACCCCCTTTTTTGATCAATTCTGCACTTATTCGGTCTGTGCCTGTCGCTTTATTATTTTTAAGTTTATTTATAGTTTCCACTACTTCTTCATAACTCGGTCTTTGCTCCAGATTTTCCGATCTATGTTCCATTTCTACTTCTTGTTGTTCGTCTGCTAGCGGTTCATCTTTGTATAATTCTCTAAAATTCTTTATCCATTGCTCTTCTTCCATGATTAATGTATTGTTCGATTTCTTTTTTTACTTTAAGTGTTTATACAGTGGTCCTGTGTTATTTCTTCTGGATTCTCTTTCAATTTCTGCCATTGTGTTCTCTATCCATTCTTTTTTCTTCTTCTTACATAGTTTATTTAGTTCTCTCCTTTTTCCTCTGTAAATATCCATATCTTCCATATGGCCCGTTTTTAACCATTGTAATCTTGCCTTTTTCTTGTTTTCTAACATATCTTCGCATTCTCCATCAAACCAATGATTCTTCCTTCTATTTTCTTTGTATCCTATCGTGCATTCAGCTGCTTTCACCACAGTTTCTTTTATTAGCCTCCATTCATCTTCTACCCTAGTTTCCTCTTGCCAGCTTCTTAATCTATTTTGTATCTCATTATTGTACTGCTTTCTACTTTCTTCATTTTCCAGTTCTTCTGTATTCCATTTTCTGTGTTTCTTTTCCTTTTTTGCAATTTTATTCTTTTTTAATTTACATTTAGCAATAACAAGGTGGAAATCCGTATCTACGCTGGTTCCTCTGTAGGATCTTACGTCATTGATTCCCTTAATGCTTCCTTTCTTCACCAACACATGGTCAATTTGGTTACCATCCGTCGTTCCAGGTTGCATCCAAGTGATTTTGTGATTCTTTTTGTGTTTAAATTTTGTACTCATTATGAACGTATTTGTTGCACATCATCTCTCCATTCTCATTATTTACCTCGTGTATTGTATAAATATCTGCGACTTCTCTATAACAAGTATTATCAGCATATCCTTTTTGGGTACCTCGTCATATAGCTTTTCTAGTGCACTATAAAATCCCTGTTTGTTTTCTTGCTCTGCTTGTTCCGTTGGGGCGTAAACGTTTATTATTGATAGGTTGTTTGGTTCAAGTTTAATTCTAATATACGATATTCTCCCATTTATTGTCCTAAACTGAAATACTTCTTTTTTAGTTTACTTTGTACTAAGAACGCTGTTCCTCCATATCCCTGTTTCTTTTCTCCTGAATACCAAATATCGTATTCTCCTTTGTCCACTTTTCCTTCTCCACTCCATCTTATCTCTAGTAAACCAACTATGTCTACATGGTATCTTTTCACTTCTTCAGCAACTTCTTGCATTTTTCCAGGCATTAAAAGTGTATTAACGTTCCATGTACCAATTCTCACTATATGTTTTTATTTCCTGTCTCTTCTGTTTCTGCTTTTTCTTTTCCATTAATATTTTACTCTTGTCCTTGTCCTTTGCTTTGGTCATATTTGTGTGTGTTTCGCCGACCTCCTCCCCTATTAGTTTTTTGTCTCTATTTTTTCTTCCAAAACTTCGGCCAGTCTATTCCATATCCATTCTTTCTCATTAATCCATATTTTCTTGAACCCAGTTTTTACTGTGTTACCTTTCTTTTTCTCCATCATTGCTCTCTCTCTGATTATATAACGTATTCTTTGCTCCTCTTTCGTTAGGTCTTCGTCTATATAGATTTTAGTGCCTTTTAACTTATTCTTCTGCTTCATGACTTGCAGCTTATCCTGCCATTTCCTCATTTTTACTATTATTAATTTTTTATTTTCCCTGGTTGTAAGTATTTTAGTACTTTCTAACGTATGTTTCATAAGTTTTGGCACAAAATAAAAACTCAAATATTTTTAACACAGCAAACTTTTATTAGAAATTATTTTTTGCTTAAAATAAGTGGACTATCTGAGAACATAATTTAATTATTTAATTATATGTAACGGCCCGTGCTGTTCCACGAGACGCAATTTTCTTCGGACACCTCTCATAAGGGTTTGGGCGGCGACAACATCAATTTCCCTGATGTTAGTCAAAATCCTACGACGTAGTTATTTTGGGCTGTCCATCCTCCGGATTTTATACTGATAATATAGAGGAATGTGCAGACAATGTGAGATTTAAAGAAAAAGCTAAATTTTCTGACAAAATTTTAGTGTGGTGTGCAATTTCTCAAAGGGGTGTAGCAAGGCCTTATGTGGTTCATGTAGGGGGCGAAGCACTGAACAACAAACGATATATTGACAACTGCCTAACAAAAATCGTTGACTTTATTCAAGACCATCATGCTGGAGATGAAATAATGTTTTGGCCCGACTTGGCTTCTTGCCATGATGCCAGAGAAACACAACATTGGCGTCGACAGCATAACATTCCTTATGTACCAAAAAATGATAACCCATCAAACTTGCAACAGTCTCGCCCTATTGAAGACTTTTGGGCACTTTTGGCACGAAAAGTGTACGACGGAGGATGGAGAGCCCAAAATGGGGACCAACTACGTCATAGGATTTTGACTAAGATCAGGGAAATTGATGTTGTCGCCGCCCAGACCTTTATGAGAGGTGTCCGAAGAAAATTGCGCCTCGTGGAACAGCACGGGCCGTTATATATAATTAAATAATTAAATTATGTTCTCAGATAGTCCATTTATTTTAAGAAAAAAATAATTTCTAATAAAAGTTTGCTGTGTTAAAAATATTTGAGTTTTTATTTTGTGCCAAAACTTATTAGACATACGTTATTATTACTCTGAGTCCGATTTGGTCTTTCAGAATCTTCTGTACTTTTCCATTAACGTTTTCTTCATTTACGTCTAATCCTTTAATGACTATATTTCTACTTATTTCTTCTTTCTCCTTTTGTTCTAATTTATTTTCGACATAACTTAGTCTTCTTTCCATTTTCTCCATTTCGATCTTCATCCTCTTACTTTCATCTTTGACTTTATTTAATTCCATTTGGAATATATCTATTTTCTTTTCCATTCGCTGTCCTCTCTCTTCCATTTTGTCTAATTTGGTGCTTATTGCTTCCAGTAATTCCTCCATCTTTAAATTTATATGTTTCAAAATAATTTAAAATTTAAAATTCATGATTTACGTCTCTCCTAAGCCCGGCTCTGTATTTTGTTTCCTTTTAAAGCCTTATCAGTGCTCACACTTTGTCCTTATCTACCCGTCGAAATCTTGGCCTTTCTCGGTTTTGTAGTTGTTATATTACCGTTTTTAATCGTTAGGCTGCTACTATAACAAAAATTTATCTCTTGCCCTCTTCCTTTCTCTTAGTATTTCACTTCACTTCGATTTTTACGAATTAAATTCTCGTGATTTGTAACTAAATTGAGTATAATCGCGGAGTACCAAATCACGGCCACTTTCTAAACAGGACCCATAATAAGCTGAAAAAAAAATGAGTGGGCGCCAATCAGTTACAAGCGTGTCTTTCAGAAAAATAGGAACCGTAACTAATAACCAATTCCCTGAAAATACTTCAAAACACAAACACCCAATAAAGGACAAATCGGTACCTAGTTAAATTTTAAATGAAAGGAAAACAAAGCATAAATTAAGTAATATAAATGACGTTAATGCAAACTGACTAAAAGTAAAATTGAAACAAAGAATAAACTTAAGTAATATAAATAACGTTAATGCAAACTAACAGTGACTAAAATCAAAATTGAAATATAAAATATTAATGAATCCTACCTAAGTAATATACAATAATAATCTATTCTATACGGTGACCTGAATTTACGGGATACGTATCTCAAAGATTGTACTTACGGTGAATTAAATAATTCGTACGCCTCCAGAACGAAGGTAAAATACAAAAGCCTTCCTTACGTACAGGTTAATCGGTGAAATAATTAAGCGGGCAGGAATTCTTCTCTGTTTCATTAAACAGCACAATCAAAGTACAGAACCACCAAAACCATATATTTACAGCAATCCATAAAATGCTGGCATCAAATAACTTTCCATAAGCCATAAAATTTTCCACAGACACCCAAAAATATAACAGGCTGTAAGTTTACTTAATCATCCAAATCTATCCAAAACTAGTCGTAAACTTAACCAAAAATATAACGGGCCGTAAATCATTCAATTAACTGGCAAAGAAAACGCCAATTAACCGGCCGTAAATCGGGCTAAAATCGAAGGGAAACACGTTAGGGAATATAACAAAACCAAGCAATAGCATACCTTATTAGATCTAGAAAGCCCACGTCGTTCAAAGTGAGGTTAGAATTATAACCACCATGTGTTTGAGTTAACGAAGCCAAAAAATACAGTATTAGGCAATTAAACCATACCAAAACTACTACCAAATGCTTAGATATCTGGATTATCCACATAAACATGCATCAAAAATTGTATATTTCCGATATCCCAAAAAGCACAACCAACCTTATTGAAAACGACTTGACAAAAGACCGGAAATCGACATCAAATTCCGTAAGGCTAACTCACCAATAAATTCGAAAATTCCCTAAATATTTGGAAATCAAGGTTAAATTATAAACTTTAAACGGCTACGCCAGATAGGCAACTCACAATACCGTAAAGTTCTACGTATTGCCTAACTAATACCTGGTTTGTAAAACTCAATTTAGATTTACAAAGGTGACAAACGACCTGTAACAAGGTATTAGTTCATCATTTATCAAAATTGAACAAAATTCTTAATTCAGTGACCAGCCACTGTATAATTATTTTGATCTTATCTATTTCCATTATCACATGTTTTTGTTTGGTTTTAAGACACTGAACATTCTAACTTCCGATAGTTATTTTCTGTCACCAATTGTTTGCCTTACTCTTGGTTTTATTAGCTTTCGCGTGCCTCGGTTTGTTTGGGAGTGAATCTTTCCTTGCATTCAACTCACCGAAATCCGTATTTTCATTATAATTTGTTTGAGGTTTTCAGGGTTAAATAGCGTTCCATTTATTTTATGGAAGATGCCATTTCTTCAATTAACGACTTTGTTGAAGCTTCTCAACAAACCACTCCTACAAGTGCGAATAAAACAATTCTGAAAATAGATGGCATCTTTTTGGTTGCTTAAACAAATTTTATAAAAATATTTGCTTAGAACTCACGTATATATTTTCTTAGGAACAGCTTTAGGCCAATCTGAGTATTCTTATTTCACTTCTTTTTAAACTTACTACATACTTTTTATTTTTAATAAATTTTACATCGATAATTACGAAATAAATAAATGTTGTTGCCAGTGGGTTACCGTGTTCCATTTCAACTGTAGATAGTTGTTCGTTTTGATTTATTTTACATAAGATGTGAGCGTGTTGTTAGAATAACGATTAATTAAGTAGGCTTGAAAATCAAAATTTTAGTTAAAATAAATAACGCAACCACCTTTAGGTTCAATAATACAAATCAAAACAATTTTCGTCGGTAATTTATTAGTTAACGACATATTATAAATAAAACCCAAGTCCTCGAGATGGCCATCCTGTAAGTGAGGTTTATTCATTGTAAGCAGTTCAAGCAGAAACTTAGCAACGATTTTTTGTCATTAAGCTCGTTAATGTAACCACAAATTATAAACTTCTCCAATTTTTTATTTAATTTCGAAAAGACGCAGTTTCTAACAACTTTCTAATAAATTGGGTGTCATTAAACCAATTTGTCCACTTTTAAATCAATTATTAGTTTACAGTTTCCCGAGTGCTTATGAATAAAGGAGAACCCGTTTTTTCCAAACTGGTTAAACGTTAAAAGTGTCGGCTTATTTATAAGCCGCCTTTTAATTTCTTACGCGTACGTTTGTAAAGCTTCAGGAACGCAAACGTACAGTTTTAGCAGTTTGGGCTAAGCTTGCTTTAGAGTGAGTAGGTTTTGTTTTTTAAAGAGGCTGAATTATTGACAAATTAGAAAGTAATCGAAAAATTACATAGACGAGCAAATAAGAAGAAATTTTTGCTTTTGTAACGGTTTTAATGGATTCTTTGACAATATTGAGCGCTTTGAGATAAAGAGATGAAAATTGCTGCTCCTCAACACAGATTTTAAAAAAATTTCATTATACCTATTACAAAACATAAACTTAATTTGTTATTAAACTTTTTTCTAAATGTATGTAGAACTATAGCAATACCAAATTTTCTAAGAGTATAAATTCGGAAAGAAGGCAAGAAAATTAGAAACAAAAATTCGCACAGAAGGTTTCAGTGAGCTAAATTCCTTAAAAAAGAAAAAAAAGAGGGTAGGTTTACATTCGCTCTGAAAATATGCTTTTGCTTAATCGAGTTGGTTCTAAGTAAAGTTTTGGCTTTTTCAGGTAACATCATGGTAGATTATGGCAAAGAAGTCCTTAAATATCCGCTAACCTTGCTGAAATGGAGCGGACAAAGCCCAGAGCAAAGCAAAAAGATATTCTTTACAGTTGTAACAATCCATACTATTTACGCCTCTGTGCTTCTGTTTTTTGTAATTATTCAACTCTTTTTCATTACTGAAAATAAGCTCATTGTCATCGTTCAGACCTGCGAGGCATTTGTTACATATGGACAGGTATTTCTTTATTTTTTAATAATCGACGTGGTTAATTTCGTACCAAAAATAATTGCTTAATATTAATAATAAAAGGAATTTCTATTATGTACAAACTTATTGCTAAATAATTATTGTATAAATGCAATAAAATGAGAACAATTGCCGTCCTAAAGGTATCAAATATTAAAAGGATTAAATTTTAAACAGTCAGTAATTGAAGATTAAGTTTACTTGGAGCCTTGAGTAATTTTCAAAGGTACGATTTCAAAGGTACGATTTCATTTATCTTTAATTTCTCCAACAAAGAGAAAAGTTGTGTAGCTTTAATGTTAAAAGGATAACTTAAATAAATAAAGCCTCTGTAAACCATTTTTTGGAAAAATATTACTTAGACCATTGGCTAAAATTATTTGCAAAAATACAAATTGGGTAGCATTGGTAATTGAAACGAACAGACTAAAATGAAACTAAGCCTGGACTTTGTTTCTGTTTAAAGTAAATTTACAAAATAATAACTGATTTTTTTAATAGCAATTTCAACCTGCAAATATGTATAACACTCAACCTACTTTTCAGTGCATGTTTAAAGCGCTAATAGTTGGTTCCGAGATGAAGCATTTTCAGCAACTCATCGCTGACACAAAAAAGTTCTGGAAAACCAACAGATTTGAAAAAAACGCCCAGATGGAATTAGAAAACATATTTAAACGTACTTTACAGTTGCAAAAGTTTTTCCTTAGGGCTATATTTGCTATTGTTTTTCTTGTAATGGCCAATTTCTACTTCACAAGGGAGTTGCCGACCGGTGCATGGACTTTGAAAAATCAGGAAAAATTATTTGGTTACGTAGTAATCGCCCAAGAAATAGCTTTACCGTACATTGGAGTACTTGTCGTTGCTTATGATTGCTTTTATTTAAGTATGTGCGTTCATGTGACGGTCCAATTTAAGATGCTGCGTTATGCTTTGGAAAACTTAAACACCGTCAGTTCTAGTTTTAAATCATATGATGAAGAGTATTTAAACAGGCTGATTTCTTATATCAAGCACCACGAATTTCTGTTGAAGTAATAAAACGTAACATTTTAATGAACAGTTAATTCAGTTTGATTTCTTAAAGGTTTTCGAAGAATCTGAGGGATGCTTATTCGCCGATAATGCTTGTTGAGTATTCTACAATCGCAGCTGTGTGCTTTGTAGAGCTTTACATTATATTCAGAAGGTATTTTCTTTTTCCTTTTCGTTGCACTAAACCTAATTTGAATTTTAGTTTACTTGACTTTAAACTCAAGAAGTTAAACAGCTGATTCCACAAAATTTTAGTTAGCAAGTTAACAACGAAAGCTTAGCATTGTTTATTTACTAATTTTGGACTTACCATATGCAGAGCTCGTTAATAGTCAATCAGAAATGTGCTAAATTCTGATCCAAAAACTCTTTGAACAGAAGGGCCGAATTTATTAAAATCAAATAGTTTAATAAAATCCGTAAGGAACGAAATCGATTATTTTTTGCCTTTATATTAAGAAGCACCACTTTCGAACCATAAGCTTAGGCAGGTCCAAATCTAGCTTCTTTCGGTCCCGTACTAAGATCCTCATTTCATTTGGGTTCTTCCTACGTTTTCTTCGGTCTGCTTCTCTTCTTTTTTTACCTTTCTGCCTCCATACTTTTCTCACTATTCCAATTCTTGTCGTGCGACCATACCACTTCAATCATCTATTCTCCAGTTTGGTCCTCATATTTTATTTTTCCCGCTTTCTCAAGCATTTCGCGTTTCAGATTGGTATTTTTTAATGGCACCCATGTATGATTTCCAAAAAAATGCGTGCTTTAAATAAGAATGAATTTATTATTTGTGTACTTTGAGACTTCAAAAGAGCCTCTGATTATGGAAGAAATACTAAAAAATGTTAATACGAAATTAGATAAAGTAAATCAAAGAAACAAGGATGACAGCAAAAGGACTATATATAGAGAAAAGAAAAAGAAGTGCCAAGACAACATAATATCCGGAATACAAAGCGAATACAGAAACAAAATCTCTAGGGGCTTCTACAAAAAAGTAGGGATGACAAGAAAATCATTCCAACAAAAACTAAAAATATGTAAGGACAAGAAAGGCAATCTAGTAGGCGGAAAGGAAAATGTACTAACAAGGTGGAAGGAGCACTATGAAGAAACTTTAGGAGGGAGAGAAGAAGAAAGACACATCATTACGCTGATAGGTGCACAACAAAGACAATAGGAGAGCGAACTACCAACATGGAATGATTTTACTAAGGTGGTACAGAAACTGAAAAACAACAAGAGCCCAGGTCCCGATGATTTACAAAACGAGCTCATAAAGTATGGAGGAAAACAGCTAATAGGAAGCATCTGCAACTTAATTAGAACAATCTGGCATGAAAGAGAAATGCCAAATGATTGGAAACTATCCTTACTCTTACCCATCTATAAGAAAGGAGATGCGTTAATCTGTAATAATTACCGACCTCTTTCCCTGTTAAATATAACAATTAAAATTTTAGCAACATTAATAAACAACAAACTGAAGGAAGCAGCGGAAAGAAAGGTTGGTGAATATCAGTGTGGATTCAGGGAGAGCAGGTCGCTAACAGACCAAATCTTCATCCTGTAACAAGCAATCGAGAAAGCGAGAAAGAAAGGAGTAACAATTCATGCCCTATTTGTAGATTTCAGACAGGCATATGACAGCCTAGATAGAACAAAACTGATACAAACATTGCGAGAATTAGATATACCAAAATATATTGTAGATTTAGTAATAATGACAATGAAGGAATCCTGGTGCCAAGTAAAAATAGAAGGAGAATTATCGGCTACTTTCGAAACAAAAAAGGCACTCCGTCAAGGAGACGCACTGTCGCCCACGCTATTCAACATCGCGCTAGAGGGAATCATGAGAAACTGTAAAATATCAAGCAAAGAAAATATAATCAGAGGACCTCAGCAAGTAATGGCTTACGCAGATGACCTGACACCATTAAGCAAAACTCAGGAAGGTTTGAAGACTATCTTTAAGAAAATAGAAACGGAAGCAGGCAAGTTCGGATACCAAATAAACGCTGAAAACCCCAAATACCTCTTTCCGCACCTTTAACACTTACAATACGAAAATAGCAGTCAAATTTCACCCAGAAATTAATTTTTTCAATATAATTTTTGTAAAAAGTGTATCTAAGCGTAATCCATTTAGGAATGCTTCTATGATGATGTTTGACATCTGTTACCAAAAGTGTAATGTCATTGTAGTCCAGTCAAATGGTCGAAATAAAAAGGCAAACTTTGCATTTTGGGTAGGCAGCTATTTTATTTTATCGTTATGTAGATGGGTCAGTGGTGAGTCTACATTAGGGTTTTAGGGGTGTTAACCCCCTCCATCAGGCCGCCATTTTGAAAAGAAGAGTTAATTAGTTTTTAGGCATTATAAGCCCGGGCTTACAACTTTTTTATTATTAATACTATGTTACAAAGTTATTAATAATAGATAACAGATAATACGATTCTCTACAAAAAGCTTTGTACAAACTTTTTGTAAGATGCACGACTACAGAAATATAGCCAAAAAACGAATTAGCCCTTCTTTTCAAGATGGCGGCCGAATGGGGGGGTTACCACCCCGAAAACCCTGACTTAAACTCACCACTGAGCCCTCTACACATCGATAAAAAAAATCGCTGCCTACCCAAAATGCAAAGTGAAATTACCATTTGACTGGACTATTGTGTTTTTATTTCAAAAAATAATTTGAAAAAACTTGATCGGGTCACAACTGACCCGGTTATGGTAACCTGTGTAGCAATTTTATTTGCTAACGCACGGGGCTGCGTGCAGCTAGTCAGATAAATTCCCGAAAAGTTAAAATAAAAACTTAAAAACTTAAAAGGCGAATGTAAAACCTATAGCAATATATACAAGAGAAGCAAGGGTATGAAGGAATGACGATGAAAGCAGATATTGTAACGTAGTGGGTTTGTGTACGAATGAACAGGAATAAGATGATTGACCAGAAAAGAAGACACCTCGTAACAGGAATGCAAGCTCTGATAGAGTAATATACCTACATCATTTTTCAAAAGGTACAAAGTTTAAATTATTCTTGCCTATGCACCTACGAGCACAGCTGATGATGACGTATTAGAACAGTTCTACGATGACACATTTCTGCTTGATAATTCGGGATTTCACACATAAACTAGATTTCTACCAACTAGTTAAACAAGCTGGTTTTCGGGGTTTAGTACAAAACAGCACGTACTGAGTATAAGAACTCTCATAGAGAAATGCAAAGAATACAACATACCCCTGGATTTGGGCTTCATGGATTTCCAAAAGTCGTTCGACACTGTGGAACTGTGGGCAGTAGTTAAAGTCTTACAAGACGCTAGAATTAACTCTCCATACTTATCGCTAGTCGAGAACATATATACAAAAAAGCTACAATTCGTATAAACATAGAAGAGGAGACATCAACAAACAAGATATTGTTAAACAGGGGAGTAAGGCAGGGAGACACCTTGTCTCCCAAGCTTTTCACACTTGCTTTGGAAATCGTATTCAAAGAACTCAATTGGAGAAATAGGGGTATTAAATATTGACGGCAAATACGTTACCCACCTCCGGTACTAGACAAACCAGAGGAGATGCTGAAGGAACTGAACGACAAAGCTTACGAAATAAAACTCAATATGAACAACACAAAAATAATGTCTAATAGGCGCAAATAATTTCAGGTAAATGGAACAACCATAGAAAAGGTTCAGGAGTACATTTATTTGGGTCATGAAATAACAATAGACAGGCTTAACCAAACCTTAGAAGTTAAACGAAGAATAAGACTCTACTGGACAGCGCTTGAAAAAATGGCATACATGTATATTACATAATAACGATATTCCATTAAATTAGCCTTAAACGAAAAATATTTGGCCAATACATGCTGCCGGTAATAACCCATGGCATGGAAACTGTGATGCGGATGCTAGCAGTAACCCTATGACAAAGAATAACGAATACAGACATTAGATCAAAAACAAGAGTAATGGATGTCATCGAGCAAGTCACTAAACGTAAATGGAGTTGGGCCGGACATGTTGCCAGGAAACCTACAAAAGAATGGACAATTCTCTTAATACGAGTACAATGGAGATCTAGAACGTCGATGAGAAGTATTGGAAGACCGGCGAAGAGACGTGCAGACGACATTGTAAAAATAGCGGGAACGAACTGGTATCAACAGGCAAATGACAGGGGAGGTATTTATTTGTCCAGCAGTGGAAAAATCAAGGCTGACGAAGAAGAAGAGAAGCTACGTCACTTATGGTGTTGTGAGAGGTTTTAGAATAACAATCGGATGCAACTAATAAGACGTATATTCAAAAGTTGTATAAATATTTACAGAGACACAGATTTGTAAAACGATTAAGCAACAATCAAGAATTAAAGAAACAATTCAACACAAAATGACATAGAAAGCAAACACTGAAACATGATACTAAACGTTACACTGAAAGGAAATCCAGAATGAAGAAATCAAAGAGAAGATATCTAAGAAGACACAAAAACACTGCAATTGAGAATATGGAGAAGCAAAATAGTAATTAGAATGAATTACAACGAAAATTCTTGAATAATGCTTTGAGATTTTGTGAACCGTTAGTAACTACTTTTAAAAATATGTAATAATAGTAACTTGCCGAAAAGACATCCATTTCAAATATCTGGAAATGAAGATAAAATTTAAATATTTAGAATAGCTTAATATACAAAGGGAACGCGAAAAGAACCAGAGAATTGTAAATAGCCAAATAAAACGTTATATTGAGACCATCCATATCGGATACTTATAGTGGGTTGACTATAAATGAATAAAGATGAGTAAAACACAATGTCTTTCCCACTTGTTATATTAAAATTGCAATTGCATAATCAAGTTTCGCCTCACAGAGGCATTATCAAATGCTAAAATATAATCTAAAGTTACAACAACTCAATCAAGCTAAATCTAATGCTACGTACAGACGTAGACATTAAAATGTCGACATTTGTGTCTAGATCAGTCTACAGCTTGTTTACATTATGTAGAAAATTATTTGCATAGAGCGGTATCTAGAGCACTTCAGTAGACTGTGTACACTTTATTCTTTGACACTTCTGTATCGTGTGTTTAGACGGGCCCGGCGTAGGAAAGCTGACACTTGATGTCACCTCGTTTTTAATCATGTCACGAAAGAGGTGTCGGTTAGCAGCCGCAGTGATCGTTAACTATATTATAAAAAAACGAAGGAAGAAGCGAACGAGAAACTGCTGGGTTAAAGAGTGGATAGCAAAGAGAAGTACGGAAGGAGCATATTCTAAGTTGTTAGCGGAGCTCAGATATGAAGATTCACAATATTTTAAAAACTTTCTTCGAATGTCTGCTTCAGACTTTCAATTCCTTATCGAGAAAGTTAAACCAAAAATAGAAAAACAGGATACAGCGATGCGTTGTGCAATTTCAGTTGGTGAAAGAGTAGCTGTAACACTGAAATTTTTGGCTGAGTTTGGTGAATGTATTACCAAACGTCTTCCGGATTGGGACCGTGTCATTTTGAGACAAAAAGACTCAACGTTTCGCCCACTTTTTTAAGGGGCTTCTTCAGGAGGAAAGGGAGCACTAAAAGAGCACGGTAACTCAACGTGTCAACCACGCCAGAGGCGAAACTCTTCTAGCAAGAGGCAGAAGGGTAACGGTAACTCAACTTGTCAACCAAGCCAGAGGCGAAACCTTTCTGAAGAGAAACAGAAGAGGCAGCGACTTTATACCGGCTGTATCCGGCCAAGCGCATCTGACGGGGACGACGATTGGTCAGGGGTGGAGGGAGCGGAACCAGTAATAATGGCGGACTTCCAAATATCGGATAGATAATAACCAGTGTCACGATTCAAGTTATTAGGGGCCTTGATGATTTCAATGGCCTCACGGATTTCCCTGTTGAGTTTTCAAACAATATTTTATGACCAGTGTCGTGATGATGTTCAGGAACGGCTGAATATGAAAAAATACCTGATTTCAAGCAACGTTTGTGTTCATAGATACGTGTGCGCACTGAGCGACCAGTTTCTCCAATGTACACTAAACCACAAGAACAGGGGATGCTATAGATGCCTCTTGATGACAAGGGTTGAGGCTTATCTTTTACTGAAGGTATTTGTGTATTTGTGACACTTTTGGAGGGGGTTTGAAGATGGTTTTGATGTTATGTTTTTTGACAATCCTACCTGCGCGATCCGTGACTTGGCGAATGTACGGTAAGAAAGCAGTAGCCTGGGGTGTACAGGTATTTTGAGGATTTTTAGGGTTTGCGGGGTGTAGATGTTTTTGGATGACCTTTCTAACATCGCTTTTGTTATACCCATTCTTGATGAGATTTTCTTGGATATGGCCTAACTCGACATGAAGACTACCGGGTTGGGACACTGCGATAGCACGATCAACGAGGGAATTAATCACGGCGAGCTTTTGTGCCGGATGATGATGTGAGTTGGCGTGAAGATACCTATCCGTGTGTGTGGGTTTGCGATAAGTTACCGTGATCTTTTAGTGCTCCCTTTCCTCCTGAAGAAGCCTCTTAAAAAAGTGGGCAAAACGTTGAGTCATTTTGTCTCAAAATGACACGGTTCCAATCCGGAAGACGTGAATAAAATTATTCGATAAATTGTAAGCAGGACCATTCACTAATGTATTTGTTCAGAATGCCTGTTTCGACGATTTAATCTTATAACTATTTTTGCAAAGAGTTTAAGCAATATATTTATATCGAAAAATAAATTCAAACAAAAAGTATGTCATTTTAGGCACAATTCCCCTACTTACTTTAGCTTATTACTGCATAGAACAAAACGGCTCTAGCAAAAAATTTCTAACATGCCGGTACACTTTAGATCGTGTGTCGACACGTTCAAAAAATGTATTCAGACGGAAGTCTACGAACTTGCTAGAGCGGTTATCGTGACACGAGTGTCTGATCTAACGACACTACTCTATACAGGGTGACAATAATCTACCTGTGTTGTATGGGTAACTTTGTTATTATAGAAGTTAGAGAGTCGGCTAAATTAGCAAAGTTGGGCAGAATTTCAAGACAAATTAGATGCCAGTTTGACATTTGACATACACTTTCAACTTTTTCAAATATTTCGAAAAAACTAAAAACATGCGATTTTTTAAATGTTTTATAATTCCATAACCACCTATTCTAAAACCGAAGTGAAATATGTTTCTTGTAGATATTTTTACGTAGAATTATAAAAAAATATCTACAAAGTCATAGCACTCTCGATTTTTGAGATATAAGCCAAACTTACGTTTTTTTAAATGGCAACCATAGTAGGCTATGGATTCATTAAAGAGCTTATTTTTTGCTGATTTCAAAAATGTATAGGTTGTCATATCTGTTTCCGTTAATTTTCTCAGAATTTGCAAAAAACTGAAATTAATGATGATAAATAATAACCATGAACTAAGAATGCCTTGGAATTTTGTCATAGTCTCTTGTTTAGTACCTCATCATCAAAAACAATTGAAATTATCAAATTTTTTAAATTAAACAATACAAATAAAATAGGTAGGTACTTAGTAACTATCATTATGGATAACAGAACTAAATAATAAACGTATGTAACTATAAAAATAAATTAATGATTATAATAATACTTCAAAGTGACCACCATTTTTTTGAACACATAACTGACATCGTTTTAATATTTCACGTTACAATTTATTTAATGTATTACGTCTAATTTCGGCTACAGCTCTTCTTATTTTTATTTTCAGGTCATCAATGTTATGAGGCTTTTCTTTGTACACTTTGTCTTTAATAGTTCCCCATTAAAAAAAAATCTAGGGGAGTTAAGTCCGGAGACCTGGGAGGCCACGCAATAGGACCTCTGGTACCTATCCAATTAGGAAATCTTTCCAAAAAATAGTGTGACAGAATGTGAGCATTGTGAGCAGGTGCTCCATCGTGTTGGAAGTAATTCAAATTTTGTATAAAATTTAATGGAAGATCATCCAACATTTCTTCGAATTGATTACGTAAAAATAGCAAATAACTCTCTGAATTTAGATTTTCCTCATAAAAATAACGACCGAGAAGTTTTGTTCCAAGAATGCCGCACCAAACGTTAATAGAAAAAACGTATTGCTCTCGCCTTTCAACCGTTAAGTGTGGATTTTCCCTTGCCCAGTAAATATAATTTTTTCTATTAAATAAACCATTATTTGTAAATTTGGCTTCATCCGTAAATAGAATTGATTGAGAAAAGACTTCGTTTCTTTCACTTTCTTCAACAAATCACATAGCATAATTGAATCTTCTTTCTAAATCTGTTGGAAACACATTGTATCCAACAGGTTTTAAATTATTTTGTTTCAAAATTGTTCTTGCTTGTTTTCTGGATACATTACACTCAAGTCCAATTTCTCGCACAGATGCAGTTGGTTTAAAAGTATTGTATGCCAAAACACGCATCTCTGCTCCTTCATTAATATTTTTCTTAGCTTCTTTTGGTTTACAAAATGATCCATACCGTTTTAAATTGGATTCAAGTTTTGCAAAAATCCTTTTCATGCTCCCCCCCTGCGAAAGTGTTACTTTCGTAGCCTGGTATGTTACTTTCGTAGCCTGGTAACGTGAGCGAAAGTGAAAATAAATAGTACTACGGTATTGTTAGCGTAGTAACGTTGACAACAAACCACCTTATTAATCACTGAATCATTTTATTTTATTTTAATTTCATCTTTTACGGCGGTTAAATGTCGAGGGGAGCATGAAAAATTTAATACATTACACGCTGCGAAAGCCCTTTAGGTGCTCGGAGTTTTTAATTAGCCTCGGCTGCGCCTCGGTAATTCAAAAACACCTCGCATCTAAAAGTAAACTTTCGCAACTTGTAATATAAATAACTATTTATCTGGCTGCCTTCTTTCCGCGTATGTTTGCAGATACAATTCAGAAGCTGCATTCGCATCACGATTACAATTGTAATAGCAAAATAACATATCATTTCTTTCTTCCCACGAGTAAGCCATTTTTTTAGTAACTTTAACAGAACTACTTAACACATTCACATCTGTAATTATCAGCAAAACAGGACTAACTTTGACAATTAAATTTGTTTTGTTGTTTTCCAATTCCAAGGCACTCTTATACTATGCAGCTAATTATTAATTATGATCACTAACTTCAGTTTTTTGCAAATTCTGAAAAAATTAACAGAAACAGATATGACAACCTATACATTTTTGAAATCAGCAAAAAATAAGCTCTTCAATGAATCCATAGCCTACTATGGTTGCCATTTAAAAAAACGTAAGTTTGGCTTATATCTCAAAAATCGAGAGTGCTATGACTTTGTAGATATTTTTTTATAATTCTACGTAAAAATATCTACAAGAAACATATTTCACTTCGGTTTTAGAATAGGTGGTTATGGAATTATAAAACATTTAAAAAATCGCATGTTTTTAGTTTTTTCGAAATATTTGAAAAAGTTGAAAGTGTATGTCAAATGTCAAACTGGCATCTAATTTGTCTTGAAATTCTGCCCAACTTTGCTAATTTAGCCGACTCTCTAACTTCTATAATAACAAAGTTACCCATACAACACAGGTAGATTATTGTCACCCTGTATAGTGTACATACGAAGACACTCGATCTATAGACCTTGTCTAGACATTAAAGTGTCTACGTCTGTACGTAGCATAAAGCAATCTTACCTATCGACACAACAAAATAGTAATAAGCAGAGCGCGGAAAAGTATGCACTATAAAATCGAGAAATATGCATTTTATATGCGGTTAAAATTAAGCAAAATATGCTCCTTCATATGCAATTATAGACAAATATATGCTGTCACTACCTAAAAATTGACACTATACAGGGTTACTGGTAATTCGATACATTCCTTTGGAGATGTGATGGGACAGGAGCTAAGAAACAAAGTTACCCCTAACATACATAATGCAAAACTCAATAGTTTTTGAGATATTTCAATTTTTGTGTTTTTCTCAAAAAAGTAGATCTTAATGTCTTTAAAGTTAATTTAAAAAAAATCTACTTGACATTGTTTGAACTTTTTTACTGGATTACTTGTTCCATTCTATGGTCATCCGTTTGGAATGGAAAATGTCCGGAAACATTTCGATCATGTGGAAATTTTAAATAAAAACTTATAAAAAATAATTTTTAAAAATCAGCTACGAAAATTACCTATTCGTTTTTCTCAAAAATTATCAAACATAACATGCGTACAAATTATTTTAAAAACTTCCTTCTTTCAACAGCTATCTATCAAGCTAAAAATGTTCAACGTGCCCTTGATAGTTCCAATAAAAAAAATAGTGAAAGTGATGCAAGTAGTATGGTTCTTATTTTTGGATAAACAGTAAAAAACGTATTGTAAAGGTAATCGTTTAATCCTTAATTAATTTCAAAGTTGTACTAAATTTCTACATTTATTACTCAAAATGGGAGCCCTTACTCCGTATACAAGCACGGCAGCGTCTTCTTATTTCCGTCTTTGTGACTCTGGTTGTGAGAATATGCCGTATGTGTTTGGCAGCGTCGACTATCCTTTGTCTAAGGTCTTCTCTCGTATCCACTGGTATTTCATAGACCATCTCTTTCATATGGTTCCACATGTAGTAATCTAGAGGTGTTAAATCTGGCCTTCGCGCTGGCCAAGGTATTGTGCCTGCCCTTCCAATCCAACGGTTAGGAAAACGTTGATCGAGTAACTGTCGTACTGTCAGCCGATAATGTGCTGGACAACCGTCGTGCTGAAATATCATTCGCTGTCTCACGGCGAGAGGAACATCTTCTAGAAGCACCGGCAGCTCATCTCTTAAAAAATGTTCATAGATTTTCCCGTTTTAATTTTGGGGAAGAAAGTATAGCCCTATTAAATAGCGCCCAATGACTCCCATCCACACATTTTTAGAAAACTTTATTTGGAAACTAGTTTCCCTTATTAAATGGGAGTTTTCGTCGGCCCAATAATGTAGGTTGTGGAAATGTGTTCTGCCCTCGCGATCAAATTTTGACTCATCCGTCCATAAAATGTTTAGTAAGACATTTGCATTGTCTGCATCCGTAGACAAACAAGGTGTCAGCGTATTTTGCATTGGTGTACGTGGCCATGGCACTTAAAACACAATAACAACAACAACGACCTAAACCAAAATCTTCAGCAACAAACTCAACAAGAGCAATAAACTTAAGGGACACGGAGATAATAATGCCAGTTAATAATATACATGCGTGAGCATCAAAGTCGAGGACTGACTGACTGAAATGAACGATTTGTCATTTTTTTTCTACGCACACTTTTACTTTTTACTGTTTATCCAAAAATAAGAATCATACTACTTGCATCACTTTTACTATTTTTTTATTAGAACTATCAAGGGCACGTTGAACATTTTTACCTTGATAGATAGCTGTTGAAATAAGGAAGTTTTTAAAATAATTTGTACGCATGTTATGTTTGATAATTTTTGAGAAAAACGGATAGGTAATTTTCGTAGCTGATTTTTACAAATTATTTTTTATGAGTTTTTATTTAACATTTTCACATGATCGAAATGTTTCCGGATATTTTCCATTCCAAACGGATGGCCATAGAGTGGGACAAGTAATCCAGTAAAAAAGTTAAAAAAATGTCAAGTAGATTTTTTTTAAATTAACTTTAAAGACATTAAGATCTACTTTTTTGAAAAAAAAACACAAAAATTGAAATATCTCAACAACCATTGAGTTTTGCATAATGTATGTTAGGGTTAAATTTGTTTCTTAGCTCCTGTCCCATCACATCTCCAAAGGAATGTATCGAATTACCAGTAACCCTGTATATGCACTGAAAAATCGCATACGAAATTTAAATATTTACTTCAATTTCTATATTCATACAAAATCACAAAAATAGGTATTCAATATAAAAATACAAATTAGTGGTATACATAAATTTGCAGGTCGCAATAAAAAATTTTTATTGTGACTTGCGAACAAAATTCCCGAGCCCGAAAATATGAATAAAATTTTTTAATTGTGACCTTGGAGACAGAATTATGCAATTAAGATGCTCGAAATCAGTTAAATATGCATAGATATGCATTTATGCGCTATTCCCTCAACATATGCATAAATATGCAAAATAAAATTTGCATAAATGGAATCCTTACGATGTGATTCGGATAGATAACCAGAAAATTTTATTGTGCATACAAGCACAATTACATGCAAATGCATATTTTTCCGCGCTCTGGTAATAAGTGTTGGAATCAATCATCTAACCTGGAAGGTCTTGGTCTTCTATAAAAAACTAGAAGGCCAAGAATAAAGATGACTGAAACCGACACTGAAATCAACGACCAACATCTTGGACCATCTAAAACGTTCAAAAAATGAAGGAAAAAGTGAAGTCATTTAACAAGCTGAAACAAAAAACCGAGGTCAAACTAATAAAAGTAATGGGCTCTAGTCAACTATCTGGGTCCCAAGGTTAGGCAACCAAAAATACTTACAGGTTAGAGGTAAGTCAGGGAAGTTTTTTTAATAGAAAAGCACACCAGTAGGGACCCAGATTGTTGACCAGTGCCAAGTAATGAAAACCACAATCATCAAAAACGAAGCTAAAGGCCACTTACTCGGAAAGAAAAACACATAAAAGACAAATTTGGTAACAAATCTAACTTAAACTACATAATTATATAGTTAAACAATTATAAATTGTAAAAGAAACAGTTAAACCACGCTGTTAATTAAGGGAATGGCGACTAAGCAGTACTTCTAGGTTTTTATAGAAGACCAAGACCTTCCAGGTTAGATGATTGATTCCAACACTTATTACTATGTTGTTGTGTCGATAGGTAAGATTGCTTTAGATGTAGGTTGATTGAGCTGTTGTAACTTTAGATTATATTTTAGCATTTGATAATGAGGCGAAACCTGGTTATGAAATTTTAATTTTAATATAACAAGTGGGAAATACATTGTATTTTACGCATCTTTATTCAATAGCCAAATATATAAATTTACCTTTTACTTATAAATAAGTAACAAGAATAAAATTTCATAAGTTTCATTTTCATTAATTAACTCCAATTCTATTTGTTGCAGTAAGGACATGTTTTCGTTAATGAGGTACATCGTCGGCTTTTGTTGTGCAACCTTTCAACTTTCGTTCTACTCAATTCCTTTGAATTATATCACAGATGAGGTAAACATGCTTTGCCCAAAAGGCGAAAATCAATTATGCATTAAAATAATTTGACATATGCGCGTGAATGTGTGGAAAATTGCAAATACATATAGTAACAGAATGTTTTCCGGGTTCGGACCCGGAAGACGTTACACTGGATGTGGAAGCCTTCGAATTTATTATTGCAAATACGTATATGTCCTTAAAACCCTTTCAGGACGGGTAAAATTTACGTTAGATGTACTGTCCAGACGGGGAAAATTTGGGTCTGTGGGAACGCCCGCCTCCCGCCATATGAAGATTATTAGCCGACTGACCTGTTGACTGACGCCCTATGACACACAATTCATCGACGGCAACACCAGTTTCCCGCCTTGAATGCACTGAAAAGCCCTGCGTGAATACCCTGCTTCCGTCTATTTGGTGTATAGAAGATTTCCGGGTATTCCAGACTCGCGTCGCGAAAAGCTTAATAATTTGCATTCTAAAATATATGTTTCAATTATAAATTTAGAGTTACTTACATAACAAGGGAAGTAAGTGAGATTAATTATGTCAAGCATGGAAAATCAATTTAAACTTAGTGAACATGTAAACCACTTAACTCCAATATTTTCTGTATTAAAGATATGAATAAAATTTAAATAATTTCTGACAATAATTGACATAAATTGCCATAAACACCAGTTGCCTCTGCTTGAGTATCGAGCTTTCTCTAAGGAGGTAAACTTAACCATGTAAAATTAGCCTACCCTCTTCAGGTATAATCAAATGCCATACGACAAATGCAGTCGGTAGTGAACAGAAATATTTTACCTATTTAGAAATTTCAGTTCATTGTTTTTAATAGGCTACTGCAGTTGCACAAGGAATTTACGAATCTGGTTGGAATCTGAGACACACATCAGTTGTGAAAACTATAATTCCGTTTGTAATTCAAAGATCGCAGAAGGAAATTATGTTCACAGCTGGAGCATTAATAGATATGAATTGTAGGACTGTATTAAATGTAAGATTTCGGTTTTGGAAAATGAAGTAAAATAATAAAATATTTATTTTAGGTTTTAAGGATTTCATATTCTCTTTGCACAGTTATGAGGGCTTTGGAGAGCCATTAATTTTATTGTCAGAAACACTGTTATGTTGTGCCGTGTACAATAAGGGTAATGTATGTAAATACTAACTGTCCTGGCTAATAAAAAGTTGGACAAACTACTGTGTTTCATTTTTAATTTTTTTTTAGTTATTAAGTGTTGCTTTTTAGGATTATCTAAAAAGTACTGTAGAAAATAAAGACTGGTTTACTATACACAAAATACACAGGGTATTTTCTAAGTACAAACTAAGTAAGTGGAGAAGAACATTTACCGGCATGTTCCTTAGCTTCCTTGAAATTAAAATGATAGGAGAGCGCACTAACGGCCGAAACCGCGCTCAAGTTTTTCCTCTGAATGCGAGACAAGGACAGATAATGCCAGACCTATCCTTGTCTCGCATTCAGACGACAAACTCTGGCACAGATTCGGTAGGCAGTTTAAATGGAAATGCATGCTTCTGTCCTTTTATTCTGTAACCCAAGCATACGTAAAATTAAATGGATATTCCAAAAATGTATCAATATACATGGTGCTCAATTTAAAATAATAAATTTGAGGTTAATTCCTGCGCAACTGGAAGTGACAGGAATTTGTGTTCTTCAAAGAAATGAGTCCTGGTGACAAAATACTGTTACAATTTTTTGTCTTTAGAGTCAATTGTATCGTTTTCCACTTATCAATCGCCAATGTTGGTTGATTGCTAAGCTCTATGTTTTTTTTGTAAAAGAGGTTTCCTCTCATATTATTATGGTTGTTGCCCTTCATTATAACATTTGCTTATTTTGATATTTACCATTCTGCTTATGTCATTTTAAGTAGTTTAAGGGGTTGATTGTTCCCGAATCAATTTCCTGTACCTTAAGGTAGTGGGATAGTGGTTTTAGAATTTATTTGCAGTCACGTCTTTTCAAATATATTGCCTGATGACATTCTTTAGGGAACCTGGACTGATTGGTTAGTTCGTTTCTGTAACCTCAATCATTTTGGTAATTTTATAGAAATTTTCTGTTATCCTACAAGACAATCTCACGATTATTTCTCTGGTTATCCAGTATCCTGTCTTATTCCTTCTTCAGTGTTGTCCTTCCCATTTTAGTTTATTAATCCATATTGTTGTTTTCGCTTTTCTTATTTTGTGGAGGTTTTCTTTTGTTCGTAGTTTTCACAGCATTTGTAATGCTATATTTTTATGTGCCGGCGCTAAATTGCCATTATAATCGATGCCTAGTTATTTAGTTCACTTGTTGTTTAGATTTGGTTCAAAATTAAATTCTTTCCGGTTCAGCCGACCCTATCTTCAATTTTCCTTTTATGTTGTATAAATCCTCGACGTTTTATCGAATCTGACTCCATTGAGAATCTATTACTTTTTAGTCACCGTGTATATTTCGTGCTCGATATCTCACGATTTGAAAGTTAAATTTAAATGTGAATTTTCCGCCTAATTTATGCAACTTTAATTGCATTTGTATCTTGAATGCGCAGTGACAGAATTTTGACGGACTGCCCAGGTGTTGCGCCCGGAATCTAATTCAATGTCTTTTTCCGTTTTGACGTTATAAAGTTCACACGTTTTTGGCAAATTTGCTATAAAGCCCTTGTCGCTTCAGACATTGCGTTTAAATTATTACGCAATTATTTGTTTTAAAGCGATCAGTTATTTGGTGCCTTTTGTTGGCTTGTTTGCTAATTATTTTGCTTTTTAAATTGCACGTGTGATTTACATGTGGTAAGTTTTCCTTTCATTTTAAAATTCATATTCTTATTTGTGTGGAATTTCTAGCAATTATTTAGAATTAATTAATTCTATCTGGGGTTGCTTTTGGTATCGTCGTTGTTCTAATTAATTCCGTGGCTGTTCGTGATTGTAATTAATTTTGCCGTCGTAGTTAATCTAGATGTGGGATCCACGAGGCGACTCCATTTTGCCATCCTGCCATTTTACCATCTTGAATATATTCACGTCATACAACCTCGACTGATGGAATAAGATAAGTGATATTGGTTATATATCTAATTTTGTATTGATGGTTTTATCTTTCAATTATTTTTGTGTCCTTCTGGTTTAATTATTTAATTAATTATTTATTCATTTATTTCTGGTTCAATGTTTACCTGTGAGTAAATCCTGTTTCAATTGCATTATTATAATTTGTTATAATCTTTCTATTTTACTGTATCTTGAATTTATTGTAGCTTTGTTAATTGTTTAAAATTTTGAAAAGGTGACCAAAGTATTTGCTTCAGTTGGCTTAATTTGCCTTACATTATCTATACCCCTGTAAACGTTTACAAAGTAGGTGGATGTTAATTCATTCTATATTAATTGCGTACCCTAAGTTAGGCCTTCAGCTATGTAAATTATTTAATTAATGTTCAGGTTTCATTTATTGTTAACTTATTTAATTAATATTCAGGTTTCATTTGTTTATTATATTAAGATTATTGAATTAATAATCACGTCTCAATTTTTATTAATTTTATTGTCTCTGTTAATTTAAACCTTGGCCTTGCGCCGTTATTTGAGTTTCCGATAAAATAAAGTGTAACAACGTAGTTATGGTTTTATATTATCTTTTTGATAAGTTTACGTTACAATACGTCAGTCCACCACATTAAACACTGAAGATTCTTTGAAATCTATAATCCAAGAGGGTTTTCTCGAACGTAATACCGATCGTTGCTAAAATAAACGTCAGAAAAAATGTCTTTAATAAAAATTTGTTTGTTGTTTAAGGATTTTTTCCAATTAAAAAACACTCTACCTTTTATTTTTATGGATAAAATTTCATTCTTGTATCACTCAAACGAAGTTGCCATAAGAAAATGGACTCGACTAGGCCTACATAAAAAAACCCTTGCCCTTCGGGCGCGGGTTTTTAATTATTGTAGGCCTAGTCTCGTCCATTTTCCATGGCAACTTCGTTTTCGTACAAAATGAAATTTTATCGATAAAAATAAAAGGTCTCGGGCTTTTACTGTTGATTATTTTTTAAACAGTCCTGTCAGCCAATCATAATTAGAAAAAATTTCAAATCGACCAATAGCATCAAAATTACACTGATTATTTTTTAAACAGTCCTGTCAGCCAATCATAATGAGAAAAAAATTCAAATAGACCAATAGCATCAAAATTACACTGAAAATTAGCTAGTAGCTGATTACAGCGATAATTGTTTCACGTTGTTTCATTGGATCACAGAGAAATACCTGCTCTGTGATTGGATCTTTGTTTAAATAAATGCATAAAAAGTTAGCTTTGACTTTGACAAACGTTAAGACTGTCATCATTGTGTAATAGTTTAAAAAATAATCACGCCGAATTACATTCGTGGTAATAATTTTTTTTGATAATTTTAACTAGATTAGCACTCATCTTTATTGCTATTAGGAAATTCCACTCGTGGACTTCGTCCACTCGTGAAATTTCCATAGCAATAAATGGAAATTTCACGAGTGGACGAAGTCCACGAGTGGAATTTCCTAATAGCAATAAAGATTCCTGAATCTAGTTAAAATTATCAAAAAATTATCACCACTTATGTAATTACTGTTGATAATTTTTTGGTTGTTAAGGTAACGCAGCCATTTGTCTCAATACAAACATTAAAAATTCTGTCACTGTCACTGTCATCATTGTGTTTAAAAAATAATCACGCCGAATTACATTTGTAGTAATAATTTTTTTTTTGATAATTTTAACTAGATTAGCACTCATCTTTGTTGCTATTAGGAAATTCCACTCGTGGACTTCGTCCACTCGTGAAATTTCCATAGCAATAAAGATTCGTGAATCTAGTTAAAATTATCAAAAAATTATCACCACTTATGTAATTACTGTGGTTAATTCTATGTACTTGCTCTATGGTTCCGTGTTCTTTTCTAAAACCAAACTGATGAGTGGGTATCAGCATGTTTTCATCTATGATGCTAGATAATCGTTTTAATATAATTTTCTCCAGTGCTTTCAGATATAACTGGAAGGATTCTTAAAATTGCATTAAAGATTTATACTATTGCTTCAAAACCTTTTTGGGACAGCTCTTGAAGTATTTTACCCGTAATTAGGTCGTAGCCCGGGGCCTTCTTTGTATTTATTTTTCTCCGTATTATTATTTCGAGCTCGCTCTTGCTAACTTTTTCTATTGATAAGTTCATCTGGAAAGGAGTTTCGATATGGTTTTTAATTTCTTCTTCTTCTGCAGCGGTTAGCTGGTTGGAAGACTGTGGTGGGGTGTTCAGCAAAAGTTTTAGCTTTTTGGTCTTCCGTTCGTGACCGGGTGGTTTGGCTTGATTGAGGTATTTGTTGTATTGGCTATTTTAGTTTTCGGGTTGCCTTCCATATAGAATAGTATGTCGCTTCAGTTGGTGTTAGGCCGCTAAGATATTCCTGGACAGATTCATTTCTTTGGTATTTCCTGTATTTTGGTTAGGAATGTTATTATAATTGGTGTGTCATCAGAGGTTAATTCTAGACACGAGTCTACTTTAATAGTTTTGGAGTTGAGACCTTTGATTACGCTGAAGTCCACGAGATCAGGTATCTTTTCAGGATCGGAAGGCCAATAGGTGGGCTGATGTGGTGATAATAGTTATTTGTACAATACTTATTTGTGCAACGAGTAATGAAAGCAATACTTTTTTTCATGAGTTTGAAGTTTGATGCACGACGGCGAAACCGGAGTGCATCAATCAAACGAGTGAAAAAAAGATGCTTTCATACGAGTTGTACACAATATTTTTTGCATTTTGACATCTTAAATCCCTCAAAATAGGATAAAAAGGATTTGAGAATTTACAGTTGTCAAACTGACAGTTTACAATATTTTATCTACTTTCATTTCGTAATATCAATATTTCGAAACGAAAAATCGTGTTGTAATGAACTATATTACCGCACTAGTATCGTAATAACTTTTGACATAAAAATGACAGATTGACAAGAGAATTCATAGTTATTTTACTTGTTATAAACATTTATTATGCACTTTTTACGATTTTTACGATATGAATATAGTACAAAGCTTTATCTACTTGCATGAAATTATCAAAAAATATGAAATATTTGCCAATAATTAATTACCTTATGCAAAAGTTGACTGTTCCAATTTTCATTCAAACTGACAGCAACCAACACCAAATAAACAAAAAATCAAGCCTTAACGTATTAGATTTCAATGAAAATTGGAACAGTCAACTTTTGCATCAGGCAATTATTGATAAATATTTAATTTTTTTGCTAATTTTATGAAAGTAGATAAAGCTTTGTACGATATTCATATCGTAACCTCGTATTACGATCCTCAATGGATTTGTCAAACTCGACCTGCGGTCTCGTTTGACAAACTTTCCATCTCGCATCGTAATACGAGTTGTTACGATACTCATATCGTAAATAACTATTATTTAAAGCATACTTACTTAATGCAAAATGTAAAATTAAATAGTTAAAAAAAGTGTTGCTTTCTTTATGATTTTTTAATAAAAAAAGTCCACTTCTTTTGTCAAAATGCAAAAAATAACTATTTCATAACTTTTAGCAACTCTCTTCCTTTGGTAGTAGTGAGTCTGGATCCCCAATACGTGTTCTTCGAATTGTAATCTCCTCCTGCTAGGAATCGGTTTCCTAGTATTTTAATATATCTGTTATAGTCGTCGTACTTGTTGTTGTGTCGTGGTGGACAATATACTGCTGATATGGTTGTTTCCACTTGGCAGACTACAATAGTTACGTTAGTGGATTGAATGTTGTTTTGTTTACATTCCTCCCTTTCGTAGTGTTTGATTTTCTGTTTGATAATCACGGCAGACCCTCCGTGTGCAGTTTCGTCTGGATGGTTTTTGTTATATACCTTATAGTTGGGTATTTTGATATAGCTTCTGCTTGTAAAGTGAGTTTTTGATACTAAGGTGATATCTATGTCATAGGTTTTTATAAATTGGTTTACTTCCTGTGCATGCTGGCATAGGCCATTGGCATTCCATACTGCTATTTTTATTAGTTAAGTCATTATTTGTTTTTGTTAACGAGCATTGACATTAAATTTATTAGTGTGCTCATTTGATCCATAGGGTTCTTCATCATCTATTTTAGTTCGTTTAAGTCATTTGTAGATTGTGTTATGTTTGTTTGAATTTGTAGTATTCCCATTTGTTCTTGCATTTTTTGCGCGTATGTTACTCCTAGTTGGACGTATCTAGTTTCTATCTTACGTTGTCTTAATACTGGATACATTTTTTGCTGTATCTGCTTATAAACTATACAGCCTCTGTAATTCGCTGGATGGTTGTCATTTACAATTTGTACACTTGACATTTGCATCTTTTTCTTTTCTGGGACATTCGCTGATTAGGTGTTCTTCCATACACGTGACGCATCTTGGAATATTTCTACAAGAATTCTTCGTATGTCCAAATTTTTGACATCGCATGCACTGAGGTATCTCGCGTCTAGCATATGGTGGTTCAATTTATACTTTAGTGTTTAATAGAAAATCTATTTTGTATATTTCTTTGTTGTTGTCGCTTGGTATTAAGTCAATGAAGTGCTGTTTTATTCCCTCGTTGCTCTGCATTCCATATGTTTGTGATTGTATGCCCATTTTCTTGAAGGCTTAACTTTATATCATTTATTCCTGTTGATGGGTGCAGGTTCTTGAGTACCACCCGGATGCTTTGTTCTTGTTTAGGCTTGTACATATGAAATTTTGTGTCTTTCTTTGTAGTGCTGTAATTATTTTGGTATATATCGTACTACTTTGTAGGGGTTGGACTTTGACTTGCTTATTGTATAATGATTTTAGTGTATATTTATCTTTGGCTAGTTCATTAAGTAAGGTGAGTAATGGCTGTATATTATCTACGTCTGATATAAAAATTGGTGGAGGTTTGCGTTCAGCATTTTGTTTTTGCGTTCCTGCTTCTTCTTCATCATCCATATTTACTTCCGAAAGTGTACTGTATTTGTTGCTGATTCCAAGCCAGTATTGATTTTTCTCTGTAGTTGTGGGTTCATCTTCTGCTGTCTGCCTGCCTCTTTTTTTGTTACTTTCTGTCACTGATTTTCTACGTTTGGTAACGGCGGGTATTGTTGATTTTGAGATTGTAATGAATTTATTCGTCATTACATCGACCACCATGTCTTTGAATGCTTCTATTTGGATTCAACTTATTTCGTAAAATCATACGACATCCAATTACCACTGAATCTTCCGGACGTTTGACCACATTCCACGTATCATTCTTTATTATCGATTTTAGTTCATCAACCATTGCTTTCTTCCACTCGTGACTTTCAGGGCTAGACACTGCTTCTTTCATGGGAAATTTCGAAAAGGAATATCTCCTTAGTCTTCAAAAAGGTTGCCTCTTCTCTACGAACTTGATACTCTTTTCTTGGTCGTCCACGCTGACTTGTTCGAATAATTTTTGGCCTAACTCGACCTCGTGAGAGTCCAGAATCTTCATATGCTGCATCCTATTCAGGTATTGGTTCGATGATTTCCACATCTGGGCGAGAAATGCTGTCCTTTAAAGATGTCAAATCTAACTTAACATCATTGTTTTTCGACATTACATATTCGTCTTCCTTAACACCTTCATGTTTATCTGACGGCAACCAAATTCTGTAGCCCTCCAACCAATCAGCATATGCAACATGAATTCCAGGCATGCCTCTCGAACAGAACTTCGCAATATTTGGGCCTTTATTCAAAATAAAGGCTGCACTGCCAAATACCATTAAATGTGTTACATCAGAAATTTTTCCGGTAAGAACTTCGACGGGAATCTTGCCATCTAATACCTTTGTTGGAGATCGATTTCGAATGTAATTGGCTATATTGGCAGCTCCTGACTGCAATAATAAACACCTTGCCATCTCCACAAGTGTTCCGTTACACCTTTCCGTTATTCCGTTTTGCTGTGAATTGTAAGGAATGGTAAGTCTTCGAATAATTCCGCGTTCCTTGAGAAATTTATCAATCGTTTTATTAACGAATTCTTTCCCGTTATCGGACTGAATTCACTTAACCTTTTTTGCCAGCCTGGTTCTCCCTCACGCTCACAAAATCTTTAATAGCCTGAAAAGTATCGCATTTACTCTTCAAACAACGAACTTTACTCCATCTGGAGCAATCGTCAATAAATTGAATAAAATACTTAGCTCCACCAAGTGAATTCTCTCGTATTGGACCACATAGATCGGTATGCACGACGTCCATTACGTGCAAAGTTCTACTACACTTCATAGGAAAAGGATTCCTAACTACCATGCCTTCGAGACAAACTGTGCAATCCTCCATGTTGGTTGGGCCTTCGAGGTTCGCACCTTTAGGTCAATCTTGACGTATGGCAGATTCCCACAATTTAAATGTCCAAATCTTTTATGCCACTCTTCAGAATTTTTATCTGTCACATGAGCACTTTCTTGAACGTCATGTACAATCTACGTGTACAATATACTATGAGTTCAAAGAGAAATTACATAAGGCTTGGCCATGGAAAAATAAATTAATGTCTACTGCAAGCTTTATATACCAATTCACTAACGTTTAGGCGCAGTCTCCTTAGCGCAAGCGCCAGTACGTAACCGGCAGTGTTAATGTTAGGTTAAGTTGCATTGTAAATAAACCATTTTTTGAAGAAATGAGTTCTTTTATTTCAATTTAGACGATAACAGTAACAACTAAATTACTACACTGTTAAACAAATCATAACAAGTAGGTAATCATTAAAATTAGAAATTATAATTTTTTGATTTTACACGTACAGAAAAATATACATAAAACGCTAAAGAAGCAGTTCAAAATGGCCACCATTTTCCTGCAGACACAAATTTACTCGTCTTTTCATACTATTAAAAGCATTTATAAGAATTTGAGGAGTTATATTGGCACACTGTTCAGTAATTCTATTTTGCAGTTCCTTGATATTGTTAATAGGGGTCTTGTATACATTATTTTTGAAATAAGGGAATATAAAGTAATCTAAAATAGTCA
Organism: Melanotus villosus; assembly: GCA_963082815.1. NCBI lineage: Eukaryota > Metazoa > Arthropoda > Insecta > Coleoptera > Elateridae > Melanotus > Melanotus villosus. The sequence continues at coordinate 8,747,424 of OY720419.1, read as the reverse complement.
AGCCTGGTGATCTAGGTGGAAAATCTGGATTTGAACGTAAACTAAATATTCGATCGTCAAAAAATTCACGAAGGTAGTTGATGGTCTCTTGAGCAGTGTGGGCAGTCGCGCCATCCTGTTGGAAGTAGCCTAGCTGGAGCTCATACTCATGAAGCTGATTCATAAATTCACGTACAATATTCAGTTTCGTGGAAAAATATGAGTCCGATAATACGTCTTCGAGGCACAGCAATCCAAACATCAACTTTTAACGGGTGGAGGGGAGTTTCGCGAAAAGTATGAGGACTTTGAGCACTCCATAGCCTCATATTTTGTGAATTAATATATCTCGAAAGGGTGAACCAGGCCTCGTCAAAAAAAACCTTTAATTTAACAATTCTTCATTATTAATTAAATTTTGTTGAAACTACTGGCAATACACAATTCACCTATTGTGATCTGCTGGCAGCAACTCATGTAAAGCAAGAATTTTATATGGGAATAGCTTTAAATCTTTTTTGACAATAGTATGGCATGTTCCTAATGATAAACCCGTCTCTTGAGAAAGTGTAGATAGTGATGTAGTGGGTTGATCGTTTATACGTTGACGAACATCATCAACTGTATTTTGAGTACGAACTCTTGGCCTTCCAGTTCTATCTCTATGAGTAATGCTCCCTGTATCTCGGAATAAATCAACACATCTTCTAAGTGCGCTGTAAAAATCTCCTTCAAGGAAAGCAACATCTGGAAATTGTTGCCGAAATTCCTGTAAACGTGACACCGCGCTGTCATTTATTTTATCAACGGTTTCGAAAAAAGATCGCAAATGTTCCTGTATGTCATTTCCGCTTTGCATTTTATGCGTTGTCAATCGTTTAAGTAAAACAGCTTTTCGTGCTGGTCCCTTCGGCTGATACGTTTTCTCGAGTTTCGACCACACGTCCCTCGCTGTCTTACAACCTTTTATTTGTCTTAATTCGCTAGAACTAATTGATAAAGTAACGTCCGATTTAGCTTTTGCGTCGTTCTTTTCTCATTCACATGTCGCATTAACTGATGCTGCATTGCCTTCCATGAGATCCGGTTTTACACTATTTACGGATAGCCCCAGATCATTTTTTACAAGCAATGCTTCCATGAATAGTTTCCAAGTATCATAATTGTCTTTACCTAATGTTTCGAATCTTATGGTATGAGCCATTTTTCGATTCTTCTTCACTTCAGGCAACAAATACAAATAAGTTCACTGCAAACACGTATAATGGTATATCCTTTTTATACATACCTACACCATCTGGACCTATAACCTGTTGTAACAGAGTTTTTATTATCAACTAAAAAATACACGCAGATTATGAAATTGGCACACTTATTTATATTATTATGTTATTATGTATTTATATGTTTCGCACACTAGTTTAAATCACTTCATAAAACACGAATCGCAGTAGTTTCAACAGTTTTAGACCATTTCGAAAGAAAAAGGAAAACCTATCCTTTTTTTCCTGAAGGTTTTCTTAAAATAAACGAATATTCTACTTACAAATTCCTAAGATGTGCACCTGATAAATCCTTTTACGACCTCTGGCAATGAGTAAGTAAAATAAGAACCCAAAAGTCGTCGCCTGCGTTGATTAAAAACGGAGTTTATAAAGCCTGCCGAATAGGGCCATTTGATAGTTAAACGGCTAGTTCAAATTTAGTCCGTGGCGCTAGTTATCCTTTTGCTAACAGCGACATTTCTAATTTAAATTTGTTAATTGATAGTTATTTAACAAAAATTACTAAAAATGACTTGTTACACCCCCTCCTACAATAAGTCCGGGTGTAACTTATCATGAGTTTCCAAGCAGCAAAGTCGAATACTCTTTGTGGATAAGTAGCATCATAGCAGGAGGAGATTTGAAAGGTTTTTCTATTTGTTATTAATATTTTTACTTTAATAAACATATTACCAAAGTTACTCTCACTTTATTTAAGAAAATTTTAAATGTTCTTCTGAAAGATCGCAAATATGTAGGTATGTATTTTGCATTTCGATTCCAAAGATGCGGATTAAAAACATTGTATATGTTCCTGTGGTGACATCTCTTTTTTAGTAAATAATAAATTGTGTTACAATAACTGCATTAACTTGGCTTTTTCCTTTTAAAATTTGCATCCAAACTGCTCAAATTCTTTTAATTTTTTTCTTAAATGTAATTTCTACATATTGCATGAATGCAATCTGTAAAATGCCATTAACGATTACCAAAGCCGTCATAGTCATAAGAGTACAGCAGGAGTATGAGGTTTTTAAAACCTGAAATATTAACAAAACTCAAACTTAAGTTATTCGTCCTCCCAATTTCCAACTTACATTTAAAACACTTCTGCAATTAATGTCTACCAAACCACCAGCTGTGAATGTCATTTCCTTTTGCGATATTTGAATCATGAACGGGATTGTTTCATTTATTGAGGGGTGTTGAAAATTTCAACCAGATTTGTAAATAGCTTCAGCAACAGACGTAACCTGTTGAAATATGCGATTAATACTAAATTTAAAAAAATATAAACTTGGATATCACCTCATCTGTTATGTAATTTATAGGAATACAATAAAACGAAAGTTGAAGTCTGCAGCAGAAAAATCCATCAATGTACATTAATACCGAAAACATATTTTTGCAGTAACAATAACAAATATACACTTTTAAGAAAAATATGCAGCTGCATTTTGTTCTTACAAAACAATAGGCGTCTTATTTCTAACTATAGATTTAAGAACACTGCATATAAAATAGAATTGGCATATTTTTTTCGGAATATTTGCCGCTTATTCGATATAACTAAACATGATAATTTAAATTTAATGTCAAATGTATGTTACCCTTTTAAGGCGATGTATAATTCTACAAATCCCGCCAGTGATATAGCAAAATATTCAATAAACATAGGATTCCTTAAATTACGAGGGAACCTACGAAAACTTCATTATTTTAACTGTTTTTTTCTATTTTATTAATTTATAGTTCTTTTTGTTTTTACCTAAATAAAAAATCGTAATGTCGAATGAAAAACACCAATTTACAAGTAGGCCTTATCGTTCATTTCCATGGAAGAATTGGATGGGTTTAAATTTAGAAGAGCGTATCGTACCATTTGAAACTGCATCATAAGCGAACTACACATATTTAAATAAAAACCGTCGTACCCCATAACTATTAACTCTAAATACGGCCAAAACCATTCAGTTAAGACATAAAAAATTAAATAGTCCTTTGTGATGTGGCATAGCCCAAACTCACATAGGTGAGCCTTTAGTGAAGTAAACATTAGTCATTATAAGAACCGTTCCGAAGGTCATTATAGAAACAAAAGCATTTTCTACACCCAAATGTTTTTTAAACATTTTATCTTCGAATCTGTCAGATTTCCAAAACTTTTTAGTGTTAGCTATGAGTTGCCGAATGAGTTTCATTTTAATTGCAAAGGCTATTGCTTTACACAGGCATTAAAAGAAATAAGCAGAGTCAAACAATAGTTAATAGAATTGCTATTGGCGAAATACAGGGTGTGATTAAATAAATTTTAAAATTTGGTGGTTTTAAAACGTATACAAAAGATGTAGATGGAAGCTGCTGGAGCGCATTGCAATTCAGAAGCGGTTTTAACCTTATTTGCATGCACACCAGCAACCATCGATGTTACTGTGATCCTCAAATTTATAATACAATTGAGTGTATTTTGTGCTTTTTTTGCTTTCTTACTTAATTTATGGCAAGTAAAATTAATTCATACATTTAGTTTAGAGCTTTAATTTGAAACCTTTCTAGACCAACCCATCAAGTAATACGCCTGAGTAAGGTAAACTTACAAAATCTAATTCCTTAATTTTGTTTAGAATTTTAGTCGAAATTCAGTTCAGAAATTTTGTTTTGAAATTTTCTTCTTGCTATGGCCAAATACAGTTAGCCTAGTTTTACCTTTCCAAATTTTGAATAACGTTAGCAACCCCATTTACAAAAGCCACTCAAAATTGAGCTCAATCAAAATTTTCGAAAGTTAGATCAAACAATTGCATAATTTTTTTTTATTGGAGTAGTTAGCACTAAATTCTATTTCATCATCATCATCATCAAATAGCTCTATCGCGTCCACTGCTGGACATAAGCCTTCCTAAGGTGCTTCCACCATGTTCTGTTTTGTGCTGCTCGCATCCAGTTGGGTTCTATGCGTCTTATGTCGTCTGCTCATCGGGTTGGGGGACGTCCTCTATTTCTGAATGCCTCTTGTCTTGGTCTCCACTCGAAAATTCGTTTTGTCCACCTTGTGTCAGTTGTTCTTGCAATATGTCCCGCCCAGTTCCACTTTAGCGTAGTTATTCTCTCTATGGCATCGTCTATTTTAATTCTTTTACGGATTTATATGTTAGGCACATGATCTCTAAGAGAGATGCCTAGCATCAATCTTTCCATATGCCCGCTGCGTAACATTTATTTTATTTGCAACAAACAAATCGGGAGTTCTGATCTAAATACGTATCTAAGTTTGCCGAAGGCGGCCCAAGTCAGCCCGATACGTCTGGTGAGTTCGCAGGTTTGATTTACTCTGTTTATGCGTATCTCGTGGCCCAAGTACTTAAAGGATGTAGTTTCGGCTATTTGCGCTTTGTCAATGTAGATCCCCTGACTAATTACCAAGTTCGTCATTACTTGAGTCTTCGAAATATTTATTCTCAATCCTACTTCTTTTGAAATGTTGTTTAAGTCCTTTAGCATTCTGGTGGCTTGGTCTAAGCGGTCGGCTATCAGGACTAGGTCGTCCGCGAATCTCAGGTGGCTGAGAATTTCACCATTAATATTCACTCCCATTGCTTCCCAATTCAATCCTTTACACATATGTTGAAGAAGAGTAGTAAATAGCTTTGGCGAGATAGTGTCGCCTTGGCGGACACCTTGACCTATTTTGAATTTTGTAACATCTTCATGGAGTTGGATACTTGCAGTGGCGCCTTCATATATGTTATTTATCAATGTCGTGTATCGATGGTCTATTCTACAATCTGAGAGTGCTGTTAGCATTCTTTGGTGCCTCACTGTGTCGAATGCTTTCTCGTAGTCGACAAATATTAACACCAAGGGCTTGTTGTATTCCACTGACTTCTCTATTAGGTTTTTCAATACCATTAGGTGGTCGTTGGTGCTGTAGCCTGACCTAAAGCCAGCTTGCTCTCGTGGCTGATACATCTCTACTTTATTGTTTAATCTGTTCGTGATTATTCTTGTAAAAAGTTTATATACATATATGTGAGAGCAAACTAATTGGACGGTAGTTTCCAAGATCTGCTATGTCTCCCTTTTTGTGTATTAATACGATGACGGCATTATTCCATTTTGTAAGCGTTGTTCCTTTTAGAAGGCACTCATTGAAGAGGATCTTTAGTGCTTGTAGTAGGGGGTGCCCCCCGTTTTTAATAGATTCGATGACTACTTCGTCATCTCCCGGGGATTTGTTATTCTTCATAGCGGCAAGTGCCTTCTCGGTCTCAGCAGTATTGATTTCAGGAATATCCCCTGATCCTTGATTTAACACTCGAGATATTGCAGTGTTTCGGTCTTCTGTCTGTTTTCTATAAAGTTCTGAATAAAATACGTTGACTATCTTGAGGATGTCTTCCCTACTTGTTCTTGTGATGCCGTTTTTGTCCTTTAACTTGCATATGATTTTCTTAACTTCGGAAAAACTTTGTCTTAGAACTTTCAGGTTTCTGTTCTCTTCTATTGGTCTAGTAATTGTTTCTGCATTGAATTTACGAATATCTCTTCTAACACCTTTAGATATGTCTCTATTGAGTTGTCGCAACGTTGGAAAGTTTTTCCCATATTTGTTCGTTTCTTTCTGTCATAATCTGTCTAGTAGTTTGGCTTAGTTTATCTTCTTTGTTGTTCCTTCTACTACATAATTGTTTCTCTGCATTTTTTATACTGGTGGTTATACGAGTGTTGAGTTCCTCGATTCGACTATTTTCGTTTTCTGTGTATTGGATTTCATTTAGAGACTCTTCTATTTTTTCCTGGAATTGTGTCAAGTTCTTAGGCGGTACCCATCCCTTGGATTTATTTTGCACCATCTGTTTTCTTCTTTCTTTTTTGAACTTTATAACTACCTTTGCACGTACCATTCTGTGGTCGCTTCCGATTGAAAATTTATTAAGCACTGAAACATCCTGAATGATTTATTTTCGGTTGGTAATTACAAAATCTATTTCGTTCTTAGTCTTGCCATCAGGACTTATCCAAGTCCAGTTGTTTTGAAATTTTTTGTCAAAGAATGAATTCGTAGCATAGAGGCGCTCCTGGTGTAGATAGTTTAGTAACCTACTTCCTCTTTCGTTTCTCTGGCCATATCCGTAGTTACCCAGAGGATTCTCAGTTTTCTCTTGTTTCGCATTAAAATCGCCTACCAATACGGTATAACGTGCTTTTGGTTCTTGTAAGACTTCGTTAACGTTGCCATAGAATGTTTCGATGTCGTCATCATTTAAGTTCGATGTTGGAGCATATGCTTGGATAATCTTGAGGCAGTATCGGGCGTTTAGTTTCAATATTACGTATATGACTCTCGGACCATTACTTTTTATTTCCTTTATATTTTGTAAATGTCTCTTGTGTACAATAAATCCAACGCCCCCTTCGGACACATCGTCTTGTCCCCTGTAGTGGAATAGGTTGCCAGATTCTAGAATAATTTCTTGTTCTCCCCTTCGCCTAATCTCCGAGAGACCAATAATATCCCAGTTGATCTTTTCTAGTTCTTCTTTCATTTCCATCAACTTGTCGTCTGATAGGAGTGTTCTCGCATTATAGATTCCGATTTGCAGCTTTTGTTTTGTTGTTGTTGTTGTTGGTAGCCTGTTTTAACCCGGGGATTCTTAGTACCCTCTGCTCCAATTCGATTCTGACCGCTACCGTGGACAGGGAGCTTGGAGCCACCGGGGACTGAGAGTCATCGTAAATTTTGTGTAAGCATATTTCGAGAATTTGACCATACACCTACCACGCTGGTCATTGCGGGTTGGTAGGGGGGGGTATAGGTGGGGTTGGATGTGGGGTGTTGGGTAGGAATGTAGGTTAGGACATGATTCTCCTTCTTTGGGGAGGGTTGATGGAGAATCAAGGCTTGCGTGTGCAGGGTCGCATCCCTGAAGTAGACCTGTCCTCACCGGGATCGTGAAGAGTGCCTACTCGCTACACTAAGTGCCTACTCACTACACTAATTCTATTTAAATGTTTGAAATATTTACATTTTAATTCATGATTACCTTGAATAATTTTGGTTCATACTTTTAGATTTTATAAAATGATCTGAATTACAAAATCAAACCACATTCAAATTTTTCAACATTAAGTCGAAGCTTAAAGCCTCAACATCACTTAATATCCAAGTTCTTAATTTTCATTTTTGAATCTTATACCCAAGCCGGATTAATATTTTCGAATATTAAATGAAACTTTGCTGTCTAAACTTGGATCTTTGGAATTGAAATTAGCAATCTTAAGACAGAATTCAGTATCTGCACGTTAAAAGAAGAGCAATGGATTATTTCATATAACTAAACCGCCAAGTTTAAAAAGCTTAGCTTAATAGAATGCTATATTTAATTAATTTGTATTATACTTAATTATTAACGAGTGTTTTTAACATTACCTCGCCATTTGATGAACATGCCTTGCAAGTCTGAACAAGGATAATAAGTACATTTCCATCGATATAAAAGAGCTGAAGAAGTAGGCAACTTAAAATTACCACAGTATGTACAAAATCCATTCCCTTGACATGGAGATACTTGGTATTGCTCGCTTGTGGATTCTGTCCACTTCGTTTTAACAGACGCAAAGCAAATTGCAGAAGCTTACCGGAATCCTCCATGGATGCCATTCTATAATCTGAAAACGTTTAAATCAGCTTAGCTTCATTTCAGTTTGCTCTTTTGTTGTTTTTTTTTTAATATTCTACAAACCCGAAAGTGGAAAATAAGAAATAGATTCGAGTTCAGAATTTGAAATAAAAGCTAGAAATTTGATTACGGAAATAAAATCGTAACATTAACACTTTACAATTTCAGGAGTTGAATTGGAAGATTTGAACTTTGAACCTTTGAAGGAAAAAGGAAATCGCACTTTCAACCTTTGCGAATTTCGAAATGGAAGCTTTAACTTTGAATTCGCATGTTCAAAATGTCGCTTCGGTCTTGAATTTAAATATTTTCAAATTGGAGCCTTGAATCCTGTAAATTTCGAATTTTGCTAACCTTAACCGAAGTCAAATAATTTCTCCATGGACTTTGATATTTAAATTACATTTTTTGAAAGATAAAACCGGTGAAAGTTTGAAACTGCAAACCTTAAGTTAAATTTTAAATCAAACAACTGAAGGAGAAGGACTTCTTATTGGTCTACAGAATAAACGATTAAAAACCTGAAATATATCGGATGAGTACAACTTCAAATTTTGATTTTTCTGAATTTCACCCTTTTTTCCAATGTAATTGGCTGTTATTCCAATTTACCAATTGCTTGAATGTAGTCTGCCTGGAATAGTGCCTAAAAATTGACAACTTAACTTTAAATACTGATGAGCGTCGCCTTCGTGTTATAACGCAAGTCAGACATTCAGGTTTACTGAAATTCGTTGTATAAATGTAAACTAGGAAGTAGGCTAATTACTTATTGTTTTAAATTCAAACCTGTATTTATACATTTATTGCTAACAATTACTTAACTCTGAAAATTGGTAATTTTTTATTTATTACATCTAAACACACGGAAAACTGTGAAGTTATAATTGCTTAATTGGATAATAAGACTAAATTTCTGTAGCTACCATGTCATCAGTCAAAACTAAAAGTTTAAAAGTTTATCATTTCTAATTTTGTTGGGAAGTTAGTACGTAATGACGAGTATAACGCTGAAAATATTAGGACATTAATTCAGAAGCAGGTCATAACGATAGCATTATTTCAGTTTTTCAGTTTAAACGGTAGTAAGTTGATCATGCGAACCGTGAGAAGTTGAAATAATTCAGTTTACCTAAAATTGAAAGTAGATTAATTCCCTTTGCTGTTATTTTATTTAAACATTACTTGAACCGGCATCTTTTCCGAAAACTTTTGTAATTAAAATTTATTCGCTTTTGTTGAATGAATCTATGTGAGTCGTATATTATACAGGGTGTAAATTAATGTCATGCAGATATTTCAAGGGGTGATAGTACTCGGCAAAATAAGAAAAAATGTTAATATACACATGATCAAAAATGCGCCATTTTCGATATACAGGATTGCGAAGTTTGAAATTTTTTTTCGTATTTTGCGTTTTTTTCCCGAATGTTTTGAGATAATTATTTGAAATTTAGTATAGCTACTATCTTTTCGAATCTCTACAATAAAATGTCGAAATCATCAGTTGCAGTATACAGGGTGTTACATTTCTTTGGGTTACCGACCATTTTACCTTCCGGAACTTTTTTTGGAGCACCCTGTCTAAATTTTTATATCTTAATTGAATTCCCTGTTCTTTTCTCCAGCTTTTTGGTTTCTTTCATTATTCCCGTATCTGTCACCGTTTTCGAGTTATTTGAAAAAATAGCGATCAATACAAACCAAGTGTAGTCAAAATAAATTTTTTTTGTTTTTTTTGTAGCACCCTGTATACTGCAACTGATGATTTTGACATTTTATTGTAGAGATTCTAAAAGGTAGTAGCTATACTAAATTTCAAATAATTATCTCAAAACGCAAAATTTAAAAAGAAATTGAAAACTTCGCCACCCTGTATATCAAAAATGTCACGTTTTTGATCATGTGTATATTAACATTTTTTTCTTATTTTCTTGAGTACCATCGCCCCCTGAAATACCTGCATGACATTAAATAACACCCTGTATATTAGTACAGAGGTCATTGCTAGTTATTAGAAAACAATAATACTCATTTTCCATTGTTACTGTTAATATTTCTATATTTCTGTTGCCTAATTTATCGCACAATTTTTTCCTTATTTCACCACCACTAATTATTTACGAAAATCCTGGAATTTCCATTTAGTCCAGGCAACGAAGGGAAAATGAAAAAAATAAATCGGAAAGTTTTGAAATTTGGTAGGAATGTTTATTTGAGTGTATTATTGAATGTGTAAAAAGTCCTCAAAAATTAGAGGTGAGCTCGTGCCGCCATGTTGAAAAAGGTGCGTTTTAACGGTTGTTTGTAAATAACTCGTTATTTATTAACTTTACTGAAAAAATACTTATTGTAAAAATTAAAGAAGATTAAATTATCTATAAAAAAGAGACAACTAATTTTTTCCGTAAATTTAATATATTACAAGTAAATAACTGGCAAACATCATGGAAATGAATTCATCACTGTATAGGCGCTGGGGCGGTAGAATCCAAATTTCATCGTCCAAACTGTTCCATTCTAATTTCCATATATATTATGTTTATATACTCAAATTATTATTTATCATTATCGATGTTATGTTCGCAGCTTCTTTTTAGAATGACTGGAGATTGATTCATCAGTGCAAGGTAACCATGCACACGTTTCCAGCCCCATACTTCAGGTGATAGTTCATTTCCTTACCATTTTTATACTTGATGGTATACTCTGAAAGAATGCTGTTTAGCTACTCCTTCTGTTGGTGGTAGTGAAGCAATGTCTGGTTTTATTTTTGTCACTGATTTTGTGAAACAATTAAATCGATGTTTACTTAAAGAAAAACCTATAGAATGTGCACCATAGATGGCGAGGAAAAATCTTTCTCCAGCTTGAGCGATATTTTTTTCTGATGGAGTCATTGCAAGTAACAAAACTATTAGATCAACGTCTCCACCATTTGCAGTGTTATTGTCGTCGGCTCACGAGTTGGCGTGAGCTAGGAATGCGGCCCAAGACGACCTTCCGAGAAAATCTTTGTACTTAACACGGGAATCCCGTCATTACTATTCAAAGTTGTATTTTCTTCTCAGAAGTGAAATCCCTTTACCTCAGTCCCCTGACGCCAACTCGTGAGCCGACGACAATAGCAATGAGACAATCTGCATCATCGATGCTTTGACGAACTTCGTTGATAGCATGTCAATTAATCTGCTTTTATTTTTAGCGTTCGATAAAAATTGATCCTGTCCAACGGTTACATTTATATTTTCTTCAAAATTGATATCTACAGACTTTTTAACTGCTGATCGCCGATTTTGCTCCGATTTCTTCGTACTATTGTTTGTATTGGAGTAACCACCGAAGACTACTGTGCAGTTTGGACCGTAATGTTTCAGAATATAATTTGTGTAACCTCCGCAAATGGTTGAAAAAGTTGAATTTTGTTTCCAAATGACTCGATGTAAAAGAAGTCCACCGTCCATAATATTGATGCAGTCTTCTAACATAATATTTTCATTTGATGGTATGAAAATGTCATACATTGAAGAATTTTTCGTCTCTCGCATGCCACCTTTGTTAAAAAGATATAATGGATATGATGCCAACTCGTACTTTAAATGCTTCTCTAAATCTTCCTTTGTTTCTTTGCAAATGGCTATTCTTTGAAAAAGCAGTAGGGGATTAACTGGTACATCCTCTCCATTAATCTTTACAGCACTATTTACAGTAGCTAAAGGAAGAACTTTGTCTTTTCGTGAAAACTTCACTATAATGAAATAATTTCCAACCCTTTTTTCCATTGCAACACAGGTTCATTTTTTACATTAGGTGATTTCATATCACTGTTTGATTTAGTATCACCATCATTCAAAATGACTATTTATAAATAGGAATTATTTATATTTTACACAGTGTTGGCGGGTAGAAATGCTTTTCGAACAATTGAGTGATCGGTATGATGTTTGTCATTAATTTACTCGGGAAATATTAACTTTACAAAAAAATTAATTAATAATAAAATAGCTATTTTATAGAGAATTTAATGCTATTTAATTTTTATAATAGGTATTTTTTCAATAAAGTTAATAAATAACGAGTCATTTACAAAAAACCATTCAAGCGCACATTTTTTTCAACATGGCGCTGGCGGCCCGAGCTCACCTCTAATTTTTGAGAACTTTTTACACATGCGATAATACGCTCAAATAAACATTTCTGTCAAATTTCAAAACTTTCCGATTTATTTTTTCATTTGCTAAAAAACGGTCTTCGTTGTTTGGCCTAATTGTGTTGGTAGGGAAACAAATAATTTTAGTTTTTATTTTAAGTTTTAGATGTTTGTCAAATGGCACCACAGTAACCATTTAGACATTGCTTTTAGTTAGGTACCTTAAAAACGACAAGTTATTTCTCGGCTAAATCTGATCCAGAACTCACGTTGGATGGTGATAACGGTAACTTGTAAACCTTACGGATAACCAACAACTGTTTATTTTCATTCTTTTTTTAATATACTGATATGCTTTTAATCTTTTAAATAATTGCATACAATTAGCTCAGTCTGAGATTAATTTTTAATCAACTTTAAAAGATCTCTCAATTCAGGGTCGTTGAAGGGATCGCTTTTATGAATTTTAAAATTTTATAAAAAATTCATAAATCAAATTTTCTTAAACCACCCTCAAAATTATGCAAACCTTTACAAAATTAATAACAAATTCTAACAACTAAACAAATATAAAAAACAATAATAATCAACAAGTTTATCAATTACCTTTCACAAATAACTTCAAGAAAACACCTCCTACTTTGACTGCAACATTCACAAAGTCCTGCCTTATTTCTCCATCCTACAACACATCCTGCTTTTACAGACAGCTCGAATAACACACCTCCTACTTTGACTCCAAAATGCACCAAGTCCAAATTTATCTATTCTTCCTCCCAAACAAAATTTTATATCATAAAATTTCTATTCCATACAATAACACCAATCTTTATACAACCTGTACTCAAATTACAATTTTATTTGGCTTCAAATTATAATTTTTATGAAAATAAATCAATTTTTAGTTTTAATTTTAAAACTAAAATTTTCGTTCATCATTTTCAACGTTCAACTATTTATTTATCAACCACCTCTCCTTAGTTATCTTATTACTTTTTTAAAATTAACACTCTATTTTAATTATTATGATACATGATTTTAAAGTTAATTATCTAGATATACAACACTAATTTTAATTAACAACTATTTACATTCTAATATTAAATTTACATCATTTTAAAATTTGTTTCCTTATTTACATTATTTCAATTAAAATCACAACTCACTGTCTTAAGAGATCATTTAAATATCATATCAATACATACCAAGTAGATCTTTAGAATTTGCTTTTAAACATTAATACCGGCCAATTTTGTGCTGTAATTTCCCAATTTTTACTATTTCCTGGTTCCTGATTTTATTGTGACAATCAGTTAGTAACTACAGTTGTAGTTACAATTATCTCCTAATAAATAATATCTGACACGATTGCTTAAATGCAGATATTATGCAGTAGGAAATATTTAATTTACCAGCAATATGGTGCCCCGTTACCCAACAGGAACTACAAAAAAAATGGAATGCAATGTGCCAAATACCAAGTTTTGTTGGTTTTTAGGGCAACGAATAATAATAATTGCCAATCCAAAAAATTAGATGAGACGATTGTCAGCGACATAATTAGAGTGAAATTAAAACACACCAATGTTTAAGCTTTAATGCGTCAATTAATGTACTGTTGGTATTATATACTTCCTACTTTGCTTTCTTTCAAATCACTATATTTCCTGCTTTACCGTTTCAAAACCCAAAATATTGCTTTTTTAAAATTAAATTTCAAATACAAAAACTTCTAAGTGTTCTTTAGTTTTTGGGTACCAAGTCCTTGCATTGAGTGAATAATATTCAAACTTATTTAAGAAACTATTAACTTTCTCAATTTCTTGTTTTGACTAATAACACGGTAGCTAAGGAAATTAAGATCCATTATTCAATTTAATAATTATAACTTCGCAGTTTTCGGAGTGTTTAGTGTTTATAAATAAAACATTACCACCTTTCCGAGTTTCTTAAACTTTTAAGGATAAATACATAAATACAGCATTCAGTTCAAAAAGTAGTGCTTGTTAGATTTGAACAAAGAATTTTAGTGAACCTGGATGTTTGGTTTTTTATGTAACATCGAGGTAAATAATGTTCTTGTTTTGACTAACAACACGGTAGCTAAGGTAATTAAGATCCATTATTCAATTTAATAATTATAAGTTCACGGTTTTCCGAGTGTTTAATTGTTTATTGTTTATAAATAAAAAATTACCACTTTTTCCGAGTTCTTAAACTTTTAAGGATAAATACCTACACATAAATACAGCTTTCAGTTCAAAAAGCAGTACTTGCACGATTTGAACAAATAATGTTAGTGAACCTGAATGTTTGGTTTTTTATGTAACATCGAGGTAAATAATATCCACCAGAATTTAACATTAGATATATGTTGTTAAAATGTTGAGTGGTTACTTCAGGTAGATTACTGTTAAACAATTCACAGTTTTTTGGCGAAGAAAGTGGACAATTTTGATTTTTAAACAAATTTAGTAAAATTCGAATATTTAACACTTTTAATTTACCTAATATGTAAGAATATATATGTGTTTCAAGGAAAATAAGCTCTCTGGACGCATAAAAGAAGGAATGGGCCTGAAATTTCCAGTTTCAAATCTAACACAATCATATTAAAAAAAAGTAACCCAAATCTCAAAATATTTCGAAATGCTTTTGTGTCCATCGAGGCGAGCAAAATTCGAAAATTTACAGGTTTCGGTTATCCAATTTGAAGATATTTAAAATATTAACATTAAAATCCGTGCATAGGATTCGTATTTTGAAGTTCGAAATTAATGCTTCAGCTTTGAACAATGAAAAGTAAAAACTGAGATTTTACTCTAACAAAAAATCTGTATCGTTAATTTTCAGCTCGAAAGCAGTTTAGTGGTTTTGTATTCATGAAAACTATACAGGGTGAATAAAAAGTAAGGAACCTCGATGCTAGAGCCTTTATTATTAGATTTAGAAAAAAAAGTTTTAGATAAAAGGTTTATAACAAATTATTTTCCACAAACTGATGGTTTTAAATATTTTTTTCAAGGTCATACCTTTGCGCTATGACGTCATCAATACTTTTTTTAAATGGCAACCTATATTTTTTAGGTCGAAATTTTATAGCATTTTTTTTTTACGGGTACGAATAACATTCAACTTGATTTTTCTAGAAATTTCGCTTATTCAACCGTATGATATTTTTAGATGGTCATAAAGAGAAAAAAAATGCTATAAAATTTCGACCTAAAAAATATAGGTTGCCATTTAAAAAAAGTATCGATGACGTCATAGCGCAAAGGTATGACCTTGAAAAAAATATTTAAAACCATCAGTTTGTGGAAAATAATTTGTTATAAACCTTTTGTCTAAAACTTTTTTTTTCTAAAACTAATAATAAAGGCGCTAGCATCGAGGTTCCATACTTTTTATTCACCCTGTATATAATACAGATTGTCCGCAGTCCAATCTAAACATACAAAAATTAATGAGTGCAACAAGGAAGACATAAACAATATGAGTAGCACAACAAAGATAGAATGAAATCATGGCTAGGTAAATTTTTAAACTAAAGATCTCTCGCCAATAACAAGCAAGCAAGCAAAAACATCTGTCATAGATACTGCTTGTTATTGGCCAGAGATTTTAGTTTAAAAATTTACCTAGCCATGATTTCATTCTATCTTTGTTGTGCTACCCATATTGTTTATGTGTTCCTTGTTGCACTCATTAATTTTTGTATGTTTAGATTGGATTTCGGACAATCTGTATATCTTAATACAAACAAGTTTAAATAAAATTTAAATATTTCAGATTATAAACCAGCATCAATGGAGGATTTTGACAGCCAACTTCTACAATTTCCTTTACGTTTCCTGAAATTTATTGGACAAAATCCGCAAGAAAGCAAAATTAAGTTTCTCATAGTCACAGTATTGCATTCTGCTTGTGGTATCATAGCTTTTAGTTTTGTGTTTCTTCAGCTTTTTTACATCGATGGAAATGCACTTATTGTGCTTGTTCAGACCTGTGAAGCGTTTGTGGCATACGGACAGGTATTTTAACTCCTATATTTAAATTTGAAAGCTAAAAACTGTTAAGCATTCCATGACATTGTTTAACACACATAATTTACAACAGTGACTAGCAAAAACTTCGCAACATATGGGAAAAATTTTTATTATTAGAGCATCAAAAAAAGTTTTATGAATGTCACGTGACCATTGGTATGGCGGCAAATTTAAAAAAATCACCGTGAATTCGGAAAAAGTGGGGTTAGATGACAAGATATCCAAAAACATTATTAGAAAAAGTTGCTTCGAATTTAATTTTAGATCAATTTGCAAAATTTCAAACATTTATTTAAACAAATTGAAAATAGTAATTTTTTGTAAATATTTCTCAATTAATTTATAAATACCCAATTTTTTCCTTTTAAATAACTTGATTGAAGTGGTATGTATGTATTTGGATAACAGTAGTAGAAATTTCTCGTTTTTTTCATAATCGACAGGCCTAAATCTAAAAACCAGGTTTTCGCTAGGACGCTCACTGTTGCAATGGTATTGTATGCTGATGAATTTAACATTTTATTGTAGAGATTCTAGAAGATAGTAGCTATACTAAATTTCAAATAATTATCTCAAAACAAACAGGAGAAAAACGCAAAATACGAAAAAAAAATTGAAACTTCGCCACCCTGTATATCGGAAATGGCGCGTTTTTGATCATGTGTATATTAACATTTTTTTCTTATTTTGCCGAATACTATCACTCACTGAAATATCTGCATGACATTAATTAACACTCTGTATAGCAGAATATTTCAAGCAAAGAAGGCCTTTAATAAAGTGAAACATTTGCTAACATCCAACAGTATCTCACTAGAAAGAAGAATCAAGCTAATAAAAACATTTGGGTGGAACACAGCATTAATTGATGTGAAACGTGGACTGTGGAGAAAAAGTAAAGGTAAAATGGTCGGACATGATAACAAATGAAGTGCTACGGAGGGTGAACGAAAGAAGAAGCCTTGAATACAAATACAGAAAGGACGAGGCAGAACAGTCAGGCACATCTTAAGACACGAAGGAATATTAAAACTTTACTAGAAGGAATAATAGAAGGAAAAACGCGAGAGGTAGACCCAGAATGAAATACATACAAGAGATAGAAATTACGCCGATATAAAACGACTAACGGAAAACCAGCAACAGTGGAAGTTTGCGACCAACCAGTCCATAAAGGATTGACAAAAATGAAGAAGACCGAACGAATGGAGTGTTAGTGTGTTGATCACGTTTACCTACACTACCCGTATGCGAGATCTCAATTAAACAATAATCGCGTTTTGCGTTTCGATGTAAAATTTGCATGACGGGTTGACTGTCTGTAATACGTTTGAACGGATGCCTGAACAAATAATGGAAGACATGGCCAACTGCGAATATGATACGATCTGTCGAATTGAAAGTAGTTCTGCTCGACCTGCGTTAATGCTCGCGTTACAAACGCAATTGGCACTTCCTGGTCATCAACAGTATGTGATAAAATACCAACGATGCCCGTCGGGCTTGCATCGCATACAAGTTAAACCGGTAGCTCCGGATGGTAAAGCATGAGGACTCGATCGTTCGCTTGGTGATAGATGCAACCTTCACTGCTGATTGCAAAATTTTGTTGAATTCGATGATATGTCCCAAAAATTTGATAAGTTCTTGGAAGAGTGGTTGTTAATGTACAATAATGTCTTCAAAATAGGATTCAGTTTTCGAAACATCTTACAGAATTTGCTCAATGATTCGGTTGAATTACGATAGTGCTGTTTTGATGCCAAAAGGTAATTGATTCATTCAATAGGTACCTGGAGGCGTTGATGTAGTTTGAATTTCGCTAAGATTTTCGTCAACTGGAGTGTGTAAATAATCTTTTAAAAGATGTAGGCGACAAAAATAAGAGAGTTCTAAAGACTTTCGGATCGGGTAATGCAAACTTATGATGCGTTCATTTATTCCAATTTTTAGTACACCAACGTCTGTTTTCGAATTAACTACTAGTGGTAATCCCCAGTCGCTGGTGTCAGCTTTTCTAGTAATCCCTACTTTCCTTTTTCAATTTGATCAGAGGGTGCATACGGAATTCTCATCCCCAGTGAAACACTGGTGTTGCATTGTCCGTTTTAGTTGCTATGTAGTTCTGAATACAGCCGGTTCTTCAAAGGTATCCAGGTACTCAGCAATGGTGTTATCAATTCTATTAACATTCTTTATCGAAAGCGTTTACTCATGGTACATACATGAGTATTAACCCAGCCCAAGGTGAAACCAGAGTTCACCCCTCTAGTACCCACCTAGGCAATTCTCAGCAGGCGAGTCCAAGTTGCGGGGGTGGGACCGACTCAAGTCGGTGGATAAATTCTCTTGAGGATCAACTAATGCGGGGTATAACGCTTTAGCCATACTCAGGGTTACGGATGAAGACGACAGCCGCAGTGAAGGCGGAGAAGAAGGTCCTTGGTGCTATGAATCTGGCAACAGTGGCAACCCACCTGTTAGGGGTGGTATATTAGCAAGACAACTGCAGCATCTTAACTGCAACAGGCGGCTGCGAATAACGTCTGCACCGAACGGGCGGATGAGAATCAGATCCCCATACAAGGGGGTTGTGGCGTTAGGCGTAAACAACCTGAACTAAAAAGGAAGCGAATATGAGAATATGAGTAGCATGGAGAAACAAATGAATATCCGGGTGGTAATCCTGGCCTTACGACGAAGGGGGGGGGATTCTACTTAATAGTCAAATGGTATATTTAAATCTTAACCAGAACCAGAATTCTAAAATCAGAGGAAAAGAAAGGAAAATTACATTTGGGACGTGAAACATACAGGGGCGGAGAACTAAGGGTAAATAAGTTATAGAGGATCTCAGAAACACCAATATTGATCTCTCAATTGTTAGCGAAGCAAATAAAAATGGTACTGAACGAATAGAGGGAACCTTAAACTGATAAAGTGGCGTAAATTGGGCGTAAATCGAGCAAAAACTTAAGCAGGAACTTTATTAAAAAGATAGCCCTACTAAACGAACTGTTACAAGGGAAACCATTTTAGTTAGTAGGAACAGTAAAGCTTAATATAAAAATCTATGGTCGGAATATATTAACTAGATGTTTATAGACCTAATGACAGTAGAGTAGCACAGTAGCTGAGGGAGAACGGTTTATAATTGGAAGCAGGTGGCGTAGAAATTAAAAAAGTAAAACCGTGTTTTGGACTAGTTTCGGGTGGAACGTTGGTGAGAGTGATTGCGGTCTCGTTGACATTTTTCGTTTTCCTTGTTATTCTGGTCAACTGATATCCGCAGTTGTTGTTGAAGTTTTTGTCGTTGATTTCCTCTGGGCTCTTTTGAATCGATTTTCGACGATTCTAGAGCAATGATTCTGGATATAACATCATTGAAAGCCGATATTTCGGACTGTAACAGATGTTTTCTAATACTGCTATCCTGAATTACACCGTAATCTGTGCTCTAAGAAACGTATCAGAAACTTGTATAGGTGCACGGTGAAATAAATTCACAATCTGCTATGTCCGCCCTTAGCATAGCCCCGAATTTAGCTATTGATTGTTGCTCTGTTCTATATTTTGATAAAAATTGAGGTTAAGCTACAAGAACGTTTTTAATTTAGGGCAATAATCTTTACTACTGATAATGGTTTTTATTTCTACATAATCGTTGTTTATAGTGTCTTAGAGTTCCCTCTGTATCTACTTGTATTTCTTGCGCTGGTTGCTTTTACGATAATTATTTATCTAACATACCTATTTTGTCGGAATTGCATAAACTGGGTAAATTGTTGAGGATCCATTTTGTAGTATTTTAGTTTTGTCGATTTACTTACACTTACTCGAATTCTTCACTCAATTTATTTTTTCTTTGCTCTTTTATCTCGCCGCCAGTTAGTTACAACTGAACAGGAATTATTGAACGTGCATATACTTTATCAAAAATACATAACACTCAATTAGAGATATATTTTTGATTGATTATAAATTTTTTTACATGATTACTAGATAGGTACATACATACATAATTGGTCCTCTTGCACATGTTGTAGTGTCTAGGCTTCAGTCTTCTCAGCCTCTATGGATACCACACTTTTTCATTCTTTGCTATCTCGTGCGATTCTTTTCCCCTCCATCCATTGTACGTCTATACTTCGTCAGGCTATTTGTGCTGCTTGATTCTAACTCAGTCATGTGACCTTGTTATATTTGCTTTGTATCCTTTCCTCATTCATTCTCCACAAATGTCCCAGCCAGTTTAATCGTTTTTGTTCTATTTTCTTTGTTACTCGAAGCTGTTGCCGAATATTTGTATTTCTTATGTGATCCCTTCTTGTTTTACCTAACACTGTTCGTAAACATTTCGCTTCATTTGTTTGTAATTTCTTCTCCTGCCTTTTTGTTGGTGCCTATGATTCACTGCTCTATATTAATCTAAGTACGTATACCTACTGTTTTGTAAATTTGCGTCTTAGTAGAAGAGTCTATTGCTGTTCCTTATCATTCTGTTTATTTCTTCGTTAATATCCCCTTGTTCATTAATTATTACGCCCAGATATTTAAGGGATTCTACTTGCTCGATTCTTTCTTGGTTTAACATTACTTGTAATTCTTTCTATTACCATCACCTTTGGTTCTTTAAATAAAAATGAAATATAAGCAAAAATAGCTATAAAATTATTCTGTGTTAATTGTCATATTTATTTTATTTAACTCTTGGGTCCATAAGCCAAATTCATCTTTTAGTTGCTTTTCTGCTTTAAATGATTACTATACCATCTACATAGGCTAAGTATTATATTTCATCTGTATTTTACATTTCTTTATTCCTCCATCTAGTTAGTTATACTACAAAGAGTGCGGACTTAATAAATCTCCCTGTTTCACTCCTTGATGTGTGTTAAATTCTTTTGATTTATCTTTACATGTCCTTACATAATTTCCGCAATTTGAGTGTATGCTTTTTATAGCCTCCAGTAGTTTCCGTTCTTTCGATCGCGCAAGATATCCCAAAATATTTATCTAGGGGCTCTATTAAGTGCCTTTTTCAGATCTATAAAGCTCAAATATATACTTTTCCCATTCTCTATTATTTTCTCGATTAGCTGCCTGGAGGCGAAATTAAATCTTGGGTGCTCCTATTTATCCTGATACCGCATTGCCCTTCATCTATGGTGTGTCCAATTGTCATTTTTAATTTATCTTCCGGTATTGTTTCTTACACTTTACTAGCTACACATAACAACGAAATTGCTCGGTAGTTGTTGCACAACATGTTGTCCCTGCTTTTGAATATATGGACAATAATTGCAACTTCCCAGTCTTTTCAAATGTGATTTTCATGCACTAGTTAGTACTTGTAGTAGTAATTTTTTTCCTCCTTATCCCATAAATTTCTGTAGTTATTTATTATTATTTGGTCGTGTTCTTCAGCTTTACTCACTTTTAATTTGCTGGCGGTTGATTCTGGTTTGATTATCATAATAGGTAACTCCAGGGGTTTCTGACTGTTGTAGTATACAAGGTGATTCAAAAGTATTGTTATTAATTTTAAGGATAGGTAGAGCATATCAAATAGAACAACCTTTCTCAATAAACCATGTGTCGCAAGTAAACGGTAACCCCAGAAAAAAATTGAAAAGATCAATACAAGAAATGTTTTGGGGTCACTGGAATAGGTTCTGTTTACATTAAAAATCTAAATGTATCAATCCCCTTCTTGTCCGTACTGATAAGAGCCTAGATGTAATGTGTACGTATGTTAGTCAGTTCTTTGTTTGCTTTACAAGTGCAGTGTTCGAACGCTTTAATGGAAGGTCATCCTAGCCTTTTAACAACTTCAAAATGCTGCAGCGGCTCTGAAAGATAGTTTATGTTGTGTGTTTATGTTTGTGTAGAAGTTAATGGAGGAAAATTTGAACATCTCGTGTAAGTCCTGTTCCTTTTTATTAACAACAATTTTTCTGATATCACTTTTTAAACATGCTAGTGATTGTTTACTGCGAGTCTCAATCCTGAAAAAATGGGTAAACAATATGTAACCACTGCGTTGGGTCGGCAATGCAACAAAAAGAAACTGAACTTTACGATTTTCAGTTGTGACAACTGATTTCTAAAGTACGTGTGTTATAACTTGCATTATGCCTACAAAATTATTAATAAAAAAATACGCTGATATTTATTTCGTATATGAATTCTGTTGCGTGTTGGAATCTCAATTCGGGTATATGGAAAGGGATTCCGAAATACGAAACTTCCAGAAGCTCAAGTTTTCGTCAATAAACACAGACGTTTTTGCCAATCGACTATTATTGCTTTCAAATTTCGCGCTCATATCGAATAAAACAAAAATAAAGTCCCAATAAAAATAAACTTTAATATTTGTATCCTTCGAACATTCGATGAATACTAGCGACTCAGCTTTTCCAGAGATGTTGAATGACTTCACATATTCAAACATTTTACATTAATCTTGTCACTCCAAGAAGTTTGCGAAACTTCCCGAAATACGTTTGAACCACCCTATATTTTTTTAATTAGTAATTGAAGAACATATTACCTCATAACACCTACTTGTTTTAGTTCATGTTCAAATCATCTGTTGTTGCAACAAAAATGAAGCTTTTTCGTCAACTTATATCAGACACTAAGAAGTTTTGGAAAACTGACAGATTCGAACAGAATACTAGAAAAAAGCTTGATAAAACCTTCAAACAAGTTTTACAAGTAGAAAAGGTTTTTGCTTTTGCAATGGTCTTGGTAACGTTTTTTATAATAACTAACGTTTATTTCACTAACGGAATACCTATAGGAGCTTGGATTATAAAAGACCGAGAAGAATTACACAAGGGTGTAATAATTATTACTGACTTATTTTGGCCATATATAACATTAATAGTTATAGGGTATGATTGTTTTTATCTTAGTTTGTGTGTTTCTGTTACCATGCAGTTTAGAATGCTTCGCAAGACTCTGAAACAATTAAACACATCTACTTTTTGTACTAAAAATGATGACGAAGCTTATTTGAATAAACTGATAGATTGCATCCGACATCACCAATTTTTATTAAGGTAAAATCATAGCGAAAAACTAATAATGTTAAAAAAAAAAATTATATGATTTTTTAAAGATACTCCCGTAATTTAAGAGATGCGTATTCACCGATACTGTTTATTGAATATTCTACCGTATCACTGGCAACATTTGTAGAATTATATATAACATTAAAAAGGTAGAGTATATTTTGCATTATATTTCATATTATATATTAGCCCATTTAGATTAGTTATATGCGTGACGATTTCGGAGAGTTATTGAGTATGCCCCAAACGATTTTGAAGGGATTGGAGCAAAAATTCTTTGAAAGTAGGAAGTAGGTATATCTGCTCTCTTGTCCGAAGATAGAATATGACACTTACAAGAAGAGTAGAAAAATATCACGGAGAAAGAAAAGGAAAGGAGATGAAATTCAGATCGGGAAGTACTAAATTATAAAGGCAAAAAAGACATCAACAGTAACGACGTTGGAATGCTGATAAGTAATCGTTGAATAAGCTATAGGTATACATGCCAGGGTAGGAATATCAACGAGAGGGCTCTACGTAATAATGGGAACAGAAAAATGTATTATCTAAAATTAATACAGGTCTATGCACATACCTTTGCTTACTCAGATGAATAAACCTACACCTGCTGTGAAGATATAAAAACAGCGTTAAATCAAAACAAAATGCTCGGCGTTATCGATACGAGATTTCAATGCAAAATTAAAAAAAGAAGTATGTAGGTAAATATGGAATAAAAATTAGACGCCCAAGGGTACAGTCACTTGTAAATCTTTGGAATAACATTAAAATGGCAAAGGAATGCAGCAAATTGACAATTACATATTCATACACAGCGGCGTAAATAAAAATGAAAGGGCAAAAGCAGGTGTTGGGATCCTACTATATAAAAAATATCAACAATATATCTGCGATACGAACTACTACAACGAAAGACTTTTAAAACTGAAGATGAAAGTAATAGATAGGCACATTCATATTATAAGTGTATATGCTCCAGATATAAATAAAAATAGAGAACACCGAAGACAATTCTACGAAGAATTACAAGATATTTTAGACTCCATATCCGAAAACGATTATATCATCATAGCAGGCGACTTGAATGCGCGAATAGGCAATGACCCAATACCAGGAGTAAAACAACGGTTCCATGAACAAGAACACAATGATAATGGAGACTTACTAGCTGAATTCTGCGCCCAAAACTCTCTAAGAATTAACAATACCTTTTTCGAACATGACTGGAAATACAAATATACATTTGAAAATGCACAGGGACAGAAGTCGATGATCGACTATATTATAATAACGAACAAAACATTTAACACCACAGAAATAATAGACACTCGAACTCTCAATTCAGCAAACATAGGATCAGATCATAAGCTCTTATTAGCGAAAATAAGACTGAAGTACAATATCAAAAGAAAATTGAAACCTGAATTCCTCGAGAAACTAAATATTGTATCCCTCCTAAATGAATCCACCAGACAGCTATACAGAAATAGGCTGGAAGAAAAGATCAAAAACTATCCAATACAGGAGGAAGACAGTATTGAAGAAGCATGGGAGAAAATAAAAGTGAACATCCTGAAAGCAGCAGAAGAAACAATAGGGTCCAGAAGGATAAATACAAATAAATCATACAAATACAAAACGCGGTGGTATACTCCTGAAATCAAGGAAATAACGAATAACAAAACACAAGCTTACTTACGTTACAAATCTTTAAGAACTCCAAGCATATGTAAGAATACGTAACGAAACAAACATACAAGTACGCCGCCTGAAAGAATCATACTGGGAGCACTTTAAAAAAGAGATGGAGAGTGATATGTACGGATCACAAAAGAAAATATGGAAAATGCTGCGAAACAGAAAGATAGAAATCAATGAAACAGTAAAAATAAACAAAATAAGTATACAACCCTGGAGCGAGTATTTCAAAAACTTATATAATGGGCAAAACATCCTAGACCCGAACCAGATAATTATAGAAGAAGACGAACATATAATAGAAGTTGGAAGAGAAGACGTGGTAAACGCAATAAAAACCCTTAAAAATAAGAAAGCACCAGGCCCGAATAATATCACAAACGAATTACTTAAAAGCGGAGGAGAACAACTGGCAAACGAGTTAGTGAAATTGTTCAATAGTATTCTTAACAGAGGACAGATTCCAGAAGAATGAAAAACCAGCCTAACGATCCCTATGGTATTTAAAAAGGGAGATAAAAATAATCCTGACAATTATAGAGGCATCACGCTCCTAAACAATACGTCAAAACTATTTACAAAAATAATACTACAAAATATGGAACAACACCTCCAAACAAGAGAAGAACAACAAGGGGACTCTTTGAGCCCGGCACTATTTAATATAATAATGAACAAACTTATAGAAAATATGGACAATCTCCGTGGATACAAACTAGGAAATAATCAAATACGGGTAGTGTGCTTCGCAGACGACGCAGTGCTGCTTGCAGATACAGAAGACGATTTACAACGTCTCTTATACAACTTCACCGATACAGCAAAAAGATATAATATGGAGGTATCAACTACAAAAACCAAATCAATGGTAATAGCGAAAGAACCCATTCGATGCAAACTTGTAGTAGAAGAGGAAATAATAGAACAAGTATCGAGTTTCCAATATCTTGGGGTAGAGCTATCAAGTGACCGCAACTTGTACAAAGAAGTGAGGAAGCAAGCATTAAAGGAAGCCAGAATGTCAGGGTACCTGCGAGATATAACATGGAAAAACAAATATCTCCAAACACAAAGCAAAGTGAAGATTTACAAAACAGTGGTGAGACCAACACTAACATACGGAGCTGAAACGCGAGCAGAAACAGCCAAAAACAAAACAACTATTAAGAACCGTTGAAATGAATACGCTAAGAGCGATAATAGGTAAGACACGCCTAGATAGGGTAAGAAACTAAGCTGTAAGGGAGGAATGTGAAGTAACTGATGTAGTCAAATTTATAAAAAGGAGAAGAGTTGAATGGAATAACCATGTTACCAGAGCCAATAACCAAAGACAAATAAAAATAGCACGCGACATCAAACCGATAGGGAGAAGAAACCCGGGAAGACCAAAGAAGAGGTGGACCGAAAGCTGGCAGTCTACTTCTGTAGAAACACCATCGAATTAGATTAGTGTGAAGAAAAACAGGCACTGCCTACAATAAAAGAAAAATAAGAAGAAGACATTAAAATGAGCAGATTCTTCTGCAAAAAGTGGCATTGAAAGTGGGCATGCAAAGAGCTTCGAATAAAAACCAGAAATTAAATCAATTTCGTCATCACTCATCGCCAACCACTGTAAAATGGTAACAAGCGCAACAGTCTTAAATAAAATGCAAGTTATTGTGATCATAGACTGATTAGAGCACGGATAAAACTAAACTTAAACCACACTAAAAGTAACAAAATCAACTTCACAATTACTTAATAACAAAGAAACTTACAAACAACGTTTAACGTTCGGTCTAGAAAACTACCTCGTCAAAACAGAAGCCAGGGTAGATGAACCTTACAATTATATCATCGACAATATAAGGTAAGCGGAAAATCAGACGCTTGGAAATGCTATCACAACAAAAGAAGCCGGTAAACTAACGGTAGAATTAAAAGACCTAACAAAAAAAAGAAATAATGAAAAGCTAAAAACAACACCAATAAGCAACAAGGTTAAATAAAACCATTAAAGATAAAATAAAATGAAGAACAACGGTTTCAAATATGTTAAAAACAAACACTCGTCTAACTGGAAGCATCTGTACTGGATGTTATCTAAATTTTGAAACAGTGAGCTCATAATCTGCGATTAGTAGTTTTGTCTATGAAAGTATAACCAACGTGTCCTTTCCTTACTCGCTTATACGTCATACACATGGCAGTTTACAGAAACAAATTTGTAAAAGTTGAGCAACTTAGGCAAAGATATGTCCTTTGATTGAAATTACAAGATCGGAATGCATAGATAAGAAGATGAAAAAAAATGGAGAAGGTGGTAACACGCATCACCAGACTGAAATGGTAGTGGGCTAGGTATGTGATGAAGGGAGAAGACTTTTAATTCCAAGGGTTACCGAGGATGACTTTAGATTGGATCGCTTGATATTAGAAGTAAAAAGGAGATAAAAAACTTCTACCAAGAGATTGCAAGAAGTACACAAGGCCACAAAACGGCTAAGAATCCTTTAGAAGCAAGAAGCAAGATGAAGATCCTGATAGCAGATTTATAAGAAAGATTAGATAAATGATCAAAATATTTTGAAGAGCTGCTGAACGAGGAAGATCACACAGAAGAGATAAGAATTTAGCGACAGAAGTAGAACATAACGTAGAACATATAGAAAAAGGGAGACTGGGATATCTGCTGAAATTCTAAAAACAGGCTGCAAATGTTGAAAGTACTAGTAAAGGATTGTGACTTTAAAGGTATGACAGGAAGATGATTTCCAAAAGTATGGAATATGTCCTACATCTGAGAGAGGTGACAGGAGCGTATGTGATAACCATAGAGGAATAGTACTTCTAGCCGTGACCTATAATGTTCTAGCACTTATAGTTTGAATAAGTACGTGAGAGAAGTCACTGGGGAATATGAAGATGGTTTTCAAGAAGACGGATCAGCAATTGACCAGATTTTTATAAAGCTATGAGTAAACTTGGAATACTTAGTAAATAAGTTAATATTGCCTCGAGTAGAAGTAGAGTAGTAACTCTGACAAACAGTTTTATGGTAAAGAGGGGGTAAAGACAAGAGGATCCGATATTGACACTTTTTAACCTGGTACTGAAGGCAATGCTGGGAGAACGCAAAATATAGTATAAGGAATTATTTATCACTGTATACATCACTACATAACCTATGGGAATGATCTAGCTTTGATGTCAAGAACCAAAACAAAATTAGAAAAACTGTTTGGAAAACTGAAGCAGAACACAAAGCAATGCAGACTACCTATAAAAAAAGAACACGAAGTAAATAATGGAAATGGAAAAGCACGATTTAGAAGTAATTTTAGGAACAATTGAAAGTGGTCGTTCTAAAAATGTAACCCAGTTTAATACTTAGGAATAACAATAACAGACAAAGACGAAGAAGATAAGGAACTAGACAAGAGACTATTGAAAGAAAGTAATGTGGTGGGATGATATGAATAGCAGAAGTATAATGTTTTTAGTTGCGAGGCCCGGATCCTGAGCAATACTAATACCAAAAAGCTAGACCCGAGGGAAAGAAATGTGTTGAGGAAGATCTTTAGAAAGGCTTAAGAAGCCAATGAAATATGGGGAAGAAAAATAATAATCCTAGAGGTGTCGAAAATACAGGCACCATACAGGTGATCAAGGTTCAAAAAACCTTAAGCCTGAGACACCTGCACGTATTCCGGGTTTTAGACACAAACACAGGCTTTTATTAGGGACGAGAAAGAAGAAGTCGACCAAGGAGGAACAGATTAGGGTCGATGACGGGAGACCTCAGGCAAGCGGACAACGAAAACTGGTCGGAGACTACAATAGACAGAAGAAGAAATAGTTAATGAAGAAGATTAAGGCTGCAGCCCAGTAAGGATATTGTGACAGGTAAAATCAAAAAGGAAATAGGTATTCTTAAAACGCGAAGTTGGTGACTTTATAAATAAGTGAAAATATACATCTGGAATGTTATAACACTATGCAAAAATTGTTACAGCGAAGATGTGTTCATGATGTTAAGATACGTTGGTGGAATTTTTGCATGCACACTTCAACTTGCATTTTACTGTTTTCCTGTGAATTACATAACAGATGAGGTAAGATTACAAATGTTGTTTCTTCAGTATTTAGTATTTATTGCTGAACAGGCTACATCAGTTGCCCAAGCTATATACGAATCTGGCTGGAATATCAGACGTACTCTAATAATAAAAATGACTCCGTTCGTGATTCAAAGGTCACAAAAGGAAATCATATTCACAGCAGGAGGTTTAATAGATATTAACTGCAAAACTGTTTTAACTGTAAGTTATTTATTGGGAAAAAAATTTAAGTATAGTTTCAATAGTGTTATTGTTTTAGGTTTTAAAAGTTGCATACTCCATCTGTACTGTTATGAGAGCTTTGGATAATCGTTAATGTCAATTTAGCACATTGATTTTAGATTTATACCAATGCCAAAAATGTGTTATGGTCATATGTAATGTACTTGTATTTAATTGAAATTGATAATGGATTTAGAAATACAAAAAAAATACTTTTTATTCTTCTAGTTATTTATTACAAAACAATTTATTATTTTGTAAGAACGAATTGCCAAACGTTCCGAAACGTAACAGAAAGTTTGTTCTTGTTTTTCTTCTTCTTCTTCTTCTTCTTCTTCTTCTTTGCTATAGATCTTGAGATCTGTTTATAAACCAATTTAATTTTGTTGGGAGATAAATCGCCAACTACCTCTCCATCTCTTATATGGCCTTCCTGGTGGATGTAAACTTGGCGGTTTTCCTTCCATTGCTATACGAGGCAGTCTATTTTGGCCTATTCGTTTCACATAATCGTGCTAGTATCTTCTGCTCTGCCTGTCCAAACGTATAACACCCTCTATGTTACACTTTTCTCTTATTACCTGGTTTCTTATTCTGTCTCTTTTAGAGTTTTTCCTGCTATCGTTCTTAATATTTTTATTTCTGTTCTCGTCAGTCTAATATTAGTTTTGATAGTGTCGGTCCTTGTTTCTATGCCGTATGTCATCACACGTTTTACGTGTCTTGTACCGCTTACTTTTCGATTAGCATGTGTTTGTTCGTCATTGCGTCTTTTAAACATTCTGAGATTGCAGCAGCTTTATTTGCTTTATCTGCTATATCACTTACTGGGTTATTATAGCTAGATAATTGAACTCCTAGATATTTAAACTGTGTCACCTGCTCCACCGGTTTATCTTATACTACCAGTTTACGTCTTACAGGGTCTCTAGGATGTGGCATACACCTTGATTTATTAATAATAATAATAATTATTTATTTATATTCCATATAGGCAAACATTGTATAGGAATCGTCAAGTTAAGTAGATACATATAAATAAAGATGAAGGATCTAACAATAATAAATTTAATAAAAATGTATGCAAAATGATGGTATCCTGTAACATTCCCTTGAACAATTTGGATGTTCCATAATTCAAGATGTTCCTAGAACAGTATGTATACAAAAGAAACAGTCATCTCCCGCCGTACAGCTTCCAGAACATATGTTCCTAAATTATACGAAGAAAATCTTGAAGAAATAAGAGGTGTAGTTTCGAATCACTATATTTGGTTTAGCGTCGATGAAACTACCGATGTTAAAGGAAGGTACATAGCGAATTTTGTTGTTGGCATTTTAAATGGTAACCATTCCAAAAGTTATTTGGTAGCTGTTAAACAATTGGATAAAACCAACCATTTAACTATTTCTAGATTCGTTAATGATACACTTTCTTTACTCAATATACCAAACCAAGTTCCATCAGATAAAGTTTTGTATATGGTGACTGATGGTGCTGCATATATGCACAAAGCAGGCAAAAATTTGAAATTTTTTTATCCAAATCTAATTCGCGTTACTTGCCTAGCTCATGCACCAAACCCTATTGCTGAAGCTGTTAGAGTGGAATTTCCTCTGGTAAATTCATTAATTAATAACGGTAAAAAAGTTTTTTTGAAAGCCCCGTCTAGGATAGAGGTTTACCACGAACAACTTAGAGATGTATCTTTACCTCCGCAACCAGTCTTAACCAGATGGGGTACCTGGATCGAAGCTGCTCTATTTTATTGTGAACACCACAGAGAGTTCAAAAATATTGTAGACAGTTTCGATCCAAGTTGTGCACAATCTGTAGCTAACTGTCAAAATGTTTTAAAAAATCCTGAATTAGTTTCTCAACTATCATACATAAAACCGCTTTTTCCAATATTCCCACTACAATTAACAAATTGGAAGCGCAAAATTTACTTCTAACAGAATCTCTAGATTTAGTTGAAAATTTTCGGGAAACTATAAATAAAAATAAAAGTCAAGTATGTATGTAAAACAATTTCTAAGAAAAGTTTGCGATTTGTTCCGGAAAAATTCTGGATTGTTAATACTGAAAACCATCAAGAACATTTTAAATGGCGAATTTCCTAATTCTAGCCAGAATGAGGAAAACGTTGCCATTGAAAAATCACATTTGTTTAAATGTTGCCCTATAACTGCTTGCGATGTAGAAAGATATTTTTCTATGTCAAAATTATATTACAAGATAACTTGTTTAAAATATTGTATTTGTATTTTCTTCTTTATTATTAAATACATTTGCAAGAACTGTTGTTTTTATTACAAATTTGAAAAAAAAAATAAAATTCAGCATTAGGACATCTTTTAAAGATATGCGAAAAAAATTTTAGAGCATATATTACAGCATATATAAGGTACTTTTTGTAGCATATTTTGCAGCATATATGCTGTATCTTTACAGCATATCTGCCCAGCCCTAATTATAAGGTAGGAGATTGGATGCTTTCTGTCCTAAACACTTAGTAGATTTAACTGTTAAGGCATATTTTGCGTAGGGAACATGGAAATTTTCCTTTGAACGAGTATTAATTGTATGGACATCCATGTTGTGGATGAAAGCTTCCGTATTACTGTATATGTTATGGACAAAGTGATTAATAGGGCATTATTCATAATGACTGGTCAATGTGATAAATCCGGACCAAGTGATTAATAGTCATTATTTATAATGACTGGTCAATGTGATCAATCTGGTCAGTATTAATAATGACCGGTCAATGTGAATAATGTACTTTTATTTAAAAAAAAACTGTTCTTCCTCTACCTCTAACCTCCATTAAACACCTCTACTGTTTTGGCAGAGGCATTTATTGGAGGTTAGAGGTAGAGGAAGAACACTTTTTTTTTTTAATAAAAGTATATTAATCACATTGACCGGTCATTATTAATAATGACCGGTCAATGTGATAAATCCGGTCAGTATTAATAATGACCGGTCATTATTCATAATGACCGGGCATTATGCATATTGACCGGTCATTATTAATACTGACCGGATTTATCACATTGACCAGTCGTTATGAATAATGACCAATTAATCACTTGGTCCATAACATATACATAAATACATAACTTAAATATGAATAAACTAGGGAGCATGAGAATATTACATCTTTTAAAAATATCGACCCAGCTAAAAATACGGTTCTTAGCAACAAACACATCAGATCATAAAGTGGGATATTCATCCTTAGAAACAAATTCCATACCTCATTCTTGATCTACGTGAGCATTATAAAACATAATCAACTGCTTTTTATTAACAACTTCGTTACGTGTGTTCACAAACAGTCGTCATCCCAGTTGCCTTTAAAAACAAAATTTTATATCTTTGATTAATTCGTGCAACACAATGAAGCTTGGAAAACGTCAACTAGTTTTATGAAACGTCATTGAGTACTGTCATAGCGCGTTTAGGTTTGTTCAGTTTTGAAATCATGTTTACGCCGCAACAGAAAGCATTTATGCTCGAAAGTTATTTTCGCAATGGAGTACTGGAAAATGGAGAATGGCAATACTCGATCGAAGCTTCTAAAAATGAATTCAGATTGAGGTTTCCAAATGGGTGTCCGGTCAATACCACTCCGCAATTACCACGCCGGTCAATACCACGCCGGTCAATTCCACTCCAACAAAAATCACTCCAAACAATAACCACTCCGAACAAAAACCACGCCAGCAAATACCACTCCGTAAAATATCACTCCTGTAAATTACCACTCGGGGTAAAAACCACGCCGTTATATTCGACATATAAAAGTTATATTTCAAGACGTGATCTCAGATTACATTAAATTCAGGTAAAATTTCAAGAAAAACATTACTTTTCTAGCCATTAAAGTGATAACCCCTGATAGCAAAATAATAATTTATTGATAATGAATAATATGGCACGTGTTGATATAAAAATTTAACATTCTCCTTCAAACTTAAATAATTTATAAGAAATATTGCACTATTTTAATTAATTAATCAAGAAGCTTATGAACTACTATCTTCAAATGGATAATAATGTATCTAATTTCTTGCATATGTTACGGCTAAATCGATAAATTGGTTATTATGCATAATAACCAAATTTATCAAATTAGCCATAACATATAAATCATTATTTTTAATTTTTCTTTATTTTGGTAGTACCATTGTATCTTTCTTATTACGTCTTAAAATACTATTTAGGTACATACATGGAATTATACAGGCGTGATAATTGTTGGAGTGGTTTTTACCCCGAGTGGCAATTTACAGGAGTGATATTTTACGGAGTGGTATTTGCTGGCGTGGTTTTTGTTCGGAGTGGTTATTGTTTGGAGTGATTTTTGTAGGAGTGGAATTGACCGGCGTGGTATTGACCGGCGTGGTAATTGCGGAGTGGTATTGACCTAGACCCTTCCAAATGTAGTGTTTAACCACAATCAGTTTAGGAAGCAGTTGAGCAGATCACTTGCAAATTTTCGGGAAACTGCTTCAACTGATAAACAACGGGGAGGTGGAAGACCTAGACTTCGCACGGAACATGTTGTCAATATGGTTAGAAACGCGATCGAAGAGCGACCTACATCTTCAGTTCGAAGGCTTTCCCAAGAACTAGACATTCGTACAACAACTTTGTACAATGTTTTAAAAAAGGATATTCACTCGCATCCATACAAATTACAAATGTACCAGGAGCTGTTAGGTCCAGATTATGTGAAAAGAGTTCAGTACTGCCAGTGGTTTAATGAAAATTTGAACAACAATGATGTACTCGATAAGACATTTTTTTCAGACGAGGCCTGGGTGCACTTGAATGGTTACATTAATGCACAAAATATGCGTATGTGGGGAACCGAAAACCCTCATTACTTTAGAGAAGCAACGATGCATCCTGTTAAAATAGGGTTGTGGTTAGCAGTAAGTCGTAGAAGAATAATAGGCCCAATATTTTTTGAAGAGACTATAAATGCTGAAAACTATCGGAACATAATGCTGGAACCGTTTATAAATCAACTCCACGATGACGAGTTGCAAACCGGATATTTTCAACAGGATTCTGCGCGTCCGCACGTTGCACATGTTACTTTAAATTATTTACGAGAATTTTTCGATGACCGTTTAATAAGTAAAGACCTTTACCCACCACGTTCTTGCGACCTTACGCCTTTGGATTATTTCGTGTTTCCGTACATTAAAAATAACGTGTTTAGAAACCCAGTACACACATTGGGGGATTTGAAAAACAGCATTCAACACCAGTGCGACCAAATAACACCAGATATGCTAATAAATGTATTTGAAAGCATGAAGCGAAGAGTTAATTTGTGTATTCAAGAAAATGGTCACCATTTCCAACAGTTATTGTAATCTCAGTTCAGTTTGGTTTACTTTTGACACATTGTTTGACAGTTAATAAAACTTGCTGTTGTAAATAATGATGTTTGCATTTTTGCTCAATTTTAATAGACATACGTTTCTGAAGTCAAAACCTACTGGGATGACGACTGTTTATGAACACCCTATACGAATTAATTTTAGCTATTAGCTGACAATGAAATATCCAGTTTAAACATTCATCTAGGTAGTATATGTAATTCCAAAAATTTGATACACTGTTCATTTTGAAATTAAATTATTATTCAGGACATTAAGGACATTACAACTTTTCTGTCGATTATGAAATCGGAGGAATGCCGTTTTTTCGAAATTTAGTTATAAAGAATTAAGAATTTCTATTAAACCAACTGTGTAGATTATACTACGAGTATAACACCTCATAACACTTATTTTGTTATCCGATTTGTCTTGCATAATCATCAGCATAAAATGTAAACAAGGCATCCTAAGCTATAGTGTCGAGCATATTAATATACAGCAAAAAAAGTGTAGGCCCTAATATGGAGCCGCGTGGGAAATTTTGAATTAACTTTTCGTAAAGTAGTATTATCTGCGATGCAAACGTATTGTCTACGATTACTTAAAAGTAATTGTATCCACTTTAAAGGAATATCAGTAATAACATAACCAGATAAAGTGTCATATCAAATATAATGATTAATACAATCGAAGGCCTTTGAAAGATCGCAGAATACTCCTTTTTCCAGGACGTCACAATATTGTCATAAAATTTGTGCATTGCCGTTTGAGTCGATCTGTGTGACCTAAAACCGTGTTGATTTTCGGATCGAATATTATTTTCTCTGAGAAAATTGGATAGTCTTTCAAGAAAGGCATATTCAAATATTTTAGAAAATACAAAATTTAAAGTCAAAGGTCTATTCCAGCATTTCTGAATCATTTTTCTTATAAATTGGTATTACTTTTCTAATTTTCAATTTATTAGGAAAATTTCCTGTACTCGTACGCCTGTACCTCTTTCTTATGTAAGCTGTTAACCGATATACCTTATAGAATTATACGAGTTACCAGTTAGTATAGGAAGTAATTATCATATAGCATTAAGTCAACCTTCAAAAAGGCACTGTATTAATGAAGTTGTCAATGCTTTGAACCAACCCGAGACTTTTGGGCGATTTATTCGATTTCCACAAACAAGAGATGAGTTCCAAAACATACGTCGTAGGTAAGTTTGTAACGTACCACCTGTAATTAACGCCTTCAGTATAAACTGTAAATAAGATTTCCTTACAGCAAGTCTAGTGCAGGTGCACGTTAAACGGAATTTTTTCGCTCATCCATAAACACCCGCCGGAGCGACGCCAGACCACTTAATCGGTTCCCCGGCCAAGGCCAGACCAAGATAGACGGCCGAGGAAACGTATATACGCGACGCGAGAACGAGAACAAGAAGAGAAAGCTCCGAACCACAGTCCGAGTCCAATACCTGAACCTGACCAGCGGCAAGCATTCGTAGCTAAACCAGATAACCGTAGTAAACCTAGTCCCAGTTCTGCTACGTCGGCCCGTAAGGGAAGACGTACAACCCCGTTCTTCCACGTTGGTCCGTAAGATAAGACGTACACACCACATCCTCCACGTCGGCCCGTAGGGGAAGACGTACACACTAGGTCCTCCAAGTCGGCCCGTAGGGGAAGACGTACACCCCGCTCCTTCACGTCGTCCCGTAGGGAAAGACGTACACACTAGGTCCCCCACGTCGGCCCGTAAGGGAAGACGTACACACCAGGTACTCCACATCGGCCCGTAAGGGAAGACATACACCCCCGTTCGTCTACGTTGGTCCGTAAGGAAAGACGTGCCCTCCGGTTGTTGCACGAACCCTCGCATTTTCTCGTCACCTCGACAACCCAAAAAATCGGCTTCCCAACGAGAACGGTTTTAGAAACCAGGCTTTAAAAAGCAGGGTAGGTGTACTACCTGTAACTGTACAGCCAAAATCAGCTAATATCCAGTAATTACCAGGACGAAAGTATCCCAACCATCTCTTTAGATTTTATACTCTTCGGTCATTTCCAGGTGTGATAGGGTGCCTTGACTGCACACATGTAGCGATTGTTTCCCCAAGTGGTAACATTGGTCTGGCTGCAAGGGAACACCTATACTTAAATAGAAAAGGCTATCATTCCATAAACGTGCAGTTGGTACAGTATAACTATGATGTAAAGTTATTTAATTTTCAGTTTATTACTCTTGCTTTTTAGATAACTATACTATTATGTGATGCTGATTTGAAAATATTACACGTTAATTCACGATTTCCTGGTAGCACGTATGACTCCCACATTTGGAATACCAGCAATGTACTTCCAGCATTGCAGCAATTTTACTTATTAGGTAAAAACTAATCATTTTCTGTACTAACGTGCTTAATAAAATCACGTTCGTTATACGTGATTCCGGTTATGCTTTGCTTCCATGGATGATGATCCCTATTGAAGGAGATATCCAACGAGGCACTCCAGAAGAGGCCTATAATATTGCTCATAAATCAACTCACTGCACAATCGAAAGATGTAATGTCGGCCTTAAAAGTAGATTTCGATGCCTGCTACGGCGCAGGGTTCTACATTATGACCCTAAAGTTGCTGTAAAAATTGTGAATTCTTGTGCAACATTGCACAACATGTGCATTGATAACAACGTCCCTCCACTTGAAGACACCGAGGGTGATTTTGGAATTTTTAACCATGAACTTTTGGAACCACGAAAAATAGCACCTGAAGCTGGGAGACGTGTATTGCCAGGACATGCAGGGGCCGAGCTCTCCGAAGGAGAGTAGCAAAGATAATTTATAGACAATAAATTTTACATTAGTTATATTTTAATTACATACAAAAAGATAGTAAATAATAGCTATACATTTATATTATTTACTTGGTAAAGTATTTTTCCAATACCAAAGCGATTCTTTCTTGTGCTGCAGCATTTCTTTCCGCAGCTTCTGTTCTGCGTCGTTTTAGTTCTAGTTCTTCTCTTTTTAATTGAATTTTTTGTTTGGTTAGTTCCACCAATTCTAAATTGCTTGAAACAGAAGAATCCAACCTATTCTTTTTTCCATTTTTAAATTTTGGCGTAGGAGTTGCTATATGTTCAACTTTCTTGGAAGTTGAAGGCGCATGTACTGGTTCCTTTGAGGTTGAAGGCGCATGTACTGTTGATGGGGTCTCTAAATTATTTTCACGAATTAAATCATTAATTGTTGATTTAGGACTATCCTGCC
This sequence comes from Melanotus villosus, assembly GCA_963082815.1. Taxonomy (NCBI): domain Eukaryota; kingdom Metazoa; phylum Arthropoda; class Insecta; order Coleoptera; family Elateridae; genus Melanotus; species Melanotus villosus. The sequence continues at coordinate 8,709,525 of OY720419.1, read as the reverse complement.
TGCCAAAATCTTCCAATTTCTAGAATAACAATTAACAAATAAAACAAAAATTGAAAAATTGTTTAAGTTAATTATTCTTACAATCTCAACATTTGTAGCTTTAATTTCGGTATTGCCTTCAACAATTATATTCTCTATGACAGACAAAACCTTTTCGTCCTCAACGGTTAAAATATCAGTTTGTTTAGGACCACCTCCAATCTGATTTCGATAACGGCAGATATTACCACTTTTAGATTTCGTTGTTCTTTTAACATCTTGCCAACACTGTAACCATTAATATATTACATTTATTTAGAATTAGTTTAAAGTTAATGCAAAACATTTTTTTATACAGGGTGTCCCATTACATAATGTCACTACTTTGTGTATGTAATTTTTAGACCAAACAGAGTTAAAAATTCTAATAAAGCAATATCCTAAAGTTAACCGTTTTCAAAATACAGATTGTTAAGGTATTTTATTTTATTATAAATACCTTCACTATAGAAATTGTTCAAAATGACTACGGCTGCTCTCGAGACAAATTCTGGCTCTTCTTAAGAGAGATCTAGTTGCCCTGCGTAACATAGCATTGTTATTTCGAATTAGTTTTGCTGCCTCAAAAATGCGTCTCCTAAGATCTTCAACAGTCTCTGATGATGCTTGGTATACCAAATTTTTCATATGACCCCACAAATAATAATCTAAACAAGTTAGATCGGGAGATCTTGGGAGTCAGCGGTGTTGTTCTCCTCTACCAATTATTATACGTCCTACAAACCGTTGATTCAGAAACTGTCTTATAACACGTAATAGAAAGTGCGCAGGGGGACCATCATGCTGGTACCACATGCCATGTCTGATCTTCAGAGGAACATTTTCTAACATATCTCCAAGATGATCTTCTAAAAAACTTAAATATCCGTCGGCGGTTAAATGGCCCTCAAAAACGAATCGGCTAATGAGCATGTTACCAATAATTCCACACCAGATATTCACTGAAAACCTATGTTGATAATTTGATTCTATGATTTAATGTGGATTATCCAAATCCCAACAGTGGTTGTTCTTTCTATTCATTATTCCATTCCTTGTAAATGTTGCCTCATCGGTGAATAAAATTTTATTAAGTAGGTACTTGTTGATTTTGAATGATCCAGCGGCAAAATTCCATATGACTAGCGAAATCTGTAGGTAAAAGGGCTTGAACAGGCTGAAGATGGTATGGCTAAAAACCATGGCGTTTTAATGTTCTCCAAACCCGCATTCGTGGTACATTAACTTATGCAGATACTCGACGAACAGAGGTGCTGGGATTATTATCAATTTCTCGCAGTCTGATCTCCTTATTCTCTAGTGCATGCTGCACTGGACACTGAGACGATGGTTTCGGAAAGGTTCCATCTTCACGTAGATAGTTATGCACTGTTTGGAAAACTCGTCGGTTTGGTATTCGCCGATTCGGAAATCTCACTGCATATTCTCGAGCAGCTCCTGCTGAAGTGCCATCACAAAAACCGTATATGTAATGGATATCGGCGTACTCTTGGGATATAAAAGTAAACATTATCAACAATATTGATAAGCTCAAACAAAGAAATCACCTTTTACGGTACTCTGCCGTTTGACAGCTAACTAAAAAATATCATTTCCATAGTAACGTATATAGTTTGTATCATACCAATAATTGATATCACTTATTGTTTTGGCTGCTTCAATATTTAACTAAAACAAGCCATAACTTCTTTAATAGCCGATTAAGAAAAAATGACCACTCTTTAGTTTCAACTTGTTTTCACCTCCCCTACACGTAGCCCACGTAGGTAAAGTAGTGACATTATGTCATTGGACATCCGTATATTTACGTGAATGTAAATTTAAAATCAAATATTATCTGCATTTAATTTAAAATGACTTGTATAGCTTTAATAATAATAACTAAGGAGAAATGGATGAAGGACAAGATAAATACTAACAAAAAGAGAGAAGAAATCGAATTAAAATTGAATATTACTGAATATTGATTAGAAAGGCAAGAAAGGAAAAAAAAGAAATACAATATTGTTATCACTGGAGCGCAGACAGATACCATCCACAGGAAATTACTTAGTGAGGAAGTTAAGAGCTTTTTAAACCAGAAATTGAGAGTGTAAGTTAATGTAAAAGATGCGTATAACGTATAAGGCAAATAATAAAAAATTGGTAGGTATGTTACAAAATTGGGAACAGAAACAGGACATATTTGCCAATCTACATAAGCCAAAACGTAGAAATACCTATATCTGTAAATAGCGGTTTAACTTACTTGGAAAGGAGCATTCAACGGCAAATAAGAGAAAGGGCGCGAGAGAAAGAGGAGAAGGGAAATGCAGTAAAAGTGGGCTATCAAGAGCTTACGATCAATGGCAAAAAGTATGCAAGGAGCGAAAAAGAAGAAAAACTTAAGGAAGTGGATATACCAAACGCCCTCGACCCTCCAAAAAAACTGATAAATGGAGATAAACAGTTTGCATTTACGAAGACGAACAAGACAATGATTAAGGCTTATGACAACTTAATACCGGATAATTTCACCAAATCAAGAAATAATACAAGGATAACAGACACCAAAATGTTCAAATTCGCAACATGGAGCATCAGAACGATGCTACAAGCAGGCAAACTAAACGAAATTAGACCACCACAGACACAAAAGAACACGACAATTTTACAGAGAAGTCAAGAATCAGAACACCAATACAAAAATGATACTGTGTGGTTGTAAGGATGAAAACGGGGTGCAGCTTTCCGAGAAAAGCGAAGTATTGAATAGATGGGCTGAGCACTTTAGGAAACTATTAAATTCGGAGGAGGAAGAAGACGAGGATGAAATAAGGGAGATACAGGAGCATCACAGAATGGGGAATGTCAAGTGTTGGAAGAAGTAATGGAGGTAGATAATTAAAAAATTAAGAAATAGTAAAGCGGCAGCCATAGACGGAATAGCATGTGAATTAATTAAACACGGAGGCACAGCTTTGCATAAACAACTACATCATCTTAGAAAAATCATACGGGAGGAAGAAAGAATACCCATATTCAAAAAAGGTGAACGAGGGGCATGTAATAAGGAATAACTATCGCGGTGTTTCTTTATTGAGTGTCCCATACAAAATCCTATCATGTATGTTGTATAATCGAATAGTTAAGTATGCCGAAAAGCTAATTGGAGACCACCAAAACGGATTCAGGCCCAATCTTCTACAGTCGCCTCTATATTCGTGTTGCGACAGATTTATGAAAAATGCTACGAGTGCAACATTGAACTCTACAACCTATTTATAGATTTTCGCCAGGCATTCAACAGCATCAAAAGAAGCAAAATTACTACCGAATGCATGAGAGAAATGGAAATACTCAGCAAGCTAATCAGATCTAAAAAACACAAAGGCAGTGGGGAGAGGTGCGAATACAGAATGAATATACAGAACCATTCGAATTTAATTCGGGGGTAAAGTAAGGTGACTGCCTATCATCCTTAATATGTAATCTATTAATAGAAAAAAACGGTCAGAAAAATTAACATTAGAGGATTCATAAAATCATAAAGTGTACAAATACATGTACAATATGCAGATGACCTAGTCTTAATCAGCACGAGCCATCAAGGTATGATAGATACTTTATAGCCGAAATAGGGCTGATAATAAACGGGAATAAAACTAAATACATGCCACTTTCAAAACGCGAATTAGAATCAATGCCCATACAGGTCGATAAGTATGAATTTGAGGAGGCGAAGGAATTTATATATCTTGGAGTTCAAATAAACTCAAAAAATCGTATGGATGTGGAAATAGCCAGAAGAATCCAAACGGAAAACAGGAGTTATTACATGCACAAGAAGCTAATGTACTCCAACGTTCTATCCAGAGCTACAAAAACTCAGAATTTACTCGTACATGACGATAATTCGATCAACTATAACATATGCATGCGAGACATGGACGTTAGCAATAGGCCAGCAAAATAAGTTAAAATGCATGGAGAGAAAAATATTGAGGAGGATTTATGGCTGGACTGAAGAGGTGGACGCAACACGAAGAAGAAGAATGAACTACGAGTTTAAGAATCTGATTAAAGGTGTCAATATAGTGTGGTTTATTAAATCGCAAAGACTCCGATGACTAGCCCACCTGACGCGAATGAAAACTGGTCAAATCGTCAAGGATATAATGGAGTGGAACCCAGGATATGGCATGACAAGGGGCAGACCACGCGATAGATGGTGGGACGCCGTGCAACAGGATCTGAAGGATATTAAAATCACAAATTGGAGGAATAAGACAGAGAATAGGAAGCAGTGGAATAGAATTGTGGAAGAGACTAAGACCCATAAAGGATTGTAACGCCGAAGAAGTAAGTAAGTAAGCTATGATAAAATAATAAATTATTGTAGAATTACAACAAAAATTGATCATAATTACCTTTTTCCATTGCTGCCATTCCTTAACAGCACCCGGTATCGAATTTAGCAATTCACTTACTTTCATCCACAACCTTTTTGCATCTTTATATGTAAAAGCTGCAGAAAATCGATAGCTTACTAGTTGTGGATGCTTCTGCATATATTCCACCAGAGTCCTTCTTTGCTGTTTGGACATGTAGTCGCTTCTTTTTTTCTTCATTTTACACTCGTTTGCACGATTCACGTGTTTCGGAACACTATTCAAACTTACAACCACGATACCTTGCTTACAACTTACAACTGAATACCGCTGTAACTGAGTAGTATGCCGTGAAAGCAGCCCTGATTGGTCAAGAACGGCCTTCTACGGACGGAGCACCTAACCCTCGATCTCGACTAACGGAATTTCTACTTGCAAGCCTCTTATATTATCACCCGAGATTCGGAAATACCAGTGAAATTTGAGAGTGAGAAATATTGCCCCTACGTAAAAATATCACCGGTTCGAGAATAACTCAGCTGTCATCACATTTACTTAAGTAGGTACCCCTTGTAGAGAAGCTTGTAAATAAACAATTTCACAATGAAAACAATCTTTCTCCAAGGTCCCTAAGTAAGATAAGGACAACCGATTCTTTGTCGCTATCGGTGCTGCCATCTGCAGTTAAGTTAGGATAACAAACTTGTACCTGCTATTATAAGGGAACTGTGCAGCCCCTGGGCACACACTTTTAGTGTAGGGTTCTGTGCTGGGCACCTTGTGATATGGTTTACAATGTGGTAGTTAAAAGCAATGACGTTTATACGTCATTGGTCACAAAAAACGTTGAGCAGCGTTGCCAGAAGCAGAGAAATTTCCCCCAAACCGGGGAAATTCTTATAAGAAAGGGAAAAGGGGGAAATTTTCTATACAAACGCTAAAAATCTGGAAAATTTCCGCTACTCGTAATATTGCGCTTTAAAAACGCATGCGTTCTGATTTTATACTCTAAAATCATCAAAACAATTATTCTTATGCTTTCATTTTTTAATTTTTTAACTTTTAATATTATATCTTTGCCGCGTTCAAATGCAGCTACTGAGTGCATATTTTCCGTTGTCAATGACGTAAAGTAAAAAGAAAGAAATTAAAAACAGGAAACAGCATTTGTAGGTATTATTCGAGCTAATATTGAGAAATTTGACTTGCATAATTGGCAAAATTTGTATTAATTTGTAGTAAAATTAATACTACCCTTAATATCGATTAATATGTTCCATTTCACGTTTTCAACCAAGGGAAGTTTTATTTCAAAAAGGAAAAATTTTGAGTTGTCCAGGGGAAATAATGTTGAGTTGACGTGGCAACACTGGATTTAAGTTAAGTTGGTATACCTGATGATGGTATGTCAAATGTCAATATTTTAGACGTTTAATTTGAAAGTTTCGTTAATGTGAATGTGATGTGAATTATTTTTAAAGAAGAAGTCCAAGTTTCGGAATTTAATTCGCAAGCCAAAGATATAAATTCTTCCTTATGGATTACTTTGAAAGTTACGAAGATTTAGAGGTAGGTTTATCATTTAATTAAGGTTATGTTTTGGTATTAACTAAACTAGGATGTAATAAAAGTTAAATAAATAAGATATTAACCATTAACAGGATGGACGAAACATTATTTGGTCAGCAATTTTTTCTTACGTACATTAATTTCATGAGCTTTCCTTCCTTCTCTCAAGTCATAATTAAAGTTTTGGGTAGATAAATGAAGCAAGTATTTTTAAAAATGTATTTGATCGTAAGACCCTCGTTAGTGGATTACCTGTTTTTAATTGCAGTGTAAAGTTTTGGAAAAATTTAGCTCTCTTTTCAAATACTTTAAATACTGGGAATTGTTTTACTGCTTAAATTCTTTCATTCTTAAAGTCCCATGCGAAACTAAAAATGTCGCAACAAGTACCATAAACAACATTCAAAGCATTGTTAAATCTACAACAAATAACAGTATTATTAGCTATCAGTAAAGCCAATACTTAACAAAAATCTTACGGAGATACTGTTGGGCTTTTTAATGTGTGTCATAATCACATACGTGGTCGCAGTGGATGACTGATCGTTCGATTTAGTTGGAACTCAAGATAAATGGTGAGCTTAATGATGATTAATTTTGCTGCCATGTTGGCTTAGTACATTTTAATTAGAACTCTGTATTAAGCAAAGCAAGCAAAAATGATTCCTCTAAGTTTGTAATTATAACGTTTGCACAGTTTTCGTAATGCTTTTACTGCGGCTCCTGCTGACACAACGCTTCAAAAATGACAACAAATGTTATCAATATTTAAACCCAATAAGAACACATTTATTTGATGCTGTTGTAGGTACATACTAACCAATGACACTATCGGCTTGATTTTATATTATAATAGGGAAAAGAAATTTCCAAAGTTAAACCCTTAAGTTGGGTTTTGAGCCATGTTATCCGCTATGAATAATGGTAAGAAGTGTCGGTTGCTATTATGGACCTTACAGACAATGTATCTTACAAATCTTAAGCAATCAAAAAGAAAAACTTTTATATGCATAGTTTCATTTCTGTCCTGTATACACCTACAAATGCTAAATACATGCTAAATTTAAATTTGTAAGTTGCATAATTGTTAAACTGCTACAATAGCATTTCCAATGTTTTTGCCTTCAAGCACGTCAAAATACGCCTGAATTACATTTTCAAACCCTTCAGTTACTGTTTCTTTGTAATTTAATTTCCCTTCGCGTATCCATTGTAGATTTTGTGTAATTCCTTGCGACCAACGATCAAACCATCGATTGATTAGCATGCCTTCCATTCTTGCAGTTTTTATTTTAATCGGAGTTTGTACTTCAAAGGCTAAAACAAACAATTTTAAGACTAACGGTTTAGTGTGTAGGCAGACGAATTGTACCTTTTGATTCTTCGTTACAATAATAGAGAGAGGTAACTCCACAGATGCACACCCTAGCACCTGTTTTCAAACAATATATCACCGTACTGCTTATTTCACCTCCTACCTATATTTGTAAAAATAATGGAAAGATGTTAGTTACGAATGCCTAAATCGTGACCTTTTGATTTCGGTGTAAAAGGTTTTTAATATGCTCGACTAGCTAGAGTCGTTGCTTTAATTCTGGCATCTAATCAAGCCGTGTAAAGCCTTTTCATCAAAATCGTTGTGACTTACATTATCAAAATAACAATCGATTCCATTGGGCGCATATTCTTGAAGCTTTTGTTTAAGATTCTGTTTTTTATAATTGATACAATAATCGAATCCTAATTTGCTGGTTAACCAATTAACTTTTTCATCGCAACCAGTTATACCGATTACTTTGCATCCTTTTAGTTTCGCTATTTGACCAACGTGGCTTCCAATGGCTCCACCGGCAGACGATATAACAACAGTATCGCCTTCTTTCGGTTTACATATTTCAATAAAACCAAAATATGCTGCATTTCTGTATGTATAAGAATGCTGTTTACAGTTTTGATATAACATAAAAGATTTAGTAAACATACCCCGGTACACCTAAAGGCCCCAAGGCTAGAGATATCGGTAAATCTCCAAGTTTGGGCAGCAAGTATGGTGATAGAGCTCCATCGTCGACCGCATCATTTCCAATGGTTAATGTTCTCCAACCAAATTCTCCTACTACGTATTTATCGACAGGAAAATTTTTGTTTTTGCTCTCGATAACTCTAAAACATTTTAACTTCGTTAGTGCTAAATAATGCTTTGAATTTATTCAACATACTTAGCCACTTGTATTCCCTTGATATGTTTAGCAGCCCCCCGATTATCGTCAAAGGTTTTTAGATTAGGATCGATTTTTATAAAAATTGCCTTGGTTAGATACTCTTAAAAATTAAAATATATTATTGGCAGTAGTTGCAAGTGTCAAATAATTCTAACCTCCTTCTTTTAAGTTTCGCAAAGTTTCTTCAACTAAGTTTATGTCGGTTTTTTTCGGCAAACCTTTAAAGTGACTTTTACACATATAAGCTTTGGCAACTCGTGTGTTTAAAGACATTATCGTTACTACTCTTAATGGTACTTAGACTTGATTAGCATAAAATGTTTACAACGTTATATCGTCGGTGGTTTATGTTTTGTTATCTGAGCAAAGATTATAGGATTTGTTTACTTTCAGATATGTCACTTTTTACTGTTGCATAAGCGTGTTGGTTGCATGATGGATGACATTAGTGAGGCCTTACTTTATTCTCTTATTATAATAAAACTTCTGTCGATTGTTGGTGATGCCCTCCTGGTTGCCTACTTATAGTCCAGTCAATAAAGCAGAAAAATCGCCAAAACTTCTAAACCCGCAAAAACAGAACCGATTTTGATGAATTTTTTTTTAAGTGTTTGTTATACTAAATTATTCAAAATCAGAAACATTTCAGCTGGCGCTATCAATTATTTACATTGTTTAAATAATTAAAAAAAAAAATTGGCAATTTTTTTTTCGATGAAATTTTAACAAAGTACCTACTTGTAAGTGACTAATTTTGAAAATTTAGTTTAAAAAATAATTTTTGAATTAAAAAGTTTCAAAATTTCCATTGAAAAATGTTAATTATTCAATCATTCGGATGCAAGAATTGAATTCCAAATTTGAAATTTTTGAAAAAACTTTGTATAATATGTGTATCTGCACTCTCTTGTTCTTTGCAAATGCAACAACAATTAACTGTAGAGTCTACAGTATCTTGTTGCTGTTCCTGTAACATATAAAAGAATGTTGGAAAATGTTTTTAACAAGTATGATTTTAAATATGAGGATCAAATTCAAAGGTAAATAGCTGTACGACAGGAAATATATTTCTAATAATTTAAAAAGATTTCATTACATCCAAAGAATAATTTAACACAAATTGTTTTTGCAAATAATCTTAACGACGAGCATGACGCGCGGAAAATTCAGTGAAAAAAGTACTGTAAAATTAAAAATATTACACTTAAAGGGCTAAAATTTTTAGAATCGTTAAATCAATACGTCCCAAATAAGCAAATAAAATTTGGTTAAGATTGAGTAATTATTTATTAAACGGGAAACATTTTTTAACTTATATGCAACGCAAGCGATTTTGCTGTAATGATCAAAATTACAAAAAAATTTGATTTTACAGCATATAAATGTATCATAATAACTGTAATAATCTAATATAAATGTAACATAATAATAAGAATAATAACTCGATTCTTCAAAATGCATAAACAAACTTAAAAGCAAATATAATCCAATTATTTTCAATACAAACCAAGAATAAATGACATATAATTACTTTTTCCATCGTATTTTTACTTATCTCTTTGCACTTTTTTCTAAATTTTTATCAATAATTAAGTTCTCTTCAACAATTTTCACTAATATTTTCAATATTTAGTGTTAAAAACTTATTTTAACAGATTAATAACCTCAAAACACACGCGTTCACTCTGAAAATCATGGTGAAACATCAGGAGTTTGACTTTGAATTCCTCTACCTGTGATACAAAAGGTCGATTTCTTGTGTGTGTTTAGATATTCTTTTAAAAGTATTGATTTTTTCAGTTGACAATATACATATGTCTATATATTTGTATATTATCTTCTTGCATCCGACTGATTGAATATTAACATTTTTAAATGGAAACTTTGAAACTTTTTTATTTAAAAATTATTTATTATACTAAATTTTCAAAATTAGTCACTTCTAGTTAAAATTCCATCGAAGAAAAAAAATTTTTAATATTTTTTTAAATTGTTTAAACAATATAAATACTTGATAGCGCCAGCTGAAATATTTCTGATTTTGAATAATTTAATATAACAAACAATTTAAAAAAAAATCATCAAAATCGGTTCTGTTTTAGTGGGTTTAGAAGTAAAAACCTTCATTGACTCGACTATTAAGGAAATTTCCGTTGAATCAATCAGTATCATCGGCAAATCACAAATATACAGTGAATCTTTTTTAGGTCGCATCATATCTAATGCATACAAGTTGGCCATTCCTATCACGTTAATTTTTCCTGAAAAATATCTAAAAGTATTTATCTACTCCTGCTAGGATAAGAACCTATTATATCATTCATTTGAGTTCGATAATGAAGTTTATTATCGCACTGAGTGGAGATAATGAATTCATTATCAAACTCAGTGGGATAAGACAATATTTATGACCAAAAGTTTTATTTTTTATGAAGAAAATACCTTCGTTGCAGTTTCTTCTATGTCTAACGGAATACTTTCACAAATATTTACCGGTTTTTCTTCACAAATCAAGGAAAAATTAAAAATACAAAATTATTGACGTACAAAATAAATTATGCAGACACGATGCTACTCTGATTTTAAATAAAATACCATGCTACTCTGATTTTAAATAAAAAAGATGGTCTGTCAAAATTATGTAATTTTTTCAAATTGAGAATTATCTCATTTTTTCAATTTTGAGCAGTCATAGATAAAATGTTGTATTATATACGTGTGATAAAGGCCATTAACATACTCATGTTCTTACTCTGACTCGGGTTGACGCCCTCGTCGGGCAACTCAACGCATTCGTATGTTAATGATGCCTTTATTCCACTGATGTAATAAATAACTATTATGTAAGCATAAATCGTAAGTTCGTATTAGAGCTACGGCGACTTTACGTTTAATTAACTTAATTTTATTATTATCTACAACATTATTAATAAGTAAAAGTATGTTATGTAGGTACCAAGATATCGTTATTTTAAGAAATAATTAATTTAGGCTGGCTTAAAACTGGATGATTATACAAGACAAGTAAAATAAAAATACAATTACATTTTACAGTCAAAAGATACTGCCTTTATTGTAGATTTATATTTTTGTAACGGGTTTGAATTTACAAGTAAAATGATGTGGGCATGTGGTCCGAATGGAAGAAAAGAGACTCCTGAAGATGAAGATGGAAGTGAAGAGAAGAAAAGAGAGAGAATCAGAAGAAAGTGGATGGACACCATTGAGAATATAGAAGAAGTAGAGGCTGGCGCTAAACAGAAAGGAATATCAAAAATAGATCGAGGGCCTGAAACCTTACGGTATAAGGGAACTACCAAAGAAGAAGAAAATGGAAGTTAAAGATACACATGCTGATCAATTGATACAAACGGTGAATACATCAGGTGAGCAAGCATTTACAAATTTAAAAATACTAATTTGGCTCTACATTAGAATCAATAAATAGTAATACATATGCTTGAGGGCTTATATTCTTTAATCATAGTAATTCTCCTGCAATAAGAAACAGATAGTATACTTATTAATATTTAGTAACAATCTAAGGCTAACAGTGAGTACTGTTATTAGGTTTACGTATAACGCATAAAAGTATACTTGCAGGTTAAATTGATACAAGAATAACAAAATAACAATATGTTTAAATTTATTGTAGATTTGATGTGCCATCTGCTATGGATATGGACAATAATAAGTTATCCGTAAGAATTAAGAATAAAGCCGCAACTGAAAAATGTGTACTCCCAGAAAGAAGAATTCTAGATATAGACTACTTTATAAACTAACTTGGTTCTGTGACAACTACAAGTAATGAGTGTAGGTTCCGGATATTCACATCTTGAACAACTTTGTACGTCCATTGTGGTGCCTACAATGTATGCAAGCACTCATGATTCTTATCATAAAACCATATGTAATGCTTGGAAAAGAACTGCTATCCGCGAAGTGGAAGAAGCAGCCACTGAAGAACTGGAGATGGGAGCATAAATGAACAAGATGTCCCATTAATTACGATTGTTTGTGTTGGTAGTTGGGCCAAACGCGGCTATGGAAAGAATTACAATTTTCTGTCAGGTGCTGCTGCAATAGGCTTTAAAATAAAGATTATATACCTTGGCGTAAAAAACAAATTTTGTACAACGTGTAAACAAACACCAAAGGAATATTCTTGTTATAAAAACTGATCAGGTTGTTCATCACGCATGGAAGCAGATATAATTGCTGAAGGATTCTCCAAAAGTGTGGCTATGCACTATTTACACCGGAAGACTCGAAAGGTTACAGGGTGTTGCATTTAAAAATATATATGTTTTTATTATAACGCAAAAGTGGTACACTTATTGGTGAAAATAATTTCGCGACGTAGACCTCTTCGAACCAATAACTTTATGTTCTAAACTTTTTTCTTCTATCTCTCACAGTAAGGGCGCTAGGAAAGCCCGACGCACTGTTTCAGGACCCTGTATATGTCTGCACCTTTCTGCTGTGCCGGCCACATGCGGACGCTTTGTCGAGTTAGAAATCGCATGCGCACTTATAACTAAAATCAGTACGACACAATAACCCTATCTCTTTTTGTAGGGTATGCTTGTGGGAAGGATAAGCTGCTAGCAATATAGTAGTTATTAGATATATGGCGCTGCCTAACACCCACATTATTGGTACTACTAAAACTCGTACCTATATATCCTATTTACTATTAAAACATATGTATTTAAATGCTTATAGACTGTAACAGAAATTTGTTTGAAAATATATATCTCACAAATTACAAATTTCTAAAAGTTATTAGACTATATTTATTTAACAATGTAAATGTAAAACACAAATTAATATTTTTAAAATATAATTTTCTGTGCCACTATTAAACCGAATAAATAAGGTAGGTTTTTTGGGGGGCAATTAGTAAGCTCAGTACAGTTTTTTATCTGTAAAAACGCCTTCTTCATTACCACTTGGCCCAAAAATTGATAAATTTCATAATTTTTACATTAGCGGAAGACGCATCTTAATTCAACAATAAATAAGACTCCAAAATTAAATGAACAATCAAAGATCATTGTATATTATGTGTCTCTTCAAAAGGAATATCTTAGATATAAACAAAGCACGTATATTTTAAACAAGCATATTATGCAATACATATAACTGACCAACAGATGGTTTAGCACCTTTATTTATGACACAAATCACAGTTTAAATCCGTCCCATCATATTGTACTAAACCTGGAAGCCTAGGCTTCATCCAGTAAACAAACTGCCGATTATTAAAATTCCTATTGTTGCCATTGTTTCCATTTGCTTGAGTGGTGCACCTTAAAAATAAATTCACGGTGTATATCTAACGATAACTATTCGGAAGATAATAATATTTTTTTTCAGAAATGCTATTTCATTATAGGTATACATTGCATATTTATTTACTGTCCTTCTACAATTATGGTAAAAATTAGACCTTTACAACCGCTTTGCCTATGTTGTTTCCCTGTAACATTTCGACAAAGGCAGTAAACATATTTTCAAAGCCTTGGGTAACAGTTTCTTTGTATTTTAATTTCCCTTCTTTGATCCACTGTAGATTGTAACTGATGCCTTCGTCCCATCGATTTGCCCATCTGCTAACCACAAAACCCTCAATTTTTAATTGTTTATTCACAACGTATCCTTGAATGGTAGTAGCTGAAAGTATATTGTTAACTTAACAAATAAAAAACATAAAGCTCAACAGATTAAAAAAACCTTTTGGAAGGTTCCCCTCATCGCAATTATATCCAACAATTGAACCGCACACAGAAATTCTTCCGAAAAGATTCATTTGACTTAGGACGATGCTGCTTATTTCACCGCCGACCTATAATTCTTTGGAAAATTTCAAACTTTAAAAAATTTACCTAAACTAACTTCCTGCTGAAACTTTACTTACATTATCAAAATAGCAATCGACTCCTTCAGGTGCATATTCTGTTAACTTTTTAGCAATGTCCTCATTTTTATAATTAATAAAATGATCAAATTTTAATTCGTTAATAAGCCATTCCCCCTTGTCATCAGAGCCAGCTATTCCGATAACCTTGCATCCTTTAAATTTTGCAATTTGTCCAACGTGATTACCAACAGCACCCGCTGCCCCTGAAATTACTACCGTTTCTCCGGCTTGAGGCTGACAAAGCTCCAAAAAACCGAAATAAGCCGTGTTACTGTAATTGGTGGTTTTACATTCGAATTCGTACATTTAGTATTTTTTGTACATTTTACCCTATCCTGCCTAGTGCCCCTATACCCAAGGATAACGGAAGATCTCCTATTTCTGGCAGCAACCATACTCCAGGAAAAGCAGTTACGTTTGTCATACCATTTGATACGGTATGGGTCCTCCATCCGAATGCTCCGACCACATACTTTCCAGCGGGATATTTTTCTGATTTACTTTCTGTTATCCTAGAACGGTTTGATTCCGTAATAAAAGGACTTCCGAATATACTTTAAAGAAAAACAAGAACTTACTTAGCTACTTGATATCCAATAAAAGTGGCACCTAATTCTAAACGCGGTTCGTAAGCACGCATAAACGGATCGACACTGAGGTACACTGCCTCGGCCAAAAATTCTAAAAGGTTAAATTTTTCTAATCTTGATTTTCACAAGTAAGCCAATTTATTTATTTACCTCCGTTTTTCAATTCTGGCAATTCCTCTTCCACAATTATTAAGTCGCCCTTTTTAGGGAAGCCCGAAAAATGTTTATGGAGAATGTACTTCTTGGCTTTCACCATACCTTCTACTTTTTTTTTATATCGAAAATAAGAATCTTCCAACTGCTAATACGCTAGACAGCATTTAAACTGCAGCTAATGTTTTTTTTATCTTATCGCTTACATCATCTCAATATACATACAAACAAGTTTTACAAAAACATGCAATCTCACCTGTTGTTTACATGCTTTTAACGTGTGTAATCGTTGTTTATGCTGAGTCATTCCCTTGAATTCTTGAATTTCGTTTCTACGTAACAATTATTGATTAACTGTGTTATTATAAATAATTTGAGTTTGCACTGACCAATAAGAAAAATAATTTGAATTGCGTTAATTCCACCCAAAATTTGTTTACCGAAAAAAGGCAACATTTTTCCAAATTTTAGGAATTAAAAATATAACATAGATTTAGCATTATCAAGGTGTTGGAAAATTTAACGCAAACATTAAAAAGAAGATGCTTTTAAATACTACAAAGTTGTAATTTTAACGTGTTACGTGTAAAATAAATAACAAACTACTAAAATTAAAAAACCGCACCGCGGCGAGTATGTTTAATTAATTTATCTAATTCCGTTTTGAAAAGTTGAATTTTACCTAACCTTTTGACGTTATGAAACGTCACTTTTTACCTAATCGAGTGTTGTAATAGATTTTTACATCATCCTATAACGTTATCATGGTAATAACTCCTTAGCAACGAGTTATGTTATGATACATTTAACAGCACTAGTGCTGTAAAGCTTATAACGTGCTGTTATGGCTGTTTTACGTTACTATGTATGAATTGTCATTGAACTGTCACTGAAAATTATTTTTTATTTTTTGAAAAAAATTATTATAGGATGATGTAAACCGTGTTACGACACGCGTAACGTTATTTGCTGTTACATTACTCGAGATTTAAAAGAACTCGCTCCTTCGTCGCTCGTTCTTTCAAACTTTTCTCTCGTAATGTAAAATGCTTCATAACGTTACTAGTATCGTAATAGTTATTTACGATATGAGTATCGTAACAACTCGTATTACGATACGAGATGGAAAGTTTGTCAAACGAGACCGCAGGTCGGGTTTGACAAATCCATTGAGGATCGTAATACGAGGTTACGATATGAATATCGTACAAAGCTTTATCTACTTTCATAAAATTAGCAAAAAAATTAAATATTTATCAATAATTGCCTGATGCAAAAGTTGACTGTTCCAATTTTCATTGAAATCTAATACGTTAAGGCTTGATTTTTTGTTTATTTGGTGTTGGTTGCTGTCAGTTTGAATGAAAATTGGAACAGTCAACTTTTGCATAAGGTAATTAATTATTGGCAAATATTTCATATTTTTTGATAATTTCATGCAAGTAGATAAAGCTTTGTACTATATTCATATCGTAAAAATCGTAAAAAGTGCATAATAAATGTTTATAACAAATAAAATAACTATGAATTCTCTTGTCAATCTGTCATTTTTATGTCAAAAGTTATTACGATACTAGTGCGGTAATATAGTTCATTACAACACGATTTTTCGTTTCGAAATATTGATATTACGAAATGAAAGTAGATAAAAATCTTTACGTAACTGAGTTACGTAAAGAATATTACACAACCCAATTTTAAACCAAATGCCGCGCAGATGCCTACTATAATAATAAATAAAATAATTTATTGCTTGTCAGATATTGACAATGAATTATTATTTAGAACGAAATTACGAAATTAGATAAAATTTTGTACGTAATACGTTATGAAAAGCGATATTGTTTGACTCACGTAATTTGCAAAACTCGCTAACGCTCGTTTTGGCAAACTTACGACTCGTCAAACAATATCGCTCTTTTCATAACTGATTACGTAAATAACTATTATTTATTTCTAAAACAAACAAAACGAGAATTCCCAATTACATTGTTTGTTGTTCTCACCTGTATTTTATAAAGTAAAGTAGGTAGTAACTCGGACAGCTCGATGGCGTCGATGCTCGCAACCCTCCAAAATTTCAAACATATGTAAAGTGGCTCTTACCCAACCAATAATTTTTTTAACGGAATAATGTAAATTCCATATTTAGAAAAATATCACCTCCGCAGGGATTCGAACCACTGACTTTCGGCTATACGCGCCACTGCTCTACCATTGAGCTACAGAGGCAGATCTCTGAAGATGTGATATTCGTCTAAATATAGTAATTGGAAACTGTGAAATCTAGTGTGCATTAGAAATCGTATCCAATAATATTGCGCAGTGTTATTGCACATTGTTTTTAAGTGTGCAATAATATTATCCTTAACTGCTGTATATATTTTCGCAATATTTAGTTAATGGCAAGCCATGTACGTGTTTCCGTTAATTGGCAAACCAAAATGTTAACCAATACAGAAAAGGCTTGTATAGCTATTGTCCTCTCGTTAGAAGAAACAAAAGAACAGAAGAAAGTCGATGGATGAAGGAATGGTTCAAAAAGCCTTCTCAAAGATCTTCCATACACTACAACACCAACATTGCAACTGAATGTTGCACAATATAGCCAATACACTACACCATAAATCCACACCAGCTGGGAATCAAGACTTATTACAGCTCCAGAGTGGGGAAGGGCCTTTTATGATGTGATGCAAAGGTTGCAAGCAACTAGGGCATCTGTCCACATATAAACCCACATATTGGCTGACAGACGTGCAAAGATACCAGACTGTCTAGATTTCTTTGCTACCAAAGGATTTTCACCTGGATATCTGGATATGAATTACAAAACGGACTGGGAGCAGTGCTGGACAAAAGAATTAACCTAAAAATCTCTCTTAAAGAATTAGAACAATTAGAAATTCACCACACTAACGCAAGAAACCGCTTGGAAAGTAACCCCCACGCCAAACCAAAGTAGAAAGAAACAAAACTGCCCTGCTATTAGAGAAATAATCCTGGAAAAACGTCAACGTAGAAAAATCTGGCAAAGGTCAAGACATCCGCGGGATAAGTTAAACTACAATCGCGCAGCAAGACAGCTTAAATAATTACTCGCAGAACTAAAAAATAACTCCTTTCGAGAATATTTGGGAAACTTGTCTTCAACGGCGAATACCGACACTCAAAAAAATAATAAAACTGTCACAAACCCATATTCCACCAATAAGAAAATCTAATGAACAGTAGAACAAGACAGATAATGAAAAAGCTCAAGTTTTCTCTGGGCACTTTGAAAATGTAGTCATTTCCATCAACCAATGAAGACAAAGATGATGAAATATACTCATTTCTCGGAGAACCTGAAAGGCATGATGAGACAATATGACCAATAACACCAAGGGAAATCAACCATATTATCAAGAATAATCTTGATCCTAAGAAGGCTCCTGGATGTGACCAAATCACAGGTCAGATAATAAAACAACTTCCAGAAAGGGATTGGTCATGATGACACAGTTATTGACTGCAGCTATAACACTTAAGTGTGTTCCTGTCCAATGAAAGGTTGCAGAAATTATACTTATTTCGAAACCAGGCAAACCACCAAATGATTCTACATCCTACAGACCGACCAGTCTTTTGCCCATCATATCAAAAATCTTTGAAACATGTCACAATCGAACAAATACATCTAGTAGTCGATGCAGTCAACAAAACATTCAAAGAAAAGAAATATCGTTCTGCTGTTTTCATTGACATTAGCCAGACCTTTGTTAAGATCTGGCACGTAGGATTACTCTATCGTATAAGCTCAAAAAGAATTTCTTCTTTCTGTGCCTTATCCTTTCTAAGGACGTTGGCAAGGGGTCAAAGCAACATTTTTAAACGACTTGGCGCCGTGAACTTAGTTATATCCCCCTTATAGGTACTACAGAAATGTGTTCTCTGCCGTGGTTTCGCGTTGCCTTTTGCAGAGTTTGTGACCATGTATCAAGTGTATAGTGTATGTGTCTTGTCTGAAGTTGACCACTCGCTCAAGTACCGACCTCAAACAGTGGGGAATTCTTTATAAAAACCTTGCCACTGCTTGAGATTCGAACCCAAGACCTCTAGCTAGAAGCCCAGCGCTTTTACCACTGCGCCAACGAGTATAATAAAAAAGAATTTACGAAAAACAATTTAGCAAATTCTCAAATCCTAAATAAGCGACAGATATTTAGAGTAAGATATTAAGCGGAAGTAACAACACTATACTCAATAAAATCAGGTGTCCCACAAGGCAGTGTTTTGGGACCTGTTTTGTATTTACCTATATTATTTACAGCAGACTTGCCCACGGCTACGGACGAAGATATAATAACATCAACCATAACAACAATAGCATTTACCGAACCATATAGCCGTGACGGGCTACGACAAGTCAATCAAAACCCTTGAAACGAAGCTAAACATCACCTTGATACGGGAAAACCGAGGCCGTTATCCTGGAAGGCGCAAACTGCGTGTAAGGCTCACGGACTCTATAAAATACCTAAGGGCGGAGTTTAATAGAAACTCAACCATAACCATAACTATGGCTGCTCGGAAGGCAGAGCTAACGGCAGCGGCACTTTCGCGGGTAATGAACGACTCATATGGACCAAAATTTGCGAGACGCAAAATTCTGGCATCAATAACGACGTGACTAATTTTATACGCCGTCCCAATATGGAATAATGTACTACGAAAGAAGAATTATGTCAAAATTCTGGAGAAATTTATTAGATAAATACTAATTGAAGTATGCTCAGCCTACCGAACTTCTTCGACGGAGGCCGGGAGGCCCTACACGTCGTATCAGGAATCCCCCCAATTGAGTTGATGGCAGAGGAGAAGTGTAGGAGATACACTTCAAACGAAATCAACGCGTCGAGGGCTACATGACAGAACATCATTAGACAGTGGTAAGATACGGCACACGGAGACGTCGGCGTGGACGAAACTTCTCATCCCCATCATAGAACGCGCGGGGAACTAGATTACTACCTCTCGCAGGTGTTAACGGGTCCTGGTAACTTCGGCAGCTACCTAAAGAGAATAAATAAAAGGGACAATGATACCTGCTATTACTGTGGGCTCGCGGATACACCAGTCCACACTTTATTTGAATGTAATCACTTTGTTCAGCACAAATTGAACTTGGGGATGTAATGGGAGAGCCCCCCACACAAGGTAATTTAAATCAACCTACCAGATGGGCTGAAATTCACAGAATAATCAAAGAAATAATGCGCATCAAAGAGAAAGATGAAAAGGAGATGCAGCGGCAACGTCGACTATAAGTAATAGAGACAGCAACATAATATTGTGGCGTAGCCCTTTTTGGGGGTTGTTAAGTAGTAAATAATTATCTAGAAGATAAGGTTATTCACTTGTTTGGTAGAGACGAAGGTGCTACGTCACGTTTGAGTTTGTTAGCTTGGCAGTTACGAGAGGGTAGAAATAACTAAATCAGAATTCAACTAACATAACACATTTATTTTAAACATTTAGTGAGATTGATACAAGTCTTTCCTTTACAAATAAGTATTTAAGAAGTAAAGTTTAATGTTTAGCTTGGAGTATCTAAGTCCGCATCAGGATTTAAATCTCTTTATAAAATATTCTAAGTTCGAATGACTTCTATAAAAATATTCTAAGTTCAAATGACTTCTACAAAAATATTCTAAGTTTGAATTTCAACTAATTTCAAAGTTAAATTATTTTAACACTTTTGCACAAGTACAGAAATAGAAAATACTTTTCCAAGTCCAAAAATAATGAATAATTTTCACCAACAAATACAAGTACAAGTCCCAACTAAGGGTAAATTAAATACAATTCAAACACTTACATGAAAACTAGAAATCGCAACATCTAGAGGCTGGTTGATACGTACACGGCAGTGATGCAAACAAAACATGCCCTTTTGATATTTCGACGTTCTATTTATATGGACTCTTGGTCCAGCCTCCAGCTTTTACGATTTGTTTTATTACCTATACGTGCTTATCTACATTTTGTATAAACTATTAAACATCTGTTTTATTACTTATACGTGCTTATTTTATTCTTGAAAAAACTATTAAAATGAATCTACTCGAGCACGTGGATAGCAAGGGTTCGTTGGAGGTCACATCTTCAATTGTTCGCGTACCTTGGCGTCCTTTCGTTTACAGTTAGCCAATTAATTATTTTGATATTTCTGTATTTATTACAATATGTTTGTAAACCTTTATTATCATAATAAAATAAATAAAATAAAATAAAAAAGTGAAGGTATCTAAATAAATAAAGCGGTTGTCATCCCTGAAGTACTGCCTTGCGGTCCCGGGGATGGCAACAGATTCAGTATGGTCACTTGATCAGGCAAGACCCATTGTCAAAAAAAAGTTTATGCAAATGGGAAAGTTACAGAAAGGCTTTGAAATAATATAGCTGTTCGAGAAAAACACAAGGTTTCTATTTCATTTGTACTTTCCTGTTACAATGTTGCAGTAGAACTAAATAATAAGTAAAATAAAGAAATGGCAAGTGTTGCGTTCTGGATATAGGAAACCCAGGAAAGATTATCTACTTGGACCTTCGGGAAGTGCTAATGTGAAGAAAAAGAAGTGGCTACATTTTGATTCGTTTTTGGACCCATATTTCCAAGGTCGTACAATAATAACCAATGTTCCAGAAGAATGTTTGGGCGTTATGAATTCTTCAATTTCTTCACCCCTTGACAGTGCAGTCGGTGTCAGAACCGAACATACATGTTGGACGTAGAAGGAATACTATACTTAATGGGTAATGAAGCAAATACAGCAGAAAGAATGAACGAAACGCAAAGACAAGAGTTGGTAATGCTAGAGAAATGGTAGATGTGCAAGTGGCTGAATACGTTAGTAAAAGAGAAACATACAAAATGTTTAAGCCTTCTAGATGAAGCAGAAGCTCTGTTTTAAAATATTATTACACAAATTAAATAATAAATTGAAAGCTGTTATATGTATACTAATTTTTATTGTATTATTTCCCTATGTTTGACCTATAAGTTGTAAGACTGTATAATTTCTAACAAACCAGTCAGTGAATCTAACTATATCTGACATTTCTTGCTCTAATCGTAAATTTATTTACACTTGTATTTGGCGTATGGTGTATTGAAGATATGGGACACAGCCGTACCATTTTCTTCAACCGGGGAATTCTCTGGCAAATCAAGTTTTTAAATACATAAATATATAAATATTAGAAACTATTAGGAAGATTATCCTCCCAAGAAAATTAGATACAGAAAGTTTCAAATTGTAGAAAAATGATACCACCGCGGGGAATCGATCCACCGACATAAGATTAAACGCACCAATGCTCTCACCATTGAGCTACGGAGGCAGGTCCTCGAGAAAGCGTCAAACTTCTACACATGAAACTAAATTGAAATCTATTCTAAAAGTTGCATATAAAGTCAAAGAGCCGCTAAATTCGAAGCGCATTCACAATGACATTCTTGATGGGGATTTTTCCATCTAAAAGGAAGTCTGTGCTGTCGTAATTAGTCATTGTGAATGCGCTTCGAATTTAGCGGCTCTTTGACTTTATATGTGACTTTTAGAATAGATTTCAATTTACAGTTTCATGTGTAGAACTTTGACGCTTTCTCGGGGACCTGCCTCCGTAGCTCAATGGTGAGAGCATTGGTGCGTTTAACCTTATGTCGGTGGTTCGATTCCCCGCGGTGGTATCATTTTTCTACAATTTTAAACTTTCTGTATCAAGTTTTTGTTGTTTGGGTGATTTTACAAATTCACTATTATCAAATATACCCCCATCAATGTTTTTGCCCAATGATCCCATATCAACAATTAGAAATTTATACCTGGAGTTCACAACACTTAATAACATAATGTTGATAAAGCAACTGATTGCTTATAGTTGATCATGCACGCTCGCGGACGATCTGTTCTGTCTGAGTTCTGCGTTGTACGTCTTTATTAAGAAACAATAACACTTATTTTTTTGGCAGAATATGTATTTATGGTGTTTTTAATATTTATTACATAATTTTTAGCGCATAAAAGTGAAATAGAGCAGTATGTTGTAAAGGTATGTCCTCATGTGGTATGCATATCTGAGGCTAGGGTTACTCCGGCTATTTTAGATAGTGAAGTTTGTATCGATAGCTATGAGACGATAATTTGTTATTCTAATAGTAGATTTACAGGTGGGACTATAATTTTTGTGCATAGTAAACTGAAATATAAAGTACATTGTAATTTATCACTCGACAACAATTATTGGGTATCGATAGTTACAATTGGTAACTCAAAAATTGGTGTAATTTATCGTTCTCCAAGCAGTAAAATACGGACTTTTTTAAGTTTTTTTGAAAATTTACTGAGTGAATTGATTGATTTTGATAACAGAGTCATTCTAACAGGGGACTATAATATTGATCAACTAAGTAATGGCTATTATTCTAAACAGTTAAAATTATTACTTACAGCTAATGGAATGAAACAATTAGTTAATGAACCCACTAGAATTACATCTATATCGAAAACATTAGTAGACTTAGTAATCTGCAACGATTCCTATTTAGATGTTAAAGTCGTACGTACTCCAAAAATAACCGATCATGACATTATTTTAATCAAACCTACAATATTAAGTGATAGAACTGTAGTGAATAATAATATTTGTAAAAAACGACTACTTAATCCGGGAAATCTGAAACTAATGGGTGATCAATTAATTGAGAAGCGGTGGCTGTATGAGCATGACAACGTCAATCTTTTATGTAACAATTTTAGCAGCAACATTATAGAAGTATTAAATAAATTTGCACCATTAAAAATCTTGACTGTTAAGCGTTTAACAAATTTAGTGGGAAAATTCGAGATATTCAACGCGATAGGGATAAAGCTTATAAGCAATTTAAAAACACCAATGGGCATACATTTTGGTTAACATACAAAAAAAAGAGAAACGAGTTAGTATGTGCTGTTCGTAAAGAAAAAGAAAATTACCTTAACAAAAAAATTGATGGTCAAAAAAATAACTCTCGTAAAATGTGGGAAACACTAAAAACAGTTATTGGGAAACCCAAAAATGCTTTATGTAACAGCACTGATTTTGAAGATTTTTATATTGGTAGCTGTTCAATCTCAGATGGACTAAATCAGTATTTTATCGAGAGCTTATTACTAATAGTAAAAGGTGGAAACAATATTTTAAGAAATATAAATATCAGCTTACCTTACCAGTTAGTAGGCAAAAATGGGTTACAAAATTTTAATAAAATTGACATAGGCGAATTGAAAAAATTAGTTAGTGCCGAAAAAAATAAGAATAGTCCAGATGAAATAGCATCACGTTTAATAAAAGAACTCTTTGATATTGTGGGATACCCATTATTACACCTAATTAATTGTTCTGTAGAAACCGGTGTATTTCCGGAAAATTGGAAAATTAATACCGTCGTCCCAATACCAAAAGTAGGCAATACTAAAAAGATTAGCGAGATGCGACCGATAAATTTATTACCTTTTAGCGAAAAATTACTAGAACGTGTAATTTACCAACAATTAAAAAACTATTTCGAAAGTAATGACATATTGTATGAACTGCAATCGGGGTTTCGTAGTCGGCATTCTTGCGAAACACTTATTCAGTATGTAATTACCACGTGGAAAAATGATCTTGATTCTGACAAAGTAATTTTGGCTACATTTATTGACTTAAAACGAGCATTTGAGACGGTGGATAGACGCATTCTCATTGAAAAACTTAGAAGGTATGGGGTTAATGCCACCGCACTCGCTTGGTTAACTTCTTATTTAACGAACAGGCGACAAGTTGTTAAATTTAATAATGATACTTCGAATGAACTATTAATAAACTCCGGAGTGCCTCAGGGCAGTGTGTTGGGTCCGCTTCTGTTCCTCATTTATATAAATGATATACACCTCTCGATAAAAAAATGCAAAATCGTTCTATTCGCAGATGACGCATTAATTTATATAGCCAGCGACAAACTTGTGGATTGCTTCGATCATATGAATTTTGATTTGCATAATATAGCTGTTTGGTTACAGAATAATAGTCTAAAATTGAATGTTAAAAAAACTAAATGTATGTTCATTGCATCAAAAGTAAAGAAAGCAAAACTTAAAGATGAACTTAAGTGTATGCATGTGCTGGTTGAAGGTGTAAAAATCGATTTCGTCAGTGAAATTAAATATCTTGGAGTTTATATTGACGACACACTAAATTTTAGTAAACATTTTGATTTTATTTGTAAAAAAGTTAGTAAGAAAATTGGATTTCTTGGTCGTGTTGCCGGCAGCCTATCGTTTTGGTCTAGAATTATTGTTTACAATACAATTATAGCTCCACACTTTCAATATTGCTCCACGTTTTTTTTGTGCCTACATGAATACCAAATAAAAAAATTTCAATTGCTACAGAATCGCGCTATGCGAATTATTATTCGTTGTAACAAACTTACTCCAATAAATGAAATGTTGAAAGCCCTAAATTGGTTAAGCATTAAACAACACGTTATTTTTAATGTTATGATTCTTATTTTTAAGATGAGTAATAATTTTGCTCCAAATTATCTCTCGGACTTTCTACAACGAAATAATGAAATTCATGCACACAATACTCGGAACAATAATGCTTTTCGGATTGCCTCACTATGTAAAACTATTACCCAAAAAACTTTGTTATATGAGGGTTTGAGACTCTATAATGAACTGCCGATTCACGTTGTAAGTGCTCAGACAGTAGTTGCTTTTAAAAGAAGTTACTTAAAATATTGCGCAAAGTAAGGGCATTTGGAGCTAGGTCCGTGCTTTTGCTTTTGGAGTACGTAGGCGTTCTCCTTTTTGCGTTAAGTGATACTATGTGTTCCTTTTATTTTATATTAATTTACATTTATATTTATACTTATGTGTATTTAGTATTGTACCATGTTCTGTGTAAACTAATAGCATCAAAGCTAAATAAAGATACTACTACTACTTTAAATAAAAGTTCATATTTTTACAATTGCCTTGCCGATATTGCCTCCTTGTAACATATCAGTAAAAGCGTTAAACATATTTTCAAAACCTTCAGTTACTGTTTCTTTATATTTTAATTTTCCCTCTTTAATCAATTTTAAATTATAATTTATACCCTCATGCCATCGGTCTTCCCATCTGTGTACTATAAATCCTTCCAGTTTTAATTGCTTCTTTACTATGTATCCTTGCGCAAGGCTTGCTGAAAATCAGTTGTATTTTATTTATTTATTTATCGTTAAGTAAAATTCCTTTGTTGCAATACTGTTTGTTATAGTTGTATCCAAGGATTGTTTTTTATTGTTGGAGTAAAATTAAAAATTCTATTTACCTTGTGGCAAGCACGTTGGATCGGAGTTGTAGCCCACAATAGCGCCACTTACAGAAACTCTTCCGAAAGCATTCATTTGGCTGAGAATAATGGTGCTAATTTCACCGCCGACCTAAAACAATATAAAATAAAATAAGCATCTCAGAAATGGTAGAGCATTTAATCAATTTTGTTCCTGGATTGATCAATTTTTGATATTACGTACATTATCAAAGTAACAATCGACTCCTTCTGGTGCACACTCGGCGAGCCTTTCAGCGACATTTTCCTTCTTATAATTTATAAAATGGTCGAATCCCAATTTGTCTACAATCCATTTCCCTTTCTCATCGGACCCGGCTATGCCAATAACCTTGCAACCTTTTAGTTTGGCCAGTTGACCCACATGACTCCCCACAGCTCCTGCTGCCGTCGTAATAACCACAGTTTCTCCAGCTTCAGGCTGGCAAATCTCCAAAAATCCAAAATAGGCCGTATTTCTACAATTTTAAGTTATCAGTTTTGGCACTTTTGATCCCACTCAATGTTACTTTACCCTACTCTGCCCGCCATACCAATTCCTAACGAACGTGGCAAGTCTCCCATTTCTGGTAACAACCATACACCCGGATATGCCATCGTATTCGTTTTACCATCTGATATTGTGTTCGTTCGCCAACCAAATGCGCCAACCACATATTTTCCTACGGGATATTCTGTTGACTTGCTCTCGATTATCCTATTTATTTTATTTTTTAAATTAATGAATAAGAAACTGAGATTGGGGCTATTAATAGATATTAACTGAAACTTAAAGGTAGGGTACTAGCCAAAATAGAATGGCTGTTACTCGGGTATATTTTAAGTTGTAGAAACTATTTTTCACAGGTTGACTTATTTTGATATACCTAATTTTACATAATTTCGAAAAAAGAATTGGGCCTTTGGTTAAGAAAATAGATGTTTTTTAATTTCCTTTAGGTTAGTTACAAGTGCCGTTATCGTCAAAAGAAAATTAAGTTCAAACAACTAACCACGAAAAATTGCTCGAGAAACAAACTTATACAGAGTGGCCCACTGAAAACAGTAAACGCAAGTTTTGGCCACTTAACATTATCAATTTAAATGCTGACAAACTCATGCTTATTACAAACAACTTGTCAGATGAAGTGCTTTTGTTTGCTATGTTCAATTGTTTAAGCCTTCTAGATCAAAATTTAAATATATTTGTTTCTGGAATAATATAATGAAAAGAGAATCGAAAGGCCTTTAGAACGGTGTAATGTTTGACACCCCTTGCTATTTAAAATTGTTGGGGTGCAGTTCACCCTCATCTTAGGGTTGAAGTTGTGTAAATAATACTAATCAATTCAGATGTCCCCCTGGATACTAAAATTGACGTGTTCGAGCGTTTTTCGCAAAATTGATGTTAAGTGGCCAAAACTTACGTTTACTGTTTTCAGTGGGCCACCCTGTATAAAGTTTTGAAAGAACTTCGTTTTAGGGTTTTCTGTAGTATTAACCGGTTACTCTATTAATTTTATAGCTAATCCAATAAGTTTTACTTTAGAACTACATATAATTTACTGGAGCACTAGACACTAGACATGCCTTTTCCATTGTAGTCTTATAAATCAAATTTCCCGAACGGATTCTTGTATTTCTATCATATCATCATTTTCAGCGTTTGGTTACTCCAATACAGTTTACCAAAAGCCGCACAAGTAAGTTGAATTCGTCTATTCACTTCTGCTAATTGTGTTGCTTTATCAGTGTGAGTTTTTGTCCTAAGTACAATGTGATTTTTTAAAAACTCAATTGCAGCAGGCCGTATTCTGTCTTAATAACCTTAGAACTGTCTGTATTACGTCATAATACGGCCTGCTGCAATTGAGTTTTTAAAAAATCACATTGTATGTATAGTATGTATTCTGTTGTTAATTCTATACGTTTATCTTCGAGTTGTATATGTATGTCTGCCATCATTGTGTATTATCTTCGTTTGCAAGATATTCATATTTAAACCTGTTTTTTGGGTTGCTGTTCTTAGGTCTCTTATCATAACTTGCATTTCGTCCATACTGTTGGAAAGCTGTATGATATCAGCAAATCTTAAGTTTGTAAGGTGTTTATTGTATAATTAATACATTTTAGTTTTGCATTTTCATTAAATAGTATACAGGGTGTCCCGGGAGGAACCTGCAAAACTTTGGGAATCTGATCCTGAGGTCATTTTAAGAAAAAAAGTTCCTATAAATAAGGGTCCGAAAGTACTTCCTTTTCGAGGTACAGGGTGTCCAAGAAATAAGCTTTTTTTTAATATCTCGAAAACGATTTAAGATATTAAATTGAGCTTGGGTATGCACTATACTGGCATGAAGAGACTCTTTTACGATCCAACTAGTTTTGAAAATTCCAGCAGTGGCGTGCGTGACAGCAAAAAAATAAATAATTCTGACGAAAAAAATAGTACGCCACTGCTTTTTTTCAAAATATGTATTTGTTTCTTAATCGGACACTAATTCTAAAAAGAAAAGGCCTCTTGAGTTTTTCTGGTAGCACAAACCGTTTTCGAATAATAATCGAAGAACTTTTGTAAATAAAATAATTTGAACTATACCTTTTCAACTTCAAATTGAGACTAATCATTTTCAAATTGAGAATAAACACGTTCAAATTGAGACAAAAAAATTTGAAATCGATTAAACACATTCAAATTGAGAACTAACACAATCAAATTGAGAATAAACATATTCAAATTGAGAATAAACACATTCAAATTGAGACAAAACAAGCTATTGACTTCAGCTTGTTTTGTCTCAATTTGAATGTGTTTATTCTCAATTTGAATATGTTTAGGGAGGACGGGGCACCTTGGCCAGTTTTTCACAAAAAATAATTTAACGGCCATAAAGTTCAGTTTGAGAATTATATTTCGTGTCTAAACGAAAGCTTCAACTATTTTCTATTGCTTTTTCAAGGTGACAGTGTTATTTCCCTTTTCGTAATATTTTTTATTTCATATTTTTACAAAAGTGCAAAGTGTGTCCACCGTGCCCCTACCTGGGGTACGTTGGACACAACGTTGGGGTTCAATGGACATATTATGTTTATACAATACAAACAAGCAAATTAATAATAATTTTTATTATACATCAACTCAAAATACAGAACATAAAACTAAATTATTTCAGAAACTACTGCAGTAGGCTATATTACCCTATTGTATATTCCTGAAGATCAATATTGAAACGGTAAAGATTATTTGTTCTTGCTGTGCCACCAGCGTTGCTTGGAGAAGGGAGGTGAAGAATAATATTGTCAATATCTACTGTTGCCTCGTCTTTAGCGCTAGGAAACACAAAATGTTGGCCGTGTCGTTTTAAAAAGTTTACAGTAAATTCCAGTTGACCATTATGTACGGTTACCACCTGACCAACATAATATTTTAAAATCTTTTTAGTAGCAAATTTAACCAAAACGAAACTTTTTGCTGTAATGTCGGAAATTTCTGGAATAACCTCTTCTGGTTCCTCTTCATAAAGTTCAACCTCATCACTACTCTCTGTTAATGAAATACTTTCTCCAGTATCATCGGAATCACTTTCCTTGCTATGTTTTGACTTATTTTTTCTAGTTGTCGTTCTAAAAATATTGCTTTTGACTTTGTTTACTTTATTACGAGGTACGGTGTTTGTTTTCAATATTTTATCTTCCTCTAACTTCTTGAGAACTGGCGTGTCTGTTAAAATTTGGGTGGTCTTTCTTTTTCTTTGCCTGCGTATTTTACCATCATTAACTTCCGTTCCAGCTTTTGGATATGGGAGGACCATACATGGCGTAATATCCCCACTGCCCTTTGTAGGAGTAGTGAGCCCAGATATTTGTGGCGGTGTTTCGGGAAAATTAACACTTGCTCCAAATTGTCGATACATTTCGGTATTACTACTTGATGGCATAGCTTCGTTTGATGTAGATATCGCCATATCGGTTACCTCTGCTGCTAGAAATTCATGTTCCTCAAAAATGTATCTGTTAAAAGGAAATATTCCTGTGGAACGAAATCCTGATGTTAAATTTCGGCAACTGAATGCAAGTGGATAAGCTTTCCCAAATAATTCCGCTACATCATATGGAGTGATTCTTTTCCCTGGATGTTCGAGTAACCAGCTCCTACAAAATTTCAATTTTAAGATATCTTGATTTGGATTAGAACCTTAGTGAGGCTTACTTGCAAGCATCGTTATAATAATGCTTTAAAGGACCATAAACTGCCCTGTCTAAGGGCTGAAGACGGTGGCTGGTATGAGGAGGAAGGGTTAATAGTGAGACGCCATTTTCTTTAGCGAGTTTTATTGCCTGAATACTAACATGGGCTTCATGGTTGTCCATGATTAAGAGTACTGGAGAGTTGGTGGAAGCATTTGAAAATTTAATGAAATGTTGCAACCACTTCAAAAACAACTCAGTATTTATCCAACCTGACAAATTTGAAGCACCTACAGTACCTGGTGGAGCCCCTTTGATCATGTGCTCCTTAAAGTGTACGTAGGGAAATATCATGAATGGGGGAACTGCATTTCCAAGTGCATTAATTGCACCACAAATAGTTATTGTCTTTCCTTTTTCTGCAGATGTAATCTGTCCAACTTGTTTACTCCCTTTCTGGGCTATTACTTTAACAGGTCCTTGTGAAGTCGTTAACCCAGTTTCGTCCATGTTGTACACTGCATTAGGTCCAAAATGATATTTTTCATATATTTGTTCTAAGTTGTCAAAAAATGTATTGACTATCGGCTTATTAAAGTTCATAGCTCTAGCTATAGAAGTTGATTCTGGTGTTCGAATTGAAATATTCTGATTCCTTTTTAAAAATAATGCAAACCAATCTGCACCAGCTGATTGATTTCGTTCCCACGTTTCCGGTACTGGTTTATTCTTAGCTTTAGCAAATTCAAAGGCAAGCTGCCGACCTCTTTTTGGTGTTAATCCATGATTTAGCTGAGCGCATTTTATAAAATACTTGGACAGTAGAGATTCTTCATGTTCATCAAATATTTTACGGGTTACATAATGCGGAACCATCGCAGGAATATCATTAAGAGTAGCCGTGTCCCAGTTAATGTCGACATTTTTACATTTCTCAATGTATCGCCTAAGTGTAGTCCTGGGAACATTAAATGTTATTGCTGCTCGTTTTAGCGACAAACCCCCGTGCAAGGTACTTTTCACAGCCTCCATCATAATACTGGGATCCGTAGTACCAATTTTGGTTTTTCTTGCTCTGTTGCAAACCATTTTTGAAAATCTAAATTAAATAATTAAATACTTAACAAGCACTTTCCAGTTGGGGTACAGTGGACACTGCTTTGAAAATAATTATGAGCAGTGTCCACTGTACCCCATGAATTTGTGACCACTCTGCCCCATTGTTAATAATCATTATTACATTTGTTAATTACAAAATAACAAAATATATTGCAGGGAAAAGTATCCACTGCTACTCTTTAATTAATGTATGTATACATAGCACAAAAAGATCTTTTACTTACATTCGAAATCCTTCTGAAATTGCGGTTGAAAGTGAATGTAAATATTTTTAACACGCTTTGTAAAACAAAGTTATGTCGACTAAATTTTAAAACAGCCTTGAAGTTCAACGGCTGGTTGAAAACCTAACTTGTACTAACCTTTAGTATTCATCCCATAGATAGCACTTTCAGCAGACCAAAAATAATGAGAATATCAAGAAATGACCACTGTGCCCCTGTGTCCAATGAACCCCTGTCTCCCCTATTCTCAATTTGATTATGTTAAATCCCAATTTGAACGTGTTTAATTGATTTCAGATTGTTTTGTCTCAATTTGAATGTGTTTATTCTCAATTTGAAGATGATTAGTCTCAATTTGAAGTTGAAAAGGTATAGTTATTTCAGAAAACGCTTGCAAAGGAAACGTTTTTCGATTATTACTCGAAAACGGTTTGTCCTACCAAAAAAAACTCAAGAGGCTTTTCTTTTTAGAATTAGTTTCCGATTAAGAAACCAATACTTATTTTGAAAAAAAGCGGTGGCGTCCTATTTTTTTCGTCAGAATTATGTATTTTTTGCTGTCACGCACGCCACTGCTGGAATTATCAAAACCAGTTGGACCGAAAAAGAGTCTCTTCATGCCAGTATAGTGCATACCAAAGCTCAATTTAATATCTTAAATCGTTTTCGTGATATTAAAAAAAAAGCTTATTTTTTGGACACCCTGTATCTCGAAAAGGAAGTACTTTCGGATCCTTATTTATAAGAACTTTTTTTCTTAAAATGACCTCAGGAACACATTCCCAAAGTTTTGCAGGTTCCTCCCGGGACACCCTGTATAAATATTAAATAACATCGGGGGCGGTTTATTTATAAGCGCATTTGGTCAATGACCTACCAAATACGATATACATCTGTTATTCCACTTTTATTTTATCACAGACCGAATAGAAATGAAAATTGAGGAATACGAATTTAGGTGATTGAATTTCACAAAATCAAACATTATTGATAGGTAATTTTGCAGCTGTTTACGAATATAAACCTTTCAGAGACATTTACAAAAGTCAGTGTTCATTTTGAACGATAAGAAGAATTAAAAAATTTAAAGAAATCAACGGGAACTAGTGACAGATGTTTCAGCCTATTAAAAATATATAAATTTTAGTGAACTCAAAATTGGTCACTGTACAAATCAAAAAGAAAAAATTGGGATTTAATTAGGTGATTATTTTTTATTAAGCTGGTTTTTGTTTCTTTTATATTTATTTGGGCTAAGTCACAGATTCGAATAATAGTTTTACCAACACATGTAATTCACTCATGAACAATCCCAGCAGATTTGAAATTCAAGAAGCTTTGATACTGTTAAGTGAGAGTTTGCCTTTTAATGATAAAAATAACGTACCAAGGCGGATTTACATGAGCCGTCATCCTATGATATTATATGTAATTATATTTAAATTATTAGCAAATTAAAACTACTATTTTGTTATTATAGTTGTGAAATTGCTATGTAATCAATGACTCAAACGTCTAATGTGCTTTAATACACATATTTTTAATGTTTCATAAAACGTTTTAAAAACCATAAAAACGCTTAATATTGGTTACGTTTTTCAGAGATCATGCTAGATACTGACGAAACAAATTTTTGATAGCCTCAAAACACGCTACAAAAAGTGTGCGAATTTTAATACAATTAATGAAACTGGAATTTTTCCAAAAAATTATCAAATTTGCTAAATCTGGCGTAATACTTACTTTATACTTTTGTGATAAATATTTTTGTCTTTAAAATTTTAGCTTCAGAATCAATTAAAATTTAATTTCGTTCTATTGTAGACATTTTACTGGAATTGTATTTGCCAGAAAAACTTCTTAACGCAAATAAAAGTATGCTTAAGAATTCTTAGTTTAGAAAACCAAAGAAACCTTTTTTGATAATTCCATAGTAATTTTCGGTAACAATAAGTAGAATACGTACTTTTGACTTCTAATTCCACTATTATATGATCTAGTTTGAACTTTTAATTTAAAACAAACCGGTTAAGATTGGAAAAAAGGCCTCAAAATAGAATTTTTAATATGTTAACTGCTTAAAACCTTAAGCCTTTAACAAGTTTGCTACAATAAGAGTCTTAAATACCTAACAGTTTTCTGAGAAGTGTCAAATGGGTAGCATAACCAACAAGTTACTAAAGAACGTCTATTTTCACACCCCCTGCACAGAGCAGTTTTGAAGTTCTTTTAGATGATAATGGGAAACAGACCAACAGTAGATTCGTGGAGTCAAAATATTATGATACCTGGTTTACCTTAGCCTAACAGATACAGGGTGTCAGAATTAAAATTTTAATAACTTTCTACATCTACTATTTTAAAAAAGTTTCAACTTTTTTCGTACTTAAAGTTATGGCAGATTTCAGTAAAAAAAAAACCTGGCTTAATGTTTTTTATGCAAAAAAGGTGTATTGTTTAAATGTCGCCAAAGTTAAGCAAGATATTTGCCATTAATTTGGCACCCTGTATCTCTTTTAGTATTAGCTTTTGGACTAGGAAAATCTGTTAGCCTGTGTCCCATTACCTATTGACCACCCCGTCATTGTCCTAAACACTAAACATTGAATAGTATTTTTTTTCTTGAGAAAATCTCGACAATTTTTATTTATTTTTAAACTTTAAAAAATGGAATATATCCCCTGTGATACCTTGTTTTAACACATTTTTTAGGCTGAATAAAATTGAAATTTGGTTAGTAATAAATAACGGAGATGTGCAAGAAAATGTTTTTTGAATGCAAATGCCAAGATTCGAGTTCCAAACTTTTGGAGCATACTGTATTAAAAAAGGATATAAGTGTAATTATTAGAGCTTACTTGGCCACTTGATAACCTAAAAACGTTGTTCCTAATTCTAAACGAGGTTCATAAGCACGCATATACGGATCAACGCTGAGGTACTCGGCTTCCGCAAGAAATTCTGAAATTTTAAATGATTTTTGTCTGTAGTTAAAAAAAAGTAATATCTACCTGCCTCCATCTTTAAGTGCGGCCAAGTTTTCTTCCACTATTTTTAAATCGCCCGGTTTTGGTAAACCGCGAAAGTGTTTGTTTAAAATATATTTTTTAGCTTTAACCATTTCACCATTGACACTAAACACGAAATTATAAGTCGAGTAGGTTATGACAATCTGTTGTTTTAAATCACAACTTGCAAGTTATCGGTTCCTTTATTTAAACACAAAAATAGAGATGGACTTTGAATTTTGAACGGCCGAAATCTTTAGTATGATAACGCGCTGGAAGACGTTGGATTTCAACGTAGCTTTGTGCTCGAAATTAATAATATATACGTATATGTATTTTTTAAATTTATTATCAAACATTAATATAAAATATTCCAAGGAAAGAAAAAACATTTTAAGCAACAAATTCAATCAAACTTCAACGATTGCTTTTCCGGTATTTCCACCTTGCAGCATATCTGTAAAGGCTTTAAACATGTTATCGAAGCCCTGGATGACGGTTTCTTTGTATTTTAGCTTTCCTTCCTTAATCCACCGTAAATTTTGATGTATCCCTTCTTGCCATCTATCGGCCCATCGTGACGCCACGAAACCTTGCATCGATAATTCTTTGGAAACTACAAATCCCTGTACGGTGGAAGCTAAAATAAATTTAATTTTACCTTTATACTGCTAGTTTTACTGGGTATGTTGGTACCTTTAGGCATGTCCTTTAGGTCGGCATTATAGCCCGAAATGGCTCCACACACGGAAATTCGTCCAAAACGATTCATTTGACTTAATACTGTGGAGCTTATTTCGCCGCCGACCTAAAATATTTATTTAATTACGATAAACTTGCACCGTTTTAATAACTCGTTTCTTACGTTGTCGAAGTAACAATCGACTCCTTTGGATGCGCATTCGGCGAGCCTTTTAGCGAGGTCCGGCTTTTTATAATTGATGAAGTGATCGAAACCCAATTCATTTACCAACCATTTCCCTTTTGTGTCGTCCCCAGCAATACCGATCACCGTGCAACCCTTAATTTTGGCTATTTGCCCGACGAGACTACCGACAGCTCCTGCTGCGCCAGAAACGACGACTGTTTCGCCGACTTTGGGTTTACATATTTCCAAAAATCCAAAATAGGCGGTGTTGCTAAAGGAACTTGGAGGTTGTACGTAAAATTCCTTTAAAGGCCGCATTACTTACCCGGGCATTCCTAAAACGCCGAGTGCAAGCGAAGGTGATAAACCACCAAAATCCGGAAGAAGCCGTGGTGCTTGCAGTGCTGTGGCATCAGCTTTTCCATCTGATATCGTATACAATTTCCAACCAAAGTGGGCTATCACGTATTTGCCATCTGGGAAGTCGTCGTTTTTGCTTTCGATTATTCTTAAAATATTTCGTGGTTTTAATAATGGACAATTGAAAATGAGACGACGAAACTTAAAATTAGTTGCTCGGGCGAAGAAACACGGCGAAAATAAGCACAATAATATTATATAAAAAATATATTCACGTTAAAGAAATGAACTTTTTCCATGCATACTTACTTCGCAACCTGGGAACCTATAAATACGGTTCCCAATTCCAACCTAGGTTCGTAGGCCCTCATATAAGGATCAACACTGAGATAAACGGCTTTTGCCAGAAATTCTGCAAATGCATATCGTAAATTAAGCCCGGATTTTCAATTACATAATTCCTATTTACCTCCATGCTTTAGTGGCGGCAGTTCTTCTTCCACAACTTTCAAATCGGTCGGTTTGGGCGCGCCCTCGAAGTGTTTGTGCAAAATATACGCCTTTGTTTTCAACATTGTTGTTAAACACTTAATAAAGGTAGTTAATTAATACGACCTTCGTGCGTGCTTACGGGCCACAGTCAGATTCTTTTCTGATTCATAACAACTAATCTCGTTATATTTATGTTTACACCTCCCACTCTAATAATTTTCGTTATCTACCTTTATAAAGTGTTGAATAACAAAAAGTTGCTAGTCATACATGTTTAGAAATTACGATAATGAAGTTCTAACGTTAAAAGGGACATTTCATCGCGAGTTCGCCTTCCACTTATTTCGGTTAAAGTTAAATGCATTACAATATAAAATTGTTTATGCACGATCGCATTATAATTTGACAATTATGCCTGCATTTTTTTGGCATAAACGTCTCTTATAGCCCATGGGCGTCATTATAGCCTAATACGGGCTATAATGAAATGTCAAACATTGATAAACAGCTCAATAGTCTTATAAAAAATTTTTTTAAATTAAAATTGAAAGTATGCTCTTTATTGAAACTCTATTTGGGGCAATTTGTATTAACAACACGGTTAACACAATTATTTATGTGAATATTCCTAGGCGCAACTGCTTAAAATTATGTATGTATCATTGGCGTAACTTGCTTTTATGGCCTTCGACGTGTTTTTAGCTCTTGGCTTGCGCCTCTGGCTTAAAATCACACCTCAGGCCATAAAAGCTTCCTTACGCCCTTGATACATTAATAACTATTAATTTCATCGCGTTACGCGTCTATTTGTGTCTATTAATAGATGATTGCATAGGTAAACATTTATCAACGATGATATTGCGAGTATTTACTTATTAATTTTTAATTGTCATTGCCTTAATTATCAAATAGGTTATACAGGGTGTATCGAAAATCGCGCATAATATGTATATCTCGTAGTATGACTGACCACACAGTGTTGCTAAGTTTACAGGACTTTAATTAGCAATTCTTCAAAAACTACACGTTTTGGCCTAAAACAGTTATGCAATTTTTGGTCCAGTTTTTAACGCAGAATCGCGTGGTGCGAATATTATGCGCCATTTACGTTACACCCTGTATATTGATTAAAATGAATCCGAGCTCTGATTTATTACTTCAATTTTCTGATTTTTTCAAACCGGTCTTGCTAACCACTGATACTCATCATTTTGGTATTAGATCAGTACTCTCTCACGAACCAATCAGACGAGATCCTCCCACTGCGTAGGCTTCGCGAACATTAAACAAATGCGGTCAAAATTATAGTACTACGGAAAAATAATTGTTAATTATTTGGAGCATAAAACCTTTTCGACCTTATTTGTATGGAAATAAATTTATCATCGTATCTGATCACAGATCCCTAACTTGGTTGAAAAATTGTAAGATTCCCTCTTCTAAACTAGCTCGATGACGTCTTTTTTTAGAATAATACGGTTATGAGTTTATAAACCTAAGAAAATGAACTCTAATGCTGATGAACTATCTGGTATATCGTCACCACTTTCTATTTCTATCTTTCCTACGTTTAATCACTTTATAAAGGCACGTAATTGTGATGAGTAGAGTTAAAAACTAATATATGCATTGAGATTCACAAATAAAGTAATAGCAAAACATTTTAATGCGTTTTATTTTATCAACAAAATTACAGTAAATGCATTATAATTAACTACTTTAGATTAGTTATTTGTACAACTAGTAATGAAAGCAATACTTTTTTTTCATGAGTTTGAAGTTTGATGGACGACGGCAAAGCCGGAGTGCTTCAATCAAACGAGTGAAAAAAAGATGCTTTCATACGAGTTGTATACAATATTTTTTTGCATTTTGGCATCTTAAATCCCTATAAATAGGATAAAAAGGATTTGAGAATTTACAGTTGTCAAACCGACAATTTACAATATTTCGTTTACCATTTCAAAATATTGCAAATGTTTAATAAAAATAGTTAAAAAAAGTGTTGCTTTCTTTATGATTTTTTAATAAAAAAAAGTCCACTTTTTTTGTCAAAATGCAAAAAAATAATTATACATATCGTTATCAATACAAATAAACTTATGCTAAATTTTAAACTAGGATTTAAAATTATGAACACAACTTACAACTAATGTTTTTTAAAATTTTAAAGAAGAAATTTGTCTTCTATCGGTAAACATGTATTTGTATATCGAAAACAATCGTTCAACATCTACCGACGTGCATGAAGCATTTGCAAATTTTGAAATTATACTATGTATGAGTATATAGATTTAAATCTTCAACAAATTCACCATTGAGACCTCTATTTATGTCTTTTCAAACGGCAAAACCAGATTTTTTCCATTACCGAATTAAATTTTTCTAAAATAATTGCCCTAATTTCACCTGTTACATTTTTACACGAATTTTTAAATTCGATTATCAACTCCAAAAATTCGTTTAGAGTCATTCCTTGTTTTTCGAACTTCGCTATTGACTTTGAAATAAAACTGTAGTTGCCTTTAAAGCATGCCAATTGTTGAAATAATTTTGATAATTTAATTTTTTTTGCGATTTTCAAGTGCAATAGGCTCGAATGATTGATTTCGAGTATGACATTTTTTATTCCTTGAAAATTATCTGCATAAAAATAACCTCCAAACCATGTACTACATCGGGTTATAATTGGTTCGGGAGGGAGAGGAGTGTTTGGAAGTTTTTCTTTGTAAAATTGGACTCTAAGGGAACGTTTAAAAATACTTTTTTAGCATTATTAATGAAATCATTGATGAATGTAAATTGATTCCTCATTTCGTCCGCTATTCGATTAACGGCGGAGTTTACACCTTGAAAAATAGTCGATTATATGCAGACTTTGCTCCATTTTTTGAGAAACAATTTTAATGTAGGGGTGTCGTGCGATTTTTGCTTCTAATCATTTTTCTTTTGTCTGTCTATAGACCCCTCGGTTTTGTCAAACTAAACAAAAATTAAGTTTTAGCAATAAAAGACTTACAACTCTATTTTACTTTAACAAATTCAAATAGTATTTGCAAAAATTGAGATATCGAAAAAATCTCCACGTCAAAAATATCTCCTTTTCAAAGGGCACACGAACATTTTCCAAAATGCAAATCAATTCCAAAATAATGGAAATAAGGTTTTAGAAATATCGTTGTAACTCACTATTCATAATGTAGCGTGTAGGCAACTTAACTAACAGAGTGCGTTAGATAATAGGAAATATTTAAAATGTGAAACCGAATTCGACGGCAAACTATTTCGTATTATTCCAAGAAACAATTTAATCATCCCAACTTGTCAGTTATTACCCGACTCTACAGTTTTGAGTCATACACAAATCCGTGCTTTTTCAAGTAGTTATGCAACTTTAGATACGTCAGATAGAATGTCACTGCATGTAAATGCCAGCCAAGCCCATGTGCCATGCAAGTAATATGAATTACGTTATATTGCCATATAAGGCGCATCATCCATAATCATCAGCAAAATGTGATGGGCAGGGGCTACTTCCGTTAGAAAGAAATTAGAAAGTCCTTCTTGAACGAAACGCGCTATTGTTGAATTGTTGTTAGTTGTTTTGAGTAAATTAAATATGAAATTCCTTTTTCTATTTCGCGAAGAATTCCAATTAGTAAATAAGCAACATACCGACCACAACTGTTAGTAGTCTCGTCGACTATACAATAAATATAATTACTACCGATAATTTGCTTAATTTGTGACAGTGTTTCAACATAACAAGAATCTACATCCTTTTTTCTAGTGTGCTTTCATCTACAATGTTGTATTTACAATATTTTTCTAAAAAATATTTTAAATTGCTGTTTTTTAACGTGGCGATGTTGGTCATAAAATTCTGAGTCGAAAATCTTAATACCAAAATGTTGCACAATGCTTCCTCTATCCTCAGGAACAATTTTAAAGAAACGTACATGTAACAACATTTGATCCACACAGCACAGGTGTTTTGTTATAGTACGGC
Organism: Melanotus villosus; assembly: GCA_963082815.1. Lineage (NCBI taxonomy): Eukaryota > Metazoa > Arthropoda > Insecta > Coleoptera > Elateridae > Melanotus > Melanotus villosus. The sequence goes on along the minus strand of OY720419.1, from coordinate 8,668,997 downwards.
AACTAAGGATATCCGTTACATCGCAATACTCCGTGAATGTTGGAACAATGCTGCCGTATGTATTTCTTACAATAATAAGTTAACGACGAAATGTTTAAAACGCGCTTTTGGGGTTGGGGCTGAAAAACAACATATATGAAAAATAATTTTTGCAATTCTTCTTTCTTCTAATTTGCAGCTCTTTCTGACAACAGATAATGAAGTAAAATATTTATTAAAAGTCTTTATTTTCAAACTTTGGAGATTCCGTGCATACCCAGGAAGCATGGTACAATATTTTGGTGTTAAGATTTTCAACTCAGGATTTTATGACCAACATTGCCACGTATAGTTCTTTCGCCAATTTATACACACCTTGTATATTGGAATGTTTGAAGAAATTAATGACCTACATAAATCTTGATTGAACTCATCTTGTTGTGTTCGTGTGGAACTTCTCGCAACGCTCTCTGTCTTAGATTGCTGTGAGTTTGTGAATTTTTTCAGCTTTTGACATTTCCCAATATACCCAGGTGTTTTAGCATGTTGATCAACCAGAAACTTTTTATCACACAATATCTGTATAAATAATAATAAGTTAATAATAAATAATAAGAAAATATGAGTAGTTAAACAAAATAACCTGCATTAAGAAGGATACATATCAAATTTAGTTATTCTTGAGCAGTTATTATATAAAAGCATTAAGCAAAAGAATTTATCTCCATCTATTATTAGTTCAGGTCGTTCAGGATAATGATTAATCCACGACGTAATTCTTCCATGAGATATTGTTGCGATCACACTAGTAAAATGTAACTCGCGTTTTAAGATTGTACAGTGTTAGAGCACCAATATCTTTACTAACTAAATTAAGAAATTCGTCTAATGGGCAAGGCAAGATAAAACTTACCACTCTTCAAATTTAACCCATAAGAGAGTAGGTATTTACTATTTTAGAGACACTTTCTATGAATGAGTCCAGTGACGAATCGTAATTTGATTATCGGTGATTGGAGGCAGCTGTGAAATAATTTTTGAGTTGTGTTACCTGCACATTTTTCTTTACGACAAAAGAAAAATTGAAATATAGTATATCGAAATTATTTATACCTATCAATCATTAGAACCCCGATAAAGGCAAAATAAACCATTATTGTAATGTATATTTAAAAATAAATTCAACAGGGGCATTTCGGCAATGGTAACATTGAATTGGCATGGGATGCCTTCGGAAATCTCAAGCACATCTTTAAATGGAAACTCCCAATAGGTCTAAATAGAAGGGCCTTTGATCAATGTGTGTTGCCTGCCCTGACCTATGGCCATTGAACCTTAACACTGACTAAAAAGACAATAAGAAAAATAGGAGTAACATAATATGCCATGGAGAGGTCAATGTTGAGGTTATCATTAAGGGACAGAGTACCAAACAAAGAAATGCGCCGAAGAACCAAGTTGGTAGATACAGTAGAAAGGATAGCCACCCTTGAATGGAATTGGGCGTGGCACATTGCCAGAATTTCTGATGATAGTTGGACCCAAAAAATTATAGAATGGAGACCACGACATAATGCTACTCCAACAAGATGGCATGACGATTTGTGACGTATCCATTCCAACCGGATGCAAGCTGCAAAAAACAGGAAGTTATGGAAGCACTCAAGGGGGTCCAGCAGTGGACTTTAGGAGCTGAGTGATGATGAACATATTGTACGTTTTCTTTAAATTGTCAACAAACTAAGATTGTTAAGTTAGATATTTTAAATTCTTCCGATGAATTCATATTTAATTGAGCTCCTTCGATTTAGCATGCCTTCAACTACTTACGTGTGCGTTTATTTAAATAAAATTAGAAACATTTCATTAGATGATGTTCCCAATGTACTTGTTGAAAACCACTCTTCTCCATTAGGTGGACATCTAGCATTTCATCCCACATATTCTAGAATTAAAGCAAAGATATTCTTGGCCAACAATGTACAAAGACATCTGTGAATACGTTTCCAAATGTGAGTCTTGTAAAAAATCTAAAATCAATAGATAACTTACAAAGATTTCTATGACCATAACTACAATAAGCGAACAACAATTTGGACGAGTTGCTTTAGAACAGGGATCGCCAATCCACTCTCAGGTATCGATATAACATTTTTAGGGGTCGATGCGGGCTCAGGGGTCGATAGAAAAGTATAAGACATCATTGTACGGGTAATATTTAATTCGGTTAACTTGAGTTATTTCCATCCTGAATGACAACGCAATTAAGAGTGAATCGTGGGAGCAGTGACATGAATAGAACTTGCGAAATGGAGCAAGATCATGAAAATAGTTACGGAGGCCAGTCAAGTAGGCCAAAATCACGTATTTAGAAACCAATAAACTGATGTCAATGGTTCGCGCCCATCTGGCGTGGCCGGAGGCAGGTTGCAACACGTTCATGGTTGCTTATTTACTTATACTTACACGTATTCGATCCCAGTCTCATTTTTGCGTATGGACATACAAGTGAGCTAAACTTCTTTGGTGTTAAGCCAATATACAACAAACACTGTAAAATACACTATAAAATAATCAATCTAAAAACTTCACCGTTGACATTAACCACAGAATTATCAGTAGAGTATGTTGTTTTAAATCACAACTTGCAAGTTATCGGTTCATTTATTTAAACACAAAAATAGAGATGGACCTTGAATTTTGGACGGCCGTAATCTTTCGTACGATAACGCGCTGGGATGCGTTGTATTTCAACGTACATAGCTTTTATGCTAGGAATTGATAATATATACGTGTATGTATTTGTTTTAATTTATTATCAAACATTAGTATAAAATATTCCAAGTAAAAGAAAGAACATTTTTAGCAACAAATTCAATCAAACTTCTACTATGGCTTTTCCGGTATTTCCACCTTGCAGCATATCTGTAAAGGCTTTAAACATGTTTTCGAAGCCCTGGATGACGGTTTCTTTGTATTTTAGCTTTCCTTCCTTAATCCACCGTAAATTTTGATGTATCCCTTCTTGCCATCTATCGGTCCATCGTGTCACCACGAAACCTTCCATCGTTAATTCTTTAAAAACCAAAAATCCCTGAATGGTGGAAGCTAAAATAAATTTAATTTTACCTTTAGATATACTGCTAGTTTTACTGTGTATTTTGGTACCTTTAGGCATGTCCTTTAGGTCGGCATTATAGCCGGAGATGGCTCCGCACACGGAAATTCGTCCAAAACGATTCATTTGACTTAAAACTATACTGCTTATTTCGCCGCCAACCTAAAAGATTCACTTAATCACGTTAAACTTGCACAATTTTAATCTAAATGGTTTCTTACGTTGTCGAAGTAACAATCGACTCCTTTGGATGCGCATTCGGCGAGCCTTTTCGCGAGGTCCGGCTTTTTATAATTGATGAAGTGATCGAAACCCAATTCATTTACCAACCATTTCCCTTTTTCGTCGTCCCCAGCAATACCGATCACCGTGCAACCTTTAATTTTGGCTATTTGCCCGACGAGACTACCGACAGCTCCTGCTGCGCCAGAAACGACGACTGTTTCGCCGGCTTTGGGTTTACATAATTCCAAAAATCCAAAATAGGCGGTGTTGCTAAAGGAACTTGGAGGTTGTACGTAAAATTCGTTTAAAGACCGCGTTACTTACCCGGGCATCCCTAAAACGCCGAGTGCGAGCGAAAGCGATAAACCACCAAAATCCGGGAGGAGCCGCGGTCCTTGCAGCGATGTGGGATCAGTGGTTCCATCTGATATCGTATACAATTTCCAACCAAATTGGGCTATCACGTATTTTCCTTCTGGGAAGTCGTCGTTTTTGCTTTCGATGATTCTTGAAATATTTCGTGGTTTTAATAATGGACAATTGAAAATGAGATGACGAAACTTAGAATTAGTTCCTCGGGCAAAGAAACACGTCGAAAGTAAGCACAATAATATTATATAAAAAACATATTCACACTAAAGATTTTCCATGCATACTTACTTAGCAACCTGAGAACCTATAAATACGGTTCCCAATTCCAACCTAGGTTCGTACGCCCGCATATAAGGGTCAACGCTGAGATAAACGGCTTTTGCCAGAAATTCTGCAAATACATGTCATAAATTAAGCCCGGATTTTCAATTACATAATTCCTATTTACCTCCATGCTTTAGTGGCGGCAGTTCTTCTTCCACAACTTTCAAATCGGTCGGTTTGGGCACGCCTTCGAAGTGTTTGTGCAAAATATACGCCTTTGTTTTCACCATTGTTGTTAAATACTTAATAAAGGTAGTTAATTAATACGACCTTCGTGCGTGCTTACGGGCCACAGTCAGGTTCTTTTCTGATTCATAACAACTAATCTCTCGTTATATTTATGTTTACAACTCCCACTCTAATAATTTTCGTTATCTACCTTTATGAAGTGTTGAATAACAAAAAGTTGCTAGTCATACATGTTTTATAAATTGCGATAAGGAAATTCTAACATTAAAAGGGACAGTTATTACGTCGCGAGTTCCCCTTCAACTTATTTCGCTTAAATGCATTAAATTACAAGTATAAAATTGTTTAATTTCAACTCGTCACGCCTCAACTTGTGTCTATTAATAGATGATTGCATAGATCAACATATATCAACGATGATATTGCAAATATTTCATTATTCATTTTTAATTGTCTTTGGTGCTTTTACCGTCAGATTTTCGATGATTTCCAAACTAAAAAATAATTCTTAAAAAAAACAAATCCATATTTATTTACACGTAGTAATTGGACAAGTACATGGTTATAAAATATGATATATTATACAGGTTGTCAACGAAACCTGGGGCACCCCTATATATTTTTTATTTTTTAAGATATCAAAATGAAGTTTGGTATGTGTTATATGTATACTCTTTAAATGGTTTTTTTTTGACATAAAACGCAAGTTTCTATCACTTCCGGTTTCGCCGGAACTAACACCAACTTTATTTTAAGTGGAACGCCCTATATTTACACATTTATGGAATTGGAATATCCATTTAATTTTGCGTATGCTAGTATCAAGTTTGAAACATTTTGATGACTAGAGCGCGGAAAAGTATCCACTATTAACTTTAAAAATATGCATTTTATATGCATTTAAAAATAGTTGAAATATGCACTTACATATGCAGTTAAAAATAAAATGCTCTCAGAATAACTACAACACTCAAGTTTTAAAGACATAAAAAATAAGAAGTAAACACTGTAAGAGTATTTTTTATTCGAAAAACTATATAACTATTTATAAAAGAGACGATATGTAATATTAGTTCATAGTCCATATTCGAAAATTCTGAGCACTTGAATTGCCAATTTTAGGCATTTTGTATTTACACACTGCACCACTAACTAAATACTGGTTGCGAAGTTCACTACTTGCGAAAGCAAAAACAAATGAGGCCAAAAAGACGAAGTGAACGAAGGAAATGTTACTTCTACGTATTTTCTTAGAACGCAAACCACTTAAGAAAAAACCCAAACTCCTGGTTTTGTGAATTAAGATGTACTTAAGGTAATTCAAAGAAATAAACACTAATCCTAATCTGCTAATCTGGCAGGTGACAGGTAGCTATAAATAGGCACGTACACAAATTGTGTTTATTTAATATTTCTCAGAACTTTTAAGTAACCATCTATTTAGTTATTATTAGTTAATCACAAATGCAGAAACTTTATGGCAGCTGAACTGTATTTGACAATTTTTCAAAAACATCTTAAAAAAGCGATAAAAGCAGCATAATATGTAATATGTGTGTAATTTGATAAAAATTAAAAATATGCATCGAGTATGCTTTAGCATACGGTAATATGCACTTATATGCAAATATGCATCGTGCTATAAAAATATGTACTATAAGATTTGAAATATTGATTTTATAGAACATAATTCGGATAAGCACCAAAAATGATCCTTCTGCATATAAGCCAAAATGCATGCAAATGCTAATTTTTCCGCGCTCTATTGATGACAAAATAAATTTTTGCAGAAAATTTTATTTATTAATCTAGAGTGCCGTGGCTTACGCGAAATGAAAGTCAAGGTGCCCCAACACTCCAGTCAAATTGTTTTAGAACTTCAAATATTTTCGTTGCTGTATTATTAGAATGACCTAAAGTTGACAAAAATGCTTTTTCGAGAATAACTCGATTTTTCCAAATGGCACTAGGGTGGGACACTAAGATATTAAAAACGAGTGTTTTTCAAGGATTTCATTGATACCAACAACGCGGGATTAATTTGAAAATGTAATTCGGACTAACTCTCCATTTAGAAAAACGGTATTTTGGACAGTTAAATCTAGGCACTGGGTTTCAAAACAATTGAAATGTATAAAGCAAGTGCCAGACTTGCTACAGTTGAAGTTCTATCTAAAACAATTTGTTTTGAGTGTCGGGGCATCCTGACTTCCATTTTACGTAGGTCATGACATCCTAGATTAATAAATAAACTCTTCTGAAAGTATTTAGGAAAAAGAATTATTGTTAATTATTTGCAGCATAAAACATTTTCGGCCTTATTAGTATGGAAATAAATTTATCATCGTATCTGATCACTGATCACAGACCCCTAACTTGGTTTGAAAAATTGTAAGGATCCCTCCTCTAAACTACTTCGATGGCATATTCTTTTAGAAGAATACCATTATAAGATAATTTATAAACCTCGGAAAATGAACTCTAATGCTGATGCACTATCTCGTATACCATCACCAGCTGTACTTTATATTTATATCTTTCCTACGTTTGACTTTATAAAGACACGTAATTGCGATGAGTTACCGGCTATATCTATCAATATTTATGAGAAGTCTATTACTTCCCAGACACTATTTACCAGTTCCTTGCTACGAAATAACAATTTAGAATCCTCTCAAACTGCATCCCTTTTCGATTGCAAGCGTATATCAGATGATTATTTACTAAGTTTCCATGAAAAAAAGTACTTTAATAAGTTTTCATACCAGGATCTCTATCATTCTCTTTACACAATTTGTTTATATTGTCAACAAGATAAGATTGCTAAGTTAGATATTTTAAATCCATCCTTCTTTATGTAGGCCTAACCTGTTTTCCATTGACATCAATTCCTTCTCGGTGGGGTTTCAACTGATGATGATTTCCAGCTGTCTTTCCAACGTTTAGGTGGTCGCCCAGGTTGTCTTTTGCCTATTGGTTTGTTTTTTGTTTTGCTATCTTCGGTATTCGTTCATCTGTCATTCTTTCAACGTGTGCTTCCCATTCTTTCCGCCTTATTTTAACAAATTTAACTATATCTTGTATGTTGCAGTTGGTTCGTATTTCTTCGTTAGGCACTCTATCTCGTAATGTATGTCCCGTTATGGATCTAAGTATTCTCATCGCAGTTGTGTGGACTAGTTGTTTTGTCTTGCTAGTTTCTGCTCTTGTTTGAATTATAAAAGCCATATTATTTTTGCTCAAGGAATATGTGGTTAACGGATTGACCTCCTTTTTACGGACACCCTGTATTAACAACACGAAGCTCAACCAATCGTCTTATTTTATAAACAAGTGGTGCTATCACCGATACTATATCTCAACTGCTTTTTATCACAGAAGCTCTCGATGATCAACTTGATGCAATTTTAAATAGCGTTCTTTTCACAAAACAAAACGTACTCTCTCCTTTTATGTTATACCACAAAACTCTTATTAAAGAATTAACGAAATCGCCCTCACATGCCCATTCACAACGACAGTTTCCAACTACTATAAAACTAATATTTGAACATATTCTACTAGAAAATTTTTGTTGTACACATACCCTTAATAGATTCATTTCAATATTCCTTTTATAAAATACATACTGTACCTGTTGTAAATCCTAATCAATCATTTGAACACCGAATGATTCAACCTACCTACAATTTCCTTTTAATTACTTGAAATAAACAGAGGACTCTTGCACTAAAGACGACCACAATGTACTCTTGCTTTTAATAACTACTACATTTGCTGAAGTCAACAGTACCATTTAAGACCAACTCGGGGTGTCTGTGAAGTCGAGCTATTTCGACATTACCCTAAAATCCATTCCAGATTCGTGCTATCAAATTGCTCTTTATGGACGTTTATTTATATGGGATAACGTAGGACCAAATCAATGGTTAATCGCAGCAACTTCTGAAGCCACTGTGAATCGCAAATGTGGTGATGTTAACAAGAACGAATAACTTATTCCAAAAATATTTATTCTAACTGGATCCTACCTGCACTGCAGACATTGGAACGTTACAACTACAGGCCATGCGACCTACAAATTCAAATTTGACTATACATTTATCCGAAACGCCTATTTTTAGCAACTGTTGTGAAGATAGCAAAATTGAAACCTTACATTTTGAGCACGTTGATTCAATCCCTATTCATATCAGCGAACTTCAAGATGCACATCAATATATTAACGAGGAATTAGATGACCTACAGAAGCACTTGCCTTGTTATAGTTTTCTCTCTATACTAGGGTTATTACTGTTATGTCGTTATCTTTGTCAATACGGTTTGCAACCGCTGTTTTCTCTGCTACTTGTGATAAAACACCCTACATTAATATTTTTAATACTTGTCTTGCACTACCATGGATCAATGCAACTTAGTTAACTACGAAAGATCCTACCTTCAGGACCAACCGTCTCTTTCACAACCCTCATTGGTACTCCAACCAATAAGAAGGTCTTCTCGCCTTATGAAACATACCTCAATACGTGAAGGCTGGCCAACCGATGAATAATTCAATTAGGTACTTAATATATAATAAAATAATAATTAAAATATTAGGAATTATATTCATCCGGAAATTCCATTCTATACGATAAACTTCATTTTGAGAAATTAGGTATATGATCTGATGAATTCTGGGGTTCACACCCAAATATATAAGAGCTAAACCCCGCACTAGTTGAATCATTACTAATGTTTATTCTATATTCATTGTACGTCTGCAGTCGAAGGCTGCACTCAAGTGTGTCTTAATAAAATTAAATACAATCATTCATTCGTTCTTTATTTTACTCCATAACAAATACAAGTCATTTAACAGTCTTTAAAGTTCCCTAAACTTTGACAATTGCTTTTCCGGTATTACCACCCTGTAACATTTCGACAAACGCTTTAAACATATTTTCGAAACCCTCTGTTACAGTTTCCCTGTATTTTACTTTTCCTTCTTTAATCCATTGCAAGTTGTGACTAACTCCTTCGAACCATCTGTCTATCCACCTATGTACAATAAATCCTTCCATCTTTAACTGGCGAAAAACAACGGCGCCTTGAATTATCGTTGCTACAAGAAAGAAATTGTTAAAAATACGATAAAATATTGGTTTGTTTTCCACGTTACCTTTGGGTAAATTACTAAGATCCGAATTGTAACCTACAATGGAGCCGCATGCAGAAATTCTTCCGAAGGTGTTCATTTGACTAAGGATAATGCTGCTGATTTCACCCCCAACCTAAAGTAATTCGTTTAACGTTTACGCATTGAGAGAAGAAAGATACTCACATTATCGAAATAGCAGTCGACGCCGTTTGGTGCACATTTTGAGAGCGTTTTGGCCAAGTCGGGCTTTTTATAATTAATGAAATGATCAAATCCTAACTCGTCGACGAGCCATTTACCTTTTTTATCATCACCAGTTATACCAATCACTTTGCAGCCTTTAATTTTTGCGATTTGTCCTACATGGCTACCAACAGCTCCCCCTGCCCCCGAAACAACGACGGTTTCGCCTTCTTTCGGCTTACAGATTTCCAAAAAGCCAAAATATGCCGTGTTCCTAGAAATCGAAAGTTAACTTTCCGGAAATTCGGAATCTTATGTATTTAAGAAAACTATTTACCCTGGCATTCCCAAACTTCCAACCCCCAAAGATAGGGGCAAATCACCAATATCCGGAAGAATCCATGGAGCAGGAAAGCCCCTTCCAAGCGATTCTCCATTTGAAATTGTATGTGTCCGCCAACCAAATTCACCAACTACATTCGTTCCAACTGGGAATTTTTTGGATTTGCTCTCCACTACCCTAATTAAAGTTTGTTTTACCTAATTGTTTAAAGCAATTTTTTCGTGATACTTACTTTGCAACTTGAGAACCTATAAATACAGTTCCCGTTGATAGTGTTGGTTCGTATGCCCTCATGTAAGGGTCCACGCTAAGATAAATTGCTTCAGCCAGAAATTCTGAAATTATCATGGTTGTTATTGTTAATATTGTGGAAATTATAGCAGACGACCAATGTTCAAGTCGGGTCCGGCGTGCATCGGGTGAGTCAGAGTAGTAAATCGGGTGCGCGAGACAGTTAGAAAAATACTAAGGTATGAAATGCAATTTAATTAAAAGAAAGAAGTTTAGTCTAATATTTAGTAAAATTAGCATTTTGGTATCGAATAATTAGAGGAAATCTGGAAACTTTTTAAATCGATATAGCATACCTCTAATATGGAGAAATTGAGTTTTCCCTAATTTCTAACTAGAGCCTCGGCCACCAAGTCGAAAAAAAGTGTTCGCTATTTTTTCAGTTTTTCGCGTAAAACTCAAAAACGAAGCATTCTATGGAGAAAGTCGTTATATAGTAAAATATGGAGCATTTAATTATGCGCCGAATGAGTACCTCACCTTTGAATTTTTGGTTGAATAATTAACACTAGAAATCGTTCGTTAAATAGCAAGTATTTTTTTAATTTTTCTTCGAAAATGCAGTTTGTCGTTTTTCCACTACAGATATCTCCAAAACAACCGGTCTTACACCAAAATGTGATAGAACGAAAGTTGTAGAGAATTTAATTCTCTTTCAAATGGACTCTTAAGTTTAAATTGGTTAAGTATAACTGTAGAGACACGCATTTTTCCGTTGTGAATCGTTTTGCGTAAAATGAACCGTTAGGGAATTAATCCTTTTACCTTAGTTGTCAGTATAAATTATTTAAATAAATAATAATTGTACAAGAAGTGACAAATGCGCGACGGTGAGAAACCTGAGAGTAATAAAGGAGAATTAATAATTGCATATTGTCAACTCCAACCACGTTTTTACTCCCCCCCCCCCCTCGCCCTCACACAACCAGCCATTTAGAATACAGGGCCGCAATGAACTGCAGCCCTATCTTAACTTCATCTACAGTACTGTTGACATTATTGAACACCCTGACAGCTTGCTGTAGGTTCGATTCCTTTTCTAACACTTTGAGGTACTTCAGTTTCGCCTGCCTGAATACTGCTGAAGTAGTGTCACAACCGCTGAACGAGTGTGGAAAAATAAGATGTTTTCTTTCGTATTTGCAGAGAACTTGAAATTCTTCGGACTGAATAAAACGTTATCTTGTCCTTTCCCTGGCTTGGATAAATAGATGTTGTCGACATTAAGGACCAAAAGATCGATATCTTCCCCTACTATGGCCAGAGAGACACAGTGCTTAGCCAACTCAATCGCAGTTCTAACAATTAGACTATCTGGCTTGGTCAACAACGAAGTGCTCAGCTCTCTGTTTCTGAGGTAACAAATATATTAGACGCCTCTTGTTCCGGTTCTTAGACAGGAATCGTTCTTTGGGCATCGCCACTCTCCTGGTCTCATCAAAACTGACTTCAGCTGATGTCAGCTTATTAACTCCACGAATTCGCTCAGCTAATTTGATACTTTTCTCAGATGCTTCCTCGGGGTATCCATCAAAAAAATGGTTGTTCCTTGCCCGTAGTAGCACTTGACGAAGTCCACATATTTGTTTATTATTGGTGAGAATTGTTCATTGGATTGCCACACTACTCGATGTAACAGAAAAACCCCGTCATAGGATGTGTTACTCATATCACTAGCATTGACTGGGATAAAAACATCATACAAAGCAATTTTCCATCTTTGAAGTTGCACCGGATTATCTTTGAAATGCTGAATTTGCCGATTTCATAAGCTCTGTGGCAGTCAATATCTTCATCCCCGATTATTCCAGTACTGATGGACATAATACTATATCCGACAGGAAACGGATCATGAGAGTTGCACCAGTCAAATAATTTCTTGGCATCACTGTTATTCCTCAAAATTCTTGACGCTATGTCAACATCCTGCTCATTGCTTGCAAACGAGACTCCACAGAATTGTTCAGTTTGGTCTGATACGTCCATAGCAGTTGGCATTGGAGCGATCCATTTTTCCATAATACTCTCCGTAACACCTTTCACGTGTCAGACCACCGCTAGCCTTCATGGATCTCATTAACGTCTGTTCAATGGTCATGTCAGACCATATTACACTCCAGTATTTTTCAGTTTGTTGGCGAATTCTTCTCCAGTAAGACGTTGCTCAATCTTCAGCATATCTTGCAGGTAAACTTGATATGCTTTTGCATACAGGAAGTGGCCACTTGCGCGGAAGTTTGATAGCATTTGCTTAACACACTTTATATGTAAATGCCAATTTGCACTTCTTTCTGCTTCCACAAATTGCTTGACCATAGCAACCATTCGAAAGTATTGCACCCAAAGTTGGTCCATTTTTCTCCAACTGCAGTAGTTTTTCCGTAAATGTGTGTAAAATACTAGTAACAGGGGGTGCTTCTATTAAGACTGTCGCTTCCAAAGTTATCAAGAATGTCTAGTAAAGCACGTCTAGCCAATATACAACTCTAGCGCTTAAAATTCCTTTATGCAGTGGATTCCGTTTCGACGTGACTGAGTCATACGTGTTCATTTTACGGCGAGTAATGCAGATATGAAGAAGAGGTTGCCCCTAGTTTGACATCGCTTCGCTTAACTAGCAGCGCTAACAACCCGGAGCTGTATATTCGCTAGACGTAGTATACTGGAAAGTCCTCGTCATTTGTCAAATTCAGTTTAGACAGTACTACTCACAACGGCAAAATGCGTGTATCTGCAGTCATACTTAACCGATTTAAACACCGATCCACACAAGTTCACACGAAGGAGAATTAAATTCTCTACAGCTTACGTTCTATCACATTTTTGTGTAAGACCGGTCGTTTTGGAGATATCAGCAGTGGAAAAACGACAAACTGCATTTTCTACGAAAAATGGAAAAAATACTTGATATTTGACGAACAATTCCAAGTGTATTATTCAACTGAAATTCAGTCGACGCCTAATTTAATGCTCTGCATTTTGCTAACTAACGACTTTCTCAATAGATTGCTTCGTTTTTTTTAGTTTTACGCCAAAAACTGAGAAAACATAGAAAATTTCGTGGTGTTTTCGACCTGTTGGTCGAAGCTCTACTTAGAAATTGGGACAAACTCTGTTTCTCCATACTAGAGATACCTATGTTATATCGGTTAAGAAAGTTTCCAGCTTTCCTCTAATTATTCGACGTCTTGAATATACAGTGTGTCTACAGATGGACCTAACTATACCTGTAAACTGTTTCATTTCTCATTTTTAGAGAAAGTAATTTTTTACAAAAAGTTTTGCCTATTTTAAAAAATCATTCGTTAGTCGTATTTAGAATTAACACTTACAGGGAGGTTAGAAATTAAGGAAATGTGAAATAGTGCCAAGAGCAAATAAAAGAAGTAAATTAATAATTTCTCGAGTAAAAGTTATTCTTAAGTGCTTGATGCAAACATATCATAAACCGGAACTCGAGATTAAATTACTGTTTATCAACAAACCTTGCTTTAGATTTTCCATTGATAAAAAATTCTCTTTGAACAAAGCAACCGAGGCAATTAAAATAATTGTATACTAGTATAATTGACATACCTCCATCTTTTAATGGTGGCAGCTCTTCTTCTACGAGTCTCAAATCCGAAACCTTTGGCAAGCCTACGAAATGCCTTTCCAAAATGTACTTCTTCGCTTTAACCATTTTTGACCAATTTGACAGGAAACTGACGCGGGCTCCGAAGTTACTTTCTTGATGTTCGAATTTATGCTTGGTTATCAGAACGAACCTACGTAGCATATCCACCTCCCACTTGGTTTGTCTAAATATAAACCTTGGTGATACCCAAACTGATGTTAAAGAAAACAGAGTTGCAAAATAGTTTAATTCGGTTTGTAAACAGATATGCAGGATGATAAAGCAAATTTTTATCTCATTCACTAAATAATGCAAAAGTCATTGAAATGCCCTCGTTGACGAAATTAACTCATCGAGTCGTTTGAAGTTTAAAAATACGCATACGCATTTTTACTAGATATCTTTGTTTAATTGAAATTTAACGCCGATGCAACTTTTCATAGGTGATATTTACAATAAACATGTGTAAAGAAAAGGCACTATTTTTTTATTATTTTAATCCAACACCTTTTTCATAAGAACACAAATAAATAAAACTTAAGAAGCTTCCAGATATTTCCTTTTGTTAATGAAGTTTTCTTGTAAATCTCTAAATTTATCGAGTGATGGGCACTTGGGCAGCCGACCTTTTTAATCGTTTATCTGTATTAAATAGTTGCCAGTCATGTTTGCTTATCAGTTACGATTGAGATGCTAACATTGAAAATCGAATCTTAAATTGTTTCTCAAAAAGAACCAACGACCTAAGAACGTGTACTTACGCAATATTTATACATAGCTTGGTAACAATGACAAACATTAAACGCCACAATTCTTTGGAGATTATTTTTTTGTGTTAAATTTTGATTATTCACTTGTAATATTTAGTCTGCACAAGCGTAAATCTCCTACAACAATTATTATTGAATAAGCAAATAAATCACTCTCTTATTATCGGAATGTTTGACTTTTAGTAGACGATAAAAATATCATACAAAAAGTTACTCGAACTTGTATTTATTTATTTGTATTTACCTATAAATAACAGTAAAGTTTCGTGAATTGCTTGAAGAAAAAAATATTAGGAATTATTGTATTTGTTAATATTTTTAGTAAAATAACTGAAGGGCCAAGTAAGTAAAAAGCCCAGTTTAAGTTTCAACAATTGCCTTTCCAATATTTTTCCCTTCAAGCATTTCGATAAATGCTTTGGCCATATTTTCAAATCCTTCGGTAATGGTTTCTCTGTACTTATATTTCCCTTCGTTTGCCCATTTTAAATTTTGATTTATGGCTTCCAATCCTCGATCGTAGTAAAAGTGGTTTTGATAACCCTCCATTACTAGTTGTTTATTTAACATATACAACTGCACGCATGATACTAAGTAAAAAATAAGTTTAACGATATTTATTTATAAAAATGTACGAATCTTTTTCTTACCTTTTGGTGGCATGTCAATATCGGCGTTGTAAGAAGAAATCGACCCGCATACCGCAATCCTTCCGAACATATTCATGTGTTTTATTATTTTTGTGCTTACTTCACCCGCTACCTAAAACATCGGCTTATTATAGAACTTGTTCTCCAATAATTTAAAAAAAGTTTTAAGTAGATTTGTGACCGAAGAAGGCGCTTTTCAGTTATAATTTGAGGTTTAATTTAATCATTGATCAATAACTCAATTTTTGACAATATTTGGTTAAGGCATTCGACTTCGACGCGAACGGTATCGGGGTCAAACCCGAGTCGGATGCTGGGCGAGTGGCCTACCCAATCACTGAAAATAATTGGGAAACGAAACAGGGTTGAGCCGGTTGTTGAAGGTGTGATGCTTACCACACCATACCGTAAGTACTTAACCCTCAATAAAAACCATGCTCCCTCGCGTGGCATTAGTGCCAACACCTTTACCTTTAATTAAAGCGCTTAAAACCCTATTGTTTCTTTTATATATATTTTTTAAGACGTGTAATGCATACATTATCAAAGTAACAGTCAATTCCCTCAGGGGCAGCTTTTACGAGTTGTCCCTCCATATCTTCACTTTTGTAATTTACGAAGGCGTCAAATCCTAATTCTTCGACTAAATATTTTCCCTTCGCATCCGATCCTGTTATCCCGACGACTTTACATCCTTTAATTTTGGCCATTTGCCCAACGATGCTTCCAACAGCCCCAGCTGCGCCTGTGATTACGACAGTTTCTCCGACTTTTGGCTTGCACTTTTCCAAAAACGCGAAATATGCTGTGGAACTGTAATTAAATTACATGAAAGATCATCGATGGTGTTCAATTTTGTACAACAATTTATATATGTATCAAGAACGCAAATTGGAGTTTTAAGGGATCAATCGACGATTAAAACAGAATCCTTACTCACCCTGGCATTCCTAACACACTCAAGGCCCATGACAAAGGTAAATTTCCAAAGTCGGGTACTATGTAAGGACCATAAGTTGCCAGTCCGCGATGGTCGTCGCCTTTTCCTGTGCTTATAGTGTGAGTTCTCCAATCGAATTTACCCATAACGTATTTTCCAATGGGAAAATCCATATTTTTACTTTCTAATATCCTAAATTTTAATTACCATTTATTAAACAAAACAAAGAAAACCCAAAACTAAACATACTTAGCTACCTGTGTACCGACCATCGTTGCTCCTAAAGACATATTGTGAGCGTACGCTCGCATATACGGATCTACGCTTAAATATACGGCTTCGGCTAGAAATTCTGTACAATAAATAGCGTTAGATTTAGTTAGACCTTTATTTCTTCTGGGTATATGCAGGCTGGTTAATTTCTGCACGCACCATACAAATTTCAATAAAAACTACAAGAAGTATTAACAAAACGTTTTGTAGATTGGGACCGTGTCATTTTTGAGACAGAATAGCTCAACGTTTCGCCCACCTTTTTAAGGGGCTTCTTCAGGAGGAAAGGGAGCACTAAAAGAGCACGGTAACTCAACGTGTCAAGCGTTTTAGCACGAGGGTTCCTTCTTCAGAAGGGTTTCGCCTCTGGCTTGGTTGACAAGTTGAGTTACCGTTACCCTTCTGACTCTTGCTAAAAGAGTTTCGCCTCTGGCGTGGTTGACACGTTGAGTTACTGTACTCTTTTAGTGCACCCTTTCCTCCTGAAGAAGCCCCTTAAAAAAGTGGGTGAAACGTTGAGCTATTCTGTCTCAAAAATGACACGGTCCCAATCCGGAAAACGTTTTGTTAATACTGACACTGACCGTGGAAGTCTTCAAATTCACGACAAGAAGTACTTTTATCAATACATTTAGTTATTCGAAATAAGCTCCCTTTAGAGACCCTGGTCGTGGAGACGAACACGTGGAAGACCACAAATGAGATTGACAGATGACCTGAAGAGGACAGCAGCATTAAACTGGATAAAAAGTGCTCAGGACCGAAATCAATGGCGCCAAATGGGGGAGGCCTATGTCAAAGAATGGACAACACAGTGCTAACGAAGAAGAAGAAGCTCCCTTCACAGCAATACAACTTTCAGAACGAATGATGAGTACTGTGGTCACGGCGGAATGTCCTTGTAACATGTCCCTTCCATCCGAATTTTTAGTTTCAAGAACAGAAAATAGTCGCAGAGAGCCAGATTGGGCGAATAACGTTGGATAATCAAGAGTAACAATACCTTGTTGAGCCAAAAATTGACACACGGGGGTGGCCTTGTGTCAAGGTGCATTGCCTTGCAGCAGCGTCCAGCTTCCTTAAGTGCCGTACTCGTAGTACTCGTAAAATTTGGTTCCAAACACGTTTCAAAATACCTAAATAATATTCCCCAGTGATATCCTGACCATATGGGACGAATTCCTTGTACACGATACCCTTGAAATCGTAATATCAGACGAGCATGGTCTTAACGCGCGATTTTTAGAAGTGAATTTTTTTTATGTGGATCCGTCTTATGACTTCCACAATAAACTTTGGCATTTAGTCGACAAGTCATAGTGATAGCACCACTGGGACTTGGCGATGAAAAGATTTTGGTTGCGGCGAGCCATTTCTGATATCCTGAGCGTGTTGAATGCTCGCATATTTTTGGTCTTTGGTAAGCAACTGCGGAACGCTTGTTTAAATGATCACATAAAATCATGTGGACAGAGTCCCTAAACACTCCCAATTCCTTTGTTAAGATTCTGCAGGTCACATTCGGATCCTTGCACAAAAGTTCGGTTTCTTTTTAGACCACCTGTGGATTTTAGACCAAAATTCAATTTTTTGTAAAGAGAAAAATACCGCATCCATTGATGCTATTTTGCAGTGTTTTCGATTTTTCCATAACGGTAAAACTATGGAACTGGCACTTTTACAAAACAGTGGTGCTTTGGAATTACTAACGAAAAAAATACTCCTATTTGTTATCGTTTTACCACCTCCTATGGCGCTACAGCCTATGGCTGGCCTTAGCCTCCACCTTTATCTAGTACATATGTCCTCCGGTTTCGGATTTTCAAGATGTTTCTTGCGTCCTCGGGAGCTCATCTTCCCATCCGTCCACTAAAAGCTCTTTTAGAGGTCCTTGTGTCTTCCATCCTTATAAGGTGGCCTGTCTATTGCAACCTTTGTAGTTTTATGAAGGTTTCAACTGGTAGTTCTTCTAAATATTGATATATTTCATAGTTATGTCGTGTTCTCCGCCCTCCATTTTCTTTCATTGGTCCCAGGATTCACCTTAAAATTTATCTTTCAAATCAGATACCTCTGTTGTTTTTTTGTGTAAAGATCCACGATTCACTTCCATGGCATAGAATAGCTTGTATGACTTTTTTGTCTATGCACTTCTCTTCGCCCAATTGTTGCCATTAAGGCATAGTAGATATGCTCTATTGGCTAACATGAGTCGCCTTCTAATTTCCCTTTCCTCACTTCTATTGCTTGTCATGTTAACTCCTAAATACGTGAAATGTTCTACGACTTCAATGTTATCGTCCCCTGTTGTTAAGTTCTGCGTTAGCCTGTTGGATCTTGATTGTTTTAACATCTTCGTCTTTTCTATAATTATAGATAGCCCTACTTCTTTTGCATGTTGTTCTAACTGGATGTATGCTTCTTTGGCTGCGAATATAGATCTTGACATTATATTTATATCGTCTTCGTAGGCTGCCAGTCGAATAGATTTATTGAACAGCATGTTTGATCCTCCAACATACATCCTACTTATCGCGTATTCTAAGGCTAAAGTAAATATTGCGCATCGCCTTGTTCCAGTCCCTGGTTTATAGTAAAAGGGTCTGTCAATTGATTTTGAATTTTAATGTGTGCTTACATGTTGGTCATCGTAAACTTGGTTAAGACTACCAGTTTCTCTGATATCTCAAATTCCCGCATTGTGTTGTATAATTTTCCCCCGTCTATGCAGTCATATGCTTGTTCAAAATCCACATGGAATTCCCACCCTTTGCTAAGTATTTGTTTAACTGTAAATGGGTAAAAAATAAATTATTTGTGGTGAATCTTCCTTCTGTGAAACCGGATTGATATTCTCCGATTGTTTCTAAGGATATTTGTGAAGACCTTATATGTTGTGCATAAGAGCGAGATGCCTCTGTAGTTGCTACATTGCAGTTTATCTCCCTTTTTGTCAATCGAGTTCCATTCACTAGGTATTTCCTCCTCCCATATATTCGTGATTATCACAGGTCTTAACGTAATGATGCCCCCGACTTTAAACACTTGTGCTGGGATAACGTCTACTCCCGGTGACTTGCTATTTTTTCCCTAGCAGCGTCCTGTAAAGGGCACTTCGAAACGAAGAAGATGGCTGCCATAACCTCCTCTATCGTTGGTGGGGCTAGTGGTTCTTCATTTATTGGCGCTCCCAGTCTTTCCACTCGTGATCGTTACTCTGCCAACACTTGCATCCCTAGTAACTGCTGAAAGTATACTTCTCAGGTATTGTTTACCCTCTTTGCGTCGCTTACGATCTAGCCCGTTGCATCTCTTGGTTTAAGCCTTCTTTCTGACTTAAAGTCTTCTTCCATTTGTAGCATTTGAACGTTTTCAAATCTTCTATTTTTGGTTCTACATATTTTATCTGCATTTCGTATTTTCTCTTGGTATTGTTCTTTCCTTTTTCGAGTGTTTCTTTGTACATAGTTTTTATATGTGCTACGAAAACTTATCAAAACGATAATAAAAGCCAAAAGAATACTTGAACAATTTATTTTTACGGACTCAATTCGGCGCAAGGCCAGGATTCCGTTAATTACAAAAAAAATTAAATGTTGACCAGATAATTGGTTAAGACTTGATAAATAAATTACACCAAGTTAAATGTACTTACTAATATAAATTTAATACTAAATATCAAAAATATTAACAATTCATTCATGAATTAGTAGAATGACAAAAAGGCAAAATTTATAAATAAAATTTAATAAAGAATCTAATTCATGATTGAATTATACCACCATAACTTTTACAAAAGAAAAATTTAGTTATGCATTAAAATTAAAAAAACTAACAGATGAACAACACCTGTGAGGCATACTAATCTGATTAATAAGTAAAATTTTAACAAATTACAAAAATATTAAGCAAACACTTATCTCATTAAACCTTCCTTGAAAATTGAGCATGTGAATTCTGGAATTACAGCAACACTTGAAGTACTATTCAATGGAATTAAAGTTGAACTGTAATGACATCTAAACGGCATAGGAAAATGGCGTCCCTCCACGTGTTTCAAAATTAACAAAAAGTTAATTTCCGAAGGAAATTAAAAATTCCATCCAGGAAAAATACACAAAGCACTTCCAGGCGGAAAATGAATCCAATTACAACCACATAAACTCAAGTTAGGTGCACTCAACAGTGCGAAGCAAATAATTAAACTGTTAATAAAACATAGCAGCAATCACTTCCGAACATCGGAATAATTAATTAAATACGTTCATAAAATATGAAACGTAAAGTCATAAATTTCAGCCAAAATTCAAAGATGTGTTCCAAAGGAATGTCAATCGCCAAAAGAGAAAGAGCTCGTATCAATTCACGACACCTGACAGAAAAAGAATCTACTGCGCAGGTACTAAATATTAAAACCAGTGAGTCTCTAACCCAATTACACTTATGCAAAACAAGCTGCATAACTAATAGGCAAAATTTCACTAAGGAAAGCATTTAAAATTAATACGACTAAGTTATGGAAATTAAGTAAGTGAAATTAACAAGAAAAAATGAAATTTTGAAGAAAATACTATTAAACGAGCACAAAACAAAAATTCTTAACGTTCACAACATTGGCAAAGGCAGAAAAAAATTGATACGATTCGGAGGCAAAGCAAAAAAATCGTAACATATGTTATTTCTTTTATCGCTTGTTCGCAGTCTTCTTCAAACCATTCTTTCTTCTTTTGTTTTTGCTTTACCCCTAAAAGCTTTGGTTGTTTTTATTGTTGTCTTTTATCTAAACCATTGGTCCTCTATTATTGGTTGGTCTACTTCCTCTTTTAAGGCTTTTTTGACTGTTCTTCGATCCTTCTTTTTATTTCTTCCGTAGCTACCGGGTGTCTTAAAAAGAATTACATCAAGTTACCTTTGAAATTTGTTTACATGTAAACTTTTATGTGTCGCTACATTGTTATTGGTATTGCATTATCCAGCGCTGTCATTAGTTATTGTAAAATTAAAAAGTAAACTAATTCACTTCAAATAGTTTTAATTAAATTATTTAATACAACACAAAATGTACACTGTGCAAGAAAACCTTTTTATTATAGAGGCATATTTGCGATCAAGACAGTTAATACTTCCGTCTACTAGCATAACAGCATTGCGCGAAAGCGACATATTTTATTTTACATGGGAAATCAAAGCATAGTAGATGTATTTCATTTTAAGACACTTTGTATATTTCTCAAATTTCATGACATCAGTGATTTTTCTTTAAAGTGAAAGATTCAATTTTCACGGTTTTTCAATTACACGAAAATCGAAATTTATGTAAAATTACACGAATGGATCCAGTATTTTTTCTCTACAAAGAACTTACTTGCACTATTAGTATAAAAAAAATTACGGGAGCAAATGTTTACATTATAAAAATGTACCATCGAAATTCCTATGGTGCGCCCTGTATGTAATATAACATGAAAGGTTCCTTGTAGCGAGTTTGACATTTTTATACTTCTTAATTTTTATTGTAACAACCAATTAAAAAAAGTATAAAACACACAAGTACCTAACTAAAAAATTACTCTCGTACCTCCATTCTTTAAAGGTGGTAACTCCTCCTCGACAATTTTTAAATCGCTTTGCTTGGGCGCGCCGTCGAAACGTTTTATTAAAACATATTTTCGAGCCACTACCATTTTGTGCAGTTCTTGTTTGGTGTAACCGTTGAAGATGATTCGCATACGTGTTTTTTAACGGAGCGATGGAAACGACCGTGTTTAATTTAACAGATTTATATAACTTTGTTTACAGTGTGATAAAAGGTTACGTTCTTATCTTTTCTAGTATGAGTATTCCAAACTTCCATTACTGCTGCACGACGGGCAGCATAACCAGTAAAATAAATGAAGTGAAATTTTGCGCCCAAAAGTTATTCTTTACACAAAGTATATTCGAAATATTCTCTTTTTTCGGACACTCCGATAGTGCCAAAACCTTAGCGGCCAACGTTCCTTGAAATAATACTATAATCAGAATAATTAGTCCTACACAGCTAGGTCTCAATAAAGAACCAAACAAAAAAAATTGTAAAACTTGTGGTTGTCATTTTGACATTTACATATTAATCAGTTCGCGATATTCTGATACGGAAAGACAAGCTTTTAAAGTCATTATTAAGTTTTAGCAAGACAGAAAGTGACTATTGAAGATTTGTTGGTTTTATATGATTTCATAATAACATCGTTTTCGACAATTAAACTACGAAAAAATAACTCGAATGAATGGAATGAAGCTTGGTTCGTTTAAAAATCAAGGAATTAAATTAGTATATGTAGGAATGTGACAAAAAAAATATTTTTAGGGCTTAAACATGTCGCTCACCCGCAAACATTCAACGTCAACAATCAGTACAATTAGTTGGCAGGAAAAACTTTCATCGCTAGACTTAAATACGGTGCACGATAATCGAACATGCGAGATTTTCTTCATGGCAGAACAGACGGAGGTTTGTTCAAAGGCCGTAGAAAACTTTCGTTATGGTGCAGAATTAGATTCCCTTAACGCAGTTAAATCGGTGAGTTTCGAGGACGTATTAACGAGTATCAAGTATTTTAGCGACGATTCGTCCCCGTCCGTTTTAAAAGCTTACGATGATTTCTTTAAACGCGCGTCCAAAGACGCTTTGAACTGTATAGAAAAGGGCGATACTATTCCGTGCAAACTGATTTCTTATTTAATAAAACTCGAAATTATTTTGGCAATTCACCAAGACGTGACGATAACCCAAAAGCAGTTACTGAAAGAGAAGAATTTAGCAGACGAAAGGGCCGCTTTAATAGAATTAGTCGAAGGAAAAGATAAAGCTGGCAAAGGTAAAGGTAAAAGTGCTAAAGGCACAGGGGGAGCAAAGGGCAAAGGGGCAGTTAAGGGCAAAGGAGGAGCAAAGGGCAAAGGGGGAAAAGGCAAAGGGGGGCCCGCTTTAGAAAAAGCGTACGACGCTTGCGATACCAGTACCGTTATTAAGCCAAAACCTTCTTCTAGATTGAATAAGGATAACAGGGAAAGCCTGGCATACGAATCGTTTCATGTAGACGATAAACACTTGTTTATTGTGATACTTGGCTTTTACGAGTTTGAATTAATTGAAGAACTATTTAAAATTGCCATACCGTTAACCGGTATTCTGGAAATAGCGAAACCCGAATATTTGGATATTTCGTTAGGATCTGCTCTTGGTGATGTTGACGACGAAACTGAAACTGCCGAAGTTATATTGAACTCAAAAAATTCTACTGGAGATGTAAGTTTAAATAGTTACAACCAAACTATAAAGACCAAGGTGTTGGTTAACTTTTGGTCTAATTTTTCTGAGCATTTCGAAAACGACGATTTCCCCAGTTATTTTGAAAATACGTTTCATATGACCATATCGCCGTCTGACTTGGCACTTTCGGAGCAACCATTGCGAGATCAGCAGTACCTAGAAATTTTCGCCGATGTAGGAACTGAAATTGTAAAAACAATGGACATAATGCGGCAACATATTAATTATACCAGAAACCTTAAAATATGTCAGGTTGGGCCCAAACCACGTCCAAAATCGTCGTCGACATTTAAACTGTACAACAGCATTATGGATATGGTTCCCCCGGATTGCTGCAATGTTCCTTTTATCTTGTATGCCATGATCGAGCAAGTAAACAGCTTAATTGTGGATCAGAATCAAGTTACGACGTCTTCTCTGAGTACAGAATCTAACATATTTCTCAGAAGCATTCCAGAAATTCGCACCTCCCACGTTCATAGCGGAATTAAGGGATTTCTGACCGATGTATTAAACAGAAACGTTAACGTCCACGCCCTTTTCGGAGCAAAATCTTTGACTAAACACGATCACGTACATAATCCAAAAATCGACTTTAAAATATCGAGGAAGCCGTTCTTAATTCACGAGAATAACGATTTAGAAATAACAATACACCCGTACGAAAATATATCGTCCGAATTCATCAAAATCTGCACTGCGATGCTGAAATTAAATAGGCCGGTTTTACTGCGGAAGTGGTTTGCGGACACGGAACAGCTGAAGGTTCTCGTTAATGAATACGAATTACAACGCGTGTGCGAATTATTACAATTACCTTTACACGAATTGCAATATGCGATTCATACAATTCTCTTCAATTCGGTCGTTTGTAGTAATCGTAAACAGGACGATTGTGCGGTACCTTGCAGTTGTTTCAGCCTCGAAACACTTTTTCCACAATGTAAGGATACAGCGCCCAACGTAGAAACCGTCGACGTGCCCGAACCTCCACGCGGAAATTTTAACCCCGAAAGCGAACCAAAAATATCTCTCCCATACGCAAAATACACGGACAAACCAAACATTTACGAAGCCAAAAACATGTCCACGTACAAATGGTACGAAAATTTGTCCGCCGTTATGATGCTTCAGGAACTAAACAAGTCGGAACAGGAGTACCTCTGTTTAGACTACAAATATTGCGCCGTCGACGATACGTTATTGTTACGCTATCATAATAATTTAAATAAATTCGGCATTAACAGGAAAACCTGGAACCAGTCTTTGCGAACACCAGTGGGATTGAAGGAATTTTGCAAGCACATCATCCACGAAGAATCCAGTTGGCTTGCGAAACAGGAAGGCCAGTACGTCGAAGAATTCGAGAAGGAATTTGAAGAACTTCGGCAAAAGGACAAGCAAACAAAACAGATTTATTATCCGGACTTGATTTTTACCGATTTAGATTTTCTTCGGCCGGATTCTTTAAAGGCCAAAAAGATTATGGAACAACGTGCGTTAAAAGATAAACCCAAAGAAGATGTCGGTAAAAGTAAAGGTAAAGGTAAAGGTAAAGACGCCGGTAAAGCTAAAGGTAAAGGCGCCAGTAAAGGTAAAGGTAAAGGTGATAAAAAATCAAAGAAAGACAGCAGCAAAGCTAAAAGCGGCCCACCGTCGCAGATAACAGTGCTAGAAAAGGTATCACAACCCATCATCCCACCTGCACGTCGAAAATTAACCTTAAGGGTTGCCGCGGAGGAACCGTACAGTTTTCATGCTTACGATGTAAGCAAAAATCGTATGCAATTGACCGGTTCTACTATCGTTTTTCACAGCCAAGACGGTGTTAAAATAACGGTTGATCAAACGAGGTTTTTCCGATCGCCGAGCAAAATTTCCCTTGATATCTCCATGAAAGGTAACAGTCTGATACTTCACCACGATAAGACGAACTGTTGCGAAACCTTCGCGTTTCATTTCAGTTTAACAGACCAGACCGTTATAGTTTTTGCAAAACCACCAAGACCGCATAGCCCCGAAGAGAAAATTTGCGAAAAGATCTGTCGAGCAATGAAATATCGAAAGAGATTTCCGGAGAAAATCAAAGAACAACAACTCTACTTCGTGTCCGAACAGCAGAACCACGTTTTAAAATGTTTTAACATACCGTATATTTCTAAGAGGCATTTAATTTTATCCGAGGAAATGATGGTTCCGTTTCTCGAGCAACTTGGCAAAAGAAAAATGCCGGTGAAGTTGATACCGTCTAGAGAAACCTTGAGTTTGAGCGAAATTGCTAAATTTGATGAAGCAGTTAAATCATCGAGAGCAAATAATCCCGAAGAACAATCTGGACCGAACGGTGAATTCGTATGCGAGACTTTATCGCCGAAGTACACTTACGGAATTATTTCGAAAATACCGTCGGAAAGTACGTCGGTGGTGATCGAAGGACACACATCGTCGTCAGAGCACTTGCTTGCAAAGTCCAGGAGACCTTTTACTTCCGAAACTCATAATCTTGACCTTCTAAGAAAGAAGTCCAACAGGACCGTGTTAAATAAAATCAAGAAAGCAATGGAGTCCCGTCTGCCCATTTTTAAGATATGTTCCAGTAGACTCCATAAATATCAGTACGTGAAACGGGTAAAGTCTTATGTTGAGGTTCAAGTAGGACCCATTTTAAAGAGATTAAGTTTCAGAGCTCCCTTTTATAAGGCGAAAAGTAATGTTGAGGTAACGAAATTGTTGCCCGTCAAACCGTGTAACGAGAAATCTAACTGTAAATATGACTTTCGGGTGTGTCTCCCTTCGGGATTGTTAATTCAAAACGTGCCTGGAATTGACAAGGAACCATTTAACATTAGGCAAAAGTACCTCGATGTGGGCCCTCAGTGCAAAGATATTGCTCACGAATCCTACAGGATGTTCATGCGTAGCGGAATAATTCTTATTAAGAAAGCCGATGGTAACGTCGATATATTACACGTTAACAGGCAAATGGCGTATTGTGATGTACCATACTTGAAAGTGAGATCCAACAAAAATTCCGAAACTAGTCCGCGTACAAAGGAAAGGAAAACCTGCAAATCCGATACTGCAAAAGCTTTGCACGCGCACGCCTCGCATTTGACGAAGTTTCAAAAGTATCTACAACGTCACATACACCGATTCAAGAAACATTCCGTCGATGGGCTGGAAAGACAGCATCATCTAAGCCACAAGGCGTGTCAACGTTGGAAAAAGAATCATATTACGGATAAGGAGCAAGTTTACATTTTGCAAGATACGATCGCGCCCTTAACGAAGTTCAGTTTAATCACGAGTGATGGTCAACATTTGAGGATCTCTAAGAAGGCGTCCATAGAAGAAACTAAATTCTACACGGCCACGGTAACCGATTATCGATACGAAGAAATGTACTACGGCAGAGAAGACGGTACCCACAGCGTTTTGAATAGGGAAAGCATATTAGTAACGCAATTTCCGGATGGTACGAGAATCTCATCCTGGATCGACATAGCGCCTGAATATCTAATCATTGTAGAAAAGGAAGATCCAGAGTGTTTTAACGACCGTTGTCACAAACAACAGCAAACCGAAGACGAAGTTCGCAGCAGTACAATTTCAAGTGAATGCGATGGCGAGACTGTCTCAGAAGAAGCTGAAACTAACAGCGAAGAAATGAAGGAAGAAGAATGCACGCCCGACGAAGAAACGTCAACTAGCGAAATGAACTCATCGAATTCGTCAAAAATAAAAATTAAACCGGATGACTACAGTTGGGTATCTATATTTATAAACTTTAAATACGAACATCCTAATTATGCAACCGTAATATACTATGGCATGTCGAATGAAACTGAAATTATATTACCGAATAACATCACGTTGAAAGCCACGAGTAAAGGGGAATTCGCCATGAATATTTACGAAACGATTAGCGCTAAAATTAATTGCGAGAAACTTCTATTAGAATCGCAGTTCTGTACTTCCTGTATGGAAAAATGCGTTAGTTTAATAAATGTAAAGCCTCTTTATGACGCACTGCATCCGATACCGTGTAATACGGAGTTGTTGCGTACGACCGATAGTTTTAGTAAAGTTTTCACGGTAAATTATGATGGAAAATGTTACAAAAACGTTAGGTATCATCTTAACAGATCAAATGCAGTCGGTTGTGCAAATCACGATAAATCTGAACATCAGAAATTATTCCTGTTCACCAAAAATTTGAACGGATGCAAATTTTGGGACGTGAACGCCTATAAAAACAAAATTATGGAAGCACAAAAACATTCGAACACCATCATAGAATCGCCCACAAAACAGGGTTCGGAAACTGTTTCATCTACAACCATCAGAAGTTTCATTAATAAACCGTGCGACGAAAAATTTGTAATCCCATATCTCGAGCCCATGCTGATACTCCAGAAAAATAAAATCGCCACTAACGAGCCGGCTAAAACTTACTACGTCACTAGACAAGTAATAGACGGTTTACCTGGGCTGTCAAAATTGTATCCCGTTTATTCGATTTTGATGGAGCTATGTCAAACTAGAGGTATTGAAGAGATCGGATCTTCTGGTGCCGAATTTAGCTTATTTTTAAATCAAATTATCATCGAAAATTTAAGGAGGGAAGAGAAACTCTTGGAAGAACAAATAGCGAAATTGGAAGCCGAACGTACGGTTGTTGAAGTTAAGGAACCGCCTGTTCCGTTACTAACGAAATTGATTGAATGGAGAGAAGACTGTCAAAAATACAAAACCCAAATTTCGCAACGTTGTGTCCCTAAATACTTTCACTCCCAATACGACACTTTCTACATGAAAACGTTAGATACACAATTGAACAGTAGCAAAAGTGATCCAGAAACTTCCGTAGTTTCGATAGCATGCAATGCAGAAGCCAGTCAAGAAATATCCGCTACAGAAAAACGAAGCGATCCATCTATCACCTACCCGTCAAGCAGCATGGTCGAAGACATTCGTGGTGTACATGACTCCGTAGTCGATAATTCAGAAAAAGAAACCGGCAAAGATTTCACCTGTCCGTCCGAACAGCTAGACGATTCAGAGACTAAAACGACAAGTAAATTCGAAGATGGACCCAGTAATATGTTTTTCTCGTACGAAATTTCCTCGAGAAGTAAATCGACGAAAAAACCAGGCGAGGACGAAAATCGCAAAGTAAGCAATCAAAATACCTCTTTATCAGATAAAAACGAAGTTAGGAAAAAGATCGCAACTTCTTGCGCAACCAAATCACATAAAACGCCGTGGTGCGAAACGACGCTTGGAAAAGAACTCTTGAATGAAATGGAAAACAGAATTAGCAGTGCAGCCAAATTTTCAGAAGTAATCGGAGTCGAAAGCGCTTCGTTACACAAAATCGAATGTATGGCTAAAAGGGTGTTGCGAAATACAATGTTGGCAGTTGAATCTTACGAAAAACAAGCACCACTAAACGATTACGTCGCAGCCGCCGCAACTACGATTACGGAAAGTATTTTAAACGAGCAGCCTAACTCTTTAGAATTGAATCTGTTACTGAAGCTTGTCCGTAAACCGTCTGCAAAAGTAATGGATTCCCTGTGCTTACCAGATACCGATCGTTTGTCGGAGTACTGCAGCGATCTGTTCAAAGGTGAGAAATATTTCTTTATTAAGTTGTCGTTGTATACCACTTGTTTTTAATAGGTTGCAATTTACGGGAAACTTATAAAGAGTATCCAGAGGAATCCGCTTTTGACATATACAACAACTATTATTCTACCATATACAGCGTTTCGAAATCTATAAGGATAGAATCAAAAGAGAGTCTTTCGGCGGCGTTTGAAGCACCTCAACTCCCTTTAAAAACGAGCGATTTAGCTGAGAATACCAAATCCGAATCTGCGTCATTGTCGTCATCTATTTCGTATGACGCTGGTGAAAAATGTAAAATATGTTCCGTCCGCAGTAAAGTCGAAAGCGTTAGCAAAATCTCTGGTAACGCTACACCAAGTAGCCAACGTAGTTTAACAAATTACGCCGGTAAGTTTCCAAGTGTGCGTAGCTTCGCAGATAGTTCTTCGATACAGCGACCATCATCTTCCATCAAACAAGCGGATTCCTCCGTCACGTACCATGGTGAAAGTAGCACCAGTAATGCGATAACGCCTAATATTTTGCTGTCGCCTGAATCGAGTTTGCTAAGGTACTGCCTGAGCGAGGTTTCTGTACGTAGTGAAAACATGGCCGCCGTCGATGGTAATACCACCGGAATAATGAGAGAAGAAATGGACCGACCCGAAAGTATGATGGTGTTGTTCAGTGTGGCTTCTTTGAAGGAAAAGGACACCGAAATAACTGTTGCCGGGCCGTACATAGAACGTGCCCCCGATGAAATCATTGATAAAATAACGATGACTGCTAAGCCACCCCATAAAAAGGTTCGTTTATTTTTGCTATCCTTCTAATTGGACTCAAATCGAATGTTTTTAGAAACTACCCGTTATACATCCTCATGCATTTCAAAAACCAGAACCGGATGCTGAGAGCGTCGAACGATTAATGTCGGAAGACAGTTTGTACGGCTGTAAGTCGTGCATTTTAAAATCGTCAGAAGTCTCTGCTCCTGCTGAAAACGTTTCTGATGTGAAGCCCACCAGCTTGCACTCTGTGACCGATGTAATTAAACTTATAAAATCGAGCGATTCTTTAGCTGCGATCGATAAAGGTAAAATGGGGCCGAGTCTTTTAAATATTTACGAAGAATGCCTGAAAGGGCCTAAAAAGTCCAAGCAAAGAAAGGCCAAACTTGACGCTACCATTTGGGACGAGGACCATAAAGTTGTAAAAGCGGGCACATCACGCAAAAACATCCACTCCGTTTTGACAGCCCGAGCACTCCCCCGACGGAATGTCGTAAAGAGTAGTTTAGGAACTTTAACCCAACCAGGAACAACGGACATTAAAAGTCAAACTGGAAACTGACCCCTCTTTATTCTTATTTTATTTACATATGTTGTATATAATATTCAAAATGGCCTTTTTTAAATAAATTTAACTTTTATCTTTGTAATCCAACTATTCTCGTAACCATGAATTCTTCTTTGTAGGGAAAACTTAATATGTGTTACGCCGCCAGCAAATTCAATTTATATAAAATTTATGTAGAACTAACATAACGGCGAATCTACATTAAAATATATTAAACTTTAACGATGGCTTTTCCAATGTTCTCTCCGTTTAAAAGACTTATGAACGCTTTGGTCATATTTTCAAATCCTTCCGTAACAGTTTCCTTGTATTTTACTTTTCCTTCTTCTATCCACTGAAGATTCTGTTTGACACCTTCCATCCACCTATTATTCCATTTTGTTACTACAAAACCTTTAATTTCCAACTGTTGAAAAACCACCGATGGTTGAATTACAGTCGCTAAAAATTAAAAAGGATATTAGCAGATTTAAGATTTAAAAAAAGCCACAGACTTTGTATACGAATCACCTTTTGGGAGGTTGCGAATATCACTGTTGTACGAAGAA
Source organism: Melanotus villosus (assembly GCA_963082815.1). Lineage (NCBI taxonomy): Eukaryota > Metazoa > Arthropoda > Insecta > Coleoptera > Elateridae > Melanotus > Melanotus villosus. The sequence goes on along the minus strand of OY720419.1, from coordinate 8,637,755 downwards.
ATCGATCCACATACAGAAACTCTTCCAAATTTATGCATGTGCTGTATTATTATGCTGCTAGTTTCGCCCCCTACCTAAAAAAAACAAAGATAAAAACTAACCCATTTTTAAAAAGTTACGTAAAAGAAGGAAAAAGGAATCTTGAATTTCATGAACACTTACATTATCAAAATAACAGTCTACTCCTCTCGGTGCCGCTTCTGCTAAAGCCGTATGTAAATTGGCAGTTTTATAGTTAATAGCGTGATCGAATCCAAGACTTTTAATCCATTTGCACTTCTCTTCAGATCCGGTAATGCCTATAACCCTACAACCCTTGAGCTTTGCAATTTGTCCTACGTGACTTCCAACTGCTCCTCCAGCTCCCGTGACAACTACCGTTTCACCTGGTTTTGGCTTACACACCTCCAGAAAACCAAAGTAGGCGGTGTTTCTATAAACATGTCTTTATTTTAAAATATACATTCGTATTAATACATTACCTACCCTGGCATTCCCAAAACCCCCAAAGCCAAAGATAAAGGAAGATTTCCCAAATCGGGTAAAATATACGGTGGCATGTTATCCGAACCCGTAACTTTACCATCTGATATGGTATGTGTGCGCCATCCAAAATTACCCACCACGTACTTGTTAACAGGGTAATCCTTGTTTTTTGATTGGGTTATTCTAGAAAAATAAAATAAATAAAATCCCAAAAATTGATGAAATTTCACGTACTTTGCAACCTGGGAACCGATCATGGCAATTCCTTCCATTAATTGATGGGAATATGCTCTCATGTAAGGATCAACGCTTAAATAAATGGCTTCTGCTAGAAATTCTGGAAAAAATTTATAGGAATTAATTATTAATTTACTAGCGTTTTCTTAGGCACGCATCGTTGTTAGCTGTGGTAGGGCTCGTGCGTTTTGTTAACTACATACCTACGTCACGCGGTACATGACGTCACAACATCGCGCATAGGTGTCACAAAGGGGTTTGGTATTATGCGCATGACGTAATGTCGGCCTAGGTATGTAGTTTACAAAACGCACGAGTCCTACCGTAGAATCGGGTGAACAGGAGCACCATTTAAGTTTAAGCAAACAAATGTATTATTTACCAAAACCAATTTTGTTGCGAAACTCCGATGGTAATCCCTACTTTTAATAATTAGTACAGGAGCTAAGTGCATCGATTGTGCAAAAATGTATACAAGCATGCAATTTTCAGGGATGCTAGTATATCATGTATTAAGCAAAATAAGCGTCAGACCCATTTTGAAAACCCCCCAAATTCCGAACACCCCCCCTCCAAGTGGTAGGGCGTCTCAGATTTTAATTAATTGTGGCCTTATTTATAAATATTTTTGAATTTTGTTTGTGCACGTATAATCCTAACATATCATAAAATGCTATAAAATTTTAATTTTTGTAAAATGCAAAGATTACTATTGTTAAAAACGAATTTATTGTAAAATTCTTAGCAGCCACTTATAGATATGCTGGTTTTACTTAAAAGCCAATACATATACAGGGTGCCCGGATTTCGTAGGGACAGCATGGGTAACTTTTGTATTTGAAGAGATAGAGAGATGGTTAAATTAGCAAAAAGGTGCAGGTTCGAGAGCTCATTAAGAATCCATTTTCAAATTTTACTTGTCATGGCCCACTTGTTTAAAATTAAAAAAAAACCAAAATCTCCTAATTTCTTTTATTTGCCGTAACTTTTTTGTTACTTAAGATATTGAGATGCGGTTTGAATTAATTTGCATGGTAATTTAAATACTTTTCTTTGCACTTAATAAAACCAATTTCATTTGTGCAAATTTTTAGTAATCTAACCTAACCTCAAAATTTTAAATTGGTACCGTGCAATTTTTTTGGCCCTTTTAAGAGAGAATTTTTTTCTGAATGCAATGATGTATCACATGATATGTAAACTTCTTCAAAATTTGGAACAACTGAGCTTATTCTTTTTACGGGCAGAAATCACTAGTGCCATGATTTTTGTTTCGAAACATAATTTCACAGATAAAGCTAGGTTCATGCACTAGCGATTCGCGATTTGCGGAATGCGATTTCCGCAAAATTTTGGGGTGTTTTTACCAGCTAGTTCATGCAGTGGCGATTTCACTCGCAGAAAGTAATAACTTTTCATGACCGAACAGGGCATTTTGTAGGTTGGTAGAAGTACTTTAACAATTCTGACATTTCGTTTCTTGTTGTATGCTCATGTTTCAGCAAATACAGTATTGATTTTTAACCGAATTCGTGAACCCAATCAAAGACAATCAATGTATTCTGTGCAGCCAACACAACTATTTTAAGGTTACGTTAAAAATAAATAAAAACGTGTTCTACAGTCAACAACGCGTCGATGAACGCATGCACAGTTCAGAATATAATCAGCGGAAATAGCAAAATATTGAATTCGTTCCAAGTTCTGCGGAAATCGCAGAATCTTGAAGTACCTAGTAAATTGCCGCTTAAATTGCGTTCAAATTTAACTAATCAGAACAAAAATCGCTTTCCGCAAATCGCGAATCGCTAGTGCATGAACCTAGCTTAACGTGATAAACAAAAAACAAAGTTATTGTGATCATGGCACTAGTGATTTCTGCCTGGAAAAAGAATAAGCTCAGTTTTTCAAAATTTTGAAAAAGTTTCCATATCATGTGATACATCATTGCATTCAGAAAAAAATCCTCTCTTAAAAGGGCCAAAAAAATTGCATGGTACCAATTTAAAATTTTGAGGTTAGGTTAGATTACTAAAAATTTGCACAAATGAAATTGGTTTTATTAAGTGCAAAGAAAAGTATTTACATTACCATGCAAATTAGTCCAAACCGCATCTCAATATCTTAAGTAACAAAAAAGTTACGGCAAATAAAAGAAATTAGGAGATTTTGTTTTTTTTTTTAAATTTTAAACAAGTGGGCCATGACAAGTAAAATTTGAAAATGGATTCTTAATAAGCTCTCGAACCTGCACCTTTTTGCTAATTTAACCATCTCTCTATCTCTTCAAATAAAAAAGTTACCCATGTTGTCCCTACGAAATCCGGGCACCCTGTATACGGAAGCAGTCTGAACACAATTTATAGCGACAACTGTGACTATTAAATTTAAAAAAAATTGTAATCTTAGCGCACACCGTTTAGAAAGTATCAGCAATTATTTGTTTAGAGATGCAAAGTGCATGCGCATCTGCGACGCACGTATCTTCGTAATGAATCACTTCTTACGGTCAGTACCGTAGTCTATGCCGGTTCGAGTGTGTTTATAAAGTATTGCACCTTTCTGTACTATTTAGTGTCAAAATATGTCACTAAACTGTAACCTTTGCATTTTGTGCCAATCGAAAGATAAGCTTCCATTATTGTGCCCTGCAGTGAGAAAAAGAAAAGGTTATGAGAGTCTTGCAGCAAATTTACTGCAATTTAAGGAATTAGGTGCTTTACCTGCAAACATTGATTTAATAATAGTTGATGAAGGAGGCGGTGTAGAACGTTTTTTCCGAAAATATAAAGTGTCGTGGCATAAGAAATGTGAATAAAATTTAGTTCATTGAAACTTAAACGCATACAAAACAAACGAACAAAAGATGTATGCACTAGCAACAGTGAAGCAGTTACAACTAGGACTTCAGCAGATAACTCAATTGTCAAAAACAATACTAGTAATATGGCAAATGTACGCCTATTCTGTGAACTACCATCCAAAAAGAAAGAGCCGTTAAGAAAAGTTCAGACATTAGAACTGGATAGAAAATTAAGAAATTACGCTCAAGAGATTTCTGGCAACAATAAATCTGATAACAAATCGGTTTTGGAAGGTATAAGTAACTTTGGCAAATGCTATAGAATTTATGAACGACAGCAGAACTGAAAAGTCCGTTTTTAAATTAAGCGAATTGGTTATATACTATACAAAGATCATATGGAGCAATTAGGTTTGCATCATATCCCAGTTCATTCCACCAGACTAAAAGATACGATTTTATCTAATATTCCAGATATAGTAAGTAAATCAGAAGGCAGGGATGTCATTTTGATTTTTGAAGAAAGTTTGAGCGAGGCAATAAAATTAGCCGGATTCTGATAAAGAAGGTTTAATTTTAACTGAAGCTGCCAAAATTTTACAAAAATATGTTCTTGAATATCAATACACTTTCAAAGGACGTTTTTCTGAAACATGTTAGGAAGAGAGCGTTCCACAAGTACTGTTCCAGTTCATAACTATGCTTTTAACGGGATCTTTAAGTAATTCAAATAATAATAAAATCATTCAACCAGTCCTGTCCATTGCACAAACAATAGCATTTAACACAATTTCTCGGCCTAGACGTTCTTCAGTTGGCTCAACTCGTCACAATAGGATAAGAGAACCACCACTTCCCATTTATTCAGCTCTGAAAGTTGAAGGTACTAAATCTATGAATGATCCTATTCCGAGAAACAGTTATAAATTCTTTAAAACGCCTAAAATCAAGAATAAAGTTCAAGATAAACACAATGAATTAAAGAATGACTTGTCATTGTATAGCCGCTTATATATAGCTTGTCAGTCGAGACAGGGAGATTTAGACAATTTTTTTAAACATGAAAATCAACTGTGTCCGCCTGCATTATCAACCATCTGATGAAATGAGGCACTGTAATAAATCTGATTTGTTACAGTGTTTCGAAGATGATATTGTATATGATGTTCCTCATACTGATTCTATTATACTGGACGGAGCTGCTATAATAAACATATTAATTCCAAAAAACTGTAAAAACTTTCAGGAATACATGGATACCATTTCCGCCCCCTATATACTTTCCCAATTAAGAGAAAGAAAAAGACTGGATGTGGTATGGGATGTTTACCTACTGCAAAAATAGCATTACATTAAAGAACAAACCAGAAGTAATCGCGGTATAGGCCAAAGAAAGCTTGTTGCACCCACAGCTCCTATGCCTAAAAACTGGTCTATGTTTCTTAGAGTTGCAGAAAATAAATCAGAATTATTTTCAATGCTCTCCAGTTATATTGTAGATTTAGAGACGCCTGGTAAAATTATTATATCAACCTTAAAAGATTCATCAATATTAAATGGAGAACAACCTTCTACCTTAATTTCACACTGCAATCACGAAGAAGCCGATACACGGATGTTTGTTCATGTTTTAGACATCTTCGAAAATGGACTAACAAAAATAATGATAAGAACCGTTGATACGGATGTGGCAGTTCTTGTAATTTTTATTTCGTATAAACTACCATGAGTTGAAATATGGTTAGCATTTGGGACAGGACAACATTTTCGTTATATACCAGCACATTTACTCGCAAAGAAACTAGGACGTAAATCCCTAGGATTGCCGTTGTTTCATGCATTGACTGGATGCGATACAGTTTCCTCTTTTTCTGGGAAAGGAAAAAAAGTGCATGGGAAGCGTGGTCCTTCTCGAATGTGACGGAAACCTTCATAGACCTGACTACGTCTCCTGCACTGCCGTCAGACGATCAACTTATAATAATAGAACAGTTTATTGTAGTTTTATATGATAAATCAAGTTCCTGTACATGAGTTTCGTAAATATTTGTTTACCAAAAAGGCACGAAATGTAGAAAACATACCGCATACAGAAGCTGCCTTAAAACAACATATGTATATTAAGGTCAATTTATCAGGGTGGATATCTTTGTGGAGATTGTTTATCACCCATACACAACGAATCTCCGGTTATCTGGGGGTGGAAAATGGACAATACTTATTTAATTCCCCACTGTACTGATTTAAAAGACGCATCACAATCTTGCGAGGAACTTATAAAATGTGGCTGTAAAAATTGTGGTAATAGATGCAAGTGCAATAAATATAATTTAAAGTGCACTCAACTTTGTATATGTGACGGTTTATGTGATCGAGGAAATGGAAGTGAGGATTTAGATTTATAAACATTCCACTTGTTTCAGTAGATGCGTTAGCTTTATGCAAGGCAAAGAACTTTCATTTAACAAAAATTTAATCATATCTGATAAGAGTTTATTTACGTTATAGTTTAAACTTGTATTATCTTAATCAAAATGTTCTAAGATGTTTTGTTACATAATAACATGTTTTGGTTTAAAAATAATATTTTTCTAATAACTGTTTACAAAACAATACAAAAAGAATAGAAGTTCACAGCATTCTATAATTTTTTGTGCAAACAGAATTCAAATATCTTTTTAAATAAAGCCACAATTAATTGTAATAGGAGCCGCTACACTCTATCACTTTGGGGGGTGATTTTGAAGTGGGTCTGATGTTTATTTTAATTACTATATGATACACTATCATATCCCAAATTTGTATGCTTGTATACATTTTTGCGCAATCAGGCCTTATTTTTGCACTTAGCTCCTGTACTATCTGAGATACCATCTCAAAAAGATGGGGAAAGCCGACACCGAAACTTGCAGACTTTGTGAATCTGCAGATGAAACTGCCCAACATATACTCTGCAACTGCGATGGGTTCATTCGCAGCAGGCTTAAATTGCTCGGACGTAGGGGTCATGACCTCCAGGACAATAGTAGACTTCATTAAAAGCCTAAACATCCAGGGAACCGAATAGATTGTAGGGTTATTCACAAAAGATCTTCCTAGGTCGAAGTGACGATAGGCTCTTAAAGCCAAACGACCACCAGGAAAGAAATATATTCCTCCGCCGGTTGTTTTTTTTTTTTGTTAATATTTATTTAACACAATTTATTTACAGTAAAAAATATGCAAATAATAAATAAGAATGTTGTTCCTGTTCACCGTCCTGTTTCTATTCACTGCGTTTTGACGATAGTTAATAATTAGGTGGAAGGGCATTGATTCAAAACTTGACAATATAACCATAAAAGCATTATTTATTGGAACCATTCAGGTCACTAATAGGTCAACATTTGTGTTGCTTGTTAGGAAGATGTGCTTGGTATTACGTAAACAAATTTGGGAGTGGTTTGAACTATGGTTAATTAAAATATTGTAGTATTCCACCAAATGCGTCATTTAGTAATAAAACTGGCGTGTAATAAATATCTTTCCTAACTCTAAAAAGAGGAGTAAAGTACGTCTTCGGTTTAGTTTGAGGTTTCATGTGAAATACACCGCCGCCAGAAAGTCTGAGATCACCCAGACTTTTTAGCATAAATCAAAATTTGGTGGAATAAAATCTATGTTTATTGTATAGGAGAAGCATTATAGACTTTCTTAATTGTTATAGTGTTAATTTCACAGAATTTTGATTGTATATTTAAAAAAGCTGGTAATTTCCTTTAGTCCTATTGAATTACTACAGCTGGAAACGTTTTGATAAAGTATCTTTGATAACTTCTCCCTAGTTATCTTGATATCTTGTGTCTTTAGAATTTGTTTACATTGCATATAAGTTTGACAATTCCAGCAAGTAACCGAAATTACACTAGTTCATTCCATTTTTATTATTTTTGTGTGCATTGAGGATTTTGAAGCGTAACCAATGTTTGCCCAAAAGAAATTTTGTGTAATGTGACAATGGCAAAACTCAAAAAAGAATTAACTATTGAAAAACATGCTGAAATATGTATTCTTAGAAAGGAAGGCTATTCGCTTCGCCAAATTGCAAAGAAAGTTACAGTTTCATGTGGTGGTACTGTTATAACTCTTGAGCGAAAGAAAGAGACAGGGATTTGCAGTAGCAGAAAACGAAGTAGGAGGTTACGAACTACCACTATTCAGGAAGTACAACATGTTAGTATAACAACAAGCAAGCGAAATAGGTTCCTTACAGCGCCTGCTATTGCTCCAAAAATCAACGAAAATCGCATAAATTCAATCAGCGTAAGCACTATCAAAAATCGACTGAATGTTGCTGAACTTAGAGGTTGTGTTGCCAAGCAAAAACCATTACTTTGTGAAATAAACCGACAAAAAAGGCTTTAATGGGCACATGTCCATAAAGATTGGTCTATTGGACAATGGCAATCCATCTTGTGGGATGAGAAATTTAAATTTGAGAAGTTAGGATCCTAATGCAAGGTATTCGTTCGAAGATCAGCAAATGAAGCTTAACAATCTTCAGTGTGTCCTTCCTTGTAAAACATGGCGGGGGAAGTATTATGGTGTGGAGTTACTTTGGAAGAGGTAAAGTTGTAAATTTAATAAAAATCGACGGAATACTGAACAAAGAACGATTTCATGGGATACTTCAAAATCATGCAGTTCCTTCTGGATTCAGAATCATTGGACGAGGATTTATATTCCAACAAGACAATGATCCAAAACATACTTCTGGATATTCTACAAATTATATTCAACGTAATCAACTACCCAGTGTTTTGAAAATAATGCCTTGACCGACTCAGTCGCCAGATATAATTACTATGGGAAATTCCCTTATCACCAGTAAAATAATATTTGGGATAGTATTCAAGCCTGTTGGAATCAAATACAACCGGAAACTCTTCAAAAACTTATTGCAAGGATGCACAGAATCTGCCAGGCCTGTATAAAGCCAAAGTTCGCCATTTCGATGAAAAGTTAATTTAGGATTGTATCATTATACTTTTATAAAAGATTAATTTTTGTTCTATTTCTTGCTTTATGTTACTGTCTAATGTGAATATTTCAACAAATAACCCATCATACTTTAACGCAATTATCACACATAACATGAAATTTATGTTAGTGATCTCAGACTTTCTGGCGGCAGTGTAAGTGTCGTAAATGTTTTTTTAATTAACAAGAAAGTACCATTCAGCTGATGCATACGTCATTTTATGCTAATAAAAGTAAATACTTACGTCCTTCTTTAAGAGGTGGTAAATCTTCCTCGACTAACTGTAAATCCGTTTCTTTAGGCATATTGTCGAAGTTTTTAACAAGAACAAACTTTTTCGCCTTAACCATTTTACTCATTCTTCGAGTAGACCAACCCGCACTGTAAAACGGTAGAATTCAAAATGGTATTAATATTGTTTGTAAATTTATTATCGGGTCGTTTTAAAATAGTTACGGATAAGTATCGCACATTGAGTACACATATTTATTAATAAAAGTTCAAGGTTAAATAACGATTATGCATCTGACTTGTTAATTATTCGTTTTTGATTACTTCCAATTAAAATTGTTTTTAGGTTTACTTACGTGCCTTTAAAGTATGGCGCTTGCTTTTACACTGATTCGTATTAAATGATTTTTGTTCACATAGCCGACACTGACAAAGGTGTTTATTCAATTTTGTAATTAAGCCTGTCACCTTGTTTTCTTCCATCACGTGCATTCTTATTTTCTTGTTCATTTCCATATCAAATCACAATAAATAACAATAACAACCAAAAAAAGGACCAAAACTATGGACGTTTTATTTAATTATTGTTTAAGAAAAATGTTCGACTTTTTGCAAAAAACTTTGAAATAGAATTGCTACGTCTGACATGACCGATTAGTAACTATTATAATAGCTGGAAATATTATAATAAATACGCATTAAAAGGTATTTCAGTTAATGGTTATAAAGTAAAAGTGAACTGTCTTTTAGTATTGTTAATAATTTAACATAACTGCTTTTCGAATGGTGACCTTTCAAAGGTCAGCCTAAATTATTGAAAACCTAAGTTCTAAGTTACAAAAAATGTAAATAATCTTTGATAATTAATGTTAAGTCATTTTTAGAGGTTAATCAAATCATATCGCTGGTCACACCAGTCCTAATTTTGTGACGCTGAACTTTAGTCACAATGTCCAGTTTTTGTTTGCAAGTTGATTTATAAACTATTTAATGTTTGTCAAAATGAGTGATTGCTGCACGCTGATATTATTGCTTTCCCACACAATTTAGGCGTACAAATACTGATAACAAATTTATTGCCTACATGTTATCAACTCTGGATTTGAAAGGCTCGTTAAAAAACCCGGTGATTCAAAAATGTTAGATAATTTTAAGCCTCTTTTTCTTTTGTTTTGTAAATTTACACATTGAACGTTTAAACAATAGTTGGGAATAGATTATTATTATTATTCATATTCTCTAATAGCCTAACCTAGCTTTTAACCACACCTGAACTTAACCCTTCTTAACGATGCCATTATAAATTGAATTCCTATAACGTACATATAACACCCCCAACAGGAGCAATTGAAAACTGTAGTTTTTTAGAAATTGATTAGCTAACAATATGGAACAAAAATTAACGATAGCTCACTGATTTTCATGTTTTAAGTCATCTGAGAGTCACTTATATAAAATTTTGTCTGAGCATTACTTTTTTCCACCTTAAACCACCCTTATTTCGACTGGTGTCATTTTTCCTGGTTTCACTTTGATTTTAAGAAATCTGTGTAACTTTTTGAAATGTGGTTTGTGCGAATTAAATAAATCATCGATAGGTAATTTTGTCTTCTAATACACTTGCTGCAGGATGATGTGAGCATCTTTTTCGTACTACAAAGTCTTTGTGTGAAACTTTATTAAAAAATGAATTTGGTTTCGGTTTTGCAAACCTTAATACCTTGATATCAGTAAAAGTCTTACTGAGTTGCTTTGGCATAGTTACTACCCGTCACTTCGCTTAAGTCTTTCAGGTGAGTGAATTCTGAATGGTATCTGGTAAAGAAAACCACGTTTCTTTGATATTCAAATGATAGTAGCATATTACTGAAGAATGAAAATTGATCCAGATTTGAGGGATTTCTTTATTTATTTCTCTAAGACTAAATACCCTGCGTCTCATTCGTTTTGTGTGAAACCGGAAATTAGAAATTTGTGATTTACTGCTTTGATCTTGAGCGATTCTTTGTCACGTGCTAATTCCGCACTACGACACTTATTTATAGGGGATGTCGAAGTCCTGTGGCTCTCGACTAGCAAACAGTGAAACGCTAAACCCTTCAAATAGGGGTGGTCGTAATCGGGATAGAAATTGGGCGCCACTACGGAAAATCACCCGAGATGATGATGAAGAACGTACCGCAGATTGTTCCTCTGGGCTCGAAGGGAGTTGCCGGTTGCTGCGCCCTACTGATGGGGGTACTTACGGTTATTTTACTGAAAGAAAAAAACTGATAGATAGGCTCACAAGCTATACACAAATATTACACTAGACATGAAACACAGATAAAAGACAATAATGAATTAACAATGAAGTTTAATGAATGCAAAGAATTATTCAAAACATGACACAAAATGAATTTATAAATTCTATCTTAATTTAAGTGAGCGGGGATTAAGGTATGCCACATTTATTTAGTTTATGGCAAATGTAATTAACAACTAGGCTCTCCTAATCGCAATAAAAAGGATGGTGATGAGTGATGACAATAACAAAACTTAATCTTGCTTGCTTGCTTGTTATTGGAGAGAGATCTTTAGTTTAAAAATTTACCTAGCCATGATTGCATTCTATCTTTGTTGTGCTACCCATATTGTTTAGGTCTTCCTTGTTGCACTCATTAATTTTTGTATGTTTAGATTGATTTTCGGACAATCTGTATATAGTTAGGTACCTAATAAAACATCGCAACGGTTTTAAAATGTTTATTTAAAACTTCTAGTCGAGTCAGTGAAGGTTTTTACTTCTAAACCCACAAAAACAGAATCGATTTTGATGATGTTTTTTTAAATTGTTTGTTATATTAAATTATTCAAAATCAGAAACATTCCAGCTGGCGCTATCAATTATTTGTATAATAATAATAATAATAATGGACTTTATTGCCAAAAAATAATAATAATAATACATTGCACAAATAAGAATAAATAAATAAGAATTAGTTTGACAAAAGGCGAAGTTCAGAAGCCACCAAACAAATGATGGCTCTGTTCTTCCACTTAACCTTTGTATAATTTATAATGTATAAAGTGAAGAACACTGTTATAGGAAAAAAAAACAACAACTATTTACCGTTCGGGACTCATCCGCGCCACGACAGTTTAACAGCACTGATGAATCGCGAACAGACAATGAATAATCAGTATGGAACAAAATTAACTAAATTATTAACAACCACCCTGGTTATCATACAATAAACTGTTATAGTGGCGCTTAAATCTAACTACATTAAATTGCTGCATATGGGCAGGTATTGCATTGTATATCTTAACAACGTTGTACGAAAAAGATCTTTCAAAAACACTAGATTTGTGAGTGGGCATAGTTAGGAGACCTTTGTTTCTAATATTGATATTGTGAACGTCTGTCCTAAAACGAATTTTATTATGCAGAGAGCTCGGAGTTTTGGTAATAATTAACTTATGAGATAGACAGGTAAAATGTAATAGACGGCGATTTTTCATATTAAGCCATTTAACTTCCTTCAGTTTATGAAAGATATGATCATATTTTCTTAAACCAAATATAAATCTTAAACAAGAATTTTGAACTCGTTGGACCCGCTTTGCATCTGTACTATCCAAACAAGGGCCATATACAGAATCGGCATGATTGAAGTGCGACAAAACCAAGGCATCCGATAAACGTAATTTAGCATTTTGTGTTGAAAATGTGTCTATTTATGTATAATATTTTTAAATTACTGAAAGCTCCCTGAATACATTTGTTGATGTGGTTTTTAAATCTTAAATTGTAATCGATGATTAGGCCTAAATTTCTACAAGCATTCTGAATGTCCAAAGTGATACCCTCAATTTTAATTTCTGCTAAAGGCAAGGTACGTTCTCTTGATAGCGATTTGCCAAAGAGCATAACGTTAGATTTTTTTGGATTAATTATAAGCGAATGTTTTCTTGAACTATCAATAAGATTTTGTAAGTCTAAATTGATTATATTATTAGCATCACGAACATTATGCGAATCATAAGATAGATATAATTGGGTATCATCTGCATAAAAATGACAATTACACATCTTAACAGAATTAACAAAGTCCGCAGTATAAATTATGTACGAAAGTGGCCCTAAAATTGACCCTTGTGGTATACCTGCTCCCACTGCTCTCAGAGTAGATAGGGTATTATCAATTTTAACTTGTTGAAATCGATTTGTAAGAAAACTGCGTATTAATTCAATAGCACTGTAATTAAAACCGAAAAAATGTAATTTAGCTAAGAGAAGGTCGTGATCAATCATATCGAAAGCCTTGGAATAATCAAGAAATATTAGTGTGGTCAGCATATTTTTATCCGTAGCAGCAAGAATGTCGTCAACAATGCACTAAAGAGCAGTAGTGCAGCTGTGACTTGCTCTAAAACCTGACTGAACTGCTGGTAGAATATTTTGCACATCAAGATACTGTCGAATATTTGTTGTTTCATATTTTTTTCTAATAATTTAGGTATGGCAGGCAGAATGCTTATAGGACGTAATTCTTTAAAACTTGTATTGTTTAAACATTTAAAACAAAATATTAAAAAAATTTTTCCTCGGTGGAATTTTAACTAGAAGTTACTAATTTTGAAAATTTAGTATAATAAATAATTTTTGAATAAAAAGTTTCAAAATTTCCATTTAAAAATGTTAATTATTCAATCATTCGGATGCAAGAATATAATATACAAAATATAGACATAGTATATATTTTCACCTGAAAAAATCAATACTTTTATGAGAATATATAAACACGCACAAGAAATCGACTTTTTGTATCACAGGTAGAGGAATTCAAGGTCAAGCTTCAGATGTTTCACCATAATTTTCGGAGTGAACGCATGTGTTTTTAGGTTATTATCTGTTAAAAGAAGTTTTTAACATTAAATATTGAAAATATTAGTGAAAGTTGTTGAAGAGAACTTAATTATTGATTAAAATTCAGAAATAAGTGCAAAGAGGCAAGTAAAAACACGATGGAAAAGTAATTATGTGTCATTTATTCTTGGTTTGTATTGAAAATAATCGGATTATATTTGCTTTTAAGTTTGTTTATTCATTTTGAAGAATCGAATTATTATTCTTATTATTATGTTACATTTATATTACATTATTACAATCATTATGATACATTTATATGCTGTAAAATCATATTTTTTCGTAATTTTGATCATTACAGCAAACTCGCTTGCGTTGCATATTAGTTACAAAATGTTTCCCGTTTAGTAAATAAGTACTCAATCTTAACTAAATTTTGTTTGCTTATTTGTGACGTATTGATTTAACGATCCTAAAAGTTTTAGCCCTTTAAGTGTAATATTTTTAATTCTACAGTACTTTTTTCAATGGATTTCCGCGCGTCGTGCTCGTCGTTAAGATTATTTGCTAAAATAATTTGTGTTAAATTATTCTTTGAATGTAATAAAATCTTTTTAAATTATTACAAATATATTTCCTGTCTGATAGCTATTTATTTCCTTTGAATTTGATCCGTGTTAAAAATATTTCCCAACATGATACAGGAACAGCAACAAGATACTGTAGACTCTACAGTTAATTTGCAATGAACAAGAGAGTTCAGATACCCCAAGTACTTCGATTAAAAGTGTAGAAAAACTTACACAAGTGAAAGGAGGACTGCCACCACTAAAAGCAGTTGTTCAATTATGCTCAAATTCAGTGAAGATTCATTTATTCCATACACATTTATTTCAGATTTGTAATCTCTGACCCCATAAATCCTCTAGATTTGGTTTGCTTGAAAAAAACTATCAATAACGAATTCCACATTTTTTCAAATATTTCTGGAAAATTTTCAATAAAATCGCAATTCTGATAGGAAATTCGTAATCAGCAATCCCGAAAACCTCCCAGTCATATTTTTTCATCGAAAACCGGACTTAATATATATGTAAAAACCTCAAATTTCAAATTTGGAATTCATCCGAATGATTGAATAATTAACATTTTTCAATGGAAATTTTGAAACTTTTTAATTCAAAAATTATTTATTATACCAAAATTTCAAAATTAGTCACTTCATCAAAAAAAACATTGTTAAATTTTTTTTATTATTATTTAAGCAATATAAATAATGATGATTCAATCGGCGAACAGTCTGGAACAAGCGGACGCGTTCTACCGAAATGATTCATACTCGCGCCGACAGCTGACGCGTCTAGTTACAATATCTACTGATATACCTCAAAGTCCACTGTACACCCTTCCTGTAATACCACTGCACGCCACTGCTTTAGTATTTTATTTTCTGCAATAACTAACTGTCTAATAAACAATGAATGTACCTATCTTAAGTTAAGCATCCATTTATATTCTAGTAAAAAAACATGTAGTATTACACAGTGGCGTGCGGTCCATGGAAGCGGTGGAAGCACCGCTTCCCTTGCCTTCATAAGGCAAAGCAATATAATTTATTAATTTTATTTTTGTTTCAGCAGTATGTTAAAATTATTTATTTAATTTTCGCTTTTAATATCATGCGAATACTCATTGCAAATTAACGCATTTTGTAACGCACCGTTCAACGTTGGCCGTGTAGCGTTGAACTTTACCGGGAAACATCGGCTGGAACGTCGAAAGTTATCTTGGGCCCGCTTGGGCCGCTCCGAAATATTCGCACAAGGTCCCGTATAACAATCGTTTGTTGCATCTGCGCTGTTGTAATTTCACATACGTTATTCTAGCTGTACGAGAAGCGGTGGTCGCTGGCGCAAGGCACATATTTGTTAGTGGAGTAACTTTACGTTTATATCTCGAAACCGGTTCAAACTTCTCCGATTTGAATGATTTTTTTTGTAAACGTCGTAAATATAAAATATTATAACCTTTATGGGTTAAAATGACTCTGATTGTTCATTCAAAAATTTATTAATTTTATACAGGGTTGTCCAAAAGTAATGGGACAAAGACCAACAGTAGATTTGCGAAACCAAAATATTACGATTTACCTAAAATTACCTTAGTCCAAAAGTTAATATTTAGGGAGATACAGGGTGTCAAAGTCGAAATTTTAATCTTAATTTTTTGCTGTAATTTCAAAATTTTTCGAAATATTGATATGAAAATTGGGGAAACTACCTTTTTTGGCACGAGGAACAATAATCCGACCTCAATTTTAACATAGCTCTTTATAGAATCTTATTTTCGCTACACATAATACCTTTATAGCAAAAATGAGGTTCTTTTGAGAGCTACATTAGAAATTTTGAATAATATTACGTAACAACTGAGTCAGGTTTCAGAATTTTAATGAATTAAAATTTGTTGAATTATATTATTTCACTAGCTACAACAAATCTCGTTTTCCAAAGAAAGCTTTTTAGCCTAAAAGTGAATTATGCCAATTTCTTTGACACTGACGTTTTGCATTATCAAAAGCTGTCACTTTTTGTACTTATCAGTAAAACAGAAGCGCTTCCCCAAGTAAAAAACTCACTGCACGCCACTGGTATTACAATATGTAGGTACTGTGTAACGGGGCATGCTGAAATAAAGGTTTAAAAAAAAGGGAAATCAGTGGAATATCAACAGAAATATTACTGTTCAACTTGTGTCACTTTTCTTGCGGAGGAGCGATATGCTAGCGGATTAACTACTCCGTGATGGTAATTCCTTAACCTTTTGAAAAATACTACACAACCTCCCACTTTAAATAGCTTGTAGTTCTGTTGAAAGTCTATGTTAAGCATAAGTAGTTCTAAATAAACTGGAAAATCACGGAAAAGTATCCTGCCTAATTTGTACAACGTATCGATTACTAATTCTAAAATTTTGGATTACAGATTCACAAATGTATGTTGGAAGACACACAAAGGAACGATGCATACCATAAAGCGATCTTTGACAACAAAGAATCATTCCAGGGAAAGACAGTTTTAGACATAGGTGCCGGTACTGGAATTTTATCTGTCTTTTGTGCCCAAGCCGGTGCTGCTCGAGTTTACGCTGTTGAAGCTAGTAATTTTTATAAAATAGCCGAAGAAACTGTGCAAGAAAACAATCTTGAAAATGTTATTCAAGTAAATCAATATTTAGTAGGTAACTAAGCGTAGTTATTAACAATGCTTGTTTTTCAGGTCATTCACAGTCGAGTAGAAGATGTTGCTCTACCTGAAGATGGTAAAGTAGACATCATTGTCTCAGAATGGATGGGCCATTTTCTACTTCACGAAGCAATGTTAGACTCCGTAATCGCAGCTAGAGATAAATTTCTTCGACCAGGAGGATTAATGTTTCCTGAGAATGCTATGCTTTATTGTGCACCATGCAGGTAGAACTACTTATTATAAAATACTTTTCACATTTGTTATGATTAATCGCCTAATAACAATTTGTAGCGTGCCATCAATGAACGATTACTGGAAAAATGTTAACGGTGTATCTATGACAAGGTTTAGTGAAAAACTGAAAACCCAGGCGTATCAGTCTCCAAGGATCATGACGGTTGAACCTCAAGAGGTATTGTCGGACCCAGAAATCATCGCTTGGATTGATTTACGCGAAGTGACTTTAGAAGAACTTGTTTCGTTTCAAGCACGGCACCTTGCGGTAGTAGACAAACCAGGAAAATATCAAGGCATTTGTTTATGGTTTACGTGCTCATTTCCTGCAGCATTTACAGAACAAGTTATTCTCTCAACAGAAGTAGAAGAGCCTGAAACTCACTGGAAACAAACGGTAGTCGTTTTACCTACTGACATAGAGGTTGAGGAAGGTACTCCGATTGCTTACGACATATTAATAAAAAAAACAATAGAGGATCCTAGAAAATATATAATCCAGGTTGAAATGCTAGATGGGGACAGTGTAGAACATCCGGAATATTGTAATTGTATTAAAACAAAATGTATTCTTACTAAAGCATGTTTAGAAAAATATGAAAGAACTAGCTTCTCTACTGAAACATGTTAAAGAACTTTGTATTTCCATTTTATATTTTGTTAAGACTTTGTTGATTTGTTTGTAAAATAAGTTTAGAAAGTTTATTAACTACAGCAATGTTATGTAAAAAATAAATCAATGAGCGCTTTGTCTTCCAAAGGATAATATCTCATTGTTATTTTGTATTTCTCAGTAACACAAAATAGTGCCATTAAGTTTCTATTTGAGTCACTTCTGACAACAAAGAAGACTTTATTTAACTCTGCTTTATTGGTAAAAATTAATCATTTCTGTCTTGTGCAGAAGTTTTCAGAAAATATTGTTTAATGTTCCAATCTTAAAAACAAAATCGGCTGGAAGAATGCAAGCATTGCTTGAGCTGTAAGCCCTACGGACAGTCTGCTGTTTTCCTTTTTTATTGATTAAAAATAGCTTTGTTTTGGCATATTTTTCACTTTCAGAAACATGAGGTGATATCTAAATCTACTAGCATCTACTAGTAACTAGTAAAGTTCAATTGTTGAATCTTGTTTATCAGATAGGTTAGGTACCTGAGGATAGCAGATACTGTGCACCTACATTTACTACTCAATTATAATTAATATAGTTAAATAATAATTACAAGAAGGAGAACCATGTGCTTGGACGAATTGGACATGCCTACATGTTGGGATAACGGATTTTATTAAATAAAAGAGGATAATCTCTCAAACTATTGCCCTATTCCCTTGCTCTCGCAAATACCTATATAAATTATTTGCTAAAAGAATCTATAATAAATTAGAAATGTAGGTATCAATCCCATGAACAGGCCAGGTTTAGAAACGGCTTTGGCACTTGTGACCATCTACTATCAATTAAGATACTTCTGGAAAAGGCTGCGGAATACCATCTTGCCTTCATAAACTACGAAAAAGCCTTTGATTCATTGGAAACATAGGCCATAGAAGAAGCACTTTGGAATTGTTGAGTTGACTGCAAATATGGAAGTCTAATTTATTATATATCGGGTAATTCATGTAAGACGCGCCCCTTAAGGCGCCTCCGGACTGCTGATAGAAATCAGTGTTGCGCCTATGTCGAATTAAAATAGGCAACCCTACTTACATAAGTACTGTGTGTATCCAAGTACACAAAGTCGTGTTTTTATGACGTTTGAAGAAAAATATTATTTATAATTATATGTGATATTTGGGTTGCATACATGCTCCAACGTTTTCTCACTAAAATATGTTGAAACTCGACCTTTTAAAAACTCTACAAATTGTAGTCGTAAAACAAAATTTGTAACTTTTCTAAGGTCTTCAATCTATCCATAATTTCAATCAAATTTGTCCTACAAGAGCCTTTTTTTGATTTTTTGTTTTGTTTTTGATATAAAAAGGACGACGTAACATCTAATTAAATTAAATATACGCTTATTAAAATTCTAAAATAAAAAAACGGCTTTGTAGGACAAATTCTATTGCAGTTATTTATACATTTTCATATCAGGAATTGCTTCAAATTAATTTTTGAGCCCGTAGTTTGTATAGAAAGTTTACCGGAATATGCGTTAACGTTAGCCACTTGTCCAAACAGTCCGGAGGCGCCTTAAGGCTGGCATTTACATACAGTCAATTTCTATTTGACGTATCTAAAGTTGCATAACTACTTTAAAAATCAAAAAGTCATAAGAAGGCGCGTTTCAGCAGAACGTCAAAAACGAGTTGAGGTTAGAGGTCAAGAATTGCGTAAGATCACAGAGCAGGTATTAAAGATTCATATTTGAAAATTTGCATATTTACATATAGTCCAGTCAATAGGTACTTAAAAAGGTCGTTACCTTGCAAAAGGTCGGGTAGAAGATTTTTTTTTTTTACTTGTAGATATTAGGGCCAGCATTGAAAAACCAAGTTTTCCAATTCGGCTGACCTCGGGAGAACTTTCTGTGGCCAAAAAACCACGAAATTTTAAGACTTCTCTTGTTTTTTTCAAAATATCTCGTATATGGTTCGGTCTAGCGCTTTCTTTCTTCTCTTCCATCTTAAAGAGGACAGCATTTCCAACAAATTTCAATATTACAACTTTTTTCTAAACCCAATAACAAGCGCGCTACAGCACCCGATATATTGCAATATTTTCCCAACTTGGTGAAAATAGCACTTTATTCCATTACTCGTATAATAAGATACAGGGTGTAACACAACTTATCCGAAAAATTTTAACCATACATGCACCTTTAAATAAGAAGTCGATTTGTGAAAAAAAATGTAATAAAAGTCCAACACAAAACGAAATAAAAATTGTACGCTAATACAATTAGTCCAGTCGCTAGGTTCGTAAAAAGGTCGTTACCTTGCAAAAGGTCGGTTTTTTTTCTCTACTTGTATATGTTAGGGCCAGCATTGAAAAAGCAAGTTTTCCAATTCGGCTGACCTTGGGGCAACTTTCTGTGGCCAAAAAACCACGAAATTTTAGGACTGTTCTTGGTTTTTTCAAGATATCTCAGATGTGGTTCGGTCTAGCGCTTTCTTTCTTCTCATCTTTCTTAGAGAGGACAAAATTTCTAACAAATTTTATTATTACGACTTTTTTCTAAACCCAATAACAAGCGCGCTACAGCATCCGATATATTGAAATTTTTTCCCAACTTGATGAAAATAGCACACTTTATTCTTTTTAATAAGGTGCTATTTTCGCCAAATTGGGAAAATATTTCAATATATCGGATGCTGTAACGCGCTTGTTATTGGGTTTAGAAAAAAGTAGTAATAATGAAATTTGTTGGAAATTTTGTCCTCTCTAAGAAAGATGAGAAGAAAGAAAGCGCTAGACCGAACCACATCTGAGATATCTTGAAAAAACCAAGAACTGTCCTAAAATTTCGTGGTTTTTTGGCCACAGAAAGTTGCCCCAAGGTCAGCCGAATTGGAAAACTTGGTTTTCCAATGTTGGCCCTAATATATACAAGAAAAAAAAAATCTTCTACCCGACCTTTTGCAAGGTAACATGTACTTATTCACTGGACTAATAGTTATTTGTGTTATTACTGTAAAAGATATGGCAAAAACAAAATTACGATTTTCTGTGTATTTAAATTGTAATCTCCTTGTCAAGTTTCCGTAAAGCCGATAAGTATTTACTTGTTGTTACTGTGCTATTTGTGTTGCCTAACGATAAATTATAAATTGGAAATCTAAACCGATTTTTCTAGAACTTTATTTCCAGTTTTTCTGGCATAATTTGCATTTGAAAAAAAATTCTTGTGGCGTTTGAAAGATAGTGGTTATATCTATCTACTGATAGAGAGATTTTTTCGGTATTAATATTTTTGTAAAAACTATGAAAATTTTGAAGTAAAATAGAGCTTTAGATTTTTTAATACTATAAAGTTGGTTTTCAGAAATTAAAAAAAAACTTTCTATCAATAGATAGAAAAGACATGGATAATTACAAAAAACAATGCTCTGCCGTTCCTGCTTAAAAAATGAGCCTAAAAAACTGGCACAAAATGTGCTTAAAATGAGGTATATTTCATGTGTAAATGCCAGCCTTAACAACTAGAATAGGCAACCCAACTTACAATTTCATAAATAACCTTGATCTATGTTAATCCTCGTATGGTGGGTTGCATTTGAAGCTTTTAAGGCTGGCATTTACATACAGCACGTTCTATTTGACGTATCTAAAGTTGCATAACTACTTAAAAAATCAAAAACTCGTACGAAACAATTAAAGCGGGCGCGTTTAGCAGAACGTCAAAAACGAGTTGAGGCTAGTCGTCAAGATATTGCGTATGATTCATATTTGAAAATTGACATAGTTATTTGTGCAATTACTGTAAAACATATGGCAAAAACAAAATTACGATTTTCTGTGTATTTAAATTGTAATCTCCTTGTCAAGCTTCCGTAAAGTTCGGATCTAAAGCCGATAAGTACTGTGCTATATGTGTTGCCTACACGCTAAATTATAAATTGGAAATTTAAACTGATTTTTATAGAACTTTGTTTCCAATTTTTCTGGAATAATTTGCATTTTGAAAAAACAATTCTTGTGACGTTTGAAAGAGAGCGGTTGTATCTATCTACTGATAGAGAGATTTTTTCGATATTGATATTTTTATAAAAACTATTTGAAAATTTTGAAGTAAAATAGAGCTTTAGATTTTTTAATACTGTAATGTTGGTTTTTAGAAATAAAAAAAAATCTTTGTATCAATAGACAGAAAAGACATGGATAATTTAAAAAACAAATGCTCTGCCGTTCCTGCTTAAAAAATGAGTCTAAAAAAATGGAACAAAATGTGCTTAAAATAAGGTATATTTCATGGTGTAAATTCCAGTCTTAAGGGGATACGTCTTACGTGAATCACCTGGTATATAAAGAAACCGCAATGACTGTAAGAGTATCCTCCTCCTCCTGCGTTCTCTTCTTGTCAGAAGAATCGTGACCCTATGAAAACACATCGTCTCGTGTTTTTATTCATCACGGATTCGTCGTGCAACTTCGCGCCATCTTTCTCTGTGGGCAGCTGTTCTCGTGGCTTCTTGAAGAGATTTGCCTGTTAGTGTCTTTATTTGATCCGACCATCGTTTTGGCGATCTTCCTCTCGTTCTAGCTCCTTCCACTTTGCCTTGTATGATTAGTCTCTCAAGGTTACTGCTGTTTCTTCTATTTATATGGCCAAAGTATTTTACTATCTTTGCATTTATTCTGCTAGATAGACGATTTGGATTGTTGATTTCTTCTAAAACTGACACATTAGTTCTATGTGCCGTCCATAGTATTCTGAGTAGGCGTCTCCAGACCCACATTTCAAAGGCATCTATTCGTCTTCTGTCTGCCATTTTTATAGTCCATGTTTCACAACCATACGTCATTATTGGGAAAATCAGCGCTTCTACTATTGCCTTTTTTGTGTTCATTGTGATTTGTCTGTCCCTCCACACATTCTGTAATTTAGTCATAGCGTTACGTGCAATCTGTATTCTCCTTCTAATTTCTAATTCACATCCTCCTTCATTACTTATGGTTGAACCTAGGAACACAAAATTATTCACCACTTTGTAGTCCCTTATGAATCTCAGGTCCGGACGGTTTCCATTCTTCCGGTCTACGATCATTATATTTGTTTTGTTGTGATTTATTTCTAGTCCATATTGACGACTTACATCTTCTAGCTTTTCAACTACAGTAGAACCTCGATTATCCGTGCCAGCCGGGACCGCGCCTTCGCCGGATAATCGAAAACACGGATAATCCAAAGACCTCATTTTTTTAATTTTTTTAATAATTTATTCAGAAAAATACATGTGTCAGGCGAAGAAAAGAAACGTGATCATCATCAGCACTTAATTTCTCCCATTGAACAGCTAATTCTCGTATTCCATGGCGTTTTTTAAACCTGTAAAGCCAACCAGAAGATGCCGAGAAGTTTCCTTTGATTTTCAACTGCTCGTGAAACTTTTGGGCTTGCCTAGCACACATAGGTCCTGATATTGAACCACCTGGTCATAGCATCATCAAGCTCTTGAAAAGTAGACCCTTTTAGAGATTTCTTGTCAGAAATAGCTTTTGCACTGTCAGCTTTAGCTACAAAGCTCTGTAATTCGGCTTTCTTCTTCACAATGTCACGTACCGTTTGTTTTCCAATGTTATATGCTTTAGCCAACACAGCAACACTTATGTTATTTTCAAATTGTTTTAAAATTTCCATTTTTTGTTCAATAGTTAAAACATTGCGTTTACGCTTTTCATTAGCACCGGTACGCTGCATTTTGTGCGTCGAGTCGGTCGGCAGTTGGCAAAAATAATAAGTAAACACATAAATGGGGGATTCCGCGAGACGAACGTCTGCACGGTGCATTCAGCGTTCATGCGCCAACGTCTGGCCGTCAGCCACGGATAATCCGCGCACGGATGATCAATTTAAAATGCCGCACGGAAAATCCGCCGCACGGATAAAGCGCGCACGGATAATCGGGGTTCTACTGTATTGCTATTAGTTGTAAGAGTATACGAAGAAACAAAGCCTATATCTATGAAGAGAGGAGCAACGCAAGTGGACACAATGTCAACAAAGCTTTTTATCACAGTGCTGGAAGATGCTTCAAGAAATTGAACTGGGGGACTGATTGATTGTGTGTCGGCGGCATTTCCACTAGGTTGCAAGCCCAGTATTTGCATTTCAACTATGGTGTTCTGTGCACCACTTATCCTACCTCTGTCAAAGTAATTCCATACCCTTTCATGAAACTTTCCCTGAAGAGTTGTCTCCTACAATAAAACAGTACAGTCATCGAATCTACAGAGTGTATCTCCTCTGTACCTATTATTGTTATTATTATTATTAGCTTTTAATAATGCAAATTATGCGTAATTCTGGTGTAATTAATATTTTACAATAAATTAATAAAATTAATAAGTAAGTATAAATATACACTTCAGTAGATTTGGGTGAGGACCTCCTGCATATTTCTGAATCTTGTACTGCTAGTACCTAGCTACAGATTCAATTTTCTCTATTAATTGAGTTTCTGAAGGTTCTAGATTAAATGAGTAGGTATAAGTTTTTGTAAAAGGTCCTGACTAGGTTTAGAATTTCCTTTCTGTTAGTTTAGTAATGATTTTGTTGTTGGAGTCTATTAATTTGGTTATCATTGGTTTTACATTGCTTAATTGTTTATTAAGTTTTCTAACTGCATTTGATTCAGATAATATTTTTCCATTCCTCTTCATGTCTTCCTTTATTATTTCTAATTGCTTTCTTGACTGGGTACCTACCTTATTAATTTCCCACCATTTTATTTTATAATTTGTTGATAAGTTTCTTTTCAGCTTTAATTCTTTTTGTTGTATAAGTTTGTTTGTTTGCTCTGCGAATCTTCTATTTGAATTTGGGAGTGTTACATGTTTCTTGTGTAATGATTTTATGCATATTTGAATTCTTTTTCCTAATGCATTACGTCGCAGTTAATTAACTTCTTCTTTTAAAGTCCTTGTATTTAATGTGCATACGATGAGTTCTGTGTTGTCTTCATGTTGGTTTACTTGACTTAAATGGTCTATTACGTCCCTACTGACCGGCTTGCTGGGGATCCGTGTGTTGTTTGACAGTTAATTATTTGTTGCTTTGTCCTTAATCTTGCAGTTTTCATCTTGAGTTTGGTCCAAATTTTGTGTTTGATTCTTTTGTGTTACTGTGGCATCTGGGATTCGTGAGAGTTTGTCTGTGTTTTCTGAATTTTTTCCGTAGATTTTGGAAACCCCATCAGAAGGGTCTAGTTCCAGTTGGTTTTTGATTTATTGCTTGTTTGAGTTGATGTTTGATTATACTTTTTTGTGACTCTCATGAGAAGCTCGTTGGCGCAATAGTAAAAGCGCTGGACTCGGGACAGACGTAAGCGGGCATTCAGAGCATGCAGGCGCCGCCTCCGGGACACGGTTCATAGGTTCATTTTTAAAAAAAATTATCATAAAAACAAAAAATTCTTAGAATGATCAATATTAAAATAAATAAGGCCGGATACACCTAATAAAAATTTAAAAAAATTGTAGATTGCCGCCTCTTTGATCATATTATTACTAGGTACGTCAGTTGCGAATGTATACCCTGCTAGTGCTATGCTTACTTTTTGTAGTTTTCTATAACCCACATCTAATTTGCTTTTCTTGTCGGCAGTCTGTTTAATTATATCATTCAATAGTATTATGAATAATATAATATACAATCTTTTGTATCAAATTCTTCTGACTGCATGTTGTGGGATTTGATATAGTTAGTATTTTATATTTTACATACTTTTTTAACTTCCAACTAACTCCTCTTTGTTTTAAGGTTTTCCATATTCTGTTTCTTGGTGCTATGTCAAAAGCCTTATCAAGATCTATGAATTCTAGATAAGCTTCTCTATCCTGACTCAATATTTTACTTGTGATTTGCGTCATGGTAAAGATATGGTCTTGTATACTATAACCCCTTCTGAAACCACTTTGGACAACAATCTATATATATATTTAAAAGTGTATTAGTTGACAAATTTATGTAGGTTTTGAACGTTTTTTTGTTACGCCATGTAGGATAAAGGGTGAAATCTCTGTACTGACCCAGTGGTGGATTTAGGGGGGGAGCACTAAGGGCACGTGCCCAGGGCGGCAAAATTTAGAGGTTTAGAGGGCGGCAAAATTCTAGAGACGGGTCAACAAAATAAGGGATGGTAATTTTCAAAAATGTTCTGGCAAATTAAATTAAAATATCACTGGTTACTATTTCGTTATAACAATTAACTTATCTGGCTCAGCCCCCCTAAATCCACCACTGTTTGGCTGCAGTACAAAGCGGCACCAAGCTGAGCCGAGCAATGCGCAATGCCACAGAAAGGTCATTCTCGGTCTTGAAAAGAATAAAAAACTTCACAAGATCCAGTATGACCCAAGAACGTTTAAACGACGTGGCAATCCTTACCATATAGAATCTGCACTGACAAAAAAATTAGACTTTGACAACATGATAGAGTCATTTTCCAGTATAAAATCACGCAGGAAGTTAGTTTAGCTATTTATGTTTGTTTAGATCAAAGCAATATGTATAAGAAATAAATAGGACAAACTTTGGTTGAAATAAATTGTGTTTATTTTTTACTACCATCCATATATGTACTCCAGTAGGTAGTTGAGTGTTTGTTAAGTAATGAAATAAAGAACATTACTTTTGGGAGGATTCGTATTCGTAAAATAGGGGAAGACATGGGGGGGGGTAAATGTAGGGTGGCTTTAGGGGGGGGGATGAGGGGCGGCAGAAATTACCGGTGCCCATGGGCGGTAGAAGTGTAAATCCGCCACTGTAAAACTGACCTTATCTATTGTTTTTCTTGAGTTTGTTTGAGAGTTTCCATCTTCTGAGGCATCCTTTAGTGTTTTTCGAGATAAAACTTGTTTTTGTTATTTTATGCCGTGTAACGTTTGTTTCTTTTTGAGGACTATATCTTTTTCTTTTCTTTTAGATTTAACTTCTTGAAAATCATTTTCTACATATTTCTTCCTCACTTTAATCTTCCATTGTTTCTGCAATCCTATCGGTTCCTGTTTGTATATTTCTTTTCAAGGCAGAAGTTTGGTGGGAATTTTTGGTAATTTGGAATAGGTTGTTAATATTGTGGATGGTTTGAACGATGAACTTCTGGGCTAACGGAGTACCGAAACTTAGTTTCACACCTCCTTCATCTATGGGTCTCTACTTGGCGTTTGGAAGTTTATGGTGATGTTGTCTGAACCGGAGTGAGTTACAGATGTCACCTCACACTGGCGGGGGCGAGTAGCATCCAGTTCTGACGGTTATGGTCCTCTTCGTCTTGGTCTCCGAGGGTCCTGAAGTTCAAGTTTACCTGAAAAGAAAAACAAGTCTTAGTTGTTTTACCCATGATGGGGCGTGAATAGGTTTTGAAAATCCTGAGCATAACTCAGGAGGACGGAGCAGAGCTCTAAGATAGAGCCCCAAGTGAAACCTGGGGCAGGCGTGGCCGAGGCGGGCTCGGCCGGTGTCACTACAGGCCTCGCCTGGAGAGCTGAAGGGATGATTGCAGACGTGGAGGGGTGGCTGGGAATGGGGAGTTGTCGGAACGCCATTCAAGGAAATCTTATATGCGACGGTGGCAGCTCGGGAAGCAGTCGAAGCTTTCTGGTATGAGCTGCGCCCCTTGTAGTTGGCGGGGTGAGCGCCGTTACAGTTCGTGCACGTGGAGGCAACCTTTCTAAACTTCTGGCACTCCCCGGTGTGGTGATCTGCTGCACACATCTGGGAGTGGCGTTGCAGCTTCTCTGGGTCCTTCGCGGTGACTCTACCGTGATTCTGAGTGACAGGACGGTTTTGGCCTGGAAAATTTCCTTAGCCGTGCTCGATTTAATCAGTAGCGGCATGGGGATCCTTTCCCGACGACAACGCATCCTGGCCACAGAGATCACGGAGAATCCCTGGCCCTCAAGGTCTTCTTTCACATCGGCGGCGTCGATCGGCTCCGGGATACCTCGGAGCACCACCTTCAAAGGTTTTTCTTCCACCAGGGCGCAGGTGTGGAAACGTAGGTTTTGTTGCGTGAAGAACGCAGTAATACCGCGGTAATCCTCAACACTGGCAGGGGATAGGCCAATTCCGTCGGCGGCGATCTTAGCCTTTGCGAAGTTTAGGCATCTGGAGCGAAGTTCCGCTGATATCGCTACCCAATTTTCTTTCGTACGAATGATAACGGGAAGAACGCGGGCGACTTTGGGTGTTGGGTCATCAAGGTTGATATCGTGAGGTAGGGGATAGAACCTGTTGGACGTGAAACTCTTCGGTATGGGTGAATCTTCCTTCACGGGCTTCCTGCGTTTTCGCTTTCACGCCTCCTTCGGAAACTGGAAATTGTCGTCTGCAGTTGCTTCGTGGGTTTCCATGGCGAATGCGGCTTCGGCGGTGGAGGCGACTACTTCAGCGTCCTTGGCTCGTTGCTCTTCTAGGTTGGGGTTTGCTTCTGGGGAGCCCGTAGTGGACTGAGCAGAATGCAGTTTCAGTTCTTTATAGAGGGACCACATCTGCTGCAATTCCTCCTCACCCAGAAGTGGGAGATTTACCCTATCCATCCCGGACCTCGAGGGCTTGAAATAGCCCGTTCGACGTTAAAGAATTTTTTGACATTTTGTTTTGTTTTAGGTTAAGCCCGTTGTTTTGGGGTAAATAGGGTGATGTTATTAAGATGTGGTGTTCCTACTCCCACTATTTTCCATATAAAACTTTTGTACTGTATCGTTTTACAGTATACGTACTAGTTTACATATTTGCCGCTAGATGGCGGCATAAACTTTGATATTTTATTATCATAACCTATTATAACGTAACGTATTTTTATAAATTTTGCACTTTTTGCAGAAGATATTAAAAACCCGTAAATATAATATAAACGCTCCAGCTTTAAGAACAAATCGATTTTTTCTTTGAATTAAATAGGTTTTTTTTCGCAAAAGGTTTGCTGCAATGCTGCAAACAAGCATTTTCATAAATTGTTCTCCCAAATGTTTTTCTGGGCATTTTCGAATATCAGGTAAAAATCACGGGCGAAACATAAATACTTTGTGTCGCCAAGAGTTGCGATAACATTCAAAATTAAATATTTTGGCTTTTGGCAGTTCTTGGTGTCAAAATTCAACTGTCATTAGCGCCATCTTACAGCAATTGTTGGAACTAGTACGCAACTTGTCAAAGAATACAGTTCACATACAATTGAAGGAGTGGAGACACCATCTTAATAACATCACCGTAAATAGTAAATTATCCTATAACAATAACAATAATTGCATTCATTAAGCTTAGATAACGTATTCAAGTAATTTAAATGACGTTTATTGACTGGCTGATGCGAGAAAAGGCGAAAAATTAAACTTGCAAGGCAAACGTCAAAATACGAAGCACATACGCAAGATGAGCATAAGCAAAGTGGAAATAAAGATTGACAATATCTGTCTTGGAAAGTAGTCTTTTCGGTCAATCTCATTTGCTCTCGCTGTATAAATAATTTTGCATATTTGAATTTACTTATTGTTAGTAACTACATATTTAAATTTAACAAACCGCCACTGGTTTCCTGCATTCCATTGATGTAACTGATTCACTTTACACTTATCGTTTTAATTAGTATAGGTAAATAGTAAAAAGTGAAATGGATGTATTTACTTTTCTACGCCGATATCAGAATTTCACCTGAGGTCACACATTTATCACTGTATAGTAGTCGTTCAATTGATAGCCCGAGGAGCACACTCGCACAACTTTACTCGACGAAATTCAAATGTAAAATAATGTTTGTTAGAATATTTTTATTTATACACTGTAAGATGTTTCAAACAGTTCTGTAAAAACTGCATAAAGGTAAAAGTTAACGAGGGACTGCAGATAAAAAAAACGTGTGTGTTGTAAGGATCTTCAATAATCTTTTAAGTAAACAAATAATATTCCGGAACTTCTTAAGCAAATATCCCAAACAGTAAACGCTACCTGCTACCGCTTTACCCTAAAGATTAATAGTGTTTATTTAACAAGAATAAGAGTGCATCTGGTTAAACATTCAGTTTTGTTTTAGAGATTAATTTTTAGTGTTTATTATTCGAACACAAAACGAGCATCCTGATTAAAATCGTTCCGCAAGTATTATTAAATTTTTATGGTTCAATTTTTATTTTATACGAAAAAAACCTAAATTAAGTTATTAATCGGAATGATTTAACTGGCAAGCACTTCATTTCAACAATCCTAAACGAACGAACACAAACAGAATCGTACTTCATGGTTTATTAACGTCTGCCGTTCACATAACTTGCCGCCCTGTAATAAACTGTTGTGTTTAGTACGCATATTGTTTTAATTACTCTGTTAACAATTTGTTGCTTGGGTGTAACATAAGACGAAACTCGATTGTAGGAAATTTTGTATCAGTACGTTTCTTCATTGTTAATTTAATTCATTTATTATGCGCTAGATTAATTCAAATATTTAAAACATATTAAGTGATCATTCAAATACCTAATTGCCAACTTTTAATTATGTATTAAATTCGAATGCCGAACCAGAATGGTTATATCCCTCAAAATAGAAACAATAAGATTACCAAATCGAATCTTAACCATCCAAATTATTACGTACAAGTTGATTTTCAAGCTAATTATTGTGGGGCACATTCTAACATTAGAACCAGATTAACTGAGAAAGGGGAGCGCCTACAAGCCAACGCCTTTTTTTTAATAAAACCGCAGCTGTTAATAGTAAAGTTCGAAGATTTCTTAGGCATCGAATTTAATCTGCGGCTATAAAACGTACTCTTTGGTGGAACAAAGATCATGTGAAGCGTGGGGTTAGAGGAGAATGTAACCGCCGTGCCGCGAGCACAACCACCTATTCCAGTGATGTCTTCATTTGGTTGAAATTTTAAAGGCCTGTTCTGTATTGATTTTTGTGATTTAATTTTGAATTTTTGTTATTTATACCTTCAAATACTAAAGAAATATGGCTCAAGCTTATGATAAGAAGCGTACTTTAAAATTTAAGAAAAAAACTTGGACGTAATACGAGAAAAATCGGAGACTTCAATGCGTGGTTAAGAAAGTAACCCAAGATTTTTAAGAGAATTGATTTATATTATGTTGTAATTTTTAGTAGGTAATTTCGATTTTAATTAATTCTGGTAACATATGTCTAAAATCTGAGGAAAAGTTAGAAATTGCCTTCGTTTATAATGGTTAAACGCTCGCGGCCGAAGGTTTCTTCCTTAAAGTTAGGTTAGTTACATCTCGTGTGAGGTTTTAATCTGCTTATTTTGATTACTACATATTTATCTGTAAAGTAAATTTTAACACATTCGCTTAATCTAACATCTTTAACATCTTTAGGTAATCGAAAATCTGTGTAGTTGATATATTTTTCATTTTATTATTGAGATATAATGAATGCATTCGCTTTTATAAAATCCTTCATTTCAGGTGGATCATACTGTTGGTATTTTATGTTTATACAGATTTTTGTTAGTGTATTAAAAATAAGGATGTTTTAGTTAGGCTGATGGAAAATACAAAGGAGATATCAACGCTCGATTAAGCGCGAAACCCACAGGCAATTGAAAAGCTTACGTATTTATAGTGGAGTAGGTCGAGATTTTATTACATAAAGGGCGTAAATCTGGTACACCTATTAACTAAATCATTGCTGATTAGTGTGTTAATAACAAATTTAATTAGAAACTTGGTTTACGAACAATCATATCCGTGTAGGACGATCTGCGTAACTACGCCATATAAAAGTAACCCACGCCTTTGATAATAATATCGATTGTGAATACTCCTTTATACCATGCTTCTCGCTGGCCTTGAAGTAAACAACGATTTAAGATTTGTGGAAGAAATAAAAACACGTGGACAGAGAGATTTGTTCTCGTCACTTGGAAGGTGTCGCTAATCCTTCACTCGTTCACACTTCGTTCCTTTTTACATCCGGCCTACATAATGGTTTTCTTTATCAGAACAGAACATTTCGAAAGAGACATTTGCGTGTGGTTTTAATCTAAAAGGAATTTTATTTTGCCTTGACAATCTCAGAGCACACCTACAAAAGTGTTTTTTCAAAGTTTTAATAGTTACCCTGCTTTATCGCTAAGAAAACTCGCTGGATTTTTACAAAGTTTTTAAAGCAATTTAATAAGTTAATTTAAAAAAATGTGATTAGTAAACAACTTACTTTTTAATTCGTCTTACAAATGCAATACCAAAGAAACTTGCATAATGCCATATTAGGAATTTCTGTGAAAGCGAATAATCGCAATTAGCTTGAAAATACGTTTTCCGGAATGATTGGTACTGTAAATAAACTCTTAATGATTACTTGAACGTTGAAATTTAAAATCCAAGAAGTCGAACCGACAATTTGCTTTTAGTACTGTAATTTCTAATTTACCTAGAATCCGAGTATGAAACTCGATTTTAAAATAAAACTTGATTCGTTTTTGTTCGAGATTACTATACGGCCGACCCACTATCATTATCATTATTACTCAGTAAAAAACGTAGACATTCATTAACGAGACCGCTGTTTGAGAGTTGATGCCTTCATTAACTTACTCAGATGTTAAGGTTGCCCGATCGTGAAGACATTAACAGAAATGATTTGCAGCTTTCGTTTAGAATACGGCGTCGGTTTCGTTTTATTTTATTTGATTGCTGTTTAAAGAGCCCCGAGGAAAGCAATGCAACCTGGGGGTTTACCTGTGTTTATTTTTTCCTTTGTTGTTTGTTTAATAAAACTTGAATTTTTCCTTTTTTTTAATAAAGCATTTTACGCAATTAGTTGGTTTAATTTCGAGTTTAATAAATTTATAATCTTCATACATACATATACATATACAGCGTGTCCCAGGATAGGGTTTGCGATAGGTATAATAAACCAAAAATGTTTGAAAAACGTTTCCAGCTTTTGTAGCCCAGGTCTGCTTGGTTTATAATGAATGTTTACCAAATTACACTTCAAATAATATCCAGATGGCGTAGTTAGCACAAGAAGAATATAAAGCGGGTTAGATAAAGTGGTCTTACTAACAAATAACATAAAGAATAATAAAATCCCGGGTGAAGATGGCATACGATCTGAACTTATTAAATACGGGGGAAGGAAATTTCATCAAAGAATAAGCAAGATAATAACAAGAGATCTGGGAAACTGCAGAAATGCCAAAGAATTGATCTGAGGCAATCCTGTGCCCATCTTTCAAAAAAGACGAGAAGGCTTTGTGAAACAACTATAGGGGAATTGCTTTGCTAGATGTGGCCTATAAAATCCTAGCAAGTTGTATTAAGGAAATCCGACCAGATCTTCACGCTCAATCAGATACAAACAACATGTTATAAACGTAAAATATACCTACATGTACTCTAAGGACTGTTCATTTTACTAAACGGACACCTTTAATCTTATGCTAAACCTTCAACTTGCAACTATTTTTTTAGTAATAAGCATTGATGACTTCAGCGAAGTAAGTACTTTCAGTTGTAGCTTTTGTTTACAATAGTTGTCCAATATTTGCAGCTATGAAGCAAATTCATGTCGAAACCAGAAAATTAATTGTGCAAAAGTGGTGTTCAGAAAAGTTATCTTTGCGAAAACTCGCAAATATTACAAAGTGTTCAAAGTCGGTGGTTTTTAAAATTATCAAAAAATTTGGGGAGCATCACACGCTTGAAGATTTACATAAATCGCAGCTCAGAAAAGGCCCAGAAAATGTACAAACTGAGAAGAACATTGTGAAGCTGTTAAAGTCGAAAAAGCTATGGCTGTACGTGAAATAGCTAAAAAGAAAGGTGTTAGCATTGGTACCGTACAAAATGTAAAAAAGAGGAATAACATACGGACTTACAAAAAGTAAAAAATGCCAAAGAGAAGTGAGAACAAACAATTACAATCGAAGAAACGATGTGGGAGGTTGTACAGTGTTTTGCTTCAAAACGAAACTCGTTGCATTCTTAAGGATGACGAAACCTACGTCAAAATGGAAAGCAGTACGTTACCAGGGCAACAATTTTACAGTGCAGTTGTGGGAGAAGATGTACTTGATAATGTAAAAGCAATTAAAATAGATAAATTCGGAAAGAAATTTCCTGTATGGCAGGCCATACGCTCTTGTTGTCTTAAAAGTTCAATGTTTTTTTACAACTGGTACGATTGGAGGAGAAGTCTATAGGAAGGAATGCATACAAAAACGTTTACTAGCCCTATATCGTAAACACAAACATTCCCCATTATTTTGGTCAGACTTAGCATCTGCACACTATTCTGCTAACACGCTGGAACTGTTGAATTCTAAAAATGTTGATTTTGAACAGAAACGGAACAATCCACCAAACTGTCCTGAGCTTCGCCCCATTGAGCGCTACCGAGCTAATACAAAAAGATACTTGATAAAAGATGGTCAAAAAGTTAAAACAGTTGAAGAATTTAAACAAATGTGGGGTGCAGCTAGCCGAAAAATTTCAGTTGATGATGTACAAAGGCTTATAACTGGTATAAGAGCATAAGTTCAAAATTTCTATCGTTCTTGATTATATTTAGTTTTCATCTAAGTAATAAACTTCGATATAAGTTGTCTTATAATTTCAAAATAAAATAAAGTGAAATTTGATAAAAAGTTTAATAGTTGTAGCAATAATTTAGTGTCCGCTTAGTAAAATGAACAGTCCTTATATCGACTTTAAGCAAGCCTACGATACATTCAATAGAAACCAAATGTACAGAGCTAGGAATTTAAAGAAAACCAATCAACCTGACAACGATGACCTTGAATATGACAATAAACAGAGTGAAAGTGCACAGAGAAATATCAGAAAGCTTCCATATAAACAATGGATTAAGACAGGGCGACCGCATCTCCGCTCTGTTATTTAACTTGGTTTTACATAAGCTAGTAGAAGATAGTAACATCAACACCACAGGCACTATGTACCACCGGTCACATCAATGCATAGCGTACGCGGATGACGTTACCCTTATTGCAAGAACACGAAACGAACTGCAACAAACAGCAAGAAAACTGGAATCTACGGCGAGAAATATGGGTCTACGAATAAATGAACAGAAGACTAAATACATATTTATGCGACATGGAAAAGGAAGTACCAAAGCGCCTCTTGAAATAAAGGTAAACACAGGAGAAAAATACAGCTTTGAAGAAGTAGACCACTTCACGTTTCTTGGAACGATAGTGACAAATAATAGCGAACAACGAACAGAAATGGGAGGAAGAATAAACACGGGAAAAAGAAGTGTGTTTTGATCATATCAAGTGATTTGTACTGCCTGCATATTTGTTTCCTATAATAAGCCTTGCTTCGATCTACTCTTCTTGGCATTTCTTCGATATAAATGCCACAAGATATACAAATTCGATCACTTCTTCCAACTTAATCTCTTCTTGTGATGTCTTCAAGATAAATTCTGTGTTATCCCCGATTAGATCTATTCTCATAAACTTTGACCTTTGGTTGTTGATCTTCAGTTCCATCTTCTCTACCGCTTCACAGATTTTGCTCAGCGCTTCCTATAGTTCTTTGGCGCTTCTTGCTATTACAGCAACATCTTCTGCATAATCTAGGACTTGATGGATTTTGTACAGTATGTGCCCATTTTCTATTTATTTGGCTATCTCTCATATTTTTTTTTAAATAGGGCCTCCTTGCCTTAAACCTGTTCTGATTTCAAACCCTTCTGTTTCCCGTTTGACTCTAACGTTGCTTTTGGTATTCCTCAAGGTCATTTGAACTAACCTTGTTAACTTCCCTGGTATGTTGAATTTTTTCATAACCTTGATTAATTTTTTCCTACGCTTTTTTGAAGTCAATGGACAGTATGGCTGCTGGGATCTTGAATTCATAGCAGGTCGTTATCACTTTCTTTAGCGTGAATATTTGCTCAGTAGTCGCTCTTCTTTTCCTGAATTCCGCTTGATGGTCTCCTATCTGCGGTTCCGGTATTGCCTCCAATCTAATTTTTATTAATGTTGCCAAAATCGTATACATTACATCCAGTAGGGATAGAGATATACATTCTGCTGTCTCTCTTATTTTCAAGATATGTACCTATAATAGTTACTTTTTCCCAACTTGTGTCTTAAATCTTCACCAGCATACTTTATGTTCTTTGCTACAGTTCTACATTTATTCCTAACTTTTGTTGTTTTTCAGTTTGTTGATTATCTCATGTATTTCTTTTTTGGTCCTTCAACCGTTTCTTCATCGTACGCTTCTGTCCCCTGTTCCTCGTCTCCTTCTTCTTCTTTCGCTCCATCATTTAGCAACTCACAAAAGTATTCTTGCCATCTCTTTTTATTTTTTCATCTGTTCCTTGTAAATTCCCCCTCTTCTCTTTGATAAATGTTCCTTTATTAAATTTGTTCTAACTTTTTTCATATTTCTTTATTTTTATAGAAATTCTCTATTACTTTGGCCTTTATTTCCTTTTGTCTGCTTAGTTTCTTTACTTTCGCCCCCTGTTCCTTATTTGGAATTTTATCCTACTCTCTCTGCGTTACTGGAGCCTCGGCTTATTTCTTTCTTCGGTTTCCCTCAAACATTCTTCATCCCACCATTCGTGCTTTTTCTGCTTCTTTTCATGAGTTAGTACTTCTTCTGTTACTTGCTGTATGATTGCCTCAACCCCCACCCATTTTTCATTTATGTCTACATTTTGTGAAATTTGTTCTTTTTCTCGTAGTTTACGGCTGATCCGGTACTTGTAACTCCCTCGTGCTGTATTCCTGTTTGCAAGTCCTTTTCCTTTGCCTTTTTCGTCATCTTGTAGCCGATTCGCGTAGCATTTAGTTTTTTGGATCATTATTTACTGATCCTTTTCCCTTATCTACGTGCCATTTCCATAATTTTCCTTTTATCGTCAGCTTCTGGTAACCCACGTTTCCTTGTTTTCTGTCCTCCTCTGCCCTTTTTTTAATTTGTTGATCTGCAAATGTCTCTTTCTTTCTTTGTTAAGTCACGATTGATAAATTCACTTTCTCCTTTTATGTTTTTCAGTTTTGACTTACTCTGCATTAATCTCATTTTATTTTCATAGTTTTCCAATTCCAGCAAGTACATTTTTTGTGTCCTATTTTGTAAGCTGTTTTAGTGGTGGTATTCATGTCTAATTTTTGTCGTATAAAGTTGGTTATTCCCTTTTTATGTCTATATTTAATCTTGATATTACAGCATTATTCCGTCCCTTTCCCCTTTCTAATTTTTCCAATCTTAAATTTGTATCTCTCAAGTCCGTTCTAATTTTTTCATATTCCTTTTTAATAATGGTATCTACTTATCTCTTTCATTATCTTCTCATTTTTCGACTTTAATTTTGCAAGTTTCTTATTATATTCGCCATGATCCATTCGCATCTGGTTTTTGTACTCGCAGCAGGTTTAATGTGTTATCTATTTTATTGTCTTCCCTTTCTAGTGATTTCGTTGGCGTTTTGTACTTTTTGGTACCTTTATTGAGCATGACACGTTGGTTGTCATGCCGCTTTCTTTTAACTTATTTGTTATTCTTCAGTTGTTAGCTTTAATCGCTCTTTTAAATTTTTTTGCTGTCGATCTACCCTATATTTTCTCAAACTGAACTTGAAACGATTTCAGAAAAAATTAATGAATAAATAAACTTATACCCATTGTTATCGCACTTATCGGTATTTTGCCACAGCATGTAAGGTGTTAATGGAGCGTTAAATTTAATTTCTGCATTCCCTTTAACGATAATTGGAAATAAAATAAAAACTGGTGTAAATAACAACAAAATATAAAAGTGTTTTTGTTTAGTAGATTGGTTCCCATAATAAAATACGTTATTTCACAGTATAATCGATTAAAGATATATTCGATTCTGTTACGAGCTTTGTGCAATGGTTTTATACATACACAATATTGCTATTGCATTATTGCAAGCCATCATAACAGTTAACGATCACCATCTCGTGCTGAAGGAGACAGAAAAATTACTTACAATCAATTTTCACAGCCGTTATGGGTGAAACTTATATATTGCTTACCAGCTGCTTAGGTACTTCACAAAAATTCTAAATCCACATTGCCGCCATTCCATCCAACTTTCTTGTGAGAGCATAAAATTCGCATAATGTGTTTATTTTAATTGTCCTTATCATAGTCAATTATTTCCGCAATCTATCGAAACACACGTGGGGGTTGGTCGTTATATAGATAATGAATGATTAACGAGTCCGTGTTATTTCTTTTGTCATTTGCGGTGCATGGGCAGTATAAATCAATGCAAGTGGTACGTGGAATGCATGTTAGTAATTTTTGTTCTAATTTGCATTTCATAGCTTGTGGGCTTGGCCGAACAAGTATGTTGGGTGTTGATTAACATGACTAATGATTCCATTGTAAGGGCCCAAAGCGTAACAAAAGCTCTTTATTTTAGTCTCGACGTCAGACTTACCTATAATAATTTGCAATTTAAAGGACGTAAAGGTTTACTTTTTTTTTTATGTAAAGCTTCGCATTCGTTTATAAATAAACCACAATGAATTTAGACTGTGATAATTTATACTTTAGCGTAATTATAGCGAGGTTGCATTGTAAATATATAGCTAATGATTACGTTTTAACTAAGAAATTACAAATTTTGAATTCTTACTAATTAACGGAACCTAAATATTAGATATAAAAACACTGTTTACGGAGCGTTAAATGAATCGCTCAAGAGCAGCAATTAAAAAATAACATAAAGTCCTTAATAATGTCTAAACGAACTCTATCACGGATAACGTAAAACATAATTACAATAACAGCTAAAAGCATGCATACCAGACACGCACCTACTAGAAAACATAAACCATATGGTCCATTTAAATGGGCTTCAACTCCAAAAGACCTCACATACTGCTCTACGTTTGTAATTTATGTCTCTTTTTTAGCACATTTTACTTCTCTCTTCTTTTAAGAAGAAAAAAACGTTTTGGGGAAAGTGATTTTCGGATACTTTGGATATTCCATTTATAACACATTTATAAAAATTACGATCGGCATGGTAGAAATAAAACAAAGGTGAACCGTTAAAATTTGAGCTCTATTAAAAGCGATTGTTTTCAAGGTGAATTTATAATCCTTTTCGAAATGTCGCTTCGTGTGAGGTTCTGATTGTTTGGCTCATCTATAGTCACATAGGAGAAACTGTAAATAGACCGCAGTATTCATAAATTATTCGACAACCATCAATATTCTAAAAAGTTCATTGTAAAATTATTTATTATTTCCACATGAATATTACATTTTAAATTTTCACGTGCAAATTATATACAGTGCGATTTTAAATGATTGAGGACAATTTGAATATGGCGCCATACTAATCTACTGTTATGCTGTCAATATGTAAGCCGTTTGACGTGCTCTATCAGTGGCGTCTCGCATGGGGATGGTTAATATTATATTAGTAGTAAATGTGTGAGACACGATACCAATTTTGATACATTTAGTTACCTTTGAAATTTGTTTGCATGTAAACTTTTATGTGTCACTACATTGTTATTGGTATTGCATTATCCAGGCTATCATTAGTTAATTGCAAAATTAAAAAGTAAACTAATTCACTTCAAATAGTTTGAATTAAATTTGTTAATACGACACAAAATGTACGCTGTGCAAAAAAAACATTTTTATTATTTTCTAATAGAATTGTTGAAGAAACTGTTTTGCTGCACCACATGCGTTGCTGTGTTGAAAAATGTCTGTTGTACATGAAATTCGACGAAAGGGCCATGCTAGTTGAATACATTATTGCAACTTTTCCAAGAAAATCTAAACAGCAACCACGTTCTTGAGTTTTTTTTTGCGATGAGGGATGAGGCCATCCATTTAACCCTGTAGGAGATACTGTAGCCATGTAAGTGTTCAACGTTATTCCGTTTGCAATGGCGTGTCTAGAATCTCACAAAAGGGGAAGCTGAAGAGTAAAATAAAGCCGCAGACAAAAATGTAATCCTGTAGAATTCCTAACAAAACTTTTGATTCGTTTAAGCGCCGAAAAGGAACGTTCTGTAGATGCACTTATTGTGGGGATAGTGAGTGTAATCTGCCTGGTTACTGCTTACACAAGACTATTTTTAGTTCGATTTTCAAACGAAATTATGCGTAAAAACGAAATAATTTTACATTGATACGATATTTGTATTGTTTATATATTAATATGTAACTAATTTCACGTTCATATACTTTTTAATTCCACAGTAAAACAGTATTTATTAATATTCTTGAACACGCACTTGCTATCGATCTCAGTGAACAAAACACCATACTGGGGGTAAGCTGTAACTTCGTAGCTTACAAAGCGGTTTCGGGTTACGTCGTGTTTTTTGTCGTTCGGCAGCGGGCAGTTGAAATCAAGTTCGAGCTTCGATTAGTATTGAAAAATATTGAAAATAATTATACATATTCGGACCAATAGGATAATATAGGTATAATATTAAATTTTTAAGGTATGTTAATTTAATTATACGCTGTAGGTATTTAGTTTACGCAGGGGAAGCCGTGCTTCCCTAACTAACATGGTAAATACGCCACTGTGACCGTTTCTTACTGCTAGGAGCCGTTGTAGACGATTGGTTACGATATTGTAAGTTGCCTAACTGGTAAAAACATTTCCGACATTTTTCTTTCTGCCAAAGAGTATAAATATATATGACGTTACTATTCCGCTAAATCTGCTACGAGGAATGGTAACTTAGTTGATGAAATACATTGTACTGATCCTTGCTTTGGCAGCAACTTACGTTATAAAGCTTCACGTTGGATCGACAATCTTAAAAAAATTACTTTGCCCTTTAATTAATTAGAATTCCTGAGATCTCACCTCTAACGGGTCGTTGTGAAGGTTCGTTGTTGTATTTAGAATTAATTTGACACAAAATAAATGTTCACTCTAATTTTTAATGTAGATTTTATTTAATTTTTCAACCCTATCTACCCTGCTTAACTCTAACTTAAAATTATGGTTTCACACTCACTATCTACAAAGGTTTCAAAATTTGTTTCAGATCCTCTTCTTTTCCAATAAGTACTACTACAGCTTCAAATCCAGTATCATATTGCCTCTGCTTCGAATTCAGTTTTCTTCGAAACCCAAAACACTTTCACTTCCAGATTAAATTATTGTTTTACTTGTTTATCGAATCATTAATAATTGATTCTAATTATCGTTAACACTGTTTCAAATTAAGTATTTGTTTGAGATTTGATAATTTGGGAGGAGCAAACTGGTTCTTGCCCTTTCGAATGCAAATTATAATCTCTTAATTATCAATTTGATTTTTTTCGTATCCAAGATTTTTTTACGTAAAATGTTTCACTGTAACAACCATATTTACAAAAAGTTTCTGTGATAACCAATTTTAAATTTCTATGACTACTAATTTAGCTAATTATATTCTAACAATGATTACAACAATAACTTATTTACATTAATAACTTAAATTTAATCTAGCTACTTAAAATGTATGTTACAAGTTTTTTATAATAAAATCTACATTAATAATCTTTATGAAAATTAACCTTCTTTAACAAATTACAACAACATCCAAAGTTAAATATCATATCAACATATTTGATTTTATTAAACACTGAGACTTTTGGAAGTTAACAGCACAGTCCCGTTAATTCTGTTTCGAAATTCTGATAGTAACTTTATATAACGGTGGTTCTTGAAATTAAAAATGAATGTGAATCGCATAAATGATGTAATTTATTAAAAGCTAAATAATATTTCTTTGCCAGTAACAAATATATCAAAATTATTTTTTATCATTTAACGCATTGCTTCGGTCATTCTGCTCCGCTTAAATTGAATTAAGTTTAAAAACTTAGATTAATTAATTAAACTTTATAATAACAAAGCTATTTTTATCTTGCTTTGTACTTTATTTATACATGTTAGTTATACGTAGTACCTAATGTGTATTATTGTAAAATGTTACTTATTCAGTGCTCTTAAACTGGCGTAAAAGCATAAAATATGAATAAGAAGCTCGACATACCTAAAATGTTCATTGTGTTATTTTATAGGTTTACAAACCTTTGAGGCATACCTACCTTCAGCGCGGTGATTAAAGATAAGGGTGCAAATTTTCCACACGTCAGAGTTACCGCTCTTTGACTTCTTATTATACTAAGTACTAAACTTTTCTGAAATTTGACATCAGTACCAACGAAGTCAACTTCATAACAAGCTTTGGCTACTTGTTCGCTTTCTGTTATAACTTCGTGTCCCCAATAACTGATAATGACAATCTCAAATAATATTATAAATACGTAAAAAATATTTCTCACGAATGCGTTACTGGAGTTAGTTAAGTTCAACTAAAACAACAGAAGGTGTATTTTTTCATTTTTTAGATCTTTTTTGAGGCTTCGTAACGTAATTGAAAATATTTAATTACTGATGCTGCAGATATTTAATTAATCCTAGTATTAAAGTGAAAATACTTACTAGAGATATCAGGTATAGTGAAAAACAAAGACTTGCACATACTCCTACTGCTGAACTTAAAGCAAGGGAGCTAAACACTCGTTCAGTTTGCTTTGCCACGTTTATTATAGAAACGTGATAAAAAACAACATCCTTTATGATTGGTTGTAAGAAATTTAAGGGAAATGCAGAAAAATCTACGTTGACGGTGGTTTTATCCTGAAATCGCTTCTATAATTTTAAACTAGCCAAAGATAAAAATTTTACCTACCTCTATGAGTCTGCCGTGGTTCTTTGGTATTGAGTATTTAATGCGTTTCTGTAAATTTCTGAAATGCATTCGAATATGTACCAGTACTACAACGAACATTGCATTTGCTAAAACATAAGTCAAGCAAATGATAGTGTAGACCGTAGTTTGATACACCAATGATATTTCGACGGCATAAGCAATGTCAAACAAGGGAAATGGACCGAATGCAAAATTAATATCATCGCTGTCCTTCATTTTAAAATAATATTGTAACACAGCGAAAAAAATTGTCATTAATGAAAGCGTCGTCGAGGCGACAATCTAGAACAGAATATTGCATTAATTGATATTGTATGAATAATGAATATACAATTGCTCGATTACTTGGGACTAATTGGTTACCGGCAATGAAATTTAAAGGTAAATGATTTGACACTCTTATGTTAATCGATAATAATAGTTAGTGATTAAAATAACCAAAATTAAATCCACAACATTGGGTAGGCAGAACATAGGATCCGAATATTTTATGCTGGTAGGGCGGTGGATATGTTAACTTATAAATAATTAATTTATAATTACAAACAGCACAAAGAACACCTTAGCATCTTCCTATTCAAGACCGTTGTGGGTGGTGAAGAACCACAGCCCTGTTATCGCAGAACACACCGGATCTAGACCTGGCAAGATCTATAAAAATTCCCTTCTAAGCAACGCTAGCACCCTACGAAGAAGGATGAATATTAATATATTCATAGAAATGGTAATGCCTCGGACTACAGGACGGGTATAACGAAGATGACCACTACGAGAAATAAGGATAAACGAAAACAGAATATAATAAGATTAGTATGTTGGAATATCATCTGGTGGAACAGGAGAAATCTGGAAATCATACCACAAATTAACACGCATAAAATCGACGTACATGCACTTTTTGAAACAAAAAATGCAGAGTTGCCTAAATATCAGAATAACGTCTTTATTTACAGCGGGAAAGGAAAAGAAGAACGAGCACAGTACCCAACTATTGTACGAAAATAGACTATCACAGAAGATAACACTCAATGCAATAACAGAAAAAACTGGGGTAGAAAACAGCTGAGAGAAAATAATAACTAATCTAACTAAGCCAGCAGAATGCGTAAACGTAAATGCCTAACCAAATAACAAACCATGGTTCATACCCTCGCTAAAAAAAATTACAAACGAGAAGCGCAAAGCTTATCGAACCAAAAAACATTGGCCAAGAATACAGACAATAAGAGGAGGTAAAAAATAAAGTTGACCAGTGAGTACAAGAAATAAAGAGAGAATTCTGGTAAAAATTTACGAGCGACATGAAACATGACCTGTATACTGGACAGAAACGAGCGTAGAAGATGTTAAGAACTCGAAAAAAACCTGTTGAATACATTGAAATGAATAACATTACAAAAGCTCCTATATTGGACTATACAGCAATAACAAAGAACGGACGATAGTGGAAGTAGAGGAAGCATAATACAAAGTAGCAATCAGCAAGGAACGGATATGTGGATGTGGAACTATGAAAACTCTAAGAAACAAAAAAACACCCAGCGAAGACGAAATTCATAATGAACTCATAAAGTATGGTGGTGGTGAAACAGTAGCAAAGAGTTACTTAATTTATTCCATTGTTGACAGAACAAATGTACCGGCAGCCTGGAACAAGAACGAACCATACCCATCTTTAAAAAAAGGCCGCAAAAAAGACCGTACAAACTATAGGAGCATAATGCTGCTAAGCTTGAAAATGAAGTTATTTACCAGCATACTCCCACAACACAAACACAAATATAGCAATAATAAAGCAGGAGCGACAAGGATTCAGACTAACTAATTCAACACTGAGGACATTTTCATCATCCAGCAACTGACCGAAAAAGCAATAGAATCAACAAACCAATGTACACTTGGTTGGTAGACTTGACAAAGACTTTTGACAAAGTTCAACTAAAAGATTTCATCGGCCTGTTGTCAGAAAAACAAGTATCTCGAAGAATAATAAGAATCATAGAACAACTCCTTGATGGAAGAAGTAAATATATCAAGTGGAATAAGGCAGGGGTATAGCCTTAGCCCACTTTTATTTAACCTCATTATGGATAAACTAATCGACAAAATGAAAAAGACACAATGGATATAGACTGGGAGAAACAGAAATCAACATTGTCTGGTATGCGGATGACGCGGTTCTCATATCAGAGTCGAA
This sequence comes from Melanotus villosus, assembly GCA_963082815.1. Classification (NCBI taxonomy): domain Eukaryota; kingdom Metazoa; phylum Arthropoda; class Insecta; order Coleoptera; family Elateridae; genus Melanotus; species Melanotus villosus. The sequence continues at coordinate 8,593,047 of OY720419.1, read as the reverse complement.
AGATGGTTTACAAGGCTTGTTACACCAATTCAGAATAGAAGCCAGAAAATATAACATGGTGATATCTAAAAACAAAACTAAATGCCTCACAGTAGCGAGAGAGGCGAGAGAGCCTACCAGATGTAAATTAGTAATCGACGAACATCCAATAGAACAAGTTACGTCCTTCAACTGTACGCTAATAACGAGCAGCGGAGATCTCCGTGCCTCCGTGCAGCAGTATCAGAATAAGTCAGAAAAGCAGCATCCACGTCAGTAATCCTAAAAGA